>CM038670.1:488837217-490184717 GCA_021605145.1 Aegilops bicornis
ATAACCTTTGCCATACAGTTTCTTCTACGCACCGTGTGTGATGCATTCAATAACGCAAACGATAAAACTATTAATACCGTGTGCAATAGAAACACTATCACAAACGATTTAATAGGAAAAATTGTGTGTGATAGACCTGCGAACAGAAACCTTTTCCTCGGAGCGACTATGTGGAATGTATATACGAACGAAAACGTTTAGCGGGGACTGACTGTGTGGAATGATCTTACGACCGAAAACGGTTTCACCTGTATAATTGAAAAAATTTAGCACTACTTTACGTATAACCGTATTTGATCGCTCGCCGTCACATACGACCTCATTTTGCCGAACGTGTATGCCAGGAGGGCATATCCCCAACGGTTTCTGGGTCGTGTGGGAGGGACCCCCCTACCGCATTCGCTCACTAGGCGACGGTTCCTAATGTCGTCGCAGAAAGGGGTTAAAAACCATTTGTGTAGCACCTCGCTGTACTAGTGATTCTACAATTATATGGTAACACAAGGCAATATTTATGTAAAGGAATCTCTACTACTTAAAAAAGATGTAGCGCTCCTTTTCCTCCCCACTCTGTCTTAGTTTCTTTTGCCAGTATGCCTCCCTCGGATGTTTTTCTCTATACAACATAAAAATAAGTCGTGTTCCTTTTCCTTGTCGGCAGAATGCTTGTCAACCGGTGCCACCATCCAACCAAGTTCCCACACCGATTTATTATTCAGATCATTTTTGGCAACATAATAAATACACATTATGTACCAAATCCTTTTTTGGCAAGAAATATTTGGTAACACATTAAATTTACTGAAAAGAATCAATCATAATCGATACTAAATCCTATGGAGTGTCAAATTGAACATTTTTATGGCAATTTATGTTGTATCCAGGATGACAATTTCTTTTGGCAATCACGGTAAATCCTGACAAAAAACGGAATAAAGGTGGATTTGTCGTGCTTGCTAAAGGGAATTACCATCCTTGCGACAACATAATTTACCCTAAAAATTGCTTAATTTGCCACCAGTAAAAATCCAATGTTCACCGCATATTAAAATCCCTTTTATGCTTTAGTGTCAAGACTCTCTTTGCAACCTTAATCTAAGATTTTTTCCATGACTTTCACCGGATGCAGTTTATGATACTACTGACCCAAAGAACAAAAGTGTGCAAAAATATCAAAGTGCGGGTTTTTTTTTGAAAAAGGTGGAATGGCTTAATGATTTTTAGGGGAATTGTTTAATGCTTAATCTTTGTTATTTTCTCTTATGAAATGATTCTTGAAAAGCATCTATTGTTCTAATTATACACAATGTTGTTTGTATGTCATCATGTAGAAAAAAATAGGTTTGTGTTCCAATCCTTCAAAAATTAGGAGTATGCATATTTATCATATATTTATTGGATGTCCATTAGCTTACTTGAGAGACAATTACCACTTCATGTTTTTGTGAACATATTAAAATAAATCAAGCTTAAAATACTGTGAAGTTTAAACAAGGCCAAGTAGTTTCATTAAGAAGTTTTGAGGGTCACTGGAAATAGAGCCCATGTTTGTTGATAAGAAGCTATTCTAAATCTTGATTGATGCACATTGAAAGAATATTATTCTTGTACTGCGAGCCGGGGAACAATTGGATATGCCATTTTTGTCGCGAGATATTCAAATGTTTATAGTGTGTAAATTAAAATAATTCTCTACACTCCTTTCTCCCAGCTCATATTCATTTACTCCAATGTCTTTTTCTATTGTTTTTATCACGCCATGTGCTTCCTTGAGTGGCGAGATGAACTTTATAATCCCGTCGAGACATGTGCATGTTTTAAGGCTGATTAGGATCTATTTTCGTCCTACACCTTTTTGTTAGGATGATTAAGGTCAATTTCCATCATACGATGTTGTGGTATGCATTGGAGTGGGATGTGCATAGTGTTGCACTTTTTTTGTAGGGAAGCCCATCATGGCTTTGTTTATTAATATCAAATAATAATTACATTCTTTATCAAATTATATCACAGAAAGCTAAGGATTCATTGGTCCAATTATAATGACTTTTTTATAATAAACTATAGCTAACTCTTGCATCATATCATTCACTTCTATTTTTTAGATGTTTTAATTTGACCTTCCCTTTTGATCTTTAAAACTTAAGCCTGCTAGGGAATCACAGTGGTCGATGAAAAAGTGAGATGCTAGAAGAGAAACTTTAGTGGTTGTTGTAACATGTTAGAGACATTTTTCATCTTTTGCCTGTAGCAACGCATGGGCATTATCCTTGTGTTGTCTAAGTGATTAATAAAATGCTGACGTCATCTGTAAAAAAACACTTGTTCACCGCAAAATTAGAAGTACTAGTAACATGTAGGTTTTTTATCATCAATATTTTATTTATCAAACAATGGCCATATCGTTTACAATTTGAGGCAAAATAAATTCGGGGGTATTAGCGTCCCAAGACTAAGAGAAGCTAACTCCAAAACAATGTTTTGTTAGACTATCAGCAACTAGATGTGTTTCCCTACAACAATGAACATAATCAACGCTTGAAAACACCAAAGTCAGGAGAGTAGCATCTCCAATGATCGGCGTGTCCGTATCTGTATATCCCTCCGGATTCGAAATTGCATCCAAGGTGCTATTACTGTCCAATTCGATGGCAACTTCAGTGCAACCGATGTTAGCCGCTAGGATCAGTCTGTTGCGAATGGCATTGATCTCTGCTGAGTCCACATTTGATACATGAGGTAAGGTCCATGTTGCCTCTGCGATGAAGTTACCGTCATGCCCCTTGCAATGTTTCTGCATAAAATGACGCATCAAGGTTTCTTCCACACATGCTCAGACTTCTAGATAGGCTGGTTTGTCGTATAGCTTTGAATAAAATTTGTAGCTAGAACTCAGATGGTTATCGCTGTTCTCGCGGGGTTCTATACGGTTTCACCTTTTGCTCCTTGCTATCTCTGCCACCAAATATACCACATAGCTACAAGAAATCAGCTCCACTACTGGTAGTCATGTACCACCGAACATAGTTGGAGAAGAGCTTCCAAGTTGATAGAGCCCGACGGTCCTCATCCACTGCATGCTGGATTGCATCAACTAGATTTAGTTTGGTCCATACCTCATTCGCTCAAGCACAAGTGAATATGCAATGTTGGATATCCTCCAATCAATCTTACACAATGGGCATTGGGGTATAACAAGGATGTGTCCTCCAACTAACACACCTAGACATGGTAACACACCCTTCAAAACCTTCCATCCAAAGTGTTTTACTTTTCCAGGAATCCTTAGTTGCCATAAATCTTTCCAAACTGGATTTATATGAGACACACCAGGGCTATCTGCACTAGAATAGTGGTGTTCAAATCAATGGTTGAACTCCACATGATAGGCCGGCCTAACTAAAAATGTTCCTGACTTAGTAAATTGCCAAGCCACAAAATCTTCCAGAGCTGCAACATGGAGTGGGATTTTCATAATTATATGAACATCAACCGGTGAGAACACAGTACGAATAAGCGCCTCGTCTCACTATTCGTTGCGGGGACCGATAGTTTCTTCACCCTTTTGGGCATCTCCAATGGTGACCCATAAATTTCCTCCCGCATTTTTCTGCGGACAAGGGGGAACAGTCCGTAGACACGGATGCGGGAGTCGGCCATTCAACACTGCCCGCATACATTTCAACCCACATTTGAACTAACCGGACGAAATTCATGCAAACCGGCCGATATTCATGAAAGTTCAGATAGAAAATAACACAAATAATCGATACATAGCATGCAAATTAAGTCTAGTACAACAATGTCTCAAATTCTACTAGATGTCCAACAAGTTTCTCATCAACGGTTCATGTCGTCCCACATACTTTGTCTTCAGCTTCTTCCAACAGTTTTTGTATGTAATGACCGTCCCTCTATCCTGTGGTATATCACGACAGCGCGTGTGGGCTACATAAAAATGTGTACACCAACATTGAGTGAATGCATAGTTTAAACCAATTGATCAAGAAGAAGTAAATCTTACGATCTCCTTCTCCGCCGCATGCAATGGCCAACTTGCCTCCAGCTGGCGAACCACTTTAAAAAACTTGGTGACCCTAGTCCGGATACCGTACCAACGATACGATAACGACCTCACATTGCGTTGTTGAATCATGTACATGTCGCAGGGCACAATGTGCTTTCTTGCGTGAAACAATTCATGCACTTGCTGCCAGAAGATCCCCTATCTGCTCCTGCCTAAGAAATCCGCGGATACGGCCAACCATGCATGACACAACAACTCATCCTCCATGGTTCAGTAGCTCGTCATCCTTTGTACTCTAAAATACGACATAGCGTTTGAAAATAAGCTCAATGTCATTTAACCGAACACCTTCAGGGCGTGGTGTCGGCCATGGAGGTCGTCGACAGGGGGCAGAGTGTGCGTGTGTTCGAACGGCTCTAGGGTGGAGTGGACAACCGCGTCGTAAAGGCGAGTGGCCGCGTCGGTGCTGCTTGCGAATGTCCGGCAATGCCTCTGTGGTGGCTGGAGATGTATAGCAACGGCATCGGAGGTGGAGGGTTCGGATGCAAAGCAATAGGGAAGAAGGGTCATAGTGCAAGGAAATGAGACCGGGAGGGGAGATTGGGTGGGCTAGAGGTGTCGAAGTCCTACGTGGTTACTGTCCGGACCCCCGCAACCCCCCCCCCCCCCCCTCCCCAATCTCCGATTTGCAGAAGAAAACGCGTTTGGACCGTCCTGTAAAGTGATATAGGCACGCGTTGCATGACTTCCGCGATCAGGACAGTGCGGTTCGGACGTATGAGGCGGTCTATGGATCCCGGAGTACTAGTAATGTGTAGTTTCCAAACCGAAACAGAGTAAAGTTTTGTGCAAAATAAATAGAGGATCATTTCGTAGGTAAAGACTATTAATGGCCGCAAGTCTTAGGTCGATTGAACGTAGGGCAGCGAGGCGGGCTCCACTTACTTAAGAAAAAGGTGGGTTCCACCGCCTCCACGGCCGGATCGGGTTGGACTATTACACTTGCATGCACCAGTTTTTCCGCGGGGTGCGACGGGTGACTCATTCACGCATTTCCCAGCGGTACGCTGGCCTTTTTGCTGCGGCGAGTCCATAGTCCGGAAGCTTCGAGATGCTTGGATGTGTGGATGCACTGAAAAAATACTTTCTCCATCGTATAATATAAGACGTTTTTTGACATTACACTAGTGTCAAAAAGTGTCTTATATTATGAGACGGAGGGAGTATATATTTAAGGGCCGGCCTAACCTACTCAGCATACGTACGCTGACTTAATCATGTGGCTGTCTCTCCTCCGTGTCGTAACCTGGATCGTTTTAAACTCTGTTAAAATAAACAAGGTTGTGTAAATAAATATTTATTAAATTATGTTGTGATTTTATCGATCGAATAAATTTTAATTTAATTTGCTAAAAACCTATTGGTTTATTAAAGAAAGATATACTTTTATTTGGTAAGTCAATAAAACGTGAGACAGTTGACACGGCTCCAAGAAAAACTACGAAAAAGAATCAATGACAGAGGGAAAACATCAAAACAAAAAGGGGAGGGAGAATGAACATAAGGTTTTTTTTTGGGTAAAAAAATGAACATAAGGTTGGACGATGCGGTATGTCAATAAATAAGGGAACCTTACATCTTTTTTGAAGTATATATATAGTAGACATAGTACGACCAAAACCAAGCATTTCTATGATAAAAAAAATCCAAGCATTTCTAATCTTTCACATAAGATTGATGTTATATCGCTAAAGGTCAGACTATTAATCTGTAGGCTTTCATCTGACTAGTTGGATATATTATTTTGTACTGTGGGATACGTGAGTAAAAGGGGGCATAAGTAGTTAGCCTTGCATGTAGATTAGATTTATAATTAACTGTGTTTTTCTATGCAACAATTACTCCCATAAATTACGTGATTCCTTCCGACCGTGCTTCCAATGGTGTATGTGCTTCATTCACATTATAGACATGCTTCCTTCTGTTGATGCCGAGATGGTGGTCACACATGCGTCTTTCCAATGGTGACGGCGTCCTTATGGTGGTGTTTGTGCTTCATTCACATTGTAGATGTGCTTCCTTCCGGTCGAAGTTCTTTTTCCGCAACCAGACATCCCAAGGGATCAACATGGATGCACCATTAGCCGAGGGTCGTGCTTCCTTCATATGGTGGACGTGCTTCCTTCTATTGGTGAACGGAGGGATGCTGCAACATAGATGTATGTACCGAGTGTTGTGCTTCACCGTACATCCTTCTCGTTGATCCTCATGCCTACGAGTGAGCCGAGCGCCGCTTGCTCGTGGAGGTTAGTCCTAACGAAGGGATGGGCTGTGGATCACATCCTAGTGGGTCATGCAACCTGGAGGCACCGCTGGAGAGAGTGGGGAAGCTAAGCGATGAGGAGGCTTGAAAGCAGTAAGGGAAGATATGAGCAATGACAATGTGGGGATGTCAACCTTGGCTGTGAATTCAGTTGGAACAAGATTTACGAAATCATGATAATGAGAAGGCTTGAAAGTAGCAGGGGAGAGTGAAGATAATAACGGGTTGAGAAATTATGGGGAGTGGACACATGATTTACGGAAGGTTAAGATTTTTAGCAAAATCATGGCCATGGGATGGAACTGAAATCAGCGACACAGGACCATCTGAAAATCGCCTGAAATCAGACGTGTGAGTGAAAGCGTTTCTCTATATGGCCAAATATCACGCATTAAGACACAAATGTCAAAAATTATCCACATGGATGTATTATTATTATTATTATTATTATTATTATTATTATTATTATTATTATTATTATTACTATTGTTATTATTATTATTATGGAAAGGCGGGAACTCTACTTACTTCAGTAACCACTCAGAACGAGTGGTTAACTATATGAAAAACAATGAAGTAAGAAAATGAAAACTACTTTTAAAAGTAAATACATTATTTACATGACGCGGTGAGAAAACAATGAAACACTAGAAATCCTATGGGAAGTAGTACAAACAAATCCTTAGGAAAAAATTTATACATGATTCAATCATAAGAATAAATTCCTAAGGATTCTAATCCTCCAACATTCCTAGGCAAATCCTTTGAATCAAAGGAGTCCTAAAACCTCTTTGAGATAACCAAAAATCAAACAACCCAAAATCCTATAGGATTTTTCCTATTCCCGTGTTTTACAATCTCGCAAATCAAAGAGGCCCTTGAAGTGTTCGACGAGTTTTCTCTTCCATGTGTTCCAGAAAACATACATGATAACCTCGCTGAAAAAATTGTGTGTAACACCCCGATAATTAAGGTACAGTAATCCCATACTAATGGTGCCATGTCATCACAATTAATTGCTAAACCTCACATTGGTCAGACCCAATTCAAATTCAAATTTAAATTAAAGTCAAATAATTATAGTTTTCAAAAGGTAAAACAAAAATGTATGTTGTGTTGCAAATATTCACTAACAAATTGTCGTGTGAGAATTATCATTTTTGAAAATATATAAGTGCCTCTAAACATTTTAAAACTGACACATAAACTTTTTATTGAAGCAATCTAATTTAAGAAGAAAAGAAAAGGAAAATACTGATAAAAAAAGAAACCTAATCTACTGGGCCACTTGGCCAATCTAGCCAGAAACTGGCCCAGCCACCCCCTTGTCCCCTTCCTCTCGCTACAGGAGACAGGGGGAGTGGAGGCCATCAGCCCCCTCTCCCGGGCCTACAAGACCCCGATGCCCACGCTCGAAATCCTAGTCCTCTCCCCCGCGCCTCCATCTCCTCTCCCTCGCTCTCCCTTGATGATATCGCCCCGCCCTGATACGTCTTCAACGTATCTATAATTTATAAAATATTCATGCTATTATATTATCATTCTTGAATGTTTTACAATCATTTTGTAGCAACTTTATATCATTTTTTAGACTAACCTATTGACCCAGTGCCCAGTGTCAGTTACTGTTTTTTCTTGTTTTTTACATCGCAAAAAATCAATATCAAACGGAATCCAAACACCGCAAATTTTTTTGTGGATTTTTATGGACCAGAAGACATCCAGTGGGCCAGAGAAGCACCTGGGGGTGCCTCGAGGGGGGCACAACCCACCAGGGCGCGCCTGGGGGCCCAGGCGCGCCCAAGTGGGTTGTGCCTACCTCGGTGGCCTCCCGCACCCCCTCTTTGCCCTATAATCACCAAATATTCCAAAAACCCTCGTGGTAACCCTAGAGATCAGAAGTTCCGCTGCCGCAAGCCTCTGTATCCACGAAAACCAATCTAGATCCCGTTCCGGCACCCGACCGAAGGGGGAGATTTCCACCGGTGGCTATCTTCATCATCCCGGCGGCCACCATAATGAGGAGGGAGTAGTCCACCCTCGGGGCTGAGGGTTTGTACCAGTAGCTATGTGTTTAATCTCTCTTTCTCTCTCTCTCGTGTTCTTGAGATGTCACGATCTTGATGTATCGCGGGCTTTGTGAATATAGTCGAATCATATGGTGTTTTTCCTTTTCTATCTTGTGATGAATTGAGTTTTCCCTTTGAGATTTCGTTTTATCGGATTGAATACTTTTATGGATTTAAGAGCACTTGATATATGTCTTGTAAATGAATACTCATGGTGACAATGGAGTATCATCTTGAGAGCAACTCCAACGGGCCGACCCAAACGGACGGCGATTTCGTCTGCTTTTTGTCCGTTTGGGTCGGCCGCCCGCCCTGCGTCTGCCCTATTTTTGATATGGGTCGGCAGCGCGCCCAACGCGCCGACCCATATGTGCATCTTGATCATTTGGCCTAATTTACAATGATTTGCATTCAAACATATTGTGAAATGAAAATGTTAAAACAAGCCAAATAGTGTGGCCGCCCAAATAAATAGTATAGTTTTACAAGCCAAATACAAATAAAAATGTTTCACATAGTTTTGCAAACGAATAAAAGAAGATACAATTTATTGGTTGCCAACATGAGTCCACATATGCTCAACCAAATCATTTTGCTGTTGCACGTGATTTTCCCAATCACGCATGTCTTCATGAAACTGAGTGAACTGCTCAAATGTTGCCGCTACTCCATGCTCAGGCACAACATTTTCACCGTGAAACTGAAAGCCTTGATCGTACAGACGTTCCGCACGCTCGTCTTCTACGATCATATTGTGCATGATCACACAAGCAGTCATCACCTCCCATAGTTTCTGTGTGCTCCAAGTATTAGCAAGATACCGAACAATGCCCCATCGAGATTGCAAAACACCAAAGCACTACAAGAAATATGTCAACTAGTGACCTTCTGTCAGTGACCCTGGAAGAATTGGTCATAGATCTATGACCATTTGAGACCAATTGGTCAAAAGCTGTTCGGGGGGCTCCAAACCCTAAACCATTGCGACCATTTTGGTCAGAAAGGTCGTAATTTCCTTACACGAAATGGTCATAAAGCAAACAGCGCTAGTCCACTGCCTTATTTCTAGTTGTTAACGACCAATATAGATGGTCATAGCCTTGTAAATTGTGGTGGGTTACGATGAATGGGCGCCATCTCATCAGTTTTGCCTATGTGTCATGTCCATGTGTCAATTTTTGCCCTGGGTTGTGAAGCAACCTATATTTCTGTTATTCCAAAATTTCCCAAAAAATTCTCATAAATTGTTTGGATCATATCTTCATCAAATATGTCAAAAACCTTCCTTGCCTAGTTCAAACATAATTCAACAATATTCATTTTTCTATTCTGTTCAGAGCAGCACTTTGTGAAGGAAGTACCACTTTGGCATGTCCAAATAGTATCCATTTTCTACAGTGCTTTCCTATGCCCAAATAACCATCCTACACCAAATGCCAGCTCAATCCATTCATTATTTTGAGCCCGGCTTCAACATTTGTATTTATGTCCAGTGTGGTACTTTGCAAAGCAAGTACCACCTAGGCTCCTCCTTTTGAGCTGAAAATTTGTGAAGACGGTCTTCTTAGTAACTGATCATCCTCAGCCAAAACTCACGCCCATTAGCCATGTACATTCCATGTACCGCTAATCAAGCACTTGGCTGCTAATTCATGTTTGAGCATCGATCGGTCTCCTTGTGAGAATCTTATGTTATAATTTTGTTCTTAGCACCTACTTGGGGAGTGCCCAACCCACTAGACATGCCTAGGCCGCCCAGAACACATGGCAACGCCACGGTCGCGCGGTGACCACGCGGCGGGCATGCGAGTTTACGCGCTCTAGAGTTGGGGTCCTCGGCCACCGCCAAAACCTCGACGTATTGCCACCAAACCATGTATTTGATTAAATAGGTACTTATGTAACTAGAATGATTTTTTGAAAAAATAAATAGCAAACTACAACGCAGCTGCAGTTCAAATTTGACCCGCTTCCAGCTGAATCGGCGGAAATTTGTCTTTTTCACGAGAGGTGGATCAAAACTTTTTAAACCCAACCATTTTGTCAATTGTGCATTAAATATGTCATAGTATTTTACAAAATTGATTTGGTCCAATTTTGCAACAATTATTTGGGAGGTCCTTCACAAAAAAACCTCCTTTTGGGCACTCGAAAAATGGAAAATGGTTTTTTCGTCCAAAGAAAATGAAAACTTCCTTAGGCAACATTGTTTGCCATTCCAATATGCACCATTGTGCACAATATGAGACATTTGAACAAACTATGCCATGAATATGGCCATAAGATTGATCATTTGGCTTGAAAGCCATTGATCTCCACACGTGATAGCTCGTTTCTGAAAACACTTTTTTAAAATAATTGTCGTTTTACAAGTTTGTTATTTTTTCTGGGAACTTGGCCACATATAATGACACAATGCGAAGGTTTCCCATTTTTTTTTGATTTTTTTTTGATTTTTTATGCCCGTTTCAAAATGCGGTCAAAACGGCGGGCATGACCGTTCCTAGCTAGTGGTTGAATCTTGAAAAACTTTTGGTGTTTCTCTGATTAAATAGATACTTTTGTACCTAAAATTATTTTTTGGAAAAATAAAGATGAAACTATGAGGCAGCTGCAGTTCAAATTTGACCCGCTTCCAGCTGAATCGGCAGAAATTTGTCTTTTTCACGAGAGGTGGATCGAAGCTTTTGACACCCAACCATTTGGTCAATTGTGCATTAAATATGTCCTAATGTTTTATAAAAATGTTTTGGCCCAATTTTTGCAACAATTATTTGGTAGGTCCTTCACAAAAAAACCTCATTTTGGACAATCGAAAAATGGAAAATGATTTTTTCGTCCAAAGAAAATGAAAAATCCCTTAGGCAACATTGTTTGCCATTCCAATATGCATCCTTGTGCACAATATGAGATCATTTGAACAAACTATGCTATGAATGTGGCCATAAGATTGATCATTTGGCTTGATGTCCATTGATATCCACACATGATAGCTCGTTTCTCAGAACACTTTTTTAAAATAATTGCCGTATTACAAGTTTACTATTTTCCTGGAAACTTGGTCACATATGATGACACAATGCAAAGGTTTTCCAAATTTTTGTTTTTTTTGAATTTTTTATGCCCGTTTCAAAATGCGGTCAAAACGGCGGGAATGACCGTTCCTAGCTAGTTGTTGAATCTTGGAAACCTTTTGATGTTTCTCTGATTAAATAGATAGTTATGTACCTAGAAATGATTTTTGGAAAAAATAAAGAGCAAACTATGAGGCAGCTACAGTATAAATTTTACCCGCTTTGTGCTGAATCGGCAGAAATTTGTCTTTTTCATGAGAGGTGCATCGAAACTTTTGATACCTAACCATTTGGTCAATTGTGCATTATATATGGCCTAGTATTTTATAAAATTAATTTGGTATAATTTTGCAACAAATATATGGTAAGTCCTTAAAAAACTTATTTTGGGCACTCAAAAAATGGAAAATTGTTTTTTCATGCAAAAGAAATAAAAACTTCCTTTGTCAATATTGTTTGCCAATCTACGATGTAAACTTGTGCAAAATATGACATCATTTGAACAAATATTTGATAGGTCTTTCACAAAAAAACTCATTTTTAGCATTGAAAAATGAAATGAAAAATTTGTATGTAATCAATCATGACCAACTTATATGGTCAAAAATTCTTCAAATTGTTTGGTGCGCTCTGATTGGTCCATAGGCATATTACGCGGATCATGCATCAACCACCGTCGGATGCTTCTGGATCCAACGGCAGCCCTCACCCCCTCACCCAACCGCAGCCCAACCACCCAAACCCTAACCCGCACCCGCACTCCTCCTCCCTCAGCTCCTTGCCGCCGCCACCTCCTCCCTCTCCGCCCCAACCTCAGATCCATCCCCTATCCCGTCGTCGGCCTCCCCCAGATCCCGCGGCCGACGACCCGTTCTCCCCTTCCTTCCGTCGCCCACCTCTCCCCTCGCCTCAGCCACCACCTCCGCTCCTCTCCCCTCTCCTCCCTGGCTGCAGATCCACTCAAGCTCCTCCTCTCCCCACCCCACCTCCACCGCAACAATCCCGCCGCCGACACCCAACACCGCCCCCACCTCCACAGCGACCTCCCTCCCCATCCCCTCCCCGCACCCGGAAGCCAAGCAAGGAGGCGGCATACAAGGAGCTGCGCTTGCATCTCAGCATCATGGCGGGCTGCATTGCCGTCATCCGCGCCGCCCCCTACATCCTCCACTACCTCACCCACGAGCCCGGCATGACGGAGCTCAAGCTCGAGCTCTAGGCGGCCCGCCTCCCGCCTCGCCCACAGGTGATCCCTCCGCCCGCCCTCTTCCTTCTCTAAGTTAAAATCGATTTGGGTGCGGAGGCGTGTGATCCAGTTTTTGGATGGATCGTCGTGCGGCCGCTCGGTTTGGTACGGCGTCGTAGGGCTTCATAATCGTAGATGGGTTTCAATGTGAGTTTGCGCGGTTGGACTACTCGCGGCTATCCCCACTGTGTTATCTTGGCACCTTGGGTTCCAATCCATAGTTGAATTTCATCCGCAAAAAATAAATAAATAATCCATAGTTGAATTTGGTTAGACTCATGGTCGTTGTCTGATTGCTTCATGATGCTTGACGCACTTTCACTTTACTAGTGTATTTCTGCAAGTTAAGTGAGTTAGATTTCCCAACAGAAGAGAAGTGAATTATCCAGTCATCGTTTGATTCGGTCTACATGATGCTTGCCTTGTGTCTAGGGTTGGTGGGTTGGTAATGCTTGTAATTTTATGGTTACGTGTGTACAAAAGGTGATCTGTTGTTCATTATTATTTTTAAGTCTTAGAATGCTGATTTGCAAATTGATAATTGCTGGAACTTAACTAATCACCTCCATGAATCCTCTCCTCTGCTCTGCTCCATACGCATGCATACAATTGGTGATGCCGCTGAATGAATGAATTTGTGTGTGGGTGGGTGCAGGAGGTGTCTGTGCAAGGGCAGGACAAGGTGTACAAGGACGTGATCGAGCCGTTGGAGAGCGTCAGCATCTACATGACATCCGTGACCTCAGCCCGCCTGACCCCGCCGTCCGCGAGTGGACCTCAAGACTGTCGTGTACCACGCCAATGACGTCATCGACGACTTCCGCTATGAGGTGCTGCACCGCCGTGCAACCCAGATCCGCCGCCGCTGCTCCACTGCTCGCAAGGTTCATCCTACCTTCTCTTCCCACTCCGGCTGGCTCTGTTTGAGAGCTCTGTAAATTCCTATGCACTACAAATACACTGTATATAAGTGAATACATTTCTGCTTTGTAAGAGGGTGTTTGGTTGGATGGTAAACTTGATGCGCAACTGGACCTCGTTATTAATTTGATGATGCCTAATCTCTAGCTGTGCATTATGAAGTATGAGTACTAATGACAGTCAAAATGAACTATGTTTGTGAGTGTTCTTACTACTGGTGTGCTCAAGTGCGGCATGCATCAAGCATTTCGTTTCCCTGTCTAATTTTGGGAATTTTAGGCCTACCACTCTTGTACACTTAACCCATCCATTTATCTCTCTGCTAATTCTCCACTTGGGTACAAAGTGTTATATATCCCATATGTTTAGGTTTATCAGGACCCATCAAGTTGTCCTATCCGAGGGTAGATTTAAAAAAATTCAGAATAAGAATTCTGAAGGCTTGAACGATCCTTTTCACAAACGGATTGAGATGAAATTGCGTGCTTTATCTGATAGGTTCTCTCCTTTTAATTATTATTATCACGACAGGTAGCATCTCCATCTCCCTCTCATCTTCCTCTGCTCGCTATTGCTGCTCTGAATTATACATGTTGGTAAAGAGATGTCCATGTTTTCCTCAGTACTATGCACTGCTATATTTATGTGGTTGTCTTTGTGTGCATCTTATTCTGAAACCAAGTGAGACACCTCCATCCCCTACATTTGACGATCCCTCTAGTAGTGTATATCTGTGTTGCTCTCACTACCTCCTGCCCCTAGATTTCCAATTGCCTTTGTTGCCTGCTCATTTAATTAATTAAAATTGCATGTGTGCGTGTAAGTATATCAATTTGCTGCTGTTCATCTTCAAAATATATGGATATACCTATTCCTACAATGTTTTGATTTCCTAGGTAGGTCTCAGATAGGCAGTGTTTCTTCTATGAAGAATTGTGCACTAGTGATAATAGTGTGAGATTGTTATTTACCCTTTACTTTTTTGGTGCTGGTTGGTGTGTGTGCGATCTTAAGTGCAGATCTTTTGTCATTCACTGTTATTTACTTATGCGATCAGCACCCTAATCCCAGGGTCCTCTATTTGGAGCAGCAAATCAAAGCTTGTTTGCTGCAGATTGTTTTATTCACTTCCTTTAGTAATATCAACAAATAAAATCAGTTGTTTGCATCGGATTGGATCATTCTCACTTGTTAGTTGAGTTCTAAGTATGTAGTATCTTTAGTTCTCTTGTTATATTATAGTCAGAATTATACCGTGTGACTGAATCATGTATTATTTAGTAGGCTGAGCAGTATCTTTAGTTTTTTGATGATTATTCAACTCTCAATTCTGAATAAATAAGTACCCGACCCTATTGGTTCTTTCTTTCTTCAGGGCTACGACTTGATGGTCCCAGCGACTTTGCTTCGCTTGATAATTCTTTTTATCGTCTCGACACGCTCGCTGCATAGTTTCTAGTTGGTTATAAAACCATAAAACTGTGGTGATGTGAGGTCCGACTATGCTTAGTAATTTTGGTTTCATCCCCCACCACTCCAGCTAGCTTCTTCTTCACATCATATTATATTTGCACCTGCTGTGTATCATTGATTGGATGGTCACTTTCTTCTTTGCATCATAAGTAGCTTAGCTTGTTTTGCCATTGAATCACCAATTACATTTCCTATGCTTGTTTCTCGTACTAGATGCATCGATTCTGACATAAACAAACAAACTGCTTAGCTCTCAACTCTGAATACTTAGCTAGCTGAACCTACATGTTCTTTCTTTATTTCTTCAGAGCTACTGACGTATATGGGTCAAGCTGTTGTTTTTGCTGTGCTCGAGGAGCTTCAGAGCTATTGCTGCCTGTATAGTGATACATTTGGTGATATTGAATTGAACCGAGGTTGTGAATGTACCATTATTGTCCTACTGCTATTTATCCTGGGCTCACCTGCCCTTTAATCAAGCATGACCTAGCTAGCTGTATGAAAAACAACATGTTAGGGATGATCACAATTTGATAATCTAGAATGAAATTTGCAATTCAATATTCCCTTGAGATTGAGACACCTCAGTTTGATAGTATGCTTGCTCCTCTAGTGTTAATAGCTTAGTGTTTTGTTTCGGGGTTTCTTAGTGTTCTAGTGCTTTAGGAACAATACTAAGTTTTTTAATCATGCATCTGTTTCTTTTGATTAAAAATGTGTATAGATTATCCACCTGAGCAACGCTATCCCAATCAGATCATTGTTGACACTAGCATTGTAGATGTTGTCTTGAATGGATGGTCGTGGTAGTAGAGTAGTAATGTACTTTTCTTCAGGTGAATGTGTTGCAGTGACGTTCCTTGCATGACATGCACTTGTACCAATATACCTTGCTGGTACATGTAGGTTAGTATTGTTAGTGCCTAACATGAGCTTGAGTGATGTAGTGGAAGTGTAGAACACCAACGGGTTAATGTGTTTTATTTGCCGTATGCAAGTCTGTTGTTTTATTTGCCCTTTCTAGTATTGTACAAACTGATGCATTCTTGTCATAAACAAATTATTGTATAAGATATGTAAAAGCAAACATTTCCCTATGCAAGTCTGTTGTTTTATTTGCCCTTTCTAGTATTGTATGACAAAGGTCCAAATTTAGGACTACTGGGTGGATCTGCCATGTTGCTTATATTAGTGTTGCCATTGCATTTGTTTGGTTCTGGCCTCAACAGAAGTACACTAATGCTGGTAGAATTTGTGTTCACTCATTTCCAGGAGCGCCAAGACAAATTTGAAGTGTGAAGCCATGAAACAAGTGCAAAGCCGTGATGCCTTATTTGCGAGAGATTTGTTTATTTTGTTTGACTGTAATAGACTGTCGAGATTGTGACATTGTAACAGATTTACTGTTATTTGATAAATTACTTTTGTTACATTTTGTTTCAAATAGTGATTAAAAAAGTGTGAAAATTGGAAACGACGACGATGGGATCCACTTATCAAAATAATCTGAGAAATGTTAAAATATCTGATGCGTGGGACCAGTGTATGAGAGTATGACATGTGGGGCTTGGCTGACTAGTGGGACCAGCTCCAATATATAATGCCCGAAACTAGAAAATCAATGGACTAAAAAAGCAATGGCCCAACAATGAAAAAGGCTACAATGTTGGGCTTGGCCCATGAAGCCGACTAGAATTAACAAGGAAAAAATAAATAAAAGGCTGAATTGTTGGGCTCGGCCCATGTAAAACACCTAATCGGACCGGGCTGAATCTTGTCAGTGACCTTTTCAATTGGTCGCAATTTTGCCACATCAGATTGCCACGTCGGATCCGACGTGGCCTGGGAAGAGAGCTAGCGACCAAAACAGAAGGTCATGGAATCAACGACCTTTTGTTTTGGTCGTGGAATTCCACGACCTTCTCACAGAGAAGGTCGTTAATTTCAGTTTACGACCGCCAGCTTTTGACCATCTTTTTTTGGTCAAAAAAAGGTCGCGAATGAAAATCAATGACCTTTCAGGGACCAATAGTGAGGGTCACAAGTTGACATATTTCTTGTAGTGAAGGCACGCTCGACATCCTTCCTAGAACTCTCTTGCTCTTGGGCAAATCTTTTCATTTTCTCTCCGACAGGGTTGGGTATTGTCTTAACAATAGTGGTCCACTGAGGATAGATACTGTCACGCAAATAGTACCCTTTGTCGTAGTTGTGGCCGTTGTGACGAAAGTTCCCCGGTGGGCTGTTGCCTTCGGCAAGCCTAGCAAACACCGGCGAGCGCTGAAGCACGTTGATATCATTGTGTGACCCAGCCATGCCAAAGAAAGAGTGCCAGATCCACAGATCTCGAGACGCCATGACCTCTAGTATGACAGTGCAAGCCCTGATATGTCCCTTATACTGCCCTTGCCAAGCAGAAGGACAGTTCTTCCACTCCCAGTGCATGCAGTCTATGCTGCCAAGCATCCCCAGGAAACCCCTGCTGGCATTCATCGCCAAAGAAGCGGGTTGTATCTTGATTGTCGGCTCTCTCAAGTACTCAGGGCCAAACACAACAATCACAGCCTTGCAGAACTTATACATGGACTCTAGGCATGTAGACTCGCTCATACGGACGTACTCGTCATTGAGATCACCGGGCACTCCGTATGCAAGCATTCGGATGGAGGCAGTACATTTCTGATAAGAGAAGAAACCAATCTTGCCGACGGCATCCTCTTTGCACTCGAAGTAGTCATCATAGCCGACCACTCCCTCTCTAATACGGTTCAAAACATGCCTACTCATACGGAACCGGCGGCGATATTTGTGATGTTTGAACAACGGGTTTGTTGTATCAAAGTAGTCCTTCCAGAGAAGAAAATGCCCGCTCTCTCGGTTGCGATTCAACGCCGGAAGGTGGCCCGGAATGGAACCACGAAACGACGGCCGCTGGCTGTTGAGGTGGTGATGGACCAACACGGCAGCCAATATCTCCTCCTCCTCATCGGACGACGAATCGTCGGAGTCGCAAAGGAAATTGTGGAAAAGAAAACTCATCGGCGGATTCCATCTCGTACCTTGGCAAACTGTCGAACAGTTTGCGGGCGTCGACGAAGGAGACTGCCGGCGAAATCGCGGCACCTGAGAACTAGCTGCGCCTGCCGGCGTCCGGCAGCGTCTTGCGGTCGGATGTGGCGGCGGCGGCTTCTTGGTCGCGGTATGTCGGTGCGGTGAAGCGGCGGTGGAAGCGATTTGCTCCCGGCGGCAAAAGCACGGCGAGGCGGCGGGAGAGAAGCGGCGTTCTTTGGCGGATGTGGGCGGCGGTGGAAGAGTCGCTTGAAAAAATGGGTGGTAGCGTTGGCGACAGAGGAGGCGGGAGGGAGGCGGGAGGGTTGCTAGTTGGCTGCAGGGTGAGATGGGAGGCCAATATGCCACAGACCAGTGGACCCAGGAACAGGAGTAGGCAAGCACGCACGCATCCGTCACGTGTCCGCACCGACGCAAATCAGGCTAAAAAATGAATTAGGAATGGGCCGTGACGAAAAACGGACGCGCGTCTGTTTGCGTCGGCGCGTTGGGCCGTCTTTTTTATCCGCGCCGACCCAGTGCCGCCGGCCGAAATGGGTCGCTCCAATCATTGGAGTTGCTCTGATTCACTTGATGTGATTCACTTGATGTATGTAGGAATACACTTCGCAAGTACTTGCCGCGGGGATATGCACGTATAGAGATACTTTTAATTGGCAGTGCTAGTATCTAAGAGTCGGCTATTACCCGCGCCAATTTCCTTTTTCTTTTCTGTGCCGAATTGGTCGACACAACATGAGTTGAAAGGTAGTAGTCGCAACGAAACCAAGGTTATGCTTGGATCCAAGGGACTATTTTTAGTCTGACTAAAACTAGTCTCTTTTAGAGGCTAAAGTTCCAATCACCCATGACTAAAGAGAGGCTAGAACTAGTCTTGAGACTAAAACTTTTTAGTCAGGAACCCTACTAAAATATGGATTAGTCCTCTCTCTCCTTATTTAACTCCTCTCCTTTAACACATGTGAGTTCGGGATTGGAGGGTTTGGAGGATAATAAATGCTCATTGACTCATTTTAGTCTATTTAGTATTTGTATCCGGCGTGGGTGAAGCAGTTTTAGTCCCACTATTTTTAGTCATGGGACTAAAATGTATCCAAGCACCCTCCAACTACTTCGAGTCCACGTGTTGAGAGTGGGCGTGCTCGTGGCTAGACGAGGGCCCACCGTTCATCATGGGCACGATTTGAGTGAACGTATGGTCTGGTCTGTCCATCCTTGTCGTATTTAACAAGTTACCACCACTGAGCGATATGTGGGACTGAGTACACATCGACGACCGATGAATGGAGTACACTAGTAATTTAATCTCGCATGGAACTCCATCCAGGCATCATTTTCCTCGATTGTGTCGCCGTCCAAACTTAACCCCGTACATCGAACAGTTGCTGACTGTCAGCCTCTCCTAATGTAGTAGTACTAGTACTTGCATGCACGTACCCCGTCGTATAATTAGCCAGCAAATATGAAGCATGGGCGCCTTTCGCCGGCCAACGAAATTGTCAACGTAAAGGAGCTCTACCAGGAATGAGGCGTTTTGGAGGACGAGCTCCATGGGTCTCGTAATCTTGTCCGGGCGTTCGATCGCTGTGATGTGTGCGGCATGCGTTTCCAGGTTTAATACGCGGGCTTTAATTCAGGAATATACAGGTGTCGTGAGCTGTTGTGCTTGATTAGTACATGGGCCTTGGCCACGGCGGATTTTGCACGGACATGATGTTCCTCCTGGGCTGATTTGAATTTGCCCCATGCAGCGTCAGGGCCGGGCTGGCGGGTCATTAATTTTTTTCAAGGGATTGGTGGGACACTAAATGACAATCGATATGCTGACGGTGTGATAGAGAACCATTTACAGTTTGTGGTAAAAAATAGAGAACTAATTAATAGTATGCAAGAGTTACATGTTAAATCACATGTACAAACAATATAACACAAACATAATTATTGAATAATTGAAGTCTATTTTTGCAATGTAAATTGATAACAAAAAGAAAGATTAACGACATGTCCATGTAACAAACTGAGCGATGTTCCAACTAAATATGTATTACAAAACTATCAATATCTAGATGATGCACTTAAGAAATTCTTTCGCAATATCAGGAAAGTTGACTTTAGCTTCATTCCCACTATGTTTTAGCAAGTATAATAAAAACCGCGTCCTTAACTCATACCCATCCTGCACAAACAATATATGTAATGAAAATTTAAAGCCGAAGATCTTAAATCACTTAAAACATGTAATGGATGCGTTGCCACTGGCATTTCAAAGAAAAATACTGGATGCATATATAATCATAAGACATGTCAATTTTCCAGCTTGGCATAGAAGGTGAGTCTAAAATAGTTGCTTAGTTATTCTGATATTCTTGCTAGTACAATTATGATAGTTACAATAATCACCTAGGAGTTTCAATTTTTGAAAGGAAAGAACAACAACAATCATTAGGCCCTTAAGAAAAGAAATCACGACATGATTACGAGTCTGACCAGCTACCAGATATATCCTTCCTAATATTCAGATCTAGTGGGAAAAACTACTACCCAACAATATACATGTTACCTGAGTTCGCACGGGTGCCGACCTCGAATTTTAGCAGGTCGGCGGTGCGACGATGGGCTTGTCAGGCGCCTTCAAACCTGTGTCATAGACCTCCTCAGCGTTGGTTCAAGGAGGCGTCATCGTCAACTTTCGAGACAACGAGGCAGAGGGATTTGGGCAGCCAAATGGGGAGAGTGCCGAATCGAGTTATCATCGGAGACAGAGGCGCCTTAGCCGGGGCAGCCGCGCGCTGGGGTGGCACAACGATGCATCTGTGGACATGGAAAAGGGGAAGAGACGAATGGAAGAGCCGGATCCGGTTGTCGGGCGGCGCCTAATCGCCAGCGGAGGTAATCAGATTGGACGGCAAAGACCGACGGTGCAAGAAGGAGATGCGAGATGGGGAGAAGGGAGAGGCGGCGAGAGACGACCTCGCCGCCTCCGGCGCCGATGACTGCCGTGAGCCGTCCTTTCCCTACCTACTCCTCCTAGCTGTGCTCACCTTCCTTGGCCTTGGGAAGCCCAACCCGTCTGCGCCCGTCTTCCTCGGCCCCGAGCGCCTCCTCCTCGCCGCGCACATCGTGGGGGGTTCCTCGTCGGCGTCGCGCTCCCGGCGGTCTACATCCTCGACGACCTCCGGTCCGGGGACACCACGGGGATTGCCGCCGAGAGCGAGAGAGAAGGTGGGGGCCGGGCGACGCCGGGATCGGGGGAGCAGATGGAGGGCGGGCGGCGCCGGGAGCCGGGGAGGAGGTCGGGGCGGCACGAGCGGCAAGCGATCTAGCGGTGGTGGTGAGACGGCGGCGTGGCGAACGAGGGCTGAGTTGGCGATTGTTCCTCGCCGAGGGCAAGAGACCTCGGTCGACGCGGGTGGTTGGTTTGTGATTTTTTTTCGCTGGTTAATTTTCGCCGGTTTATTTTCGCTGGTTTATTTTTGTTCGTGACAGATGGGTGCGACGGGAGGTTAGGCGCGTGGGGGCGGGTGTGGGACTCGATCGCGGGGTTTTCCTTGATTTTTCGTGGCTGAGAGGGAGGTGGGAAGAAGTACCATAGAAGTACCAAAAAAGGCCGGGTGAGGTGGGACGAAAATAAAACCCAGAACGCGACCTACCAACTGAGACATTAGGAGTAGAGATTCGGTCCACAACTTTGCCTCGTTAGACTGTCTCTCCCTTTCTAAAAATAAAATCACCTGCCAAAAAAAGTTTCTTTTGTCAGAAAAAATGCATTCCCTACCACTAGAGCAGTAGACAGAAGCTCTTTTGCCATGGATGGGATGAAATTATTCTTGGAGGGGTGCGATTCAGGGTAATCTTCAGCCAGATATCACATCCGTGACTCGTCAAGGTTACCCATGCCCATGCGGTCAAAATATAGAATGTCCATGTGCAGTTCATGGCTAGTTCCTGAATAACGTCGAGACTGTATTATTTGTCGCATTGAACATCATGTAGTAGAATTGTGAATCAGAAAATTGCTGAACTTGTTTGTGTTCTACAATAATACGTACTACGTACCATACTGCTGATGACAGGCAAAAGTTCTTTTCGATCGGCTGTCGGTAATCTTACTTGCCAATGACGCATGTGCTAACTGAATTTGTGAAACCATAGAGATAACTGTATTGTCGTTCCTTGACGTCTCACAATTTCAGCAAAACGACATGGGCAAGTAATCACCACGCTCAACCCAAACGGCTAAAAGATTTTGAAGAGGCACCTCACGACCAAGTCAAGCCCATGTTCGATATTGCCTTGATCCCATTATATTATGGAACATAAAGGGTATCCTGATGGTACGGGGATCTTGGCTGGTAGGGCGACCTGATCGACATGTGATATCATTGTACATAAATGGAGAGAATACGGCCGCGTGTAAATAGCTGATGGATGGAATACATGCAAGAATACATGGCTGGAACAGATCACGATAAAGGCTGATGCAGGAGATAGCGAGCTCCAGGTAGCTCGTCCACCAAACAGCATTTTCGCTCTACCAGCAAATATTATGGATGACGCCCATCATGGTAAAGCGACCGATTAATGTGCGCCGTTTATCTTGTTTGGGCCGACTGTACCGATCTGACAGAGTCTTTGCTCGCAGTCGGCTCCACCTACCGACTGGTGCTGTCGCAACAACCATAGAACAAACAGAAATAACAATGGAACCCGAAGAGGGCAAAACTACATCGATTTGGTTGCTTTGGTCGACGTTACTAAGGGCAATGGTATCTGGTGGGCTGAGTCGAGCTCAACAACTGTTATTTTTTATCTGCCACTCACTCTAATCCAAATTAATGATCACAGCTTCAGACGAAAATTGCTTTTGGAGGCCTGTTTTGGAAAAATCCAAAATTCAACAAAATTCATATTTCTGCATTTCAAAAAATTCTGAAAAAAAAATACAGACATGTATGGAGGCATAACACACATGTGTGTAAATTTTCAGGACGAAATACGTTGACATGAAGGTTGTGCAAAAAAGAAAAATATGTGACTTTTTAACACATGATACTATTCATCCCAAAAGTCCATGAATTTATTCTTTATGCACAGATCACATCACAATGTATTTCATTCTGAAATTTTACACACATACACATCACATCCTTGTGTACTTGTACAATTTTTTTCAGATTTTTTTGAAACCAAAAGGTATGAATTTTGATTTTTTCAAGAAAAGTGGTCTCCATGGAGGCCGAGCTCCAAAATGCCGTTCTCAGCTTCAGACTGCTACATAATTGCTCGTGCCTTGCAATGGAGTATAAATATTCTAATATGTTAGCCCGTGATTTACCTGTCCATATTAATATGATTGTATAGATAAATATTTATCAAATCTTGTCCTGATTTATCTATCTAAAATATATTTTAAGATTTTATTTTGTAATTACTTATTGGCTTATCAAAGAAGACATAAGGTTCTCTAGTAAGTCAATAAAAGATGAGACACTTAAGGCAATTTTGAAGGAATGATGCTCAGAAAAAGAATGGAAGTCGGACGAAGCACTTTGCCTGATAGGAAAAGGAACACGGTTTCTCTTTTAAGTAGTAGAGATAGAGACAATGAGTTAAGCAGGCCTTTTTTTTATCCGAAATTGCTTTCACAGGACATTTTCTTATCACACGCTGCTACGAGAAGACAATAAATATATGATGCATGTTATGGCACATAGATTGCAACATCTCCGGTCGTACGAGTATCCGACAAAGATTCATCGTACGTGCAACAGTATTCTTCCTATTAGGACTATATTGTAATACTAGCAAAAGGACCCGTGCGTTGTAACGGAAGAAAAGAATACCACGCACTCTTAATTTGCAAAAAGTGGCCCAAATAAAGATGGTCTTGCCTACAAAAGCGCAAGTTCAAGATTTCACATGTCTTCTATTTAAACATGGCTTGCATGTAGATTTAATACGTACAAAAAAACGGAGTGATCTTTAATTTCGTCTCCAATCCTGATTTTGCTGACATGTTCATCCATAATTTGGATCAGTGCCGATATGAAAGAAAGGCGGATAATGCACATTGATTAAGATTGCACCCTAGATAGTTTAAATGGTTAACAAGTAAAATAACATCATATTCAGATTCTATATATTTTTTTAGTCAAATTCCATATATAACACGTAGTTACGGTTTAGAAGATATGAGTATTTTAAAAGACACTTTATACATACTTACGGGTTTAATGTTAGACACATCAGGGTGTTTTCTATAAAATAGCATGACGGACTAAGAATATCTATTTCTTTTATTAGTATATATAGGTATAGGTATAGATGGTAGGCCTTGCCTAGTCATGCAAAAACTTGATTTGAGCATCTTCTTGGGCTTATAGAAGATCTATTTTATTTGGATATAGATTTGGACCCACCTTCAGCGTAAATGCTGAAACACGCTTATTGCGAGACAAGCAACATCCAACTTCAACATGGCGGCCTGGAAAGTCGCGGGAGTTATGTCTCGCTCACTGCAATACTGTACCTCCGGCTCGTCTCTTGCGCTATGCTAGTGGGCTGGCCCAGTACCATAGCTGCATCTGCGTGAGTTTTTTCAGTCTATGTTTTTCTTGTTCAGTTTTCACTGTTTGCGTCATTTTTGTTTTCCTTTTTATTTATTTTATTCAGATTTCCTTTGTTTTCTTTGTTTCTTTCTTTGATTTTCATGGGTTTCTGAGTTTTTTTCTTCAACACTGGTCTACTTTTTTCATAAATATTGTACAGTTTTCATATATATTGGCAACATTTTTTAAACATGTTTTACATTTTACAAAATATATGTTTTTATCTCTACATTTTCCATATAAATTTTACATTTTCTAAATATATAAAAAAATATACACGGTTAACATTTTAAAATACATGATTAACATTTTTCCAAATAAATATTTAAGAACATTTATTTGATACGTGTCAAACATTTTTGAAAGACATCTTGAAACATTTTTTTGAATGATACATAATATTTATTTAAACTATGTGTGCATTTTTTTTCATTGTATAAACATTCTCTTAGATCGTGACAAACATATTTTTGAAACTTCTAGTGATTTTTTAAAATGTGAAATACATTTTTCGGAAGAATCAAACATTTTGTTTTGAGTTGCGTGAACATTTTTTTAACATTGTATAGAACTTTCCAGAAATGACGCGTATATTTTTTTGTAACGCGTGAACATTTTTTAAATGCCACGACAACTTTTATTTAATGCTATCAACATTTCTTAAAAAAATACACTAACAAAATATTTACAACGCAAATTCGTGGTGAACATTTTAACATAAGTATTTATATTGAACAAAAATTGGTTTACATGTACATGTGTGATTATGGGTCGGCCCATTAAGGGCGTCCTTGTAGCGAGATGTGCTTGTGTCTCACTGTGGGCGAGAAACACAGCTCCCATTACTATTAGAGATATTTTGTAATTTTTAGCCTAATATAGTTAAGCAAAGAACTGTAACATCACAAATTTTCAATTTGAAATGTTATACATAGATTATTCATGCATATCATATTTTATTGCATTTTGTTTCACGATCCTAGAAATCCTAAGCCACTCAAGGACCCTCGGAGAGAGTTTGGGATTTCCCGGGTTTTATATTTGATTTTTATCAAATATAGAAAAACGAGGATTTTTGGTTTTAATTATTTTTCTCTCTGAAAAATATTTTATATTAAAATATATGAGAGGAGATAATATGAATTTTCCAAAATAATTGAAATATTGGAGGAAAAATATTAAAATCAAATATTTGATTTTATTCGGATTTTATTGCTATTTTATTTTCATTAGAAAAATTGCACGTTTTTTCAAAATTGCATTTTAGGGCCAAGAAAATGTTCATCTTGTTCTAAATATTTTATTTAGACAGTGAAAATTTATTTTGGCATCTTTAGATTTTTATTTTATTTTCTAGGATTTATTTTGGTTCAGCAGAATTATTAAAAAAGTCTGGCACTGGTCAAGCCCAGTAGAACCCTCACGGCCGTCTCCCTCCAGGAGATCGACGCCGCCGCCGCCTCGGACTCGGAGTCCGGCCAAGACTTCGCCCCGCCGCCGCCTTGCCCCCTCCTCCACGCCGCACCCCCTCCTTAAATACCCCCCCACCCCGCCACCCCAGTTGTCCCAACCGCAGCGCCGCCGCCTTGTCGTGCCTCGCCGCCGCCCTTCTCCGCGCCGCCGCCGCCCGTCGCCGCAGCCCGCCTCCCCGCCGCCTCAGCCTCGCCTCGCCGGAGGTAACGTCGTCGTTTTTTTTCTAAAACCGATCCGTTTTTTTAGAAACCCTAGTTCGATTTTTTAATCGGTTCGCCGGTTTTTCTCGGTTTAGTTACTTAGCGGATGTTCGTCCGTACGTTCGTTTTAACGGACGGGTTTCACTCGATAGTTACAGACAAGAACGTTCGTTCGTTAGCCTGTTCGTCAGTTTTCTTTTTCTCAGATTTTTTTCGTGATTATTTTTTATTGCGATTACTGATCCGATTTTCGTTTCAGTTTATCTTTTCGCTCGTTTATCGGAATCAGGCGATTCAAGCGCCTAGATCTTCGACTCGAAACCCTCTTTCTGTTTAATCAACTTGAACAAGATTTTGGTACTGTAAAATTTGATTTTAGATCAGATTAGTAAACGTATCTTGTTTCTTTCGCCGTTTGAGTTTTGTTGCTTCATTTGATTTGATTCTTTTTGCAAACCGGAGTTCTTAAGTTGAACTTTCTGGTCAATTCTTCTTACTTGAGTTTTGCCCGTGCATCTTTGCTTGATTGCTTATGTATGCTATTGTTTGTTTACGATAGAATTCACGGAGTGCGAAGTGTGCTACTACGGGTCCCTATGTTTTGCGGATCGTCAGCAAGGCAAGTTACACATTGATCATACTCTTTCCGTACCCAGTTTTTATATCGTCAAACATTGCATGATTAGGATGTCATTAACATGCGGGTTGGGAAGTAGTTGATGAGGTAGAACCTATTGCCCTGTTATATTCAAACCCTTGGGAGTTACTTCTACGTATTGCTTATATTGCTATGCTATGCTCGTGAAGCGTGGTTTGGGTGAGTGAAATCCATGACAGATGTGAGATTGTTAATTAATGGTTCAACTTAAGGTGGCAACTTAAATACACATCTGGGTGGATTGAGGCACTGGAGAATCGATGTTGCTGTATTTTGGAAATCCGGGGTTCCGTGTGATTTTCCTATGGACCGCCACCTGTGTTCAAAGGGAATCGAGATATTTTCATGCTAGAAACTTCCGTGTGCAGCCACAAGCTATTATGGGCTCTAGCATAGTTGAGTAGGTTACATGAAGCTCTTGAAGAGGTGGATCGGCAGGTAGAGGGTTGTAGGTTTGGTATGGTGCCCGGCATAGAGAGTTAATGTTTCTGAAAGACTGTGTCTCGGTCATCCGTTTCTCAAACATCGTGTAGTGCGAGAACTTCAACGGAGGCAATCGAGTCTTGTGGGGAAAAATGCGCAAACCTCTGCAGAGTGTACAATCTAATTATGGTTAGCCGTGTCCCCGGTTATGGACAATCTTGAGTATCTAGTACTTGGAGTATCCTAGTATCTCATCACTCTAAATTAATATTGTTGGGCTGATAACTACTTTAATTGGGATTGAGTTGGAGGAACCTTCTCAATGATGTTTCAACTACCATGATAGTTAAAATAAAATCTATTCCTTTGTTGTAGGGAAAAATTGGCTTTTCGCAAAAACTATAACCATAGAGCTTTCCACCAGCCAAATATGTATGTAGTGATAGTATTATTCTGTTTTTGCTCTACTGTGTTACATTGCCAGCATATTCCATGTGCTAACCCGTTTTCGGGCTGCAATATATTATGTTGCAGACTTTTCAGACGAGGAGTAAGGTTTGTTAGGTCGTTGTTGTGCAGCTCAGCTATGCCGTTGGAGTTGATGGACTCACTTTTTCTTCCAAGCCTTCCACTGTTATCGTATTAGATGGCCTTAAGCCATATTTATTGTAATAAGTTCTCTTTTGAGATATTCGATGTAATAAGTGTGTGATTGCTACTCTGTTATAAATCCTTCGGGTACTGTGTGTGTCAGCATTACCGATCCAAGGATGACACTGAAACACAGAGACTTGACCGTTTGAGGTCGGGTCGCTACAAGAACCCACACCTTTTTGGGCTTAAAGTATATCTATTATATTTGGATATTCATTCGGACGACCCATGTTCATCTCAATTCTAAAAAGTCGCTTATTGCAAGATGAAACCTATTTCCTGTTTAGCCTAATGGCGTTGTTTGCTACTCCCTCCGTCTCATAATATAAGAGTGTTTTTTACACTACACTAGTATAAGAAACGTTCTTATGTTACGAGATGGAGGGAGTAGTATTGCTCAACTTGGTGCACACCACTGTTCTGGGCGCGGTCCATTTTCTTTTGCTTTTCTCGTTTGTTTTCGTGCGTCAACTAAATGCAGTGTTGTCCGTGAGCCGCTATTCATTTCCGATTTTGGGAAGCATCTAGATGCTTCCCAAATGGTTTTCTTTTAGGTTTCTGTCCATTTTTTCTTTTTCTTTTCTGATTTATTTTAATTTTCCAGTTTCCTTTTTGAAATCTGTGATTTGTTTTTCAAAATCATGAACTTTCTCTAGTTCATTAAATGTTTCAAATTCGTGAACAAATTACTAATTCACAAATAATTTTTGTAATTCCTGTTTTTTTAATTCATGAATATTTTTTAAAATTTGTGAATATATTTTAAAATATGTGAAGAATATTCAAATTCAGCAATATTTGTAAAATTTGGGAACCTTTTTCAAATTTGCATACAAATATGGAATTTGTTAACTTTCCAAATTCATAGATTTTTTTTAATTCTTGAATAATTTTCAAATTCTTGAACTATCTTCAAATTTATGAATACTTTTTAAAATCGGTGAACATTTTCAAATTCACAAACATTTTCCTATTTTGTGAACCTTTTTTCAAATTCATGAATGTTTCTTTTAACTTATGAAGCTCCTTTTCAAATTTGTCATTTTTTTTCAAATTCTTGAACTTCATTTATAAAAACAATTCTAGAAAACCGATTGTCCATGGGTAGTTCTTTTGGTACAACCAGTAGCTTATGGATGTTTTTTCTGCACACCACATCAGCAACCCACGACGAGCGAGCGGGTGAGCGAGGAGTTTGTGCTCCGATGTGCCAGCCTAGGTGAGTGTTATGGGTGCTAAGCAACTAGCTGGCATTGAAGGCCCCATATAGGAGTTCTAAGGTGGAAGTCTCGCTCGTCATCAGAAAAGTACCAATAATGGGAGAAGAAGATAGAGATCCAATCTAGGGGGCTCCCTCTCTCCCTGGAGGGCCAAGGAAGAAGAAGGAGGGGGCCATTCCCCCCCTCCCCCGGTGGCGCCGGGACGCCACCTGGGGCATCTCCGTCATCATCATCACCAATAACTTCCTCTTCGTTCTCATGGTGATGCGTGGGTAGTTCATCCTCGGGGTTGTGTGTATGCACCAGTAGCTATGTGTTCGATTTTTGTCTCACATGTTCTTGAAAGATTCTGAACTTGATTGTATCATGAGCTTTTTTAATATAGTTGGACATATGATGCTTCCTCCTCTATTATTTTTCTGTGCATAGAGTCTTGCTTCTTGAAGTTTCTTTGTGTTGGATAAAAAAAATTGGATTTGAGATTACAATATTTATGCCTAGTATAACTTGCGGATGCTTGTGGTGACACTGGTGTTGGGAAACGTAGTAGAATTTTTTTGCCACACGAACACCCAGGAACAATATGAAGATGCATAAACGGTTTGGATCACGATCGTTACCGACTCCATAGTGCAGCAAAAGTAGACGAGTCGATGTAGATCGTACTTGGAGTCCTTTGAAACGTCGATGGACAACCCCATGGACCACCCACGAACGATTCCTCGAACGGAAGTGTAACATCCCGATGTTCGGAATGTTTAGCAAAAAGTTTCTAAAAAGCAGGGCCAAAAAATTTCTTTTGTTTTATTTGGTTATAAAAGCTCAAGTTGAGTTTTTATATTATTGGAGGTTTTAATTTGATTAAACGTGAGCTTAAATTATTTTGTTGTTGTTTTCTTTTAACTGGATTTTATTTTTTTCTTTGCCATATTTAAATTTGAGAGTCTGCACTTTCTAGGATTTCTCAGTCTGTTTGATATGTGTTCGAGCTTTTAATTCTCTTCTAGATTTTCGTTTACTAAAAGGTATTGATTTCTTTTTTCTCTTGTCAAACTATGTGCTGAATTTCCTAGCCCAACACATCCCTCTCTTATTCCTGTGAGTGTCGTGCGTACGACGACCTATGGGACCGGCAACGGCGCCTTTGCGGTTCAACTAGGGAGATCGACGAGCACAAAGAGCAGATCTAGCAATCAACACAGAGATTTACCCAGGTCCGGGCCGCCGTGAAGCGTAAAATGTAGGCAATCGTTGCATAAAAAACAAAAAAATTTACACACACGAATGATCTATCCATGGAGTGTGTCTACGTACCCTCGTAGACCGTAAGCGGAAGCGTTTCACAATACGGTTGATGTAGTCAAACTTCTTCACGCTTCAACCAATAAAGTACCGAACGCACAGCACCTCCGCGTTCTGCGCACGTTCAGCTCGGTGACGTCCCTCGCCTTCTTGATCCAGCAAGACGTCGAGGTAGTAGGTGAGTTCCGTCAGCACGACGGCGTGGTGACGGTGATGGTGAAGTGATCTCCGCAAGGCTTCGCCTAAGCAGTACGGAAATATGTCCGGGGGTGTAAATGGTGGAGGGGGCGCCGCACACCGCTAGGCAATTGTCTGTTGTTTGCTAGGCGCCCCCTCCCACATATATATAGGTGGGAGGGAGGGAGGTGAAGGAAATGTGCCCTAGAGGCAATAATAAAGTTATTATTTATTTCCTTATATCATGATAAATGTTTATTGTTCATGCTAGAAATGTATTAACCGGAAACATAATACATGTGTGAATACATAGACAAACGGAGTGTCACTAGTATGCCTCTACTAGACTAGCTTGTTAATCAAAGATGGTTAAGTTTCCTGACCATAGACAAAGGAGTTGTCATTTGATTAACAAGGTCACATCATTGGTTGAATGATCTGATTGACATGACCCATTCCATTAGCTTAGCACCCGATCGCTTAGTATGTTGCTATTGCTTTTATCCATGACTTATACATGTTCCTATAACTATGAGATTATGCAACTCCCGCTTGCCGGAGGAACACTTTGGGTACTACCAAACGTCACAACGAATCGGGTGATTATAAAGGAGTATTACAAGTGTCTCCAAAAGCGGATGTTGGGTTGGCGTATTTCGAGATTAGGATTTGTCACTCCGATTGCTCTGGAGAGGTATCTCTGGGCCATCTCGGTAATGCACATCACTATAAGCCTTGCAAGCAATGTAGCTAATGAGTTAGTTACTGAGAATGATGCATTACGGAACGAGTAAAGAGACTTGCCAAGAATCTAGATTGAACTAGGTATTGGATACCGACGATCGAATCTCGGCAAGTAACATACCGATGACAAAGGGAACAACGTATGTTGTTATGCGGTCTGACCGATAAAGATCTTCAGAAAATGTAGGAACCAATATGGGCATCCAGGTCCCGCTATTGGTTATTGACCGGAGATGTATCTCGGTCATGTCTACATTGTTCTCGAACCGTAGGGTCCGCACGCTTAAGGTTTCGATGACGGTTATATTATGAGTTTGTGTATTTTGATGTTCCGAAGGAGTTTGGAGTCCCGGATGTGATCACGGACATGACGAGGAGTCTCGAAATGATCGAGACATAAAGATTGATATATTGACGGCTATATTCGGACTCGGAAAGGTTCCGGAAGTTTCGGAGAAAACGGAGGCTTGAGGGGTTACCGGAACCCCGGGAAGTAATGGGCCTTATTGGGCCAAGAGGGAGAGAGAGGGCTGCGCCAGAGGTGGCGCGCCCCATGGGGAGTCCGACTGGACAAGGAGGGGGGGGCGCCCCTTCCTCTTCCTCTCCTCTCCTTCCTTCCCCTTCCTCCTTCCTAGTTGGACTAGGAAAGGGAGTCCTAGTCCCACTAGGAGGAGGACTCCCTCCCTTGGCGCCTCCTAGGGCCGGCCGGCCCTCCCCTTGCTCCTTTATATACAGGCGGGGGGCACCCCATGACACACAAGTTGATCCTTGAGATCGTTCCTTAGCCGTGTCTGGTGCCCCCTTCCACCATATTCCACCTCGGTCAAATCGTAGCGATTGCTTAGGCGAAGCCTGCGTTGGTAGAACATCAAGATCGTCACCACGCCGTCGGCCGACGGAACTCTCTCTCCCGGAGCTTTCTTGGATCGGAGCCCGAGGAGCGCCACCGAGCTGTACGTGTGCCAAGAACTTCGGAGGTGCCGGAGTAACGGTGCTTGGATCGGTTGGATCGCGAGGAGAACGTCGACTACTTCCTCTACGTTGTGATTGCTTCCGCTTCGGCCCACGAGGGTACGTAGACAACACTCTCCCCTCTCGTTGCTATGCATCACCATGATCTTGCGTGTGCGAGGGAAATTTTTGAAATTACTACGTTCCCCAACAGTGGCATCCGAGCCTAGGTTTTTATGGTTTGATGTTTTGCACGAGTAGAACACAAGTGAGTTGTGGGCGATACAAGTCATCTTGCCTACCGACATGTCATACTTTGGTTCAGCGGTATTGTGAGATGAAGCGGCCCGGACCGACATTACGCCAGACGCTTACGCGAGACTGGTTTCACCGCTACGAGCACTCGTGCTTAAAGGTGGCTGGCGGGTGTCTGTCTCTCTCACTTTAGTTGAACCGAGTGTGGCTATGCCCGGTCCTTGAGAAGGTTAAACGGAGTCTATTTGTGAAGTATCGTTGTGGTCTTGATGCGTAGGTGAGATTGGTTCTTGCTTAAAGCCCGTAGCAGCCACGTAAAATTTGCAACAACAAAGTAGAGGACGTCTAACTTGTTTTTGCGGGGCATGTTGTGATGTGATATGGTCAAGACGTGATGCTATATTTTATTGTATGAGATGATCATGTTTTGTAACCGAAGTTATCGGCAATCGGCTGGAGCCATATGGTTGTCGCTTTATTGTATGAAGTGCAACGCCTGTAATTGCTTTACTTTATCACTAAGCGGTAGCGATAGTCGTAAAAGCAATAGATGGAGAAACGACAACGATGCTACGATGGAGATCAAGGTGTCGCGCCGGTGACGATGGTGATCACGACGGTGCTTGGGAGATGGTGATCACAAGCACAATATGATGATGGCCATATCATATCACTTATATTGATTGCATGTGATGTTTATCCTTTATGCATCCTATTTTGCTTGGTTGTGGTAGCATTTTAAGATGATCTCTCACCTAAATTATCAAGTAGTGTTCTCCCGAGTATGCACCGCTGCCAAAGTTCGTCGTGTCGAGACACCACGTGATGATCGGGTGTGATAAGCTCTACGTCCATCTACAACGGGTGCAAGCCAGTTTTGCACACGCAGAATACTCAGGTTATACTTGACGAGCCTAGCATATGCAGATATGGCCTCGGAACACGGAGACCGAAAGGTCGGCGTGAATCATATAGTAGATATGATCAACATAAGATGTTCACCATTGAAAACTACTCCATCTCACGTGATGATCGGTTATGGTTTAGTTGATTTGGATCACGTGATCACTTAGATAACTAGAGAGATGTCTGTCTAAGTGGGAGTTCTTAAGTAATATGATTAATTGAACTTAAATTTATCATGAACTTAGTACTGATAGTATCTTGCTTGTCTATGTCATTTTATAGATAGATGGCTCGTCTTTGTTGTTCCATTGAATTTTAATGCGTTCCTTGAGAAAGCAAAGTTGAAAGATGATGGTAGCAATTACACGGATCGGGTCCAGAACTCGAGGATTATCCTCATTGCTGCACGGAAGAGTTACGTCTGGATGCACCGCTAGGTGCCAGAACTCTTCTTGATGTAATCGGCAGCGTTAAGAACGTCTGGCGAGCAAAGCTGATGACTACTCTATAGTTCGATGTGCCATGCTTTACGGCTTAGAACCGGGTCTTCAAGGACGTTTTGAAAGTCATGGAGCATATGAGATGTTCCAGGAGTTGAAGTTGATATTTCAACAGAATGCCCGGATTGAGAGATATGAAGTCTCCAATAAGTTCTATAGCTGCAAGATGGAGGAGAATGGGTCTGTCAGTGAGCACATACTCGTAATGTCCGGTATTACAATCACTTGACTCAACCGGGAGTTGATCTTCCGGATGATTGTGTCATTGATGTAATTCTTCAATCAACGCCACCAAGCTACAAAGGCTTCGTGATGAACTATAATATGCAAGGGTTAGTAAAGACTATGCTCGAGCTCTTCGCAATCTTTGAAGGCTGCGGAGGTAGAAATCAAGAAGGAGCATCAAGTGTTGATGGTCAATAAGATCACTAGTTTCAAGAAGAAAGGCAAAGGGAAGAAGAAGGAACTTCAAGAAGAACAGCAAACAAGTTGTCGCTCAGAGAAGAAACCCAAGTCCGGACCTAAACCTGAAATCGAGTGCTTCTACCGCAAGCAGACCGTCACCGGAAGCGGAACTGCCCCAAGTATTTGGCGGATAAGAAGGATGGCAAGGTGAACAAAGGTATATGTGATATACATGTTATTGATGTGTACCTTACTAGAGCTCGCATGATAGCACTGGGTATTTGATATCGGTTACATTGCTAATATTTGCAACTCGAAGCAGGACTACGGATTAAGCGAACACCGGCAAAAGACGAGGTGACGATGCGTGGGAAATGGTTCCAAAGTCGATGTGATCGCGGTCGGCACGCTACCTCTACATCTACCTTCGGATTAATTTTAGACCTAAATAATTGTTATTTGGTGCCGCGTTGAGCATGAACATTATATCTGGATCTTGTTTGATGCAGACGGTTATTCATTTAAATCAGAGAATAATGGTTGTTCTATTTATATGAATAATATCTTTTATGGTCATGCACCCTTGACGAGTGGTCTATTTTAATGAATCTCGATAGTAGTGATACACATATTCATAATGTTGAAACCAAAAGATGCAGAGTTGATAATGATGGTGCAACTTATTTGTGGCAATCGCCGTTTAGGTCATATCGGTATAAAGCGCATGAAGAAACTCCATATCGATGGACTTTGGAGTCACTTGATTATGAATCACTTGGCACTTGCGAACCGTGCCTCATGGGCAAGATGACTAAAACCCGTTCTCGGTACTATGGAGAGAGCAACAGATTTGTTGGAAATCATACATACAGATGTATGTGGTCCAATGAATGTTGAGGCTCGTGGCGGATATCGTTATTTTCTCACCTTCACAGATGATTTAAGCAGATATGGGTATATCTACTTAATGAAACATAAGTCTGAAACATTTGAAAAGTTCAAAGAATTTCAGAGTGAAGTTGAAAATCATCGTAATAAGAAAATAAAGTTTCTACGATCTGATCGTGGAGGCGAATATTTGAGTTACGAGTTTGGTCTACATTTGAAACAATGCGGAATAGTTTCGCAACTCACGCCACCCGGAACACCACAGCGCAATGGTGTGTCCGAACGTCAGAATCGCACTTTACTAGATATGGTGCGATCTATGATGTCTCTTACAGATTTACCGCTATCGTTTTGGGGTTATGCTCTTGAGACGGCCGCATTCACGCTGAATAGAACACCATCAAAATCCGTTGAGACGACGCCTTATGAACTATGGTTTAGCAAGAAGCCAAAGTTGTCGTTTCTTAAAGTTTGGGGATGCGATGCTTATGTGAAAAAGCTTCAACCTGATAAGCTCGAACCTAAATCGGAGAAATGTGTCTTCATAGGATACCCAAAGGAGACAGTTGGGTACACCTTCTATCACAGATCCGAAGGCAAGACATTTGTTGCTAAAAATGGATCCTTTCTAGAGAAGGAGTTTCTCTCGAAAGAAGTGAGTGGGAGGAAAGTAGAACTTGATGAGGTAACTGTACCTTCTCCCTTATTTGAAAGTAGTTTATCACAGAAACCAGTTTCTGCGACATCTACACCAAATAGTGAGGAAGTTGATGATGTTGATCATGAAACTTTAGATCAAGTTACTACAGAACCTCGTAGATCAACCAGAGTGAGATCCGCACCAGAGTGGTACGGTAATCCTGTTCTGGAAGTCATGCTACTAGATCATGATGAACCTACGAACTATGAAGAAGCGATGGTGAGCCCAGATTCATAAAAATGGCTTGAGGCCATGAAATCGAGATGGGATCCATGTATGAAAACAAAGTGTGGACTTTGATTGACTTGCCCGAGGGTCGACAAGCAATAGAAAACAAGTGGATCTTCAAGAAGAAGACTGACGCTGACGGTAATATTACTGTCTACAAAGCTCGACTTGTCGCAAAGGGGTTTCGACAAGTTCAAGGGATTGACTACGATGAGACCTTCTCACCAGTAGCGATGCTTAAGTCTGTCCGAATCATGTTATCAATTGCCGCATTTTATGATTATGAAATTTGGCAAATGGATGTAAAGACTGCATTCTGAATGGGTTTACGGAAGAAGAGTTGTATATGATGCAACCAAAAGGTTTTATCGATCCAAAGGGAGCTAACAAAGTGTGCAAGCTCCAGTGATCCATTTATGGACTGGTGCAAGCATCTCGAGTTGGAATAAACGCTTTGATAGTGTGATCAAAGCATTTGGGTTTATCTGAGACTTTTGGAGAAGCCTGTATTTACAAGAAAGTGAGTGGGAGCTCAGTAGCATTTACGATATTATATGTAGATGACATATTCTTGATCGGAAATGATATAGAATTCTGGATGGCATAAAGGGATACTTGAACAAGAGTTTTTCGATGAAAGACCTCGGTGAAGCTGCTTACATATTAGGCATAAAAATCTATAGAGATAGATCAAGACGCTTAATTGGACTTTCACAAAGCACATACCTTGACAAGATTTTGAAGAAGTTCAAAATGGATCAAGCAAAGAAAGGGTTCTTGCCTGTATTGCAAGGTATGAAGTTGAGTAAGACTCAATGCCCGACCACCGCAGAAGATAGAGAGAAAATGAAAGATGTTCCTATGCCTCGACCATAGGCTCTATCATGTATGCAATGTCATGTACCGGACCTGATGTGTGCCTTGCTATAAGCTTAGCGAGGGAGGTACCAGAGTGATCCAGGAGTGGATCATCGGACAGTGATCAAGAACATCTGAAGTACCTAAAAGGACTAAGGATATGTTTCTCGTATATGGAGGTGACAAAGAGCTCATCGTAAACGGTTACGTTGATGCAAGCTTTGACAACGATCCGACGATTCTAAATCGCAAACCGGATACGTATTTACACTAAGCAGAGGCTGTCGGTTGGTGCAGCTCTAAACAAAGCGTCGTGGCGGGATCTACATGTGAAGCGGAATACATAGCAGCCGGAAGCAGCTAATGAAGGAGTGCGGATGAAGGAGTTCATATCCGATCTAGGTGTCATACCTAGTGCATTGGGACCAATGAAAATCTTTTGTGACAATCTTTGGAGCAATTGCCTTGGCGAAGGAATCCAGATTTCACAAGAGAACAAAACACATCAAGAGACGCTTCAATTCCATCCGGGACTTAGTCCGGTGGGAGACATAGAGATTTGCAAGATACATACGGATCTGAATGTAGCAGACCCGTTGACTAAGCCTCTTCCACGAGCAAAAAATTATCAACACCAAGACTCCATGGGTGTTAGAATCATTACTGTGTAAACTAGATTATTGACTCTAGTGCAAGTGGGAGACTCAAGGAAATGTGCCCTAGAGGCAATAATAAAGTTATTATTTATTTCCTTATATCATGATAAATGTTTATTGTTCATGCTAGAAATGTATTAACCGGAAACATAATACATGTGTGAATACATAGACAAACGGTGTCACTAGTATGCCTCTACTAGACTAGCTTGTTAATCAAAGATGGTTAAGTTTCCTGACCATAGAAAAAGGAGTTGTCATTTGATTAACAAGGTCACATCATTGGTTGAATGATCTGATTGACATGACCCATTCCATTAGCTTAGCACCCGATCGTTTAGTATGTTGCTATTGCTTTTATCCATGACTTATACATGTTCCTATAACTATGAGATTATGCAACTCCCGCTTTGCGGAGGAACACTTTGGGTACTACCAAACGTCACAACGAATCGGGTGATTATAAAGGAGTATTACAAGTGTCTCCAAAAGCAGATGTTGGGTTGGCGTATTTCGAGATTAGGATTTGTCACTCCGATTGTCGGAGAGGTATCTACAGGCCATCTCGGTAATGCACATCACTATAAGCCTTGCAAGCAATGTAGCTAATGAGTTAGTTCTGAGAATGATGCATTACGGAACGAGTAAAGAGACTTGCGAAGAACGAGATTGAACTAGGTATTGGATACCGACGATCGAATCTCGGGCAAGTAACATACCGATGACAAAGGGAACAACGTATGTTGTTATGCGGTCTCGACCGATAAAGATCTTCGTAGAAAATGTAGGAACCAATATGGGCATCCAGGTCCCGCTATTGGTTATTGACCGGAGATGTATCTCGGTCATGTCTACATTGTTCTCGAACCGTAGGGTCCGCACGCTTAAGGTTTCGATGACGGTTATATTATGAGTTTGTGTATTTTGATGTTCCGAAGGAGTTCGGAGTCCCGGATTTGATCACGGACATGACGAGGAGTCTCGAAATGATCGAGACATAAAGATTGATATATTGGACGGCTATATTCGGACTCGGAAAGGTTCGGAAGTTTCCGGAGAAAACCGGAGTCTTGGGAGGGGTTACCGGAACCCCTCGGGAAGTAATGGGCCTTATTGGGCCAAGAGGGAGAGAGAGGGCTGCGCCAGGAGGTGGCGCGCCCCCATGGGGAGTCCGAATTGGACAAGGAGGGGGCGGCCCCTTCCCTCTTCCTCTCCTCTCCTTCCTTCCCCTTCCTCCTTCCTAGTTGGACTAGGAAAGGGGAGTCCTACTCCCACTAGGAGGAGGACTCCCCCCCTCCTTGGCGCGCCCCCTAGGGCCGGCCGGCCTCCCCCCGTGCTCCTTTATATACGGGGGCAGGGGGGCACCCCATGACACACAAGTTGATCCTTGAGATCGTTCCTTAGCCGTGTGCGGTGCCCCCCTTCCACCATATTCCACCTCGGTCAAATCGTAGTAGTGCTTAGGCGAAGCCCTGCGTTGGTAGAACATCAAGATCGTCACCACGCCGTCGTGCTGACGGAACTCTCTCTCCCCGGAGCTTTGCTGGATCGGAGCCCGAGGAGCGTCACCGAGCTGTACGTGTGCAAAGAACTCGGAGGTGTCGGAGTAACGGTGCTTGGATCGGTTGGATCGCGAGGAGAACGTATGACTACTTCCTCTACGTTGTGATTGCTTCCGCTTCGGTCTACGAGGGTACGTAGACAACACTCTCCCCTCTCGTTGCTATGCATCACCATGATCTTGCGTGTGCATAGGAAATTTTTTGAAATTACTACGTTCCCCAACAGGAGGAGCAGCCAAAAAGGCGCCCAAGTAGGAGGAATCCTACTTGGGGTCCATCCCAAGCCGCGCCCCCCTTTCCTTATTTGGAGTGCGGGGAAAGGCAGGGGAGGGTGGCGCCACTCCTCTTTTCTTTCTCCCATGAGAGGGAAAGGCAGGAGGGCCTAGCCCTCCCCCTTTCCCTTCCCTAGGGCTGGCCAAACAAGGGAGGGGGCGCACCAGCCCCCTTGTGGGCTGGTCTGTCCCCTTGTTTGGCCCATAAGGCCCATACCTTGCCCCCCGGGGGGGGGGGGGGGTTGCCCGGAACCCCTTCCGGTGACCCGATTCCTTCCCGGTATGTCCCGAAACACTTCCAGTGTCCAAATACCATCGTCCTATATATTAATCTTCACCTCTCGACCATTTTGAGACTCCTCGTCATGTCTGTGATCTCATCCGGGACTCCGAACAACATTCAGTCACCAAATCATATAATTCATATAATACTATATAAATCAACGAACGTTAAGCGTGCGGACCCTACGGGTTTGAGAACTATGTAGACATGACCGAGACACCTCTCCGGTCAATAACCAATAGCGGAACCTGGATGCCCATATTGGCTCCTACATATTCTACGAAGATCTTTATCGGTCGAACCATTATGACAACATACATAATTCCCTTTGTCCATCGGTATGTTACTTGCCCGAGATTCGATCGTCGGTATCTTCATACCTAGTTCATTCTCATTACTGGCAAGTCTCTTTACTTGTTCCATAATACATCACCTTGTGACTAACTCCTTAGTCATTTGATGGCGCACCCTTTCTTTGAACCTTGTCAATGATCGGCTTGCAAGCTTATGATGTGTATTACCGTGAGGGCCCAGAGATACCTCTCCGATACTCGGAGTGACAAATCCTAATCTCGATCTATGCCAACTCAACAAACACCTTCGGAGATATCTGTAGAGCATCTTTATGATCACCCAGTTATGTTGTGACGTTTGATAGCACACAAGGCATTCCTCTAGTATCCGGGAGTTGCATAATCTCATAGTCGAAGGAATATGTATTTGACATGAAGAAAGCAATAGCAATAAACTGAATGATCATTATGCTAAGCTAACGGATGGGTCTTGTCCATCACATCATTCTTCTAATGATGTGATCCTGTTATCAAATGACAACACATGTCTATGGTTAGGAAACCTTAACCATCTTTGATCAACGCGCTAGTCTAGTAGAGGCTTACTAGGGACATAGTATTTGTTTATGTATTCACACATGTATTTAAGTTTCCGATCAATACAATTCTAGCATGAATAATAAACCTTTATCATGAATAAGGAAATGTAAAATAACAACTTTATTATTGCCTCTAGGGCATATTTCCTTGAGTCTCCCACTTGCACTAGAGTCAATAATCTAGTTCACATCATCATGTGATTTAACACCCATAGTTCACATCGCCATGTGACCAGCACCCAAAGAGTTTACTAGATTCAATAATCTAGTTCACATCACCATGTGATTAACACCCAAAGAGTATGAAGGAGTGACCATGTTTTGCTTGTGAGAGAGTTTTAGTCAACGGGTCTGCCACATTCAGATCCGTATGTATTTATGCAAATTTCTATGTCTACAAAGGTCTGTATGGAGCTACTCTAGCTAATTGCTCCCACTTTCAATATGTATCCAGATTGAGACTCAGAGTCTTCCGAATCGGCGTCAAAGCTTGCATCGACGTAACCCTTCACGACGAGCTCTTTATTACCTCCACAATCAAGAAATATCTCCATAGTCCTCTTAGGTAACTAAGAATAGTTTTGACTGTTGTCCGGTGATCTACTCCTGGATCACTATTGTACCCCCTTGCCAAACTCATGGCAAGGTACACAACAGGTTTGGTACACATCATGGCATACTTTGTAGAACCTATGGCTGAGGCATAGGGAATGACTTCCGTTCTCTCTCTATCTTCTGCCGTGGTCGGGTTTTGAGTCTTACTCAACTTCACACCTTGCAACACAGGCAAGAACCCTTTCTTTGACTGATCCATTTTGAACTTCTTCAAAATCTTGTCAAGGTATGTGCTTTGTGAAAGTCCTATTAAGCGTCTTGATCTGTCCCTATAGGTCTTGATGCCGAATATATAAGCAGCTATCCAGAATTGTGCTTCTTATTCAGGTATCCTTTTATGCTATCCAGAAATTCTATATCATTTCCAGTCAACAATACGTCATCCACATATAACCTTAGAAATGCTACAGAGCTCCCACTCACTTTCTTGTAAATACAGGCTTCACCGAAAGTCTGTATAAAACCATATGCTTTGATCACCTCATCAAAGCGTATATTCCAACACCGAGATGCTTGCACCAGACCATAGATGGAACGCTGGAGTTTGCACACTTTGTTAGTACATTTAGGATCGACAAAACCTTATGGTTGCATCATATACAACTCTTATTTAAGAAATCCATTAAGGAATGCAGTTTTGACGTCCATTTGCCAGATTTCATAGTACCAAAATGTGACAATTGCTAACATGATTCAGACGGACTTAAGCATCGCTACGGGTGAGAAAGTCTCATCGTAGTCAACCCCTTGAACTTGTCGAAAACCTTTTGTGACAAGTCAAGCTTTGTAGACAGTAACATTACCATCAACGTTAGTCTTCTTCTTGAAGATCCATTCGTTCGTTCTCTATGGCTTGCCAATGATCGGGCAAGTCCACACTTTGTTCTCATACATGGATCCTATCTCAGATTTCATGGCCTCAAGCCATCTGTCGGAATCTTGGCTCATCATAGCTTCTTCATAGTTCGTAGGTTCGCCTTGCTCTAATAACATGACTTCCAGAACAGGATTACCGTACCACTCTGGTGCAGATCGTGCTCTGGTTGACTTACGAGGTTCAGTAGCAACTTGATCTAAAGTTGCATGATCATTATCATTTTCCTCCTCTCTAGTTGGTGTAGGCATCACGGTAATGGATTTCTCTGATGTGATACTTTCCAATTCGAGAGAAGGTACGATTACCTCATCAAGTTCTACTTTCCTCCCACTAAAGTGTACCATTCTTGGCAACAAAGATCTTGCCTTCGGATCTGTGGTAGAAGGTGTACCCAATTGTTTCCTTCGGGTGTCCTATGAAGACGCACTCTTTTGATTTGGGTTCGAGCTTATCAGGCTTAAGCCTTTTGACATAAGTGTTGCAATCCCAAACTTTAAGAAACGACAGCTTAGGTTTCTTGCCAAACCATAATTCATACAATGTCGTCTCAACGGATTTAGACGGTTCCCTATTTAACGTGAATGCGGGTGTCTCTAATGCATATCCCTAAAACGATAGTGGTAAATCGGTAAGAGATATCATAGATCGCACCATATCTAATAGTGTGGTGTGCCAGGTGGCGTGAGTTGTGAAACAATTCCACTTTGTTTTAGATGAAGGCCAAACTCGTAACTCATATATTCGCCTCCTCGATCAGATCATAGAAACTTTATTTTCTTGTTACGATGATTCTCCACTTCACTCTAAAATTCTTTGAACTTTTCAAATGTTTCAGACTTCTGTTTCATTAAGTAGATATACCCATACCTACTCAAATCATCTGTGAAGGTCAGAAAATAACGATGTCCGTCGCATGCTTCAACACTCATTGGACCGTATACATCGGTATGTATTATTTCCAATAAGTCATTAGCTCGCTCCATTGTTCCGGAGAATGGAGTTTTAGTCATCTTGCCATGAGGAATGGTTCGCAAGTATCAAATGATTCATAATCAAGTGATTCCAAAAGTCCATCTATATGGAGTTTCTTCATGCGCTTTACATCAATATGACCTGAACGACAATGCCACAAATATGTTGCACTATCATTATCAATGTTGCATCTTTTGGCATCAATATTATGAATATGTGTATCACGACAATCGAGATTCAATAAACCATTCACATTGGGTGTATGACCATAGAAGGTTTTATTCATGTAAACAGAACAACAATTATTCTCTAACTTAAATGAATAAATGTATTGCAATAAACATGATCTAATCATATTCAAGCTCAACGCAAACACCAAATAACATTTGTTTAGGTTCAACACTAATCCCGAAGGTAGAGGGAGTGTACGATGGTGATCATATCAATCTTGGAATCATTTCCAACACACATCGTTACCTTGCTTTTAACTAGTTTCTGTAACTCCTGTTTCAAGTTACTAATCTTAGCAACTGAACCGGTATCAAATACCCCGGGGTTACTTCGAAAGTAAAATACACATCAATAATATGTATATCAAATATAGCTTTGTTCACTTTGCCGTCCTTCTTACCCGCCAAGTATTTGGGGGACGTTCCACTTCCAATGACCATTTCCTTTGCATTATAAGCAATCAGTTTCAGGCTTGGGTCCAGCTTTGGGCTTCTTCCCGGGAGTGGCAACTTGCTTGCCATTCTTCTTGAAGTTCCCTTTCTTTCCTTGCCCTTTTTCTTGAAACTAGTGGTCTTTTTTAACCATCAACACTTGATGCTCTTAATTGATTTCTACCTTCGCCGATTACAGCATCGCGAAGAGCTCGGGAATTGTTTTCACCATCCCTTATAGTTCATCACGAAGTTCTAGTAGCTTGGTGATGGTGACTAGAGAACTCTATCAATCACTATCTTATCTGGAAGATTAACTCCCACTTGATTCAAGCGATTGTAGTATCCAGACATTCTGAGCATGTGCTCACTGGCTGAGCTATTTTCGTCCATCTTGTAGGCAAAGTGCTAGTCAGAGGTCTCATACCTCTTGACACGGGCATGAGCCTAAAATACCAATTTCAGCTCTTGGAACATCTCATATGCTCTGTGGCATTCAAAACGTTTTTGAAGTACCAGTTCTAAGCCGTAAAGCATGGCACACTAAACTATTCAGTAATCATCATATCGAGCTTTGACAAAGGTTCATAACGTCTGCATCTTCCCCTGCAATAGGTTTGTCACCTAGCGGTGCATCAAGGACATAATTTTTCTATGCAGCAATGAGGATAATCCTCAGATCATGGACCCAGTCCGCATCATTGCTACTATCATCTTTCAACTTAGTTTTCTCTAGGAACATATCAAAAAAATATAGGAGCTATATCGCGAGCTATTGACCTACCACATAGATATGCAAAACTATCAAGACTAAGTTCATGATAAATTAAGTTCAATTAATCAAATTACTAAAGAACTCCCACTTAATATACATCCATCAAGTCATCTAAGTGATACATGATCCAAATCAACTAACCCATGTCCGATCATCACATGAGATGGGGTAGTCATCAATGGTGAACATCTCCATGTTGATCATATCTACACTATAATTCACGTTCGACCTTTCGGTCTCCAGTGTTCCGAGGCCATGTCTGTACATGCTAGGCTTGTCAAGTTACAGATTACTACAGACTGTTCTGTTTTGACAGATTCTATTTTTTGTGTGTTGTTTGCTTATTTTGAAGAATCTATGGCCAATAAAATAGTTTATAATCCATAGAGAAGTTGGAATACAGTAGGTTTAACACCAAATTAAATAAAGAATGAGTTCATTGCAGTACCTTATGTGGTGGTTTTGTTTTCTTTCACTAACGGATCTTATAAGATTTCCTGTTGAGTTTTGTGTTGTGAAGTTTTCAAGTTTTGGGTAAAGCTTTTATGGACTATGGAATAAAGGGTGGCAAGAGCCTAAGCTTGGGGATGCCCAAAGCACCTCAAGATATTCAAGAATAGCCAAAAGCCTAAGCTTGGGGATGCCCCGGGAAGGCATCCCCTCTTTCGTCTTCGTTCATTGGTAACTTTACTTGGAGCTATATTTTTATTCACCACATGATAAGTGTTTTGCTTGGAGCGTCGTGTATTATATTAGTCTTTGATTTTTAGTTTACCACAATCATCCTTGTTGTACACACCTTTTGGGAGAAGCCTATTTGATTAGAATTTGCTAGAATACTCTATGTGCTTCACTTATATCTTTTGAGCTTGATAGTTTTTGCTCTAGTCCTTCACTTATATCTTTTAGAGCACGGCGGTGTCTTAATTTTGAAGAAATTGCTAGTCTCTCATGCTTCACTTATATTATTTTGAGAGTCTTTTAGAACAGCATGGTATTTTCTATGGTCATAAAATTGGTCCTAGAATGGTAGGCATCCAAGTTGGGTATAATAAAAACTATCATAGGAAGTGAATTGGATGCTATGATCAACTTGATACTTGATAATTGTTTTGAGATATGGAGGTAGTGATATTAAAGTCATGCTAGGGTGATTATGAATTTAAAGAATGCTTGTGTTAAAGTTAGCAAGTCCCGTAGCATGCACGTATGGTTAAAGTTGTGTAACAAATTTGAAACATGAAGTGTATCTGGCTTGTGCATCCTTATGAGTGGCGGTCGGGGATGAGCGATGGTCTTTTCCTACCAATCTATTCCCCTAGGAGCATGCGTGTAGTACTTGATTTTTGATGACTTCTAAATTTTTGCAATAAGTATATGAGTTCTTTTGACTAATGTTGAGTCCATGGATTATACGCACTTTTACCTTTCCGCCTTTGCTAGCCTCTTGATGCCGTGCATTGCCCTTTCTCACCTTGAGAGTTGGTGCAAACTTCACGGTGCATCCAAACCCCGTGATACGATACGCTCTATCACACATAAACCTCCCTATATCTTCCTCAAAACAGCCACCATACCTACCTATTCTGGCATTTCCATAGCCATTCCGAGATATATTGCCATGCAACTTTACACCGTTCCGTCCATCATCATGACATACTTTACTTTTGTCATATTGCCATTGCATGATCATGTAGTTGACATCGTATTTGTGGCAAAGCCACCATGCATTATTTTTCATACATGTCACTCTTGATTCATTGCACCATCCTGGTACACCGCCCGAGGCATTCATATAGAGTCATATCTTGTTCTAGTTTCGAGTTGTAATTGTTGAGTTGTAAGAAAATAAAAGTGTGATGATCATCATTTTTAGAGCATTGTCCCAAGTGAGGAAAGGATGATGAAGACCATGATTCCCCCACAAGTCGGGATGAGACTCTGGACGAAAAAAAAAAGACAGAGAGAAAAAAAAGAGGCCAAAAAAAAAGAAAAGGCCCAAATAAAAAAATGAGAGAAAAAGAGAGAAGATACACTGCTACTATCCTCTTACCACACTTGTGCTTCAAAGTAGCACCTTGTTCTTCATGTAGTGAGTCTCATATATTGTGCTTCAAAGTAGCACCATGTTTTTCATATAGTGAGTCTCATAAGTTGTCTTTTTCATACTAGTGGGATTTTTTCATTATAGAACTTGGCTTGTATATTCCTACGATGGGCTTCCTCAAATGCCCTAGGTCTTCGTGAGCAAGCAAGTTGGATGCACACCCACTAGTTTTCTTTTGTTGAGCATTCATTCATAGCTCTAGTGCATCCGTTGCATGGCAATCCCTACTCCTCATGTTGACATCAATTAATGGGCATCTCCATAGCCCGTCGATTATCCGCGTCAATGTGAGACTTTCTCCTTTTTTGTCTTCTCCAAACAAACCCCATCATCATATTCTATTCCACCCATAGTGCTATATCCATGGCTCACGCTCATGTATTGCGTGAAGGTTGAAAAAGTTTGAGATTATTTAAGTATGAAACAATTGCTTGGCTAGTCATCGGGGGTATAGAAGTTGGGAACATCTTTGTGTGACGAAAATGAAGCATAGCCTAACTATATGATTATGTAGGGATGAACTTTCTTTTGCCATGTTATTTTGAGAAGACATGATTACTTTGATTAGTATGCTTGAAGTATTACTATTTATTTTATCAATATGAACTTTTATTTTGTATTCATTTGGATCTGAACATTCATGCCACAGTAAAGAAAATTACATTATGAATTATGCTAGGTAGCATTCCACATCAAAAATTCTATTTTTATCATTTACCTACTCGAGGACGAGCATGAATTAAGCTCGGGGATGCTTGATACGTCTCCAACGTATCTATAATTTTTTATTGTTCCATGCTATTATATTACCCCTTTTGGATGTTTATGGGCTTTATTTTACTATCATTTTTGGGACTAACCTACTAACCGGAGGCCCAGCCCATATTACTGTTTTTTTTTGCCTATTTCAGTATTTCGAAGAAAAGGAATATCAAACGGAGTCCAAACGGAATGAAACCTTCGGGAGCGTGATTTTTGGAACAAATGTGATCCAGAGGACTTGGAGTGCAAGTCAAGAAGCAGCTGAGGCCTCCACGAGATAGGAGGGCGCCCCCTATAGGCGCGCCCCTGTCTCGTGGGCCCCTCATGCCACCGACGTACTTCTTCTTCCTATATATACCTACGTACCCCGAAAACATCCAGGGGCACCACGAAACACAATTTCCACCGCCGTAACCTTCTGTATCCGCGAGATCCCATCTTGGAGCCTTCGCCGACACTCTGCCGGAGGGGGAATCAACCACGGAGGGCCTCTACATCAACATCCTTGCCCCTCCGATGAGTTGTGAGTAGTTTACCACAGACCTACGGGTCCATAGTTATTAGCTAGATGGCTTCTTCTCTCTTTTGGATTTCAATACAATGTTCTCTCCCTCTCTTGTGGAGATCTATTCGATGTAAACTCTTTTTGCGGTGTGTTTGTCGAGATCCGATGAATTGTGGGTTTATGATCAAGTTTATCTATGAATTATATTTGAATCTTCTCTGAATTCTTTTATGTATGATTGAGTTATCTTTGCAAGTCTCTTCGAATTATCAGTTTAGTTTGGCCTACTAGATTGGTCTTTCTTGCCATGGGAGAAGTGCTTAGCTTTGGGTTCAATCTTGCGGTGTCCTTACCCGATGTGTAAATGGTTGCAAGGCACGTATTGTATTGTTGCCATCGAGGATAACAAGATGGGGTTTATATCATATTGCATGTGTTTATCCCTCTACATCATGTCATCTTGCTTAATGCGTTACTCTGTTCTTATGAACTTAATACTCTAGATGCATGTTGGATAGCGGTCGATGTGTGGACTAATAGTAGTAGATGCAGGCAAGAGTCGGTCTACTTGTTATGGACGTGATGCCTATATACATGATCATGCCTAGATAATCTCATAACTATGCGCTTTTCTATCAATTGGTCGACAGTAATTTGTTCACCCACCGTAATACTTATGCTACCTTGAGAGAAGCCACTAGTGAAACCTATGGCCCCCGGGTCTATCTCTTATCATATTTTCTTTCAATCTACTTTTACTTGCATCTTTACTTTTTGCATCTATATTATAAAATGCCAAAAATATATTTATCTTATCATACTATCTTTATTAGATCTCACTTTCGCAAATGGCCGTGAAGGGATTGACAACCCCTTTATTGCGTTGGTTGCGAGTTCTCAGTTTGTTTGTGTAGGTGCGTGGGACTTTTGAGGAGCCTCCTACTGGATTGATACCTTGGTTCTTAAAACTGAGGGAAATACTTACGCTACACTTGCTGCATCACCCTCTCCTCTTCGAGGAAAACCAACGCAAGCTCAAGACGTAGCAAGAAGGATTTCTAGCGCCGTTGCCGAGGAGGTCTTCGCTCAAGTCAAGACATACCAAGTACCCATCACAAACCCATCTCCCTTGCATTTACATTATTTTCCATTTGCCTCTCGTTTTCCTCTCCCCCACTTCACCCTTGCCATTTTATTCGCCCTCTCTTTCCCAATATCCTCCTCTCTTTTTCGTTTGCCTTCTCGTTGCCATGGCCGAATCAAAAAGAACTAAGGGCTCTTTCCTAGGTTCTAGTACCTTGGATAACCCCTCTATCCTCTCTAAGCTCATGAATAATGATGCTATAGAAAGACCCACCGGAGTCTCCAATGAGAGCTTGAATAATTTTGATGAGGATGACTCTGGAATTTTTTTCTATTTACTTGATGAGTCTTTAAAAGATGCTTGGGATAGGTTATTAATAATTCGGGCTAGCTATGTGCCACAATATCAAATTGAAGATTACTTAAAAAGTTTCTATGTTGGCTTGCCCGCTTATTTTAAACAAGTTTTGGATTCTATTTTTGAAGGAGGTTTTCTTGAAGGGGATGCTATAGACACCTATGAAAAAATGAAAACTATATTTGGGCACCCTATGAATGATAAGGTTGAATCAACTACTCTTTTGTGCTTTTATCAAAATGAAATTATTAAAGAGATGAAGTCTAGTATAGAGGCAAACTTCCGTAACGTGCTTAATATTACTTCTTCCATTAATGGCCATGTGCTTAACTTAAATAGAAGAATGAATGCCATAGAAAAGAGATCCTCCTCTCCGAGTGCCAAAGATGGCACTCGTTAGATCTATCCTCGCTTTTATGCCTAGCTAGGGGCGTTAAATGATAGCGCTAGTTGGGAGGCAACCCAATTTTCTTTATGTTTTTTGTTTTTGTTTCTGCTTAAGAATAAATAATCCATCTACCTTCTGTTTACATGTGGTTTTATGTTTTAATTAGTGTTTGTGCCAAGTTAAACCTATAGGATCTTCTTGGATGATAGTTATTTGATCTTGCTATAATTTCCAGAAACTTTCGGTTCACGAAAACAATGGTTAAAAATCACTAGAACGTGATAAAATAGTGATTCTAATTGCTGCTGATAAATAATCAAATTGCCTAGGTCGTCCTATTTTGGCTGAATTTTTTGAGCTCCAGAATTTTGCGTTAGTTACATATTACTACAGACTGTTCTATTTTGACAGATTCTGTTTTGCGTGTGTTGTTTGCTTATTGTGATGAATCTATGGCCAATAAAATAGTTTATAATCCATAGAGAAGTTGGAATACAGTAGGTTTAACACCAAATTAAATAAAGAATGAGTTTATTGCAGTACCTTATGTGGTGGTTTTGTTTTCTTTCACTAACGGAGCTTATAAGATTTCCTGTTGAGTTTTGTGTTGTGAAGTTTTCACGTTTTGGGTAAAGCTTTTATGGACTATGGAATAAAGGGTGGCAAGAGCCTAAGCTTGGGGATGCCCAAAGCACCCCAAGATATTCAAGAATAGCCAAAAGCCTAAGCTTGGGGATGCCCCGGGAAGGCATCCCCTCTTTCGTCTTCGTTCAATGGTAACTTTACTTGGAGCTATATTTTTATTCACCACATGATAAGTGTTTTGCTTGGAGCGTCGTGTATTATATTAGTATTTGCTTTTTAGTTTACCACAATCATCCTTGCTGTACACACCTTTTGGGAGAAGCCTATTTGATTAGAATTTGCTAGAATACTCTATGTGCTTCACTTATATCTTTTGAGCTTGATAGTTTTTGCTCTAGTGCTTCACTTATATCTTTTAGAGCACGGTGGTGTCTTAATTTTGAAGAAATTGCTAGTCTCTCATGCTTCACTTATATTATTTTGATAGTCTTTTAGAACAGCATGGTATTTTCTATGGTCATAAAATTGGTCCTAGAATGGTAGGCATCCAAGTTGGGTATAATAAAAACTATCATAGGAAGTGAATTGGATGCTATGATCAACTTGATACTTGATAATTGTTTTGAGATATGGAGGTAGTGATATTAAAGTCATGCTAGTTGGGTGATTATGAATTTAAAGAATGCTTGTGTTGAAGTTAGCAAGTCCCGTAGCATGCACGTATGGTTAAAGTTCTGTAACAAATTTGAAACATGAAGCGTACACGGCTTGTGCATCCTTATGAGTGGCGGTCGGAGACGAGCGATGGTCTTTTCCTACCAATCTATCCCCTAGGAGCATGCGTGTAGTACTTGATTTTGATGACTTCTAAATTTTTGCAATAAGTATATGAGTTCTTTTGACTAATGTTGAGTCCATGGATTATACGCACTTTTACCTTTCCGCCTTTGCTACCCTCTTGATGCCGTGCATTGCCCTTTCTCACCTTGAGAGTTGGTGCAAACTTCGCCGGTGCATCCAAACCCCGTGATACGATACGCTCTATCACACATAAACCTCCCTATATCTTCCTCAAAACAGCCACCATACCTACCTATTATGGCATTTCCATAGCCATTCTGAGATATATTGCCATGAACTTTCCACCGTTCCGTCCATCATCATGACATACTTTACTTTTGTCATATTGCCATTGCATGATAATGTAGTTGACATCGTATTTCTGGGAAAGGCACCATGCATTATTTTTCATACATGTCACTCTTGATTCATTGCACCATCCCGTACATCACGGAGGCATTCATATAGAGTCATATCTTGTTCTAGTTTCGAGTTGTAATTGTTGAGTTGTAAGAAAATAAAAGTGTGATGATCATCATTTTTAGAGCATTGTCCCAAGTGAGGAAAGGATGATGGAGACCATGATTCCCCCACAAGTCGGGATGAGACTCTGGACGAAAAATAAAAAAATAAAAAGAGAGAGAGAAAAAAAAGAGGCCAAAAAAAGAGAGAAAGGGCCCAAATAAAAAAATGAGAGAAAAAGAGAGAATGGACAATGCTACTATCCTCTTACCACACTTGTGCTTCAAAGTAGCACCTTGTTCTTCATGTAGTGAGTCTCATATATTGTGCTTCAAAGTAGCACCATGTTTTTCATATAGTGAGTCTCATAAGTTGTCTTTTTCATACTAGTGGGAATTTTTCATTATAGAACTTGGCTTGTATATTCCTACGATGGGCTTCCTCAAATGCCCTAGGTCTTCGTGAGCAAGCAAGTTGGATGCGCACCCACTAGTTTTCTTTTGTTGTGCATTCATTCATAGCTCTAGTGCATCTGTTGCATGGCAATCCCTACTCCTCATGTTGACATCAATTAATGGGCATCTCCATAGCCCGTCGATTATCCGCGTCAATGTGAGACTTTCTCCTTTTTTGTCTTGTCCAAACAAACCCCATCATCATATTCTATTCCACCCATAGTGCTATATCCATGGCTCACGCTCATGTATTGCGTGAAGGTTGAAAAAGTTTGAGATTATTTAAGTATGAAAAAATTGCTTGGCTAGTCATCGGGGGTATAGAAGTTGGGAACATATTTGTGTGACGAAAATGAAGCATAGCCTAACTATATGATTATGTAGGGATGAACTTTCTTTTGCCATGTTATTTTGAGAAGACATGATTACTTTGATTAGTATGCTTGAAGTGTTACTATTTCTTTTATCAATATGAACTTTTATTTTGTATTCATTCGGATCTGAACATTCATGCCACAATAAAGAAAATTACATTATGAATTATGCTAGGTAGCATTCCACATCAAAAATTCTCTTTTTATCATTTACCTACTCGAGGACGAGCAGGATTTAAGCTTGGGGATGCTTGATACGTCTCCAACGTATCTATAATTTTTGATTGTTCCATGCTATTATATTACCCCTTTTGGATGTTTATGGGCTTTATTTTACACATTTATATCATTTTTGGGACTAACCTACTAACCGTAGGCCCAGCCCATATTGCTGTTTTTTTTGCCTATTTCAGTATTTCGTAGAAAAGGAATATCAAAGGGAGTCCAAACGGAATGAAACCATCGGGAGCGTGATTTTTGGAACAAGCGTGATCCAGAGGACTTGGGGTGCAAGTCAAGAAGCAGCTGAGGCCTCCACGAGATAGGAGGGCGCCCCCCCTATAGGGCCGCGCCTGTCTCGTGGGCCCCTCGGCTGCCACCGACGTACTTCTTCTCCCTATATATACCTCACGCACTCGAAAACGTCCAGGGGCACCACGAAACACAATTTCCACCGCTGTAACCTTCTGTATCCGCAAGATCCCATCTTGGAGCCTTCGTCGGCACTCTGCCGGAGGGGGAATCAACCACGGAGGGCCTCTACATCAACATCCTTGCCCCTCCGATGAGTTGTGAGTAGTTTACCACAGACCTACGGGTCCATAGTTATTTGCTAGATGGCTTCTTCTCTCTTTTTGGATCTCAATACAATGTTCTCCCCTCTCTTGTGGAGATCTATTCGATGTAAACTCTTTTTGCGGTGTGTTTGTCGAGATCGATGAATTGTGGGTTTATGATCTAGTTTATCTATGAATAATATTTGAATCTTCTCTGAATTCTTTTATGTATGATTGAGTTATCTTTGCAAGTCTCTTCGAATTATCAGTTTAGTTTGGCCTACTAGATTGGTCTTTCTTGCCATGGGAGAAGTGCTTAGCTTTGGGTTCAATCTTGCGGTGTCCTTACCCATGTGATGTAAAGGGTTGCAAGGCACGTATTGTATTGTTGCCATCGAGGATAACAAGATGGGGTTTATATCATATTGCATGAGTTTATCCCTCTACATCATGTCATCTTGCTTAATGCGTTACTCTGTTCTTATGAACTTAATACTCTAGATGCATGCTGGATAGCGGTCGATGTGTGAACTAATAGTAGTAGATGCAGGCAGGAGTCGGTGTACTTGTTATGGACGTGATGCCTATATACACAATCATGCCTAGATAATCTCCCAATTATGCGCTTTTCTATCAATTGCTTGACAGTAATTTGTTCACCCACCGTAATACTTATGCTAACTTGAGAGAAGCCACTAGTGAAACCTATGGCCCCCGGGTCTATATCTTATCATATTTGCTTTCAATCTACTTTTACTTGCATCTTTACTTTTTGCATCTATATTATAAAACACCAAAAATATATTTATCTTATCATACTATCTTTATTAGATCTCACTTTCACAAGTGGCCGTGAAGGGATTGACAACCCCTTTATTGCGTTGGTTGCGAGTTCTCAGTTTGTTTGTGTAGGTGTGGGACTTTTGAGGAGCCTCCTACTGGATTGATACCTTGGTTCTCAAAACTGAGGGAAATACTTACGCTACACTTGCTGCATCACCCTCTCCTCTTCGAGGAAAACCAACGCAAGCTTAAGACGTAGCAATTATCACGTGGTGTCTCGAAACGACGAACTATAACAACGGTGCATACTCAAGGAGAACACTTTTACCTTGAAATTTAGTGAAGGTATCATCTTATAATGCTACCACCGTACTAAGCAAAATAAGATGTATAAAAGATAAACATCACATGCAATCAAAATATGTGACATGATATGGCCATCATCATCTTGTGCTTTTGATCTCCATCTCCAAAGCATCGTCATGATATCCATCGTCACCGGCTCGACACCTTGATCTCCATCGTTGCGTCGTGGTCGTCTCGCCAAATGTTGCTTCTACAACTATCGCTAATGCATAGTGATAAAGCAAAGCAATTACATGGCGTTTGCATTTCATACAATAAAGAGACACAACGGTTTATCACATCATGTCCTGACCATATCACATCACAACATGCCCTGCAAAAACAAGTTAGACGTCCTCTACTTTGTTCTTTCAAGTTTTACGTGGCTGCTACGGGCTTCTAGTAAGAACCGTTCTTACCTACGCATAGAACCACAACGGTGTTTCGTCAAGTTTGTTGATTTAACCTTCTTCAAGGACCGGCTGTAGTCAAATTTGATTGAACTAAAGTAGGAGAAACAGACACCCGCCAGCCACCTTTATGCAAAACTAGTTGCATGTCAGTCGGTGGAAGCGGTCTCATGTGCGTGGATATGTAAGGTTGGTCCGGGCCGCTTCATCCCACAATACCGCCGAATCAAAATAAGATGTTGGTGGTAAGCAGTATGGCTATCACCGCCCACAACTCTTTGTGTTCTACTCGTGCATATCATCTACGCATAGACCTGGCTCATGATGCCACTTTAGGGAATCGTTGCAATGAAAACAAAAAAAATTCTATGCACACACAATATCTATCCATGGAGATGCATAGCGACGAGGGGGTGAGTGTGTCTACGTACCCTCATAGACCGTACGCGGAAGCATTTCACAACGCGGTTGATGTAGTCGAACTTCTTCGCGCTTGAACCAATAAAGTACCGAATGCACGGCACCTTCGCATTCTGCACACGTTCAGCTCGGTGATGTCCCTCGCCTTCTTGATCTAGCAAGACATCGAGGTAGCAGATGAGTTCCGTCAGCATGATTGTCCCAAAACACTTCCAGTGACCCGATTCCCCTCCGGTACGTCCCGAAACACTTCCAGTGTCCAAATACCATCGTCCTATGTATTGATGACCCACAAGTATAGGGGATCTATCGTAGTCCTTTTGATAAGTAAGAGTGTCGAACCTAACGAGGAGCAGAAGGAAATGACAAGTGGGTTTCAGCAAGGTATTCTCTGCAAGCACTGAAATTATCGGTAACAAATAGTTTTTGTGATAAGATAAATTGTAATGGGTAACAAGTAATAAAAGTAACTAAGGTGCAGCAAGGTGGCCCAATCCTTTTTATAGCAAAGGACAAGCCTGGACGAACTCTTATATAATGCAAAGCGCTCCCGAGGACACATGGGAATTACTGTCAAGCTAGTTTCCATCATGCTCATATGATTCGCGTTCGTTACTTTGATAATTTGATATGTGGGTAGACCAGTGCTTGGGTGCTGCCCTTCCTTGGACAAGCCTCCCACTCATGATTAACCCCTCTCGCAAGCATCCGCAACTACGAAAGAAGAATTAAGGTAAACCTAACCATAGCATGAAACATATGGATCTAAATCAGCCCCTTACGAAGTAACACATAAACTAGGGTTTAAGCTTCTGTCACTCTAGCAACCCATCATCTACTTATTACTTCCTAATGCCTTCCCCTAGGCCCAAATAATGGTGAAGTGTCATGTATTCGACGTTCACATAACACCACTAGAGGAAAGACAACATACATCTCATCAAAATGTCGAACGAATATCAAATTCACATGATTACTTATAACAAGACTTCTCCCATGTCCTTAGGAACAAACGTAACTTCTCACAAAGCATATTCATAATCATAATCAGAGGAGTATTAATTATCATTAAGGATCTGAACATATGATCTTCCACCGAATAAACCGACTATCATCAACTACAAGGAGTAATCAACACTACTAGCAACCCACAGGTACCAATCTGAGGTTTTGGGACCAAGATTGAATACAAGAGATGAACTAGGGTTTGAGAGGAGATGGTGCTGGTGAAGATGTTGATGGAGATTGACCCTCCTTTGATTAGAGGATCGATGGTGATGATGATGGCGACGATTTCCCCCTCCTGGAGAGATGTCTCCCCGGCAGAACAGGTCCACTGGAGCCCTAGATTGGTTCTGCCTAGGTTCCGCCTCGAGACGGCGACGCTTCGTCCCGAAAGCTTCCTTATGATTTTTTCCAGGGTGAAAGACACCATATAGACAAAGATGCGCACCGGAGGCCTGCCAGGGGGCCCGAAAGGTCGGGGGGCACGCCTCCCACCCATGTGGATGGCTGGTGGCCCCCTCTGGTACTTTCTTCGTCCAATATTTTTATATATTCCAAAAACATGCTCCGTGAAGTTTCAGGACTTTTGGAGTTGTGCAGAATAGGTCTCTAATATTTGCTCATTTTCCAGTCCAGAATTCCAGCTGCCGACATTCTCCCTCTTCATGTAAACCTTGTAAAATAAGAGAGAATAGGCATAAGTATTGTGATATAATGTGTAATAACAGCCCATAATGCAATAAATATCAACATAAAAGCATGATGCAAAATGGACGTATCAACTCCCCCAAGCTTAGACCTCGCTTGTCCTCAAGCGATAGCCGATATCGATAAATATGTCCACATGTTTAGAGATAGAGGTGTCGATAAAATAAAATACGGACATGAGGGCATCATGATTATCTTAGAATAGCAACATATATTGTTATATAATTTCTTATGCCAAAGTAACAATTCTTTCACAAGATAGAGTATAAATCAGAAACTTGATTGAAAACTAACAAACTATGTTCTTAATTATTGAAGCAATTGCAATTGATCATAACATCGGAAAGAGTCAATATAAGAGCTTTTCAGCAAGTCCACATACTCAACTATCATTTAATCTTTCACAATTGCTAACACTCACGAGATACTTATGGGTACAAAGTTTCAATCAGACACAGAGAAAGATAGGGGCTTATAGTTTCGCCTCCCAACCTTTTACCTCAAGGGTAACGTGAACAATAATACTTTATGATAACCTGCAACACATAGAGCTTGCCAAAAGAAAAAGTGTAAAAGGGCAAGGTGATGATCACCATGACTCTTGTATAAGGGTAGAAGATAAAAGTAAAAGATAGGCCCTTCGCAGAGGGAAGCAGAGGTTGTCATGCGCTTTTATGGTTGGATGCACGGAATCTTAATGCAAAAGAACGTCACTTTATATTACCGCTTGTTATAAAGACCTTTATTATGCAGTTCGTTGCTTTTATTTCTTCCATATCACAAGTTCATATAAAGCTTATTTTCTTCACACTAATAGATCATACATATTTAAAGAGCAATTTTTATTGCTTGCACCGATGACAACTTACTTGAAGGATCTTACTCAATCGATAGGTAGGTATGGTGGACTCTCATAGCAAAACTGGGTTTAGGGATGTTTGGAAGCACAAGTAGTATCTCTATTTGGTGCAAAGAATTTTGCTAGCATGAGAGGGAAAGGTAAGCTCAACATATTGGATGATCCATGACAATATAACTTCTATTCGGATATAAGAAAACATAACCCATTATGTTGTCTTCCTTGTCCAACATCAACCTTTTAGCATGTCATATTTTAATGAGTGCTCACAATTACAAAAGATGTCCAAGATAGTATATTTATATGTGAAGCCTCTCTTTCTTTATTACTTCCTATTAATTGCAACAACGACCAAAACTATGTTTGTCAACTCTCAACAACTTTTATTCATCATACTCTTTATATGTGAAGTCATTACTCTCCATAAGACCAATATAATATCTTTTTATTTCTTTTTGTTCTTTCTTTTATTTGATTCCCTCAAGATCATAGCAATAAAGCCAGGCCTCAACTCAAAACTACTCTTTATTATATATCTCACGGACTCGATTACATATATAGAGGTCGAAGCAAAACTCAAAGCTAGATCATACTAAAAACTTTATTCCACTAGATCAAGATATAACCAAAAGGATCAAACTAAGAAAAACGATAAAGATAAAGGTGTGATGGTGATACGATACGATACCGGGGCAACTCCCCCAAGCTTGGCAGTTGCCAAGGGGAGTGCCCATACCCATGTATTTATATCTCTTTCTTAGGAGGTGGTGATGATGGAGTTGTTGATGAAGCAGGCTTGTCGTCCATGTTTCAAGGCATAGGCTCACCATCCACTACTGCAGGTTGCTGCTAACGCGACACTACAATCAGAGACCCTTCGACGAAACTGTGTGCGAAGCATTAATCGCAAACAATGGTGTAACAAACCCGTCAAAGAAGGTGCAAAACGTTTGTGATGGAGGATGCATCAAACACGGTTCAGATTTTAGTTGTGTGTGCATTGCAGGGCATACGGTTCAGTCAATTAACTTTTTGCGATGAGGAGGAACAAAAGAAACGGGTAGCCAGATGAAGGTGTGTGCGATATACAACATACGGTTCACTCGGATGAACTGTTTGCGATTAGGCAACACAAAAGAAACGGTCAACCAGATCAAGGTGTGTGTGATATACGGCATGCGGTTCACTCAGATGAACTGCTTGTATTGAGACAAGAGAATAGAAACGGTTCAATATGACAAGATGTGTGTGATACGCGGCAAACAGGTCTGTAATCAGAAATGTGTGCGAAGACCGATAATAACACAGACGATTGCTGCTAATAAGACGTGTGTGTTGTGCGATGGGATTGCATACAGAACAACAACATTATACACACACTTATAAGGACATGGCTTCATAACCAAATTAAACATCCACTTACATAGATGGCTACTACAACCATGGCATTTGCACACACCAAAGTAAACTATTACATGCATAATTACATAGGTGGATACTACACACATGACATTTCCACACACCAATAAAGTAAACTATATATTACATGCATGATTAACTAGCATAAACGATCATCTATTTCTTGTGACGCTTGCTCTGCTTGTTGCTCGATCCGGGCTCGTCGATTTGGGTAATGAGGCTCTTCCTCATGTCAACGATCCGCCTGTGCATCTCGTAGCATGTGTACACGCTCTTGGCCGCGAACCTGAGGTGAGATCCATCTAGTTGCCGAATCCAGGCCCTGTGCCAGGATACGAGACTTGTTCTCTGGGTATCCTGCTTCATCTTTTTCGTAGTAGGGGTCAATGATGGCCGAGGCGAGTTCGACCAGGGAGTCCTTCTTCGTGCTACCCCAGACCGTGTAGTGGTCATGGATTTCGACAAGGTTATTGCAAGCCAAGCCCATAACACTGAGTGCATTTACATCGTCTTTGGTTTCCACCGCGGCGAACTTGTAGTCGGTGCTGTTGACAAACCTGTTGAAACGGTCGCAAGGCTCTGTGGCCATGCAGTAGTGGTAGATGAGGGCATGATGGCGCATGCACAACTGGGCGATGACAACCTTCTGATCTATGCCGGGATGATCGGCGGTGTACTGGAGGTCGATGCCGACCACCTTGTACTTGTCTCGAGCAAGCAATTGCTCAACGCTGTTGATGTAGTTGTCCACCACGGCCGGGTCGATGGTGTACACCACCGAGAGATCCGTCTGCCTAGTGTGGGTCTCCACTCTATGCTCGCCGAACTCCATTGGAGCGCCGCTAGACATCCCCTCTCTATGTGTCTTCATGGGTGTGCTTGTTGTGTTGTGGGGCACGATCGAAATGTTGAAGAGACTAAGGTTATAATGGCCGCGGGAATTAAAGGGGAAGCCGGGCGGTCAGGAATATCGGCAGGCCCTGATGGCAGTTCTAATTTGCAGCGCGTAACTCCATCGTGCCGCATGTAACTGCATCGCGTGGCAACGCACGCGGTGCAACCACATGCATATGGAGCCCCCGACATGATCGTACGCATGCCCAACCACTGGCAGAGCGCGCACAAAGGGACGCGAGCAGAGCGCTCTGCGGTCGCCTCAACGGCGAGCAACCATATATATATATATGCATGAGAGAATTCCTTATTTGGCCCTTGCTTATATTTGCTTCCTTATTTAGCCCTAAAAATATTTTCTTCCTTATTCGTCACTAAATGTAAATTTTATTCCCTATTTGACACTTACGTCCATTTTGGGCTCTAACGGTGTTAAATGTGACATGAAAATACCATTTTGCCCCTGATATTGTATTTAGGTGATTTGCTCCAGATAAACCTAATACTCCATTAATCTGATACTGCCCCTCCGCCATGCCCCTGTCTCCCAGTGCGCCGCCTCTCTCCACCCGCGACACACTTCCCTCTGTTTGCCCGTGAGTAGGCCCACGGCGAGGAGACGCTGGTGGCAACCTGCCAACAAGCCCCACCAGGCCACTACTGCTGCAGTCCTCTCTATGTCCCTCCCCACCGCCGTGAGCTGACCAACACCAAAGTGATCGAGGCAGTACTAGGGCGGTGGGAGCTCGCTGCCTACGGCCCACCGTGTAGAGGGACGTGGCCACAGTGCTGGGCACGCTGGCCTCAGCCGGCCAAGCTGGGAGCACGGCGGCGGCAACAAGCACGAATACACGTCCGAGCACTAACACACCTTGGTACTACAAACGTGGAATAGTTCCATTTTGTACCTGAGATGGAGAATCAGCAAATCCTAATTCATTTGTTTGTACCTGGTGTAAACAAAGCAAACGCTGCCATCTTGATTGGTTTGTGATGGAAGTTGTGTCATGGACTGATGAAATCGAAAGTACTGTACTCGGATGCTGCCGCAAGTTTCTACAACTAATCGAATGGTTGGCGACGTTATACAGTGGTACATGTGGAACATACAGGACTTACAATTTTTTTTGCCATATACAGGACATACAGTACAACTGTTATGTACCTAGGTGCTCAATCGAACTGGACCTACTAGCACATACACCAATTAGATTGTAAGAGTACTAGTGTAATCAGCAGCAAATCACCTAAATACAATATAGGGGCAAAATGGTCTTTCCATGTCACATTTAACACCGTTGGTGCACAAAATAGACAGAAGTGTCAAATAGGGAATAAAATTTACGTCTAGTGTCGAATAAGGAAGAAGATATTTTTCAGGGCCAAATAAGGAAGCAAGTTTTAAGAAAGGGCCAAATAAGGAATTCTCTCTATATGCATATAGCAATTGAACATGCAAGGAGAAGGTGTCCACAAGCCTAGCGCGCCGCGGCGCCTAACGGCGATCAGAGCTTGCCGAGGAACGCGAGCAGAGGCCGGCACAGTGATAGGTGGCAAACAAGATGAACTGTGCGAGCGATGTCGGAGACATCAAGCATGAATCAGATTAGAGTTGCATGTGCGATATGTGGCATACAGTTGATCCATCCGAGCTGTTTGTGATATAAGCAGTTTGTGTTGCGGGCAAGCGCTTGCTGGTATATAACCTTAAATTTAACCAAAAAGTGTTAATGCATGTTACAAAAATTGTATAGCTGGAAACTATGTTCAAATACGACTCCAACGATATAATCTTTGGCGACATGCATTCGTATTTTATTAGTTAACTCCTACTTATAAACCAGGACGGGGGTATAGTAGGTAATTAAATCACAAAAAAAAATTGTATTAACCGTATGTGTACATGTCCTTTCGTCCTCCTCTTGCACATCTTGTCACCCCGCTGCCGTAGACGGCTTACAGCGCAAGCTTCCGCAGCGCGCGGGGGCGTCCTTTTGGCCAAACGGTGGCTCGAAGTGGCGCCAATGAATCGTCGGTGAGCCCGTTCCCGCGTAGCCTCGCATGTTCCCATGCAAGCTTCCCGCCCGACTCGGTGAAATCCCCCAAAATCCCAAAACTTACCGGCCTGCTATATAAACCCTCACGACCGGCGAGTCCTGCGTCGCATTTCCCCTCCCTCCCTATAGCTTATCTCGTCCGCTTCTCCCACAATCGCCAATGGCACCGATCTGTCGTCGTTGCTCAGCCACTCCGCAGTCATCAGAGGACAGCTCCAGATGGGAGGCTACACTGTGGCGGCAGCGCAGTCCCCGGCGTAGTGTAGTGCGCGTGGCGTCCCTGTTGGGTGTGCGCGGAACACCCACCACACGCTCCGCCGCCGCTGCCCGTCAGCAGCTATTGCCGGTCGCCGTTGCCGCCACACCACCGTCGAAAGCTAGGGCCATCTCACACTCTGCCGCCGCGGCCCGAAGGCGGGAGGTGGCCGTCGTGGCCGCCACCCCACTGCTGGCCACCGTGGCCATGACCCGCTCCGCCATCGCGGCCCGAAGGCAGGAGGTGGTGGTCGTGGCCGCCACCCCATCGTCGGCCGCCGTGGCCGCCAACCCATCATCGGCGAAGGTGGAGGCCCGCACGTGCGTCAGCGACCTTGCGCGCTACATCGAGTTCCTGCGGGAGGAGGAGGAGTGCCTCGTCGAGCATGCAAAGAGCCTTACCGCAGCCATGGCCGCAACACACGCCAACGCAGAGGCGAGGAATCAGGAGATATACGAGCAGTCCGGCCTCTTCGAGAGGGATCGTCTGGAGCGGCAGTGGGCGTTCGAGTTGGCGAGCGTCGCTCAATGTGCAACAGCGACAGGCACCGTATTGCATTTGTCCAGCTCGTCGATAGGCTCCTCCTCCTCCGCCTCTTACTGAGCGTGCTCGGCAGAGAGGAGAGGCTGCCGGAGGTAGCACAAAGCCCCTCTGTAGTAGTAGTATTTAGGGGCTATTTTGTTCAGTTCATCTAACTATAGATGTGTGGTGGAACTGCACAACGTACTTAAAATTAGCTAGCATATATAGTTGAATTAGCTATTTCAATACGTGGTTGGCAACAATTGGGGAAAAGTTTGGTCGGTTCAGCTGTCGAGTTGAACTGTTTGTATAAATTAAGAACAACTGCTTAATCTATGAATGAAATCTATGCTTAATTACTAAATTTTAGTTGCAAAAATTAGATATTGTTAGTGATTTTTAGCTGCATATTTTGACAAATCACTGTGTTACAAGGATTGACAAATGGCAATGTTACTAGATCAACAAATGTCAATCTTTCCAGTTTGACAAATGGCAACATACCCAATATGACAGATGCAAATCTTACCAAATTGTTTGTACGTGGTTGCACACGGGTCATCCAAAACAACCGCTTGCGTTGAAGGGATGCACTGCGCTGCTCTCACTTTGCATACTGGTGTTCTGTCTAAAACGTTTACGATCAAGAGCTGCAGAAATCCTGCTCGGCACATTTTCTCGTGGCTTCCTGGGGAAGCTGTCGGTTGGCATATGGGTGTTCTAACTAAAACGTTTGCGATCAAGAGCTGCACAAATCCTGCTCGGCACATTTTCCCTTGGCTTCCTGGGGAAGTTGTCGGTTTTGCATACGGGTGCTCTAACTAAAACATTTGCGATGAGTGTTTTATATTTAAAAACCGAATTAAACTGCAGCTTGGGCGCTATTAATGGAGAGGATGCAAGCAAGGCAGGCGGCCATGGAAGTTAAAGGGCTCGCTTTTCGGTGAGGCTGCGCGGTGTACAACTCGCACACTTCCCGGTGAGCCTCCACATTGGAGTACAGCTCGCATGCCTCCCGTTTAGAAAAGCACTCAAGCACCTGTCCGCACGGCACCTCCTAGCCATTAAAAGAGTGAGGCATGGCGTCATGTGAATGGTTAACAGAACGCACAAAATTAATATGCACTGGAGCATGTGAGTGTAGTTCAAATTTGAATTATGCACATAAAATTCCTAGAAAACCCAGTTAATGTATAAAAATGTCAATCAAGAGTGCCCTGGTGTTTGAATTTCATTCCCATTTCTTACATGGGACCTAGAAATTCACCCAAGAACACACATGTGATTTTTCAACTAACTTTGGTGCACTGGAGCATGTGCTTGTAGTTCAAATTTGAATTATGCACATTAAATGCCCAGACACCCAATTAATGTATAAAAAGGCCAAACGAACCCCGAAAAATTCCAAAATTGAACACAACACTCATGTTGTTCTATGTTGACACTAGAATTTTTTGAAAGCAATAAGAGGCAACAGATATTGTTCCGTCCCCAAAGGTGGCACGTTCCCTACCGAAACCATCACGCTTGTTGTGAGAAGCTCTGGTTTGTGAGAAGCTTATACCCAAACCTGCCCCAAATGGGACAAATATTTTACCACGAAATGTTGATGCCACTCCATGATAGCATGCCAAGTTTCATGAATTTCAGACGAGTTTTGGATTTACTAGCATTTAAAAACCAGGCATCTCAACGTATTGCCGGCAATCAACAGTGCCCTGGTGTTTGAATTTCATTCCCATTTCTTACATGGGACCTAGAAATTCACCCAAGGACACACATGTGATTTTTCAACCAACTTTGGTTAACTGGAGCATGTGCTTGTAGTTCAAATTTGAATTATGCAGATTAAATGCTGAGAAACCCAATTAATGTATAAAAAAGGCCAAATGAACCACGAAAAATTCCAAAATTAAACACAACACTCCTATTGTTCTATGTTGACACTAGAATTTTTTTGAAAGCAATAAGAGGCAACGAATATGGTTCAGTCCCCAAAGGTGGCACGTTCCCTACCGAAACCATCACACTTGTTGTGAGAAGCTCTGGTTTGTGAGAAGCTTATACCCAAACCTGCCCCAAATGGGACAAAAAAATTACCACAGCAGGTTGATGCCGCTCCATGATAGCATGCCAAGTTTCATGAATTTCACACGAGTTTTGGATTTACTAGAATTTAAAAACCAGGCATCTCAACGTTTTGTCGGCAATCAACAGTGCCCTGGTGTTTGAATTTCATTTCCATTTCTTGCATGGGACCTAGAAATTCACCCAAGCACACACATGTGATTTTTCCACCAACTTTGGTGCACTGGAGCATGTGCTTGTAGTTCAAATTTGAATTATGCACATTAAATGCCCAGAAACCCAATTAATGTATAAAAAAGGCCAAACGAACCCCGAAAAATTCCAAAATTAAACACAACACTCCTGTTGTTCTATGTTGACACTAGAATTTTTTTGAAAGCAATAAGAGGCAACGGATATTGTTCCGTCCCCAAAGGTGGCACGTTCCCTATTGAAACCATCACGCTTGTTGTGAGAAGCTCTGGTTTGTGAGAAGCTTATACCCAAACCTGCCCCAAATGGGACAAAAAATTTACCACGGCATGTTGATGCCGCTCCATGATAGCATGCCAAGTTTCATGAATTTCAGACGAGTTTTGGATTTACTAGAATTTAAAAACCAGGCATCTCAAAGTTTTGCCGGCAATCAACAGTGCCCCGGTGTTTGAATTTCGTTCCCATTTCTTGCATGGGACCTAGAAATTCACCCAAGGACACACATGTGATTTTTCAACCAACTTTGGTGCACTCGAGCATGTGCTTGTAGTTCAAATTTGAATTATGCACATTAAATGCCCATAAACCCAACTAATGTATAAAAAAGGCCAAACGAACCCCAAAAAATTCCAAAATTAAACACAACACTCTTGTTGTTCTATGTCGACACTAGAATTTTTTTGAAAGCAATAAGAGGCAACGGATATCGTTCCGGCCCCAAAGGTGGCACGTTCCCTACCGAAACCATCACGCTTGTTGTGAGAAGTTCTAGTTTGTGAGAAGCTTATACCCAAACCTGCCCCAAATGGGACAAAAAATTTACCATGACATGTTGATGCCGCTCCATGAAGCATGCCAAGTTTCATGAATTTTAGATGAGTTTTGGATTTACTAGAATTTAAAAACCAGGCATCTCAACGTTTTGCCGACAATCAACAGGGCCCTGATGTTTGAATTTCATTCCCATTTCTTGCATGGGACCTAGAAATTTACCCAAGGACACACATGTGATTTTTCAACCAACTTTGGTGCAGTGGAGGATGTGCTTGTAGTTCAAATTTGAATTATGCACACTAAATGCCGAGAAACCCAGTGAATGTATAAAAGGGTCAAACGAACCCCGAAAAATTTCAAAATTAAACACAACACTCCTGTTGTTCTATGTTGACACTAGAATTTTTTTGAAAGCAATAAAAGGCAACAGATATCGTTCCGTCCCAAAGGTGGTACCTTCCCTACCGAAATCATCACGCTTGTTGTAAGAAGCTCTGGTTTGTGAGAAGCTTATACCCAAACCTGCCCCAAATGGGACAAAAGTTTTACCACGACATGTTGATGCCGCTCCATGATAGCATGCCAAATTTCATGAATTTCAGACGAGTTTTGGATTTACTAGAATTTAAAAACCAAGTATCTCAATGTTTGCGGCCGAGTGACGGCGACTGGGTGTTTGACATTCATTCCCATTCTTGCATGGGACCTAAGCATGCAACCAAGGACACATATTTGATTTTACAACCAATTTATATGCATTGGAGCATGTGCATGTAGTTCAAATTTGAATTATGCACCTGAAATGCCTACAAAACCAAGTTAATGTATAAAAACGTCCAAACGAACCCTGAATAATTTCATTTTTTTGTCGACACACCTATAGTTGCATGTTCACTGCAGATAAAAGTTCTAGCAATTCAAACACCATCCTTTGCAGCTGTGACCCCATTACGTAATTCAAATCAAGACGAAAAATCAAGTAGATCGCACACAGTTTTATCACCAACCGTGTGAGATGCAGCACAAAATATCTTGGAGCATCGTTGGTGTATTGTACGCCTATGGCTTACGTGAGAAGGTGCGTCGGCTACAGTCCACAGCCGGCGTGTCAAGCACACTAGTTCACTCCCCAAACATAATTTCACTGTTCAATCATCTCAAGTGAAAGATGGGGACGTGGACCTGCGTCATGAGGGCAACTTCGGCGACCCACTCCAGCGAGAGCGCGGCCGCAGCCGCCAGGCGCGTGCTAACAAGCTTCGTGAGGGAGACCCAATCTGCGTCCGGGCGGCTAAGGCAACACAAATGACCACTGTTGCTTCTCAGGCGGCGGCAACATCATCTGCCTCGGGGATAGCAACTGGCTAGAGTGGCACAACAGCTGTCCGTTCTGCAGCGGCGGCCTTAGACCTAATGGAGGCCGCCCACCACCATGTCGAGGCCATCCACGCCTAGCTCGTGGCGGTCACCGCACAAATCAAAGGAAGCTTCTCCGACAACAGTCGGCAATCCACAGCCGAAGAGTTGGCAATCGCCGAGAGAGTTCGAGCATCCATCCGTTCCTGCGTGGCATACCTTGCCACGACGGAGCCCGCCAAAGCCCAGATCACGGCCGCCCACGCCCACCTCATGGCGGCCTATTCCAAAGATATGGTAGATGTGGATGGCGAGATGCTTGCCGAGTATGGTGCGATTGATGCCATGGGGCCCCTTCCCCAGGAGACCGTCGGGCGCGAGCTGGACATGGAGGCGGCGGCGGAGATCAACGAGCACCAGCCGTAGTACTAGTACTCTTTGTTTTTTAATTAAGAGCGCCGGTCTTTAATTTGTTAGAGTAATGTTTAGGTCAGCTAGCTCTGTTTAATTGCTGAACTTGCTCAATTATGAAGTGTGGGTGTGTTGTAGTCTCCTTTGTGTACCCAAATTATGCAATGACGTGGATGGCCACTTTAACCATGGAAATTGGAACCAAAATTTTTGACGTTCAAACTCATCACACACGGGTCAAGCTATCTGAATCGTTTGTGATGTTCACATATCGTATACAGTTCTGAATAAGGGACCGTGTCTGATGACACTTTGCGTGCCAGTTTTTTGGCTGAACAATTCCAAATTTTCGCTTCATGAAATATCTACCTCCCGCCTCCCCTTACCAAAAGCCACATTTCCCCTATTTCCGCCTTCCTTTCCAAGTTGAAACCGTCACTCCCTTGCCAGGCGCCGCCTCGCCAAATGACCCTCCTTCACGCTGCTCGGCCTCATCTATCCAGGCAGGTAATCCACACCCGACCCCCATCCTCGTCCTCCTTCCACATCCCACATGCCCCGACCACCGGTGTGAGCGCGACACCTTCCACCCAAATCACCGACCCCTCCACCAAATAAGCGCCGCCCTAAGCCATGGTGCACGCAGTTTAGCCAGGATCTCAAGGAGCATTTGGCAGCGAAGAAGCAAATCGCGGCCGCACACACGGATGAGGTCGCGATGGCTGCCATTCGTGCCGACCCCCAGATCTTGGAGGAGCACCTTGACATTTGCTAGCTACGCCGGTTAAGCATGCTCGGTTTACTCGTTGCGTGTGCTGCTCCTGCCTTTCCTTCACAAATTCTAGTGAATCATGGTATCTAATTTTACCATGCAATCTGTTGATCTAGTGTATATGTTCTATATGTCATGTGGTGTGGTGCTCACTTATTAACTGTTTTGTTAATTAGTTATCGTCTTCAGTTAACAGTTTGGTTCAATTCTGCAAATGTGATGTTCAATTCTTCAGGATGCAATTTTGTAGTGTGTTCCATGTGAGAAATAAATCGAATTTACCTTTACAAAATACATGGGAAACGAATACAATTGCTATATTTCCAGGTTGTCGAGCATGCTTGGTTTGGTTAAACATTGTGCAATGTGGTGCTCAGTTAACATTTGGTTCATTTGTGTTGTGGTGTTTAGTTAACTGTTTGGTTCAATTCTGCAATGCGATGTTCAATAGTTGTGGGTGCATTCTGTTATTATATACCATGTGAGGAATAAATTGAATTTGGCCGTAGTAAATACATGAGAAACAAATACAATTGCTATATTTCCAAGTTGTTAAGCATGCTTGGTTTGGTTAACTATCTGGTCTTCTATTAGGAGTATGTTATATTGTGCAATGTGGTTCTCAGTTAATGTTTGGTTCATTTGTTGTGGTGTTTAGTTAGCTTGGTTCAATTCTGCAATGCGATGTCCAATTGTCGTGGGTAGAATTTTGTATTGTTGTGCATGTGAGGAATAAATCAAATTTGGTTGCACTTAATACATGAGAAACATATACGGGTGCTATATTTCCTAGTTCTTAATCATGCTTGGTTTGGATAAATGAGGTTTCCATGTGGCTTGAATTAATCTGATGAATCTGCAATGTGCTTATTTTTCATCAACATATTTTACTGATAGCATGCGAACCCTTACTTAACATGATGACTAACTACCTTACATGTGTTGCAGGCAAACAATGGGAAGCACTGAGGTTTACAATCGAGGTTAGCATGTGCATGGTCCGTTGTCTAATAGCACATTATTGTGCAATTGCAGGAACCATTCTAATATTTAGGTTTTTAACAATTTTGTAACATCCCAAATTTTCAATTTGGAATGTTATACATAGGTCATGTTGGGGATCGTTGCAGAAATTAAAAAATTTCTACGCATCACCAAGATCAATCTATGAAGAGACTAGCAACAAGAGAGAGGGGAGTGCATCTTCATACCCTTGAAGATCGCGATGCGGAAGTGTTACAAGAACGCGGATGAAGGAGTCGTACTCGCAGCGATTCAGATCGCGGTTGATTCTGATCTAAGCGCCGAACAATGGCGCCTCTGCGTTCAACACATGTACAGACCGGGGACGTCTCCTCCTTCTTGATCCAGCAAGGGGAGAGGAGAAGTTGAGGGAGAGCTCCGGCAGCACGACGGCGTGGTGGTGGAGCCTGCAGTTCTCCGGCAGGGCTTCGCCAAGCACTACTATGGAGGAGAAGGTGTTGGGGAGGGAGAGGGATGCGCCAGGGGAAGGGGTGCAGCTCCCATGTGCCTCCCCACTATATATAGGGGTGGAGGGGGCTGGTTTTTTGCCCTCAAGTCTATTGGGGCATTGGCAAAGGTGGGGGAAAGAAATCCCATCATTTCCCTTCCCCACCGATTGTTATCCCCCCTTTTTAGGGATCTTGATCTTATCTCTTCGGGATATGATCTTATTCCTTCTAAGGGGGGATCTTGGTGCGCCTTGAACAGGGGTGTGGGGACTTGCCCCCACTACCCACGTTTATGTGGGTCCCCCATGCAGGTGGGCCCCACTCTGGAACCTTCTAGAACCTTCCCGGTACAATACCGAAAAATCTCGAACATTTTCTGGTGGCCAAAATAGGACTTCCCATATATAAATATTTACCTATGGACCATTCCGGAACTCCTCATGATGTCCGGGATCTCATCTGGGACTCCGAACAACATTCGGTAACTGCACACTAATTCCCATAACAACTCTAGCGTCACCGAACCTTAAGTGTGTAGACCCTACGGGTTCGGAAATCATGCAGATATGACCGAGACAACTCTCTGGCCAATAACCAACAACGGGATCTGGATACCCATGTTGGCTCCCACATGTTCCACGATGATCTCATCGGATGAACCACGATGTCGAGGATTCAATCAATCCCGTATCAATTCCCTTTGTCAATCGGTACGTTACTTGCCCGAGATTCGATCGTCGGTGTCCCAATACCTCGTTCAATCTCGTTACCGGCAAGTCACTTTACTCGTTTCGTAATGCATGATCCCGCGGCTAACTACTTCGTCATGTTGAGCTCGTTATGATGATGCATTGCCGAGTGGGCCCAGAGATACCTCTCCGTCATACGGAGTGACAAATCCCAGTCTCGATTCGTGCCGACCAAACAGACACTTTCAGAGATACCTGTAGTGTACCTTTATAGCCACCCAGTTACGTTGTGACGTTTGGCACATCCAAAGCATTCCTACGGTATCCGAGAGTTGCACAATCTCATGGTCTAAGGAAATGATACTTGACATTAGAAAAGCTTTAGCTGACGAACTACACGATCTTGTGCTATGCTCAGTATTGGGTCTTGTCCATCACATCATTCTCCTAATGATATGATCCTGTTATCAACGACATCCAATCTCCATGGTCAGGAAACAGTAACCATCTATTGATCAATGTAACATCCCAAATTTTCAATTTGGAATGTTATACATAGGTCATCCATGCATATCATATTTTATTTGCATTTTCGTTCTGCAATCCTCGAAATCCCAAGCAACTCAAGGACCCTCGGAGAGAGTTGGGGATTTTCCGGTTTTCATATTTGATTTTTATCAAATAGCGAAAACGAGGATTTGTGATTTTAATTATTTTCTCTCCGGAAAAATATTTCATAATAAAATATATGAGAGGAGATAATATGACTTCTCCAAAACAAATGAAATATTAGAGGAAAATTGTTAAAATCATTTGTTGGTTTTTATTTGATTTTATTTGCGTTAGAAAAATTGCACGTTTTCAAAAATTGCATTTTAGGGCCAAGAAAATGTTCATCTCGTTCTAAATATTTCATTTAAACGGTGAAAAATTGTTTTGGCATTTTTAGATTTTTATTTTATTTTTATAGGATTTTTTTCCGTCGGCGAAACAATTTTTAAAAAAAGTTCCTCAGCCCTCTTGGGCCTAAGGCCCGGCCAAAAGCCGTGCCCGGCGCCGCCGCCTTCCTCATCGCCAGCCGCCGCCAACTCGGACGAGGAGTCCGGCCGGACTCCCCTCGCCGCGCCTTGCCCTCCTCCAAGACGCCTCCTTATAAGCCCCCGGCCGCCCAAACCACCACCACCACCGCCACGCCATCCGAGCCCAGCCGCCGCGCCAGAGCCGCCGCCGCCGAGCCGCCGTCGCCGCCTCCCGCCGCCGCCGCCGCCGCCCCGAGAGCCGAGCCCCGCCGCCCCGCAGCCACCTCGCCGGACCCCCTCGCTAGAGGTACCCGCCGGATCCGAGCCGCCCCGGTTTTCTAAAGAAAACCATTCCGTTTTTTTAGAAAACCCTAGTTTTCGTTTTTTTAAATAGATCGGTTTTATTTCCGGTTTATTTATTTAGCGAGCGTTCGCTCGTTCGTTCGTTTTAACGAACATGTTCTTCATTTAGATCCAGATAACGAACGTTCGTTTGTTAGTCTGTTCATCAGTTTTTCTTTTTCTCGGATTTATTCCTCGATTTTTCTGATCGCGTTTTCTGATCCGATCTTAGTTTCTGTTTATCTTTTCGCTCGTTAGTCGGAATCAGGCGATTCAAGCTCCTAGATCTTCGTCTCGAGACCCTCTTTCCGTTTAGACAACTTAAACAAGATTTTGATACTGAAAAATTTGACCCTAGTTCAGATTAGTAAACGGATCTTGTTTCTTTCGCCGTTTGAGTTTCGTTGTTCCGTTTGGTTTGATTCTTTTTGTGAACCAGAGTTCTTAAGTTGAACTTTCTGGTCAGCCTCGTTTATTTGAGTTTTTCTTGTGCATCTTTGCTTGTTGCTTATGTATGTTATTGTTTGCTTGCAATAGAATTCCCGGAGTGCGAAGCGTGTTACTACGAGTCTCTAGGATTCACGATCGTCAGCAAGGCAAGTAACACATTGATCATACTCTTTTCATACCCAGTTTTTATGCATTAGTTCCAATCCTCAAACATTGCATGGTTAGGATGTCATTAACTTGTGGGTTGGGAAGTAGTAGTTGAGGTAGAACCTATTGCCCTGCTACTATCAAACCCTTGGGAGTTACTTCTATGTGTTGCTTATATTGCTATGCTATGCTCGTAGACATGGTTGGGTTTGAGTGAATCCATGACAGATGTGAGATTGTTAATTAATGGTTTAATTTAAGGTGGCAACATTAATACACATCTGGGTGGATTGAGGCACCTGGGGAACCCAGTGTTGTCTGTTTTACTTTTGGAAATCACGGGGTACCCGTGTGATAAATCCCATGGACCGCCCCCTGTGCTCAAAGGAATCGAGATTATTCATGCTAGAAACTTCCGTGTGCAGCCACAAGCTACTATGGGCTCTAGCATAGTTGAGTAGGTTATGTGAAGCTCTTGAAGAGGTAGATCACAGGTAGTGGGTTTTGTAGGTTTGGTATGGTCTACCCGGAGTAGAGAGTTAATGTTTACGAAGACTATGTCTCGGTCATCCGTTTCTCAAACACCATGTAGTGCGAGAAATCAACAGAGGCGATCGAGTCTTGTGGGGAAAAGTGCGCAAACCTCTGCAGAGTGTACAATCTAATCATGGTTATCCGTGTCCCCGGTTGTGGACAATTTTGAGTATCTAGTACTTGAGTATTCACATGTATATCATCACTCTTAATTAATATTGTTGGGTTGTTAACTACTTTAATTGGGATTGAGTTGGGGTTATACCTTCTCAATGTTTCAACCACCATGATAGTTAAATTAAAATATATTCCTTAGTTGTAGGGAAAAATTGGCTTTTCGCAAAACTATAACCATAGAGCTTTCCACCAGCCAAATATGCATGTAGTGATAGCATTATTTTGTTCCTGCTCTATTGTGTTATATTGCCAAAGATATTCCATGTCTTTGACCGCTTTCGGGCTGCAACATATTATGTTGCAGACTTTTCAGACAAGGAGTAAGGTTCGTTAGGTCGATGCCGTGCAGCTCAGCTATGCCGTTGGAGTTGATGGACTCACTTTATCTTCCAAGCCTTCCGTTGTTATCGCATTAGATGGCCTTAAGCCATATTATTGTAATAAGTTCTCTTTGAGACATTCGATGTAATAAGTGTGTGATTGCTACTCTGTTATAAATCCTTCGAGTAATCGTGTGTGTCGACATTATCGATCCAGGATGACCTTTGAAGCTACGTAGACTTGACCATCGATGTCGGGTCGCTACAAGATGGTATCAGAGCACACGCTGAGTGTAGGACGCAACCATTAAGATAAACCATAGGTCACTCTTCTCTACTCATTTCTGACTCCTCTCCATTTTTTCACTCTTTAGGATGACGGAGATGAAGAACAAGTTTGCACAACCGGATGAAGACACACCTTTTGGACGCCACTTGAAGGAAGTCACTAGATACTTGAGCATTGGATACCAAGCTTCACCGGGACGTACAATGCCACCTTACCAGAAGAGGAGCGCTGGATGATTCAAGTACAAGTTCCAGGAAGGACGTTCTCGCCAACTTCTAAACCCATAGAATTTTCTTTGAAGCACCCACCGAGTCTAGGCAAGAGCATGGCAGCCCACATTACCATGGGAGGCATTGGAGAAGTCTACAACAGGGAGCTTAAGGACACCATCTACCAAATATGTGGGCGTCGAGACGAGCAATGGGAAGTAATCAACACCAAGAAGGATAGATCCATTGCAGCTTTCATTTAGGAGCTAAACCAGCACATTCGACGTCAGGAGAACCAGATGTGCGCAGACATGATGGAGTTGAAGAAGGCGAAGACCAGGATCATCGAGCTCGAGGAAGAACTCAAGTTTAAACGTGATGGATATGAGGAGGAAATCAAGACACTACTGGAGAAGAACGACGACCTACTTAAGAAGATCGGAGTATTCATGGGATGGCCAGCACCGGAAGAAGAAGATGATGACCCCACTTGCCCGGACAATTACATCATCATCGACGACACCGATTCTGATCCAAGTGATGATGACTACGAAGACGAAGCTGGAGCAGACATCATAGAGTCTTCCACCGATCAAAATTTCTAGATGGCCACCATATATTAGTAGTATTTCCCCCATGTATCCAATAGTAGTTGAGCAGTTTTGCGATAGTCCTAGACCATTTGTATGCCATTGCTTGATTGATTGAGTGAAATGTTTGTGTTTGCCTCATGTGCATATGGGTAGTGTTTTCTCATTAGACCTTTTTCTATTCTAATCTCTTCCATCTAAACCCATCAGATGCCTCCGAGACGTGACACGGTTTTGCTTTCCGCCGGAGCTCACCCAGTTGATCCAGCAGAATGCTTTGATGCAATTGCTAGTTGAGAACCAGGCAACAACAACAACAATAACCCACCGCCATGGACAACTTAGCCCGTTTCACGAGGTTACAGCCGCGGTGTTTTCGGTAGCACCGAGCCAATAGTTCTTGATGATTGGCTACGCCCGTATTGGAAGGAGTTAACCACCGCAGGATGCATGAGATCTTGAGAAGGTGCGCTTTGCTGCACATCAATTGGATGGACCAGCGGCCGCATGGTGGGAGAATTACGGCTACTTTTCCTATAGCCAATGTCACTTGGGACCAGATTTGACCAAGCTTTTCATACGGCCCATGTCTCAACTGGAGCCATGCAGACGAAGAAGCGCGAGTTTCGCAACTTACGCCAGGGAACCGTCGTGGCACAAAGACGTGGATGAGTTTAGCAAGTTATCACGCTATGCCCACGATGATGTGGCCCACAGATGCATGCCAAGCAGGAGAAGTTTATGGAAGGGCTGAATGATGAGATGAGCATGCAGTTGATGGTGGCAACTTTCAACAACTACCCAGAGTTGGTAGACAAGGCCCTTATGATTGAAGGGAAGCAGCAGCAGATTGAGAGCCATAAGAGGAAGTATGGACAAGGGAAGTATAACTCAGGAGCTCAACAGAAGCCCCGCTTAACCCCGAACTCGGGAGGACTTGTTCATAATCATGGAGGTCACAACCACACTGGAGGAGGATCGCATAAGCACAATGGTACTAAGAATGGGAATGGGAACGAAGTGAATAACAATCAGAACCGCTCCAACCCGGCTACACCCGCCAAAAGGGACTTAAGTCAAGTTACTTGCTTTAAGTGCAGGAAGACATGGCACTATGCCAATGATTGCCCTGAAGGAAGGAATGGAAACGGAAATGGGAGCGCTGGGAAGAAGCCCAATCCATTCAACAAAGGACAAGTGAACCACGTTAATGTGGAGGAGGTTGAAGAGCAGCCGGACGCTGTGATAGGTAAGTTTTTGGTTAAGTCATTTACCGCTCTTGTTCTTTTCGATACTGGTGCATCGCATTCATACATATCAAGGGGATTTGTGGATAAGTTTAAGCTACCAACCCAAACCCTTAGGACCCCTCTTTTAGTGAGCTACTTTGGAGGCGAGTACATGGCTAGCCGATGGTGCAACCAGATACCCCTAACCATTGGCACACATGTTTTTTCGTCCGACCTAATTATCTTGGAGTCACAAGGATTGGATGTGATATTAGGTATGGACTAGATGTCAAAGTATGGAGGAAGCATTGACTGTGCTAGCAAATCAATTTATCTTACCACCCCGGAGGGAAAAAGGATTAAGTATGTATCTAGGCATGTGCCTAGGAGGAGCCAAGTGAGTGCCCTCACGGGAGTTATTCAGGAGGAAGTACCGGTAGTAAAGGATTTTTCGGATGTTTTCCCCGAGGAGTTACCAGGCATGCCACCGGATTGAGACATCGAGTTTTTGATAGAGCTATTGCCATGTACAGGGCCAACATCCAAGAGACCCTATTGGATGCCCGCAAATGATCTGGAGGAAATTAAGAAACAAATCAAGGAGTTGTTGGAGAAAGGTTACATTCAACGGAGTTCATCACCTTGGGGAGCCCCAGTGCTTTTGTTTGAGAAGAAGGATAAATCCCTAAGGATGGTTGTTGATTATCGAGCCTTGAATGAAGTAACGATTAAGAACAAGTACCCACTGCCGATGATCAATGATCTGTTTGACCAGCTGCAAGGAGTCAAGGTGTTTTCGAAGATCGATCTACGATCAGGATACCATCAGTTGAAGATCCGAGAGAAGGATATATCAAAGACAGCATTCACCACGCGGTATGGATTATACGAGTATACGGTCATGTCGTTTGGACTGACTAACGCCCCTGCCTATTTCATGAGTATGATGAACAAGGTGTTCATGGAGTATTTGGACAAGTTTGTTGTGGTGTTTATTGATGACATTATGGTATACTCGAAGAACGAAGAGGAGCACAAGGAGCACTTGTGTTTAGTTCTCGAGAAACTTCGAGGAACACCGGTTATCGCCAAATTCAGCAAGTGCGAGTTTTGGTTGAAGGAAGTTGGATTTCTTGGGCATGTTATATCAGAGAAGGTATAGCGGTGGACCCCTGCAAGGTCGATCGATCCATCGAATGGTTGGCACCCACTTCAGTTGGCGAGATCCGCAGTTTCCTTGGACTCGCAGGATATTATCGGAGATTCATTGAGAATTTTTCCAAGATTGCAAAGCCAATGACTGAATTATTGAAGAAGGATACTAAGTTTAAATGGACAGAAGATTGCGAGGCAAGTTTTCAGGAGTTGAAGAAACGTTTGACTACAGCCCAGTGCTAACATTGCCAGATATACATAAGGAGTTTCAAGTGTATTGTGACGCCTCACGCTTGGGACTTGGATGTGTGCTTATGCAGGACAGAAAGGTTGTTTCGTATGCCTCACGACAACTGAAGCCCCATGAGTTGAATTATGCCACACATGATTTGGAGCTAGCAGCCGTAGTGCATGCATTGAAGACCTGTAGACATTATCTTATTGGGAACCGTTGTGATGTGTACACGGATCATAAGAGTCTGAAGTACATTTTCACACAGAAGGAGTTGAACCTTAGACAGAGGAGATGGTTGGAGCTTATAAAGGATTACGATATGAAGCTACACTATCATCCCGGAAAGGCCAATGTCGTGTGAGGCGCTTTGAGCCGGAAGAGTTATGCCAATATCCTTGAAAGTAAAGGATTGCCAAAGGAGTTAGCTGAGGATATCATGGAACTTCGTTTGGAGATTGTTCCAAGAGGTTTCATTGCGACAATGGAGGTTTAGTCGACATTGTTGGATAAGATTCGAGAAGCTCAGAAGGAGGACAAAGAGATTGCTGAGATAAAGGAGAATATGAGCAAAGGAAAGGCCAAAGGTTTTCGTGAGGATGAGCACGATACCTTATGGTTTGAGGACCGAGTTTATGTGCCTAATAACCCAGAGATCAGGAAGTTAATACTACAGGAGGCTCATGACTCACCATACTTGATACACCCCAGAAACACCAAGATGTATTTGGATTTGAAAGAACGTTTCTGGTGGACCGGTATGAAGAAGGATATTGCCAAGTATGTAGCCGTATGTGATGTATGTCAGAGAGTGAAGGCAGAGCATCAGAAGCCAGCAGGACTGTTACAGCCTATGCCGATACCCGAATGGAAGTGGGATAAAATTGGCATGGACTTTATCACTAGACTGCCTAGGACCAAAGCAGGATATGATTCAATATGGGCAGTAGTGGATCGCTTGACCAACGTGGCTCACTTCATCCCAGTGAAAACAACTTATACAAGTGCAAAGTTGGCCAAGATAGATATGTCCAGGATCGTATGTTTGCATGGAGTTTTGAGGACCATCGACGAGATAGAGGAACACGGTTTACTTCAAAGTTTTGGCATCAGTTACACGGACCTTGGAGTACGAGATTGGAGTTGATTACAACATTGCACCCGCAGCATTACATGGATGCAGAGAGAGTCAACCAGATTCTGGAGGGCATGTTGAGAGCCTGTGCGCTAGATTATGGATCTAGTTGGGATGACAATTTGCCTTACGCAGAATTCTCATACAACAATAGCTACCAAGCCAGTCTGAAGATGGCACCATTCGAAGCTCTGTATGGACGCAGATGCAGAACGCCATTGATGTGGGATGAGGTAGGAGACCGACAGCAGTTTGGACCAGACCTGATCAAGGGGTCTGAAGAGAAAGTTAAGCTGATACGAGATAGACTGAAGATTGCTCAGTCCAGGCAGAAGAGTTATGCAGACACAAAACGCAAGGAGGTAACCTATGAAATTGGAGACAGAGCATATCTGTGAGTATCACCCTTGCGAGGAGTGAAACGTTTTGGAGTTAAGGGAAAATTAGCTCCGAGATTTGTAGGACCGTACCGTGTCTTGGAACGGATGGGAGAAGTTACCTACAAGCTGGAGTTACCAGAAGGATTGTCAGGAGTTCACGATGTGTTCCACGTCTCACAGCTGAAGAAGTGTCACGCTGAGATGGCCGATATACCCTTAAGAGATACAGTACCCCTGGAGGCAATTCAGCTAGACAGTAATTTGACTTATGAGGAGAAGCCAGTAAAGATTCTTGACTTTGCCAGCCGAGTCACCCGCGACAAGGTTATTAAGTTTTGCAAAGTTCAGTAGAGCCACCATACCGAGGAGGAAGCCACCTGGGAACGAGAGGATGACATTCGCAAGGACCACCCGCACCTATTTTCTAGCCAACCTGAATCTCGAGGACGAGATTCATCTTAAGGGGGGTAGGTTTGTAACATCCCAAATTTTCAATTTGGAATGTTATACATAGGTCATCCATGCATATCATATTTTATTTGCATTTTTGTTCCGCAATCCTCGAAATCCTAAGCAACTCAAGGACCCTCGGAGAGAGTTGGGGATTTTCCGGTTTTCATATTTGATTTTTATCAAATAGCGAAAACGAGGATTTGTGATTTTAATTATTTTTCTCTCCGGAAAAATATTTCATAATAAAATATATGAGAGGAGATAATATGACTTCTCCAAAACAATTGAAATATTGTAGGAAAAATGTTAAAATGATTTGTTGGTTTTTATTTGATTTTATTCGGATTTTATTTGCGTTAGAAAAATTGCACGTTTTCAAAAATTGCATTTTAGGGCCAAGAAAATGTTCATCTCGTTCTAAATATTTCATTTACACGGTGAAAATTTGTTTTGGCATTTTTAGATTTTTATTTTATTTTTATAGGTTTTTTTTCCGTCGGCAGAACAATTTAAAAATCCTCGCTACCGATTGGGCTAAGGCCCAAGCAGTTGACCAGCCTGGCCGCCGCCTTCCTCAGCCAGCGCCAGCCGACTTCGGACGAGGAGTCCGGCCGGGACTCCCTCGCCGCCAGCATGCCCCTCCTCCAAGACGCCTCGCCCTTCTTATAAGCCCCCCACCCCGCCGCCCAAACCACCACCACCACTGCCGCCTTGCCGCCCGCCTCGAGCCGTCGTCGCCGCCTCCCATCGCCGCCGCCGCCGCCCCGAGAGCCGAGCCCCACCGCCCCGCAGCCACCTCGCCGGACCCCCTCGCCGGAGGTACCCGTTCGTTTTTTAGAAAGCCCTAGTTTTCGTTTTTTTAAATAGATCGGTTTTATTTCCGGCTTATTTATTTAGCGAGCGTTCACTCGTTTGTTCGTTTTAACGAACGTGTTCTTCGTTTATATCCAGATAACGAACGTTCGTTCGTTAGTCTCGTCAGTTTTTCTTTTTCTCGGATTTATTCCGCGGTTTTTCTGATCGCAATTTCTGATCCGATCTTAGTTTCTGTTTATCTTTTCGCTCGTTAGTCGGAATCAGGCGATTCAAGCGCCTAGATCTTCGCCTCGAGACCCTCTTTCCGTTTAGGCAACTTAAACAAGATTTTGATACTGAAAAATTTGACCCTAGTTCATATTAGTAAACGGATCTTGTTTCTTTCGCCGTTTGAGTTTCGTTGTTCCGTTTGGTTTGATTCTTTTTGCGAACCAGAGTTCCTAAGTTGAACTTTCTGGTCAGCCTCGTTTATTTGAGTTTTGCTTGTGCATCTTTTCTTGTTGCTTATGTATGTTATTGTTTGCTTGCGATAGAATTCCTGGAGTGCGAAGCGTGTTACTACGAGTCTCTAGGATTCACGGATCGTCAGCAAGGCAAGTAACACATTGATCATACTCTTTTCATACCCAGTTTTTATGCATTAGTTCCAATCCTCAAACATTGCATGGTTAGGATGTCATTAACTTGTGGGTTGGGAAGTAGTAGTTGAGGTAGAACCTATTGACCTCGCTACTATCAAACCCTTGGGAGTTACTTCTACGTGTTGCTTATATTGCTATGCTATGCTCAGAGGCGTGGTTGGGTTTGAGTGAATCCATGAGATGTGAGATTGTTAATTAATGGTTTAATTTAAGGTGGCAACATTAATACACATCTGGTGGATTGAGGCACTGGGGAACCCAAGTGTTGCCTGCTTTACTTTTGGAAATCCTGGGTACCGTGTGATCTTCCTATGGACCGCCACCCAGGCTCAAAGGGAACTGAGATTATTCATGCTAGAAACTTTCGTGTGCAGCCACAAGCTACTATGGGCTCTAGCATAGTTGAGTAGGTTACGTGTAACATCCCAAATTTCCCATTTGGAATGTTTTACAATTATAGCTAAGCATCTATGCATATTGTTTGAATTGAGTGACATTTGAAGTATTTCAGAGGCTTTTGAGTTTGTGGAATTTGAATTCAAATTGGCAGTTGAAATTTATTTCAAAACAATGCATGACAAATACTTGAGAAAAAGTATGAGAGGAGTAAACATCACACTCCAAAAATGTCAGATGAAAAATGTTGCCAAAAAGTTTGAATTCAAATCTGATTTTATTTGGGATTTCAAAAAAATGTTTTTTTTAGTTTGAGTTTTGCCCCTGGAAAAATGTCCAAGTTGTAGGGTAATTTCCCCTGATCATTTTGATATATATATATGTCCTATATAAAAAATATATATATTATATATATTTTCCCCCTCTCCCTAATTCAAAAAAAAAGGAAAGAACTCCCAGCGCCGGCCAGAACTGGCCAGCCCGAGAGGCACCCACCAGTAGCCTTGACCCAGCCGATAGCGCCTGAGCCGCCCGAGCCGCCCAGCGCGAACTCCCTCGCCCTCGGTCGCTGGGCAAAACCCCCTCTCTCTCGGCCCGGCCTTGGCCCCACCCTCTCTTTCCCCTCGCCCGCCACGCCGCCAACGCTTTCGAACCACCGCGCGCCCGCACCATGGGAGATCTCGGGATCCTCTCCCCCGATTCGCCCCCTCCTCCAAGCCGGTCCGCCACCTATATATACCCCCCCTCGACCCGTTCCGCCCCCTCGCCGCGCCCGAAACCCTCTCTCCTCGCCGCGATTCCTCGCCGGAACCCGACGCCTCCGCCGCGCCATTGCCGCCCTTGAGCTCCACAGATCCCCGAGCTCCAACGAGACCACCTCCGGACTCCTCGAGCCGCCGCGCCGCTGACGCCTCCGCCGTCGCCGGGACCACCGAACCACAGCCGTCGCCGCCCGAGTCAGCCGTCGCCGTCGACCACCATGTAAGTCAGGAAAACCCTCCGCCGTCCGATCTAAAATCTAGGGTTTAGATTAGATCCCCCGAAGGGGTATGTTTTATTTTAAAAAGCCGGTTTTAGTTACGGTTTATTATGGTTTAGTTAGCGGTTTAGTTTAGACCGGCCCGACCGGGTTAATTTCAGTTAGCCGCGAGCACGTTTTAATTATTTGACGCCTGAGCGTTAGATAGGCCCGTAGCGCTAGTTTTTCTTTTTTTTTAGTTTTATTTTCGTTTCTGTTTTTAACAGAATAGTTTCAGTTTTGTAAAATCCATATCTTTTAGGTTACTTAATATTTTTAATTGATTCTTTTTGTTAGTTTGCAAATTTGTTGTAGTTTCTGTAGAAAATATGTTTGGCCATGTTTAAATTATTAGAAATTGCTTTATTTTAGTTTTAGACAGATTAGTAATTCTGCTATAAAATGAGTTAGGATTATTTTATTTTAGTGATTCTTTTTTACACTGCTTTGTTTTGACTTTGCCTAGCGGTATGGATTTATTTGGGTATTTTAGATTTAATAAAAATAGTTTTAGTCAAAATCATGTATTTCTTGTTTATTTAACTAGCTACTGTTTTCCTATTGTTTTATTTAGTAAATAATTTTATTTTTACTATGTTATAGTTTGTTTTAGATTAGTTTCTGTAGCTACAGAGGATGAACTTTTATTTACAGTAGAATAAATTTTTTATTTTATTTTCCTTGCTAGGATTGTTATAGGCATAATAGGAGTTCTATAATAGCTTTTGATGTGATTCTTTTTTGCTCCTAGTTTGTATGATGTTTTCCCTTCTGTTAGTTAGCAAAACCCATGCTTAGGTTCTGTTAAGAAAAGTTTTAGTTGTATAAAACTATTTATTAGTTGTTGCTTGATATGGTGAAAACCTTGATTTGATTTCTCCGAGTTTTCTTTGGATTTTGATTTGAGTGCTTGGGTGTTTTACTTCCAACTTGCTGTTATGTTAAGTGATTGTATGTTAGTATGCTTATATGATTATTGTTTGCTTCGGTAGAATTTCCGGAGTGCGAAGCCTGCTATCACGAGTCCCTAGCTTTCGAAGACCGTCAGCCAGGCAAGTCATTTGATCATGTTTTCTTTTACAATACCTATGATTTTATTGCATTAGAATTATACCTCCCCACCATGCATGCAGTAGGAGAATTTTAAGTTATGTTCTTGAGTAGTATCATGAGGTAGGATGAAACCAATTCCCCTTGTTACCAGGGCCGGGACGAAGTAGTTTAATTTTGCTATGCTCGTAGACGGGGTTGGTTGAGTGATTCATAAGGGAGATGTGAGAGTCAAGATGATGACAACCCCATGACTTCAAGCTCAAGATGGACTTCAAAATTCACTACTGGATGGAGGACGGTTGACGGGCACCCTGGAGAACCCAGCGGTTGGCGGGATGCATGGAGAAGTGCCATGACATCTTGCGGAAAGCTTCACCCAGCCACGAAGAGACGGATGGATACCCCATTGACGGAAGCTTACAATGCAGCCGCAAGCCATTATGGGCTACGGCTTGGTCGACCCTAGGTGTGACTCTGGCGGACGGTGCTACGAGATGTAGAAGAACGGTAGGATTGGATGGGCACGGCGGTGGTGGAGGAACTCTTGAAGGCCCTGTTTTGTTCGTCCGTCTTCAAACACCGGGAAGTGCGAAGACTTAAAAAGGAGGGAACGATTCTTGCGTGTAAAGTGCGCAAACCTCTGCAGTGAAGATCTAATCGGTTAGCCGTGTCCCGATTCTGGACAATTTGAGCCTCTGGAACTTGGAGTATTTGGATATCACAACACCAAACTTAATAAATTAATAGAGCGGATTAAATAATAAATGGGAATGAGACATAGCTTGGCGGAACCATCTAAATAACTACCAACATTAAGTAGTTTTTGCAAACAAGTCCTTGTGTAGGGAAAAACTGGCATTTTCAAGAAAAACAATGAAACCTAGAGCCCCACAGCCAAATTGCATATAGTGTTAGTAATTTTATTGTTGTTCTCTATTTGACTTGCCGGCATATTCAAAATCTTTGACCTACCACGGCTGCAACGTCTTATGTTGCGAGAGGAGTTTTCGATCGGAGTGAGGCTACGATCCACGCTTGGCGATTGCCCTATGGAGTCGGATGGACTCGCTATTCTTCTACGCTTCGCAGCTTTATTTAGTTTATTTCTCATGAGTTGGCCTTCGACGAATTTATTCTATTGTAATAAAGACTCGATATGAGAATCGTGTAATAAATTCAGGTGTGATTGAACTTTGATTATTTCATCAATGTACTGTGTGTGCCAGCATGATCTTGGGATGGTACAGCTACACAGAGACTTGACCGATTTTGGGTCGGGTCGCTACATTACGTGAAGCTCTTGAAGAGGTAGATCAGCAGGTAGTGGGTTTTGTAGGTTTGGTATGGTCTACCCGGAGTAGAGAGTTAATGTTTCCGAAAGACTGTGTCTCGGTCATCCGTTTCTCAAACACCATGTAGTGCGAGAAATCAACGGAGGCGATCGAGTCTTGTGGGGAAAAGTGTGCAAACCTCTGCAGAGTGTACAATCTAATCATGGTTAGTCGTGTCCCTGGTTATGGACAATTTTGAGTATCTAGTACTTGAGTATTCACATGTATCTCATCACTCTTAATTAATATTGTTGGGTTGTTAACTACTTTAATTGGGATTGAGTTGGGGTTATACCTTCTCAATGTTTCAACCACCATGATAGTTAAACTAAAATCTATTCCTTTGTTGTAGGGAAAAATTGGCTTTTCGCAAAACTATAACCATAGAGCTTTCCACCAGCCAAATATGCATGTAGTGATAGCATTATTCTGTTCCTGCTCTACTGTGTTGTATTGCCAGCATATTCCATGTGCTGACCTATTTTCGGGCTGCAACGTATTATGTTGCAGACTTTTGAGACGAGTAGTAAGGTTCGTTAGGTCGATGCCATGCAGCTCAGCTATGCCGTTGGAGTTGATGGACTCACTTTATCTTCCAAGCCTTCCGCTGTTATCGCATTAGATGACCTTAAGCCATATTGTTGTAATAAGTTCTCTCTGAGACATTCGATGTAATAAGTGTGTGATTGCTACTCTGTTATAAATCCTTCGAGTACTGTGTTTGTCAGCATTACTGATCTAGGGATGACACTAAAGCACAGAGACTTGACCATCTGAGGTCGGGTCGCTACAATCAACGAGCTAGTCAACTAGAGGCTCACTAGGGACATGTTGTGGTCTATGTATTCACACATGTATTATGATTTCCGAATAACACAATTATAGCATGAACAATTGACAATTATCATGAACAAGGAAATATAATAATAACCACTTTATTATTGCCTCTAGGGCATATTTCCAACAGTCTCCCACTTGCACTAGAGTCAATAATCTAGTTCACATCACTATGTGATTGTAATGAATCCAACACCCATGGGGTCTGATCATATCTCGCTTGTGAGAGAGGTTATTAGTCAATGGGTCTTGAACCTTTCAGATCCGTGTGTGCTTTACAAATCTCTATGTCATCTTGTAGATGCAGCTTCCATGCGCTACTTGGAGCTATTCCAAATAACTGCTCTACTATACAAATCCGGTTTACTACTCAGAGTCATCCGGATTAGTGTCAAAGTTTGCATCGACGTAACCCTTTACGATGAACTCTTTTACCACCTCCATAATCGATAAAATTCCTTAGTCCGCTAGTTACTAAGGATAAGTTTGACCGCTGTCATTTGATCCATTCCTGGATCACTCTTGTACCCCTTGATTGACTCATGGCAAGGCACACTTCAGGTGCGGTACACAGCATAGCATACTGTAGAGCCTACGTCTAAAATATAGGGGACGACCTTCGTCCTTTCTCTCTCTTCTGCTGTGGTCAGATCTTGAGTCTCACTCAATGCTCACACCTTATAACACAACCAAGAACTTCTTTGCTGATCTATTTGAACTCCTTCAAAATCTTGTCACGGTATGTATTCATTTGAAAGTACTATTAAGCATTTTTGATCTATTCTTATAGATCTTGATGCTCAATGTTCAAGTAGCTTAATCCAGGTTTTTCGTTGAAAAACACTTTTCAAATAACCCTATATGCTTTCCAGAAATTCTACATCATTTCTGATCAACAATATGTCAACAACATATACTCATCAGAAATTCTATAGTGCTCCCACTCACTTCTTTGGAAATACAAGTTTCTCATAAACTTTGTATAAACCCAAAATCTTTCATCATCTCATCAATGCGTATATTCCAACTCCGAGATGCTTACTCCAGTCCTTAGAAGGATTGCTGGAGCTTTGCATACTTGTTAGCATATTTCAGGATTGACAAAACCTTCTGGTTGTATCACATACAACCTTTCCTCAAGAAAATCGTCGAGGAAACAATGTTTTGACATCCTATCTGCAAGATTTCATAAATAATGCAGTAACTGCTAATATAATTCCAACAGACTCTTAGCATCGCTACGAGTGAGAGAGTCTCATCGTAGTCAACTCCTTGAACTTGTCGGAAAACATCTTAACAACAAGTCAAGCTTTCTTAGTGGTGATACTTACCATCATTGTCCGTCTTCCTTTTAAAATCCATATGTACCCATTAGCCTTACGACCTTCAAGTAGTTCTTCCAAATTCTATATTTTGTTTTCACATATGGATCCTCTTGGATTTTATGGCCTCGAGCCATTTGTCGGAATCCGGGCCCACCATCGCTTCTCCATACCTCGTAGGTTCATTGTTGTCTTGCAACATGACCTCCATGACAGGATTACGTACCACCCTGAAATAGTATGCATCCTTGTCGACCTATGAGGTTTGGTAGTGACTTGATCCGAAGTTTCATAATCACTATCATCAGCTTCCACTTCAATTGGTGTAGGCGCTACAGGAAAAACTTCCTGTGCCCTGCTACATACTGGTTGAAGTGACGGTTCAGTAACCTCATCAAGTCTCCACCATCCTTCCACCCAATTCTTTCGAGAGAAACTTTTCCTCGAGAAAGGACCCGTTCTAGAAACAATCACTTTTGCTTCCGGTGCGAAATAGGAGGTATACCCAACTGTTTTGGGTGTCCTATGAAGATGCATTTATCTGCTTTGGGTTCGAGCTTATCAGGCTAAACCCTTTTCACATAAGCGTCGCGGCCCCAAACTTTTAAAAAATGACAGCTTAGGTTTCTCTAAACCATAGTTCATACGGTGTCATCTCAACGGAATTACATGGTGCCCTATTTAAAGGGAATGCGGTTGTCTCTAATGCCTAACCCATAAACGATAGTGGTAATTCGATAAGAGACATCATGGTTTGCACCACATCCAATAGGGTGCAGCTATGATGTTCGGACACACCATCACTATGGTGTTCCAGGCGGCATTAGTTGTGAAACAATTTCCACAATGTCTTAATTGTGTACCAAACACGTAACTCGGATATTCATCTCTATGATCATATCATAGACATTTTATCTTCTTGTCATGACGATCTTCAACTTCACTCTGAAATTACTTGAACCTTTCAATAATTCAGACTTGTGTTTCATCAAGTAAATATACTTAGAATCTACTCAAATCATCTGCGAAGTAAGAGCATAACGATATTCACTGCGTGCCTCAGCACTCATTGGATTGCACACATCAAATGTATTACTTCTGACAAGTTGCTCTCTTGTTTCATTTTACTGAAAACGAGGCCTTTCAGTCATCTTGCCCATGTGGTATGATTTGCATGTCTCAAGTGATTAAAAATCAAGTGAGTCCAAACGATCCATCTGCATGGAGTTTCTTCATGCGTATAAACCAATAGACATGGTTCGCATGTCTCAAACTTTTCAAAAAACGAGTGAGTCCAAAGATCCATCAACATGGAGCTTCTTCATGTGTTTTATACCAATATGACTCAAATGGCAGTGCCACAAGTATGTGTTACTATCATTACTATCTTATATCTTTTGGCATGAACATGTGTATCACTACGATCGAGATTCAATAAACCATTCATTTTAGGTGCAAGACCACTGAAGGTATTATTCAAATAAACAGAGTAACCACTATTCTCCTTAAATGAATAACCGTATTGCGATAAACATAATCCAATCATGTCTATGCTCAATGCAAACACCAAATAACAATTATTTAGGTTTAACACCAATCTCGATGGTAGAGGGAGCATGCGTTGCTTGATCACATCAACCTTGGAAACACTTCCAACACATATCGTCATCTCACCTTCAGCTAGTCTCCATTTATTCCGTAGCTTTTTATTTCGAGTTACTAACACTTAGCAACCGAACCGGTATTTTAATACCCTGGTGCTACTATGAGTACTAGTAAAGTACACATTATAATGTATATCCAATATACTTCTGTCGGCCTTGCCAGCCTTCTCATCTACCAAGTATCTAGGCTAGTTTTGCTTCAAAGGACCGTTCCCTTATTTCAGAAGCACTTAGTCTCGGGTTTGGGTTCAACCTTGGGTTTCTTCACTAGAGCAGCAACTGATTTGTCGTTTCATGAAGTATCCCTTTCTTGCCCTTGCCCTTCTTGAAACTAGTGGTTTTACTAACCATCAACAATTGATGCTCCTATTTGATTTCTACTTTTGCGGTGTCGCGAATAGCTCAAGGATCATCATATCTATCCCTGATATGTTATAGTTCATCACGAAGCTCTAGTAGCTTGGTGGCAGTGACCTTGGAGAACCATCACTATCTCATCTGGAAGATTAACTCCCACTCGATTCAAGCGATTGTAGTACTCATACAATCTGAGCATATGCTCAATGATTGAGCTTTTCTCCTTAGTTTGCAGGCTTAAGAAACTTGTCAGAGGTCTCATACCTCTTGACGTGGGAACTAGCCTGAAATCCCAATTTCAGTCTTTGGAACATCTCATATGTTCTGCGATGTTTCAAAAACGTCTTTGGTGCCTCAATTCTAAACCATTTAGCATTACGCACTGAACTATCATGCAGTCATCAAAACGTGTATGTCAGATGTTCGCAACATCCACAACCGACGCACGAGGTTCAGCACACCGAGTGGTGCATTAAGGACATAATCTTTACGCAAAGAATGAGGACAATCCTCGGTTTACGGACCCGATCACGCATAATTGCTATCATCAACTCTCAACTAAATTTTCTCTAGGAACATATTTAAAACAGTAGAACCAAAGCGTGAGCTACGACATAATTTACAAAGACCTTTTGACTATGTTCATGATAATTAAGTTCATCTACTCAAATTATTTAATGAACTCCCACTCAGATAGACATTCCTCTAGTCATCTAAGTGATACATGATCCGAGTCAACTAGGCTGTGTCCGATCATCACGTGAGACGGACTAGTCATCATCGGTGAACATCTTCATGTTGATTGTATCCACTATACGACTCATGTTCGACCTTTCGGTCTCTTGTGTTCCGAGGCCATGTCTGTACATGCTAGGCTCATCAAGTCAACCTAAGTGTTTTGCATGTGTAAATCTGGCTTACACCCGTTGTATGCGAACGTTAGAATCTATCACGCCCGATCATCACGTGGTGCTTCAAAACAACGAACTTTCGCAATGGTGCATGCTTAGGGGAACACTTTCTTGAAATTTTATGAGGATCATCTTATTTATGCTACTGTCGTTCTAAGCAAATAAGATGTAAACATGACAAACATCACATGCAAATCATAGAGTGACATGATATGGCCAATATCATCTCGCGCCTTTGATCTTCATCTTCTAGGCGCGACATGATCACCTTCGTCGCCGGCATGACACCATGATCTCCATCATCATGATCTCCATCATCGTGTCTTCATGAAGTTGTCTCACCAACTATTACTTCTACTACTATGGCTAATAGTTAGCAATAAAGTAAAGTAATTACATAGCATTTTCAATGACACGCATGTCATACAATAAATTAAGACAACTCCTATGGCTCCTGCCGGTTGTCATACTCATTGACATGCAAGTCGTGATTCCTATTACAAGAACATGATCAATCTCATACATCACATATATATAATTCATCACATCCTTTTGGCCATATCACATCACATAGCACACCCTGCAAAACAAGTTAGATGTCCTCTAATTGTTGTTGCATGTTTTACGTGGCTGCTATGGGTTTCTAGCAAGAACGTTTCTTACCTATGCAAAAGCCACAATGGTGCTATGCCAATTTCTATTTACCCTTCATAAGGACCCTTTTCATCGAATCCGATCCGACTAAAGTGTGAGAGACTGGCACCCGCTAGCCACCTTATGCAACAAGTGCATGTCAGTCGGTGGAACCTGTCTCACGTAAGCGTACGTGTAAGGTCGGTCTGGGCCGCTTCATCCCACGATGCCGCCGAATCAAGATAAGACTAGTAACGGTAAGCAAATTGAACAAATCATCGGCCACAACTACTTTGTGTTCTACTCGTGCATAGAATCTACGCATAGACCTAGCTCATGATGCCACTGTTGGGGATCGTTGCAGAAATTAAAAAATTTCTACCCATCACCAAGATCAATCTATGGAGAGACTAGCAACGAGAGAGAGGGTAGTGCATCTTCATACCCTTGAAGATCGCGATGCGGAAGCGTTACAAGAACGCGGATGAAGGAGTCGTACTCGCAGCGATTCAGATCGCGGTTGATTCCAATCTAAGCGCCGAACAACGGCGCCTCCGCGTTCAACACACGTACAGCCCGGGGATGTCTCCTCCTTCTTGATCCATCAAGGGGAGAGGAGAAGTTGAGGGAGAGCTCCGGCAGCACGGCGGTGTGATGGTGGAGCTTGCAGTTCTCCGGCAGGGCTTCGCCAAGCACTACTACTACGGAGGAGGTGTTGGGGAGGGAGAGGGCTGCGCCAGGGGAAGGGGTGCGGCTCCCATGCGCCTCCCCACTATATATAGGGGTGGAGGGGGCTGGTTTCTTGCCCTCCAAATCCATTGGGGCATTGGCAAAGGTGGGGAAAGAAATCCCATCATTTCCCTTCCCCACCGATTGTTATCCCCCTTTTTAGGGATCTTGATCTTATCCCTTCGGGGTATGATCTTATTCCTTCTAAGGGGGGATCTTGGTGCACCTTGACCAGGGGTGTGGGGCCTTGCCCCCACTACCCACGTTCATGTGGATCCCCCCATGCAGGTGGGCCCAACTCCAGAACCTTCTAGAACCTTCCCGGTACAATACCGAAAAATCTCGAACGTTTTCCGGTGGCCAAAATAGGACTTCCCATATATAAATCTTTACGTACGGACCATTCCGGAACTCCTCGAGACGTTCGGGATCTCATACGGGACTCCGAACAACATTCGGTAACTGCACACTAATTCCCATAACAACTCTAGCGTCACCGAACCTTAAGTGTGTAGACCCTACGGGTTCGGGAATCATGCAAACATGACCGAGACAGCTCTTTGGCCAATAATAACCAAATGGATCTGGATACCCATGTTGGCTCCCACATGTTCCACGATGATCTCATCGGATGAACCACAATGTCGGGGATTCAATCAATCATGTATACAATTCCCTTTGTCAATCGGTATGTTACTTGCCCGATATTCGATCGTCGGTGTCCCAATACCTCGTTCAATCTCGTTACCGGCAAGTCACTTTACTCGTTTCGTAATGCATGATCCTGCGACTAACTACTTAGTCACATTGAGCTCATTATGATGATGCATTACCGAGTGGGCCCAGAGATACCTCTCCGTCATACAGAGTGACAAATCCCAGTCTCGATTCGTGCCAACCCAACAGACACTTTCGGAGATACCTGTAGTGTACCTTTATAGCCACCCAGTTACGTTGTGACGTTTGGCACACCCAAAGCATTCCTACGGTATCCAGGAGTTGCACAATCTCATGGTCTAAGGAAATGATACTTGACATTAGAAAAGCTTTAGCTGATGAACTACACGATCTTGTGCTATGCTCAGGATTGGGTCTGGTCCATCATATCATTCTCCTAATGATGTGATCCCGTTATCAACGACATCCAATGTCCATGGTCAGGAAACCGTAACCATCTATTGATCAACGAGCTAGTCAACTAGAGGCTCACTAGGGACATGTTCTGGTCTATGTATTCACACATGTATTACGATTTTCGGATAACACAATTATAGCATGAACAATAGACAATTATCATGAACAAGGAAATATAATAATAACCACTTTATTATTGTCTCTAGGGCATATTTCCAATGGGTCATTCATGCATATCATATTTTACTGCATTTTGCTTTGAGATCCTCAAAATTCTAAGAAACTCAAGGACCCACGGAGAGAGTTGGGGATTTCACATTTTTCATATTTGAATTTTATCAAATATCGAAACAAGGATCACTTTGGTTTAAATTATTTTTCTCTCCGAAAATATTTCATATTAAAATATATGGGAGGATATAATATGACTTCTCCAAAATAAAGGGAATATTGGAGGAAAAATATTAAAATCAAATAAATAATTCTTTTGGACTTTTATTGCTATTTTATTTGGATTAGAAAAAATATGCGTTTTTCAAAATTGCATTAGAGGCCCAAATAAATGGTCACTTTGTCTGCAATATTATTAGAGGACCGTGAAAATTTATTTCATGATTTTTGCACTCCATTTAGTATTTCTTTTATTTGTTTTTCTGCGTCAGGATTATTTTAAAAAAAGTGCACCGACCTAACCGGGTCGTGCTCGATCCGGACACTGTCCGGCCAGGCTTTGTAAGTCATGCCCAACCTCGCCGCCACTTTGCCGCCTAAACCCTAGCCGCCGGCCTTCTCGATCCGTGGCGCTTGCGGCGTTTGCCGCCGCCGCCGCCGTCATTCGCCACCCGTCGCCGTCGCCATCACATGGCTGACCCCGCCGCCGAGGTAGCCGCCGCCGCCACTGTCTGGTTTTTCTCGGGAAAAACCGATTAGTTTTTTTTGTAAACCCTAGATTCATTTTTTGAGATTCGGTTCGGTTCGGTTTTTCGTCGGTTTATTATTTAGCAGACGTTCGTCCATACGTCCGTTTAACGAACGCTGTTCGTCAGTTAGCCGTAGACAGCGGACGTTCGTTCGTTAGCCTGTTCGCCTCGTTTTATTTTCCAGGGTTATTCCACGATTATTTTCGATCGTGATTTCTGCCCTAATCTTCGTTTTAGTTTATCTTTTCGCTCGTTCATCCAAATTAGGTGAAACAAGCACCTAGATCTTCGTCTCGAAGCCCTCTTTCTGTTTAACCAACTTGAACAAGATTTTGGTACTGCAAAATTTGACTTTAGTCCAGATTAGTAAACGGATCTTGTTTCTTTCGTAGTTTGAGTTTCGTTGCTCCGTTTGATTTGATTCTTTTTGCAAATCGAATCTATTCAGTTGAGTTTTTAGATCCGATCTTCTTATTTGAGTTTTACCCATGCATATTTGTTTGATTGCTTATGTATGCTATTGTTTGTTTGCGATAGAATTCTTGGAGTGCGAAGCATGCTACTACGAGTCTCTAGGATTGTCAGATCGTCAGCAAGGCAAGTAACACATTGATCATACCCCTTTATTACCCTATTTTTATGCATTATTTTCAACCCTCACACATTTCATGAGTAGTATCTCTTAACATGTGGGTCTGGGAAGTAGATGATGAGGTAGAACCTATTACCTATTTTATTATCAAACCCTTGGGAGTTACTTCTACGTTATGCTTATATTGCTATGCTATGCTCGTAGACGTGGATTGGGTTTGAGTGGATCCATGACAGATGTGAGTTTGTTAATTAATGGTTCAACTTAAGGTGGCAACTTTAATACACATCTGGGTGGATTGCTTGTGGCACTGGAGAATCCAAAGTGTTGTCGTAGGATATCCCGAGTATGCGTGTGATCATCCTCTGATCCGCCACCTGTGCTCAAAGGGATCATAAGATTATTAATGCTAGAAACTTCCGTGTGCAGCCACAAGCCATTATGGGCTCTGGCATAGTTGAGTATGTTGCGTGACCTCTTTCAGTGGTAGGCTAGCAGATGTAGGGGAAAGTAGGTGTAACTGTCTACCCAGAGTAAAGAGTTAATGCTTCTGAAAGACCGTGTCTTGGTCATCCGTTTCTCAAACACCTTGTAGTGCGATAAATCCAACGGAGGAGATCGAGTCTTGTGGGGAAAAGTGCGCAAACCTCTGCAGAGTGTACAAACTAATCATGATTAGCCGTGTCCCCGGTTATGGACATCTTGAGTATCTGGTACTTGAATTATTGATTTGATCTCATCAGTTTACTTCATTAATTTGTTGGGTTGATAATGATTACCTTATTGGGATTGAGTTGGAGGAACCTTCTCAATGATGTTTCAACCACCATGATAGTTAAATAAAATAAAAAATATATTCCTTTGTTGTAGGAAAAAAATGGCTTTTTGCAAAAACATTATAACCATAGAGCCTCCAGCAGCCATATATGCATGTAGTGATAACATTTATCTGTTCATTGCTCTACTATGTTATATTGCCAGCATATTCCATGTGCTGACCCGTTTCGGGCTGCAACATATCATGTTGCAGACTTTTCAGACGAAGAGTAAGGTGCGTTAGGCCGTTGTCATGCACTCAACTATGCCGTTGGAGTTGATGGACTCACTTTATCTTCCAAGCCTTCCGCTATTATCTTATTTAGATGGCCTTAAGCCATATTTATTGTAATAAGTTCTCTTTTGAGACATTCGATGTAATAAGTGTGTGATTGCTACTCTGTTGTAAATCCATTCAAGTATTGTGTGTGTCAGCATTACCGATCCAGGGATGACACTGAATGCAGAGATTGTCGGATCGCTACAAATTTGGTCTTGCACATGTAGGTCCTGCTGTCAGAGGTTTTGACCCACTGTTCGACCCTTTTTGCATAAGGGGAAATGAGTTGTCCATGAATATCAATCAAATCAAGAAACTCATAAAGATTGTTAGGATAAAGAAATTAGCGACAAAAAACAACAAGAACTTTGTCTGCACAATGAAAAAGGCATCAGTTCACTACAAGATGGTACTAACTATTATACCTTGAATTTTTTTATTCCTTTGCCCTATTTCCAATATAGAGAAGAATATTTATGCACATCCTTGTTTTCAGGCCTTTCCAAAGCAGTTCACTGATGATTACCTCTCAAACCACCTCTATGGTCAGGAGGCGAGGAAGGTTTTCATACAACAGCCATGGTTCAATATTGAAGTGTTTCTGAAGAGGACGAAGGACGAACGGTCAATCATCCACATACACTGGCCTAAAGTTGCAAAGACCTTCAACATGAATGAAGGATCAATATTCGCCTTCCACTTCAACAGTTTTCAAGATGAGATGCATCTGTCTATATACTGATACGTCTCCAATGTATCTACTTTTCCTCACGCTTTTCCTCTTGTTTTGGAATCTAATTTGCATGATTTGAATGAAACTAACCCCGGACTGACGCTGTTTTCAGCAGAACTACCATGGTGTTGTTTTTGTGCAGAAATAAAAGTTCTCGGAATGAAACGAAACTTTGCGAGGATTTTTTATGGAATAAAAGAGAATTTCTGGAGCCAAGACCTACCGGAGAGGGGCCCCTGGGTGGGCACAACCCACCAGGGCACGCCCCCTCTCCTGGCGCGCCCAGGTGGGTTGTCCCCACCTGGTGGCCCCGTAAACCCTGATTCTGACGCTATAAAATCACATATTTCCAGAAAAAATTCAGGAGAAAGAATTATCACATTCCATGAGACAGAGTCACCGTCACCTGTTGTTCTTCGTCGGGAGGCCAGATCTGGAGTCCGTTTGGGGCTCCGGAGAGGGGGATCTTCGTTCTTCATCATCACCAACCCTTCTCCATCGCCAATTCCATGATGCTCCACACCGCGAGTGAGTAATTCCTTCGTAGGCTCGCTGGTCGGTGAGGAGTTGGATGAGATTCATCATGTAATCGAGTTAGTTTTGTTAGGGCTTGATCCCTAGTATCCACTATGTTCTAAGATTAATGTTGCTATGACATTGCTATGCTTAATGCTTGTCACTTTGGGCCCGGGTGCCATGAACTCAGATCTGAACCGTTTATGAATTCATCATTATATCCATGTTTTAGATCCGACCTTGCAAGTTATAGTCACCTACTACATGTTGATCCGTCAACCCCGGAGTGACAATAGCCGGGCCCACTCCCGGTGATGACCGTAGTTTGAGGAGTTCATGTATTCACTATGTGTTAATGCTTTGTTCCGGTTCTCTATTAAAAGGAGGCCTTAATATCCCTTAGTTTCCAATATGGACCCCGCTGCCACGGGAGGGTAGGACAAAAATGTCATGCAAGTTGTTTCCATAAGCACGTATGACTATTTACGGAATACATGCCTACATTATATTGACGAACTAGAGCTAGTGCCGTATCGCCCTAGGTTATAACTGTCACATGATGAATATCATCCAACAAGTCACCGATCCAATGCCCACGAATTTATCTTATATTGTTTCTGCTAAGTTACTACTGCTATCATTACTGTTACACTTGCTACAAAATTACTGCTATCACTGCTACCGTTACCGTTGCCGCTATCACTACTATCAAAACTAACATACTACTTTGCTACTGATCACTTTGCTGCAGATAATTAATCTCCAGGTGTGGTTGAACTCATGACTCAGCTGCTAATACCTTCAAATATTCTTTGGCTCCCCTTGTGTCGAATCTATAAATCTGGGTTGAATACTCTACCCTCGAAAACTGTTGTGATCCCCCATACTTGTCGGTTATTAAGACCTTTTTCTGGCGCCGTTGCTGGGGAGCATAGCAATATTTGTTGAGTCACTTGGGATTATTATCAATTTATCACTATGAAGAATCTAAAGGATGCTAAGACTAAGATATTTCCCTCAGAGGCGAGGGGAGGTAAGGAACTGCCATCCAGTTCTGCTTTAGATTCACCTTCTGTTATAAGTAAACTTGCAACACCACCACATGCTATCAATTCTAATATTTCGCAAGTTATTGATGATGCTACTTCTACTACGAATGATGCTTATGATGATGCTAGTACCTTGCTTGATAATGATGATGTGCCACTTGGTGAATTTCTTGATGAACAAATTGCTAGAGTAATACAACATGATGTTGTTGAATCTGATGACGAGCTTGAAACTAAAACACCTGCTAGAACTAGCCTTCCTAGATATGAATTGCCTAAGGTACTGGGGTTATGTTATGAATGAGGAGACAACTAGAGATATTCTTGCTTGTAAGGATAGAGATGATCTAGACAAATTACTATGCAAGTATAAAGAAAAATCTCTGAATGCTAGAATGAAGTAAGATCCTAAGTTTGCTACTTCACCTATCTTTAATGATGACGAGGATTATTAATTCTCTGTCGACCTAGAGTTAATTACTTTGGTTGAATCTGATCCTTTCCATGGTTATGAAACTGAAACTGTTGTGGCACATCTTACTAAGTTGAATGATATAGCTACCCTTTTTACTCATGGTGAGAAAACTCGCTATTACTTTATTCTCAAATTATTTCCTTTCTCATTAAAGGGTGATGCTAAAGCTTGGTACAATACTCTTACTCCTGGTTGTGTGCGCAGTCCCCAGGATATGATTTATTACTTCTGTGAAAAATATTTTCCTGCTCATAAGAAACAAGCTGCCTTACAGGAAATATTTATCTTTGTGCAAACTAAAGAAGAGAGTCTCCCACAAGCTTGGGGGAGGCTCTGCCAGTTACTTAATGCTTTGCCTGATCATCCTCTTAAGAAAAATGAAATACTTGATATCTTCTATAATGGACTAACCGATGCTTCTAGGGACTTCCTAGATAGTTGTGTTGGTTGTGTTTTCAGGGAACGAACTATTTCTCAAGCTGAAGAATTATTGAATAACATATTGAAAAATTATGATGATTGGACTCTTCCTGAACCAGTGGCTAAACCCACTCCAAAGAAGAGGGGTATATTAAATCTCAGTCCTGAAGATATGCAAGAGGCAAAAATATTTATGAAGGAAAAAGGTATTAAAGCTGAGGATGTTAAAAATTTACCTCCTATTGAATAAATACATGGGATTAATACACCTCCACTGCCTAAGGTGGTAGAGGTAAATTCTCTAATGAAGTTCAATGAAAATGATAATCCCCACAATATGCATCCTAGTCAATGCCTTTATGAGTTTGAAAACTACATTAGAAAACAAGATCACTTCAATGCAAATGTTATGAAACAATTGAAATATAACTCTGATATGATTTCTCGCTTGAGTGACTTGTTATTTAGAATTTCAAATGATGTTAGAGGTGTTGGAAAACATGCTTCTATGGTACAAACCCAGTTAGAACAAGTTGCTAAATCACAAAGAGAATTGCTTGATGAAATGAATAATAATATGCATGACTTTGCTGTTAGAGTTGCAACTAGAGGAGGTAAAATGACTCAGGAACCACTTTATCCTGAGGGACACCCAAAAAGAATTGAACAAGATTCACAAAGAAATAACACCACTACACCTAGTCCTTCTAAAAAGATAAAGAAGAAGAAAAATTATAGGACTTTGCATGCTTCTAGTGAACCTGAAATAGAAAAACCTCCTGATAATGAAAATGAAACTTCTATCTCAGATGCTGAAACTCAATCTGGTAATGAACATCCACCTAATGATAATGAAAAAGATAATGCTAAAGTTCATGAAGATGCTCAACCAAATGAAAAAGAACCAGATAATGATGTTGAGATAGAACCACCTGTTGATCTTGATAATAAAAGATATGATAAAAGAGACTTCATTGCTAGAAAACACGGTAAAGAAAGAGAACCATGGGTTCAAAAACCTATGCCTTTTCCACCCAAGTTAACTAAAAAGAATGATGATGAAGAAATTGAACACTTTGCTGAAATGCTAAGGCCGGCCTTTTTGCGTACTCACTTGACTGATATCTTGAAAATGCCTCCTTGTGTAAAGTATATGAAAGATATCATCACAAATAAGAGAAAAATAACGGAAACTGAAATCTCCACTATGCTTGCTAATTATACTTTTAAAGATGGAGTACCTTAAAAACTTGGAGATCCGGGAATACCAACTATACCGTGCTCTATCAAAAAGAATTATGTGAAAACTGCTTTGTGTGATTTAGGAGCTGGTGTTAGTGTTATGCCTTTGTATTTATATAAAAGACTTGGATTGAATAAACTCACACCTACTGAAATATATTTGCAAATGGATGACAAATCGACTGCCATACCTATCAGTATCTGTGAGGATGTGCCCATTGTTGTTGCTAATGTTACTATTTTGTCTAACTTTGTTATACTTGAGATGCCTGAGGACAACAACATGTCGATTATCCTTGGTAGAACCTTCTTGAATACTGCAGGGGTTGTTATTGATTGCAATAAAAGCAAGGTCATGTTTCATATTAATGGTAATGAGCATAAGGTGCACTTTCCGAAGAAACAATTCCAAGTGAATGGTATTAATGTTTTTGAAAAATCTCCAACAATCACTATTGGAAGTTTTCAAATACCTCTACCTACTGTCAAAAAGAAATATGAAATGCTTATTGTTGGGGAAATTCATATCCCCATTGAGGTAACTTAGTGATTTACGAAAGTTCTTCGGTTTCATGCTAATCGAAAGTGGTTGTTAATAAGACCTGATCAACCTTATTAATGAATCATTTTCGAGTGGTATGAAGTTGGTGAATTTAGTAAGCACTGCCTTCTGTCCCTACCTTTTGTTTTCTGTTTTTATTAGTTAAATAAAATAAAATGCCATGTTTAGTCTGTTTTCTGAATTTCCCGTGCAATAGAAAAACTGACCCAAAAATAAAAGTTCCCAGAATGCTCTGAAATATTTATACGTTTTTTTCTGAATATTTCTAAAATTTTGGTGCAAATAATACCAGAGGGAGGTGCACTTCTACGTCTTGAGCTTGCTTTGGGTTTCCCCGAAGAGGAGAGGATGATGCAACAGAGTAGCGTAAGTATTTCCCTCAGTTTTTTAGAACCAAGGTATCAATCCAGTAGGAGGCCACGCGTACCTATACAAAACAAATAACTCCTCGCAACCAACGCGAATAGGGGTTGTCAATCCCTTCACAGTCACTTATGAGAGTGAGATCTGATAGAGATGATAGATAATATTTTTGGTATTTTTGGTATAAAGATGCAAAGTAAAATAAAAGGCAAAGTAAAAAAGCAAAGCAATAATAAAGCGAACGAAGATTAATAAGATGAGAATAGACACTGGGGCCAAAGATTTCACTAGTGGCTTCTCCCAAGAGCATAGGTATTTTACGGTGGGTGAGCAATTCTTGTTGAGAAATTGACAAAATTGAGCATTGTTATGAGAGTATCTAGGTATGATCATGTATATAGGCATCACGTCCGAGACAAGTAGACCGACTCTCACCGCATCTACTACTATTACTCCACTCATCGACCGCTATCCAACATGCATCTAGAGTATTAAGTTAATGAAAAAAGAGTAACGCCTTAAGCAAGATGACATGATGTAGAGGAATAAATTCATGCAATATGATAAATACCCCATCTTGTTATCCTCGATGGCAACAATACAATATGTGCCTTGCAACCCTTTCTGTCACTGGGTAAGGACGCTGCAAGATTGAACCCAAAGCTAAACACTTCTCCCATTGCAAGAACTACCAATCTAGTTGGCCAAACCAAACGGATAATTCGAAGAGACTTGCAAAGATAACTCAATCATACATAAATGAATTCAGAGAAGATTCAAATATTGCTCACAGATAATCTTGATCATAAACCCACAATTCATCGATCTCAACAAACACACCGCAAAAATAAGATTACATGGAATAGATCTCCACGAGAGAGGGGGAGAACATTGTATTGAGATCCAAAAAGAGAGAAGAAGCCATCTAGCTACTAACTATGGACCCGAAGGTCTGAAGTAAACTACTCACACTTCATCGGAGAGGCTATGATGATGATGTAGAAGCCCTCCATGGTGGATTCCCCTTCCGGCGGAGCTCCGGAACAGGCCCTTAAGATGGGATCTCGTGGATACAAAAAGTTGCGGCGGTGGAATTAGGTTTTTGGCTCCGTATCTGATCTGTTGGGGGGTACATAGGTATATATAGGAGGAGGAAGTACGTCAGTGGAGCTCCAAGGGCCCGGTGAGGGGGCACGCATACAGGGGGGCCTCCACCTCGTGACCGCCTCGGGCTTTCTTGACGGAGGGTCCAAGTCTCTGGTCTTATCTGATGAGAAAATCACGCCCCGAAGGTTTCATTATGTTTGGACTCCGTTTGATATTACATTTATTCAAACACCTGAAATAGGCAAAAAACAGCAATTCTGGGCTGGGCCTCCGGTTAATAGGTTAGTCCCAAAAATAATATAAAACTGGGAAATAAAGCCCAATATAGTCCATAACAATAGATAATATAGCATGGAGCAATCAAAAATTATAGATACGTTGGAGACGTATCAGGCATCCCCATGCTTAATTCACCGTCATTCCTCGAGTAGGTAAATGATAAAAAGAGAATTTTGATGCGGAGTGCTACTTGGCATAATTTCAATGTAACTCTTCTTAATTGTGGTATGAATATTCAGATCTGAAAGATTCAAGACAAAAGTTCATATTGACATAAAAATAATAATACTTCAAGCATACTAACTAAGCAATTATGTCTTCTCAAAATAACATGGCCAAAAAAGTTCATCCCTACAAAATCATATAGTTTAGTCATGCTCCATTTTCGTCACACAAGAATGCTCTCATCATGCACAACCCCGATGGCAAGCCAAGCAATTGTTTCATACTTTAATAATCTCAAACCTATAAACTTTCACGCAATATATGAGCGAGCCATGGACATAGCACTATGGGTGGAATTGAATATAATGATGGGGTTATGTGGAGAAGACAAAAAGGAGAAGGTCTTGCATCAACGAGGCTAATCAACGGGCTATGGAGATGCCCATCAATTGATGTTAATGCAAGGAGTAGGGATTGCCATGCAACGGATGCACTAGAGCTATAAATGTATGAAAGCTCAACAAAAGAAACTAAGTGGGTGTGCATCCAACTTGCTTGCTCACGAAGACCTAGGGCATTTGAGGAAGCCCATCGTTGGAATATACAAGCCAAGTTCTATAATGAAAAATTCCCACTAGTATATGAAAGTGACAACATATGAAACTCTCTACATGAAAAACATGGTGCTACTTTGAGGCACAAGTGTGCAAAAAGAGATAGTAACATTGCCCCTTTTTTATTTCTTTTTTTTGGGCCTTTTTTTTCTTTGGCCTTTCTCTTTTTTTGGGACAATGCTCTAGAAAATGATGATCATCACACTTCTATTTATTTACAACTCAATGATTACAACTCGATACTAGAACAAAGTATGACTCTATATGAATGCCTCCCGCGGTGTACCGGGATATGCAATGAACCAAGAGTGACATGTATGAAAGAATTATGAACGGTGGCTTTGCCACAAATACTATGTCAACTACATGATCATGCTAAGCAATATGACAATGATGAATGTGTCATGAAGAACGGTATGGTGGAAAGTTGCATGGCAATATATCTCGGAATGGCTATGGAAATGCCATAATAGGCAGGTATGGTGGCTGTTTTGAGGAAGATATAAGGAGGTTTATGTGTGAAAGAGTGTATCATATCACGGGGTTTGGATGCACTGGCGAAGTTTGCACCAACTCTCAATGTGAGAAAGGGCAATGTACGGTACCGAAGAGGCTAGCAATGATGGAAGGGTGAGTGTGCGTATAATCCATGGACTCAACATTAGTCATAAAGAACTCACATACTTATTGCAAAAATCTACAAGCCATCAAAGACCAAAGCACTACGCGCATGCTCCTAGGGGGATAGATTGGTAGGAAAAGACCATCGTCATTCCCCGACCGCCACTCATAAGGAGGACAATCAAATAACACCTCATGTTTCAAATTTGTTATACAACGTTTACCATACGTGCATGCTACGGGACTTGCAAACTTCAACACAAGCATTTCTCAAATTCACAACTAATCAACTAGCACGACTTTGATATTATCACCTCCATATCTCAAAACAATTATCAAGAATCAAACTTTTCTTAGTATTCAACACACTCAAAAGAAAGTTTTACAAATCTTGAATACCAAGCATATTATTATTTTAAGCAAATTACCATGCTATTTAAGACTCTCAAAATAATCTAAGTGAAGCATGATAGATTAATAGTTTATTTAAAACAAATCCACCACCGTGCTCTAAAAGATATAAGTGAAGACCTAGAGAAAAACTATAAATCTTGAAAGATATAAGTGAAGCACATAGAGCAAAACTATAAAGCTCAAAAGATATAAGTGAAGCACATAGAGTATTCTAACAAATTCCAATTCAAGTATGGCTCTCTCAAAAGGTGTGTACAGCAAGGATGATTGTGGTAAACTAACAAGCAAATATGCAAACAATACAAGACACTCCAAGCAAAACACATATCATGTGGTGAATAAAAATATAGCTCCAAGTAAAGTTACCGATGGAAGTGGATTTAAAGAGGGATGCCTTCCGGGCATCCCCAAGCTTTGACTTTTGGTGTCCTTGGATTATCTTGGGGGTGCCATGGGAATCCCCAAGCTTAGGCTCTTGCCACTCCTTGTTCCATAATCCATCAAAAGATTTCACCCAAAACTTGAAAACTTCACAACACAAAACTCAACAAAAATCTCGTGAGCTCCGTTAGCGAAAGAAAAAAAAGACCACTTCAAGGTACTGTAATGAACTTATTCTTTATTTGTATTGGTGTTAAACCTACTGCATTCCAACTTCTCTATGTATTATAAACTATTTTACTGGCCATAGATGCATCAAAATAAGCAAACAACACACGAAAAACAGAATCTGTCAAAAACAGAACAGTCTGTAGTAATCTGTAACTAAAGCAAACTTCTAGAACTCCAAAAATTCAGCCAAAATAGGACGACCTAGGAATTTTTTTTTTGATCAGCAGCAGTTGGAATCACTATTTTATCACGTTCTGGTGATTTTTACAATTGTTTTCGTGAACCGAAAGTTTCTGGAAATTACAGCAAGATCAAATAACTATTATCCAAGAAGATCCTATAGGTTTAACTTGGCACAAACACTAATTAAAACATGAAACCACATCTAAACAGAAGGTAGATGGATTATTTATTCCTAAACAGAAACAAAAACAAAAACTAAAAATAAAATTTGGTTGCCTCCCAACAAGCGCTATCGTTTAACGCCCCTAGCTAGGCATAAAAGCAAGGATAGATCTAGGTATTGCCATCTTTGGTTGGCAATCCATAAGTGGCTGTCATGATAGATTCATATGGTAATTTTATTTTCTTTCTAGGGAAGTGTTCCATGCCTTTCTTTAGTGGAAATTGGAATCTAATATTCCCTTCCTTCATATCAATAATTGCACCAATCGTTCTAAGGAAAGGTCTACCAAGAATAATAGGACATGAAGGATTGCAATCTATATCAAGAACGATAAAATCTACGGGCACATAATTCCTATTTGCAACAATAAGAACATCATTAATTCTTCCCATAAGTTTCTTGATAGTGGAATCCGCAAGGTGCATGTTTAGAGAGCAATCATCAAAATCACGGAAATCTAGCAAATCACACAAAGTTTTGGGAATAGTGGAAACACTAGCACCCAAATCACATAAAGCATAAAATTCGTGATCCTTAATCTTAATTTTAATAGTTGGTTCCCACTCATCATAAAGTTTTCTAGGGATAGAGACTTACAACTCAAGTTTTTCCTCATAAGATTGCATTAAGACATCAACGATATGTTTGGTAAAAGTTTTATTTTGACTATAAGCATGTGGAGAATTTAGCACGGATTTCAACAAGGAAATACAATCAATTAAAGAGCAAATTTCATAATTAAATTCCTCGAAATCCAAAATAGTGGGTTTAGCAACATCTAGAGTTCTACTTTCTTCAATCCCACTTTAATCAATTTTAGCATCATTATCTAAAAACTCCGACTTTTTAGAACGCCTTCTAGGTAAAGGTGACTCATATTCAATCTCATCATTATCAAGATTCATATTGAAAAACAAAGATTTGATAGGGGACACATCAATAACTTTTAGATCTTCATCTTTATTTTCATGGGAATCGGAAGAACACGCTTTAATAAAGGCATCTTTCATAGCACGCATCCTAGCGGTTCTTCCTTGCAGTCGTCAATGGAAATTCTCATGGATTTGAGAGACTCATTGATATCATGCTTAGGAGGAATAGATCTAATCTTTAAAGAATCAACATCAAGAGAAATTCTATCAAAGTTCCTAGCCAATTCATCAACTTTAAGTAATTTCTCTTCCAGCAAAGCATTGAAATTATTTTGTGAATTCATAAACTCTTTAACACTATTCTCAATTTCAGAGGGCATCTTATTAAAATTTCCATAAGTGTTGTTGTAGGAATTCCCATAATTATTAGAAGGATTACTAGGATATGGCTTAGGATTAAAATTCCCTCTATATGCGTTGTTACCAAAATTATTCCTACCAACAAAATTCACATCCATAGATTCATTATTATTCTCAATCAAAGTAGACAAAGGCATATCATTAGGATCAGAAGAAACACTCTTAGTAGAAAATAATTTCATAAGTTCATCCATCTTTCCACTCAAAACATTGATTTCTTCTATCGCATGCACTTTTTATTAGTTGATCTTTCAAAGGTGCCATTGAGAATAATTAACCATAATATTATCTAGGAATTTAGTAGCATCTCCTAAAGTGATTTCCATAAAAGTGCCTCCCGCGGCCGAATCTAAAAGATTTCTAGAAGCAAAATTCAATCCGGCATAGAAATTTTGTATAATCATCCACAAATTTAAACCATGAGTAGGGCAATTATGTATCATTAGTTTCATTCTCTCCCAAGCTTGTGCAACATGTTCATGGTCAAGTTGCTTAAAATTCATAATATCATTCCTAAGAGAGATGATCTTAGCGGGAGGAAAATACTTAGAGATAAAAGCATCTTTGCACTTGTTCCATGAATCAATACTATTTTTAGGCAAAGAAGAATACCAAGCTTTAGCACGATCTCTAAGCTTAAAAAAGGAAATAGCTTCAATTTAACAACATCATTGTCAACATCTTTCTTCTTTTGCATATCACACAAATCTACGAAGCTATTTAGATGAGTAGCGGCATCTTCACTAGGAAGGCCCGCGAATTGATCTTTCATAACAAGATTCAATAAAGCAGCATTGATTTCACAAGATTCAGTATTGGCAAGAGGAGCAATCGGAGTGCTAAGGAAATCATTATTGTTGGTATTGGTAAAGTCACACAATTTGGTATTATCTTGAGCCATAGTGACAAGCAAGCAATCCAACACACGAGCGAACAAGCGAACGAGAAAAAGGCAAACGGAAAAGAGAGGTCGAATAAAACGGCAAGGGTGAAGTGGGGGAGAGGAAAACGAGAGGCAAATGGCAAATAATTTAATGCGAGAGATAAGGGATTGTGATGTGTACTTGGTATGTTGACTTTTGCGTAGACTCCCCGGCAACGGCGCCAGAAGTCCTTCTTGCTACGTCTTGAGCTTGCGTTGGTTTTCCCCGAAGAGGAGAGGATGATGCAGCAGTGTAGCGTAAGTATTTCCCTCAGTTTTTGAGAACCAAGGTATCAATCCAAAGAGGAGGCCATGCGCAAGTCCCTCGTACCTACACAAAACAAATAGCTCCTCGCAACCAACGCGAGCAGGGGTTGTCAATCCCTTCACGGTCACTTACGAGAGTGAGATCGATAGAGATGATAGATAATATTTTGGTATTTTTGGTATGAAGATGCAAAGTAAAATAAAAAGGCAAAGTAAAAAAAGCAAAGCAATAATAAAGCGTGGGAAGATTAATATGATGAGAATAGACACGGGGCCATAGATTTCACTAGTGGCTTCTCCCAAGAGCATAGGTATTTTACGGTGGGTGAGCAATTCTTTGTTGAGCAGTTGATGAATTGAGCATAGTTATGAGAGTATCTAGGTATGATCATGTATATAGGCATCACGTCCGAGACAAGTAGACCGACTCTGCTGCATATACTACTATTACTCCACTCATCGACCGCTATCCAGCATGCATCTAGAGTATTAAGTTAATGAAAGCAGAGTAACGCATGTAAGCAAGATGACATGATGTAGAGGAATAAATTCATGCAATATGATAAATACCCCATCTTGTTATCCTCGATGTCAATAATACAATACGTGCCTTGCAACCCTTTACATCCTTTGGGTAAGGACACCGCAAGATTGAACCCAAAGCTAAACACTTCTCCCATTGCAAGAACTACCAATCTAGTTGGCCAAACCAAACGGATAATTCGAAGAGACTTGCAAATATAACTCAATCATACATAAAAGAATTCAGAGAAGATTCAAATATTGCTGATAGATAATCTTGATCATAAACCCACAATTCATCGGTCTCAACAAACACACCGCAAAAAGAAGATTACATTGAATAGATCTCCACGAGAGAGGGGGAGAACATTGTATTGAGATCCAAAAAGAGAGAATAAGCCATCTAGCTACTAACTATGGACCTGAAGGTCTGAAGTAAACTACTCACACTTCATCGGAGAGGCTATGATGATGATGTAGAAGCCCTCCGTGGTGGATTCCCCTTCCGGTGAAGCTCCAGAACAGGCCCCAAGATGGGATCTCGTGGATCTGAGAAAGTTGCGGCGATGGAATTAGGTTTTGGCTCCGTGTCGATCTGTTGGGGTACATAGGTATATATAGGAGGAAGAAGTACATCGGTGGAGCTCAAGGGGCCCACGAGGTAGGGGGGCATACAGGGGGGCCTCCACCTCGTGACCGCCTCGGGGGCTTTCTTGTGGAGGTTCCAAGTCTCCTGGTCTTATCGATGAGAAAATCACGTTCCGAAGGTTTCATTCCGTTTGGACTCCGTTTGATATTCCGTTTCTTCGGAACACTGAAATAGGCAAAAAGCAGCAATTCTGGGCTGGGCCTCCGGTTAATAGGTTAGTCCCAAAAATAATATGAAAGTGGAAAATAAAGCCCAGTATAGTCCAAAACAATAGATAATATAGCATGGAGCAATCAAAAATTATAGATACGTTGGAGACGTATCATGCACCAGGTGGGCACAACCCACCTGGGCGCGCCAGGACCCTCAGGCGCGCCCTGGTGGGTTGTGGGCCCCACGTGGGCCCCCTCACTTACCTCTTCATCCCACATCATCAGTTACCTCCAGAAAAAATCTCCATTGCTCTCTCTCCCGTGTTCTTGCCCTCAAACCCGCGGATTTCGATCTCCTTGCTCGAGGCTCCGTTTCCTAAACTGTTTCAGGGGATTGTTGCTTGGTATGTGACTCCACCGTTTGTCCAATTAGTTTTTGTTTTAGTGGTTTATATTTTGAATAATTAGCTACTCTTGGTGCTGCTGTAGATGAGCTGGCATGTTGAATTCTTAGAGTTCTAAGTAGTTTGAATGCTTGCTATGGCATCTATGTATCCCTATGAGTAGTTGCTATCAATTTTGTGAAGTTTTGTTGAGAAAATTTTGTGGACTAAAATTTCAGATTTTTGTTCATAGGAAAACTGTAAGCGGACATGAATATCTTTAGGAAGTTTGGCTCTAAGAAGAATGCCAAGGGTGTTATTGGGGAGTCATCTGATAGTGATCTCCATCAAATACCACTTACTGAATTTTGTGACATATGCATGATCCTTTATGATGGAAGTTTAGCTGAGCCTAGACCGGCTGGGTTTGAGTAATTTTATCGCACTTTGACAGTGGGGGATGAGAGAGGGGTGTCAGCTACCACTGCCGCTGGCTTGCATTTTCTTGCTGTTCGTTACTTTGCCCTTTTCATTTCCAAATGCTTCCTTGCTATAGATAAGGTGGGCCCGCTCAGTTCACCAGACCTCACTGTTTTACGTCGTGCATTAGAGGGTGAAAACACTTATATCTTGGGAGCTATTGTGGCTCGTCGCCTCCATCTTAATAAATCCCAGGGTAAAATACATGGCAGGATTTTTGCTACTCGTTTGGCGGCTCACTTCAATGTTGAGATATGCCATCATGGTTACCCTCTGACCAAGATTTACCTAGACCATGCAGCCATGGAACACCATCGCTTTCTTGCACATGACCATCCTAACATCGCCATTCCTTATAACCTGGTCTTTAGCGTTAAAACTCGTGATGTTATTCCATTGCCTGCACCTGCTTTGTTTGATCCTGTTGCCAGGGGCGGATATAGGATTATGCATGCGGACATCATCGCCTACCGAAACGCTCAGGATGCTGCAGAGGCAGAGGAGGAGCCTCAGCAGTGGGATGAATGGATGCCTGCTCCTCAGGATCCCTACTATCATCCAGGCTACTGATTGATTACCATGCTAGGCCAAAAGCCTAAGCTTGGGGGAGTACGTGTTCTCACCGACATTATATTCATGTTCACTTATATCATTCTATTTGTCGCTGTTCGCACTTCTTCATTGTATCATCCATGCTTAGGTTTATTTTCTTGCTTTTTTCTTGTGTGTTTGAAAAATTTAGAAAAGCCAAAAAAATTAGTTGTAGTAATTTACTTTCTATGCAAATAAAACCAAAAAAAGAATTCCTTGTTTTTCTTTTGCTTGTTGGGAGCTTTCCCGTGTAAATAGTTTTTCTCGTTTTTTGCTTTTCCCTTTTATTTGCTTGTTCAAGAAAACCAAAAACTCCATAAATATTTCAGTGTGTTCCTCTGAATTTCTTTTCTTTTTATTTGAGTCGTACCGAGGAGAAGACCACGATGAAAATGTTGAGTGGCTATCATATGAATAATTGTTGAACTAATAAGAGTACATTTTACCTTGTCTTCTCCTGTTGAATAAAATGTTTGCAGATTCTAGCTTAGTCCACGACACTCTTGCACTATTATTATTTTCACATCGTCCGGTCGTGCAAGTGAAATGCAATAATGACGATATTCTATGGATTGGCCGTGGCAGAGAGAAACGGGTATGAACTCGACTTGTTCTGCTTGTGTAAATATGTTTAACCTAGTATCCATGATTCAGCCCATTATGATTAAACATGTTTGCAATGACAATTAGAGATTATAGTTTCTCATGCCATGCATAAGTAGCTACGAGTGGATAATGATTTCTCTTGGATATCAACATAGCGTTAAAATGATTGTGATGTAGTATGATGAAATGGTATCCTCCTCTGAATGTTTGAGTGGCTTGACTTGGCACATGTTCATGCATGTAGTTGAATCAAAACCAACATAGCCTCTATGATATTTATGTTCATGGTGTTCATATCCTACTCATACTAGTGTCCAATGTTACTTATGCATAATGTATGGTTATGACCGTTGTTGCTCTCTAGCTGGCCGCTTCTCAATCTAATTGCTAGCCTTCGCCTGTACTAAGTGGGAACTCTGCTTGTACATCAAAAACCTTGAACCCAAAGTTATTCTAGATGAGTCCACCATACCTACCTGTATACGGTATTACCCTGCCATCCTAAGTATATTTGCATGTGCCACCTCTAAAAACTTCTAAAAAAATTATCCTTTTTGTGTGCCTGGATCGTTCATGGAACGACAGGAGGTGGTCGATATCTTCCATGCTAAGCGGTTTATTCTCAGGTCGAGTGTTTATTCACTCGCCATCGCACGAGGAAAGGGCAGTAATAGGGATGCTCAGTCCCAAACTGCAAGCATGAAAAAGAGTTCATCTCTGAAATAATCAAACAAAAACTCCCAGTGGAGTCAAAACCTTTACTTTTATCGCTTGGGAACCTCCACTAGCGTGCTTAGCATGGAAGATGTTGATAACTGATGGTCGTGAAGTGAATAAGAAGGGTGCATGTCTCAAAATATCATTTATCTCTGTTTTAAAACTTAAGCTCTAGCACCTCTGCAAATCACTGCTTCCCTCCATGAAGGGACTGACTATTTATTTTTATGTTGTGTCATCACCTTCTAAAACAAGCGCCAGAACCTAAGAGCATAGTTGTCATGATTTATGCATTGTGTATAGCTAATGTTGGGTGTATCATGATTGGATCTTTTCTACCATGAATTACGATGTTTAGTCGTTTCTTGAACTTCGGAGGTGCTCTGCATTTATGTTTTGCGGTCTCAAAAAGGGCTAGCGAGATACCACTATTGTCATATTATATCATGGTTGATTTGACAACGTGTTCCTTTTTGAGATATCTTATTATTGCTCGCTAGCTAATTATGTCATTGATATGGGTTAATATAATCTTTAAGAGTTATTGTCGACATGGTTAGTTATAATGTTGGCTGAAAAGCTGGGTGCTGTTTAAGCCTATTTATGCAAACAAGAGCAAAATAGTTCGTAAAAGTTTTTCTTTCTCACTTTCAGTTTATCAACTGAATTGCTTGAGGACAAGCAAAGGTTTAAGCTTGGGGGAGTTGATACGTCTCCAACGTATCTACTTTTCCTCACGCTTTTCCTCTTGTTTTGGACTCTAATTTGCATGATTTGAATGAAACTAAACCCGGACTGACGTTGTTTTCAGCAGAACTACCATGGTGTTGTTTTGTGCAGAAATAAAAGTTCTCGGAATGAAACGTAACTTTGTGAGGAGTTTTTATGGAATAAAAGAGAATTTCTGGAGCCAAGACCTACCGGAGAGGGGCCCCTGGGTGGGCACAACCCACCAGGGGGCGCCCCCTCTCCTGGCGCACCCAGGAGGGTTGTCCCCACTTGGTGGCCCCACAGACCCTGATTCTGACGCTATAAAATCACATATTTGCAGAAAAAATCAGGGAGAAAGAATTATCGCGTTCCACGAGATGGAGCCACCGTCATCTCCTGTTCTTCATCGGGAGGCTAGATCTAGAGTCCGTTTGGGGCTCCGGAGAGGGGGATCTTCGTTCTTCATCATCACCAACCCTTCTCCATCGCCAATTCCATGATGCTCCCCACCAGGAGTGAGTAATTCCTTCGTAGGCTCGCTGGTCGATGAGGAGTTGGATGAGATTCATCATGTAATCGAGTTAGTTTTGTTAGGGCTTGATCCCTAGTATCCACTATGTTCTAAGATTGATGTTGCCATGACTTTGCTATGCTTAGTGCTTGTCACTTTGGGCCCGGGTGCCATGAACTCAGATCTGAACCGTTTATGAATTCATCATTATATCCATGTTTTAGATCCGACCTTGCAAGTTATAGTCACCTACTACGTGTTATGATCCGGCAACCCCGGAGTGACAATAGCCGGGCCCACTCCCGGTGATGACCGTAGTTTGAGGAGTTCATGTATTCACTATGTGTTAATGCTTTGTTCCGGTTCTCTATTAAAAGGAGGCCTTAATATCCCTTAGTTTCCAATATGGACCCCGCAGCCATGGGAGGGTAGGACAAAAGATGTCATGCAAGTTGTTTCCATAAGCACGTATGACTATTTGCGGAATACATGCCTACAAAAGATGTCATGCAAGTTTTTTCCATAAGCACGTATCGCCCTAGGTTATAACTGTCACATGATGAATATCATCCAACAAGTCACCGATCAAATGCCTATGAATTTATCTTATACTTTTTCTGCTAAGTTACTAATGCTATCGTTACTGTTACACTTGCCACAAAATTACTGCTATCACTGTTACTGTTACCGTTGCTGCTGTCACTACTATCAAAATTATCATACTACTTCGCTACTGATCACTTTGCTGCAGATAATTAATCTCCAGGTGTGGTTGAACTGACAACTCAGCTGCTAATACCTTCAAATATTCTTTGGCTCCCCTTCTGTCGAATCTATAAATTTGGGTTGAATACTCTACCCTCGAAAACTATTGCGATCCCCTATACTTGTGGGTTATCATATACCGTCTATGGTGTTAATTTCGAAAGGTTCTACATGTTGCATGTGAAACTTGGTGCTGGTGTAGTTGTGTAATGGGGTAGCTGAGTGCTAAAGCTATATCATGTTGTACTCTGATGTATTTGAATTATGAAATTCTGCTTCCTTAATATGGAAATGAAATATATTATGTGCTTAATATGAATGTCAATTAGATTAATAAATGGATCATTAATAATAGGGCAATTAGCTTGCTAATGGCGAATTAGCCTGCTAATTGGGTTTTGCTATTGCAAACGGTTATTGAAAAAACACTGTGGGCGATGACCTCATGCAACGCACACAGTTTCTAGGAATAAACCGTGTTGGATCAATGAACAATCACACACGACATTCTCTTGAAAGCTGTTTGCGTTAGGCGCGCAAACGTTTACCACGTAAAAACTGTGTGTGATGGACAACCTTTGCCACACAGCTTGTGTGATGCATTCAATAACGCAAATGATTTAACGGGAAAAAATGTGTATGATGTGCGTGTGAACGAAAACGTTTTCCTTGGAGCGACTGTGTGGGATGTACATACGAACATAAACGTTTAGCGGGAACTGACTGTGTGGGATGTACTTGCCACCAGAAACAATTTCGCATGTATAATTGTATTTTTTAGCTCTACTATAAGTATTTCCGTATTTAAGCACTCGCCGGTCGCACACGACCTCATTTTGCCGAGCTTGTGTGCCAGGAGGGCATATCCCCGACGGTTTCTGGGTCATGTGGGAAGGACCCCCCTACCACACTCACTAGGCGACGGTTCCAAATGCCGTCGTCGAAAGGGGTTAAAAACCGTTTGTATAGCACCAACGCGTACAAGTGATCATAGAAAGATGAGCGGGTCTCCGGGATCCTTGAATCTGCAGCGAAACTCATCCTCTTGAATCTATATTCATACTCACAGTTTTGGTTTTGTAGGTCATAGATCTGGGCTTGGAGGTGCTCGATTTTCTCATGAAGCCTAAAGACGGCCTCCTCAATGCTCTTGGGGTCCAGCTTGTGCTTGTTGGTGAACTCCGCAATCATCATGTGGTTGGCGTTGAGTCCACGTTCCACCATCCCTTGACACTTGAAAACTTGTTGCTCCATTGCTTCAAGTCTTGCCTCCACGCTTCCGGTCTTCTTCGGTCCCTCAACATCGCGGATGTGCAGCACCCCCTCACGCATCTCAATGGCTTGAGGGTGTCGCAGCACCTCCGCAAGGTAGGGGTTGATGACCTTCTCAAAAAACATGTCCTTGGGAGCGCTTGGAGACGTCATGGCGATCTAGATCTGTTAGAAAAACAGCCTGAAACAAAAACATGAGATATTGTCGTGGTACTATGCTCAAAACCTTCGAGAGATTATATAATGAATTTTTAACGACCATAAGAAGTCTCGTGCAAGAAAACGGAGTCCGAAGGGCACACGAGGTGGCCACAAGGTCGGGGTGCATGCGCCCAGGGGGGTAGGGCGCGCCTCCCACCCTTGTGGACACCTCATGTCTCTTTCGTACTACTTTTAATTTTCCTAATTTTTAAAATATTCCAAAATGGAGAAAATTTATCATTGGAAACGTTTTTGAGTCGGTTTACTTATCGTACTACATCCATATTCCTTTTCGGAGTCTGAAACATTCTGGAAAGTGTCCCTTATGTACTCCTCTGGTGTTACGGTGTCAATTATATTGGTCACAACATTTATGGGAGTACTTGAGATATAATGTTTGATTCTTTGACCATTTACCACCTTCGGATTTGTGCCTTCGGTGTTGTTTATCTTTATGGCACCGGAACGATAGACCTCCTCGATGACGTAGGGGCCTTCCCATTTAGAGAGAAGCTTTCCTGCAAAAAATCTTAAACGAGAGTTGTATAGCTAAACATGATCACCTACATTAAACTCACACTTTTTATCCTTTTTTCATGCCATCTTTTAACTTTTTATTTAAACAACTTGTCATTCTCATAGGCTTGGTGTCGGGGCAGGCTGATCTGACCCACGAACACCTATGGGACCGGCGGACCGAGCCCCTTTCGGTTCGGCAGGGAGCGGAGGTCGCACGAAGAGCAGATCGAGGCGAAGCAGACGAGAGGTTTACCCAGCTTCGGAGCTCTCCGGAGAGATAACACTCCTACTGCTGCATGTCTAGATGTATTGTGTTCTTGCTCAGGAGCGCTGGGTGCTATAGTACACACAAGCTGCTAACGAGACTGAGCATGGGGGGGAACCAACCCTCTCTACGTTGCGCATGGGCCTCCTTTTATATGCTCAAGGGGTCTCCGACAGGTGGCAACGTAGACAAGGGTACAAATGGAAAAGTAGTGGTTGGTACACCTACTTGTACAGTGTATAGTGTACCATACCTAACCCTGACGGCAGGGGACAAAGGCATTAAATGCCCGTCTACGTCGCCCTAACAGTGCAAACAGGGACCGTCAGGGGCGCCACCGCTTGCCACGATGGCAATCTTGTCAGCGCCGCTTGCCACCTCGCACCGCTGGCTGCACAGCCTCGCCACGCCGCTGGCGAAAGGTCCTGGGCAACACGTTAGTGGATGCGCTGGAGCATAGGTACAGAGAGGTGGTCTGCCACGGCAAGCGCCTTGCCGCGGTCGTTGTCTTGTCGCGCCCGGAAGCTTGTCGCTCACCGGGCCTTCCCGGCAAGCTCCTCTTGCCGGGGCCTTGTCTTGTAGATGCCTTGGGTGGCCTTCCCGGCAAGCTCCTCTTGCCGGGGTCTTGTCTCCTTGGCTTGAATACTTTGTTCTTGAATGGCTCCAAAGGAACCACGGAGGACCTTGGCGGTCACCCGGTAAGCCTTGCCGCGGAGGGCTGCAACTGCCCGTGCACAAGTTCGGGATACTAGGGTACCCCTACTCTAGTACACCGACACTTGGGTTCTCCATTCATCAAGTGAGCTAATGTAAAATAACCTGTTCTCACCGGCAAGTTTGAAATCATAGTTGAGCTCTTTAATAGCCCAATATGCCTTATGTTCTAGTTCAAGAGGTAAATGACATGCTTTTCCATAAACTATTTTATATGGAGACATACCCATAGGATTCTTATAAGCAATTCTATACTCCCACAATGCATCATCAAGTTTCTTAGACCAATTTTTCCTAGATCTATTAACAATCTTTTGCAAAATTAATTTAATCTCCCTATTTCTCAATTCTACTTGACCACTAGACTGAGGATGATATGGAGATGCAATTCTATGGCTGACATCATATTTAGCAAGTATTTTACGGAAAGCACGATGAATAAAATGTGAACCACCATCAGTCATTAAATATCTAGGGACTCTAAACCTCGGAAAAATAACTTATTTAAGCATTTTAATAGAAGTGTTATGATCAGCACTACTAGTTGGAATTGAAGGAAATATGCCCTAGAGGCAATAATAAAGTTGTTATTTATATTTCCTTATATCATGATAAATGTTTATTATTCATGTTAGAATTGTATTAACCGGAAACTTAGTACATGTGTGAATACATAGACAAAACAGAGTGTCCCCAGTATGCCTCTACTTGACTAGCTCGTTAATCAAAGATGGTTAAGTTTCCTGACCATAGACATGTGTTGTCATTTGATGAACGGGATCACATCATTAGAGAATGATGTGATGGACAAGACCCATCCGTTAGCTTAGCATTATGATCGTTTAGTTTTATTGCTATTGCTAAATATTCCTCTGACTATGAGATTATGCAATTCCAGAATACTGGAGGTAGACCTTGTGTGCTATCAAACGTCACAACATAACTGAGTGATTATAAACATGCTATACATGTGTCTCGGAAGGTGTTTGTTGGGTTGGCATAGATCAAGATTAGGATTTGTCACTCCGTATATCTGAGAGGTGTCTCTGGACCCTCTCGGTAATGCACATCACTATAAGCCTTGCAAGCAATGTGACAAATAAGTTAATTGCAGGATGATGCATTATAGAACGAGTAAATAGACTTGCCAGTAACGAGATTGAACTAGGTATGAGGATACCGACGATCGAATCTCGGGCAAGTAACATACAATGACAAAGGGAATGACGTATGTTGTTATGCGGTTTGACCGATAAAGATCTTCGTAGAATATGTAGGAACCAATATGAGCATCTAGGTTCCGCTATTGATTATTGAACGGAGATGTGTCTCAGTCATTTCTACATAGTTCTCGAACCCGTAGGGTCCGCACGCTTAATGTTCGATGACGATCTGTATAATGAGTTATGTGTTTTGGTGACTGAAGTTTGTTCAGAGTCCCGGATGAGATCACGGACATGATGAGGAGTCTCGAAATGGTTGAGATGTAAATATTTATATATTGGAAGGTTATACACAAACACCGGAATGGTTTTGAAGAGGTTCAGGGATTTTTCGGAGTACCGGGAGGTTACCGGAACCCCCCGGGAAAGTTAATGGGCCTAATGGGCCATGGGAGAGAAGAGGGTACAGCCACAAGGGGGAGACGCCCCCCCAAGGGGAGTCCGAATAGGAAGGGGAGGGGGCGCGGCCCCCATTTCCCTATTTCTCTCCTCTCCTTCCCGCTTTCCCCCTCCGTTGGAAGGAAGGGGGCGAATAGGACTTGGAGTCCTAGTCGGTTTCCCCCCCTATGGCGCGCCCCTTGGCCGTCCTCCTCCCTCTCCTCCTTTATATACGGGGGCGGGGGGCACCCCAAAGGCACATAAATTGTTCTCTAAGCCGTGTGCGGTGCCCCCCTCCATAGTTCACTCCTCCGGTCATAGCGTCGTAGTGCTTAGGCGAAGCCCTGCGCGGATCACATCACCATCACTGTCACCACGCCGTCGTGCTGACGGAACTCTCCCTCGACCCTCTGCTAGATTAAGAGTTCGAGGGACGTCATCAAGCTGAACGTGTGCTGAACTCGGAGGTGTCGTATGTTCAGTACTTGGATCGGTTGGATCATGAAGACATTCGACTACATCAACCGCGTTAACCTAACACTTTTGCTTTCGATCTACGAGGGTACGTGGACACACTCTCCCCCTCTCGTTTCTATGCATCTCCTATATAGATCTTGCGTGAGTGTACGATTTTTTTTGAAATTGCATGTTATGTTCCCCAACAGTGGCATCCGAGCCAGGTCTATGCATAGATGATATGCACGAAGAACACAAAGGTTGCGGGCGATAATAGTCATACTGCTTACCACCAACGTCTTACTTTGATTCGGCGGTATTGTTGGACGAAGCGGCCCGGACCAACATTACATGACCACGTTCATGAGACCGGTTCTACCGACGTGCTTTGCACATAGGTGGCTGACAGGTGTCTTTTTCTCCAACTTTAGTTGAATCGAGTTTGACTACGACCAGTCCTTGTTGAAGGTTAAAACAACACACTGATGAAAAATCGTTGTGGTTTTGATGCGTATGTAATAACAGTTCTTGCTGGAAGCCCGTAGCAGCCACGTAAAACTTGCAACAACAAAGTAGAGGACGTCTAACTTGTTTTTGCAGGGAATGCTATGATGTGATATGGTCAAGACATGATGTGATATACGTTTTTGTATGAGATGATCATGTTTTGTAAAAGTTATTGGCAACCGGAGGAGCCTTATGGTTGTGCTTTAGAGTATGAAATGCAATCGCCATGTAATTGCTTTACTTTATCACTAAGTGGTAGCGATAGTCGTAGAAGCAATAGTTGGCGAGACGACAACGACGCTATGATGGAGATCAAGGTGTCAAGCTGGTGAAGTTGGAGATCATGACAGTACTTTGGAGATGGAGATCAAAGGCACCAGATGATGATGGCCATATCATGTCACATATTTTGATTGCATGTGATGTTTATCTTTTATGCATCTTATTTTTCTTAGTACGACGATAGCATTATAAGATGGTCCCTCACTAAATTTCAAGGTATAAGTGTTCTCCCTAAGTATGCACCGTTGCTACAGTTCGTCGTGCCGAAACACCACGTGATGACCGGATGTGATAAGCCCTACATTCACATGCAACGGGTGCATGCCAGTTTTGCACATGCAGAATACTCGGGTTAAACTTGACGAGCCTAGCATATGCAGATATGGCCTCGGAACACTGAGACCGAAAGGTGAAACGTGAATCATATAGAGGATATGATCAACATAGAGATGTTCACCATTGAAAACTACTCCATCTCACGTGATGATCGGACATGGTTTAGTTGATATAGATCACGTGATCATTTAGATGACAAGAGGGATGTCTATCTAAGTGGGAGTTCTTAAGTAATATGATTAATTGAACTTTAATTTATCATGAACTTAGTCCTGATAGTTTTTGCATATCTATATTGTTGTAGATCAACGGCCCGTGCTACCGTTCCCTTCAATTTTAATGCGTTCCTAGAGAAAGCTAAGTTGAAAGATGATGGTAGCAACTACACGGACTGGGTCCATAACTTGAGGATTATCCTCATTGCTGCACAGAAGAATTACGTCCTGGAAGCTCCGCTGGGTGCAAGACCCGCTGCAGGAGCAACTCCGGATGTTATGAACGTCTGGTAGATAAAGCTGATGACTACTCGATAGTTCAGTGTGCCATGCTTTACGGCTTAGAATCGGGACTTCAAAGATGTTTTCAACGTCATGGAGCATATGAGATGTTTCAGGAGTTGAAGTTAATATTTCAAGCAAATGCCCGAGTTGGGAGATATGAAGTATCCAACAAGTTCTATAGCTGCAAGATGGAGGAGAACAGTTTTGTCAGTAAACACATACTCAGAATGTCTGGGTACCATAACCACTTGACTCAGCTAGGAGTTAATCTTCCTAATGATAGTGTCATCTGCAGAGTTCTTCAATCACTGCCACCAAGCTATAAAGGCTTCGTGATGAACTATAATATGGAAGGGATGGAAAAGACATTTCCCGAGCTCTTCACGATGCCAAAGGCTGCGGAGGTAGAAATCGAGAAGGAGCATCAAGTGTTGATGGTTAACAAGACCACTAGTTTCAAGAAAAAGGGAAAAGAGAAGAAGGGGAACTTCAAGAAGAATAGCAAGCAAGTTGCTACTCCCGGAAGAAGCCCAAGTCTGGACCTAAGCCTGAAACTGAGTGCTTCTACGGCAAAGGGACTGGTCACTGGAAGTGGAACTGCCCCAAGTATTTGGCGGATAAGAAGGATGGCAAAGTGAAAGGTATATTTGATATACATGTTATTGATGTGTACCTTACTAATAAGCGTAGTAGCACCTAGGTATTTGATACTGGTTCTGTTGCTCATATTTGCAACTCAAAACAGGGGCTACGGATTAAACGAAGATTGGCCAAGGACGAGGTGACGATGTGCGTGGGAAATGGTTCCAAAGTAGATGTGATCGCCGTCGATATGCTACCTCTACATCTACCTTCGAGGTTAGTTTTAGACCTAAATAATTGTTATTTGGTGCCAGCGTTGAGCATGAACATTATATTTGGATCTTGTTTGATGCGGTTATTCATTTAAATCAGAGAATAATGGTTGTTCTATTTATGTGAGTAATATCTTTTATGGTCATGCATCCTTGATGAGTGGTCTATTTTTGTTGAATCTCGATTGTAGTGATACACATATTCAAAATATTGAAGCCAAAAGATGCAAAGTTAATAATGATAGTGCAACTTATTTGTGGCACTGCCGTTTAGGTCATATTTGTGTAAAGCGCATGAAGAAACTCCACGCTTATGGGCTTTTGGAATCACTTGATTATGAATCACTTGATGCTCGCGAACCATGCCTCATGGGCAAGATGACTAAGACTCTATTCTCCGGAATAATGGAGCGAGCAACTGACTTACTGGAAATAATACACGCTGATGTATGCAGTCTGATGAGTGTTGAGGCTCGCGGCCGGTATCGTTATTTACTGACCTTCACAGATGATTTTAGCAGATATGGGTATATCTACTTAATGAAACATAAGTCTGAAACATTTGAAAAGTTCAAAGAATTTCAGAGTGAAGTGGAAAATCATCATAACAAGAAAATAAAGTTTCTACCATCTGATCGTGGAGGTGAATATTTGAGTTATGAGTTTGGTCTTCATTTGAAACAATGTGGAATAGTTTCGCAACTCACGCCACCTGGAACACCATAGCGTAGTGGTGTGTCCGAAAGTTGTAACCGTACTTTATTAGATATGGTGCGATCTATGATGTCTCTTACCGATTTACCACTATCGTTTTGGGATTATGCTTTAAAGACAACTGCATTCATGTTAAATAGGGCAGCATCTAAATCTGTTGAGACGACAACATATGAACTGTGGTTTGGCAAGAAACCTAAGTTGTCGTTTCTTAAAGTTTGGTGCTGCGATGCTTATGTGAAAAAGCTTCAACCTGATAAGCTCGAACCCAAATCAGAGAAATGCGTCTTCATAGGATACCCCAAAGGAGACTGTGGGTACACCTTCTATCACAGATCCGAAGGCAAGATATTCTTTGCTAAGAATGGATCCTTTCTAGAGAAGGAGTTTCTCTCGAAAGAAGTGAGTGGGAGGAAAGTAGAACTTGATGAGATAATTGTACCTTCTCCCTAATTGGAAAGTAGTTCATCACGTAAATCAGTTCGATGCCTACACCAATTAGTGAGGAAGTTAATGATGATGATCATGAAACTTCAGATCAAGTTACTACCGAATCTCGTAGGTCAACCAGAGTACGTTCCGCACCAGAGTGGTACGGTAATCTTGTTCTGGAAGTCATGTTACTAGACCATGACGAACCTATGAACTATGAGGAAGCGATGATGAGCCCAGATTCCACGAAATGACTTGAGGCCATGAAATCTGAGATGGGATCCATGTATGAGAACAAAGTGTGGACTTTGGTTGGCTTGCCTGATGATCGGCAAGCCATAGAGAATAAATGGATCTTCAAGAAGAAGACTGACGCTGTCAGTAATGTTACTGTTTACAAAGCTCGACTTGTTGTGAAAGGTTTTCGACAAGTTCAAGGAGTTGACTATGATGAGACCTTCTCACCCGTAGCGATGCTTAAGTCTGTCCGAATCATGTTAGCAATTGCCGCATTTTATGATTATGAAATATGGCAAATGGATGTCAAAATTGCATTCCTTAATGGATTTCTTAAATAAGATTTGTATAGGATGCAACCAGAAGGTTTTATCGATCCTGAAGGTGCTAACAAAGTGTGCAAGCTCCAGCGATCCATTTATGGACTAGTGCAAGCCTCTCGGAGTTGGAATATACGCTTTGATAGTGTGATCAAAGCATCTGGTTTTATATAGACTTTTGAAGAAGCCTGTATTTACAAGAAAGTGAGTGGGAGCTCTGTAGCATTTCTAATATTATATGTAGATGACATATTGTTGATTGGAAATGATACAGAATTTGTGGATAGCATTAAAGGATACTTGAATAAGAATTTTTCAATGAAAGACCTCGGTGAAGCTACTTATATATTGGGCATCAGGATCTATAGAGATAGATCAAGACACTTAATTGGACTTTCACAAAGCACATACCTTGATAAAGTTTTGAAGAAGTTAAAAATGGATCAGTCAAAGAAAGGGTTCTTGCCTGTGTTACAAGGTGTGAAGTTCAGTAAGACTCAATGCCCGACCACTGTAGAAGATAGAGAGAAAATGAAAGTCATTCCCTATACCTCAGCCATAGGTTCTATCATGTATGCAATGCTATGTGCCAGAACTGATGTGTGCCTTGCTATAAGTTTAGCAGGGAGGTACCAAAGTAATCCAGGAGTGGATCCTTTGGGCCGGTGGTCAAGAACATCCTGAAATACCTAAAAAGGACTAAGGATATATTTCTCGTTTATGGAGGTGACAAAAAGCTTGTCGTAAATGGTTACATCGATGCAAGCTTTGACACTGATCCGGATGACTCTGAGTCACAAACCGGATACATATTTATATTGAATGGTGGAGCTGTCAGTTGGTGCAGTTCCAAGCAGAGCGTCGTGGCGGGATCTACGTGTGAAGCGGAGTACATACATGCTTTGGAAGCATCAAATGAAGGAGTCTGGATGAAGGAGTTCATATTCGATCTAGGTGTAATACCTAGTGCATCGGGTCCAATGAAAATCTTTTGTGACAATACTGGAGCGATAGCCTTGGCGAAGGAATCTAGATTTCACAAGAGAACCAAACACATCAAGAGACGCTTCAATTCCATCCACGATCAAGTCAAGGAGGGACACATAGAGATTTGCAAAATACATACGGATCTGAATGCTGCAGACCCGTTGACTACGCCTCTTCCACAAGCAAAACATGATCAGCACCAAGACTCCATGGGTGTTAGAATCATTACAATGTAATCTAGATTATTGACTCTAGTGCAAAAGGGAGACTGAAGGAAATATGCCCTAGATGCAATAATAAAGTTGTTATTTATATTTCCTTATATCATGATAAATGTATATTATTCATGCTAGAATTGTATTAATTGGAAACTTAGTACATGTGTGAATACATAGACAAAACAGAGTGTCCCTAGTATGCCTCTACTTGACTAGCTCATTAATCAAAGATGGTTAAGTTTCCTGACCATAGACATGTGTTGTCGTTTGATGAACGGGATCACATCATTAGAGAAAGATGTGATGGACAAGATCCATCTGTTAGCTTAGCATTATGATCGTTTAGTTTTATTGCTATTGCTTTCTTCATGATTTAAACATATTCCTCTAACTATGAGATTATGCAACTCCCAAATACCGGAGGAACACCTTGTGTGCTATCAAACGTCACAACGTAACTGGGTGATTATAAAGATGCTCTATAGGTGTCTCCGAAGGTGTTTGTTGGGTTGGCATAGATCAAGATTACGATTCGTCACTCCGTGTATCGGAGAGGTATCTCTGGGACCTCTCGGCAATGCACATCACTATAAGCCTTGCAAGCAATGTGACTAATGAGTTAGTTGCGGGATGATGCATTATGGAACGAGTAAAGAGACTTGACGGTAATGAGATTGAACTAGGTATTGACATCACTAATGAGTTAGAGACTTGTCGGAAATCCATTAAGGAATGTAGTTTTGACATCCATTTGCTAGATTTCATAAAATGTGGCAATTTGCTAACATGATTCGGACAGACTTAAGCATCGCTACGAGTGAGAAAATCTCATCGTAGTCAACACCTTGAACTTTGTCAAAAACCTTTTTCGACAAGTCTAGCTTTCTAGATACTAACACTACTATCAGCGTCCGTCTTCCTCTTGAAGATCCTTTTATTTTCTATGGCTTGCCGATCAACGAGCAAGTCAACCAAAGTGCAGACTTTGTTCTCATACATGGATCCCATCTCAGATTTCATGGCCTCTAGCCATTTCGTAGAATCTGGGATCATCATCGCGTTCTCATAGTTCGTAGGTTCGTCATGGTCAAGTAACATGACCTCCAGAACAGGATTCCGTACCACTCTGGTGCGGATCTCACTCTGGTTGACCTACGAGGTTCGGTAGTAACTTGATATGAAGTTACATGACCATCATCATTAGCTTCCTCACTAATTGGTGTAGGAGTCACAGGCACAAATTTCTATGATGAACTACTTTCCAATAAGGGAGCAGGTACAACTACCTCATCAAGTTCTACTTTCCTCCCACTCACTTCTTTCGAGAGAAACTCCTTCTCTAGAAAGGATCCATTCTTAGGAACGAATGGCTTGCCTTCAGATCTGTGATAGAAGGTGTACCCAACTGTCTCCTTTGGGTATCCTATGAAGACACATTTCTCGGATTTGGGTTTGAGCTTATCAGGATGAAACCTTTTCACATAAGCATTGCAACTCCAAACTTTAAGAAAGGACAACTTTGGTTTCTTGCCAAACCACAGTTCATATGGTGTCATCTCAACGGATTTAGATGGTGCCCTATTTAACATGAATGCAGCTGTCTCTAATGCATAACCCCAAAATGATAGTGGTAAATCGGTAAGAGACATCATAGATTGCACCATATTAAATAAAGTACGGTTTCGATGTTCGGACACACCATTACGTTGTGGTGTTCCAGGTGGTGTGAGTTGCAAAACTATTCCGCATTGTTTCAAATGAAGACCAAACTCATAACTCAAATATTCTCCTCCATGATCAGATCGTAGAAACTATATTTTCTTGTTACGATGATTTTCCACTTCACTCTGAAATTATTTGAACTTTTCAAATGTATCAGATTTATGTTTCATCAAGTAGATATACCCATATCTGCTCAAATCATCTGTGAAGCTCAGAAAATAACGATACTTGCCGTGAGCCTCAACACTCATCGGACTGCATATATCAGTATGTATTATTTCCAACAAGTCTGTTGCTCGCTCCATTGTTCCGGAGAATGGAGTCTTAGTCATCTTGCCCATGAGGCATGGTTCGCAAGCATCAACTGATTCATAATCAAGTGATTCGAAAAGCCCATCAGCATGGATTTTCTTCATGCGCTTTACACCAATATGACCTAAACGGCAGTGCCACAACTAAGTTGCACTATCATTATTAAGTTCGCATCTTTTGGCTTCAATATTATGAATATGTGTATTACTACGATCGAGATTCAATAAACCATTCACCTTGGGTGTATGACCATTGAAGGTTTTATTCATGTAAACAGAACAACATTTATTTTCTGACTTTAAATGAATAACCGTATTGCAATAAACATGATCAAACCATATTCATGCTTAACGCAAACACCAAATAACATTTATTTAGGTTCAACACTAATCTCGAAAGTATAGGGAGTGTGCGATGATGATCATATCAATCTTGGAATCACTTCCAACACACATCGTCACTTCACCCTTAACTAGTCTCTGTTCATTCTGCAACTCCCTGCTTCGAGTTACTAATCTTAGCAACCTAACTAGTATCAAATCTTCGAGGGGTTGCTATAAACACCAAAGAAAGTACACATTAGTAACATGTATATCAAATATACCTTTGTTCACTTTGCCATCCTTCTTATCCGCCAAATACTTGGGGCAATTTCGCTTCAAAGGACCAGTCCCTTTGCAGTAGAAGCACTTAGTCTCAGGCTTAGGTCCAGACTTGGGCTTCTTCACTTGAGCAACAACTTGCTTGTCATTCTTCTTGAAGTTCCCCTTCTCCCCCTTGCCCTTTTCTTGAAACTAGTGGTCTTGTCAACCATCAACACTTGATGCTTTTCTTGATTTCTACCTTCGTCGATTTCAGCATCACGAAGAGCTTGGGAATCGTTTCCGTTATCCCTTGCATATTATAGTTCATCACGAAGTTCTAGTAACTTGGTGATAGTGACTAGAGAAATCTGTCAATCGCTATCTTATCTGGAAGATTAACTCCCACTCGATTCAAGTGATTGTAGTACTCAGACATTCTGAGCACATGCTCACTAGCTGAGCAATTCTCCTCCATCTTGTAGGCAAATTGCTTGTCAAAGGCCACATACCTTTCGACATGGGCATGGTCTGAAATACTAATTTGAACTCTTGGAACATCTCATATGCTCCGTGGCGTTCAAAACGTCTTTGAAGCCCTGATTCTAAGCCGTAAAGCATGGTGCACTAAACTATCAAGTAGTCATCATATCGAGCTTGCCAAACGTTCATAACGTCTGCATCTGCTCTTGCAATCGGTCTGTCACCTAGCGGTGCATGAAGGACATAATTCTTCCATGCAACAATGAGGATAATCCTCAGATCACAGATCCAATCCGGATCATTGCTACTAACATCTTTCAACTTAGTTTTCTCTAGGAACATATCAAAAATAAAACAGGGGAGCTAAACGCGAGCTATTGATCTACAACATAGATATGCTAATACTACCAAGACTAAGTTCATGATAAATTTAAAGTTCAATTAATCATATTACTTAAGAACTCCCACTTAGATAGACATCCCTCTAGTCATCTAAATGATCACATGATCTATATCAACTAAACATGCAAGATCATGGTGATGCATAGCAACGAGAGGGGAGAGTGTTGTCTACGTACCCTCATAGACCGTATGCGGATGCGTTATGACAACGCGGTTGATGTAGTCGTACGTCTTCACGATCGACCGATGAAAGCACAAGTGCTCCCTGGGTGATTTTGGTAATTAATGTCAACATATCGCTTGTTGGACTAATACTTCTACCTAGTATGTTTCAGATAAGTTCAACAACGGAGTGGCATGGACTAGAGGATGTGGAACCCCTTCAAAATGCTGAAGACAAAGGATTGGCTCAAGCTCAAAGCTCAGGACTCTACATTTTCTATTTTAGTGATCCAAGATCACATTGAGTCCATAGGAAAGACAATACTATTAAGAGAGGATGAGGTGTTGCTTAATGGCTTGCTTGCTCAAAGTGCTTAGTGATATGCTCCAAAGCCCACAACCACTTTCTCACATCCACATATGTCCCAAACCAAAAGTCAAACTCGGCCCCACCGAAACTTTCTATCCGGCGCCACCGAGTTCAACTGACATAGCCACTGCCAGAAACCCTAATCAATTTGGCCTCACCGATGGGATCTTGGTCTCACCGAGATGGGCTTGCAAACTCTTTGTTGCCTATTGCAATAATTTCGGTCCCACTGACATATGCAATCGGCCCCACCGAGTTTGCTTGACCAACTCTCTGTTTTGCTTATTACCCAAATCGGTCCCACTGAGTTTGAGTAATCGGTCAAACCAGGATGAGGATTTACCCTAACCCTAGCACATTGGTCCCATCGAGTTGATCCATTCGGTCCCACCGAAATGCCTAACGGTCACATTATGAACTAAATTGGTCTGACCGAGTTTCATGATTCGGTCCCACCGAGTTTCGTGATTTGTGTGTAACGGTTAGATTTTGTGTGGAGGCTATATATACCCCTCCACCCACTCTTCATTCGTGAAGAGAGCCATCAGAACATGCCCACACTTCCAACACATATTTTCTGAGAGAGAACCACCTACAGTTGTGTTGAGGTCAAGATATTCCATTCCAACCACATAAATCTTGATCTCTAGCCTTCCCCAAGTTGCTTTCCACTCAAATCTTCTTTCCACCAAATCCAAATCCTGTGAGAGAGAGTTGAGTGTTGGGGAGACTATCATTTGAAGAACAAGAGCAATGAGTTCATCATCAACACACCATTTGTTACCTCTTGGAGAGTGGTGTCTCCTAGATTGGTTAGGTGTCACTTGGGAGCCTCCGTCAAGATTGTGGAGTTGAACCAAGGAGTTTGTAAGGGCAAGGAGATCGCCTACTTCGTGAAGATCTACCCGAGTGAGGAAAGTCCTTCGTGGGCTACGCCATGGTGGGATAGACAAGGTTGCTTCTTCGTGGACCCTTCATGGGTGGAGCCCTCCGTGGACTCACAAGCAACTGCTACTCCTTCGTGGGTTGAAGTCTCCGTCAACGTGGATGTACGATAGCACCACCTATCGGAACCACGGATAAAAAATCTCCGTGTCTCCAAATTGCGTTTGCACACTCCAATCCCTTCCCTTTACATTCTTGCAACTTGCATGCTTTACTTTCCGCTGCCTATATACTCTTGGCATGCTTGCTTGATATGTATAGTGAATGTTAAACTTGAGCCAAAACTCTACTTCAACCTAAAAAAATAAAAAACTGCAACTTTTCTTGGTTAGAGTCTATTCACCCCCTCTAGACACCACTTCTCGATCCTTTCAATTGGTATAAGAGCATTGGTCTCCATTGCTTTGGTTTAATCACAATTGGAGGAAGATGGATGTGTCTACATTGGGGAGTCTTAGACATAGAGTGCCTATTCTTGATGGAGAGTTCTTTTATGAGTGAAAAATGAGATGCTTGAGATTTTCAATGAATATCATTTGAACAAGTACATTACTAGCCCTTGTGCACCTCATGTTGATCCTTTGCATCCTACCCTTGATGAGTCTATTGACATGATCCGCAACCTTAGAACTGTCAATCTTATCACTAGAGGCTTGCCTAGAAACTTGATTGGATGTTTGCCTACTCTTGAGTGTGCCTACACTATATGGAGATTTCTTGAGGAAAGATTTCCAAATTATTCTTTGCAAAACTTAGATGAAATTCTCCATAAATCCATTTCCTTGAGTAAGATGAGTACTAGTGATCCTAAGTTTGATGTTTGTCTATTTGAGCTTCGTGATCTCATGTGTGCCAAAGGAGATGTTGGAATTATTAGCAATATCATTTCCGAAGCTATTAGAATTCATAAAGATGACCATTGTGATGATCATTTATCTAATGAATTACCCTCTCTAGGAGTTGATCAATCACAAGACGATGTTGAACATGGATACTATGATGAGGATGATGATAGTGACTATGATCTTGATGATGCGGTGAGACACTTTGGCCTTATGGCTAATCTTTGCAGCTACATGGCTGGAGGAAAGGAATGGGTCCTTGATAGTGGATGTACTGATCATATGACCGGAGACAAAGATATGTTTCGTGAGCTTGCTGAAAACGACCGCCCTCAAAAGTATGTCACTTTTGGTGATAACTCAAATGGTAAGGTGCTTGGCCTCGGTAAGGTGGCGATCTCACATGATAGCTCCATACAAAATGTCATGCTCATTGAATCTCTTGGGTACAATTTACTCTCAGTATCTAGACTTGCTGATTTCTGTTTCAATGTCCTCTTTACTGAAGTAGATTGCCAAGTGTTTCGAAGAGACAATCATAAAATGGTCTTTACCGGTATACATAGAGGTGATCTTTACATTGTTGATTTCACTAAAAAGGCTCAACGTAGAACTTGCTTAATTGCTAAATCTTCTAAAGGCTGGTTGTGGCATAGAAGGCTAGGTCATGTGGGCATGCGAAATCTTGATAAGCTTATTAAAGGTGATCATATCCTTGGAGTAAAAGATGTCATATTTGACAAGGATAGACTTTGTAGTGCTTGTCAGGCAGGAAAACAAGTTGGAGGGAGTCACCCCGTGAAGAACATCATGACCACGAGAAGACCGCTCGAGCTACTTCACATGGATCTCTTTGGTCCCAATGCCTACAAGAGTCTCGGTGGTAACTCATTTGGTCTAGTCATAGTCGATGATTTTTTGAAGATTTACGTGGGTATTCTTTCTTGATGACAAATCACAGGTCCAAAAGATCTTCAAAAACTTCTCTAGGAAGGCCCAAAATCAATTTGACGTGAAGATCAAGAAGGTTCGGAGCGACAACGGAACGGAGTTCAAGAAGGCAAATGTGGATACCTTTCTTGACGAAGAAGGGATTTCACACGAGTTCTCGGCTACATATACGCCTCAACAAAATGGAGTTGTTGAGAGGAAGAACCGAACTCTTATTGAGATGGCAAGAACGATGCTTGATGAGTACAAGACTCCAAAACACTTTTGGGCAGAAGCGGTTGAGACAACTTGTCATGCAACCAATCGCTTGTATCTTCACAAGCTACTCGGCAAGACGGCATACGAGCTCCTCACCGGTAACAAACACCAAGTTGGATACTTTCGAGTATTCGGCTCAAAGTGCTACATTCTTGATAAGCATCGTCGTTCTAAATTTGCTCCTAAATCTCATGAAGGTTTCCTACTTGGTTATGGATCAAACTCTCACACTTACCGTGTCTACAACAATTTCACCCGAAAGGTTGAAGAGACGGTGGATGTGAAGTTTGATGAATCTAACGACTCACAAGTAGAGCTATTGCCAATTGATGTAGGAGACAAAGACCCTTTGGAAGCAATCCAAGACTTGTCTATTGGCAAGATTCGTCCAACGGAAGTGAAGGAGAATACCTCGTCCGTCCAAGTGGAAGCTTCCACCTCACAACAAGGTGAACCAAGAGAAGATACGGAAGCATCCACAAGTGGGACACACCAAGATGAAGAAAACGAGGAAGCACACCAAGATGAACATCAACAACCTCCTTCTCCACCACGACAAGAGAACAACAATGACAACAATGAAGAAGGCCAAGAAGGAGAACAAGATGATAAGGATGTTCCACCCTGAGCCAAGCAAAAGCTCCCACGAGTTCGAGCAATAGTCGCCAAAGACCATCCCGTCGAGCAAATCTACAATGATATCCAAACCAGGAGAATCACTCGCTCTAAAACTCGTTTGGCTAATTTTTGTGAACATTACTCATTCATCTCTAGCATTGAACCTATGAAGGTTGAAGAAGCATTGGAAGATCCAGATTGGATAAACGCCATGCATGAAGAGCTACACAACTTTGAGAGAAACCAAGTGTGGACATTGGTTGAGAAGCCCGACAACAACCACAACATCATTGGTACCAAACGGGTGTTTCGCAACAATCAAGATGAAGATGGTCAAGTCATCCGCAACAAATCACGTCTAGTCGCCCAAGGCTACACTCACGTCGAAGGTATGGACTATGGTGAGACATATGCTCCCGTTGCTAGACTTGAGTCCATTCACATCTTACTTGCTTATGCTAATCACCATGATATCACCTTGTACCAAATGGACATTAAAAGTGCTTTTCTAAATGGTGAAATCTAGGAGTTGAACCAAGGAGTTTGTAAGGGCAAGGAGATCGCCTACTTCGTGAAGATCTACCCGAGTGAGGCAAGCCCTTCGTGGGCGACGGCCATGGTGGGATATACAAGGTTGCTTCTTCGTGGACCCTTCGTGGGTGGAGCCCTCCATGGACTCACAAGAACTGCTACTCCTTCGTGGGTTGAAGTCTCCATCAACATGGATGTACGATAGCACCACCTATCAGAACCACGGATAAAAAATCTCCGTGTCTCCAAATTGCGTTTGCACACTCCAATCCCTTCCCTTTACATTCTTGCAACTTTCATGCTTTACTTTCCGCTGCCTATATACTCTTGGCATGCTTGCTTGATATGTATAGTGAATGTTAAACTTGAGCCAAAACTCTACTTCAACCTAAAGAAATTAAAAACTGCAACTTTTCTTGGTTAGAGTCTATTCACCCCCCTCTAGACACCACTTCTCGATCCTTTCAACCGATTCTAGCACCGAACGTAAGGCACCTCCGCGATCTGCACACGTTCAGCTCGGTGACGTCCCACGAACTCACGATCCAGTAGAGCTGAGGAGAGCTTCACAAGACGACGGCGTGATGACAGTGATGATGAAGTTACCGGCGCAGGGCTTCGCCTAAGCACTACGACGATATGACCGATGTGGATTATGGTGGAGGGGGCACCGCACATGGCTAAGAGATCAATGATCAACTTGTGTGTACATGGGGTGCCCCTCCCCCGTATATAAAGGAGTGGAGGAGGGGAGGGGCCGGCCCTCTCTATGGCACGCCCTAGGGGAGTCCTACTCCCACCGGGAGTAGGATTCCCCCCCCCCCCCCTTCCCTAGTTGGAGTAGGAGAGGAAGGGAAGGAGGAATAGGAGAGAAGGAAAGGCCCCCCCCCAAACCTATTCCAATTCGGCCTCCTTCCCAAGGGGGGCGCACCAGCCCCTTGTGGGCGGGTGTGCTTCCATCTTATGGCCCATAAGGCCCATAACTTCTCCCGGGGGGTTCCGGTAACCTCCCGATACTCCGGTAAATGTACGAACTCACCCGGAACCATTTCGATGTCTAAACATAGCCTTCCAATATATCGATCTTTACGTCTCGACCATTTCGAGACTCCTCGTCATGTCCGTGATCTCATCCGGGACTTTGAACAACCTTCAGTACATCAAATCACATAAACTCAAAATACCGATCGTCACCTATCATTAAGCGTGGGGACCCTACGGGTTCGAGAACTATGTAGACATGACCGAGACCCATCTCCGATCAATAACCAATAGCGGAACCTGGATGCTCATATTGGTTCCTACATATTCTACGAAGATCTTTATCGGTCAAACCGCATAACAACATCCGTTGTTTCCTTTGTCATCGGTATGTTACTTTCCCGAGATTCAATCGGTATCTCAATACCTAGTTGAATCTCGTTACCGGCAAGTCTCTTTACTCGTACCGTAATGCATCATCTCGCAACTAACCCATTAGTTACATTGCTTGCAAGGCTTATAGTGATGTGCATTACCGAGAGGGCCCAGAGACACCTCTCCGACAATCGGAGTGACAAATCCTAATCTCGATCTATGCCAACTCAACAAGTACCATCGGACACACACCAGAGAGCACCTTTATAATCACCCAGCCACGTTGTGACGCTTTGGTAGCACACAAAGTGTTCCTCCGGTATTCGGAGTTGCATAATCTCATAGTCATAGGAACATGTATAAGTCATGAAGAAAGCAATAGCAATATACTAAACGATCAAATGCTAAGCTAACGGAATGGGTCAAGTCAATCACATCATTCTCTAATGATGTGATCCCGTTAATCAAATGACAACTCATGTCTATGGTTAGGAAACATAACCATCTTTGATTCAACGAGCTAGTCAAGTAGAGGCATACTAGTGACACTGTTTGTCTATGTATTCACACATGTACTAAGTTTCCGGTTAATACAATTCTAGCATGAATAATAAACATTTATCATGATATAAGGAAATATAAATAACATCTTTATTATTGCCTCTAGGGCATATTTCCTTCTATACCATCTACTCCTTTATAAAGGTGTGGATCATCCCAAAAGTAATGTCTTAAATCATAGAAAAACTTTTTATTTTGCTGGTATGTGAAACTAGGTGGTATAAATTTAGCAACAATATAATTAGCATAATCAGCATACCATGGAGTATTACGAGAAGCATTGATGACATTTAGTTGCTCATCCAGAAAGCTATCATCAATAGGTAGTGGGTCATCAAGAACATTTTCTAACCTAGACAAGTTGTCTGCAACGGGGTTCTCAGCTCCCGTTCTATCAATAGTATGCAAATCAAATTCTTGTAGCAAAAGAACCCATCTAATAAGTCTAGGTTTAGCATCTTTATTTTCCATCAAATATTTAATAGCAGCATGATCAGTGTGAACAGTTACTTTAGAATCAACAATATAAGGTCTGGACTTATCACAAGCAAAAACAACTGCTAAAAATTCTTTTTCACTAGTAGCATAATTTCTCTGGGCACTGTCTAGAGTTTTACTAGCATACTGAATAATATTCAATTTCTTATCAACTCTTTGTCCTAGAATAGCACCAACAACATAATCACTAGCATCACACATAATTTCAAAGGGTAAATTCCAATCAGGTGGCTGGACAATAGGAGCAGAAATCAAGGCTTTCTTAAGTATTTCAAATGCTTCTACACAATCATCATCGAAAACAAAAGGAACCTCTTTTTGTAAGAGATCAGTGAGAGGCCTAGAAATTTTAGAGAAGTCTTTAATAAACCTCCAATAGAAACCAACATGACAAAGGAAACTTCTTATACCTTTGATATCTTTAGGACATGACATCTTTTCAATAGCATCTACTTTAGCTTTATCGACTTCAATACCTCTTTCAGAAATTTATGCCCCAAGACAATACCTTCATTAACCATAAAGTGGCACTTCTCCCGATTCAAGACAAGATTAGTTTCTTCACATCTCTACAAAACTCGATCAAGGTTGCTTAAGCAGTTATCAAAAGAAGTTCCATAAACGGAGAAATCATCCGTGAAAACCTCAACAATCTTTTCGCAAAAGTCAGAGAATATAGCAGTCATACATCTTTGAAAGGTAGCAGGTGCATTGCATAAACCAAAAGGCATACGTCTATAAGCAAAGGTACCGAAAGGGCAAGTAAAAGTGGTTTTCTCTTGATCTTCTTTTGACACAGGTATTTGAGAGATACCAGAATAACCATCTAGAAAGCAAAAGTGAGTATGTTTGGATAATGTTTCTAGCATTTGATCAATAAAAGGTAGAGGGTAATGATCTTTTCTAGTAGCTTTACTCAATTTGCGAAAATCAATTACCATTCTATAACATGTAACAATTCTTTGCGGAATCAATTCATTCTTATCATTAGGAACAACAGTAATACCTCCTGATAACCCACAAGTATAGGGGATCGCAACAGTTTTCGAGGGTAGAGTGTTCAACCCAAATTTATTGATTCGACACAAGCGAAGCCAAAGAATATTATCAAGTATTAGCAACTGAGTTGTCAATTCAGCCACACCTGGATAACTTAGTATCTGCAGCAAAGTATTTAGTAGCAAAGTAATATGATAGTAACGGTAACGAAAGTAACGGTAGAAAAAGTAATATTTTTGGTGTTTTGTAGTGATTGTAACAGTAGCAACGGAAACGTAAATAAGCGAAGAACAATATGTGAAAAGCTCGTAGGCATTGGATCGGTGATGGAGAATTATGCCGGATGCGGTTCATCATGTAACAATCATAACATAGGGTGACACAGAACTAGCTCCAATTCATCAATATAATGTAGGCATGTATTCTGAATATAGTCATACGTGCTTATAGAACTTGCATGACATCTTTTGTCCTACCCTCCCGTGGCAGCGGGGTCCTAGCGGAAACTAAGGGATATTAAGGCCTCCTTTTAATAGAGTACCGGAACAAAGCATTAACACATAGTGAATACATGAACTCCTCAAACTATGGTCATCACTGGGAGTGGTCCCGATTATTGTCACTGGGTTGCGGATCATAACACATAGTAGGTGACTATAGACTTGCAAGATAGGATCAAGAACTCACATATATTCATGAAAACATAATAGGTTCAGATCTGAAATCATGGCACTCGGGCCCTAGTGACAAGCATTAAGCATAGCAAAGTCAGAGCAACATCAATCTCAGAACATAGTGGATACTAGGGATCAAACCCTAACAAAACTAACAAGATTACATGATAGATCTCATCCAACCCATCACCGTCCAGCAAGCCTACGATGGAATTACTCACGCACGGCGGTGAGCACCATGAAATTGGTGATGGAGGATGGTTGATGATGACGACAGCGACGGATTCCCCTCTCCGGAGCCCCGAACAGACTCCAGATTAGCCGTCCCGAGAGGTTTTAGGGCTTGGCGGCGGCTCTGTATCGTAAAACGTGATGAATCCTTCTCTTTGATTTTTTTCTCCCCGAAAGTGAATATATGGAGTTGGAGTTGAGGTCGGTGGAGCGTCAGGGGGCCCACGAGGCAGGGGCGCGCCCAGGGGGAAGGCGCGCCCCCCACCCTCGTGGAAAGGGTGTGGGCCCCCTGACGTGGATTTTTCTTCCAGTATTTTTAATATTTTCTAAAAAGATGTTCCGTGGAGTTTCAGGTCATTCCGAGAACTTTTGTTTCTGCACATAAATAACACCATGGAAAGTCTGCTGAAAACAACGTCAGTCTGGGTTAGTTCCATTCAAATCATGCAAGTTAGAGTCCAAAACAAGGGCAAAAGTGTTTGGAAAAGTAGATACGACAGAGACGTATCAACTCCCCCAAGCTTAAACCTTTGCTTGTCCTCAAGCAATTCAGTTGATAAACTGAAAGTGATAAAGAAAAACTTTTACAAACTATGTTTGCTCTTGATGTTGTAAATATGTAAAGCCAGCATTCAAGTTTTCAGTAAAGATTATGACTAACCACATTCACAATAACTCTTAGGTCTCATGTTTACTGATATCAATGGCATAATCAACTAGCGAGCCATAATAATAAATCTCGGATGACAACACTTTCTCAAAACAATCATGATATAATATAACAAGATGGTATCTCGCTAGCCTTTTCTGAGACCGCAAAACATAAATGCAGAGCACCTTTAAAGATCAAGGACTGACTAGACATTGTAATTCATGGTAAAAGAGATCCACCATAGTCATACCCAATATAAATTAATAGTAATGGATGCAAATGACAACAAGGCTCTCCAGCTAGTGCTTTTTAATAAGAGGGTGATGACTCAACATAAAAGTAAATAGATAGGCCCTTCGCAGAGGGAAGCAGGGATTTGTAGAGGTGCCAGAGCTCGGTTTTGAAGTAGAGATAAATAATATTTTGAGTGGCATACTTTCATTGTCAACATAACAACCAAGAGATGGCGATATCTTCCATGCTACACACATTATAGGCGGTTCCCAAACATAATGGTAAAGTTTATACTCCCCCTCCACCAACAAGCATCAATCCATGGCTTGCTCGAAACAACGAGTGCCTCCAACTAGCAACAGCCCCGGGGGCGTTTTGTTTGCAATTATTTTGATTTAGTTTGCATAAAGCATGGGACTGGGCATCCTGGTGACCAGACATTTTCTCGTGAGTGGGGAGCGGAGTTCACTCCTCTTGAGAACAACCCGCCTAGCATGGAAGATATGGACAACCCTGGTTGATACATGAGCTATTCGAGCATACAAAACAGAATTTCATTTGAAGGTTTAGAGTTTGGCACATACAAATTTACTTGGAACGGAAGGTAGATACCGCATATAGGAAGATATAGTGGACTCATAAGAAATAACTTTGGGGTTTAACGGATTGGATGCACAAGCAGTATTCCCGCTTAGTACAAGTGAAGGCTAGCAAAAGACTGGGAAACGACCAACTAGAGAGCGACAACAGTCATGAACATGCATTAAAATTAATAGACATTGAGTACGAGCATGAGTAGTGTCGTGGAACTGTCACGGCAGATGTCCTCGTGGAAGGACTTAGTCGCAGGGCCATCGTACGGGTTAACCTAGAGGGGTTAAAGCGGACACAAAGACACGGGAGTTATACTAGTTCGGCCCCTTCGATGAAGGTAAAAGCCTACGTCTAGTTGTGATGGGATTGATGTGATTTCGGCGCCTAGGTAGCAATAGCTTCGCCTCGACCTCGAATCCTCTGTCCTTAACTCGCCGCCGGGTCGTCCCCTTATATACACGGGTTGACGCCCAGCCGGTCTACAGAGTCCCGATCCGGCTCATACAAGTGTCCGGCTCGGTCTCTTCTCTCTTATCTTACAGCTCAAGTTACAAGACTAAGGCGGTTTACATGAATAGATCCTAATCCGCCTCTGGGCTTTGGGCCTCCTCCGTGGGCCCTGATCATGGATGAGGGTAACCCGGCCCTTCGAGGCGGTTTACACTCGAGTTATATCCCCAACATTAGGCCCTGATTGACTTGAACCGTTCATGTGAATCTTCAACATCTCCGTAAACCGCCATTTGCTTGAACCGCCGTGACGTCATCCTCCGACCACCGCAACAGGGCACCTTGACGTCAGCTTTAATAAAGAAATCCAAACAGTAAGATTCCCTTTCATTTAATGCTATCCCGGAAATCGAGATGGCCACGCGCTGCGCGCCGCTGACTCCTCGATTCTCGTGCTTTGTTAACTGCCCCGGTCCCTTATAAATAGACCGGCAGGCCCTTTCTCTTCTTCTTCCTCGCGACGTTCTGGCTCTGAAGCTCCGCCGCCGCTGCCGACCTTCGACCGCTGGCCAGCCCTGTGTCAGACGCTCGACCGGACAAGAAGCTCTTTAAGCGCTCCTCACGCTTCGGCGCACTGTAAGGCTCCTCTTGAACCCTAGATCCGCATCTCAAGGTCCTGTTCCTCTTGTAGTTCATAGGTGTTCATCGTAGTGTCTTTATACCTGTCCTGCCATGGCCGTATGATTCGGCCGTAGTACACATCTTGTGCGGTGACCGCCCCGCCATCAGTTTTATTCCTTGTTCATCTTTTATTTTGCCCAGATCTTCTTGTTTAGGACGCACGAACATTCCTGCCCTCTACGAGGCTTGCTAGGTCGCAAAGATTTTCTTCACTGAACCTTCGGTAGATCTAAATCACTTCCATTCGCGTGTGAAACCTGTTTACATCCATACTTAGTAAATTTTTCAGGTCTGTCTCTTTTGGCGGTTTAACTTTTTGATAACTAACCCGTCACTCCATTAGTCCTCGCTTAAACCGAATCGAAATCGCTGCCAAATTGCCGGTTTAACATTGTATAATGTGCCTGAACCGCTTAATGGTGAACCGTTTTCCCTTTCACAGTTTTGATCTTCCGGAATGGCCCCGCAATTCGCAGCGTGCAATTGGGTCCGGTCTAAGGCCACCGAGACGCAACTCAACGGATACGTCACCACCGGCGCTTTGGCTGCTAAAAATGTCCTCCACTGGCGGGTTCCAGATGGCGAATGCCCTCCCACTCCGCAAGAAGGAGAAGTAATTGCATTTGTGCAGCACTTAGACCGGGGATTCTGCCCACCCGGATCAAAATTCTTCCGGGATGTCCTTGCCAGTTTTCAACTCCATCCACAGGATATTGGTCCCAACTCCGTGTCAAACATATGCAATTTTCAAGTGTTACGTGAAGTCTACCTTCAAGAAGAACCCTCTGTGGAGCTGTTCCGAGATTTCTTTCACTTGAACCGTCAGACGGAATTTTCTCGATGGTCCCAACACGTAGCTGGGCGGCGCTTCAATCCGTAAGAGGAAGGAAGCGGACTTTCCCCACGCCAAACACCACAGCCATCCAAAAGATTGGAACCAAACCTGGTTCTACTGCCGAACACCGCTCCCGCCAACGAGAATCCTTTGCCGGGTTACCGTCCTCACCGGCTCAAGAACAATCATCCGCTGCCTTTACGCTTAACCGCCATGAACGGAAGAACTTTGCACCTCAGATCATTAAACTCCGGGCTCTAATGGCCAATGGACTAACTGGTGTGGACCTTGTGCGATCTTTGGGTTTCTTGGGGCATCTTGCCCTTAAGCCGCCGCCCGGATTGATGCACGAATATACCGGCAGCCTCAAAGACCCTCAAAGACGTCACGAATTACCAATAACTGAACTTGAGGTCACAGAGATCAGAAGAGAGGATGCTTGATGAACCAATCTCCGTCTGCAGCCTAACCGGTCGGCTCCGTTACGTGTTGCCAACCAACCGCCTCATGTAAGGCTCTGCTCACCGCTTTTCGTGCCTTTAACACTTTGTTGATATTTCCTTGTTACCTCGCAGTTAACAGCTCCTTCCGAGGCGGACCAAACCGCCCGAGCTCCACGTATAAAGTCCAAGGCTACCAAAAAGGTCGGCAAGAAAACCGCCGGTCTTCCGATCCGCCGGAAGATGAAGAATCCAAGCCGAGGTAAAACTTGATATCCTTACGAGGGAGCCGCCAGAAACCGGCTCTCCACCTTGTGTTTCTTCTTACTTATAGTTTGTCCCTTTTTATTCTTCCCTTTATCGACAAATTTAATTCCTGTGATGATCTTTGAAGCCAGCCATGCCGACCATGTTGAGGTAATCTTTCTTTCTTCCGACTCCGACCTCGTGCGGTTAAAAAGAATTAAATCGCGCCCGTTTGGAAAGTGAAAAATCTCATTCCTATGCTTATTTGAAGACACAGGCTGAAGAGCGCCTGCAGACAACCCGCACGATGGTCAATGATTCTCTCCTCCGGTTTACCAGATACACCAACTCGGAAGCGTCGTCCAGAGGTGATTTGTTCTCCTGAAAAATGTTATCCCTTAAAGGGTTTCTTCCCATGTCCTCTCAATCCGTCTGACCCGAATTATCAGGCCTCTTCCAACTCCTCTGGCGGTTCATCAACCACGCAACTGCCTCCGCTTAAAGTTGCTGCAGGGTAAGTATCATACCTCTGTCCCGCCAATTCGGTGTATAGTTGCGTTGGTCGATTTATCTTACTCTAATTCTGACCACTGCAGCACCAAGGCTCGCTTGAGTAAAAAAGCAAAAACTCTTGAGCCTACTGCAAATGCTGACCCGGAGAAGACCCCGAGCAACAGGCGAAAATCCTGAAATCGCTAAGAATAGCTCCGCGAGTTGTACCGAGACGATATTGCTGATCCGCCAGAAACTGAACCGGAGGCCCAAGTGGAAACCTCGCATCTTGCTCCACCGAGTCCGACCACAGAGCGGGTCGTAACTATTGAACCGCCGAGCGAGCATGAAGGCACCAAGCCCAAAGAAGACCGCCGATCCGCCAGTCCGCCAAAAATGATGATGTTATTGTGACGGGCACTAGCTACACCACCCCTAGCCAACCGGTCGCTTTAGCAAAACACAGCGCCAAGGGAGAGTCTGCCACTATGAGTAAAGATAAGGGGAAAACTGATCTGTCAGCTTATGACAATTTCTCCGCCCAAGAACTTCACTCGGCTTCAACTGCTCTACACAAGCCGTGACCTTGAAGCCGGTCTGGTAAATCGCATGAAGGACCGCTATGAGGTAAGGATTTATGCATGTCTTGTACCTTTGTTGCGTAGTAGCCCCCAAGGGTCGGTTTAACTTGTCATAGTCAAATTGGCACTTAACTTCGTAAAGAAACCATACACCTTGAACCGCAGTACTGTAGCCCCCAAGGGTCGGTTCAACTTAGCATAGTTAAGCCGGGACTTAATTCATGTATCCCATACCGAACTGAGATCAATTAGCCATTAGCCCCCAAGTGCCAAGTTGAATACTTGTATTGAGCTTGGGACTTTATAATAACACAACTAACGTGCTCCCTTTGTTATCAGAATGAGATATACCAGCAAACCGTGCAACTCAAGGACCTTCGTGCCAACTTGGAAACTCAACAAGCAGAGACCACCAAGGCCAAGGATGAATTGAGAACTGCCTTGGCCACCATTGAACAACTGAAGGAGGGATTTACGTCCGAGCGGGCCAAATGGGACACCGAGAAAGCCGGTTTGACAAAACGGGCAGAAGATGCTGAATCAGCTCTTAAACCGTGATCAAGAGCTTACTGATCAAGCGCCAAGTTCATGCCATGACCTCCGCCATCTTTGGTAAGAAAATTTGCCTTGAATATACCTGCTTAATATTGCCACCGGTTTAACTTGAGCTGTTCGAACTGGTGCGAGCAAGCGTGTTGCTCATCCGGGCTCGACATGCGAAAGAAGCTCAAGGCCGCTTAGACCTCGATTGAGCAATCAGATACCGGCGCCCAGCGAGTCATATGTGCCACATCGTATGACAACACAGCTCCGTCCTTGATCAAAGACACACTGGACCGGCTGTCCATGATTCCGGCATAGCTTGAAGAGTTGAAACGGTCCGCGGCCCGGGCTGGCACTCTACTGGCTCTGACTCGCGCCAAGGCATGGATAGCAGACCTTGATCCGGCTGACATAGCCAAGGGTTTTCCTAGCGCTCAAGAGAACGGTGAAGGCTTTGATAATGACGCTCTGAAACGAGTAACAAAGGAGATGCGTCACCGGGCGAAGTCAATCGGCAGCAGGTTAACCCGGCGGTTTACCGCTCTTTTATGACGCAAACAACAAGCGGGTGGAGTTTGTCATTCCGAAGTGCAGAGCCTTGTTCCTCCAATCCGTAAGCACACTTATGCCCCGGACGTTGATCCGCTGAGCTTATAAGTGAAGAGGCTGTCTTCGTGCCTTAACCCGGATTGACCGGTCTACCAATGACTTCCGGGCCTTGGGTGATGAAGAGGAAGAAGTTGAACCGACGCTAAACGCCTCTTCCTCACGCCAACCCGGCGAGGAAGCTTAATCCGTCGAGCCGGGTGATGCATCGTAAGTTGCCGCCATAACGCCATGCGAACCACTGGGCCTTGGAAGGCTTTGTAATAGAATAGCTAGCACTTTGTTCTTGAACATGCCTTTATACCCTCCGTCTGTAACTTTTGCGCGGCGGTGCTGATACTTTGGTTTGAAGTATTGAAACCTTCAATGTATTTTGCCTGCAATCACAAATTCTTAAACCGCCACGGCGGCTTGCATCTCTAGCCGCTTGGGACGCCTATATATTTACATAAGAAAGTAGTGAGGTATATGATCAAAACTTTGTGATACCAAAAATACCGCCATTGTCGGGCATGCAGTTGGCCTAGCCAAACTTGGGGCGGAGGTTGTATAAACCATTACCGTCAAAGGAGAATAACTCCTGTGTGTATGATACCGGTTTACCGTGTAAACCGTGTCGGGTCATGACAAGCCCCCTGTTACTCCATAATGGGATGTTAACAGAAAAAATCAAACCAGAAAAAATCACCGGATTAAGAAGGCAAACAAAAGTCAAATAACTCATATGCAAACCATATGGAAGCAAAGGCAATGATAAAAACCGTTTGCAAGAGGAGGCTTTATTGAGCCTGATCAGATGGTGTTACCATGGTCGGACAGGACCAAGCTCCCTATAAGGTGTAGCGATGGTTCAAGTCAGTCAGGTCCCCAACTGAAATCGTGGCATTATGCCGATCAAGTGGCATTGCAATGGTTCGGGTTCGACCAAGCCCCAAGTGATTCTATGGCCTTAGGCCGACCAAGAGGCGTGATTGGTTCAGACGTGACCATGTCCCCAAGTGATCTGGTGGCTTTCGCCCGTCAAAAGGTGTTGCATTGGTTCGGACACGACCAAGCCCCCAAGTGACAAAAACTTATGAAAAGCAAGACCAAGGGTTAAACCGGAGGCTGCTTTACGACAACATCTCCATGTACCCAAACCGGACTTTTTACGTAAGCAGATACCCGCTTTAGCCGAGGATCCGGTTTATTGCTTTTATTCATAATATATACATTGTCTTAATATGTACATAATTGGAGCCGATGGCTCGGTATAATAAGGTCAAGATGAGCTATGTTCCACGGCTCGTTGGTCTCCTCCTCCGACGTGCGTGAGTCCTTTCGCTCTCGAACATCAATCGATAGTATGACCCGTTGTGCAGATTCTTGCTGACCACAAAAGGCCCTTCCCAAGGTGGGGATAGCTTGTGCATATCTTTACGGTCTTGAATGAGCCAAGCACCAAGTCTCCTTCCCGAAAGGTTCTGGTTTTAACTCACGCCCGTGATACCGACGAAGATCCTGCTGGTAAACCGCCGAACGAGCAGCCGCCATATCTCGCTCTTCATCCAGCCGATCCAACGCTGCCCCGCCAGTGCAGCCTCGCTATCCGCCTCAACATAAGCTGCCACCCGAGGTGAGTCGTGACGGATATCGCTGGCAGGACCGCCTCCGCTCCATAGACCATAAAGAACGGTGTGTATCCAAGAGATCTGTTAGGGGTAGTGTTGATGCTCCATATCACCGATGGAAGCTCTTCCACCCAACAACCCGGCGTCCTCTCTAAAGGGACCATAAGCCGGGTTTGATACCTTTCAAGATCTCCTGATTAGCTCGCTTCGCTTGACCATTGGACTGCGGGTGGGCCATCGAAGAAACGTCAAGCGGATGTGCTCTCGCTCACAAAACGCCTTCATGACTCCCTTGGACAAATTGGTGCCATTGTCCGTGATGATACCGTGTGGAAACCCAAACCGAAAATCACCTTTTTGATGAACTGAACCGCCGTGGCGCATCACACTTGCTAACAATGTGCTCTGCCTCCACCCACTTTGTAAATTTGTCGACCGCCACCAACAGGTGGGTCTTCTTGTCCTTGGACCTTTTGAAAGGTCCGACCATATCCAGCCCTCAAGTTGCAAACGGCCAAGTAATTGGAATCATCCTCAATTCTTGGGCGGTACATGAGCACGTCTCGAAAACTTTTGGAAACCATCACATCGTCGGACCAGATCTTACGCATCAGCATGGGCGGTCAACCAATAGAAACCGTATGAACGCTTTGGCCACCAAGGACTTTGAACCGGCGTGGTGACCACAAATTCCCCTTCATGGATCTCTCGCAATATCTCACAACCCTCCTCAGGGGACACACAACGCTGAAACGCCCCTGACACACTGCAATGATGCAGCTCGCCATTAACAATGGTCATAGACTTAGACCGCCGAACTATCTGCCGGGCCAACGCCTCATCTTACGGTAACTCGCCCGGTTCATGTATGCCAAATAAGGGAGCGCCCAATCCGGAATGACATGCAAGGCCGCCACCAACCGAGCCTCCGGATCAGGAATAGCCAAATCAACTTCATCAGAAGCTTAAGCGACGGATATGCAAAGACATCAAGGAAGACGTTGGCGGGACTGGTTTACATTGAGAGCCCAGCCGGCTTAAAGCATCAGCCGCTTCGTTCTTCTGACGATCCACATGGTCCACCTGATATCCTTTAAAGTGCCCTGGCGCGGTCCACTACCACTTGAGCATCTTCGAAGCCACCCGCCGGGTTGTTGCCGCGAGGCGGACCACGCTGCGCATTGCTTGACACGGCGGTTAAATCGGTAGCGTCGGCTATAGCTCCGGCTTGGGCGGGGGGTAGAGTGGATCCGCTCCCGACTGTATGAATACGCTTCCTGTTGAGCCAGGGCCGTCCTGAGGAGCTCCTTAACCCGGCGTGTCTCTACCGCCTGCGGTGAATCACCTTCAATTTGAATCGCCTCCAACCGTGTCGCAGCCGCAACAAGGTTATCCATCGGGTTGGAGTAGTGACCCGGAGGTGTCTGCACAGTCTGGGGCGCGCCGGTATGATGGCGAGGCAGATCTATCACACGGGGCTGAACCGGCGCGGCCGTCCCAGGTGCTTCCGGCCGGTTTACCACCGACGGCGACCATACTGGTCCTCGCCCAGGGTATTGAAAAGCTCTCTTCCCTCGAAAACCGAAGGTAAACGGGATCTGTATTTCCTTTTCATGACTCCATGTGACGCGCTCGATCCAAAGATGAGCCTATAAGCTCACAGATCCAAAGCGGCCCGTTCCGCCGCCATCCTCACGTCCGCGGCTGCCAGTCCGCTTTAGCTTTAGTGATCTTTTCCCTCACCTTTGCAATCTCCGCATTGTGCAGGTCCTGATCCGGCGGATTAGCCTCTGCCATGAGCACAGCCAATGCGTCGAAAAGCTCTGATAAAACTTGAGTCGGCGGGCGCACAGGGCCTCCTTCCCCGGCTGCCATCACCGCTGTTGAACCGGCGACCAGGGGCGCCGCGGTCGAAGAGTGAAGCGCCGCTTGCATCGCCATGAAGATTCCAACCCGGTTGGGTAGATCAAAGGGGTCCGGAATACTCTCACCGTCGGAGCAGCTCCCGATCCGCCATCTTGCGGTACAGAGACTCGGTTTCTCCGGTGACGACTTCGTCGCGGAGTAGACAACGGTTTCGCCGCCAGGATGTTGATCCGTCCTCGTATTCTCCATGGACGACTCCCACAAAAGCACGCCGACCGCCGGTTTAGCTGTGGCAGGACTCTTCTTCGCCCACGAGCCGTCTCGACGAGGTCGGTGCAGATGTCCGGCCCGGGCCCTGGCTCGCCGATCTTGCCGATGAACACGTGTATGCCGCCAGAGGGGACCCGGTATCCATACTCAGCCGAGCCGGCCTCGGGGCCCCAGTCCGCATCGTCGATGTAGAGCTTGCCGCGACGACTCTTAGTCATCCGGCCCACAGCATAGCCTTCGAGTCCTTCGAACTTGCCCTCTAAGATCATCAAACCATCGTGCGATAGCCCCACGGTGGGTGCCAACTGTCGTGGAACTGTCACGGCAGATGTCCTCGTGGAAGGACTTAGTCGCAGGGCCATCGTACGGGTTAACCTAGAGGGGTTAAAGCGGACACAAATACACGGGAGTTATACTAGTTCGCCCCTTCGATGAAGGTAAAAGCCTCACGTCTAGTTGTGATGGGATTGATGTGATTTCGCGCCTAGGGAGCAATAGCTTCGCCTCGACCTCGAATCCTCCGTCTCTAACTCCGCCACCGGTCGTCCCCTTATATACACGGGTTGACGCCGGCCGGTCTCTGAGTCCCGATCCGGCGCATACAAGTGTCCGGCTCGGTCTCTTCTCTCTTATCTTACAGCTCAAGTTACAAGACTAAGGCGGTTAACATGAATAGATCCTAATCCGCCTCTGGGCTTTGGGCCTCCTCCGTGGGCCCTGATCATGGATGAGGGTAACCCGGCCACTTCAGGGCGGTTTACACTCAGTAGTTATATCCCCAACAAGTAGGATATAATCCACCATGAACATAAATATCGTGAAGGCTATGTTGATTTATTATAATACATGCGTGAACATGTGCCAAGTCGAGTCACTTAAATCATTCAAAGGAGGATACCACCCCACTATACCACATCACAACCATTTTAATAGCATGTTGGAACACAAGGTAAACCATTATAACTCTTAGCTAATCAAGCATGGCACGAGCAACTATGATCTCTAAAGGTCATTGCAAACATGTTTATTCATAATAAGCTGAATCAGGAACGATGAACTAATCATATTTACAAAAACAAGAGAGGTCGAGTTCATACCAGCTTCTCTCATCTCAGTCAGTCCATCATATATCGTCATAATTGCCTTTCACTTGCACGACCGAACGATGTGAAAATAATAAGAGTGCATGTGCATTGGACTAAGCTGGAATCTGCGAGCATTCAATAAACATGAGAAGACAAGGCAATATAGGCTCTTGGTTAAATCAACAATAATGCATATAAGAGTGTCGGGGAGGCTGATCGTACCCACGGACACCTATGGGGCCGGCGGAGCAGGCCCCTTGTGGTTCGGAGGGGGGCGGAGATCGCACGAAGAGCGGATCGAGGCGAGGCACACGAGCAGTTTACCCAGCTTCAGAGCTCTCCGGAGAGATAAAACTCCTACTGCTGCTTGTTTGATCTATTGTGTTCTTGCTAGGGAGCAATGCAAGCTACAAAACCTAGCGTGAGTATCTCTGGTCTCGAGTGGGTCGAATGAACCGAGCAGGCGAACCTGCGGAACCGAACCCTTTCACGTTGCACTCGGGCCTCCTTTATATGCTCAAGGGGTCTCCGGCAGTGGCAACATAGGCGGGGTACAAATGTAAAAACAGGAGTTGGTACACCTACTTGAACAGTGTATGAGTGCAAAATACCTAACTCGACGGCAAGGGACAAAAGCAATAAATGCCCGTCGTTGTCGCCCCAAAGCGATGTAACAGAGGCCGTCAGTGCGCCTCCGCCGCCACGATGGCGACCCTTTCAGCGCCGCTGATCGCGGCTATCCGCTGGCTGCACAGCTCATCGACACGCGCCCATGGAACGGTCCCATGGCGACACGTCTCTGGGTGAGCTGGAGCGGGGACGGAGAGAGGTTGCATGCCGCGGCAAGCGCCTTGCCGCGGCCGAATCCTTGTCGCGCTTGGGAGCTTGTCGCTTCACCAAGCCTTCCCGGCAAGCTCCTCTTGCGGGGGCCTTGCTTCCTTCGTGCCTCAAGTGGCCTTCCCGACAAGCTCCTCTTGTCGGGGCCTTCTTCATGCCTAGAGAGGCCTTCCCGGCAAGCTCCTCTTGCCGGGGTCTTGTCTTCTGAAAGGCTGCGGAGGGTCTTGGCGGACGCCCGGCGAGGCCTGCCACGGGGACGCTACGACTGCCCATGCACAAGTTCGGGGTACTAAGGTACCCCTACTTTAGTACACCGACAGGAGCCCCCGGGTCTGGGCCATACACGGTGCCGAGCGCTGTCGGGCCAGGCCCAAAACAGGGCACGGGCACGCGCGGCCTGGGTTCAAACCAAACCCACTCCGTATCCGCCGCGTTCCCCCGTAATGGCACGCGTCAATTGCGGCGTCGTGGGGGAAGTGGGCGGCGTGCGGGGTCGCTTCACCCGTCGCCTCAGTTCTGCATCCCCGCCACGTGGTTCCCATGCTCTTGGGGTCGCGGACGGTGGAAGTGAAAAACTGGGCCGTTACGAGCAGAGGCAGCAGGTCGGCCCGATTCCCTGCTCTTCCTATGCCCTGATTTGCCGAAGGGCGGTCAAGCCCCACCTTGCTTCCTTAAAAAGAGCGGAAGGGAGCGCAGGCCCGCACTCTCCTATCTCCTCCTTTCCTCGGTTTCTGCTCCCGTTTCTCTCATTCATCATGGAGAAAAGGAACCTTGGTTCTTCATCGGTGGCGGCGAGGGTCGCCCGCTAGACAGCGCCTCCTCCCAACCCCATGCCCGGGTGGCAGAACCGCCACAAGGGGAAGAGGGAGGGGCGAGGTCGTGGACGAGGTCGAGGCGCTCGGGAAGAGGCGGACGGGAGGCGCGCCGTCTCCGCTGGGCCAGCCGTCCCTCCCCTGCGGCGGTCCATACAGGGGACGACCCTTGCGAAGTTCTTCGTCAGGCGCTGGGCGCCCTCGTCGTCGCCTCCGGCTTCCAGCTCCGTTCATGAAGCGCGATGGAGTCGGATCCGCCGAGACACCGAGATCGCACATGAGGGCTGTGGAATCAGCGGCATGCGAGTCCGTGTTGTATTCCCAGCCCCTAATGTGATGTATCTCGATCGTGGGTGGAAGACGTTCACTCGCATCCACAGCTGATGATGGGGTTTACCCTCCATTTTAAGTTAATGGAGGGTGATCTCCTCTCCGTCAAGGCCTTCGGGATCTCAAGATTGGGCGAAGTGCTGCGTGGATAGCTCCTCCGACGGCGAAGATTCCCTCGGCGAGAGTGACGAGGAGGAGAGCAACAGCGACGACGAGGGTAGCGGGCCCGATTAGTTGTCGGGCGCCGCTTGCAAGGCCACCGGGCGACCCCATCATCCGCGTCGCCGGCTCCTTGAACTCCCGGTCGTCTCCTTGGGCGACCGTGAGGGAGGCTGTGGAAGGGAAGAGGGATGGCGACAAGGCCGTCAAGTCGAGCACGAGGGCGTAGTGCCCTCGACAGGCCTTGACGCCCTGCCGCCTGCCTCGAGCCCCGCCTGCACTCCCATCTCCGTCAAGCCCTCGGGAGCTCCGGGATGTTCCCTTGGTGCCTTCGGCACTGTAGGCTCGCCTTAGGCGTTTCTTTTGCCCTTCTCGCCTCCTTGACCTACCTCCTCAAGAGAGGGATGAAAAAGGATTACGGGCATCTTATCTTTTTAATTTGTAAGCCTTCGGGCCTTATCCGCATTTAAAACTTATAATCTTCTCTTTCATGTTTTTCATTCCCCACGAATTGTATCCGAGTAGAATGTTTTTAATGAAAAAGGGATGCTTGAAAAGGGACGAAGGGCTTATCTCGATATCGCAGCCCGGCAACTCACGGCTTGCCGCAGCCCGCAACTTTGGCTTGCCGGGCTTGGGTGCCGCGCCTTCTTCTCTCCTCTTCGCTGTTATTTCAGTTCGAGAACGATTTAGCTTGATGCCGCAATAAGTTATTTTTGTAATATAACTTTATTCTGGGCAACATTTGCTACGTTACTTCCTTTACTCGACTCTTGGCTTTGTATGTTATTGCCCCACGCTTTGGAAACTTGCGGTGCAGGCACCCTTGTCATGAAGCGCCGAAAAGCGGAACTTCAGCAGCCTGTCAAGGGGTCGCCACCGACAAGCAACCTTGTCGCGGACTAGCCGCAGCTCACTTAAGTTGTTGAGCGGACTCGAAACAAAGTAAGGGCGCCGACCAACACGATTTGGTTCCTCCGCGCATGGGTTTTTCATACAAAGCGCGGTCGTTCAAGGAAGATAACTTTAAAAATTTATTACTGATCGTTGAAACTTAGCAACTTAGCTTTTCTGTCTCTTGCTTTCCGATGAGGTGAATCTTCCTCGAGCGGTGCCTGGTCCATAGTATTATCTCCTCCTTCCCCCTGGTTAACTTGTGCGCGAGGGAGCTTTCCTTTCTTTGAGAAAAGAAAATGAAGAGGAAATAACGTTATGGAGCCCAGTGGCTCGGTTCTCCTTACCGGGTGTGGTTGCTGCACAAAGTGTTAGCCAAAACATACAATAAATTGATGAAAGCATGAACTAGACAAGTTGTGCGCAATGCATGAGCTTTTACTGATGCACGGGGTCTGCGCCCGGCTTTGTACAAAGGATTACATGCAACTGCGGCAAGACTTGTACAAAAGGTGGTTGCCGGAACGGGTTCCGACAACCGCGCCCTATGGGTAAAACTTACGAAGATGCTCAATGTTCCAGGAGTTGCTCACCGGAATGCCATCTTCGGTCTCAAAGCGAGACAGCGCCTTGAGCCTAGTGACTCGTTTCACCCGATAAGGGCCTTCCCACTTCGGCGTCAACTTGTTTGAATTCTTGGCGGACTGAACGCTACCAAGAACAAGGTCGCCTTCCTCGAGACTTCGGCATTAACCCTGCGGCTATGGTAGCGACGCAGAGCTTGCCGGTAGCGGCGGCTCACACAATGTCTCAAGGCGATCCTCCTCGAGGAGCAGCGCGTCGTCTTGTCGCAGCTGCTCTTGCTCAAGCTCATCATAAGCGAGTACTCGAGGCGATCTGTATACGAGTTCCGTGGGGAGAACTGCCTCTGCTCCATAGACTAGAGCAAAGGGTGTCTGGCCAGTGGCTCGATTTGGCGTCGTCCTGATTGACCAAAGAACCACCGGCAGCTCCTCGATCCAGTTTCTTCCGCACTTGTGCAGCCTGTCGAAAGTTCTGGTCTTGAGCCCGCGCAGCACTTCAGCATTTGCCCTCTCTGCTTGACCGTTGCTTCTCGGGTGAGCAACAGAAGCAAAGCAGACCTTGGCGCCAAGGTCTTGGACGTACTGCATGAAGGTGCGACTCGTGAATTGTGTGCCATTGTCGGTGATGATCCTGTTAGGGATTCCGAAACGGCAAACAATCGACCTGAAGAACTTGATCACGATCGCTGTCACCTTCCTCATCGCTTCCACTTCCGGCCACTTTGTGAACTTGTCGATGGCGACGTACAAGTACTCAAAGCCCCGACAGCTCGGGGAAGGGGCCGAGGATGTCGAGCCCCAAACCGAAAATGGCGGGATAAAGGGATCGTCTGGAGAGCTTGAGCTGGCTGGTGTATCTGTTTGGAATGGAACCGCACGCTTCACACTTGGTTACTTGTGCGATTGCATCACGGAGGGCTGTCGGCCAGAAGAAACCTGCCGAAAGCTTTGCCGGCAAGTGCTCTTGCGCCAATGTGGTGACCACATATGGCTCCATGTATCTTCGCCAACAGCTTACATCCATCTTCCTGGAATACACTTCAATTTCACACCGTTGAGTCTTCTTCTATACAGTATGCTGTCGACAAACTGGTACATACTTGACTGCCGGGCTACTCTTTCCGCTTCTTCTTGCTCTTCGGGAAGTTCCCCTGTCTGAAGGAAATGGACAATCTGCTGCGCCCATGCTAGAGCTTGTGGCTCGACAACAAGGGCTAAAGGCACATCTGCTGCTGCGGGAACATCAGCTTCTACGGCAAGAACCTGCGTCCTCGCCGGACTTGATGCTCCCGACAAGCTTGCCGGAGCAAGACTTGTCGGGAGCGTCCGCTTCAACGAAACAAACCTGGGGTGCAGCCGGAGCAGACTGCTCCTCAGCATTGTTGGTGTTGATCTTGGGGACATTTGCAACGACGGCTTCGGGAAGCTCTGTCGGAAAGTAGTCACCAGAGGCCAACTTCCTTTTTTTGCCTTGTCCAGTTGATGGTGTTACGGTTGGCTGAGTCAGCTTGAGCACGAGCGGGAAGTAGTTGGCGAGGATCTTGTCGTCCCGTCCCCCCGCAGCCTGCACCGCGATGGTGTAGATGCTAAGGAACTCCGATGCGCGCCCCGCCATCATACTTCTCCGCACGTCTGGTTTGAAGTTTTTCCGGCTGGGCCACTGGACTTGCCGCAGCTCACGAGTGAACGCAGGGCAACCTCATCACAGACGGCAAGTCGCTGGCCCCTCCAAATAGCGTGCATGTCAACGAAGGGCCCAACAGACTTTTCAGATCGACGTCGCGCTTCTCTTCGGGCGCCGATGCGAGTTCGAGCGTCCTCTTGTTGTCGCTCATGAAGAACTTGGCGCTGATCGCGGCGAGCCATGGATCCGACGACGCTTGATGGAGTCGCTGTCGAGGTGGATCCGTTGGTCGGCGATCTTGGCCTTCTTGGCGGAGAGTGCACGGTAGTTGCACCTCCGGCGATCTCGCCGCCACCGGCTCGTGCCTTGTCGTCTCGCTTGGCAACGCGATGGCGTTGGTTGCCATGAGCGTCGCCGCTGGCAAAGCCGATGAGGCTACGATAGTGGCCCTCCACTGCGTCGACCTTGTCGGCCGTTGGAGGGTAGTCGAGGAGCAGTGAGCTCTCGCCAGAGCTTCGCTGGAGTAGTAGGCGGCATTGGAGAAGCGGTGCGAGGAGCGGACACGCTCGGACTTCTAACTATGTTAGAAGGAGCCGCACCGTCCCGGGCGACCGTATCTCACTCGTGCAAGCATGTTGGCGCGCATGCTGGTCTTGAGGGTCTCGATCCAGCGAACGTATGGCGCCAGAACGCCATGACGTTGTTGGTCCCGGCCTCTCGAGATGGGCACGGGGATGCGCGGACGCCGAGGTTTGCGGTGCCTTGTCTTTGGACTTGGCAACGTCGCGAGCACCTTCGTCGGCACCCGCCCCTCCGCCATGGTTCCGCCCCACCACCCGTTTGCTGCGGTGAGGGTGGGTACGACGCGGACGGCTCTGCTGCCGCTGAAGCCTTCTTCTTCGGTGGCATGTCGAGGAAGATGTTGATGAAACTGCTCGTGTGAACGCCGGATCAGATTCACACGGTCTCGACGCCCCCTACCTGGTGCGCCAAAGATGTCGGGGAGGCTGATCGCACTCCACGGACACCTATGGGGCGGCGGAGCAGGCCCCTTGTGGTTCGGAGGGGCGGAGATCGCACGAAGAGCGGATCGAGGTGAGGCACACGAGCAGTTTACCCAGCTTCGGAGCTCTCCGGAGAGATAAAACTCCTACTGCTGCTTGTTTGATCTATTGTGTTCTTGCTAGGGAGCAATGCAAGCTACAAAACCTAGCGTGAGTATCTCTGGTCTCGAGTGGGTCGAATGAACCGAACGAGCCGAACCTGTGGAACCGAACCCTTTCTACGTTGCACTCGGGCCTCCTTTTATATGCTCAAGGGGTCTCCGACAGGTGGCAACATAGGCGGGGTACAAATGTAAAAACAGGAGTTGGTACACCTACTTGAACAGTGTACAGTGCAAAATACCTAACTCGACGGCAAGGGACAAAAGCAATAAATGCCCGTCGTGGTCGCCCAAACGATGTAATGAGAGGCCGTCAAGTGTGCCTCCGCCGCCACGATGGCGAGCCTGTCAGCCGCCGCTTATCGCTGCTCTCCGCTGGCTGCACACCGCCGACACGCGCCCATGGAACGGTTCCATGGCGACACGTCGCCGGGTGAGCTGGAGCGGGACGGAGAGAGGTTGCATGCCGCGGCAAGCGCCTTGCAGCGCCAAATCCTTGTCGCGTTTGGGAGCTTGTCGCTTCACCAAGCCTTCCCGGCAAGCTCCTCTTGCCGGGGCCTTGCTTCCTTCGTGCCTCAAGTGGCCTTCCCGGCAAGCTCCTCTTGCCGGGGCCTTCTTCGTGCCTAGAGAGGCCTTCCCGGCAAGCTCCTCTTGCCGGGGTCTTGTCTTCTGAAAGGCTGCGGAGGGTCTTGGCGGACGCCCGGCGAGGCTTGCCACGGGGACGCTGCGACTGCCCGTGCACAAGTTCGGGGTACTAAGGTACCGCTACTTTAGTACACCGACAAAGAGCCACTTCAACAATTTAATTATGGTCTTCTCCTATCGACCTCCAAAGAAAAGAAAAGAAATAAAACTATTTACAAGGGAAAGCTCCCAACAAGGAAAACAAGAACGGGAAATCTTTTTGGGTTTTCTTTTAATTATTACTACTACAGCAAGATAAGTAAACTAACTAAAAGTTACCCTTTTTTTGTTTTTCTTAAGGTTTAACAAACACACAAGAAGAAAGCAAGAAAAAGAAACTAAACTAGCATGGATATTACAGTGAAAAAGTATGAGCACCGACAGCTAGCAATGAGTGTGTGTGAACATAAATGTAGTGTCGGTGAGAAATACGTACTCCCCCAAGCTTAGGCTTTTGGCCTGTGTTGGTTTATTGCTGTAAGTGCATCTAGTGCCCTTAGTGATTTTGATGTATTGAAGACTTATAGGTTAAGGGACTAATGTGTTTATGAGTGTACACAGGTCTATAAGTCCATGAGGAGTTTGATATTTACAGAGAAAGTCGACCCCTAAAAATGAAGTTCTTCGACTGAAGACTTTGATATTCTGAAGACTTTCTGAAGACTTTGAAAGTGAAGAAATTGGTGTGACCTTGAAGACTTGTTATTCATTTGAGGAACATGAAGCGTGAAGACTTCTGTTTTCATAGTTTCATTTTCTCTTTCTTGAGTCATAGAAAACACCGTACTGTTAAAGGGGGTCGAGGAAATACTAAGGAAAAATTTCCATGTGATGCTCAACTCAAAATCCTACACCTACCAATCCCTTCGAGTGAAGCTTTTGGAAATCTCATACAGTTCAGTCAATTTCACAAGGATGAGACGAAGTTCTTCTAGTCACCGAGAATTTGTTCTGACCGAGGAGTTAGGAATTCGCCAAAGGCGGATTGCCTACACAATGAGGAACATGATAGCCCCGAGGAATTTGAGAGTCAAATTTCCGACCGATTCTTTGTCTTCAAGGCCACCTGTCCCAAAATATCTTATCCACCTAACGGTCATATCATTGAAGGGCATTTATGTCTTATCATGTCGGGCTGCTCCCTAGGCTATAAATAGCCGCCTCACAACCACTAGCTAGTTGGCTGCTCCGAGAGAACTTGACACTTGTCATTTGAGAGCAACCCATCCTCTGAGGACTTTGAGCGAAAATCATCGAGTGAGGAAAAACCCAAAAACCAAACCCCTACAAACCCAAAGTGATTGAGCATCACTGAAGAGATTGATCCTGCGTGGATCCGATTCTTGTTACCTTTGAAGACTGTGCGTCTTCCAAACGGTTAGGCGTCGGTCTAGAGCATCCAAGAGGAATTGTGGATCGCCGAGTGACCAAGTCTGTGAATGTTTGGAAGTCGCCTGAAGACTTACCACGAGTGATTGGACGAGGTCTGTGTGACCTTAGTTCAAGGAGAATACGGTGAGGACTTGGTGTCTGAGCTGCGTGCTTTCCGATCGGGTGTCCGGACTGTGTGTGTCCACGCCGCTTTAAATACTCACCGCTTCCAACCAGACGCATAACCGAGACAACAGCTTGAACTGGTCTACCAAATCATTGTCTTCACCAACTTAACTGGTTCTAATTCCTCAACCATTTCATTTCCTCACATCGTGTTGAGTGTTCGTTCATATCTGTGTTTGAAGACTTTGTTGAAGACTTTCTCAATTTCCTCGGTTCAATTTCTTGATCTGTTTGTCTTCATCTTGTGTTATCCTCGTGTTTACGCTACGTACTCTTTGATTGTCTTCATTTCATCATGATGACCATGCCCGCATTCTGTTATGCTTACTTACGAGTACTTATTCTGCAAGTAGTTCTTCGCTAAGGAATTTCCTCACCGCAAATTCCTCATTGAAGAATTCATAAAAATCGCCTATTCACCCCCTCTAGTCGATATAACGCACTTTCAATTGGTATCGAGCAAGGTACTCCCTTGTTACGTGTGATTTTGGTTTAACCACCGGAGTTTTAGTTATGTCGACCGCAGGTATGATCAAGGTCTCAGCTGGGTGTCCTACCTTTGATGGGACGGACTACCCCATTGGAAGAACAAGATGCGAATGCATCTTGAGGCAATTGACAACGATCTACGGTATGTTGTGGAAATGGTGTTCCCTCCGTCACACCTTCTCCGAATGCTGCCGATGTGAAGAGATTCAAGCAACTCGATTCTCAAGCGAAGAATATCATATGTGGCCATCCGAGCAAAGGACAATATGGAAGAGTGAGTGCTTTGAAACCGCTAAGCTCATCCGGGACAAATGACCAAAGTAAATGAAGGAGTCTCAACTCAGCGTGACTCTCGAGTTGATGTTCTTCGCAATCTCTTCAACCGCTTCAAAAGACTCGACAACGAAAATGTTCAACAAACCTTCGATCGCCTCATCGACATCTCAAATGAGCTTCAAGCGCTTGGTGCCAATGACATCACCGACCATGAGGTGGTGAAGAAATTGTTGAGATCGCTTGATTCCTCATTTGATACTCCGCACCGATGATACAAGAGCGTCTTGACTACGAGTCACTTGATCCAAATTGATATCCTCGAGAGGCTAAATACTCATGAGTTCCAGCTTGATGAAAAGAGAGATCTCTATGGTTCTAGCTATGGAAAATCACGTGCCACGAAGGCCAAGGCTGTATGCGAATCTGATTGTGAAGACTCGGTAGTAGCCTTGGAGATCTGAAGAATTGAGCCAGGAGCTAGCACCGCCGTGAAGAAATTCAAGTTCTCAAGACGTGGTCGCTTTGGAAAATCATCAATGAGCAGTAATAACTCATCAAGTGACTATAAGAGAAGACTTTGCCACAAATGCAAGAAACCTGGTCACTACATTCAAGATTGTCCTCAGTGGGAAAAAGAATTAAAGAAGAAGAAATACAAGGATTACAGTTCTGATGACGCTAAGAAGAAGAAGAAATCGTCGAAATCTTCATCATCAAAATCCTCAAAGCCTTCCTCTCACAAGAAGAGCAGCTCCAAGAAGGCTCGGGCATTCATTGGCAAGGAAATGGACTCTGAAGCTGAATCTGAGGAACAAGAGGAAGAGGAGGCATCAGAAGAATCCGAGTCTGGTGTGGCGAGTGCGGCTCGCCATCGCTTTCACAAGAAGTCCATCTTCAACTGCAAGAAAATGAACTCACCAACAAAGCTGATGAAGATAGTGATGACTACGCTCCCACCTTTTGCTTTAGGTGCCAAGGTACTCATATATACCTCCTCTGAATCTAATGAATATGAATCTGATGCAGATCTAAAGCCCAGCTACTCAAAACTTGCTAAGATTGCTGTAAAACAACAAAGGGCTTTTGAAAAGGTTCAAAACATGCTAGACAAAAGTGATGATATGTTAGGTGAGGAAATGGATCGCACTAAAGCCCCGATCGAAAATCTTACGAGACTTCAGCCTAGGCTTGACAGCCTTCAAGGTCATCATAACACTCTTTGTCTCGATCATGAGAAACTTTCTTATGAATTTCCTCAAAGAAAGTAAGATCTTGAGAAGCTAAGAGTGAGTTATGAAGATCTTGAAGGAGCGCGATTCATTACTTGCTCAACAAATCAGCGCTTCTCGTGAAGAATTTGTTCCTCCATGCTTAAAGTGCATTGAACGTGAATCGCTAATTACGCACCTAAATGTTCAAATGCTTCAACTATTACAAATTCTTCACCTGCCTCGCTATCACTAATTCCTCATCTCGAGGACATTGCTAGTATCACCGACGATGCAGGCTGAAGGAATTGTACATGACATGCATGTACAAAAGCCTCAAAGGGCATCGACTCTTTGTGATGTGCTTAAAAGTAGATCCTCAACAAAACCCGAGGAAAGAGGGTATTGCCTTTGAGTGGAAACTCAATGCTGATGGAACATATTGGAAGCCTGAGCAGTACCCCAAAACCTCATGGGTTGCTGCAAAGGGACCTCCAGTTGATCCATCTAACTTATCTGGCTTTACATGTGAATCTCCTCATTCTTCTGATGAGTCATTTGACTCCAACTATAAACGGTTCAAAAATCAGAATGGTGAAGTATTTGCTAGATATGTTGGCACTAACTGCAGGAACGGTTCCCCTATGAAGAAAATCTGGGTTCCCAAGAAGTGCCTTGAAAGTCTTCAGGTGAATGTCCTCATGACACCACCGTGAAGAATAGGAACCCCGATCAAACTCTTCATATGGACCAAATTCTTCATATGGATCCAAGTCCTCATACGGACCAAATTCCTCACGTGGATCAAATTCCTCAAAAGGATCAAAGTCCTCATATGATTATCATCGTGCTAACAACTCTGCTTTCGCAGGTAGAGCTAAGGGCTATGAATATGTGCATTATTCTTCAAACCAATATGTTCATAAGTCCTCGAAGAATTTCTCCGCTTATTCATATGCTTACCCTAACCCCTCTTATGTGAAACGAAATGGATTGGCCTCTATGCCACCATTCTCATATGGAGCTCGCAGAGTGATGAACTCTTTGCCACCCCTTCAGATGTGGGTGGTGAAGAAAAGAACTAATCTCTTCTGCAGGTCAGGCCTCCAGACGTGCTTTAACTTCTCAAGAATTTCTTTGGGGTGACAAAAATGCTGAACGGACACAGTTAATCATGAAGAAATGAACTTTCATTTCACACGCCCTTCATCGCTTATCTGTTATAATCGTCCGATGAAATTCATCTGATAAATTGATATCATATTCTTCACTGATGAAGTATATGAGATCGTAAGTTGTACTAATTCATCTGCAGGATGATCAACCCAAAGCCAATGAGTGGGTCCTCGATAGTGGATGTACAAATCACATGACTGGTGACAAGAATCTATTGATGGATACTCCCTTATCACAGTCACATCTGAAGCATATCATCTTTGCTGACAAAGGCAAAAGTCTGGTATTGGGTCTTGGTAAGGTTGCGATCTCTAAGGACATACACATGGACAAAGTCATGCTTGTTGAGTCCTTAGGATACAACCCCATGTCAGTCTCAATGCTATGTGATCTTGATATGGTTGTTGTCTTTGGCAAGTATCATTGTGATGTGATCATGGAAGCTGACAATTCCAAAGTCTTCGAAGGCTTTAGGAGAGGAGACTTGTATATTGTTGATTTCTCTACAGGACCACAACCAGCCGTGTGTCTACTTGCAAAAGCTTCAGAAGGCTGGCTATGGCATCGGCGACTTGGTCACGCAGGCATGAGGAATTTGCACACGCTTGCGAAGAAGAAGCATGCCATTGGCATTGAGAATGTCAAATTCCTCAAGGATCACTTGTGTGGAGTCTGTGAAGCCGGAAAAATGACCAAGGCCAAGCATCCAGCGAAGACTATCATGACCACTACTCGTCCATTCGAATTGCTTCACATGGACCTCTTTGGTCCTAATCATTACTCAGCAGTCACTAATGATGCATCTCTATATGGCTTTGTTATTGTTGATGATTACTCTCGTTACACATGGGTACACATTGTTACTTACAAAAATGAAGTGCGTGAAGTCTTCAAACGATTTTCCTCGAGGGCTTCAACCAACTTTGGTGTGAAGATCAGGCACATCGGGAGTGACAATGGAACCGAGTTCAAGAATTCGGTCTTGATGACTATCTTGATGAACTTGGTATTACTCATGAGTTAGCTGCTCCCTATACTCCTCAAAGAAATGGCGTCGTGGAGCGCAAGAATGTAACTCTTGTTGAGATGGCTCACACTATGCTTGATGAATACGAAACGCCTCGTCGTTTTGGATTGATGCAATTGATACCGTGCCACATCATCAACAGAGTATATCTTCACAAATTCTTCAAGAAGGCTGCCTATGAACTCCTCAACGACAAGAAACCCAATGTGAGTTATTTCAAAGTCTTGATTGCTAAATGCTGGATTAGAGATCATCATCACAATTCTAAATTTGCACCGAAAGCACATGAAGGTTTTATGCTTGGTTACGGAAAGGACTCGCACACCTACAGAGTCTTCAACATCGTTCTTCACAAGATTGTTGATATTGTAGATGTGCGGTTCGACGAAACTAATGGCTCGCAAAGAGAGCACCTACCTTCTATGTTAGATGAACCAGCACCTGAGGAATCTATCAAGTTCAAGGCAACTGAGGATGTCATTCCTACTGAAGAATCTCTTTGAAGAATTCATTCCTATACGCCAAGAACGCCGAGCTGATGCACCCGAGGATAATGTCAAGAAATGGTAATCAAGAAAATGCTGACCAAATTCCTCGACGACAACCAGCTCATCCTCGCGTTGCAAAAGAAGTGCAAGTTGACAAGATCATTGATGACATTGAAGCACCAGGTCCTCTCACACGCTCAAAAGCTTCACATTTATCTAACTTTTGTGGGCACTATGCTTTTGTCTCTATCACAGAGCCCACTAAGGTAGATGAAGCATTTACGGAGCTGAGTGGATTCGTGCAATGCAAGAAGAATTACATCGATTCGAGCTCAACAATGTGCAGGAACCGGTCAAACGCGTCCAAATCCTCATGAGCATAATATCATTGGCACAAAGTCTATCTACCGCAACAAGCAAGATGAAAATGGCCTTGTGGTGAGAAATAAGGCACGACTTGTAGCTCAAGGCTACACACAGTTGAAGGAATTGATTTCGATGAAACTTTTGCACTGTTGCTAGACTTGAGGCTATTCAGATATTACTTGCTTATGCTAACCATCATAATATCACTTTATATCAAATGGATGTGAAAAGTGCATTCCTCAATGGTAAGCTTGAGGAAGAAGTATATGTTGCTCAACCCCCAAGTTTTGAAGATCCAAAGAATCCCGACAAAGTCTTCAGACTCAACAAGGCCCTCTATGGTCTCAAACAGGCCCCACCGGCGTGGTATGATACTTTGAAGGAATTCTTCGTGAAGAATGGCTTCACACCCGGGTCACTCGACCCTACTCTCTTTACTAAATCATATGACGGTGAACTGTTTGTGTGCCAAATATATGTTGATGATATGATCTTTGGCTGTCTTGACCAACGTTATAGTGATGAATTTGCCTATATGATGAGTGAAGAATATCAAATGTCTATGATGGGAGAGTTGAAATTCTTCTTAGGTCTTCAAATTCACAACAACACAATGGCATATTCATATCTCAGAGAAATACCTCAAAGATGTCCTCAAGAAATTCGGCATGCAAGATTGCAAAGGCGTCAAAATTCCTATGCCCACAAATGGCCATCTATGCAATCGATGAAAATGGTATTGACTTGATCACAAGGTATACCTCTCCATGATTGGTTCTCTATTGTACTTATGTGCATCTAGGCCGATATAAGGCTTAGTGTTTGCATGTGTGCCCGATTTCAAGCTACACCAAGGAATCACACCGTAAGGCTGTGAAGCATATTCTTCGATATCTAGCTCACACACCAACACTAGGATTATGGTACCCCAAGGGCTCTACTTTTGATCTCATTGGATATTTTGACTCGACTATCGGTGATCGTGTGGACCGCAAGTCAACATCCGGTACTTGTCATTTTCTCGGACGATCTTTGGTCCGTTGGTCCTCGAAGAAATGTAACTACGTATCACCGCTTCATCGCGGAAGCTGAATACATTGCTGCTGTCTCTTGTTGTGCTCAATTGTTGTGGATGAAGCAAACTCTCAAGGACTACGGCATCAACGTGAAGCATGTGCCTCTCTACTATGACAATGAGAGTGCCATCAAGATTGCTCACAACCCAGTTCAACACTCGAAGACAAAGCACATACAAATTCGTCATCATTTTCTTCGTGATCATGTGCTGAAGGGCGACATCTCCATCGAGCATGTGAAGACTGAAGAACAGCTAGCCGATATCTTCACAAAGCCCTTAGATGAGAAGAGATCTAGCAAGTTGCGGTGTGAGCTAAATATCTTAGAATCTTCGAATGTACTTTGAAAAGGACACACATCCTGACACTTATGCAAAATTGATGACTTAGATGTGCAACACATGAAGAAACGTTTTCTTCAATCAATGAAGAATAACACTCTAAGTGTGAAGAAATTTATGAAGAATTTGATTCTCAGAACCCTACGACAATTGTACGCGGTTTCTTAAATCATCATTCTTATACGTTGGGTTACGCCACCACCAAAATTGAAAATCTTCAATTTGAGTTTTTCCTCAGTTTTTGAAATTCTTCAGTTTTTCAAATTCTTCAACTTTGCAAAACCTTCACTGTTTCCGTTGTCTTTCTTCATTGGCTATATATATATATATATATATATATATATATATATATATATATATATATATATGGGTTTATGTCCTCTACAACATTCACTTATGGCTAATTCTTCAAGTTGCTTTTTACGCTAAGTGAATGTGATCGGACCCTTCCCCTCTATGCTAGACTCAACCCAATCTATTCACAAATTCTTCATGTGCATTCTATTTGAAACTCGTTCAAAATCTTCACTGTGTCCTTGTCAGCTGAAGAAATTGCGAACGGAACTTTTAACTTATCTTATCCAAATTTTCGTTTTTGCCGCTTAAACCGTTCCGCATCCCACGATAAACTTATCTATTCACTCATGATCTAACACGATCTCCAGTTTTCAGTACGTGGGTGACACATGTCAAGCGAATGAGAAGGGTCAGGGGCACGTTCGTCCCAAATCTTCGGGCGAACAGTTTTTCACCGTGGCTATATATACCCCCTCTCCCCTTCCTCACTTCCTTTACTCCGCTCGACCCCTCTATCTCTCTCGCTCGAGCTTCTCAAACCCTAGCGCTGTCGCTACTCCATCATCGCCGGTGAGGAAGAGCTTCACTGCCTCGACCTCGTCGTCGTTGTACTCACGCCGACCGCGGAAATCTTCACTCCGCCGCCGCCGTAGCTGTCTTCCTCCGCCAAGTTAGGGCGTGGAAGATCTAACCTGACGAACTTCCCATCTGTTCTTCTCAGTTTGTCGTGTTCTTCACTTCGGGTAATTAAAAGTTAGTTTTATTACTCGCTTTGATTCTCAAACCTTCCTGAAAATCTTCAAAGGTGTTTATTCTTCAAATCTTCACATATATGAACACCTCAAACAAAATATGCTCTTGATTCGTTTCTCTAAGCAATGATTTTTCTTCAAGATTCCTCAATTGTGTGGATCCTCGATCTATACAACTCTGAAACCTAAGACAAAGATCACTTAGTGAAATTCTTTAAGGCTCATCTGGTCAAATTCCTCAAACTAGTTCTTTTGAAAAACCTTCTGAGAACGCATATGACCTCTCCAAATTTCTCGCAACTATACTATGTTCACAGGTACTCATGTCCGCTGCTGAATCACTAGGTTCTCATCAACTTGACTCATTTGCAGCGTTCCTCGAAGAAAAGCTGCATACTTCTTCAGAGAATTCGATTGTTCAAATTCCTCAGCTGAAGAATATGGCAGAAGGAAAGAAGCCACAGAAAGGCGGAAAGAGGCCTAAGGTCATGACTGCGTTTGAGATACCTGAGGACATTTATGCTGATTATTGCACACCTGATGAAGCCGAGTTCGGAAAAGAAAACAAAAATCAGCGCAAGGTGCGCATTCAAAGGATTGAAAGGAGATGGGCAAGGGAGTGGAGGGAGTACAGATATGTTACTCCAAAGTACATGAAGAAATTCGCTCTCAATCCTCCATGCCCAAGAGCTCCATTGGCACTGGTCAAGTCAATGACCCCACCAAAGATCAAGCATGGTGAGGACTTTCCTGAAGAATGGGCCAAGCGCCAAGCCAAATTGGCAAGACAAGCCAACGAGGCGGTGAAGAAATTTAATGAGGACTCACTACTGCCGCCCATCGAGGCCTCTCACAAGACAAGAAAATCTATGGCAAAGAAGCCCACACAAGCCAAGTGCTTCACCAACAAAGGTGCCCTCACGGCCAAGTTCCTCAAGAATGCCCTCACGGCAAATTCCTCATGCCGCCCTGCTCCTCCCAAATCCTCGGCTCCTACAAAGTCCTCAAAGAAGTTCCGACAAAGTCCTCAGCACCTGTGCATCTGGCCACGTGCCAAAGGACTGCAGGCATCTCCATTGCCTCTGGTGTTTCAGGAAGTTCCTCAGCTGCACCAAATTCTTCATCTGCCACAACTCTGTTGAAGACCAAGGCCACAGCTGGACGAGGTCCTCGGCCAAGTCCCAAGAAGAAACAGGTCGCCTTCCAAGAGCCACCTGAAGATGATGAGGCTGATGATGATGAACTTGCGGAAATCATCAGAGACCGGCAAGAAAGGGCCGCTAGAGCCAAAGGCACACCTGTGCCACTGCTGTTGGATCCAAGAGCGATCCTAGACTACATTGATCTCTGGCACAAGGACCCAAACACTCCTATGCCTGACTTCAAGTTGACACCGCCAAAGTCACATGTTGACTCATTTCATCCAAGAGGAGAAATGGAAATTTGATATGGCTAGAGAGATCAAGAAATCACAAGATGTAAAAGAGAAACTGTCAAGAAAAATGTTGTCAAGATGACAAATCAAGAACTTATCAAGATGCGGTGACATCAAAGCCCTCAGCGACAAATTTGACTCATATTATGCTGATTGGCAGGAGCCAAAGTCAGATTTGTCAATCGACAAAGAAGTTCTCAAATGTTGCTGTCCCAACGCAACAAGAAATTCCTCAGCCGGAGCCTCCGTCACCGATCGAAGAACATGCCAAAGATCACCGATGAAGTTCAAAGTCAAGACAATGCCAGTTCGAGGCTGATGATTCCATTCCACCGAAGAAATTGCTGTGGCATCCACTAGTGGTGCGCTCAAGAAATCGAAGAAGTTAGGGCAACCGCATCAGCCATACCGAGGAAATTCAACCAGATTCCTCGGCTCCTCCCGCGCCTACACCAACTCCAATCCTTCCATCCGCATCCGATGTGAAGAAGACCAAGGCTGCAGTAAGGCTGCAGTGAAGAAGAGGAAAGCATCTGCTGCTTCAAATTCTTCAGCCTCAAGAAGATGAAGACAATGACCAGCTCATTTGAAAATCCCATTGATGCTGTTCCAATTTCCTCCATGCCATCAAAGGACCTTGTTCCTTTTGGTGAAGATTATGAGATCCAAGCGGATCTGATGAAGAAAATCATTCTCACGCTTCGTCCGAGCAGATTTATGAAGAAATTGAAGTTGAAGCAATCCCTTCAACCAAACTCCTTTCCTCGCCTATGCATCAGTCCACAGATGAAGAGGATGGTGTTGAGGAAATTGAAGAAGATGTGGATACTGGAAGCACAACGCCGGTGATGAACGATGACTTTTGGGAAAGTCAAGATCCAAATTCTCCACTCTTCACCCCAATCCAACAGATTCCTCGCCTCTCTGTTCCAACAGTTCAAATGGGCTCAAGAAACTCATCCCACTTCATCTCAGACATGAAGAAATTCCAGGCACTAGCGCTGATGAACCTGCTGCTGCTGATCCCCAGACTGCACATGTAGAGGAACCAGAAATTTCTCAGCCTGAAGAACCTGAGATTGCGATTCCAGAGGTCGTGATGCAACTCACTGACACTCCATTGCCAAAGCCAAAGAATACATTCTCAACTAAGCAAAAGTTCAAGGCTGAAGACTTCTTTGGCGAGCACGTTTTCTTCATGGATTACAACCCATACGACTCTGCTCGCATAAGGAAGAGGCGTTTCTGGACTGCTAGTCAAGCCAACTTCTATTCCTCAGTGCTCTTCAACAAAGACAAAGTCTTCGATCATGCACATATTCCTCATGTGGACATGGAATCCCTGCCAGGCTTCGAGCCAGTCCTCAGTGTTCTTCACGATGCAGGACTTACAATTTCTGCACCGACATCCGTGATTGGAATGAAAACTCATTCTTCAATTCTATGCGATCTGCACATCACCGGAGACGTCAAGATGTGAACTCATGGGTGTTGGACTGGATGTCCGAAAATACTCACTACAAGGCACCAAAGAACTGAATTGCTTTGTGCCCTACTACTCAGTCCTCCCCTTGATGGTGCTCGTTGTATCTACAGTGAACCTGAGCTTTCAAATCACTACATGCAAGTGCTGATGAAGCCTTTGAAGCCAGGGCAGGCACCTCGCACCAAATTCCTCGTCAAGGAATTGCTCTATGTGCCTCGGACTGTCTATCGGATTCCGACGAAGAAAATGAGTCCTATCAAAGGCCATGACTCAAATGATGAAGAAGTCGTTGGCATCATGAAGAATATGCTTTTCAATATCATTCATGGCGCTCCCGTCAACTTCCATGATTTCTTCATGAGGACTCTGGCAAACATTGCTATGTCACCTTTTGAGCTGAAGCCTTATGCGCCTTGGATTATGAGGTTCATCAGGACAAGGTCTTCACTCAATTACAAGGCTGATACTCTGAACCACTGCAGCTACTTGCCTCCAATTGAAGTCCTCAAACGGACATTTTCCTCAGTTGATGACAAGGGCAAGGCTACTGCTGTGATAGATGAAGGCATTCGTCCATTGGATGGTCAGTTTCGCAAAGCTGCATCCTACTCCACCAATGATGACTCTGCCACGCATGACTCTGCCGCCAATACCTCACCAAGCAAAATCCTCAAGCCACAAAGCACCTGTGGTGATGACTGATCGTGAGTTACTCCTCGCCTTCATCAGAAGGTTGATCGCAATCATAAAGGGGTCAAGCGTCAGTATGGTTCCATTCTTCACAACATGACCTCTACACACAATGCAGTGAAGAAAAACAAATACTACCTCCATGAAACCTTCAACCGCACCTGGGCTGTTCTTTCTAAAGTCTACATCGCAGAAGAACTGAAGACAATGGGTCTCAAGGAAGACTTTGACTGGTCTGCACCTCCACTGAAGAAATACAAGAAAGTCAAAGTTCCTTCCTTGGTGGCCAGCTCCTATTCTTCATCGCGAGACACTGATGAAAATGAAGACTTGGACGACACTACGGCAGGCCCTACTACGACAACCGACCCCAACAACGCCGGCGCTCCTTCATCAACTTGAAATTCTTCAGGGGCGTTAGTCCTCAGTTTTGATCCTTTTGGTCATTCGATGACAAAGGGGGAGAAATGTGAGTTAGTCTTCAAGCGGTACTATATGGGCGTTTTTTTGCTAAGTTACAACTCTCGTTCTTCTGAAACTTTTATTGGATCGAGTTGTAATCTTAAACCCGATGGTGATCTGATACTTTTGATGTGTTCCTCTACATGCTTATTCCTCATTATATGTTAATACACGCATGCTGAATTACATCACCACCATATTTCATCATGCATTTCAAATTCTTCATATTATATGTCAAATGCGTATGAATTACAAGATATAGGGGAGATCTCCATGATTCAACTCTTCAAATGTGCATTGCCTCAAAAGCAAATTCCTCACTATGCACATCTTCAGGGGGAGTTCTTCTATATCTTGCAATGAAATTCCTCAATATCAGTATTTACACTTCATATATTTATCCCCGTTGAAAACTTAACCTATATTGTCATAAATCACCAAAAAGGGGGAGATTGTAAGTGCATCTAGTGCCCCTTAGTGATTTTGGTGTATTGAAGACTTATAGGTTAAGGGACTAATGTGTTTATGAGTGTACACAGTCTATAAGTCCATGAGGAGTTTGATATTTACAGAGAAAGTCGACCCTAAAAATGAAGTTCTTCGATCAAGACTTTGATATTCAAGACTTTGAAAGTGAAGAAATTGGTGTGACCTTGAAGACTTGGTATTCATTTGAGGAACATGAAGTGTGAAGACTTTTGTTTTTTAGTTTCGCTTTTCTCTTTCTTGAGTCGAGAAAACACCGCATCGTTAAAGGGGTCGAGGAAATACTAAGGAAAAATTTCCATGTGATGCTCAACTCAAAATCCTACACCTACCAATCCCTTCGAGTGAAGCCTTTGGAAATCTCATACCGTTCGATCCAATTTCACAAGGATGTGAGACGAAGTTCTTCCGGTCATGAGGAATTTGTTGACCGAGGAGTTAGGAATTCGCCAAAGGCGGATTGCCTACACAAAGGAGGAACATGATAGCCCCGAGGAATTTGAGAGTCAAATTTCCGACCGTTGTTGTCTTGCGCGCTACCTGTCCCAAAATATCTTATCCACCTAACGGTCATATCATTGAAGGGCATTTATGTCTTATCATGTCGGGCTGCTCCCCAGGCTATAAATAGCCGCCCCTACAACCACTAGCTGGTTGGCTGCTCCGAGAGAACTTGACACTTGTCATTTGAGAGCAACCCATCCTCCGAGGACTTTGAGCGAAAATCATCGAGTGAGGAAAACCCAAAAACCAAACCCCTACAAACCCAAAGTGATTGAGCATCATCAAGAGATTGATCATGCGTGGATCCGACGCTTGTTACCTTTGAAGACTGTGCTTCTTCCAGACGGTTAGGCGTCATGGTCTAGAGCATCCAAGAGGAATTGTGGATCGCCGAGTGACCAAGTCTGTGAAGGTTTGGAAGTTGCCTGAAGACTTACCACGAGTGATTGGACGAGGTCTGTGTGACCTTAGTTCAAGGAGAATACGGTGAGGACTTGGTGTCCTGAGCTGCGTGCTCAGCGACTGGGTGTCCGGGACTGTGTGTCCACGAGTTTAAATACTCAGCCGCTCCAACTGTGACGCATAACCGAGACAGCAGTTGGAACTGGTCTACCAAATCATTGTCTTCACCAACTTAACTGGTTCTAATTCCTCAACCCTTTCATTTCCTCATTACTGTGCTGAGTGTTCATTCATATCTGTGTTTGAAGACTTTGAGTGAAGACTTTCTCAATTTCCTCAGTTCAATTTCTTCAGTTTGTTTTTCTTCATCTTGTGTTATCCTGTGTTTACGCTTTCTGTACTCTTTGATTGTCTTCATTTCATCATGATGACCATGCCCGCATTCTCGTTATGCTTACTCGAGTACTTATTCCGCTGCAAGTAGTTCTTCGCTAAGGAATTTCCTCACCGGCAAATTCCTCATTGAAGAATTCATAAAAATGGCCTATTCACCCCCCCTCTAGTCGATATAACGCACTTTCAATTGCCACGGGTGGCCTGGCGGATATCCATAGTTGTAGCCGGGGTCGTACTGAGATGCAGCGGCTATCGCCTCCTGAGCTGCAGCATGGCGGCGAGCTGCCTCCGCCCTCCTCTTGTACTCATCTGCCTCCTCTGTGGTAATAACATATCTTCCTTTTGCCTGATAATCAAAGAAGACATGAGCAGGGAGAGTAATACAGACAACACGAGGTATGTCAAAGATTAAGCGATACTTGAGAGGTGATTCATTCCTCTCAACAAACTGGTGGTGAACCATAGCATTAAAGTCTAGGTAAGCTGGAGGCAATTCAATATCATCATCACGTATGGTTACACCAAGAAAATCAGCTAAGCGGGTTGCATAAATTCCACCGAAGAAATCTCCATTAAATCTATTATTATGCAACCTATGTGCAACAATGGCTCCCAAATTATAAGATTTTTCTCCTAACACAACACTCCTAAGAATACTGAGGTCAGGGACACAAATGTCACATGCTTCATCCTTACCATTTATGCACCTACCTATGAAGAGAGCAAAATAATGTATAGCAGGAAAATGAATGCTCCCTATGGTAGCTTGTGCTATATCTCTAGATTCCCCCACAATTATACTAGCAAGAAAATTTCTAAATTCAGATTTGTGAGGTTCACTAGCACTACCCCATTGTGGAAGTTTGCAAGCAGTGGTAAAATCCTCTAAGTCCATAGTATAAGATTTTTCATAGAGATCAAACAGGACAGTTGGAGAATTGCATGAAGATGAAAATTCAAACCTCCTCACAAAGGAACTAGTGAGATAGTGGTACTGGCGGCATTTTTCTGCCTCGAAGCTCACAAGATCAGCGTTACACAAATATGCGTTAAATTCTTCCTTGATTCCCACTCGATCCATAAAGTTTTCTGAAGGCCATTCACAAGGCCGCACTAGAGCGTTCCTTGGTGGCTCATCGTCAGCATCACGCATTGCAAGCCTGGGTCCTTGCTTCCTTGAAGAACCACCTTGGAACATTTTCCTAAGCATATTTCTTCCTCTGAAAAATTTCTGAAATTTTTAGTAACTTCAAAATAAAAGTGAACCAAGCTCAACAAAATTGATAGCAACTACTCCTACAAGTGCCTAGAGACTATATCAAGCACTAGAACTACTTGGAACCATATATATTTGACATGCAAGCTCAAGAACATGGTCACCTAGGCAACAAATTTGCAATGAATAAAGCACTAGAACAAAAACTAATTGGACCAATGGAGGAGTCACATACCAAGGAACAATTTCCCCAAGCAGTTTTGTGAGAGGTGCTTTGAGCAAGGAGATCGAAAATCGCAGCAAAATGAGCTAGAACTCATGCTTGAGTTGGATGGTGATTTTTTGGGAGGAAGAAGAAGTGTGTGGGTGCAGGAATAAGTGGAGGGGAGCCACCATGGGCCCACGAGGCAGGGGTCGCGCCTCAGGGGTGGGCGCGCCTGACCCTCCTGGCTGTGTGCTTGCTCCCCTGCTGTGTTCAAGATGCAGATATTCTCAAATATTCCAGAAAAAATCTTATTCCATTTTCAGGGCATTTGGAGAACTTTTATTTCGGGGTATTTTTATATTGCACGGATAAATCAGAAAACAGACATAAAAATACTATTTTTACTTTATTTCAACTAAATAACAGAAAGTAAAAGGAGGGTACAGAAGGTTGTGCTTTCTAGTTTCATCCCTCTCATGCTCATCAAAAGGAATCCACTAACAAGGTTGATCAAGTCTTGTTAACAAACTCATTTCGACTAACATGGAACCGAGAAATTTCGAATAACACTATGTTACCTCAATGGGGATATGCACATCCCCAATAATAAGAATATCATATTTCTTCTTGACAGTAGGAAGAGGAAATTCAAAACCTCCAAAAATAATCGATGGAATTTTTCCAATAGAATTGATACTGTGGACTTGAGGTTGTTTCCTCAGAAAGTATACCGTATGCTCATTACCATTAACGTGAAAAGTGACATTGCCTTTGTTGCAATCAATAACAGCCCCTGCAGTATTCAAAAAAGGTCTTCCAAGAATAATAGACATACTATTGTCATCGGGAATATCAAGAATAACAAAGTCCGTTAGAATAGTAACGCTTTGCAACTACAACAGCACATCCTCACAAATACCGGCTGTATAGCAGTTGATTTATCGGCCATTTGCAAAGATATTTCAGTAGGTGTCAACTTATTCAAATCAAGTCTACAGTATAAAGACAGATGCATAACACTAACACCAGCTCCAAGATCACATAAAGCAGTTTTAACATAGTTTATTTTAATGGAGCTGTGTATAGTTGGTACTCCTGGATCTCCTAGTTTCTTAGGTATTCCACCCTTAAAAGTGTAATTAGCAAGCATGGTGGAAATTTCAGCTTTAGGTATCTTTCTTTTATTAGTAATGATATCCTTCATATATTAGCATAAGGATTTGTTTTGAGCACATCAGTTAATCGCATATGCAAAAAGATAGGTCTAATCATTTCAGCAAAGCGCTCAAAATCCTCAAAGATCCTTTTTCTTGGATGGTTTGGGAGGAAAAGGCATGGGTTTCTGAACCCAAGGTTCTCTTTCTTTACCATGTTTCCTAGCAACAAAGTCTCTCTTATCATATCGTTGATTCTTTGATTGTGGGTTATCAAGATCAACAGCAGGTTCAGTTTCTACATCATTATCATTACTAGGTTGAGCATCATCATGAACATCATCATTAACATTTTCACTAGTTTCATGTTCATTACCAGATTGTGTTTCAACATCAGAAATAGAAATATCATTGGGATTCTCAGGTGGTTCAGGAATAGGTTCACTGGAAACATGCAAAGTCCTATCATTTTTATTTTTCTTCTTTTTAGAAGAACTAGGTGCATCTATATTATTTCTCTGAGAATCTTGCTCAATTCTCTTAGGATGGCCTTCAGGATACAAAGGTTCCTGAGTCATTTTACTAGTTCTAGTAGCCACTCTAACAGCATAATCATTATTCTTACTATTCATTTCATTGAGCAAATCATTCTAAGCTTTAAGTACTTGTTCTACTTGAGTGGTAACCATAGAAGCATGTTTACTAATAAGTTTAAGTTCACCTTTAACTCTAGACATATAATCACCCAAGTGTTCAATCATATAAGCATTTTGTTTTAACTATCTACCAAAATAAGAATTGAAGTCTTCTTGCTTAACCATAAAGTTATCAAATTCATCCAAACATAGGCTAGCAAACTTAGTAGGAGGGATTTCAGCTTTATCATATATATAGAGAGAATTTACCTTACTACCTGTGTCGGGTTATCAAGACCATGAGTTTCTTCAATATGTAATGGATTAAGATCATATGTTTGTTCAAAAGGCGGTAAATTAAGACCATGTATTTCTTCAATAGGAGGTAAATTCTTAACATCTTCAGCTTTAATACCTTTTTCTTTCATAGATTTCTTTGCCTCTTGCATATCTTCAGGACTGAGAAATAGAACACGTCTCTTCTTCAGAGTTAGTTTAGGAATAGGCTCAGGAGTTGACTCAGGAAGTGTCCAATTATTTTCATTAGTCAACATATTATTCAATAGAATTTCAGCTTCATCCGGTGTTCTTTCCCTGAAAACAGAACTAGCACAACTATATATCCAGGTAATCTCTGGAAGCATCGGTTAGTCCATTATAAAAGATATCAAGTATTTCATTTTTCTTAAGAGGATGATCAGGAAAAGCATTAAGTAATTGGAGAAGCCTCCCCCAAGCTTGTGGGAGACTCTCTTCTTCAATTTGCACAAAATTATATATGTCCCTTAAAGCAGCATGTTTCTTATGAGCAGGGAAATATTTAGCAGAGAAGTAATAAATCATATCCTGGGGACTACGCACACAACCAGGATCAAGAGAATTAAACCATATCTTAGCATCACCCTTTAATGAGAACGGAAATATTTTAAGGATATATAGGTAGCGAGATTTCTCATCATTAGTGAACAGGGTGGCTATATCATTTAATTTAGTAAGATGTGCCACAACAGTTTCAGATTCATAGCCATGAAAAGGATCAGATTCAACCAAAGTAGTTATATCAGGATCAACAGAAAATTCATAATACTTATCAGTAATACTGATAGGTGAAGTAGGAAAAGCAGGGTCGGGTTTCATTCTAGCATTAAGAGATTGCTGCTTCCATTTAGCTAATAACCTCTTGAGCTCGTATCTATCTTTGCAAGCTAAAATAGCTAAAGCAGCTTATTTTTCGAGAACATAACCCTCGGGAATAACAGGCGATTCATATTTATTAGGGGGAGAGTCTTCATCATCACTTTCATCAACGTTATCAGTTTCAATAATTTCATTCTCTCTAACCCTAGTAAGTTGTTCATCAAGAAATTCACCAAGTGGCACAATAGTATCAAGCATAGAAGTAGTTTCATCATAAGTATCATGCATAGCAGAAGTGGCATCATCAATAACATGCGACATATCAGAATGAATAGCAGAAGCAGGTTTAGGTGTCGCAAGCTTACTCAAAATAGAAGGTGAATCAAGTGCAGAGCTAGATGGCAGTTCCTTACCTCCCCTCGTAGTTGAGGGATAGATTTTTGTTTTCTCGTCTTTCAAGTTCTTCATAGTTACCAGCAGATATAAATCCCAAGTGACTCAAAGAATAGAGCTATGCTCCCGGGCAACGGCGCCAGAAAATAGTCTTGCTAACCCACAAGTATAGGGGATCGCAACAGTTTTGGAGGGTAGAGTATTCAACCCAAAGAATATTCTAAAGTATTAGCAACTAAGTTGTCAATTCAGCCACACCTGGATAACTTAGTATCTGCAGCAAAGTATTTAGTAGCAAAGTAATATGATAGTAACGGTAACGAAAGTAACGGTAGCAAAAGTAATATTTTTGGTGTTTTGTAGTGATTGTAACAGTAGCAACGGAAACGTAAATAAGCGAAGAACAATATGTGAAAAGCTCATAGGCATTGGATCGGTGATGGAGAATTATGCGGATGCGGTTCATCATGTAACAGTCATAACATAGGGTGACACAGAACTAGCTCCAATTCATCAATATAATGTAGGCATGTATTCCGAATATAGTCATACGTGCTTATAGAAAAGAACTTGCATGACATCTTTTGTCCTACCCTTCCGTTGCAGCGGGGTCCTAGCGAAAACTAGGGGATATTAAGGCCTACTTTTAATAAAGTACTGGAACAAAGCATTAACACATAGTGAATACATGAACTCCTCAAACTATGGTCATCACCGGGAGTGGTCCCGATTATTGTCACTTCGGGGTTGCCGGATCATAACACATAGTAGGTGACTATACACTTGCAAGATAGGATCAAGAACTCACATATATTCATGAAAACATAATAGGTTCAGATTTGAAATCATGGCACTCGGGCTCTAGTGACAAGCATTAAGCATAGCAAAGTCATAGCAACATCAATCTCAGAACATAGTGGATACTAGGGATCATACCCTAACAAAACTAACTCGATTACATGATAGATCTCATCCAACCCATCACCGTCCAGCAAGCTTCACGATGGAATTACTCACGCACGGCGGTGAGCATCATGAAATTGGTGATGGAGGATGGTTGATGATGACGACGGCGACGGATTCCCTCTCCTGAGCCCCGAATGCACTCAGATCAGCCTTCCCGAGAGGTTTTAGGGCTTGGCGGCGGCTCTGTATCGTAAAATGCGATGAATCCTTCTCTGTGATTTTTTTCTCCCCGAAAGAGAATATATGGAGTTGGAGTTGAGGTCGGTGGAGCGTCATGGGGCCCACGAGGCAGGGTGGCGGGCCAAGGGGGCAGGCGCGCCCCCCACCCTCGTGGACAAGGTGTGGGCCCCCTGACGTGGATTTTTCTTCCAGTATTTTTAATATTTTCCAAAAATATGTTCCGTGGAGTTTCAGGTCATTCCGAGAACTTTTGTTTCTGCACATAAATAACACCATGGTAAGTCTGCTAAAAACAACGTCAGTCCGGGTTAGTTCTAGTAAAATCATGCAAGTTAGAGTCCAAAACAAGGGCAAAAGTGTTTGGAAAAGTAGATACAACGGAGACGTATCACCTCCCTTCTTAGGGACACAATGAACAGGACTTACCCATTGACTATCAGCAATAGGATAAATTATACCTGCCTCCAGAAGCTTTAGTATTTCATTCCTTACCACTTCTTCCATCTTAGGATTTAACCGTCGTTGATGATCAACAACTAGTTTAGCATCTTTCTCCAATTTAATTTTGTGCTGACATAGAGTGGGACTAATGCCCTTAAGATCATCAAGAGTATATCCAATAGCAGCACAGTGCTTCTCCAAAGTTTTTAATAATTTCTTTTGTTCATGCTTTGAAAGGTTAGCACTAATAATAATAGGATATATCTTATTTTCATCTAGATAAGCATATTTCAGAGTATCAAGCAATTGTTTAAGCTCAAATACGGGATCACCCTTGGGTGGAGGAGGATCCCCTAGGATTTCTACAGGCAAATTGTGTTTCAAAATGGGACCTTGCTTAAAGAATACTTCATCTATTTCTCTTCTTTCATTCATAGATAGATCATTCTCATGATCTAGCAAATATTGTTCTAGAGGATCATCAGGAAGCACGACAATAGAAGCAAGACCAATAATTTCATCTTTACTAGGCAATTCTTTATCATGACGTTGTCTATGAAATTTAGAGAAATTAAAATCATGATACATATCTCCTAAACCAACAATAACAATATCTTTCTCGCAGTCTTTCTTAGCATTAACAGTATTTAAGAAAGTTCTACCAAATATAATGGGACAAAAGTTATCTTGTGGGGAACCAAGAACAAGAAAATCAGTAGGATATTTTATATTCCCACACAAGACTTGAACATCTCTAACAATCCCAATTGGTGATATAGTATCCCTATTAGCAAGCTTAATAGTAACATCAACATTTTCTATCTCAGCAGGTGCAATATCATTCATAATTTCTTTATATAAGGTATAAGGAATTGCACTCACACTAGCACCCACATCACATAAGCCATGACAACAATGATCTCCTATTTTAACAGAAACAACAGGCATGCCAACAACCGGTCTATGTTTATCTTTAGTATCTGGTTTAGCAATTGTAGCAGCTTCATCACAGAAATAAATAACATGCCCATCAATATTATCAACCAAGAGATCTTTAACCATAGCAATACTAGGTTCAACTCTAATTTGCTCAGAGGGCTTGGGTGTTCTAATATTACTTTTGTTGACCATAGTTGAAGCTTTATCATGATGCTTTATTCTAACATGGAAAGGAGGTTTCTCAATATAAGCAGTGGGAACAATAGAATCAACATTATAAATAATAGTTTATTCTTCAACTTTAACATGTTCAACTACTTTAACTTCAATGGGAGGATGATATTTAAACCACTTCTCCTTAGGGAGATCAACATGAGTAGCAAAAGATTCACAGAAAGAAGCTACTATCTCAGAATCAAGTCCATATTTAGTGCTAAAATCACGAAAAACATCGGTATCCATAAAAGATTTAACACAATGAAACTTAAGGTTTATACCTGACTCCTTACCTTCGTCGAGGTCCCAATCTTCAGAGTTGCGTTTAATTCTTTCCAATAAATCACATTTGAATTCAATATCCTTCTTCATATAGGAACCAGTACAAGAAATTTCGAGCATGGATCGATCATTATGAGAAAGCCGAGCATAAAAATTTTGAATAATAATTTCTCTTGAGAGATCATGATTGGGGCATGAATATAACATTGACTTAAGCCTCCCCCAAGCTTGAGCAATACTTTCTCCATCACGAGGCCAAAAATTATATATATAATTCCGATCACGATGAACCAGATGCATAGGATAAAACTTCTGATGAAATTCCAATTTCAATCGGTTGTAGTTCCATGATCCAATATCATCCAATAGCCTATACCATGTCAATGCCTTTCCCTTCAAAGATAAAGGGAATACCATCTTATTGACAACATCCTCGGGCATACCTACAAGCTTAAATAATCCACAAACTTCAACCACATAGATTAGGTGCATATCGGGATGTAATGTTCCATCTCCTGCATAAGGATTAGCTAGCAATTCCTCTATCATACCCGAAGGAGTTTCATAATAAATATTTTCAGTAGGTGCAGTAGGTTGAGGAACAACCCTGTGATCTTCTGATCGGGGTGAAGATACCCCGAACAAGCCCCTCAAAGGATTATTTTCCATAGTAACAAGTGACAGTATATTTCAGCACACTATATAAATGTTTCCTTACCAAATTCCTCTTACCAAAGGCGCTTCACTCACCGGCAACGGCGCCAGAAAAGAGTCTTGAAGACCCACAAGTATAGGGAATCTATCATAGTCCTTTCGATAAGTAAGAGTGTCGAACCCAACGAGGAGCAGAAGGAAATGACAAGTGGATTTTAGCAAGGTATTCTATGCAAGCACTGAAATTATCAGTAACAGATAGTTTTTGTGATAAGATAAATCGTAATGGGTAACAAGTAATAAAAGTAACTAAGGTGCAGCAAGGTGGTCCAATATTTTTTATAGCAAAGGACAAGCCTGGATGAACTATTATATAATGCAAAGCGCTCCCGGGGACACATGGGAATTACTGTCAAGCTAGTTTTCATCATGCTCATATGATTCGCATTCGTTACTTTGATAATTTGATATGTGGGTGGACCGGTGCTTGGGTGCTGACCTTCCTTGGACAAGCCTCCCAGTTATGATTAACCCCCCTCGCCAGCATCCGCAACTATGAAAGAAGAATTAAGGTAAACCTAACCATAGCATGAAACATATGGATCAAAATCAGCCCCTTACAAAGCAACACATAAACTAGGGTTTAAGCTTCTGTCACTCTAGCAACCCATCATCTACTTATTACTTCTCAATGCCTTCCCCTAGGCCCAAATAATGGTGAAGTATCATGTAGTTGACATTCACATAACACCACTTGAGGAAAGACAACACACATCTCATCAAAATATCAAACGAATACCAAATTCACATGATTACTTATAACAAGACTTCTCTCGTGTCCTCAGGAACAAACATAACTACTCAAAAAGCATATTCATAATCATAATCAGAGGAGTATTAATTATCATTAAGGATCTGAACATATGATCTTCCACCGAATAAACCAACTAGCATCAACTACAAGGAGTAATAAACACTACTAGCAACCCACACATACCAATCTGAGGTTTTGGACCAAGATCGAATACAAGAGATGAACTAGGGTTTGAGAGGAGATGGTGCTCGTGAAGATGTTGATGGAGATTGACCCTCCCTCGATGAGAGGATCGATGGTGATGACGATGGCGACGATTTCCCCCTCCCGGAGGGATGTTTCCCCAGCAGAACAGCTCCGCCGGAGCCCTAGATTGGTTCTGCCCAGGTTCCGCCTCAAGACGGCGGCGCTTCGTCCTGAAAGCTTCCTTCTGATTTTTTCCAGGGTGAAAGACACCATAAAGCCAAAGATTGGCATCGAAGGCCTGCCAGGGGGCCCACAAGGTTGGGGGCGCGCCCAGGGGGTAGGGTGCGCCTGCCACCCTTGTGGCTGGCTGGTGGCCGTCCTCTAGTATTTTCTTCGCCCAATATTTTTTATATATTCCAAAAACATGCTCCGTGAAGTTTCAGGACTTTTGGAGTTGTGCAGAATAGATCTCTAATATTTGCTCCTTTTCCAGTCCAGAATTCCAACTGCCGACATTCTCCCTCTTCATGTAAACCTTGTAAAATAAAAGAGAATAGGCATAAGTATTGTGATATAATGTGTAGCCCATAATGCAATAAATATCAACATAAAAGCATGATGCAAAATGGACGTATCATATATCAATCTTTACCTCTCGACCATTTCGAGACTCCTCGGCATGTCTGTGATCTCATCCGGAACTCCTAACAACATTCGGTCACCAAATCATATAACTCATATAATACTATATCGTCAACGAACGTTAAGCGTGCGGGCCCTACGGGTTCGAGATCTATATAGACATGACCGAGACACCTCTCCGGTCAATAACCAATAGCGTAACCTGGATTCCCATATTGGCTCCTACATATTCTACGAAGATATTTATCGGTCGAACCGTTATGACAACATACGTAATTCCCTTTGTCCATCTGTATGTTACTTACCCGAGATTCTATCATCGGTATCTTCATACCTAGTTCAATCTCATTACCTACTCGTTCCATAATACATCACCTTGTGACTAACTCCTTAGTCATTTGCTTGCAAGCTTATGATGTGTATTACCGAGAGGGCCCAGAGATACCTCTCCGATACTCGGAGTGACAAATCCTATTCTCGATCTATGCCAACTCAACAAACACCTTCGGAGATACATGTAGAGCGTCTTTACGTTGTGACGTTTGATAGCACACAAGGTATTCCTCCGGTATCCGGGAGTTGCATAATCTCATAGTCGAATTAATATGTATTTGACATGAAGAAAGCAATAACAATAAACTGAACGATCATTATGCTAAGCTAACGGATGGGTCTTGTCCATCACATCATTCTTCTAATGATGTGATCCCATTATCAAATGACAACACATGTCTATGGTTAGGAAACCTTAACCATCTTTGATCAACGCGCTAGTCTAGTAGATCCGTCTTGTCCAATTATTCTTGGTAGACCGTTTTTACGCACTATCGGTGCCGTGATTGATATGAAAGAAGGCAATATTAAGTTCCAATTTCCTTTGAGGAAGGGTATGGAACACTTTCCTAGAACAAGAATTAGGACACCATATGAATCAATCATGATCATGTTGCACAATCTTGGGAGAGGATGAAAATGATGCTAAGGAATTGCCCAACTCATGGGTTAAATCTTTGGATGACCAAACAAATTTTTTAGGGTTGAATTTTGTTTCTCGTAATCTTTTAGATTCCACCGTGGGTGGAAATTTTATGGAAATTAATTTGGGTGAAGCCACCAAATTGCTTGATAATACCATGGCAAATTATTCACAATGGCATACTGAAAGAGCTCCTACTAGTAAAAAAGTTAATTCGGTTGAAGAAATTTCTTCTTTGAGTGAAAAAGTTGATGCTCTTATGAAATTGGTTGCTAGTAAAAGTGATCCTATTGATTTTAATGATATGCCTTTGTCTACTTTGATTGAGAAAAATAGTAATGCCATAGATGTGAATTTTATCTCTCGAAATAATTTCAACAACAATGCTTATAGAGGTAATTTTAATCCTAGGCCTTTTCCTAGTAATTCCTCTAATAATTATGGTAATTCCTATGGAAATCAATCTTACAATAATAATAGGAACACCTCTGATCTTGAGAATAATATTAAAGAATTTATCAACATGCAAAAAGTTTTCAACACTTCCATACAAGAAAAGTTGAGTAAGATTGATGATTTGTCTAGAAGTGTTGATAGAATTGCTCATGATATGGAAAATATATAGATGAAAATTTCTGTGCCTAAGGTTGATGAATTTATTAAAGCTCTTTATGTTTCTATGGATGAAAGTAAGAAAAGAACCGCTATGCTTAGAGCTAAAAGAGAATTTTTTAGAAAAAGCGTTTTCTAGTGATTACTTTCGCAGAAGTGATGAAGATCTTAAAACGATCGGTGTTTTTTCTATTGATTCCTTGTTTAGTAAAGTTAAGATTGCTGAAAAAGGGACTGGAGAAGAGTCAACTTTAGCTAGAAGGCGTCCCGATGATTCGGAGGGTGAAAATCTTGTTGAGAAAATTGATAAAAGTGGGTTTGGAGAGGTCAAAACTTTAACTAGTGATGTGCCCACTCTTTTGGATTATAAAGACTTTAATTATGATAGTTGCTATTTGATTGATTGTATTTCTTTGTTGCAATCCATGATAAATTCACCTCATGCCTATGAACAAAATAAAGCTTTTACTAAACATATTGTTGATGCTATGATGAAAGCTTTTGAAGAAAAATTGGAATTAGAAGTTTCAATTCATAAAAAATTGCATGATGAATGGGAACCTACTATCAAATTCAAGATTAAAAATTATGATTGTTTTGCTTTGTGTGACTTGGGTGCTAGTGTTTCTACAATTCCGAAATCTTTATGTGATGTGCTTGGTCTTACCGATATTGAATCGTGTTCTTTGAATTTGCACTTGGCCGATTCTACTATTAAGAAGCCTATGGGAAGAATTAATGATTTTCTTATTCTTGCAAATAGGAATTATGTGCCCATAGATTTTATTGTTCTTGATATTGATTGCAATCCGTCTTTTCCAATTATTCTTGGTAGAGCGTTTTTACGCACTATCGGTGTCGTGATTGATATGAAAGAAGGCAATATTAAGTTCCAATTAACTTTGAGGAAGGGTATGGAACACTTTCCTAGAGAAATAATTATGCCACCATATGAATCAATCATGAGGGCATCTTATGGATCTCGAACCAAAGATGACAAAACTTAGATCCTTGCTTTATGCCTAGCTAAGGGCGTAAAACTATAGCGCTTGTTGGGAGGCAACCCAATGAATAAAATTTATTTTTGCTTTTTGCTTTCTGTTCTTGCGTGTTTTCACAATTATGCTACTATTATTACTGTGTTTTTTGTGTTTTAGTTAGTGTTTGTGCCAAGTAAAGCCTTTAGGATTTCTTGGGTGAGAGTTGTTTGATCTTGCTGAAAAACAAAAACTTATGAGCTCATGAAAACAATTGTTAAAAATCACCAGAAAGTGATAAAATGCCAATTCTTTTTGCAGAAGATTAATATACAAATTACCCAGGTCTTCATAATTTTTCAGAAATTTTGGAGTTACAGAAGTATTCGAAATAGTCAGATTACCAGACTGTTGCTGAAATAGTCAGACTGTTCTATTTTGACAGATTCTGTTTTCTTTGTGTTGTGTGCTTATTTCGATGGCTCTATGGTTTTCTTTGATGAGTTTTTGACATAGGAAAGTTGGAATACATTAGATATAATGCAAAAACAAAATATGAATTGGTTTGATATAGTACTTATATTAGTGGTTTGCTTTCTTATACTAACGGATCTCACAAAGGTTTTGTTGAGTTTTGTGTGATTGAAGTTTTCAAGTTTTGGGTTATCTTATGATGGATGAAGGAAGGATAGAAGAGCCTAAGCTTGGGGATGCCCCGGAATCCCAAGCTATTATCCAAAAATGAGCAACCGACTAAGCTTGGGATGCCCCCGAGTGGCATCCCCTCTTTCTTCTAACGACCATCGGTATTTTACTCGAAGCTATATTTTTATTCATCACATACTATGTGTTTTGCTTGGAGCGTCTTGTGATATGAGTCTTTGCTTTTTTTATTTTGTGTTTTAAGTCTTGATCCCTTGCAGGACACACCTATTTGAGAGAGCCAAAATTATGTCATGACTTGCTAGAATTGCTCTCTATGCTTCACTTAAATTTTTATGAGCTATGGACTTGCTCTAGTGCTTCACTTATATCTTTTTGAGCACGGTGTGCTTTAGTATTTTTGAAGAAATGCTCTCTTGCTTCACTTAGATTTATTTGAGAGTTAGTAAAATTTTCAAGAAATTCTCTCTTGCTTCACTTAAATTATTTTGAGATAAGATTTTTTTTTGCTCATGATCTTCACTTATATTTGTTTGAGCTTATGAAAAGCAACACATGAAAATTAGTCCCAAAGTGATAGATATCCAACAAGGATATAATAAAAAGTTTCAAGAAGATCACTGGACAAAATAAACTTGATTCTTAGTAATAGTTTTGAGATATGATGATGTGATATGTGAGTTGTGTTGATGAGTAATTATGAATTAGTAAGAATATTGGTGTTAAGATTTGTGATTCCCTATGCAAGTACGTAAGTCAATAGTCATGCAATGAAATTATATCCTACTTGTGGTGCATTATTCGGTGTTAATTATGCTTGATGCTTGCTTATGAGATAATTCATTTCTTGGTTGCTCGCTTCTCAATCTTTTGCTAGCCTTCATTTTGCACCAAGTATGATCCCTACTTGTGCATCCAAAATCCTTTAAACTAGTTTTGCCACATGAGTCCACTATATCTACCTATATGCGCTATTCTTTTGCCATTCTAAGCAAATTTGCATGTGCCATCTCTAATTTTCAAAATAAACTTCTCTTTTGTGTGTTCGTTTCGCTCGCGGAGCGGTGAGGGGTGGCTAATATTTTCCATGTTGGATGTGTTATTCTCACGATGAGTGTTTATTCACTTGTCATTGCACGAGAGTAAGGCAAAGATTTTAGGGATGCCCAGTCCCGAAATGAAAAAATGAATATACTTTATGTTGTCAAATAATAAATTCCTTGGAAAGTGTTGGTATGGAGGGCAACCGTGGATACGGCTAGCCATGGAAAGTGAAAGTATGGTGGGAAAAGGAATATACTTTATTTTCTGTTTGGGAACCGCCTATGATATATCTAGCATGGAAAGTGTTGGGAACTCTAAATCATTTTCGTTGGTGGGATGGATACACCTCCCAAATGTTTTTATCACTAAGTTTTTTGCTTTGAGCTCGGGCACCTCTACAAATCCCTACTTCCCTCTGCGAAGGGCCTTTCTTTTACTTTATGCAATTTTTATTTTCAATTTGAGTCTCCATCTTCTCTTATAAAAGCACCAACTAGGAGGCAATATGATCCTACTTGAGTATTAGGTGTAGCTAATATGCGAGTGTGTTTCATGAATGGATCAATGGTTGATCATGATGAGCTAGGGATAAATTATTTTAGCGTTGATATTTTGAAAGACATGGTTGCTTGTTGATATGCTTGAGTATCTAAATTTTCATGTCAAAACTAGACTATTGCTTTGAATCACATAAAAGTCCAAATGTCCATGCTACAAAGAAAAGAATATGATATGACATGTTAGGCAACATTCCACATCAAAAATTCTGTTTTTATAACTTACCTAGTCGAGGACGAGTAGGAGTTAAGCTTGGGGATGCTGATACGTCTCCAACGTATCTATAATTTTTTATTGTTCCATGATGTTATATTATCAATCTTGGATGTTTTATAATCATTTTATAGTCATTTTATATCATTTTTTGGTACTAACCTATTGCATAGTGCCAAGTGCCAGTTGCTGTTTTCTGCATGTTTTTTACATCGCAGGAAATCAATACCAGACGGAGTCCAAATACAACGAAACTTTACGAAGATTTTTTTTGGACCAGAAGGAACATAGTGGGCCCTGGCTGCGCCTGGGGGTGCCCCGAGGAGGGCACAACCCACCAGGGAGCTAGGAGGCCCAGGCGCGCCCTGGTGGGTTGTGCCCACCTCGGGTGCCCTCGGACCGCCTCTTTGCTCTATAAATACCCCAATATTCCCAAAACCCTAGGGGAGTCAATGAAATATTGATCCAGCTGCCACAGAGTCCAGAACCACCAGATCTAATCTAGACACCATCTCGAATGGGGTTCACCACCTCCATTGGTGCCTCTCCGATGATGCGTGAGTATTTATTTGTAGACCTTCGGGTCCGTAGTTAGTAGCTAGATGGCTTCCTCTCTCTCTCTCTCACTGAATTCTCAATACAATGGTCTATTGGAGATCCATATGATGTAACTCTTTTGCGGTGTGTTTGTTGGGATCTAATGAACTTTGGGTTTATGATTAGTTATATCTTTTTATATCCATGAAAGTATTTGAGTTTATTTGATCTCTTTTATGCATGATTGCTTATAGCCTCGTATTTCTTCTCCGATATTTGGGTTTTTGGCCAACTTGATCTATTTATCTTGCAATGGGAAGAGGTGCTTTGTAGTGGGTTCGATCTTACGGTGCTTGATCCCAAAGTGATGTAAGGGGAACCGACATGTATGTATCGTTGCTACTAAGGATAAAACAATGGGGTCTATCTCTACATAGATAGATCTTGTCTGCATCATGTCATCGTTCTTATTGCATTACTCCGTTTTTCCATGAACTTAATACACTAGATGCAGGCTGGATAGCGGTCGATGTGTGGAGTAATAGTAGTAGATGCAGGCAGGAGTCGGTCTACTAATCTTGGACGTGATGCCTATATAATGATCATTGCCTGGATATCGTCATGATTATTTGAAGTTCTATCAATTGCCCAACAGTAATTTTTTTACCCACCGTTTGCTATTTTTCTCGAGAGAAGCCACTAGTGAAACCTATGGCCCCCGGGTCTCTTTCTCATATATTTTCCTTTGCGATCTACTTTTCCTTTGCATTTATTTTCAGATCTATTAAACTAAAAATACAAAAATACCTCGCTGCATTTTATTTTTATTTATTTTATTTGGCACTCAATATATCAATCTATTACAACTTTCTCCCGTCAACATGCCATTTCTGGCGCCGTTACCTGAAAGGGATTGAAAACCCCTTTAACACGTCGGGTTGCGAGTGGTTGTTGTTTGTGTGCAGGGGATGTTTACGTTGTGTTTCTTGGTTCTCCTACTGGTTCAATAACCTTGGATTCATATTTGAGGGGAATACCTACCGCCACTGTGCTGCATCATCCCTTCCTCTTTGGGGAAATACCGACGTAGCTCCAAGCGACATCACCTCCCACGGCGTGCATTAAATGCGGAACGTGGGAGAGGTGGGATGAAACAGCTACAGGAATAGTGCGCCTAAAAAGTGCATCCACATCGGACAGTAAAGAGCCAGCTCCCGCACCTTCCCCATAAAAAGGAATCCACAAAGGGCGTTGCTCATTTACCTCCCCTCCTTTCCAATCTAGCAAGCCGCCATCGTCTTCTTCCTAGCGCAAGAGCAGAGCATATCTCCTCCACCCGCCGCCTCTACGCCCTTGCTTATCCCCAACCTCCTCTTCTATGATCGCCATGGCACCTAAAAAGGGCCAAGACAAGCCAGAGAAATTCGTCAATCCGAAGGCAGAGGCGAGGAAAGAAGCCCTGGCAGAAGCGCAGATGAACTATGTCGTCTTTGCGCCGGTGCTTGACAAGAGCACCCTAATAGAGTGGTACGCATTACATGTGGGGGAAGGAGACAACGGCTCACACTGTCCCCCATGTACCTCCCAGCTCCACCCAAGGGAGGAAAGATAAATACCCTTTGTTTACTGCATATTTCTACAGCGGACTCTGCCCTCCATTCCCTGATTTATTCAATGAGATCATGTATTCGTACGGGTTTCATCTCTTAGATTTCACATCGAAAGCCATAACTCGCATGTCTGTTTTCGCCCATACTCCCTCCGCCCGGTGAAAAGTGTATGTTTGGCTTCAAAATTTGTCCACAAAAAAGTGTACTTCTATCTTCCCAATGCACTTTAAAGTAGAAAAAGATATATATCTCTCATCACACGGTAATCAAGACCAATAACAATCTACAGATGGCCTTCTTAATTTCTACATGCACTTAGCTCATTAGGGGTTGGGTAATTAAAGAGGAGAGAGATGGTGGCTTGCATCTTTCCAATGCATTTTTTAGTTCACTCCATAATTTGTCCTAAAATTTCTAGATGTACACACTTCATCGGACGGGGGGAGTATGTGCAAAAACTTTGTCGGGGTAGTCCCCAATGTAGTCCTCTTCCACCACTATTTCATTCCACGCATTTAAGGATATGCCCTTTCTGGTAGTGTCACCTGAATTCCTAGGGAATGGAACAAGGACATTTATCCAGAGGGCAATCTACATCAGAAGTGGGATGAGTGGCAGGCGGATTGGTGCTGGATAAAAGAGAATGATTTCCCGCCATTCTGTTTGCCCTGGAAGAAGAAGGTGGTCCGCGACAAGGATTGGAGCAGTCTCGATACTCATGACAAGGAGGTCACAATTGCCGTCACTAGAATCCACCGTCTCAGAGCTGCCGGTCTCACCATTGAAATGGTGGGCGCTGACTTTCTTTGTCGCTGGATTGCCCCTCTGCAGAATAAGGGGAGACCAACCTGGGACTTCAAGAATGTGGTCGACATCATGAGGTTGCAACTGGCTTGAACAACAACATGATGGTCCTGCAGCACACAACTCTTTGCCATCAATTGTTCAGAACCAACGACAAGTTGAAGTTGCCGGAAACCATAGTTCCTTTATGCAACAACTCTGCCTTGGGAGCAATCATTGCAATGATGCAAGCATGAAATGCCCACGGTGTTGAAGGGTGTTGGGTTGAACCACTTGCAGATCGTGTGCAGGAGTGGTTTGATACTTTGGTGGGGTAAGCTGTCAGGGAAGAACCGGAGCTCGTCCATGCCACTACTGATGAAGAAGTGGCCTACAATACCAATAGGGAAGAAGAGGCAGGGTTAGCCGAAGAGGCTGGCAGCTCGGGATCTACGGCAGCTGATGTTGGCAAAGAAGAAGGGGTGTCGGAAGGAAACTTTGTAGACCAAGGCAAGGTTGCTGGAGAACAAGGCGAGGAGGCTGCCGTAATTCCCACTTAAGGGGACATAGTGAAAGAACGGCTGTACAGGGAGCCCCCTGCTCCAGCAAAGAAACCCCGCATCCTCCGGAAAGCTGTCTCTGGTGACCCTATGCATCCACCTTCTTCAGGTGATGGAGTTATCGACAAGAGGACTATCGGCAAGGTTGTGCCACGGCAAGGAGCCCGACAACAACCCACGTGACGCATGAGGCGGATGGCCGCGCCGACAGCCGGAGCAGTTGAATCGTCTCGACCCGTTGTTTCTGCTACAACCAAGTGCGCAAGAACTCCTACTCCACCTCCCTCCTCTAGCACAACACTTGGAGGGGAGTATGACCTCTCCGTCCTAAGCAAGCCCGAAGAAGAAGAAGAGTAAGAACTCTTGTTTGTCTTCGTCAATTCTTGATTCCTTGACTTGTTGATTTGATTTGCTTTGTCTTGATTTGCTTCCATAGAGATGCAAAAACATTGGCGCAGAGGGTGGCGAAGAGAGCAAAAACCACAACTGGCGACGAGCCACCGACAAGCGTTGTGGCTGATCCGGAAGTTGTGATTATCAGTCCCCAGCAGAGCCCCGGCGTGAGGCCATTACCCATTTTCTGCTGACGAGTGTTGGTGTGGAAATCTTCATTGCAGACATCGAGAATGTAGGAGAAGTGCGGCATGAAGGAAGAATCTCCAGGAGTAAATCTTGACGTGCCATCTTCATCAACTACACTGCCTGGAGATGGCTCTCTGGCAAGGGCCTGCATCGACGAGCCTGCCCGCGTCAAAGAGGAGCTGGCAAGCGGTTGCTGGCAACCATGCAACAACAACTACTGTTGTCGGAGGAGAATAAGTCCCTCCTCAATAGCCACATGCGGGTAATCCACTTGCTTTTGAGCACTTACTTTCCTTTATTGTTTTTGTTTTCTTGAACTTGATCTTGAATTTGATTTCTTTCTTCATCTATCTTCAGATCCACCTCCAATTGAGGAAATGAACGTTGATATCAATATTGACGAGATTGCAAAGGACGCCGCCAAGAAGGCCAGCAGGATTACTGCCGACGAGGTCAGCAGGGCTGCCACTGACGAGGCCACCAAGAAAGCTATTGAGGAGACCGGCAATGAGACCGTCGAGACCACTGACGACATCCCTGTCGCAGGAGCACTTGGCACTGACTCGACCATGAGGGTATCGGCTGTCGACAAGGTAGTTGTTGATGATCACCCTTCGACGTCCGAAAAGGCTGTGTCAAGAAAATATCTTAAAGTTGGTGACAATCTGTTCGTCAGCATACCAGGGACGTCAAGCACCGGGGCGCCAACTGAAGAAGATACTTTTGATAATGAGGCCATCACTGTTGCTGGACCCGAGGTTGTTGATGAGTCGTGCACTAGTAGCAGCAGATCCAAAGAACAGTAGCTCCTCAAGGCTGTGAGCGACAATTTCCAGCAACTCCAAGTACTTCACCGCAGCCGAGCAGAGAGAATAGTTTGAACCTTGTAATCTTTGAATTTGGACCTTGTAATGCCAGAATTTGAACCTCGCAGAAAAAATGCATGAAAAAGATTCTGAAGAAGATGAATTTGATTTGGAAGATCAGTTTGAACCTTGTAATCTTTGAATTTGGGCCTTATAAAGTTGGAATTTGAACCTTGCAATATTTATGGTATTTGTGATATAACGTAATTGGACGTTTAATTTGGTTATGCAATCATCTCCTGTTACAAGTATATATGTTGTTCTTCTATTGACAGAGCATATATGTTGTGCAGACAAAGCATATCACATCGCACATGGGCTAAACTAGGGAACACGTCGGTGATGATTTCATCAATCGCTGACAATTGTATACCAGCAAGCATTTGCCCACAACACACACAGCTTATTAGCAGCAATCGTTTGTGTTATTATCAGTCTTCACACACATTTCTGATTACGGACCTGTTTCCTGCGTATCACACCCATCTTGTTAAGTTGAATCGTTTCCGTTGTCTTGGCTCATCGCTAACAGTTCATCTGAGTGAATTGTATGTTGTACATCGCACACACCTTGATCTGGCCGACCATTTATGTTGTGTTGCCTAATCACAAACAGTTCATCCGGGTGAACTGTAAGCCGTATATCACACACACCTTCATCTGGCTGACCGTTTCTGTTGTGTTGATTGCCTAATCACAAACTATTCATTCAAGTGAACTATATTCCACGTATCGCACACACAACTCTAATCAGAATCGTGTTTGATGTCTCCGCCATCACAAACAGTTCGTATCATTTTTGACGATTTTCTTACAACACCGTTTTGTGATTAATGCATCACACACAGTTTCATGGAAGAGTCTCTGATTGTAGCGTCGCGTTTGGACCATCCTATAGTAGTGATGGCACACAATCCGGTCTTTCCTTTCTTTTTGTTTTAGTGGAATGAATCCATTCATAGGCCACTAACACCCTATCCATAATTAATCTTCCAGGAACAAACGCGCTCTAAGTTGGTGCAATAATATCTAGAAGAATGGACTTGAGCCTCAATGCCAACATTTTGGCAATGATTTTATATACCACATTGCACAATCTAATAGGGCGATATTGGGTAATCAATCAGAGGGGGTCTACTTTGGGAATAAGAACAAAGTTTGTATCATTCCAACAAAGGGGACATACATGTTATTAATAGCTGAAAGAGCCTCCTTGATTAGTTCTTTTCCCACTTGGTGCCAACATTTTTTTAAAAGAAAACAACATGTAATCCATCCAGACCCGGAGCTTTCAAATCACCAATGCTAAAGGCAGCGTGTTTCACATCATCAGCAGAGAACAGTGCCAGCAGGAAATCATTCATCTGATCATTAACTCACCAATGCTAAAGGCAGCGTGTTTCACATCATCAACAGAGAACGGTGCCAGCAGGAAATCATTCATCTGATCATTAACTTTGGGCAATATTTTGTTCAAAAGTGCAGCACATATTACCCTTACTTGAGGAGAGAACATAGCAAAGAAGTGATCAGGAATATGAGTGTTCGGCAGATTAGTACCTTCCATCCAATTTCCTTAATCATCCTTAGACCTTCTAATGTAATTTCGGTTTTTTCTTTCAGAAGCAAAATCCTGGAAAAATGCATGTGTCAGTATCCTTTTCTGAGCTAGTTAACCCGTGCTCTCCGTTTATGATATATCTCCTCTTGGTTCAAAACCTTTTCAATTTCCATAGTCAGGTCCTTTTTTCCATCATTAATGTCATTAAGGGGACCTCTCATAACCCTTTCAAGCTCGTGTTGAAGCTTTTTTCTATTGTTTCTTTAAAAGCCACCTATCCCCCTCATGCAGATTCTCATGCATGCACCCCAATTTGTCCAGAATGGTTGCACCTGGTTCATGGGTTTGTGCGCTGGTCAAGGCAGCCACCGGCCACCGCTATCTATGCGAACGTTGGTTCTTCAATCCATCTTGGCTTGAACCTCTTTTTTCATACCACTCCAGCTTCTATCACATGATATTCAGTGTCCAGGAGTAACAACAAGTGATCAGAGCCACTGTATCCCATGTGGATAATTCCTGCATGCGGGTACAGATCGCGCCAACTTTCATTCACTACACCGCAATCAAGTCGCTCTCTTATTCCTCCTCATTGCAATGTGTATTTATCACCCACAAACCCTAGGTCGTCCAAGTTGCAATCCTGCAACGCATCTTGGAAAGCTTGCATATACCTCAGAACCTAGGATTTCCTCCCTCCTTCTCATAATTATTCAGAATTTTGTTGAAATCTCTGAAGACCAGTCATGAGAGATTATGTTGGGCATTTAGACCCCTCAACCGCTGCCAAGATAGGTATTTATGTGCCAAAGCAGACTCCCCATAAAAGCCAGTAAATCTCCACTCTTTATCAACATCAAATATATGAACATCTATATAGTTTGAGTGTGCATATATAATCTGGACATTTGCATCTCTCTCTTCCAAAAAAATAAGCCCACATTTACGTTCATCCATTGTGACGCCCCCGATTCAATCGTACACTAATCATGCATGCAAATGTGTACGATCAAGATCAGGGACTCACGGGAAGATATCACAACACAACTCTAAAACATAAATAAGTCATACAAGAATCTAATACAAGCCAGGGGGCCTCAAGGGCTCGAATACAAGTGCTCGATCATAGACCAGTCAGCGAAAGCAACAATATCTGAGTACAGACATAAGTTAAACAAGTTTGCCTTAAGAAGGCTAGCACAAATTGGGATACAAATCGAAGAGGCGCAGGCCTCCTGCTGAGGGCCTCCTAACTACTCACAGTGGTCGTCGGTGGGCTGCACGTAGTAGTAGGCACCTCCAGTAGTAGTAAAGTCGCCGACGGTGGCGTCGGCTTACAGGCTCCAGCATCTGGTTGGGACAAACAGGTAGAAGGGAAAGGGGGGGGGGGGAAGGGGGAGAAAAGCAACCGTGAGTACTCATCCAAAGTACTCGCAAGCAAGGAGCTACACTACATATGCATGGGTATATGTGTTAAGGGGCCATATGAGTGGACTGAACTGCAGAATGCCAGAATAAGAGGGGGATAGCTAATCCGTCAAGATCAAGCGCTTCGGCAGCCTCCGTCTTGCAACATGTAGAAGAGAGTAGATCAAGTCCTCCAAGTAGCATCGCATAGCATAATCCTACCCGCGATCCCTCCTCATTGCCACGATAGAGAGCGATCACCGGGTTATATCTAGCACTTGGAAGGGTGTTTTATTAAGTATCCGGTTCTAGTTGTCATAAGGTCAAGGTACAACTCCAAGTCGTCACATTATCAAGATCACGGCTATTCGAATAGATTAACTTCCCTGCAGGGGTGCACCACATAACCCAACACGCTTGATCCCATTTGGCCGGACACACTTTTCTGGGTCATGCCCGGCCGCGAAAGATCAACACGTCGCAGCCCGACCTAGGCCAACAGAGCGGTCAGCACGCCGGTCTAAACCTAAGCGCCCAAGGGTCTGGGCCCATCGCCCTTAGCACACTCGCACGCTATAACGCGGCCGAAAGCAGACCTAGCAACCTCCATTACAAAGGAAGTCACGTTACGCGGTCCAATCTGGCGCGCGCCGCTCAGTCGCTGACGTCACGAAGGCTTCGGCTGATACCACGACGTCGAGTGCCCATATCTTTCCCACGTAGTTGGTTAGTGCGTATAGACCAAATGGCCAGACTCAGATCAAATACCAAGATCTCGTTAAGCGTGTTAAGTATCCGCGAACGCCGACCAGGGCCAGGCCCACCTCTCTCCTAGGTGGTCTCAACTTGCCATGTCGCTCCGCCACAAATAACAATGGGGCCGCTGGGAACCCAGCCCCACCTCTACGGGATGGAGCCACCTGTCCTTTTAGCCCCCATCTCCGAACAGTATCACAGGTAATGTAATAGTGTAAAGTATATAGTATATGCCCGTGATCACCTCCCGAAGTGATCACAGCCCAGTAGTATAGCATGGCAGACGGACAAGAGTGTAGGGCCACCGATGGAACACTAGCATCCTATACTAAGCAGTAGGATAGCAGGTAAAGGTAACAATGAGTAGCAAGGACAGGCTATGCAAAGAAAGATAGGATTAACGGAAAGCAGTAACATGCTACACTACTCTAATGCAAGCAGTATAGAGAAGAATAGGCGATATCTGGTGATCAAGGGGGGGGGGGCTTGCCTGGTTGCTCTGGCAAGAGAGAGGGGTCGTCAACTCCGTAGTCGTACTGGGTAGCAGCAGCGTCGGTCTCGGTGTCTAGCGGAAGAAGAGGGGGAAGAAACAATGAATACAATGCAAACAGATGCATAACGGTGCATGACAAAGCAATGTGTGATGCTAGGCGTGCCCTAACGCGGTATGAGGTGATACCGGTGAAGGGGGGAAACATCCGGGAAAGTATCCCCGGTGTTTCGTGTTTCCGGACAGATGAACCGGAGGGGGAAAGTTGCGTGTTCGATATGCTAGGGGTGTGTGGCGGACGAACGGGCTGCGTATCCGGATTCGTCTCGTCGTTCTGAGCAACTTTCATGTAGAAATTATTTCCATCTGAGCTACGATTTATTTTATATGATTTTCTAAAGTTTTAAATCATTTTTAGAATTTATTTAATTAATTTAAACTAACATTATCCAGAATAGTGTTTGCTGACGTCAGCATGACATCAGCAGTCAACAGAGGTTGACTGGGTCAAACTGACGTGTGGGCCCAGTGGGACCCACCTATCATACTCTCATAGGTTGATTAGGGTTCAGGTTAAACAAAATACTGTTTAATTAAACTAACTGGTCAATTAGATTAACTAAGTAGGATTAATTAACTTAATTAATTTAGTTAATTAATTAGTTAATTAAATTTATTATTTTTATTAATTTTATTATTATTATTATTATTAGAATTCTTTTTTTTTCGTTCTGAGGGGTGGGGCCCCCTAGTCAGTGGCACACAGGGCATTAACAGGCACGGGAGCTAACGGGTGCGTGGGCGCCTGGGGCAGCCCGACGCTTAGCTCGGGGTGGCCATCGGCTTACGCCGGGCGCCAAGGCAGCGACAACGCGGGCGAGGAGCAGGCGTCACCGGGCCGTGGCTGGAGAGGGCGCATGGGGGAACGGCGGGCGCGGGGTAGCGCAAGGACGACGCCGGAGTTGCAGCACCGCTGGTGGAGCGACGAGGCGACGAGGTGGGGCGCAAGGCGAGGGGCGCCGTGGTTGGGTCGTCGGACGCGGGTGCGCGGGAGCCGTGGCGAGGCACGAGGCTGCGGGGTGGGTCGAGGAGGTCCAGGGCGCAGGTGACGCACGGGCGCAGCAGAGAGCACCGACGGCGTCAGGCGCGGGCGCGTCTGGGCGTGGTGGGAGCGGAGCAAGACGGGCGGCGAGTAAGGCAGGACGTGACGGCGGATCCGCCAGGGAAGAAGACGGGAAGATAAGGGGGCTCACATAGCCCTGTAGATGTGCATTCGCGTGCTCGGGGAGGCCTGAGGTAGACGGACGGCGATGATGAGGTCGGGGTCGTCCGACGAGGCAACACCGGCGACGACGTCGGAATCGCAACGCCGAGTGGCGCGGTGGTTTCGAGGGAGAGGGGCCGGGGCCGCGAGGAGGACGACGAGGATGGGGCTGCGAGGCCCGGCGACGGGAAGGGCGGCGGCGGCCGGGGAGCGACGTTGGGGGCGGCGGCGATAGCGAAGCGATGACGGTCAGAGCCCCGATCCAGATCGGTGGGGAACGAGAGGAGTGGGGGTTAAGGCGCGGGGTGGGCCGACCGGTTGCTGGGCTGGCCGGCTGTGTGGCTAGTTGGGCCACCTGGCCCAGGGGAGAGGGGGGTTCTCCCTTTTGTGCTGCTTTTGTTTTATTTTTCCCGTTAAATAGTTTTTCTATTTTATTTACTATTCATTTTAGTTTTGTTCACTATAAAGCAACACCTAATGTAGTGTTACTAGTTATACCATTGCCGATACTAGTTAGGCATTAAAAAAACATTTTGTAATCTTATAACTTGAAAAGGTATTTAATTAATTGTTCTATTAGTTGTTTTGGTTAATTTAGAGCATTTAAACATTTTATAAAAATGTGGTTTCTCCATCATAATTACTTATGCATTATTTGACACAACCCAAACTATTTAGTTTTGATATTCGAAAACTTTTGTGGTTTGCCATATTTTGAATTTGAATTTTGAAACCGTTTTGAACTAACGTGAGGTTAACAACAGTAACCGTGGTGACGTGGCATCATTAGCAGGGAATTACTGTAGCTTAATTATCCGGGCGTCACATCCATCACCTGGGAAAATGATCTTATAATTCATATTCAGTCGCCTTCATAAGCAAGTTGCCGGATAGTCATCAAGTTGTATCTCCGACAGGAACATCACCTCGGGGTTACATTGCTTCTGGACGTCCAGAAGCGCTCGAACTATCGGATCGTTAACCAACCCCCGGCATTTCCATGCTAGGAGTTTCATTGCTCCCGGAGGTCACCCTCAAGGGGCACCATCGATCCTAAAATTGCATTAGTTGAATCTCCATTCATTAAATCTCCCTCATCTCCTCTCGGCTCCTTTTTATTTGTGTCCTTTGTGGTGTACCGACAAGGACCGTGTCCCTTACATCCACATCAGGCTCGCCTTTGAAATGAATTACTTTTTTAGCTACCGAGGAAGAACATGGACCTTATATTTTTTCTGTGTTTACAAAGGGTACAAGTGCAGCACCTGGGTTAGTAGAAGCACCAACAGAGTTCAACCCATCGATGGTAGCACTGTCATTTGTTGTCCTCTTACCAAGAACCTATGATGCTTCATCCATTATCACATCCTGTCCTGAGCTACTGTTCCCATATGCATTCTCTTTAACAGATCCATCGCTATTATTCACCCCCACCTGATATAAAGCATTGAAGCGCCAACTCTCAGTATTAGCGGTAGGTGGGTTCAGTTGCATATGACCTCGGCCCCTTCCAGGGCCTCAACTATTGCCTCTTCCACGTCCAAACACTTCATCATCTACATCCCTCTGGCACCCTCCGGTTCCTCGACCTTCACGGTCGCCTCCCCTTCCTCTCCTAGATCCCAGAATAAAACTCCCCCATTCAAATTTTTTCAGATCATGTTCACCAGTACCACATTCTTCGTGCCAATGTCCCATCAGCCCACAAGTATTGCGGAAGGTTGACAACTCCTCGAACTTAACTAGGTTTTTTTTGTTTCTCCTCCCCTAGTTATATCGACAGCTCTTGTAAGTCTCCTTTTCACATCCAACTTAATCCTCACCCAAATGAACTCGCCAATGGGCCCATTTGGGAGGGTGACCTGCACCTCTTGATCTTCCCCTGTTCGTGATGCCAATTTTTCCAATGCAGCTTTGCTCTTCAACACACCATCCGACAGTTTGTGTATTTGGCACCAAGTCTCCAACTTATCAAGTTTTAGCTTCTTCGGGTTTGAAAACCCATGGTACTCAGCTAGCAACAATGTCATGCCTCAGAAGTCCCATGGTCCCTGATGCATATCCTTGTTCCAGTCACCAAGACAATTGAACTGGATCGAGAAAAGATTTGCATTGATTCTCCTCCATACTACTGTTTGGGTTGGGTTCCATACCGCTTTCATATCTGCAATCAGGGAAATTTGGCTAAACCTCTTTGTTGTTAGCAGCCGCACCAGGGATAGCCACTTCTTCTTGATCTCCTCCACATTTATTTCTTCCATCTCCTCATCCTGAAGATTCAACCTCTCTAGCAGTTTATCTGTCTCTTCGATGCTTAGATCGCTTGATCCACTGCCATCTCCCATCTCCGCCATGGCGGCGCAAACAGTCAAACTAACAAACCCTAGAACCCGCGATCATGCTCACCAAACAAGACGGGCAAAACTCGACGAGGCATGGGAGGCGATTAGGGGGAGGGGACAACTTCAACTTTCTCGTCAGAATTAATCGTGATGGGGAGAAAATTGTGTTGGCGGTGCCACCCGAGGACTAGAGAACCCTGGTCGCCAGACCTAGGCTCTTGTTATTTTTCCCTTACTTTTGTTGCTCTTTGTTTCCTTGGTCGCCAGACGTAGGTCGCATGTATTACATTGGTGCTAAAGTGTCACTTGTTGGCACTTCTTTTTTCTAGTGAGAGGATGCGTGTGATTGGTGTGTTTTTTGGGTTGGTTGTTGCCGATTAATTTGAGAAATCATTGAGCCAGCAAAAATCGTGAATCAAATCCAATATTGAATACCCTACCGGATTTGGTTTTCGAAAAGGAGGATAAAGTGTGCTGATAATGTCAAGAGAGGTCAAGGTAGACTGAACTTGACATGGAAGGAGTCCGTAAGGAGAGATATGAAGGATTGAAGTATCACCAAAGAACTAGTCATGGACAGGAATGCGTGTAAGATTGCTATCCATGTGCCAGAACCATGAGTTGGTCGCGAGATCATATGGGTTTCACCTCTAGCCTACCCCAACTTGTTTGGGACTAAAGGCTCTGTTGTTGGATAACCCCGGCCTCTGCATCGGGACGATGCATGCAGCCATATATTATTAAAAATGCAAAACCCAGTAGCCGAATAACATCGACCCGGAAATAAAATGACAAGCAAACCTGAGGCCGCATGCCTCACGACAGTAACTCCACCAGATAACCGCTAACCCTATGTTACAAGATGACATCAAAACGAACAATACACTACTCTTAGGCTATCCCTTCAAGAAGGAACCACCGCACGTGCGCCGATGATGGCAAGTCCAATACAAGGTCGAACTCCGGATTATCATCCCCAAAGCCAAGCTTTAATCCACCATCTTCAGCAAGGACACGACGCAGGCGCACGTAGACATAGCTTGATCAGAGATTTTGTGTTTCCATCGAAGTGCATAAAGTCATCGTTCAAGCCGTATGTACCATCGTCCTTACATGTTCACCGACGGCTCGATAACCGGATACCTCTGGAGAAGACACCAGAAGACAGACACCCCATACCGCCTGCCTCCCGGCACTGTTGCACCACCTTCGATCCAACATCAACAAGGTAGACATAAGACCTCCGCCAGAGCCACCGTGCAGCACGTGTCGGTAGCAGGCATGACTTGACGTCCCCGCATGAATTAAGAGCTCCCAATTCAAAATGGAACACCTCGATTAATTGGGAGAGCTCCAAAATTAAGAGCATAGTCTATTAAATAATATCTGTCCATGGCAATACAGGAGCAATTACCTAGTCAAAAGAAGAAGAAAAAGGCACTGTATATGCTCTCAAAATGTTGTAATAGAGATTCTAAAAAAATGTCGTAGTCGAATGTTTTCAAAAGAAAAAAAGAGCGACTGTATATGTAATCTTTCCATAAAATGCCGAAATAAATTATACCAACTTTATACTAGCTCTAGTATAAATTTGTACTAAGCTCAAGACACTTATTTTAGGACGGAGGGAGTATGTGGCAATGCAATTTCAAGTGCTCATATCGAATTACTCCCTCCATTCAAAATTACTTGTCGTGAAAATGGATGTATGAGACAAGTAATTCCGAACGGAGATCCTACCGGTAAAGGCTGACGCCGAGAGGATTAAGATGGGAATTTGAACGTAAGTAAACATCAGACATATCGTGGCGCGCGGTGCGGGCATCCGGTCGTGACGATAATTTTGCATCTTTGCGCGTACTCACATCACATGGTGGCGTTGAAACGGCAGCAGGACTGGTGAAATGTGGGAGGTGGAGCTGTTGGGTGAATTCACAAGTCAGAGCTGCGAAGCCGAAACAAAATTGAAGGAGCTTGAAATGATTGTTAGTGGCGTAGTGCTGACGTGCTGTCCCAGTAGCGCCCTACGTAGGTAGAGGGAGCTGCTATCAGTTTCTTGAGATCGGTTCCCACACGTGTTTCTCCTAATTATTAGGCAGGCGCAAGGACAAGTGTAGACGAGCGGAGCCTCCTGCCATTTCTATTCTACTATCGGTGATCATGCATGCATCCACGATAATCAGAGAAGGAAATGGAGTGATACGGGAATGATAAAAAAAGGGGAACAAAACAGAACTAAAAGCACACCAAATGTGCGTGTGGGCAGCATCACTAACGCGCACACAAAGGATAGGCACGGGCGCGCAACGCACGCAAGCAAGCATCGAGCCATAGGAAATGCGAGTAATTGGTTCAGGGTCGACCATAGTAGTAGTATTTGGTAGTTAGTGCTCCCCCCAACTGGCATTGTACGTACTGCGGTATCCGGTATGGAGTAGGCGGCCGCCCGCCCGCTGTCAAATACCTGTTCAAATCCTTCCTCGGCCATGGCATGCCAAATCAGCTGGCTCGTAAGTGGGCCCCCGCGTCCAGTCCAGTACTCCCGGAGCGCCATGCCATCCATCATCCATCCTACCACGCCACGCGCACGCGCTACACACGGCGGCACGATCGCTCCCCTCCCCTACTTCCTTCCTCCTCGCACGCGCACGCGGGAGCACTGGGACAGGACAACGCGTCCGTCCCTCCCGGAGCAACTTCCCCCGCCTCTCTCCCTCTCCTTCTTCCTCCCCTGCCTTCCAATGCTCAGTACAAAATCTCGACTACTTGCCTTTGTCTTTCGCGCGCGCCGTCAGAAACTGCCTCCGCAGGAGGGAAGGGAGGAGGGGGTGTTGTGCCGTGGTCGATACTCTGAAGATTGATTCCGGTCCGCCGGCAACATGAGGTTCAGGATCCGGAAGAAGCCTGCGTCCGCGCCGCCGGACGCTTCTTCCACGGCCGCCGTGCCGGCCACTGCGGGCGGCGGCGGCCGGGCGACGATCGTCGCCAGCCCAGATCGCTACGGCACAGAGAATGGTACGTAGGTCATCTTCTGCGGAAACCGTTACTTTCTTCATTTCCGTTATCGATTCCTTCCTCTTCCTGCCTTAAACGGGGAGGGGTAACAATTCGATTCAAGGATTGATTCTTCTTCCTAGTGCTTCCCTTTTCTGTTTATAACTAATCAATCTTGGACCGACCACAAAGATTTTAGTTGATTGCTCCCACGAAATTAATCTAAGTTATCCTGCCACTCTCAGGGATTGGTTGGGTTGAGAATCAGAATTGAATTATGCTAACTGTATAGTCGGTTCTTGTCTCGTTCGGCGTTCGATTAGGATGATCAGGGAGATCAATGCAATCAGTACCTCCCATCAGATTTATTCATTCCTTCACCTGCTAGGTGCACCTACCATGCCATGTGGTAGCTAGGCAACATACCTCTGAATGCGATTGTGATGGGTCGGACTCACACAGTATCCGAGCTGCTGGCTTTCGGACGGACGAGTGCTTCCTGCTGCCATTTTCATCTCATGTCCTACTCTTTTGCTCCATCTGGTACTATGCTACGTAATGTTGGTTCAATTGGACAGATAATCCTATTTTTATTTTCCCTCGCTGCAAATTTCCTCTTAGGGCCAGTGTGTGCCTTGTATATCGAAAGAAGACTTCAAGCTGGCTTCTTGTATAACATAACATCAAACTGATGTTACTTACCATCAATAGGCAACACATGATATGGTCAAAGAAAGTTTCAACAGGAAGTCAAATAGAAGCTCCACAATCACTACTTTTCTCCATAAAAAATATTGTAAAGTTGATCATCAGGACACTTTTTTTTCTGTCTGAATACGAATAAAGCTCGCGCCTTTCACTTTTTCTGGCCAAACATCCTAATCTGAAAAAGGCTATTATTTTTCTTGTTAAATATCATCAATCAGTGTTATTGCCTATAGGCCACGACAGTGGTTTCTCGTGGTTTTATTTCGCGCTTCTTGTTCTTCCATGCCTCATCGTTAACTGAAGTTACAGTTAAAAGACGCGTCTACTACTGCAGTAGTTTGCTTCTACTGAAATGCTCCTTTGCTCTAGTAGTTTAATTGAATTAATGACAATTGGAAAAAGACCAGAGAAGATAATATTTTCAGTCCTAGGATCATAACATCAACCATTGATCCATTCAGTGCTGATTGTTACGCCAGGAGGAAGCAGAGATGAGTCGTTCTTCGAGGCAAGGCCGTGGTTAGACTCGGACAGTGAAGATGATTTCCAAAGCGTGAGAGGAGGTAAAACATCATATTTTCTTGTTTTTTTTAATGAATGGTATGATTGGTGTCAACTTCTCACATCCTAACATCTCTGTTCATCCGGATCCTCAAGACTTCACTCCTTCAAGAGGTAGCACACCAGATCACCAGATGCAAACATCATTCGCAGCGCGGATATCTGCGGACACTCCTTCGCTGACAGAGAAGAAGCAGAGGCTCCTTGAGCTGCTTCAGGAAAAGCAGCAGTACGATGACGAGCATGGTGCCACTACCGATGCCGGTAGTGAGACAGGGAACAGCATTCATGCTGAAGAACATCTGAATCCTTCTGGGAAAGTAGAGAAAGCAAAGAAGCCAGCCAAGCCAGGTTGCTTCGCTTGCTCTGCTTGGAAGCTTAGCTTCAAGTGCTGCCGGAAGAAGAAGAAAGAGCAGAAGGATTTGTGAGTTAGTTCTCAGGTGTTGGATTTTGGCTTCTTGAAAAATATGATCGCAAGAGAGCAGGTACATGTATATACCTTTTTTGGGGGTGAATGAAATACCGCAACTAGAAGAAGTATAAGGAGTGTGGAGTGGCCTGTTCAATAGTGGCATGAATAGTGAAACAATTATGCAGGGTAAAATATATAGCATACATGATTGCTTCTTCCTGTTTTGTCATTAGTGATTTCGTCAGATCTTAATAATTCTTCTGGACCATCAACTTAGAATTTGTCAAGCAAGGTTTATGGACCCCTCTTTTCTCCATGATTTCTCAGGCCAGGTCACGTAATGTCCTTGTGATTTGTGGGCTAATTAGGTGGAATAATGTTGAAACAAACTGGGGACGGCACTCAAGTCCTTTCAACGAGTTTATGTGGCAGGTGATGTGTGTTCGCTAAAGTTTTGACAACAGCTTTGATGGCCTTGACCTTTCAAACAAACTAGAATTACGAAAAAAAACTTTTGCATTATAATTCCAGCGGAGCTGACAATCAGTAATATTTCTGCATATATCTCTGGGTATTTTGGCCAAACCAAAAAGGGTTAAGCAGATGCATAATTTGCCTGGATTTTAAGTTTTAATCAGGCAGAAGCACATGATTGTGTCTTGCAATAGACGGACGGTCAGTACAATCATTTCAGCAGAGAGAGTACCGCGCCATCATGGGAATTTGTGATTCTTATGGGAATTTCTGAAAATCCCACTCCTCTATTTCTCAACATAGCTATATGTAGACACATATGGGCCTGATGGGCCATATTTAACTCACTAACACGCACACAAAACATTCAATACTCCCACTCAAGATGGTGGTAGATATTTATCAACCTCATCTTGTTACATGCTGATTTGAACTTTTTTTTATGAAACAAAACCACTTTATTACTTCAAAATAACAGTGACATCGTCTATTAGGAGAGATACAATTTCGCTCATGGGCTCCTCAAACCAATCGTTGGTTTAGAAACTTTAGCCAATCTAGCAAGCTCAAGAACAACCTTATTAGCATCCTTTTACAATGTTCAACACTACTAAGAGGAAAATCACAAGCTATATAATAGCAATCGTTGAAAACTGCCGCCGTTGCTCCCGTCGAATGTCCTCCATTCTTCATAGTACCAATGACTTCCAATTATCAAAGTTAATAAATAGGCGATTGTAACCCGCCCTTTGCGCAAGAGAAAAAACAAATCTTAGGAATAAAGTTTTGGCAGTCAGGACATCAGTTCACCAATCAATATTCCAATTACCCCAACAATAAATTTCCCGCTAGTGTCTCTTAGGACTACACTCGCTGAGCCCCTAAGCAAGTCTTAATCAAACGATGCATCTTCATTAAGTCTTGATCAAAAGATCCAGTCAGAAATCTGGTCCCTCCTATTTATGCCCCTACCTATCCCATCAGTTTGTTGGTGAACGTTGCATGGGAAACAAAAAAAATTCTACGCTAACCAAGATCAATCTAGGAGATGCACAGAGGAGAGATTGGATCTACATACCCTTCTAGATCGCTAAGCGGAAGCGTTAAGAAACGCGGTTGATGTAGTCGAACGTCTTCGTGATCCAATCACGATCCGTCCACGAACTTCCGATCAAGTGCCGAACGGACGGCACCTCCGAGTTTAGCACACGTGCGGCTCGGCGGCATCCTCTCCTTCTTGATCCAGCAAGCGAGAGAGATGGGTAGATGAGATCGGGACCAACACGACGCTATGTTGGTGATGGTGGCAGCGGAATTCCGGCAGGGCTTCGCCAAGCGCGTACCGGTGAAACGTGGGAGTTGGGAGTGGTAACCGGCAAGGGTCGAAGGGTGGCTGCCCCCAACGCCTCCCCACCTTTCTATAGGCGTGGAGGGGGCTGGTGGCTTGCCCTCCAAGGCCCTAGGGTCGTTGGCCAAAGGGGGAGGAAGGAAATCCCACCTTTCCTTCCCCACCGATCGCTATCCCCCTTTTAGGGATCCTGGTCTTATCCCCTTGGGATATGATACTATTCCTTTTAAGGGAGGATCTTGGTGCGCCTAGACCAAGGTTGCGCGGACTTTGTTAGGGAACATAGCATGAAATTTCAAAAAAAATCCTACGATCACGCAATATCTATCTAGGAGATGCATAGCAACGAGAGGGGGAGAGTGTGTCCACGCACTCGTGAGATCGAAAGCGGAAGCGTTAGCTTAACGCGGTTGATGTAGTCGAACATCTTCTCGATCCAACCGATCAAGCACCGAACGTACGGCACCTCCGAGTTCTGCACACGTTCAGCTCGATGACGTCCCTTGAACTCTTGATCCAGCAAAGTGTCGAGGTAGAGTTTCGTCAGCACGACGGCGTGGTGACAGTGATGGTGAAGTGATCCGCGCAGGGCTTCGCCTAAGCACTACGACAATATGACCGGAGGAGTAAACGGTGGAGGGGGGGCACCGCACAAGGCTAAGAAACAATTGATGTGCTTTGGGGTGCCCCCTGCCCCCGTATAAAAAGGAGGAGAGGGGAGGAGGCCGGCCCTAGGGGCGCGCCAAGTGGGGGGAAACCCACTAGGACTCCTAGTCCTAGTCGGCTCCCCCCTTCCTTCTTTCGGAGGGGGAAATGGGGAAAGAGAGGGAGAGGGAGAAGGAAAGGGGGCCGCGCCCCCTCCCCTTGTCCAATTCGGACTCCCCATGGGAGGGGGGGGCGCCACCCCTTGTGGGCTACCCTCTGTCGGTGTCAAAACCGGCCGATCTCGGGTAGGGGGTCCCGAACTGTGCGTCAGAGGATCGAAAGTAACAGGAGGCGGGGGACACGATGTTTACCCAGGTTCGGGCCCTCTTAACGGAGGTAATACCCTACTTCCTGCTTGATTGACTTTGATGAGTATAGGGGTTACAAGAGTTGATCTACCTTGAGATCATAATGGCTAAACCCTAGATGTCTAGCATGTGATTATGATTGCCCCTACGAACTAAAACCTCCGATTTATATAGATACCGGAGGGGCCTAGGGTTGTACAGAGTCGGTTTACAGAGAAAGGAAACTATACGCCTAGCCGCCAAGCTTGCTATCCACGCTAGGAAGAGCTCCATTCGGACACGGGAGAAAGGCCCTTCTATCTTGTACCTTCACAGCCCATTAGTCCGGCCCACGTCACATAATCCGACCATCCGAGGACCCCTTAATCCAGGACTCCCTCACCCTCTCTCTCACCTTATGGCCCAAGTAGCCCATTACTTTCCCCGGGGGGTTCTGGTAACCCCTCGGTACTCCGATAAATATCTGAAACACTCCGAAACCATTCCGTTGTCCGAATACTATCGTCCAATATATCAATATTTACCTCTCGACCATTTCGGGACTCCTCGTCATGTTCGTGATCTCATCCGGGACTCCGAACAATCTTCGGTCACAAAAACACATAACTGATAATACAAATTGTCATCGAACGTTAAGCTTGCGGACCCTACGGGTTCGAGAACTATGTAGACATGACCGAGACACATCTCCAATCAATAACCAACAGCGGAACCTGGATGCTCATATTGGTTCCTGCATATTCTACGAAGATCTTTATCGGTCAAACCGCAATGACAACATACGTCATTCCCTTTGTCATCGGTATGTTACTTGCCCGAGATTCGATCGTCGGTATATTTATACCTAGTTCAATCTCGCTACCGGCAAGTCTCTTTACTCGTTCCATAATGCATCATCCCGCAACTAACTCATTATTCACATTGCTTGCAAGGCTTATCATGATGTGCATTACCGAGGCGGCCCAGAGATACCTCTCCGATACTCGGAGTGACAAATCCTAATCTCGATCTATGCCAACCCAACAAACACCTTCGGAGACACCTATAGAGCATCTTTATAATCACCCAATTGCGTTGTGACGTTTGATAGCACACAAGGTGTTCCTCTGGTATTCAGGAGTTGCATAATCTCATAGTCAAAGGAATATGTATAAGTCATGAAGAAAACAATAGCAATAAAACTTAATGATCATTATGCTAAGCTAACGGATGGGTCTTGTCCATCACATCATTCTCCTAACGATGTGATCCCGTTCATCAAATGACAACACGTGTCTATGGTTAGGAAACTTAACCATCTTTGATTAACGAGCTAGTCTAGTAGAGGCTTACTAGGGACACTGTGATTTGTCTATGCATCCACACATGTATCAAGTTTCCGGTTAATACAATTCTAGCATGAATAATAGATATTTATCATGACATAAGGAAATATAAGTAACAACTTTATTATTGCCTCTAGGGCATATTTCCTTCAGTCTCCCACTTGCACTAGAGTCAATAATCTAGATTACATTGTAATGATTCTAACACCCATGGAGTCTTGGTGCTGATCATGTTTTGCTCGTGGAAGAGGCTTAGTCAACTGGCCTACAACATTCAGATCCGTATGTATTTTGCAAATCTCTATGTCTCCCTCCTTGACTTAATCACGGATGGAGTTGAAGCGTCTCTTGATGTGTTTGGTTCTTTTGTGAAATCTGGATTCCTTCGCTAAGGCAATTGCTCCAGTATTGTCACAAAAGATTTTCATTGGACCCGATGCACTAGGTATTACACCTAGATCGGATATGAACTCCTTCATCCAGACTCCTTCATTTGCTGCTTCCGAAGAAGCGATATACTCCGCTTCACATGTAGATCCCGCCACGACGCTTTTCTTGGAACTGCACCAACTGACAGCTCCACCATTCAATATAAATATGTATCCGGTTTGTGACTTAGAGTCATCCGGATCAGTATCAAAGCTAGCATCGACATAACCATTTACGACAAGCTCTTTGTCACCTCCATAAACGAGAAACATATCCTTAGTCCTTTTCAAGTACTTCAGGATGTTCTTGACCGCTGTCTAGTGATCCGCTCCTGGATTACTTTGGTACCTCCCTGCTAAACTTATAGCAAGGCACACATCAGGTCTGGTACACAGCATAGCATACATGATAGAACCTATGGCTGAAGCATAGGGAATGACTTTCATTTTCTCTCTATCTTCCGCAGTTGGTGGGGCATTGAGTCGACTCAACTTCACACCTTGTAACACGTGCAAGAACCCTTTCTTTGGTGATCCATTTTGAACTTCTTCAAAAATTTATCAAGGTATGTGCTTTGTGAAAGTCCTATTAAGCGTCTTGATCTATCTCTATAGATCTTGATGCCCAATATATAAGCAACTTCACTGAGGTCTTTCATTGAAAAACTCTTATTAAAGTATCCTTTTATGCTATCCAGAAATTCTATATCATTTCCAATCAACAATATGTCATCCACATATAATATTAGAAGCGCTACAAAGCTCACACTCACTTTCTTGTAAATACAGGCTTCTCCAACAGTCTGCATAAAATGATATGCTTTGATCACCTTGCTACCTCTTGAGCACTGCGTTGGTTTTACCTTGAAGAGGAAAGGGTGATGCAGCAAAGTAGCATAAGTATTTCACTCGGTTTTTGAGAACCAAGGTATCAATCCAGTAGGAGACTACATGCAAGTCGCCTCATACCTACACAAACAAATAAGAACCTTGCAACCAACGCGATAAAGGGGTTGTCAATCCCTTCACGGCCACTTGCAAAAGTGAATCTGATAGAGATAATAAGATAAATATTTTTGGTATTTTTTATGATGTATATTGAAAGTAAAGATTGCAAAGTAAAATAGATTGGAAACTTATATGATGGAAAATAGACCCGGGGACCATAGGTTTCACTAGTGGCTTCTCTCAAGATAGCATAAGTATTACGGTGGGTGAACAAATTACTGTCAACCAATTGATAGAAAAGTGCATAGTTATGAGAATATCTAGGCATGATCATGTATATAGGAATCACCTCCGCGACAAGTAGACCGAAACGATTCTGCATCTACTACTATTACTCCACACATCGACCGCTATCCAGCATGCATCTAGAGTATTAAGTTCATAAGAATAGAGTAACGCATTAGACAAGATGACATGATGTAGAGGGATAAACTCAAGCAATATGATATAAACCCAATCTTTTTATCCTCGATGGCAACAATACAATGCGTGCCTTGCTGCCCTAACATCCTTTGGGAAAGGACACTGCAAGATTGAACCCAAAGCTAAGCACTTCTCCCATGGCAAGAAAGATCAATCTAGTAGGCCAAACCAAACTGATAATTCAAAGAGACTTGCAAAGATAACAAATCATACATAAAAGAATTCAGAGAAGAATCAAATATTGTTCGTAGATACTCTTGATCATGAACCCACAATTCATCGGATCTCGATAAACACACCACAAAAAGAATTACATCGAATAGATCTCCAAGAAGATCGAGGAGAACTTTGTATTGAGATCCAAAGAGAGAGAAGAAGCCATCTAGGTAATAACTATGGACCCAAAGGTCTGTGGTAAACTACTCACACATCATCGGAGAGGCTATGGTGTTGATGTAGAAGCCCTCCGTGATCGAATCCCCCTCGTGAGCGCCGAAAAAGGCCCCAAGATGGGATCTCACGGGTACAGAAGGTTGCAGCGGTGGAAATAGGGTTTCTTGGTGCTCTCGGATGTTTTCGGGGTATATGAGTATATATGGGTGAAGGAAATCGGTCAGGGGAGCCACGAGGGGCCCACGAGGGTGGGGGCGCGCCTACCCCCCTAGGCGCGCCCTCCTGCCTCGTGGCCTCCTTGTTTCTTTCTTGATGTTCACTCCAAGTCTACTGGATTGCGTTTGTTCCAAAAATCACTCTCCCGAAGGTTTCATTCCGTTTGGATTCCGTTTGATATTCCTTTTCTGCGGAACACTGAAATAGGCAGAAAAAACAGCAATTTGCACTGGGCCTTTGGTTAGTATTTTAGTCCCAAAAATAATATAAAAGTGTATAATAAAGCCCATTAAGCATCCAAAATAGATGATATAATAGCATGGAACAATAAAAAATTATAGATACGTTGGAGACGTATCAAGCATCTAAGCTTAATTCACCTTTCGTCCTCGAGTAGGTAAATGATAAAAGCAGAATTTTTGATGTGGAATGCTACCTAACATATTTTCTAAGTAATTCTCTTTATTGTGGCATGAATGTTCAGATCCGAAAGATTCAAGACAAAAGTTTAATATTGACATAAAAATAATAATACTTCAAGCATACTAACTAAGCAATTATGTCTTCTCAAAATAACATGGCCAAAGAAAGTTATCCCTACAAATTATATAGTCTGGCTATGCTCTATCTTCACCACACAAAATATTTAAATCATGCACAACCCTGATGACAAGCCAAGCAATTGTTTCATACTTTTGATGTTCTCAAACTTTTTCAACTTTCACGCAATACATGAGCGTGAGCCATGGACATAGCACTATATGTGGAATAGAATGGTGGTTGTGGAGAAGACAAAAAGGAGAAGATACTTTCACATCAAATAGGCGTATCAACGGGCTATGGAGATGCCCATCAATAGATATCAATGTGACTGAGTAGGTATTGCCTTGCAACGGATGCACTAGAGCTATAAGTGTATGAAAGCTCAACAAAAGAAACTAAGTGGGTGTGCATCCAACTCGCTTGCTCACGAAGACCTAGGGCATTTTGAGGAAGCCCATCATTGGAATATACAAGCCAAGTTCTATAATGAAAAATTCCCACTAGTATATGAAAGTGACAACATAGTTGACTCTTTATCATGAAGATCATGGGGCTACTTTGAAGTAGAAGTGTGGTCAAAGGATAGTAACATTGTCCCTTCTCTCTTTTTCTCTCATTTTTTATTTGGGCCTTTTCTCTTTTTTATGGCCTCTTTTTTTTCTTTTCTTTTTTTTCGTCCGGAGTCTCATCCCGACTTGTGGGGGAATCATGGTCCCCATCGTCCTTTCCTCACTTGGGACAATGCTCTAATAATAATGATCATCACACTTTTATTTACTTACAACTCAAAAATTACAACTCAATACTTAGAACAAAATATGACTCTATGTGAATGCCTCCTGCGGTGTACCGGGATATGCAATTAATCAAGAGTGACATGTATGAAAGAATTATAAAGGTGGATTTTCCACAAATACGATGTCAACTACATGATCATGCAAAGCAATATGACAATGATGAAACGTGTCATAACAAACGGAAAGGTGGTAAGTTGCATGGCAATATATCTCGGAATGGCTACTGAAATGCCATAATAGGTAGGTATGGTGACTGTTTTGAGGAAGGTATAAGGTGGGTGTATGATACCGGCAAATTGTGCGCGGTATTAGAGAGGCTAGCAATGGTGGAAGGGTGAGAGTGCGTATAATCCATGGACTCAACATTAGTCATAAAGAACTCACATACTTATTGCAAAAATCTTTTAGTTATCAAAACGAAGTACTACGTGCATGCTCCTAGGGGGATAGATTGGTAGGAAAAGACCATCGCTCGTCCCCGACCGCCACGCATAAGGAAGACAATCAATAAATAAATCATGCTTCGACTTCATCACATAACGGTTCACCATACGTGCATGCTACGGGAATCACAAACTTTAACACAAGTATTTGTCAAATTCACAACTACTCAACTAGCATGACTCTAATATCACCATCTTCCTATCTCAAAACAATCATAAAGAATCAAACTTCTCATAGTATTCAATGCACTATTTATGAAAGTTTTAATTATACCAATCTTGGATGTTCATTGTCGGTGTACAAAAAGAGGGGTACACTTTTTGTACCCCTATAACTGTCTGCAGGCAGTCTGAGCATGGGCACCACCGCCTTGAGCAAGGCAAGGGAGGTGAGCCAAGGTAAGGCGAAGCTTCGAAAGGAGCGAGAATGACGCCAAGACCAAGACCACAAAGAGCAAAGGGGAAGCGGACTCCCCGGCAAGATCCTTGCCGGAGGCGGTTTTAGCAAACCCGCAAGACCCTTGCCATGGCAGCTCGCCCCACACCTACGGGCGAATCACCCTTGAGTCCACTGCCACCATGGGGCAAGGATTCGAGACATCCCGTGGTGGCATGCAGATCTTTGTGAAGACATTCAAGATCGAGATACACACTATAGAAGATGGCGACCCTTGGCGGGATCCCATCCAAGGAGGACCACAAGGCCTCCGGCAAGAGCCTTGCGGGGATGACAGCGGCGCCACGGCAAGACCCTTGCCGAGGGCTACTGGCGAGCCCTTGCCAAGAACACCCGTGAGGGCCACCATCGTGCCCACGCCAATCAAACCTCCACCACCGTTCGCATGCAGTGCCGATCCAACCAGTTGGGCGGGCACGTGTGGCGGCAAGCGGATCTTCGTGGAGACCCACCGCTGCGCCAACTCACCGCTGCACTGCCTACATGGCACCACGGGCATCGCTGGCGTATGCGCGTGTCGACACGAAAGGGAGCGGCGACGACGAGACAGGGCTCTCCCGTCCACGATAAAGCAAGGACACCTAAGCAAGGCGCATTAAAGGCGCCTTGTCATGTAATGCGAGGATAAACTCGCATCATCATGCCCTTTCCACCTCCTGTGTGCCACTGTGGCAACCCCTTTCCCTATAAAAGGAGGCTCAAGGCGACCAGGAGGAGGATTCGGCTTTTTGGAGCTCCTCACGCCCCATTGCTAGTTCAAGAACACAGATAAACAAACCACCAAAGCAGGAGTAGGGTTTTACGCATCCTCGCGGCCCGAACCTGGATAAGGAAACCGTGTGCTATCTGTTTGATCCGCTCTTCTCACGACCCCGTGCCCCGCGACCGTAGTAGGGATTCTTGTGATCCCATAGGCGTCGTTCCCACCGACATCTTTGGCGCGCCAGGTAGAAGCGCGATTGTGAGGATCGGCTTTAGCGATTAGCCCGCACTCCTTCATCTTTGTGACCCTTGAAGAAGAAAGGAGGCGGAAGATCGACACTCGGCGATCGCATAAGCGAAGCTAAGTTGCATTGAACCCTTATTTGTGCTACCCTTCTTATCGAGGTTATTCCGCCCCGGAGATGTCACGCCTTTGTATGAGAAACCTGCACGCCAGGGGGCTCTCCCACGATCGGCAACGCCCTTGCCCTGTTTCGAGTCCGCTCAACAGCTCAAGCGGCTGCGTCGAGAATGGCAGAGTAACCTCCCGCGATCAACAACGCCCTCGATTCTGACTTGAGTCAAGCTCGACAGTTCGAGCGGCCGCGTTCGGAACGGAAAGGTGGCTCGTCCAACAGCACGCGTACCCGGCAGGCCCTAGGGATCCGTCCCCAAAACGCCGCTAGGGGCTTCCGCGCTGGCAAGCCTACCCGATCGACGTGGGGCATGCATACAAAGAGGAATCGAACGGGGAAATAACATGCATGAAAATTAAGAGTACTTCAAAGTTATATTACATCACGTCATAGCTGCGGTTCTAACTAAAGATAAAATTTGTCTTGGTCGGGAACCCGCAGCGCGAAGAAGAACGAGATGCCTAATCCAGCGCCGCCTTCCACCCTCTTGATTTCGTCGATGCGATCGGTGATGGGCTTGATGCGCTCCTTGAGCACCGTGAGGTCAACACCATCCGGACAGCTCTTCATCGCGGCCGCGAAGTCACGGTCGGGAGTCCAGGGCGCCATCTTGGTGAGGACCTGGGTCACGACCCTCCGGCAAAGTCGCCGGGCCTCCTCGGCCAGCGTGGTCGTCCTGTTGGAGTGAAGATAGGCCAAGGCTCAGGGCGCCCTCGAAGAACTGGGTCGACTTGGCGTTGACGGTCCCAGCTGCGCTCGGGCGTACCTCACGTTGGCATCCCCATGGTGGCCAATTGCGAGGTGACCCTGCCAAACGACCTCCGGATGGCTGATCCACCTGTTCTCACCGACCAAATATTCACGGTGGGAGGCGGCCTCGTTTGCCCATGTTGCTTCTCCTCCTCGAGGCTCTGGTCAAGGTCTCCTCGAGCCCCGCTCTCCGACAACATCTTCTCGAGATCCTCCAGCTTCAGCTTGAGGTCTCTGATGGAGTTCTGCGCGTCGGAGAGCTCCCCAGTCCTGCTGACGATTGCTCCTTGCGCCTCTACCAAGGCGCGGTTGAGCGTGCTCTTCTCGCCGGACAGCTTGAGGGCCTGCTCCTTCAGCTCATCCCGCTCTGCTTCCAGCTCCTTCACCTTGCCGGCATGGGCTAGTGCTTGGGCATCGAGTGCCTCTTTGTGCCTCTGCTACAGCTCGCGAGTCCGTCGCGCGACAAGGGCCTTGAGCTCCTCATCCTTGCCGTGGAGCGTTGCGATAAGCTTCGCTTCACGCGCAGAGAGGTCCTCTTCCTGGGAATCCAAGGCGGCTTGATGCTGGTTCCGGGCGGCTTCCGCTGCACGTAAGTTCGCCGCCTTATCCTGGGCCTTCTTGATGTCGGCCATTTTCATGGTGAGCTCCACATTGCGCTTGGCCAATTCCTCCTGAAAGGCCCTCTGCTCCTCGCGAGTCTGGTGGAACAAGGTCTGCGTCTCAGCGACGCGCGCCTTGAAGTCCACCTCCGCGTTGTCCACCGTTGCCATCCTAGACTTGACCTTGTCCAGGCGGGCACGGTAGAGCACTTGGAGCTTCCGGAAATCGGCCCCCATGGCACGGAAAAGCTGCTCTTTTGGAGAACCGTCGCCGCCAACGCCCGGCTCATCAACCACCTCAAGCCCGGTGGCGGCAAGCACCTCGCCGTCAAAGGCTTCCCCTTCGGCGGGCGCTCGGCTTGACGCCCCTAGAAGATGGACGAAAAGATCGTCGCCCACCTTCAGATATCTGCCGGGGCCCGAGGTTGAGGAGGAGGGAGGCTGGTCACCCGCCACCTCCTCCTCGGCGGAGGCCTTGCCGGCCTCACCGGCAGGTCCACCACTGGCGCCCTCGGCAGAAGCCTCGCCGATCGCCTTGGCGGCCCCTGCAGCAGCGTCATCGGCAGCACCCTTGGCGGCTTCGTCAGCGGCGGCCTCATCAGCATCTTTGGCGGCCTCCTCGGCGGCAATCCTGCTGGCCTCCGCCGCGGCCTCCTCAGCAATGTCTCCAACAACAGTGTCCACGTCCTCCATGTCTGTTGAAGGAGGGCCTGGGCAGCAATGGGAGCAATGAAGCCAAGAAAAGAATAAGGGAAAACAGAGACGAAGGACAGGCGACTCACGGTGCCAGTTGTGAAGCAGAAGTCCCTTCCCCGCCAGCATTTGGCGCCAAGGTGGAGTCACCGGCGCCCAAGTTCCCCTCCTCCTCCATGGGTGTGGGCTCCGTGCACGATGCCCTTGCAGGGGCGCCTCAGCGTGGCGTAGTCGATGGGGGTGGTGTGTTAGGAGTAGCCCTCTGTGGCTCCTCCTGCTCCCACTCCCCTCCTGCAAACCCGACAAGGTCAGCATCATAGCATCGAGCGCCTACCACATGTCGAGTAAGAAGAGGGTGACGAACTTCTGTTGGGGGCTGCGCCGGGCTCTTGTCCGTGCTGCTCAGCACCACCAGTGGTGTCTTTGAAGCCCAGCCGGGGACTGACTGCTCGCCGAGGTCCTCGCCCTCTTCACCCTCTGGGCCAACGTCTCTGCCTCCCTGCAAAAGCAAAAATGGATCAAGACAAGTGACCCGATTCGGGGAAATGGAAATGACAGTAAGGAACGGAGTACTTACTCGTCATCCGTCTCCTCCTCTTCCACCAGTTTCCTTTTCCTCTCCAGGCTGAGAGGCCCGAGATCAAAAGGGAGCTCCACATCATCATCCGAGTCGACGCTTTGCGGAGGAGGCGAAGAAGGCGGCGGGGTTTGTGCGCGCCCGGATGAGGAAGGGGCTGTCGCCTTCTTCTTCTCAGCGGCCTTCGTCATCCCCTTCGCTGTCGTGGCCCTCGTGTGGCGCCCGGACCCCTCCAGGGTCAATTGAGGCCGCGTAGCCCTGCCGGGCCGGACCGGCTCACCAAAGCCAGACCGCCGCAGGACTCGCCCTTTTCCCCTGGCTGGTGTCAAGCCCGCCGCCACGTCCTCCTCCTCCGACGACTCGTCGGCCGCATCCTCGACAAGCGGAGCTCCAGCATCGACGCTGCTGACCTCCTCGGTGACTGCCGCCCACAGGGTGAACTGCTCCTCCTCCGCAGTCGTCGCGGCCTTGTCCTCCACGCCCCCGGCTGCCGGCCTCCATGGCAAGCTGTGCCTCCCTCGCCCTGGTGGCGATGTAGTCCAGCTCCGCCTGGGTGGTGTCCATGACAAGCCACCGCTCGACGTCAGCATTGACGTATACCTCGATCAAGGAGTCAAAGAATTGCTGCACATCTGCGTCCGTCGGCTCCTTCCAGCTCGGGACAGGGCCGTGCGCGTTGCAGTCCGGCATCATAGCAATGATCTCGGACCGGCGTGAGTTATTGCACAACGGGACCACCCCCGCTGGCAACTTGAAGAACGGCCCCTTGACGTCCTTGCCGACCTTTGCGGCAGCCCTCGCGGCCTTGTCGGTCCGTTCGACCTCGCCGTCACGACCCACATCAAGCTGGAAAAGCCGCTGGCAGAAGTGAGCATACGCCATCACCGTGAAGTTGTGGTCGAGGCCAGGGCTGAGCCGCATAATGTCAGCCGGGTTCGTAAAAAGCCAGGCTAGCCTCCCCTTATTATGCCACGGGGCGATCCGGCGGCGGATGAAGTCCGCCCCGGTCATCTCCAGGGTGAGCCCAGCCCGGGTCAGGCGGAGGATCCTGGTAGTGGCAACAGTAAGCCTCCCGTCGGCAGCATCGACATCACTCCAATCGCTGCCGCGGACCGGCGGTGCTCGGCGGACCTTGCAGAATTCCGGCGGGTCTTCGTCTTCAATCCAGCACCACCGGCCACGCCATTCCTCCCACCTCTCCTTCATGGCACCGTCCGGGTATGCCCCCTTGGATCTTGGGATCCAGGCGACGCATCCGGAGACGGCGCCTCCGGGCTGGATTCGAGGGGAGAAATAATGGCGAAAGAATGCCGTGTTGGGCTGCACTCCGGCAAAGCCTTCGCAAAGATGCGCGAAGAGAGCCAGGCACGCCACCGCATTCGGAGTGAAATCCAAGAGGCGAAAGCCGAAGGTGTGCATGATGTCGCAGAAGAAATCAGAAAAGGGGGCATAACCGCAAGAAAGGTAATCGACAAAAAGGGATACCGATTTGGAGCAGGATCGGCATAGCGCAGGAATGACGCCAGCGTCGCGGGTGCCAATTCTCTCCCCGTTTTCACTCCCCATAAGGGCTTGAAGGAGGCCGGAGTTCATGAACATCAACCGATGAGGGGAAGAAGAAGGCGTGCCGTCCGGTCCCTGACAGTAGCGCTCTCCGGCGGCTCCACGGTCCCAGAGGCCCTTAGCCACCCCTTGCCCTTGACGGACTTAGGCGCCATGGCGGCCGAGAGGTCTAGAGGATTGAGGAAGAGGGTGGCGAAGCAGCGACGGCGGGCGACAGCAAAGCTTAGGAAGGAAGGAAGGAGGAAAGCGGCGGCTCTAAGATTGGAAAAGGTACGAGAGAAGAGGAGAAAGTGAGCAGCGGCATACGGTTATTCCTTCTTATGGGGGAAAACGCGGGCCGCCTACTTTCACATTAACTGCGATGTGACGCATGCGCACAGAGCTCAGCCCCACGCATGCCGCCCACGTCACGCACGCCTCCCCACGCCAAGCCACGCGCGGGAGGCATGGGAAGCGATCTTGTGAAGAGACTTACATGTAAAACCACCCCGCCTGCCCGCGCACCATTTTGGGCCTAGCCCAACGACGCGATTGCGCTTACGTGTGGCCCAGGCCCGGGCTCCTGTCGGTGTACAAAAAGAGGGGTACACTTTTTGTACCCCTATAATGTCTGCAGGCAGTTTGAGCCACGGGCACCACCGACCGAGGAAGGCAAGGGAGGTGAGCCAAGGTAAGGCCGAAGCTTCGAAAGGAGCAGAACGACGCCAAGACCAAGACCACAAAGAGCAAAGGGAAGCGGACTCCCGGCAAGATCCTTGCCGGAGGCGGTTTAACAAACCCGGCAAGACCCTTGCCGTGGCAGCTCGCCCACACCTACGGAGCGAATCACCCTTGAGTCCACTGCCCCCATGGGGCAAGGATTCGAGACATCCCCGTGGTGGCATGCAGATCTTTGTGAAGACATTCAAGATCAGATACACACTATAGAAGATGACAACCCTTGGCGGGATCCCATCCAAGGAGGACCACAAGGCCCCCGGCAAGAGCCTTGTCGGGGATGACAGCAGGCGCCACGGCAAGACCCTTGCCGGGGCCACGGCAAGACCCTTGCCGGGGCTACGGCGAGGCCCTTGCCAAGAACACCCGTAGGGCCACCATCAGGCCCACGCCAATCAAACCTCCACCACCGTTCGCATGCATTGCCGACCCAACCAGGTTGGGCAGGCACTGCGTGGCGACAAGCGGATCTTCGTGGAGACCCACCTCGCGCCACCTCGGCTGCACGCCTACCTACATGGCACCACGGGCATCGCTGGCGGGCGCGTGTCGACACGAAAGGGAGCGGCGACAGACGAGACAGGCTCTCCCCGTCCCGATAAAGCAAGGACACCTAAGCAAGACGCATTTAAGGCACCTTGTCATGTAATGCGAGGGATAAACTTGCATCATTGTACCCTTTCCACCTCCTCTGTGCCACTGTGGCAACCCCTTTCCCTATAAAAGGAGGCCCAAGGCGACCAGGAGGAGGATTCGGCTTTTTGGAGCTCCTCACGCCCCATTGCTAGTTCAAGAACACAGATTAACAAACCACCAAAGCAGGAGTAGGGTTTTACACATCCTCGCGGCCCGAACCTGGATAAGGAAACCGTGTGCTGTTTGGTCCGCTCTTCTCACGACCCCGCGCCCCGCGACCGTAGTAGGGATTCTTGTGATCCCATAGGTGTCGTTCCCACCGACATTCATTATATTAGGATTAATTTTATAGACAAAGCAAATTACCATGCTGTTCTATAGGACTCTCAAAATAATATAAGTGATGCATGAGAGATCAATAATTTCTATAAACTAAAACCACCACATTGCTCTAAAATATATAAGCGAAGCACTAGACCAAAATTATCTAGCTCAAAAGATATAAGTGAAGCACATAAAGTATTCTAATAAATTCCGATTCATGTGTGTCTCTCCCAAAAGGTGTGTACAGAAAGGATGTTTGTGGTAAACTAAAAAGCAAAGACTCAAATCATACAAGACGCTCCAAGCAAACCACATATCATGTGGTGAATAAAAATATAGCATCAAGTAAAGTTACCGATGGACGTAGACGAAAGAGGGGATGCCTTCCGTGGCATCCCCAAGCTTAAACTTTTAGTTTGTACTTTAATTTTACCTTGGGGTGCCTTGGGCATCCCCAAGCTTAGGCTCTTTCCACTCCTTATTCCATAATCCATCAAATCTTTACCCAAAACTTGAAAACTTCACAACACAAAACTCAACAGAAAATCTCATGAGCTACGTTAGCAAAAGAAAACAAACCACCACTTCAAGGTACTGTAATGAACTCATTCTTTATTTATATTGGTGTTAAACCTACAGTATTCCAACTTCTCTATGGTTCATACCCCCCGATACTAGCCATAGATTCATCAAAATAAGCAAACAACACACGAAAACCAGAATCTGTCAAAAACAGAATAGTCTGTAGTAATCTGTATCAAACTTATACTTATGGAACTCCAAAAATTCTGAAATAAATTGGTGGACGTGAGGAATTTATCTATTAATCATATTCAAAAAGAATCAACCTAAAATCACTCTCCAGTAAAAAAAGTGGTAGCTAATCTCGTGAGCACTAAAGTTTCTGTTTTTTACAGCAAGATCATAAAGACTTCACCCAAGTCTTCCCAAAGGTTCTACTTGGCACAAACACTAATTTAAAACATAAAAACACATCTAAACAGAAGATAGATGAATTATTTATTACTAAAGAGAACCAAAAAGCAAGAAACAAAAATAAAATTGGGTTGCCTCCCAACAAGCGCTATCCTTTAACTCCCCTAGCTAGGCATAAAGGCAAGAATATATCTTGGTATTATCATCTTTGGTATGTAATCCATAAGTGGATCTCATAATAGATTCATTAGGTAACTTAATTTTCTTCCTAGGAAAGTGTTCCATGCCTTTCCTTAACGGAAATTGGAATCTAATATTTCCTTCTTTCATATGAATAATTGCACCAATCGTTCCAAGGAAAGGTCTACCAAGAATAATAGGACATGTAGGATTGCAATCTATATCAAGAACAATGAAATCTACGGGCACATAATTCCTATTTGCAACAATAAGAACATCATTAATTCTTCCCATAGGTTTCTTAATGGTGGAATCCGCAAGATGCAAGTTTAAAGAACAATCATCAAATTCACGGAAACCTAACACATATCACAAAGTTTTTGGAATCGTGGAAACACTAGCACCCAAATCACACAAAGCATAGCATTCATGATCTTTAATTTTAATTTTAATAGTAGGTTCCCATTCATCATAAAGTTTTCTAGGGATAGAAACTTCTAATTCAAGCTTTTCTTCATAAGATTTCATTAAAGCATCAATGATATGTTTGGTAAAAGCTTTATTTTGACTATAAGCATGAGGAGGATTTAACACGGATTGCAACAAGGAAATACAATCTATTAAAGAACAATTATCATAATTAAATTCCTTGAAATCCAAAATAGTGGGTTCATTGCTATGTAAAGTTTTGACCTCTTCAATCCCACTTTTACCAATTTTGAAAGCACAAGTGCTCCCTGGGTGATTTTGGTAATTAGTGTCAACATATCTCTTGTTGGACTAATGCTTCTACCTAGTATGTTTCTGATAAGTTCAACAATGGAGTGTCTTGGACAAGAGGATGTGGAACCCCTTCAAGATGCTAAGGGCAAAGGACTGGCTCAAGCTCAAAGCTCAGGACTCTACATTTTCTATTTTAAGTGATCTAAGATCACATTGAGTCTATAGGAAAAGCCAATAGTATTAAGAAGGGATGAGGTGTTGCTTAATGGCTTGCTTGCTCAAAGTGCTTAGTGATATGCTCCAAAGCCCTCAACCACTTTCTCACTTCCACATATGTCCTAATCCAAAAAGTCCAACTCGGCCCCACCGATTCTTTCCATCCGGAGCCACCGAGTTCAGTTGACATAGCCACTGCCAGAAACACTAATCAGTTCGGTCTCACCGAGATGGGCTTGCAAACTCTTTGTTGTCTGTTGCAATAGTTTCGGTCCCACCGAGATTTGCAACCGTCCCCACCGAGTTTGCTTGGCCAACATTCTGTTTCACTTATTACCCTAATCGGTCCCACCGAGTTTGAGTAATCGGTCAAACTGAGTTTTGGATTTACCCTAACCCTAGCACATCGATCCCACCGAGTTGATCAAGTCAGTCCCACCGAAATGCCTAACGGTCACATTATGAACCAAATCGGTCAGACCGAGTTCTCTAAATCGGTCCCATCGAGTTTGATAATTTGTGTGTAACAGTTAGATTTTGTGTGGAGCCTATATATACCCCGCCACCCACTCTTAATTCATGGAGAGAGCCATCAGAACATGCCTACACTTCCAATACATATTTTCTAAGAGAGAACCACCTACACTTGTGTTGAGGTCATGATATTCCATTCCAACCACATAAATCTTGATCTCTAGCCTTCCCAAGTTGCTTTCCACTCAAATCTTCTTTCTACCAAATCCAATCCTATGAGAGAGAGTTGAGTGTTGGGGAGACTATCATTTGAGGCACAAGAGCAAGGAGTTCATCATCAACACACCATTTGTTACTTCTTGGAGAGTGGTGTCTCCTAGATTGGCTAGGTGTCACTTGAGAGCCTCCGACAGGATTGTGGAGTTGAACCAAGGAGTTTGTAAGGGCAAGGAGATTGCCTACTTCGTGAAGATATACCCTAGTGAGGCAAGTCCTTCGTGGGTGATGGCCATGGTGGGATAAACAAGGTTGCTTCTTCGTGGACCCTTCGTGGGTGGAGCCCTCCGTGGACTGCGCAACCGTTACCCTTCGTGGGTTGAAGTCTCCATCAACGTGGATGTACGATAGCACCACCTATCGGAACCACGGATAAAAAATCTCCGTGTCACCAAATTGCGTTTGCACACTCCAATCCCATCTCTTTACATTCTTGCAACTTGCATGCTTTACTTTTCGCTGCTCATATACCCTTTATATGCTTGCATGTTTGCTTGATATGTATTGTGAATGTTTAAACTTGTGTTCAAACTCCACATCAACTAAAGGAAATTAAAATCTGCAACTTTTCTTGATTAGAGTCTATTCACCCCCCTCTAGACACCTCTTCTCAATCCTTTCAATCGGTATCAGAGCTTTGGTCTCCATTGCCTTGGTTTAAACACCTTTGGAGGAAGATGGATGTGTCTACTTTGGGGAGCCTTAGACGTAGAGTGCCTATTCTTGATGGAGAATATTTTCATTAGTGGAAAAATGAAATGCTTGAGATTTTCAATTAATATCATTTGAACAAGTACATTACTAGCCCTTGTGCACCTCATATTGATCCCTTGCATCCCACACCCGAAGAGGATCTTCACATGATTCGCAATCTTAGAACTATCAATCTTATCATAAGAGGATTGCCCAAAAATTTGATTGCTAGTTTGCCTACTCTCGATTGTGCCTATACTATATGGAGATTTCTTGAGGAGCGATTTCCAGATTATTCCTTGAAAAATTTAGACGAAATTCTCCATAAGTCTATTGCCTTGAGTAAGATGAATTCTAGTGATCCTAGCTTTGGTGATTGTCTATTTGAGCTTACAAATCTCATGCGTGCCATAGGAGATGTTGGGATCATTAGCTATATTATTTCCGAAGCTATTAGAATTCATAAAGATAATCATAGAAATGATCATTTGTCTAATGAATTACCCTCTCTAGGAATTGATCAATCACAAGATGATGTTGAACATGGATACTATGATGAGGATGATGATAGTGACTATGATCTTGATGATGCAATGAGACACTTTGGTCTTATGGCAAACCTTCGCGGCTACATGGCCGGAGGAAAGGAATGGGTCCTTGATAGTGGATGTACTGATCATATGACCGGAGATAAACATATGTTCCGTGAGCTTGCTGAAAACGAAGGCCCTCGAAAATATGTCACTTTTGGTGATAACTCAAAGGGTAAGGTGGTTGGCCTCGGTAAGGTGTCCATCTCACATCATAGCTCCATACAAAATGTCATGCTCGTTGAATCTCTTGGGTACAATTTACTTTCAGTTTCTAGACTTGCTGATTTCGGTTTCAATGTCCTATTCACTGAAGTAGATTGCCAAGTGTTTCGTAGAGACAATCGTAAAATGGTCTTTACCGGTATACGTAGAGGTGATCTTTACATTGTTGATTTCACTAAAAAGGCTCAACCTAGAACTTGCTTAATTGCTAAATCTTTTGAGATGGCAAGAACGATGGTTGATGAGTACAAGACTCCAAAACACTTTTGGGCAGAAGCGGTTGAGACAGCTTGTCATGCAACAAATCGCTTGTATCTTCACAAGCTACTCGGCAAGACGGCATACGAGATCCTCACCGGTTACAAACCCCAAGTTGGATACTTTCGAGTATTTGGCTCAAAATGCTACATTCTTGATAAGCATCGTCGTTCTAAATTTGCTCCTAAATCTCATGAAGGTTTCCTACTTGGTTATGGCTCAAACTCTCACACTTACCCTGTCTACAACAATTTCACCCGAAAGGTTGAAGATACGGTAGATGTGAAGTTTGATGAATCTAACGGCTCACAAGTAGAGCAATTGCCAATTGATGTAGGAGACAAAGACCCTTCGGAAACAATCCAAGACTTGTCTATTGGCAAGATTCGTCCAACGGAGGTGAAGGAGAGTACCTCGTCCGTCCAAGTGGAAGCTTCTACCTCACGACAAGGTGAAGCAAGAATTGATATGGAAGCATCCACAAGTGGGACACACCAAGACGAAGAAAACGAGGAAGCTCACCAAGATGAACATCAACAACCTCCTTCTCCACCACGACAAGAGAACGACAACGTCAACAATGAAGAAGGCCAAGAAGAAGAGCAAGATGAAGAAGATGTTCCACCCCGAGACAAGCCAAAGCTCCCACGAGTTCGAGCAAGAATCGCCAAAGATCATCCCGTTGAGCAAATCTACAATGATATCCAAACCGAGAGAATCACTCGCTCTAAAACTCGTTTAGCTAACTTTTGTGAACATTACTCATTCAACTCTAGCATTGAACCTATGAAGGTTGAAGAAGCATTGGAAGATCCGGATTGGATAAACGCTATGCATGAAGAGCTACACAACTTTGAGAGAAATCAAGTATGGACATTGGTCGAGAAGCCCGACAACAACCACAACATCATTGGTACCAAATGGGTGTTTCGCAACAAGCAATATGAAGATGGTCAAGTCGTCCGCAACAAAGCACGCCTAGTCGCCCAAGGCTACACTCAAGTCGAAGGTATGGACTATGGTGAGACATATGCTCATGTTGCTAGACTTGAGTCCATTTGCATCTTACTTGCTTATGCTAATCACCATGATATCACCTTGTACCAAATGGACATTAAAAGTGCTTTTCTAAATGGTGAAATTGAGGAGGAAGTTTATGTTAAGAAACCTCCCAGCTTTGTCAATCCTAAGAAACCTAATCATGTCTACAAACTTCACAAAGCCCTTTATGGTCTTAAACAAGCTCCTCGAGCGTGGTATAAATGCTTGACCAAGTTCCTCATTGAAAAAGGCTTTGAAATTGGTAAAATTGATTCTACCCTTTTTACTAAAAGGGTCAATGGAGAGCTATTTGTGTGCCAAATTTATGTTGATGATATTATATTTGGTTCGACTAACCCTCATTTTAGTGAGAAGTTTGGAAAGCTAATGTCGGAGAAGTTTGAGATGTCTATGATGAGTGAACTCAAATTCTTTCTCGGTTTGCAAATCAAGCAAACTAAGGAAGGTACCTTTGTCTCTCAAACAAAGTACACCAAGGACTTATTCAAGAAGTTCAATATGCAAGAATGCAAAGGTATGACTACACCCATGCCTACTAGTGGACATCTTGATTTGACCAAAGATGGTGAACGGTTGATCAAAAAGTTTACCGCTCTATGATTGGTTCATTGTTATATCTATGTGCCTCTCGTCCCGATATTATGCTAAGTGTGTGCATGTGTGCACGATATCAAGCTGCACCTAAAGAATGTCATCTTAAGGTTGTGAAAAGGATAGTGAGATACTTAATACATACACCAAATTTTGGCATTTGGTATCCTAAGAGGTCTTCCTTTGATCTTGTTGGCTACTCCGATTCGGACTATGCCGGAGACAAGGTTGATAGAAAGTCCACTTCGGGTACTTGTCAATTTCTTGGTAGATCTCTTGTGTCTTGGTCCTCCAAGAAACAAAACTCGATATCCTTATCCACCGCCGAAGCGGAATACATTGCCGCTGGTTCATGTTGTGCTCAATTACTTTGGATGACCCAAACTCTTAAAGATTATGGGATATATGTGAAACATGTTCCATTGATGTGTGACAATGAAAGTGCTATTAAGATTGCTCACAATCCCGTGCAACATTCTCAAACTAAACATATTGAAGTTCATCATCATTTCATTCGAGACCATGTTGCCAAAGGGGACATTAATCTTAAGCATGTTCGCACCGATAAGAAATTAGCGGATATATTTACCAAACCGCTTGATGAGAAAGTCGTTTGTCGTTTGAAAGGTGAATTGAACATCATTGATGCTTCAAACTTGGAGTAGGAACTCCATTTGGATACATGCAAGGCATGAGCCTTTGACTAATCCTTGATATTTCTTTCATGATGCCATCTATATGTCTTGGATACTTTTGCACCCTTGCATGCTATCTAACCCTTGTAGGTATTTGGATGCATCTAAATCCATGAGATTGCAACTCACTCACATCTTGAGCAATCTCTACATCACCAAGTCTCTATACAATGGTGGTTGAAGTCAAGGAAGCACAAAGCCCCTCAGATATATCCTTTGACCCATTCTATATCAAATTTTATGATTGTCATTTTGGATACACAAGTGCTCTTCCTTGCAAAGCTAACCCATGTAGGAAGATGAACTCAAACTCCAAGTGGTGCTCCCAACTCTTGATGAGCTACATCAACCTTGATCAACCCACACAAGTTTGACTACATGATCAAGATCAACACCACCACCCAAGGTATGTTATTCCATCTTAGAGAAGCTTTACTCCAAGTCATGGGATAAAGCAACTCAACAAGATGTGAATACATCAAGAAGCTTAAACGAAAAATGGTAACCCCATTTTGAGCTTAAACGATAAGTATGACCAAAGATCAAGTGATCTCACTTGACACCTAAGTCAATATACTCTAACATAGGTGACTTTGTCACCGCCCAATTCTAGATGAAGTTCTCTTGTGTTTCCTTTTGCATTTGACTCTTGCATATTTGTTCTTCATCTAGATCTTTTCATTTCTTCTTATTCTTCATTTTACGCATCAAATTCATTGCAAATCTTTTAGCTAATTCCTTGCAAATCCTTGTGAGATCTTAAAGTGCCTAGTGAGCTGAGGTGACAAGTGTTTCTTGTGATGAACTTCGGTCACAACGGTCTGTTTTCTTCGGCCCAACCGAGTTCTCTCGGTGGCACCGAATCACACAACTCGGTGCTACCGATTTCACTACAGGAAAGACAACTTGCCACTTATTCTTGCAGTCCTTTTGCTCTAGCTCCATGATACGTCTCCAACGTATCTATAATTTTTGATTGCTCCATGCTACTATATCTACTGTTTTGGACTATATTGGGCTTTATTTTCCACTTTTATATTATTTTTGGGACTAACCTATTAACCGGAGGCCCAGCCCAGAATTGCTGTTTTTTGCCTATTTCAGTGTTTCGAAGAAACAGAATATCAAACGGAGTCCAAACAGAATGAAATCTTCGGGAACGTGATTTTCCAACCGGACGTGATCCAGGAGACTTGGACCCTACTCCAAGAAGTGCTAGAGGCGGTCACGAGGGTGGAGGGCGCGCCCCACAGGCGCGCCCTACCTCGTGGGCCCCGACGCTCCAGCGTACTCCTTCCTCCTATATATACCTCATTACCCCAAGCGATCGGAAGAGGAGCCAAAATCCTAATTCCACCGCCGCAACTTCATGTATCCACGAGATCCCATCTTGGGGCCTGTTAGGAGCTCACGGAGGGGCATCCACCACGGAGGGCTTCTACATCAACACCATAGCCCCTCCGATGAAGTGTGAGTAGTTTACTTCAGACCTTGGTCCATAGCTAGTAGCTAGATGGCTTCTTCTCTCTTTTTGGATCTCAATACAGTGTTCTCCCCCTCTCTCGTGGAGATCTATTCGATGTAATCTTGTTTTTGCGGTGTGTTTGTTGAGACCGATGAATTGTGGGTTTATGATCCAGTATTATCTATGAAAAATATTTGATTCTTCTCTAAATTCTTTTATGTATGATTGAGTTATCTTTGCAAGTCTCTTTGAATTATCCGTTTGGTTTGGCCAACTAGATTTGTAGTCCTTGCAACGGGAGAAGTGCTTAGCTTTGGGTTCAATCTTGCGGTGTCCTTACCCAGTGACAGAAAGGGTTGCAAGGCACGTATTGTATTGTTGCCATCGAGGGTAAAAAGATGGGTTTTTTTCATATTGCATGAATCTATCCCTCTACATCATGTCATCTTGCTTAAGGCGTTACTCTGTTTTTAACTTAATACTCTAGATGCATGCTGGATAGCGGTCGATGAGTGGAGTAATAGTAGTAGATGCAGAATCATTTCGATCTACTTGTCTCGGACGTGATTCCTATATACATGATCATTGCTTAGATATACTCATAACTATGCTCAATTCTGTCAATTGCTCAACTGTAATTTGTTCACCCACCGTAGAAAATTTATGCTCTTGAGAGAAGCCACTAGTGAAACCTATGGCCCCCGGGTCTATTCTCGTCATATCAATCTCTATCACTTTATTTACTTGCTATGTTTTTACTTTGCCTTTTACTTTTTACTTTGCATCTTTATATCAAAAATACCAAAAATATTATCGCTATCAGATCTAACTCTCGTAAGTGACCGTGAAGGGATTGACAACCCCTAATCGCGTTGGTTGCGAGTAGCTATCGTTTGTGCAGGTACGAGGGACTTGTCGTGGTCTCCTCTTGGATTGATACCTTGGTTCTCAAAAGCTGAGGGAAATACTTACGCTCTTGTGCTGCATCATCCTCTCCTCTTCGGGAAAACCAACGCAAGCTCAAGGCGTGGCAGGGAAGGATTTACGGCGTCGTTGCCGGGGAGGCTCACGCAAGCAAGTCAACCATACCAAGTACCCATCACAATCCCTATCTCTCGCATTACATTATTTGCCATTTGCCTCTCGTTTTCCTCTCCCCCACTTCACCCTTGCCGTTTTATTCGCCCTCTCTTTCCCAATCTCCTCCTCTCTTTCTCGTTTGTCTTTTTCCCGTTGCCTTTTTGTTTGCTTGTGTGTTGGATTACTTGTTGCCATGGCACAAGATAATACCAAATTGTGTGATTTCTCGAATACCAATAATAATGATTTCCTTAGCACTCCGATTGATCCTCTTAATAATGACGAGTCTTGTGAAATCAATACCGCTTTGCTGAATCTTGTTATGAAAGATCAATTCACCGACCTTCCTAGTGAAGATGCCGCTACTCATCTGAATAATTTTGTTGATTTGTGTGATATGCAAAAGAAGAAAGATACGGATAACAATATTGTCAAATTGAATTTATTTCCGTTTTCACTTAGAGATCGTGCTAAAGTTTGGTTTTCATCTTTGCCTAAAAATAGTATTGATTCTTGGAACAAGTGCAAAGATGCTTTTATCTCTAAGTATTTTCCTCCCGCTAAGATTATCACTCTTAGGAACGATATCATGAATTTTAAACAACTTGATCATGAGCATGTTGCCCAATCTTGGGAAAGAATGAAATTAATGCTTCGCAATTGCCCTACTCATGGTTTGAATTTATGGATGATCATACAAAATTTCTATGCGGATTGAATTTTGCTTCTAGAAATCTTTTTAGATTCGGCGCGGAGGCACTTTTATGGAAATTACATTAGGAGATGCTACCAAATTGCTTGATAATATTATGGCTAATTATTCTCAATGGCACAATCAAAGATCTTCTAGTAAAAAAGTGCATGCTATAGAAGAAATCAATGTTTTGAGTGAAAAGATGGATGAACTTATGAAGATGTTTGCTCCTAAAAATACTCCTCTTGATCCCAATGATATGCCTTTATCTACTTTGCTTGAGAATAATAATGAATCTATGGATGTGAATTTTGTTGGTAGGAATAGTTTTGGTACCAACGCATTATAGAGGGAATTTTAATCCTAGGCCTTATCCTAGTAATCCTTCTAATAATTAAGGAAATTCCTACAACAACTCTTATGGAAATTTTAATAAGATGCCCTCTGAATTTGAGAATAGTGTTAAAGAGTTTATGAATTCACAAAAGAATTTTAATGCTTTGCTTGAAGAGAAATTGCTTAAACTTGATGATTTGGCTCGGAACGTTGATAGAATTTCTCTTGAGATTGATTCTTTAAATCTTAGATCTATTCCTCCTAAGCATGATATCAATGAGTCTCTCAAAGCCATGAGAATTTCCATTGATGAGTGCAAGGAAAGAACCGCTAGGATGCGTGCTTCCAAGGATGCCTTTATTAAAACTTGTTCTTCCAATTCCTACAAAAATCAAGATGAAGATCTAAAAGTTATTGATGTGTCCCCTATTAAATCTTTGTTTTGCAATATGAATCTTGATGAAACTGAATATGATCTTCCTTTACCTAGAAGGTGTTCTAAGAATTCAGAGTTTTTAGATCACGATGATGAAATTGATAAAAGTGGGATTGAAAGAAATAAAAATCTAGATGTTGCTAAACCCACTATTTTGGATCTCAAGGAATTTAATTATGAAAATTGCTCTTTGATTGGTTGTATTTCCTTGTTGCAATCCGTGCTAGATTATCCCCATACTTATAGTCAAAATAAGGCCTTTACCGAACACATTGTTGATGCCTTGATGCAATCTTATGAAGAAAAACTTGAGTTGAAAGTTTCTATCCCTAGAAAACTCAATGATGAGTGGGAACCTACCATTAAAATTAAAATTAAAGATTATGAGTTTCATGCTTTGTGTGATTTGGGTGCTAGTGTCTCTACTATTCCCAAAACTTTATGCAATTTCCTAGATTTCCGCGATTTTGATGATTGCTCTCTAAACTTGCATCTTGCGGACTCCACTATTAAAAAGCCTATGGGAAGAATTAATGATGTTCTTATTGTTGCAAATAGGAATTATGTGCCCGTAGATTTTATCGTTCTTGATATAGATTGCAATCCTTCATGCCCTATTATTCTTGGTAGACCTTTCGTTAGAATGATTGGTGCAATTATTGATATGAAGGAAGGAAACATTAGATTCCAATTTCCCTTAAAGAAGGGTATGGAACACTTCCCTAGAAAGAAAATAAAATTACCATATGAATCTATCATGAGAGCCACTTATGGATTGCCTACCAAAGATGGCAATACCTAGATCTATCCTTGCTTTTATGCCTAGCTAGGGGCGTTAAACGATAGCGCTTGTTGGGAGGCAATCAAATTTTATTTTGTGTTTTTTGTTTTTGTTTCTGTTTAGGAATAAATAATCCATCTAGCCTCTGTTTAGATGTGGTTTTATGTTTTAATTAGTGTTTGTGCCAAGCTAGACCTATTGGATCTTCTTGGATGATAGTTAGTTGATCTTGCTGTAATTTCCAGAAACTTTGTGCCCAGTGCCCGAATTGTTAAAAATCACCAGAACGTGATAAAATACAGATTCCAATTGATGCTGATCAATAAACAAATTTTCCAGGTCGTCTAATTTTGGTAGAATTTTTTGGGTTCCAGAAGTTTGCGTTAGTTACAGATTACTACAGATTGTTCTGTTTTTGACAGATTCTGTTTTGCGTGTGTTGTTTGCTTATTTTGATGAATCTATGGCTAGTAAAATAGTTTATGATCCATATATAAGTTGGCATACAGTAGGTTTAACACCAATATAAATACAGAATGAGTTCATTACAGTACCTTAAAGTAGTCTTTTGTTTTCTTTCTCTAACGGAGCTCACGAGATTTCTATTGAGTTTTGTGTTGTGAAGTTTTCAAGTTTTGGGTGAATTCTTTTGATGGATTATGGAACAAGGAGTGGCAAGAGACTAAGCTTGGGGATGCCCATGGCAACCCCAAGATGATCCAAGGACACCAAAGAGTCAAAGCTTGGGGATGCCCCGGAAGGCATCCCCTCTTTAAATCCATTTCCATCGGTAATTTACTTGGAGCTATATTTTTATTCACCACATGATATGTGTTTTGCTTGGAGCGTCTTGTATTATTTGCGTCTTTGCTTGTTAGTTTACCACAATCATCCTTGCTGTACACACCTTTTGAGAGAGCCATATATGAATTGAAATTTGATAGAATACTCATTGTGCTTCACTTATATCTTTTGAGCTTGATAGTTTGCTCATTGTGCTTCACTTATATCTTTTGAGCTTGATAGTTTGCTCATAGTGCTTCACTTATATCTTTTCAGCGTGATAACTTTTGCTCTAGTGCTTCAATTAGATCTTTTAGAGCACGGTGGTGGATTTGTTTTAAAGAAACTATTGATCTCTCATGCTTCACTTAGATTATTTTGAGAGTCGTTAATAGCATGGTAATTTGCTTAATGTTAATATACTTGGTGTTCAAGATATGTGAAACTTTCTTTTGAGTGCGTTGAATACTAAGATAAGTTTGATGCTTGATAATTGTTTTGAGATATGGAGGTGATAATATCAAATTCGTGCTAGTTGGGTGATTATGAATTTGAGAAATACTTGTGTTGAAGTTAGCAAATCCCGTAACATGCACGTATGGTTAAAGTTGTGTAAAAAATTTGAAGCATGAAGTGTACCTGGCTTGTGCATCCTTACGAGTGGCGGTCGGGGACGAGCGATGGTCTTTTCCTACCAATCTATCCCCCTAGGAGCATGCGCATAGTACTTGATTTTTGATGACTTCTAAATTTTTGCAATAAGTATATGAGTTCTTTTGACTAATGTTGAGTCCATGGATTATACGCACTCTCACCTTTCCGCCTTTGCTAGCCTCTTCGGTACCGTGCATTGCCCTTTCTCACCTTGAGAGTTGGTGAAAACTTCGCCGGTGCATCCAAACCCCGTGATACGATACGCTCTTTCACACATAAACCTCCTTATATCTTCCTCAAAACAGCCACCATACCTACCTATTATGGCATTCCCATAGCCATTCCGAGATATATTGCCATGCAACTTCCACCATCATCATCATGACATACATTAATTTTGTCATATTGCCATTGCATGATCATGTAGTTTGTGACGCTCCCGATTCAATCGTACACTAATCATGCACGCAAATGTGTACGATCAAGATCAGGGACTCACGGGAAGATATCACAACACAACTCTAAAACATAAATAAGTCATACAAGCATCATAATACAAGCCAGGTGCCTCGAGGGCTCGAATACAAGTGCTCGATCATAGACGAGGCAGCGGAAGCAACAATATCTGAGTACAGACATAAGTTAAACAAGTTGCCATAAGATGGCTAGCACAAAGCGGGATACTGAGATCGAAAGAGGCGCAGGCCTCCTGCCTGGGATCCTCCTAAACTACTCCTGGTCGTCGTCAGCGGGCTGCACGTAGTAGTAGGCACCTCCGGTGTAGTAGTCGTCATCGACGGTGGCGTCTGGCTCCTGGGCTCCATCGTCTGTTTGCAGCAATCGAGTAGAGATAGGGGAAAAGGGGGAACAAGGCAACCGTGAGTACTCATCCAAAGTACTCGCAAGCAAGGAGCTACACTACATATGCATGGATATATGTGTAAAGGGCCATATCAGTGGGTGAACTGCAGAATGCCGAGAATAAGAGGGGATAGCTCGTCTTATCGAAGACTACGCTTGGTCACCTTCGTCTTGCAAATGTAGAAGAGGGTAGGTTGAAGTCCTCCAAGTAACATCACATAGCAATAATCCTACCCGGCGATCCCTCCTCGTATCCACGAGAGAGAGCGACCACCGGTTGTATCCGCACTTGGAAGGGTGTATTTTCTCAAGTATCCGGTTCTAGTTGTCATAAGGTCAAGGTACAACTCCAAGTCGTCACATTATCAAGATCACGGCTATTCAAATAGATTAACTTCCTGCAGGGTGCACCATCTTACCCAACACGTTTGATCCCATTTGGCGGACACACTTTCTGGGTCATGCCCGGCGGAAGATCAACACGTCGCAGCCCCACCTAGGCACAACAGAGAGGCCAAAGACGCCGGTCTAAACCTAAGCGCCAGGGTGCAGGCCCATCGCCTGAGCACACCTGCATGTTGCGTCTGTGACGAAAGCGTAACTAGCCCCTTAATACAAGAGCAGGCCTACGTTCCAATCCGGTAGCGCGCCACTCGGTCATTGGCGTCACGAAGTGCTTGGCTGATACCACGACAGCGGGATACCCATAACTACTCCCACGTAGATGGTTAGTGCGTATAGGCTCGTAGCCAACTCAGATCAAATACCAAGATCTCGTTAAGCGTGTTAAGTATCCGCGAACGCCGAACAGGCTGTGCCCACCTCTCTCCTAGGCGGTCTCAACCTGCCTGTCGCTCCGCCTCAAAGATCCACTGGGGTGCTCCACCACCGACCCGACTTTAGTCTCCACATGTATCATGTATAAAGTATATAGTATATACCGTGATCACCTCCCGAGTGATCACGGCCCGATAGTATAGCACGGCAGACGGACAAGAATGTAGGGCCACAGATGAAAATGCTAGCATCCTATACTAAGCATATAGGATTGCAGGTAAGGTAACAACAGTAGTAACAAGAACAGGCTATGCATCAGGATAGGTATAACTGAAAGCAGTAACATGCTACACTACTCTAATGCAAGCAGTATAGAGGAGAGTAGGCGATATCTGGTGATCAAGGGGGGGGGGGCTTGCCGGGTTGCTCTGGCAAGAGAGAGGGGTCGTCAACACCGTAGTCGAACTGGGCAGCAGCAGCGTCGGTCTCGTAGTCTACCGGAGAGAAGAGGGGGAAGAAACAATGAATACCATGTAAACAGATGCATATCGATGCATGACATGACAAGTAACGATGCTAGGCGTGCCCTAACGTGGTATGAGGTGATGCCGGTTAAGGGGGGACATCCGGGAAAATATCCCCGGTGTTTCATGTTTTCGGGCAGAAGGAGGGAGGGAGGAAAGTTGCGAGTTTGATAGGTTAGGGGGTGTGGCGGACGAGCGAATTGCGATCCGGATTCATCTCGTCTGCTCGAGTAACTTTCATGTTGAAAATATTTTAATCCGAGTTACGGATTAAAAGATATGATTTTCTAAAGATTTTATTAATTCCTAGAATTTAATTAATTAATTAATTAATTCGAAAAATGGATTTATGACGTCAGCATGATGTCATGCTGACATCAGCAGTCAACAGAGTTGACTTGGTCAACCTGACATGTGGGTCCCGTTCGTCATACTCTGTTAGTTGATTAACTGTAGTTAATTAGGTTAATTAAACAGGATTAATTAAATTAATTAATTAATTAATTAATTAATTAATTAATTAATATTTTAATTATTATTTATTTATTTTTTAACGTTCTGGGGTGGGACCCCCATGTCATTGGCATGGGCCGGTCCAACAAGATGGCATCGGTCAATTGGTCGGCCGGGCCCCTAGGGCCCACGGGTCGATGACCTGTGGTGGCCCAGTCACGCCGTCGTGGCGGCGGAGACAACTCTGGCGACCAAAAATGCGGCGTGAGCGGCTCGGTGCCAGCCGAAACGGCTACGGGCACCAAAACAGGCGCGGCCAGGCTCTGAACGGCCTCTTGGCGTCGCGTCCGATGGTGGCGGTGGTTGGCGCGGGGGTGGTCGGGGTCGGCCGCTGCGACGACTTGCGGTGGCGGTGGTGTTGGGGAGCGCCCGGGCGACGGTGGCCATGGGCGACCGAGCGCGGGGTGAGGCCACGACAGCGCGGGGCAGCGGCGGCCACGGCGGGCTCATGTCATGCGAGGGAGAGAAAGGGAGGGCTGGGCGGAACGGCCATGGGGAGGCTCACGAGCGAGGAGGCGCGAGGAGGGGGCTGTGGCGGCACGGATCCGCGACGAGCAGAGGGAGGGCCGGGTCGGCGCGAACGGCGGTGACGCCGGGCGCGATCGACGGCCAAGGGGCGACGCGGTGGCGTCCTAGGGAGAGGAAGCGAAGGGGAAGAGCTCATGAAGCGCGAGGTCTAGGTAGCCTTCGGGGCGGCCGGAGAAGACCGGCGAGGAGGAGGGCGAGGAGGCGTTGGCGGCGAGGTGGTCGGGGACGGATCCAGGCGGCGTGGGGAACGGGCGTCAGGCGTGCGGTGAGGGGGCGCGCCCCGGGTGGCAGTCGGGAGGAGGGGAGGACGGGGCGGCGTCGGGTGGGGATGGGGCGCCGGCGTCGGGGCCGATCCCGATCCGGATCGGTGTGGGAGGAGAAGGGGATCGAGGGGGAGTGGGGTTCGGCTAGGGTTTCATCGCCGGGGGGGGGGGGCGTTATGGGAGTGAGGGGGTGGGCCGGATGGGCCATGGGCTGGCCGGCTGGGCCGCTTGGCCCAGTTGGCCAGGGGGGTTTTCTTTCTCTCTATTTGTTCTGTTTTCTTTTCTTTTCTTTTTTTTCCTTTTCTGTTTTAATTCATTTTAAAATACTCAGACACTTTATAAAAATGTGTGTACTCCACCATAATAAACTTTGTAATATTTGACAACCACCGAACATTTTAGATATAATTTTTGAAAACTTTTATTGCCATCACAATTTTGAATTGAATTTGAAACCGCTTTGATTTAACCCGCGGTTAACTATAAAGTGACAGAGGTGACGTGGCACCATTAACGTGAGATTACTGTAGCATGATTATCCGGGCGTTACAAATCTCCTCCACTACAAGAAATCTCGTCCCGAGATTTAAGAGGGAGTAAGGGGGAAAGTTCTGGTTACGATATTCTAACGGATCTTCTCGAAGAAGTTAATCCCTTTCGCTGGTGTCTTCAATCCTTTATTCCGATGCATCATGATAAACTTGTCATCATTTCTTCGGGAACCCCATCGTACTTACGAAAAGATAAGGGGCAGTTCACTACGACATAATGCTTTTGAGGGAAACAATCTGGGGTTAACCCATGAATTAGTATAAGATTATCTCTCGAGTTGAATATATGAAATACCTCGAGAGTAAGGTACGAAGGTACCATAATAGGCTCCAAGCGGATAGATAGTTGCTCAAGCACGAATCGAGTGAGAAAGGGGTTGAGTAGCGAGAGTAAGTATTGCGTCGATACGAGAATAGATCACTAGGACAGTGGCCCGTGGATTACATACAAGTCCACGCGCGAGGAATAACTTTGGGAATAGGGGGTGTACAGGACAGTCAGGTTTCGATCCTGTGGAACTGTGGGTTATGGGCCCACCATGTGGTTTTTTAATAGGAGCAGTGACATCTTTCATGGTCATGATAGCAAGGCATGTCAGAGAGTACCATGTCAGTTATGTCGACATCAACGTTGGTACCAAGGGCGAGGGACGAAGAGAACCACTTTCACCTTTCGTTGAACGAGGCGGACCAATAGGCAAGGTTCTCGTCCATCGGTGGCTACCGGAATGTCATCAACAATAGTAACGAGGTCTTCTTGACGAGTTGTACCTCGAGGTGTTTGCACAAGCAGTGGATTATTACTGCTTATATCATATAGATCATAGAAAAGGTTCAAACAAACCAATGGAAGGAAAATATGATCATCAGATTAAACAGATCAATGGAAAGGAAAATATGTTTAAACACATATTTCAAGGGTATATCCTTCCCAAGGACAAGCGAGCAAGATATCCATGACAGGATATAAAGTAGAAAACCATTTAGGTAAGGGGAAGGAATCTCATTATATTACCCATACAACGGTGTTAGGATAATGATAAATAAAATCTAGCATCGTGCTTCAAATGTTCTGTTGCAAATCGGAGTACCATTGACATGCTTCGAGATAGCATTGACATGGTCTTCAAGCAAAGGTCGGACTTCAGATACTCAATGGATCCATCAGGAACAGCTTATAAAATAGGTCTTACAATTTTCTCCAGGAAGAATGGTTATCCTTGCAAAAGAATTTATAATGATCGGTCCTCCACCCGTGGGGTGCTAAACATGACATCATGTCACCGGTTCATCAAAGGACCAATATCATAACTCTTGGAAAGTTGTCCCAGCCATCATATCTGACCGAGATTCAGATCCGATTGGTGTCATGATACCTCAGACTCAGGATGTCCGAGAAGAAAAGGTGCAACAAAACTTGACGAGGTGACATTGTAAGATTCTCGGGGAAATGAACTATGAAGTGATTTCCGTTAACAAGAGTCCATCATTAACCCAAGGAGAGGACAAGGAGCTGTCTGGTGAACTCACGGCAATTCACCAAGATTCCCAAAAGTTGGATTTCCACAATTAAGTGAACAAGGAGATAACATTTGTCAGATCAAATGATATAATGGGATATGCTCGAGGAAAACATACATAATTAAACATTGGTTGAACGGTGCACCCGAAATATGGGTTGGGTTGCACGACCAATGTCGAATGGTGATTCAATAATCAATAGCCTAAGAATGAACTTTCGACCATTAACTTCAAAAAATAGGGTTGCTAGAAGGAAAGAATCCAAACAACACCGTTCACTTGTTGGAATTAACACGGGACCAAGAAAGAATGGTGATGGTGAGAAGTATTTCTATGTCAAGAATTCTCAAGAGGTGGAACAAATCTCAGAACATTCTTGACATAAAGGATGGTAATACTCCAAGGTAAAGAAGAACAATTGCTGGATAGCAAGGAACTCAAGGTATAACACCAAACATGAACAAGCTTGTGTTGGTGGGAAGGCAATAAAGTGGTCGATGATAATACAGTTGCCGAGGGCAAGGATGGTATTTCTCATCATGAATTCAATTGATATCCTGGATGAGCTCGAATGTTGATGATCACGACACCTTTGTCGCGAGAGTTCATGAAGATGTAATCTATCGGATTTACATCAAGTCAAAGTAATGATGAAATGAAAGGTTATTGGAACCAAGGGTTCGACACAAACTCGAAACCAAGCTTGTTGTTCAAGGCGAAATGATATGACGATGAGGATCGACGTAAGGTTAGTTCATCGTCGAAAATTGTGCTCCGAGAAGAAGGACCAGGTAGCACAGTTAAAATCGGTACGACAAGGATATAGCCAAACAGGCTAGGAATGGCGTGATCGGGTACAAACTCGTAGTTATAGAAGCTTACTGAAGAGTTGTTGAACCGTAGTGCGGACTCGGTTCAGTTATCGGTGTCTTTGAGTGTATAATATCTCAGAGCCCGTGAAAAATTGGAATCAGTGGGAACGTAGCACTTGATGAAGAACTCATAAGAAGTTATGCAGTTCCATGATAATCTCGAGATACCAGGGGGTAATACTCGACGACAGATCAAAATAGAGGTTGGACTGGGGTAATGCTCTGCAGAAGACAAGTACTCTAACTTGTCTGAGAAATAGAATCAAGGGAGAACAAACATGGTCGGAACCACGGTTGCGAAGGATCAATTCACAGATACCAGATGATATTTATCAAGAAAATAGTTATTATTACAAGAAGTTTCCATGATAGTATCTACATCGTGGTCCATGGGCATGAACACAAGTTCAAGGTCGACTCCCACTTCTTCAATGTATAACCTTCCATTCACTTCGCTTTGATAAAGGCATTAGTGTTGAAAGTTTTAAGGTGAAATACCAGATGAGTATGACTCGTGAAAACTTCCGAGTTCACACATATAAAGGAAGGCATATGTTCAACCCGTCAGGGTATCATGGGAACATATACCACAAGCTTCAAGAGTAAATATCATCAGCTCGAAAGCAGAGCATGGTTGACAAAAGGAAAGGATACAATTTAACAAAGGCATTATGTATCGGAGAAGGACTCACAAGGTGATTAATTATGAAGGACACTGTCAGATATAATAATCCAACAGTGGATACGGCGATCCACAGTGGAGCCGAGGTGAGTATCGATACCCAATCAGAGGAAGAAATAATGCAAATGCATCGGTTTATAGAACATCTGAATAATTCAACGTTTAAATAACAAAGGGATTATGATTTTCAAATCAAGGGATCGAGAAGCAAAGCGCTCTGATTTAAGGATGGATAAGTTGAGTAGGCTTAGGGATACCATCGATGGTAATTTGATTGGTCGAGATCCGGCTCATGTGCAAAATGACATCTGAGCCGGAAGGATAATTTAAAAGGATCAACCGATGATTGTGAACATTCACAACGTATTGAATCAACGGACTCAAAAATGATGGTGACAAAGGATGCCAATATGACTACTATACTTATGGGATTAATCATAATGAAAGCAAACAAGAAATTCCAGAGCAATAGGTTGCTGAGGATTTTCGGAATACCGAATGGTATTTCGAAGACTTTTGTGTAACACATTATCAACATGGGGATGAGCGGATACTCGATAAGTGCGAGAATTAACCGTAGGGGTATTCAGTGACAAAGAACAGCAAGGCAGTAAGCTCAAAGGATTATCGAAACAACGACGAGTTTTTCAGGGTATCTTGCAATAACAAGACCAACTGGGAATGAATGTAAGAATAACAACTGCAAGTAGTTATCCATAAGGGTTTGCGGTGGAAGGGGAATTGCAAACGCGATGAACACAAGTTCTCGGGTTAACAACGGAGAGTATCTTCAGGGTCTTCTGGTGCAGCAGACGATCATCAGTAATAAGGGGCTCTCCGGTTGAAAGTGATAACGAGATCCTAATGTTAGATTTAGTAAACTTCATTTAACCCGAATAGAGGAGAGTTCAGAGTCCCGGAGTAAAGGTCGAGGAGTAAAAGATCCTAGTACCGCCCAATGGCGATGTGGGCCCGTAAGGCACACAGCCAAGTTAGTAAAAGTTTTTTTGCAATGTCTAGACTCGACTTCGGCCAAGGAGTGTGGAAGGGGGATTCCTACAGGCAGTTGGCTCTGATACCAACTTCAGACGCCCCGATTCAATCAGACACTACTCATGCACGCAAATGTGTACGATCAAGATCGAGGACTCACGGGAAGATATCACAACACAACTCTAAAACATAAATAAGTCATACAAGCATCATAATACAAGCCAGGTGCCTCGAGGGCTCGAATACAAGTGCTCGATCATAGACGAGGCAGCGGAAGCACCAAGAGCCGAGTACAGACACAAGTCAAACAAGTTGCCATAAGATGGCTAGCACAAACTGGGATACAGATCGAAAGAGGCGCAGGCCTCCTGCCTGGGATCCTCCTAAACTACTCCTGGTCGTCGTCAGCAGGCTGCACGTAGTAGTAGGCACCTCCGGTGTAGTAGTCGTCATCGACGGTGGCGTCTGGCTCCTGGGCTCCATCGTCTGGTTGCAGCAATCGAGTAGAGATAGGGGAAAAGGGGGGAACAAGGCAACCGTGAGTACTCATCCAAAGTACTCGCAAGCAAGGAGCTACACTACATATGCATGGATATATGTGTAAAGGCCATATCAAGGACCGAATCGCGTAATGCCGTAATAAGAGGGGATAGCTAGTCTTATCGAAGACTACGCTCGTCACCTTCGCCTTGCAACAGTAGAAGAGGGTAGGTTGAAGTCCTCCAAGTAACATCACATAGCAATAATCCTACCCGGCGATCCCCTCCTTGTATCCCTGAGAGAGAGCGACCACCGGTTGTATCTGGCAGTTGGAAGGGTGTGTTTTATCAAGTATCCGGTTCTAGTTGTCATAAGGTCAAGGTATAACTCCAAGTCGTCCTGTTACCGAAGATCACGGCTATTCAATAGATTAACTTCCTGCAGGGTGCACCATCTTACCCAACACGTTTGATCCCATTTGGCGGACACACTTTCTGGGTCATGCCCGCCGCTGAAGATCAACACGCCGCAGCCCCACCTAGGCACAACAGAGAGGCCCGACGCCGGGTCTAAACCTAAGCGCCAGGGGTGCAGGCCATCGCCTCGAGCACACCAAGACGCTATGTGACGCGCCGAAAGCGTAATCCAGCCCCTTAATACAAGAGCAGGCCTACGTTCCAATCCGGGCGCCGCGCCACTGTCGTCGGCGTCACGAAGCGTTTCGCCGATACCACCACGCCGGGATACCCATAACTACTCCCACGTAGATGGTTAGTGCGTATAGGCTCGTAGCCAACTCAGATCAAATACCAAGATCTCGTTAAGCGTGTTAAGTATCCGCGAACGCCGAACAGGCCAGCCCACCTCTCTCCTAGGCGGTCTCAACCTCGCCTGCCGCCTCCGCCTCAAAGATCCACTCATGGGTGCTCCACCGGCCGACCCGACTTTAGTCTCCACATGTATCATGTATAAAGTATATAGTATATACCCGTGATCACCTCCCGAGTGATCACGGCCCGATAGTATAGCACGGCAGACGGACAAGAATGTAGGGCCACAGATGAAAATGCTAGCATCCTATACTAAGCATATAGGATTGCAGGTAAGGTAACAACAGTAGTAACAAGGACAGGCTATGCATCAGGATAGGTATAACTGAAAGCAGTAACATGCTACACTACTCTAATGCAAGCAGTATAGAGGAGAGTAGGCGATATCCGGTGATCGTGGGGGGCTTGCTGGTTGCTCGGCAAGAGAGAGGGGTCGCCAACACCGTAGTCGAACTGGTAGCAGCAGCGGCTTGGTCTCGTAGTCTACCGAGAGAAGAGGGGAAGAAACAATGAATACCATGTAAACAGATGCATATCGATGCATGACATGACAAGTAACGATGCTAGGCGTGCCCTAACGTGGTACGAGGTGATGCTTGGTTAAGGGGAAACATCCGGAAAATATCCCCGGTGTTTCATGTTTTCGGGCAGAGGAGCCGGAGGGGGAAAGTTGCGAGTTTGATAGGTTAGGGGGGTGTGGCGGACGAACGGACTGCGTATCCGGATTCGTCTCGTCGTTCTGAGTAACTTTCATGTTGAAAATATTTTAATCCGAGTTACGGATTAAAAGATATGATTTTCTAAAGATTTTATTAATTCCTGGAATTTAATTAATTAATTAATTAATTCGAAAAATGGATTTATGACGTCAGCATGATGTCATGCTGACGTCAAGATCAACGAGTTGACTTGGTCAACTGACATGTGGGTCCCGTCATTCATACTGCATTAGTTGATTAACAGTAGTTAATTAGGTTAATTAGCCATTAGGTTAATTAAACAGGATTAATTAAATTAATTATTTACTTAATTAATTAATTAATATTTTAATTATTATTTATTTATTTTTTAACGTTCTGGGGTGGGACCCCCATGTCATTGGCATGGGCCGGTCCAGTCAGCATGGCTGACCGGGTCAACAGGTCGGCCGGGCCCCTAGGGCCCACGGTCGATGACCTGTGGGTGGCCTGTGCCACGCCGTCGGCGGGCGGCGCCAAGACAACTCCGGCGACCAAAAATGCGGGGCGAGCTCGGTGCCACGGAAACGGCTACGGGGCACCAAAACGGGCGCGGCCAGGCTCTCTGGAACGGCCTCTTCGCGTCGCGTCCGATGGTGGCCGTGGTTGGCGCGGGGGTGGCGGTCGGCTAACTGCTGACGACGTCTTGATGGCGGTGGTGTAGGGAAGCGCCGGGCGGCGGTGGCCATGGCGGCCGGCGAGGTGAAACCCACGGTAGCGAGGGCAGGCGTCTTGTGACCGCACGGGGCTGGCGTGGTCGCGGCAAGGAGAGAAAGGGAGGGCGGGCGGAACGGCGGCGTGGCGTGATGGGGAAGAGGCCCAGCCGAGCGGAGGAGGCGCGAGGGGAGGGGCAACCTGGCCTTGGCCGGATCCGGGCGACGAGAGCAGAGGGGAGGGCCGGGTCGAGGGCGCGGACGGCGGTGACGCTGGGCGTGTCGATCACGGGCCGGGAGGGCGGCGCGGTGGCGCCCTAGGGGAGAGAGGGGAGCTAAGGGGAAGAGCTCACGGGAGGGGGCGAGGGGTCTAGGCAGCGTGCTGGGCGGCCGGAGAAGACCGGGCGAGGAGGAGGGCGAGGAGGCATTGGCGGCGAGGCGAGGTGGTCGGGACGGATCCGAGGCGACGTGGAGAACGGGCGCCGGGCGTGGCGGGCGAGGGGCGCGCCAAGGCGTCTGGGTGGCAGTCGGGGAGGAGGAGGACGGGCGGCGTCGGGTGGCGATGGAAGGCCAAGGCGTGGGCCGACGCAGGATCGGGGCCGATCCCGATCCGGATCGGTGGGGAGGAGAAGGGGATCGAGGGGAGTGGGGTCGGCTAGGGTTTCATCGCGGGGGGTTATGGGAGTGAGGGTGGGCGGATGGGCCATGGGCTGGCTGGGCCGCTTGGCCCAGTTGGCCAGGGGGGTTTTCTTTCTCTCTATTTGTTCTGTTTTTTTCCTTTTCTGTTTTAATTCACTTTAAAATACTCAGACACTTTATAAAAATGTGTGTACTCCACCATAATTAACTTTGTAATATTTGACAACCCCCGAACATTTTAGTTTTAATTTTTTGAAAACTTTTATTGCCATCACAATTTTGATTTGAATTTCGAAACCGTTTTGATTTAACCCGCGGTTAACTACAGTGACAGAGGTGACGTGGCACCATCAACGTGAGATTACTGTAGCATGATTATCCGGGCGTTACATAGTTGACATCGTATTTGTGGCAAAGCCACCATGCATTATTTTCATACATGTCACTCTTGATTCATTGCACCATCCCGGTACACCGCCGGAGGCATTCATATAGAGTCATATCTTGTTCTAAGTTTCGAGTTGTAATCCTTATGTTGTAATCAATAGAAGTGTGATGATCATCATTACTAGAGCATTGCCCAAATAAAAAAAGGAAAGGCCAAAAGAAAAAAATAAAAGCCCAAAATAATATATATAAAAAGGGCAATGCTACTATCTCTTTTTCCACACTTGTGCTTCAAAGTAGCACCTTGTTCTTCATGTAGTGAGTATCATATGTTGTGCTTCCAAGTAGCACCTTGTTCTTCATGTAGTGAGTCTCATATAATGTGCTTCAAATTAGCACCATGCTTTTCATTTAGTGAGTCTTATAAGTTGTCCTTTTTATACTAGTGGGAATTTTTCATTATAGAACTTGGCTTGTATATTCCTACGATGGGCTTCCTCAAATGTCCTAGGTCTTCATGAGCAAGCAAGTTGGATGCACACCCACTAGTTTTCTTTTGTTGAGCATTCATAGCTCTAGTGCATCCGTTGCATGGCAATCCCTACTCCTCATGTTGACATCAATTGATGGGCATCTCCATAGCCCATTGATTAGCCTCGTCAATGTGAGACTTTCTCCTTTTGCCTTCTCCACACAATCCCCATCATCGATTCTATTCCACCCATAGTGCTATATCCATGGTTCGCTCATGTATTGCGTGAAGGTTGAAAAAGTTTGAGATTATTTAAGTATGAAACAATTGCTTGGCTTGTCATCGGGGGTATAGAAGTTGGGAACATCTTTGTGTGACGAAAATGAAGCATAGCCTAAACATATGATTTTGTAGGGATAAACTTTCTTTCGCCATGTTATTTTGAGAAGACATGATTGCTTTGATTAGTATGCTTGAAGTATTATTATTTTTGTGTCAATATGAACTTTTTTCTTGAATCTTTCGGATCTAAATATTCATGTCACAATTAAGAAGATTTACATTGAAATTATGCCAAAGTATCACTCCGCATCAAAAATTCTCTTTTTATCATTTACCTACTCGAGGACGAGCATGAATTAAGCTTGGGGATGCTTGATACGTCTCCAACGTATCTATAATTTTTGATTGCTCCATGCTACTTTATCTACTGTTTTGGACTATACTGGGCTTTATTTTCCACTTTTATATTATTTTTGGGACTGACCTATTAACCGGAGGCCCACCCTGTAATTCTTTGTTTTTTGCCTATTTCAGTGTTTCGAAGAAGCAGAATATCAAACGGAGTCCAAACTGAATGAAACCTTCGGGAACGTGATTTTCCAACCGAACGTGATCTAGGAGACTTGGACCCTACTCCAAGAAGTGCCAGAGGTGGTCACGAGGGTGGAGGGCGTGCCCCCTACCTCGTGGGCCCCCTGACGCTCCACCGACGTACTCCTTCCTCCTATATATACCTACGTACCCCAAACGATCAGAAGAGGAGCCAAAAACCTAATTCCACCGCCGCAACTTCCTGTATCCACGAGATCCCATCTTGGGGCCTGTTAGGAGCTCTCACGAGGGGAATACACCATGGAGGGCTTCTACATCAACACCATAGCCCCTCCGATGAAGTGTGAGTAGTTTACTTCAGACCTTCGGGTCCATAGCTAGTAGCTAGATGGCTTCTTCTCTCTTTTTGGATCTCAATACAATGTTCTCCCCCTCTCTCGTGGAGATCTATTCGATGGAATCTTGTTTTTGCGGTGTGTTTGTTGAGACCGATGAATTGTGAGTTTATGATCCAGTATTATCTATGAAAAATATTTGATTCTTCTCTGAATTCTTTTATGTATGATTGAGTTATGTTTGCAAGTCTCTTCGTATTATCCGTTTGGTTTGGCCAACTAGATTGGTAGTTCTTGCAATGGGAGAAGTGCTTAGCTTTGGGTTCAATCTTGCGTGTCCTTACCCAAAGGATGTAAAAGGGTTGCAAGGCACGTATTGTATTGTTGCCATCGAGGATAAAAAGATGGGGTTTTTATCATATTGCATGAATTTATCCCTCTACATCATGTCATCTTGCTTAAGGCGTTACTCTGTTTTTAACTTAATACTCTAGATGCATCCTGGATAGCGGTCGATGAGTGGAGTAATAGTAGTAGACGCAGAATCGTTTCGATCTACTTGTCTCGGACGTGATGCCTATATACATGATCATTGCCTAGATATACTCATAACTATGGTCAATTCTGTCAATTGCTCAACAGTAATTTGTTCACCCACCGTAGAAAATTTATGCTCTTGAGAGAAGCCACTAGTGAAACCTATGGCCCCCGGGTCTATTCTCATCATATCAATCTCTATCACTTTATTTAATTGCTTTGTTTTTACTTTGCCTTTTACTTTTTTACTTTGTATCTTTATATCAAAAATACCAAAAATATTATCTCTATCAGATCTCACTCTCGTAAGTGACCGTGAAGGGATTGACAACCCCTAATCGCGTTGGTTGTGAGTAGCTATCGTTTTGTTCAGGTAGGAGGGACTTGTGCGTGGTCTCCTACTGGATTGATACCTTGGTTCTCAAAAACTTAGGGAAATACTTACGCTACTGTGCTACATCATCCTCTCCTCTTTGGGGAAAACCAACCCAAGCTCAAGATGTAGCACTCCACTCAATGATTCTTGTCCTCTACCAGCATCACATTCAACCTTCTTTGTGACTCAAGGACCAAACCCTTCTGCAATAACACAAAAATCCAGAAGAGCCCTTCTTGGAAATTGATGTCAAATGGGGAGAGAGAGATCACATAAAAGCTCTATGCTTAATCATTTCTATAGGAGGAGAGGATACTCAGGGGGAGTGTGTAAGAAACCCAGATGCTTGGTGTTCAAGAGGAGAGAAGTTACATGTCTTTAAGAGGGGAAAGACATGTTCATATTCGATCATATTTGATTGCTTGCATTAAGCTCAAGCTCTGTTGTTTTTTTTGCTCGATTTTCTGCTCCCTATCTTCTCCCAATATCCCAATGCAAGATCTAGGGGAGCAAGACATCTAAGGGAAGGAAATCTCTGATTTTATTTCATATCTTTACCTTTGGGGACATGTCTATAACCAATGGGGTACTCAGTACTCACTCTCTACATGTCATCCCAGTCTTGGTTCTCTTGTGGTTTCTTTTGTTTGCTCTGGCTAGTAGGGGTATCTGTGTTGTCTAACCTTGTTTACTCAGGTCCATTCCTTCCCAAGAAAACTCAAGACCACAAGGTAAGTATATGCATCACAGTCATGTGTATGAGGATTTCTTGCTGATGTACATACTGTTTACAAGAAGGACTCATGGGCATGAAGGTACATTTCCTATATTCACATCATTTGCTCTGATGCATATAGCCAAGATACATGTAACACATGGATTACTCTGTCATGCTTATGCATTCACATGCTCCTATGTTTCATATTTATATGATTGCATACATGTAGGGGGAGCCTATGCATGTTACATGTCTTTCCAAAGCTTTACTTGTTTCTCTCTATATCTTTATCTAAAGCTTTGATGTATGCTGTCATCAATTACCAAAAAGGGAGAGATTGAAAGCACAAGTGCTCCCTGGGTGATTTTGGTAATTAATGTCAACATATCTCTTATTGGACTAATGCTTCTACCTAGTATGTTTCAGATAAGTTCAACAATGGAGTGGCTTGGACAAGAGGATGTGGAACCCCTTCAAGATGCTAAGGACAAAGGATTGGCTCAAGCTCAAAGCTCAGGACTCTACATTTTCTATTTTAAGTGATCCAAGATCACATTGAGTCTATAGGAAAAGCCAATAGTATTAAGAAGGGATGAGGTGTTGCTTAATGGCTTGCTTGCTCAAAGTGCTTAGTGATATGCTCCAAAGCCCTCAACCACTTTCTCACTTCCACATATGTCCTAATCCAAAAGTCCAACTCGGCCCCACCGATTCTTTCCATCCGGAGCCACCGAGTTCAGTTGACATAGCCACTGCCAGAAACCCTAATCAGTTCGGTCTCACCGATGGGATCTCGGTCTCACCGAGATGGGCTTGCAAACTCTCTGTTGTCTGTTGCAATAGTTTCGGTCCCACCGAGATTTGCAACCGGCCCCACCGAGTTTGCTTGGCCAACATTCTGTTTCACTTATTACCCTAATCGGTCCCACCGAGTTTGAGTAATCGGTCAAACCGAGTTTTGGATTTACCCTAACCCTAGCACATCGGTCCCACCGAGTTGATCAAGTCGGTCCCACCGAAATGCCTAACGGTCACATTATGAACCAAATCGGTCAGACCGAGTTCTCGGAATCGGTCCCACCGAGTTTGGTGATTTGTGTGTAACGGTTAGATTTTGTGTGGAGGCTATATATACCCCTCCACCCACTCTTCATTCGTGGAGAGATCCATCAGAACATGCCTACACTTCCAATACATATTTTCTGAGAGAGAACCACCTACACTTGTGTTGAGGTCAAGATATTCCATTCCAACCACATAAATCTTGATCTCTAGCCTTCCCAAGTTGCTTTCTAATCAAATCTTCTTTCTACCAAATCCAATCCTATGAGAGAGAGTTGAGTGTTGGGGACACTATCATTTGAGGCACAAGAGCAAGGAGTTCATCACCAACACACCATTTGTTACTTCTTGGAGAGTGGTGTCTCCTAGATTGGCTAGGTGTCACTTGGGAGCCTCTGACAAGATTGTGGAGTTGAACCAAGGATTTTGTAAGGGCAAGGAGATCGCCTACTTCGTGAAGATATACCCTAGTGAGGCAAGTCCTTCGTGGGCGACGGCCATGGTGGGATAGACAAGGTTGCTTCTTCGTGGACCCTTCATGGGTGGAGCCTGCTACGTCTTGAGCTTGCGTTGGTTTTCCCCGAAGAGGAGAGGATGATGCAACAGAGTAGCGTAAGTATTTCCCTCGATTTTTGAGAACCAAGGTATCAATCCAGTAGGAGGCCACGCGCAAGTCCCTCGTACCTACACAAAACAAATGGCTCCTCGCAACCAACGCGAATAGGGGTTGTCAATCCCTTCACGGTCACTTACGAGAGTGAGATCTGATAGAGATGATAGATAATATTTTTGGTATTTTTGATATAAATATGCAAGGTAAAATAAAAAGGCAAAGTAAAAATGCAAAGCAATAATAAAGCGTAGGAAGATTAATATGATGAGAATAGACCCGGGGGCCATAGATTTCACTAGTGGCTTCTCTCAAGAGCATAAGTATTTTATGGTGGGTGAACGAATTACTGTATAGCAATTGACAGAATTGAGCATAGTTATGAGAATATCTAGGTATGATCATGTATATAGGCATCACGTCCGAGACAAGTAAACCGATTCCTGCCTGCATCTACTACTATTACTCCACTCATCGACCGATATCCAGAATGCATCTAGAGTATTAAGTTAATGAAAACAGAGTAACGACTTAAGCAAGATGACATGATGTAGAGGAATAAATTCATGCAATATGATAAATACCCCATCTTGTTATCCTCGATGGCAACAATACAATACGTGCCTTGCAACCCTTTCTGTCACTGGGTAAGGACACCGCAAGATTGAACCCTAAGCTAAACACTTCTCCGTTTGCATTAACTAACAATCTAGTTGGCCAATCCTAACTGTTAATTCGAAGAGACTTGCAAAGATAACTCAATCATACATAAAAGGATTCAGAAAAGATTCAAATATTGCTCATAGATAATCTTGATCATAAACCCACAATTCACCGGTCTCAACAAACACACCGCAAAAATAAGATTACTTCGAATAGATCTCCACAAGAGAGGGGGAGAACATTGTATTGAGATCCAAAAAGAGAGAAGAAGCCATCTAGCTACTAACTATGGACCCGAAGGTCTGAAATAAACTACTCACACTTCATCGAAGAGGCTATGATGATGATGTAGAAGCCCTCCATGGTGTATTCCCCTTCCGGTGGAGCTCCGGAACAGGCCCCAAGATGGGATCTCGTGGGTACAGGAAGTTGCGGCGGTGGAATTAGGTTTTTGGCTCCGTATCTGATCTGTTGGTGGTACGTAGGTATATATAGGAGGAAGAAGTATGTCGGTGGAGCTCCGAGGGGCCCACGAGGTAGAGGGCGCGTCCTAGGGGGGCGCCCTCCACCCTCGTGACCGCCTCAGGGCTTTCTTGACGGAGGGTCCAAGTCTCCTGGGTCTTATCTGATGAGAAAATCACGTTCCCGAAGGTTTCATTCCGTTTGGACTCCGTTTGATATTTCGTTTCTTCGAAACACTGAAATAGGCAAAAATAGCAATTTTGGGCTGGGCCTCCGATTAATAGGTTAGTCCCAAAAATAATATAAAAGTGGAAAATAAAGCCCAATATAGTCCAAAACAATAGATAATATAGCATGGAGCAAGCAAAAAATATAGATACGTTGGAGACGTATCAGAGACCTCCGTGGACTCGCGCAACCGTTACCCTTCATGGGTTGAAGTCTCCATCAACGTGGATTTACAATAGCACCACCTATCGGAACCACGGATAAAAAATCTCCGTGTCACCAAATTGCGTTTGCACACTCCAATCCCATCTCTTTACATTCTTGCAACTTGCATGCTTTACTTTCCGCTGCCCATATACCCTTTGTATGCTTGCATGTTTGCTTGATATGTATTGTGAATGTTTAAACTTGTGTTCAAACTCCACATCAACTAAAGGAAATTAAAATCTGCAACTTTTCTTGATTAGAGTCTATTCACCCCCTCTAGACACCTCTTCTCGATCCTTTCACCAATTTTGGCATCAAGATCTAAAAACTCCGAATCGTTGGGACGCCTTTTAACTAAAGTTGACTCATCCTCAATCCCATCATTATCAAGATTCATATTGGAAAACAAAGATTTAATAGGAGACACATCAATCACTTTTAGATCTTCATCCCTATTATCATGAAAACTAGAAGAACATGCTTTTACAAAGCAATCTTTTTTAGCACGCATCCTAGCGGTTCTTTCTTTGCACTCATCAATGGAAATTCGCATAGCTTTGATAGACTCATTGATATCATGCTTAGGTGGAATAGATCTAAATTTCAAATAATCAACATCAAGAGAAATTATATCCACGTTCCTAGCCAACTCATCAATCTTAGGCAATTTTTCTTCAAGCAAAGCATTGAAATTCTTTTGCGAAATCATAAATTCTTTAACACTAGTCTCAAAATCAGAGGGCGTCTTATTAAAATTTCCATAAGAGTTGTTGTCGGAATTACCATAATTATTAGAGGAATTACTAGGAAACGGCCTAGAATTGAAATTTCCTCTATATGCGTTGTTACCAAAATTGTTCCTACCAACAAAATTCACATCCATAGCTTCATTATTATTCTCAATCAAAATGCACAAAGGCATATCATTATGATCAGAAGAAACACTCTTATTAGCAAACAATTTCATAAGTTCATCCATCTTTCCACTCAAAACATTAATCTCTTCAATAGCATGAACTTTTTACTAGTGGATCTTCGATTGTGCCATTGAGAATAATTAACCATAATGTTATCTAGGAGTTTAGTAGCTTCTCCTAAAGTGATTTCCGTAAAAGTACCTCCCACGGCCGAGTCTAAAAGATTTCTAGAAGCAAAATTCAATCCGACATAAATTTTTTGTATAATCATCCATAAATTCAAACCATATGTAGGGCAATTACGTATCATTAATTTGATCCTCTCCCAAGCTTGTGCAACAAGCTCATGCTCAAGTTGCTTAAAATTCATAATATCGTTTCTAAGAGAGATGGTCTTAGCGGGAGGAAAATACTTAGAGATAAAAGCATCTTTGCACTTATTCCATGAATCAATACTATTTTTAGGCAAAGAAGAGAACCAAGCTTTAGCACGATCTCTAAGAGAAAGCGGAAATAGCTTCAATTTAACAATATCATTATCCACATCTTTCTTCTTTTGCAAATCATAAATTCTTTAACACTAGTCTCAAAATCAGAGGGCAACTTATTAAAATTCCCATAAGAGTTGTTGTAGGAATTACCATAATTATTAGAGGAATTACTAGGATACGGCCTAGGATTAAAGTTTCCTCTATAAGCGTTGTTACCAAAATTGTTCCTACCAACAAAATTCACATCCATATATTCATTTTTATTCTCAATCAAAGTAGACAAAGGAATATCATTAGGATCAGAAGAAACACTCTTATTAGCAAGCACCTTCATAAGTTCATCCATCTTTCCACTCAAAACATTAATCTCTTCTATCGCATGAACCTTTTTACTAGTAGATCTTTTGGTGTGCCATTGAGAATAATTAACCATAATATTATCTAGGAGTTTAGTAGCTTATCCTAAAGTGATTTCCATAAAATTGCCTCCCGCTGCTGAATCTAAAAGATTTCTAGAAGAAAAATTCAATCCGGCATAAATTTTTTGTATAATCATCCATAAATTCAAACCATGTGTAGGGCAATTAAGTATCATTAATTTCATCCTCTCCCAAGCTTGCGCAACATATTCATGATCAAGTTGCTTAAAATTCATAATATCGTTTCCAAGAGAGATGATCTTAGCAGGAGGAAAATACTTAGAGATAAAAGCATCTTTGCACTTATTCCAAGAATCAATACTATTTTTAGGCAAAGACGAAAACCAAGTTTTAGCACGATCTCTAAGCAAAAACGGAAATAGATTCAATTTAACAATATCATTGTCCACATCTGTCTTCTTTTGCATATCACACAAATAAACAAAGTTGTTTAGATGTGTGGCGTCTTCTTCACTAGGAAGGCCAGAGAATTGATCTTTCATGACAAGATTCAGCAAGGAAGCATTAATTTCACAAGATTCAGCATCGGTAATAGGAGCAATCGGAGTGCTAAGAAAATCATTGTTGTTGGTATTGAAAAAATCACACAATTTAGTATTATCTTGAGCCATCGTGACAAACAATCCAACACACAAGTACACAAGAAGCAAACGAAAAAGAGGCGAACGGAAAAAGAGGGCGAATAAAACGGCAAGGGTGAAGTGGGGGAGAGGAAAACGAGAGGCAAATGGCGAATAATGTAATGTGAGGGATAAGAGTTTATGGGTACTTGGTATGTCTTGACTTGGCGTAGATCTCCCCGGCAACGGCGCCAGAAATCCTTCTTGCTACCTCTTGAGCACTGCGTTGGTTTTCCCTTGAATACGGAAGGGTGATGCAGCAAAGTAGCGTAAGCATTTCCCTCGGTTTTTGAGAACCAAGGTATCAATCCAGTAGGAGACTACACGCAAGTCGCCTCGTACCTACACAAACAAATAAGAACCTTGCAACCCACGCGATAAAGGGGTTGTCAATCCCTTCACGGCCACTTGCAAAAGTGAGATCTGATGGAGATAATAAGATAAATGTTTTTGGTATTTTTTTATGATGTAGATCGAAAGTAAATATTGCAAAGTAAAATAGATTGGAAACCTATATGATGGAAAATAGACCCGGGGGGCCATAGGTTTCACTAGTGGCTTCTCTCAAGATAGCATAAGTATTACGGTGGGTGAACAAATTACTATCGAGCAATTGATAGAAAAGTGCATAGTTATGAGAATATCTAGGCATGGTCATGTATATAGGCATCACGTCCGCGACAAGTACACTGAAATGATTCTGCATCTACTACTATTACTCCACACATCGACCGCTATCCAGCATGCATCTAGGGTATTAAGTTCATAAGAACAGAGTAACGCATTAGACAAGATGACATGATGTAGAGGGATAAACTCAAGCAATATGATATAAACCCCATCTTTTTATCCTCGATGGCAACAATACAATGCGTGCCTTGCTGCCCACAGGACACCGCAAGATTGAACACAAAGCTAAGCACTTCTCCCATTGCAAGAAAGATCAATCTAGTAGGCCAAACCAAACTGATAATTCGAAGAGACTTGCAAAGATAACAAATCATACATAAAAGAATTCAGAGAAGAATCAAATATTGTTCATAGATAATCTTGATCATAAACCCACAATTCATCGGATCTCGACAAACACACCGCAAAAAGAATTACATCGAATACATCTCCAAGAAGATCGAGGAGAACTTTGTGTTGAGATCAAAAGAGAGAGAATAAGCCATCTAGCTAATAACTATGGACCCGAAGGTCTGTGGTAAACTACTCACACATCATCGGAGAGGCTATGGTGTTGATGTAGAAGCCCTCCGTGATCGATTCCCCCTCTCGCGGAGCGCCGGAAAAGGCCACAAGATGGGATCTCACAGGTACAGAAGGTTGCGGCGGTGGAAATAGGGTTTCGTGGTGTCTCAGATGTTTTCGGAGTATATGAGTATATATAGGCGAAGGAAGTCGGTCAGGGGAGCCACGAGGGGCCCACGATGGTGGGGGCGCGCCTACCCCCCTGGGCGCGCCCTCCTGCCTCGTGGCCTCCTCGTTTCTTTCTTCATGTCCACTCCAAGTCTCCTGGATTGCGTTTGTTCCAAAAATCACTCTCCCGAAGGTTTCATTCGGTTTGGTTTCCGTTTGATATTCCTTTTCTGCAAAACACTGAAATAGGCAAAAAAACAGCAATTTGCACTGGGCCTTTGGTTAGTAGGTCAGACCCAAAAATAATATAAAAGTGTATAATAAAGCCCATTAAACATCCAAAACAGATAATATAATAGCATGAAACAATCAAAAATTATAGATACGTTGGAGACGTATCACACCTCATCAAAGCGTATATTCCAACTCCGAGAGGCTTGCACCAGTCCATAAATGGATCGCTGGAGCTTGCACACTTTGTCAGCACCTTTAGGATCAACAAAACCTTCTGGTTGCATCATATACAACTCTTATTTAAGAAATCCATTAAGGAATGCAGTTTTGACGTCCATTTGCCAGATTTCATAATCATAAAATGCGGCAATTGCTAACATGATTCGAACAGACTTGAGCATCGCTACGGGTGAGAAGGTCTCATCGTAGTCAACTCCTTGAACTTGTCAAAAACCTTTCGCGACAAGTCGAGCTTTGTAGACAGTAACATTACCATCAGCGTCAGTCTTCTTCTTAAAGGTCGATTTATTCTCTATGGCTTGCCGATCGTCGGGCAAGTCCACCAAAGTCCATACTTTGTTCTCATACATGGATCTCATCTCAGATTTCATGGCCTCAAGCCATTTTGCGGCATCTGGGCTCATCATCGCTTCCTCATAGTTCATAGGTTCGTCATGGTCTAGTAACATGACTTCCAGAACAAGATTACCGTACCACTCTGGTGCGAACGTGCTCTGGTTGACCTAGTAACTTGATCTGAAGTTTCATGATCGTTATCGTTAGCTTCCTCACTAGTTGGTGTAGGCATCACGGGAACGGTTTTCTGTGATGAGCTACTTTCCAATTCAAGAGAAGGTACAATTACCTCATCAAGTTCTACTTTCCTCCCACTCACTTCTTTCGAGAGAAACTCCTTCTCTAGAAAGGATCCATTCTTAGCAAGAAAAATCTTGCCTTCGGATCTGTGATAGAAGGTGTACCCAACAGTTTCTTTTGGGTATCCTATGAAGACGCACTTCTCCAATTTGGGTTCGAACTTATCAGGATGAAGTTTTTTCGCATAAGCATCGCAACCCCAAACTTTAAGAAACAACATATTAGGTTTCTTGCCAAACCACAGTTCATACAGTGTCTTCTCAACGGATTTAGACGGTGCCCTATTTAAAGTGAATGCAGTTGTCTCTAATGCAGAACCCCAAAACGACAGTGGTAAATCGATAAGAGACATCATATATCGCAGCAAATCTAATAAAGTACGGTTACAACGTTCGGATACACCATTACGCTTTGGTGTTCCAGGTGGCGTGAGTTGTGAAACTATTCCACATTATTTTAAATGAAGGCCAAACTCGTAACTCAAATATTCGCCTCCCCGATCAGATCGTAGAAACTTAATTTTCTTGTTACGATGATTCTTCACTTCACTCTAAAATTCTTTAAACTTTTCAAATGTTTCAGACTTGTGTTTCATTAAGTAGATATACCTATATCTGCTTAAACCATCTGTGAAGGTCAGAAAATAACGATACCCGCCGCGAGCCTCAACACTCATTGGACCGCATACATCCGTATGTATTATTTCCAATAAGTCAGTAGCTCGCTGATACGTCTCCAACGTATCTATAATTTTTTTTGTTCCATGCTATTATATTATCTGTTTTCGATGTTTAATGGGCTTTAATATACCTCTTTATATTATTTTTGGGGATTAACCTATTAACCGAAGGCCCAGTGCAAATTGCTGTTTTTTTTGCCTATTTCAGTATTTCGCAGAAAAGGAATATCAAACGGAACGAAACCTTCACGAGGGTCTTTTTTGGAACAAATGCAATCCAGAATTCTTGGAGTGGAAGTCAAGGAAGCAACGAGGCGGCCACGAGGCAGGAGGAAGCGCCCAGGGGGTAGGCGCGCCCCCCACCCTCGTGGGCCCCTCGTAGCTCCTCCGACCTACTTCTTTCGCCTATATATACTCTTATACCCTGAAAACATCCAGGGGAGCCACCAAACCACTTTTCCACCGCCGCAGCCTTCTGTACCCGTGAGATCCCATCTTGGGGCCTTTTCTGGCAATCTGCCGGAGGGGGATTCGATCACGGAGGGCTTCTACATCAACACCATAGCCTCTCCGATGATGTGTGAGTAGTTTACCACAGACCTTGGTCCATAGTTATTAGCTAGATGGCTTCTTCTCTCTTTGGATCTCAATACAAAGTTCTCCTCGATGTTCTTGGAGATCTATTCGATGTAATTCTTTTTGTGTGTGTTTGCTGAGATCCGATGAATTGTGGGTTTATGATCAAGATTATCTATGAACAATATTTGGTTCTTCTCTGAATTCTTATATGCATGATTTAATATCTTTGCAAGTCTCTTCAAATTATCGGTTTAGTTTGGCCTACTAGATTGATCTTTCTTGCAATGGGAGAAGTGCTTAGCTTTGGGTTCAATCTTGCGGTGCTTGATCCCAGTGACAGAAAGGGAACCGACACGTATTGTATTGTTGCCATCGAGGATAAAAATGTGGGGTTTATATCATATTGCTTGAGTTTATCTCTCTACATCATGTCATCTTGCCTAATGTGTTACTCTGTTCTTATGAACTTAATACTCTAGATGCATGCTGGATAGCGGTCAATCTGTGGAGTAATAGTAGTAGATGTAGAATCGTTTCGATCTACTTGTCACGTACGTGATGCCTATGTTCATGATCATGCCTAGATATTCTCATTACTATGCACTTTTCTATCAATTGCTCGGCAGTAATTTGTTCACCCAGCGTAATACATGCTATCTTGAGAGAAGCCACTAGTGAAACCTATGGCCCCCGGGTCTACTTTATATCATATAAGTTTCGAATCTATAATTCTAGTTTACTATTTATTTTGCAATCTTTACTTTTCAATCTGTACAACAAAAATACCAAAAATATTTATCTTATTATCTTTATCAGATCTCACTTTTGCAAGTGGCCGTGAAGGGATTGAGAACCCCTTTATCGCGTTGGTTGCAAGGTTCTTGATTGTTTGTGCAGGTACTAGGCGATTTGCGTGCAGTCTCCTACTGGATTGATACCTTGGTTCTCAAAAACTGAGGGAAATACTTACGCTACTTTGCTGCATCACCCTTTCATCTTCAAGGGAAAAACATACGCATGATCAAGATGTAGCAAGAAGGATTTCTGGCGCCGCTGTCGGGAGATCTACGCCAAGTCAAGACATACCAAGTACCCATCACAAACTCTTATCCCTCGCATTACATTATTTGCCATTTGCCTCTCGTTTTCCTCTCCCCCACTTCACCTTTGCCATTTTATTTGCCCTTTTTCCGTCCGTCTCTTTTCGGTTGCTTCTTGTTTGCTTGTGTGTTGGATTGATTGTTTGTCACGATGGCTCAAGATAATACTAATTTGTGTGACTTTTCCAATACCAACAATAATGATTTTATTAGCACTCTGATTGCTCCTACTACCGATGCTGAATCTTGTGAAATTAATACCGCTTTGTTGTTGAATCTTTTTATAAAAGATCAGTTTTCTGGCCTTCTTAGTGAAGATGCCGCTACCCATCTGGACAATTTCGTTGATTTGTGTGATATGCAAAAGAAGAAAGATGTGGATAATGATATTGTTAAATTTAAGCTATTTCCGCTTTCTCTTAGAGATCGTGCTAAAACTTGGTTCTCTTCTTTGCCTAAAAAGAGTATTGATTCATGGAATAAGTGCAAAGATGCCTTTATCTCTAAGTATTTTCCTCCCGCTAAGACCATCTCTCTTAGAAATGATATTATGAATTTTAAGCAACTTGAGCATGAGCTTGTTGCACAAGCTTGGGAGAGGATCAAATTAATGATACGTAATTGCCCTACATATGGTTTGAATTTATGGATGATTATACAAAAAATTTATGCCGGATTGAATTTTGCTTCTAGAAATCTTTTAGATTCGGCCGTGGGAGGTACTTTTACGGAAATCACTTTAGGAGAAGCTACTAAACTCCTAGATAACATTATGGTTAATTATTCTCAATGGCACACCGAAAGATCCACTAGTAAAAAAGTTCATGCTATTGAAGAGATTAATGTTTTGAGTGGAAAGATGGATGAACTTATGAAATTGTTTGCTAATAAGAGTGTTTCTTCTGATCATAATGATATGCCTTTGTGCATTTTGATTGAGAATAATAATGAAGCTATGGATTTGAATTTTGTTGGTAGGAACAATTTTGGTAACAACGCATATAGAGGAAATTTCAATTCTAGGCCGTTTCCTAGTAATTCCTCTAATAATTATGGTAATTCCGACAACAACTCTTATGGAAATTTTAATAAGATGCCCTCTGATTTTGAGACTAGTGTTAAAGAATTTATGATTTCGCAAAAGAATTTCAATGCTTTGCTTGAAGAAAAATTGTCTAAGATTGATGAGTTGGCTAGGAACGTGGATAGAATTTCTCTTGATGTTGATTCTTTGAAACTTAGATCTATTCCACCCAAGCATGATATCAATGAGTCTCTCGAATCTATGAGAATATCCATTGATGAGTGCAAAGAAAGAACGCTAGGATGCATGCTAAAAAAGATTGCTTTGTAAAAGCGTGTTCTTCTAGTTTTCATGACAATAATGAAGAAGATCTAAAAGTGATTGATGTGTCTCCTATTATATCTTTGTTTTCCAATATGAATCTTGATAAATATGGGACTGGAGATGAGTCAACTTTAGTTAAAAGGCGTCCCAATGATTCAGAGTTTTTATGTCTTGATGCTAAAATTGGTAAAAGTGGGATTGAAGAGGTCAAAACTTTACATAGCAATGAACCCACTATTTTGGATTTCAAGGAATTTAATTATGATAGTTGTTCTTTGATAGATTGTATTTCCTTGTTGCAACCTGTGTTAAATTCTCCTCATGCTTATGCTCAAAATAAAGCTTTTACCAAACATATCGTTGATGCTTTAAAGCAATCTTATGAAGAAAAACTTGAATTAGAAGTTTCTATCCCTAGAAAACTTTATGATGAGTGGGAACCTACTATTAAAATTAAAATTAAAGATCATGAATGCTATGCTTTATGTGATTTGGGTGCTAGTGTTTCCACGATTCCAAAAACTTTGTGTGATGTGTTAGGTTTCCATGAATTTGATGATTTTTCTTTAAATTTGCACCTTGCAGATTCCACCATTAATAATTATGGCAACAATCTATGGGAAGGATTAATGATTTTCTTATTTTTGCAAATAGGAATTATGTGCCCGTAGATTTCATTGTTCTTGATATATATTGCAATCCTACATGTCCTATTATTCTCGGTAGACCTTTCCTTAGAACAATTGGTGCAAGTATTGATACTATGAAAGAAGGAAATATTAGATTCCAATTTCCATTAAGGAAAGGCATGGAACACTTTCCTAGGAAGAAAATTAAATTACATTATGAATCTATTATGAGAGCCACTTATGAATAGCATACCAAGGATGACAATACCTAGATCTATTCTTGTTTTCATGCCTAGCTAGGGGCGTTAAACAATAGCGCTTGTTGGGAGGCGACCCAATTTTATTTTATTTTCTTGGTTTTTGTTTCTGTTTACTAATAAATAATTCATCTAGTTTCTTTAGATGTGGTTTTATATTTTAAATTAGTGTTTGTGCCAAGTAGAACCTTTGGGAAGACTTGGGTGAAGTCTTTATGATCTTGCTGTAAAAAGCAGAAACTTTAGCGCTCACGAGATTAGCTGTCATTTTTTACTGGAGAATTCTTTTAGGTTGATTCTTTTTGAAGATGATTAATATACAAATTCTCACATACACCAATTTATTTCAGAATTTTTGGAGTTACATAAGTATACGTTTGATACAGATTACTACAGAATGTTCTGTTTTTGACAGATTCTGTTTTTCGTGTGTTGTTTGCTTATTTTGATGAATCTATTGCTAGTATCGGGGGGTATGAACCATAGAGAAGTTGGAATACAGTAGGTTTAACACCAATATAAATAAATAATTAGTTCATTACAGTACCTTAAAGTGGTGATTTATTTTCTTACACTAACGGAGCTCATGAGATTTTCTGTCTAAGTTTTGTGTTGTGAAGTTTTCAAGTTTTTGGGTAAATATTTGATGGATTTTGGAACAAGGAGTGGCAAGAGACTAAGCTTGGGGATTCCCAAGGCACCCTAAGGTAAAATTCAAGGACAACCAAAAGCCTAAGCTTGGGGATGCCCCAGAAGGCATCCGCTCTTTCGTCTTCGTCCATCGGTAACTTTACTTGAGGCTATATTTTTATTCACCACATGATATGTGTTTTGCTTGGAGCATCTTGTATGATTTGAGTCTTTGTTTTTTAGTTTACCATAATCATCCTTGCTGTACACACCTTTTGGAGAGACACATATGTATCGGAATTTATTAGAACTAGTAGATACCCCGCGCGTTGCAGCGGGAACTTGAGGAAAAAATGCTTTAAGCATGAAAAATAAAAATATATAATGCAACTATGATTGAGGAAAACAATGTGAGAACATGATCATCCAGATTAAGCACATAGCGTGTTTTTTTACAATGGACGCATAACAAAGAAATAGCAATGTCTCAATTGTTGTCATTTTGGATCTACAGGTTGCCTGTGATTAAACACTGAGTTAAGAACCTTTTTTTACCAGTTTTTTTCTGTTTTGTGTATTCAGTAGGAATGCAATAGAAAACAATTGAAAAGGAAAAATAGCCAGACCTAGTCATGCTAACCTCAACCTATAGGTGCCCCGAAAATGAAAAGCACAATTGATTGGTTGGATACTTGGGTGCCAGATACACATTACCTAAATCATTCAAATAATGCAACCAATTTTATTTCCACTGCAGTGAATATGACTGGGAGATTGTCAAAGTTTAAGATATCAAGCAAAAATTGTAACATTACCAACGTAGTATTTGTGAAAAGCTTCCTTTTATGGTTGTTGCAAATATCTGTTTGACAAAATGACGAAACAACATTATTACTGCTAAGACCCATAGGCTATACTTGAGTAAATTAAACCATTCCGTAAATCTGATTGAATCATTTCGTCGCATTGTCATCACAAATTAACTCGATACATATAGAGGAAGTTAATCTTAACATAGAAGGCACCAAGCATGCTTACTTTCTCAAACATCTTTAATTCGAGCAACCTAAGTATCTTGAATCAACAATGGTCATAAGTTTATAGTTATAAAGAATAACAATCACTTGCTAATAGATAACATCAAAATACGCGAGTGCATGTATTGCCAGATGCCGAATAAATATTGCTCGATGCCCATCCATTCATACGTAACATGTCTAGGGAACAAAATCTAAAGAAAGTAAGAGGTGGAAAGATCATTACTTAGAGAAAAGCTGGTTTGGGACTGGACAACATTGAGGCTGTGGAAGGAGAAAGAGTACCTCAAGTGGCATTCATGGCGTGTGGGTGCACGCGCGTGTGTGTGGCCTCCAGCTTTCGCGGATAGATGATGACATTGGCTCTCGAGGGATCGGTGACATGGATTCAAATAAATAGGTGTTAAAATTTCAAAACAAAGAGAGATAATATGTACGCTCATGTATAGCTTGTACCTTGTAGTACCTTGATATTGATGTGGAAGTGCCCTGCTGATGCATGCGGAGGTTGTATACAAAAGTTTCTTGTTCCTGTTTTTTTAACCCAGCGTCAGTTTCCCTCGACGGAAGTCTTCTACACAACCGGTCATATGCACGCCACAGCCATCCGGTGAACATCGGTGATCATGTGTTCGAGACAACGATCCACACGCTCATGGTGCGGGTCAGGGACGCTCAGCGCTATATTGGACCCTTGCCGGAACGCTGACGGCGTCGACCCGACCTGCTTCACTCCTCCACAATTCCACATGCTTGGGAGGCGAGTTGCAAATCCTGAATAAGGTGCTCTTCTGCGAGGCACCCTACCATGGCCTCCTCGACCACGTTGGTGCCGCTCGTGTCGTAGAGCTTGACATCAACAGTATATGTCTGGCCTGGTCGCGTCCATGCTGCCAGGGCTGGTGCCATTAGACCGCCCAGCCGTTCGTGCCGCGCTGTACGGAGGGTGATGTGCACGGCCAGAAAGCCACCATTGAGGTCAACTGGATGCTCAGGAGTCAGGAGCACATGCCTGTCCTCCTGGCACATGTAACGTTGATCTAAGATGTGTTTTGCAAAGGGGAGATTAAAGCCGCTTAGTTACACTTACAGCACCTTCTTCCTCATTTGTAGGGTAACGGAAGGAAAAGAATTAGGAACAATCAATGCGGCTGTTTCATGTGTATTCATGGATGCCGTTTCATGGAGATGATCAGATGAATGCGTGTGTCGATCATGGCGACTGCGAGCGGAAAACTCGGGAAAGATAACCCGGAGCGACATACTGCCTTATGGGCTAACAGCACAACAAAAAAGCCTAATGCGTCATCAACTTTGGGCTTGGCCAGCCCAGTCCAAAATTATAGCTTCGTAGAGGTCAGGCCCGGTTTGCTAGCGATCTAGCGTGGAAAACCAAGCGACCGCTCTTCGCCGTGGATGGCATGTCTCGTGGTTGATTGGTGGAGAGCTGCTGACGTGGTAGATTGCTGATGTGGATAGGCTGCATGTTAAGAGAAATTATGTAGTGGGGAGCTCCTATTTAGATATAGTAGATACTCTATGTGCTTCACTTATATCTTTTGAGCTAGATAATTTTGCTCTAGTGCTTCACTTATATCTTTTTAGAGGACGGTGGTGGTTTTATTTTATAGAAATAATTGATCTCTCATGCTTCACTTATATTATTTTGAGAGTCTTTTAGAACAGCATGGTAATTTGCTTTGGTTATAAAATTAGTCCTAATATGATAGGCATCCAAGATGGGTATAATAAAAACTTCCCTATAGAGTGCATTGAATACTATGAGAAGTTTGATACTTGATGATTGTTTTGAGATATGAAGATGGTAATATTAGAGTCGTGCTAGTTGAGTAATTGTGGAATAAATACTTATGTTTAGGTTTGCAAGTCCCGTAGCATGCACGTATGGTAAATGTTGTGTGACAAATTTGAAGCAGGAGGTGTTCTTTGATTGCTTTCCTTATGAGTGGCGGTCGGGGACAAGCGATGGTCTTTTCCTACCAATCTACCCCCCTAGGAGCATGTGTGTAGTGCTTGGTTTCGACGACTTGTAGATTTTTGCAATAAGTATGTGAGTTCATTATGACTAATGTTGAGTCCATGGATTATACGCAGTGTCACCCTTCCATCATTGCTAGCCTCTTCGGTATCGTGCATTGCCCTTTCTCACCTCAAGAGTTGGTGTAAACTTCACCGGTGCATCCAAACCCCGTGATACGATACGCTCTATCACTTTAGTGACCTGACCTCAAACGGTCAAGCCTTTGTGTATCTGTGCCATCCCTGGATCAGTATGCTGGCACACACAGTACATCAATGTATATATCAAAGTGCAATCACATGTATAAATAACGTAAAACTGATATATACCTCATAAGTCACAATGAAACAAATAGTCGTGTGTGGAGTCCCATCAACGCCATCGGTGGTCGAGTGTAGACCGTAACCTGTCTGCGTACTCTTACTCGTCGGAAGAAAGTATACGCAACATGATATGTTGCAGCCATGTAGGTCGATTACATTGAATGTACCGCAAGATCACAACATGAGAAAGCAGATGATAAAACTATACTATATGCAATATGGCTTTGTGGCTGCGTATGCGAGTTTTGTTTGTGTAAAAGCTGATTTATTTTCCCTACATCAAAGGAATAAATGAAGTCTGTACTATGGAGTTTTCTATCATGACATGGTTCCGCCAACCGATGTCTCATAGCCCAAAATCATCATAAGTTGCCCACAATTAAGTTATCAATCCGGTGTTGAGAGTTCCGAGATAGATCCAGTCCAGATGCTCAAGTTGTCCGTAATCGGGACACGGCTAATCGATTAGGTTTTAACCCTCTGCAGAGGTTTGTACACTTTACCCGCAAGATTCGATCCCTCTTTTACGTTCTCGCACTTCGTGGTGTTTGAGAACAAGACGCATCAAACATGGTCTTCCGAAGAGTTCCTCTGACCACTGTCCGGTGCTCATCCAATCCTACATTAGTTCTACATCTGCTAGCACCGTCCCAGCCAGATTCACCACTAAGGTCAACCAAGCCAAAGCCCATAGTGACTTGCGGTTGCACGGGTAAGCTTCCGGGCATGAAGTATTCTTCCGCCTCTTTGAGTCTGGGTGAAGCTTTCCGCAAGATGTCATGGCGCTTCTCCATGCATACCGGCCATCCTTTGGTTTCTCCAGGTGCCCGTCAACCATCCTTCACCCAAAGAGTGTGTATTGAATTCTTGTCTCGAGTCTTGAAGTCTTGAGGCCTTGAAGATGCAGTCCTTGCAGATTCCATCATGGAGTTGTCGTCATTGACGTAGATCCTCCATTCTCACACCACTCCCGAGCACTCATACCAACCCCGTCTACTATAGCATAGCATTAAAATAAATAACGTCCCGGGCTTGGTAACAGGGGTGATGGGTTCCTACCTCATGCATACTACTCAACTACAAGGATTCAATATCACTCTTTGGAGGGATTGTCGCGAAGATGACACTAGATGCAATAAAACACATAGGTATGAAAAACATGGTCGAAGTGAACTTGCTCGGTATTACTTGATGAAGATAATAACGCTCTCGAATAAAGACTTGGTAGAACTATTCGTCACTCCGCTGAAAATCTATATTAAGCAGACAATCATATAAGCAATCATCCTAGCAATCAATTCTATCAATCATAATAATACTCAATCAAAATAAAAGCAACAAAGAAAACCAAGTCGAAAACCAAAGGAAAAACTTGAAAGAAAAATTCAAGGAAAAACTAGTGGTGACCAACTCACACAAATCTTAACATAACATCACTAAATTACTCTAATATTTTTTTCTACAGCAAAGAAAATATAAATCTAATAAAATAACAGAAAATAAATTACTAATTTAATAACTAACAAAAAGAACTAATATAAAACTACTATAACCATCTAGTTAATGCCAGTTTTTCCCTACACAAGGACTTGTTTGCAAATACTACAAAATGTTGGTAGTTATTGAGATGGTTCCGCCAACCAATGTCTCATTCCCAATTATTAAATAATCCCCTCAATTAATTTATTAAGTTTGGTGTTCAGATATCCGAAATACTCCAAGTTCCAGAGGCCCAATTGTGAAGGAAGTCACCCAGCTGATGTCGGGGAGGCTTATCGTACCCACGGACACCTATGGGGCCGGCGGACCGGGCCCCTTGTGGTTCGGAGGGGGGCGGAGGTCGCACGAAGAGCGGATCGAGGCGATGCACGCGAGCGGTTTACCCAGCTTCGGAGCTCTCCGGAGAGATAAAACTCCTACTGCTGCTTGTTTGATCTATTGTGTTCTTGCTAGGGAGCAATGCGAGCTACAAAACCTAGCTCGAGTGTGTCTAGACTCTGGCCAGTCCAACCGACCGAACTAGCCGAACCTTGCCAAAAACGCGAACCTCCTCTACGTTGCACTCGGGCCTCCTTTTATATGCTCAAGGGGTCTCCGACAGGTGGCAACATAGGCGGGGGTACAAATGTAAAAACAGGGGTTGGTACACCTACTTGAGCGATTATGCGGTGCAAAATACCTAACTCGACGACAAGGGACAAAAGCAATAAATGCCCGTCGTTGTCGCCAAAACAAAGGCAACAGAGACCGTCAGCGCCCCGCCGCCACGATGGCGAGCCTGCCGCCGCTTATCGCTGCTCTCCGCTGGCTGCAGACACCGCCGACACGCGCCCATGGAACGGTCCCATGGCGACACGTCGTTGGGTGAGCTGGAGCGGAGACGGAGAGGAGTTGCATGCCGCGACAAGCGCCTTGCCGCGGCCGAATCCTTGTCGCGCTCGGAGACTTGTCGCGCTCCGAGCCTTCCCGGCAAGCTCCTCTTGCCGGGGCCTTGTCTTCTGCGTGCCTGGAGCGGCTTTCCCGACAAGTTCCTCTTGTCGGGGCCTTGTCTGTGCCTAGAGAGGCCCTCCCGGCAAGCTCCTCTTGCCGGGGTCTTGTCTTCTGAAAGGCGGCGGAGGGTCTTGGTGGGCGCCCGGCGAGGCTTGCCGCGGGGACGCTGCGACTGCCCGTGCACAAGTTCGGGGTACTAGGGTACCCTTACTTTAGTACACCGACAGCTGAAGAATGCCCAACTAGGCAGATCACTTGTTTCTTGTGTGAAGGGACTACCCACTACCCTGCTCAGTGTCACATTTACCTCATGGTACAAAGAACCATCCAGCAAAAGAAAGAAGAAATGAAAGGAGCCTCATGGAGATGTTAGAAGAACCTGTGACGAAGGAAGATGTTGAGGACACACACAAAGGAAACAAAATTAAAGCCCGCACCAAGTCATGCTATTCATGTGGAGAAGAGGGACACATCTCCCAAGATTGTGCGAATGGAGATCTAGTAGAATTCTACAGAGGAAGTAGAGTATGACCCACAGGAAATAGAAGCCACGATTGGAGCAGAAAGGTCCCGGAAGAGGAATAGATTGGATTCCAGGAAGGATCTGAGTCATGTCACCTGTTACAAATGCAAGGAGTCAGGGCACTACATCAACACTTGCCCAAAATGGAAGCCGAGGACCCAAAGAGGCTATGTGATCATAAGGAAACCTCGAAACCCGTGAGAAGTAATATGTTTCGTTGTAATGTAGCAGGGCACTTTGCCAGAGATTGTCCGAAGGAGAAGGAGACTGATGATATCTGATTGAAGTTGTAACAAAAGATATGGAGTAGTAGAAGTGAGAGCTTTTTCTTTTATATTGAGGTGTTAAGTTGAGACATGTAATGGAAAAGCGAGAGATTGTGATAATTTAAGAATCAATAAAGTTAGCAGTGTTGGTACTGCTTTGGATTTTATGAGTTACCCTATGAGGAAAGATGTTGACCAATTTCGAGGATATGAGAAATATGGTCTATGGAATATTGGAACATTTTAAGGGTGGTAGTACCTGTAAGAACCATTGACTTGGAAAAGATAAGGATACCCTTGAATGGATTTGGACAAAATGAATATGAGTTTTGTCTCGATATGTTTGATACCCCAAGAGAGTATGGGATGACGTTGGAGACCGTCGATTGTTTGGACCAAATGTGATCAAGGATTCGGAAGAGAATGTTAAGTTGATTCGAGATAGGTGAAAGTATCTCGATCCGAGCAGAATAGTTATGCATACTCAATAACGCAAGGAGGTAGTCTAAAAATTTGAGATGAGCATGTATTCGTGTGTCCCTCTATGAGGAGTTAAGCGATTGGAGTTAAAGGAAAGTTAGCCCCGAGATTTGTAGGACCATACCGAGTTTGGAACGTATGGGAGATTTGGCTAACAAGTTGGAGTCACCCGAAGTACTGTCAGGAGTTCATGATGTGTTTCATGTTTCCCAGTTGAAGAAGTGCCATGCAGAGATGGCCAATATTCCCTGTAAGGACGCTTGACCCTGGAAAGGATAATGATGTTCCACGAAGTGGAGTATGGACTTCATAAGTATAAGTTTTTATCTTGGTAGGTGGGATATCCCACGAGGATGAAGAGATGAATTACTATTGGATATAAAGGAGGTATGATGTTGGAAATATGGATCAAGGTAAATTCCATGATGAGTCTGAGTAATCATGTCTAGTTTGGTGCCAATAGAAGGAAGGAAGACAGTACAATTGAATGGATTTAAGAATACTGGAAGTTGAAGGTTGGAATAAGGATCAGTTGCCCCGATGATGAATTCAAGGACTACAAGTGATGAGATGGGCCATAACCCACAGGCTCCAGGACTTGCCAAGAAGCAAGCACACTCTTGCTGAAGGAAAAACCCTGGAAGAAGTTATGATTTTATCGACCGTCGATTCTATAGGAGTTCATAAAACCTCAGAGTTGTTAAGGAACGATAGATGTTTCTTTGGCTTGCGGAATCAATGGATTTTCCGAACTTGGTTCATCGACAAGAGAAATTCTGCAATGCTTGTGAGGATGACCGAGTGTTAGAATGCGAGATTTGCTAAACCAGGTACAAGGTAATGATTTGGGTGCGGGATGGATTGATCACCATTCCGACTTACTCTTATTATTCGCCTTGCTATACGGGATGGTAAATCTGAGTGACTTACCTATAGCAGAGAGACGACGATATTAAACCCTGTCTAAACCTTAGAATGGTATAAGTATTTTCCATTGTAAAGGCAGCTTTTGCCAACCGTAGGTTATACGGTGAGGTTCAACCCAGATCCATTTTCTGCAGGACAAACCATAAATTGATGACCACCATGAGATATCGATAGTTGTTTAGAATTGGCGCCTGCATCTGGCCCACTAAGAGGACCCAGTTTCGGGATAACCTTACCAAGAGGAAAGGACAAAAGAATTGAGGTAAAGGTTATGCCACTACCAGAAGAGCACCGAGAAGGAATTATCCTTACGATCTGAGAAGACCGACACCGTCAGTAATAAGGATGGAGTATATAAGTTTTTGATGGAACCGTAACCATGCTTCTAAGGGTGGTAGCACCCCAGACCCCTTGTGATGATTGATGGATTTTGAGAAGACCCCAAACCCTAACCTATTTCTTTCTAGCCTCTCCGAATCTCGAGGGGCGAGATTCATTTTAAGTGGTAGTTTGTAACATCCCAAAATTCTAAATTTTGGAATGTTATAAACAAATAGATAGTTTTGATTGATTGTTTGATTGATTGACTGAAAGTGAGTGAATTGAAACTTTTGAAAGTTAAATGAGAGGGAATAAAAGGACTTTCCCCAAACTTTCATTTTGCTTTTATGATCTTCGGAATTCAAATTCTTTTCATCACAAAACCACGGAGACAAGATGACATGACTTCTTCCATTTATTTAAATGACAAGGGGTGTTGAAAATATTTGAATTTCATTTGGAAAATATTTCCAATCCTGAAACTTTATGCAACTCAATGATTTTCACGAGAGAAGATAAAATGACTTCTTCAAATTAAATGAAATATGAGTTGGGAGTTTTAAAAGAATTAAATCCAAAGTTCTTTTGAATTTATTTCCAATTTGGAGTTATTTGAGTTTTATTCAAAATATTTTTCTCCAAAAACAAAATATATGGAAAATAGGGTAATATGATTTCCTACATCAGAAAGTTTGGAGAGAAATTAATTTGAAGTATTTTGATATTTTTAAAATGATTTTTGTTGGATTTTATTGGACGAGAAGCACTCTTTGCTTTATTTGAATTGTGTGAATTTTATTTGACATTAGAATAATGTTCATCATGTAGGAAATCTTTTTCTGAAAATTTTGATATATTATATGCCTATATAATATTTTCATTTTATTTTGTTTTATCATTTTGTTTTCCTCTCTGTTTGTTTAAAAAAACAAAAAAAATTATTCGCAGAGCCTTGGGCCAAAGGCCCAAGCCGCCAAGCCAGCCGGCCGGCCGAGGCCAAGGCCATCGCACGCACGCACCAAGGGAGTCAGGGAGCCGCCAAGGTTTCCTATTCTTTTACAAATCCTAGTAGGATTTGATCCCGTTTCGTTATTCCGTTTTTTTCCTAGGATTCCTAATCCTACTCTAATTCTTGTCCCCTACTCCAAACAAAACCCTCCCTCCCCAATATAAATACCCAAGCACCCCCCCCCCACCCACACAACAAACCAACACCTCTCCTCTCCTCACCACCGTCCCCTGATCTCCTTTACTCAAGGAGCAACCGCAACAACGGATCCGAACTTCTTCCCCAACACCCACGACAACACCGGTGAGATCCACGAAAACCCGTAATTCATTTTTTTTCAGAAAATAGCAATCTTAGAAAATTCATATCTTTTAGAGTTTTTAGTATTTTTGAGTGATTCCAATTGCTATGTGTCACAAATTTTCTGAAGTTTCTGTTCATGTCTCTGGATTTCAAATTTGAGTAGTTTAAATTTGAATTTGATAAATTTTGTTCAAATTAGTATTTTGGCCATAACTTGAGTTTAAAAATAGGTTTTTAATTAATTCTTTTTGCTCCTGGTCACTTGTGATATTTTTTAGCTGTAGGATTTAGTTTGGTAATTTTGGAGTATTTTAAATTAGATTTTTAGTAAAAACAGTATTGTTTTGCTTATATAGTTGTTTTAGTTATGTAATTATTGTTTTTAATTATTTTAGTTCATTCCTTTTTTAGATTTTCACTTGTTGTTATATGTTTATGTTTAGCTACAGTAGATAAATTTTTGTAGTTATTTATTAGTGTTTAGCTACTGTTTTTGTAATTGCTTGTTTAGTTCATAGTGATAGTGGATAAAAATAGTTTTATTAGTTTTAAAAGTAATTCTTTTTCCACTTCAAGTTATATTGTTTTTGTTTCTGTTATTTGTGAACACATTAGTTGTTATATTTATTTCGTATCGTTTATTAATGTTTTAATAAATGATTTGCTGTTATATTTGTCTTAGTGTTTTGATAGTTGCTATATTTGTTCTAGTATTAACTAGATGGTTATAGTAGTTTTATATTAGTTCTTTTTGTTAGTTATTAAATTAGTAATTTATTTTCTGTTATTTGATTAGATTTATATTTTCTTTGCTGTAGAAAAAATATTAGAGTAATTTAGTGATGTTATGTTAAGATTTGTGTGAGTTGGTCACCACTAGTTTTTCCTTGAATTTTTCTTTCAAGTTTTTCCTTTGGTTTTCGACTTGGTTTTCTTTGTTGCTTTTATTTTGATTGAGTATTGTTATGATTGATAGAATTGATTGCTAGGATGATTGCTTATATGATTGTGCATTTTAATATAGATTTTCAACGGAGTGACGAATAGTTCTACCAAGTCTTTATTACGAGAGCGTTATTATCTTCATCAAGTAATACCGTGCAAGTTCACTTTGACCATGTTTTTCATACCTATGTGTTTTATTGCATCTAGTGTCATCTTCGCAACAATCCCTCCAAAGAGTGATATTGAATCCTTGTAGTTGAGTAGTATGCATGAGGTAGGAACCCATCACCTATTACCGGCGTTATTTATTTTAATGCTACGCTATAGTAGACGGGGTTGGTATGAGTGCTCGGGAGTGGTGTGAGAATGGAGGATCTACGTCAATGACGACAACTCCATGATGGAATCTGCAAGGACTGCATCTTCAAGGCCTCAAGACTTCAAGACTCGAGACAAGAATTCAATACACACTACTGGGTGAAGGATGGTTGACGGGCACCCTGGAGAAACCAGTGGATGGCCGGGATGCATGGAGAAGCGCCATGACATCTTGCGGAAAGCTTCACCCAGACTCAAAGAGACGGATGGATACCCCATTGACCCAAAATCATTTTAAAAATATCAAAATGACTTCAAATTAATTTCTCTCCAAATTTTCTGATGTAGGGAATCAAGTTACCCTATTTTCCATATATTTTGTTTTTGGAGAAAAATATTTTGAATAAAACTCAAATAACTCCAAATTGGAAATAAATTCAAAAGAACTTTGGATTTAATTCTTTTAAAACTCCCCACTCATATTTCATTTAATTTGAAGAAGTCATTTTATCTTCTCTCGTGAAAATCATTGAGTTGCATAAAGTTTCAGAATTGGAAATATTTTCCAAATGAAATTCAAATATTTTCAACACCCCTTGTCATTTAAATAAATGGAAGAAGTCATGTCATCTTGTCTCCAGGGTTTTGTGATGAAAAGAATTTGAATTCCCGAAGATCATAAAAGCAAAAATGAAAGTTTGGGAAAGTCCTTTTATTCCCTCTCATTTAACTTTCAAAAGTTTCGAATTCACTCACTTTCAGTCAATCAATCAAACAATCAATCAAAACTATCTATTTGTTTATAACATTCCAAAATTTAGAATTTTGGGATGTTACAATCACACATAAGCCTCCTTACATCTTCCTCAAAACAGCCACCATACCTACCTATTATGGCATTTCCATAGCCATTCCGAGATATTATTGCCATGCAACTTTCCACCGTTCCGTTTATTATGACACGCTTCATCATTGTCATATTGCCTTGCATGATCATGTAGTTTACATCGTATTTGTGGCAAGGCCACCATGCATAATGTTTCATACATGTCACTCTTGATTCATTGCCCATCCCGGTACACTGCCGGAGGCAGTGATATAGAGTTATATCTTGTTCTAGTATCGAGTGGTAATCTTTGAGTTGTAAATAAATAGAAGTGTGATGATCGTCATTATTAGAGCATTGTCCCGTCTGAAAAAAAAGAAAGGCCAAATAAAAAAGGAAGGCCCAAAAAAGAGACATAGAAGGGACAATGCTACTATCCTTTTTCCACACTGTGCTTCAAAGTAGCACCATGATCTTCATTATAGAGAGTCTCTTATTTTGTCACTTTCATATACTAGTGGGAATTTTTCATTATAGAACTTGGATTGTATATTCCAACAATGGGCTTCCTCAAATGCCCTAGGTCTTCGTGAGCAAGCAAGTTGGATGCACACCCACTTAGTTTCTTTTGTTGAGCTTTCATACATTTATAGCTCTAGTGCATCCGTTGCATGGCAATCCCTACTCCTCGCATTGACATCAATTGATGGGCATCTCCATAGCCCGTTGATTAGCCCCGTCAATGTGAGACTTTCTCCTTTTTTGTCATCTCCACACAACCCCCATCATCATATTCTATTCCACCCATAGTGCTATGTCCATGGCTCACGCTCATGTATTGCGTGAAAGTTGAAAAACTTTGAGAATACTAAAGTATGAAACAATTGCTTGGCTTGTCATTGAGGTCGTGCATGATGAGAGCATTTTTGTGTGACGAAAATGAAGCATGGCCAAACTATATGATTTTGTAGGGATGAGCTTTCTTTGGCTATGTTATTTTGAAAAGACATAATTGCTTGGTTAGTATGCTTGAGGTATTATTATTTTTATGTCAATATTAAACTTTTATCTTGAATCTTTCGGATCTGAACATTCATGCCAGAATAAAGAAAATTACATTAAAAATTATGCTAGGTAGCATCCCACATCAAAAATTTTGTTTTTTTATCATTTACCTACTCGAGGAGAACAGGAATTAAGCTTGGGGATGCTTGATACGTCTCCAACGTATCTATAATTTTTTATTGTTCCATACTATTATATTATCTGTTTTGGATGTTTAATGGGCTTTAATATACCTTTTTATATTATTTTTTGGATTAACCTATTAACCGAAGGCCCAGTGCAAATTGCTATTTTTTTCCTATTTCAGTGTTTCGCAGAAAAGGAATATCAAACGGAATCCAAATGGAACGAAACCTTCATGAGGATCTTTTTGGAACAAATGCAATCAGGAGACTTGGAGTGGAAGTCAAGGAAGCAACGAGGCGGCCAGGCGGGAAGAAGCGCGCCCGGGGGTAGGCGCGCCCCCACCCTCGTGAGCCCCTCATAGCTCCACCGACCTACTTCTTTTCGCCTATATATACTCTTATACCACGAAAATATCCAGGGAACCCACGAAACCACTTTTCCACCGTCAACCTTACATGCCGTGAGATCCCATCTTGGGGCCTTTTCCAATGATCTGCCGGGAGGGATTCGATCACGGAGGGCTTCTACATCAACACCATAGCCTCTCCGATGATGTGTGAGTAGTTTACCACAGACCTTCGGGTCCATAGTTATTAGCTAGATGGCTTCTTCTCTCTCTTTGGATCTCAATACAAAGTTCTCCTCGATGCTATTGGAGATCTATTCGATGTAATTCTTTTTGCGGTGTGTTTGTCGAGATCCGATGAATTGTGGGTTTATGATCAAGATTATCTATGAACAATATTTGGTTCTTCTCTGAATTATTATATGCATGATTTAATATCTTTGCAAGTCTCTTCGAATTATTGGTTTGGTTTGGCCTACTAGATTGATCTTTCTTGCAATGGGAGAAGTGCTTAGCTTTGGGTTCAATCTTGCGGGTCTCGATCCCAGTGATAGGAAGGGAACCGACACGTATTGTATTATTGCCATCTAGGATAAAAATATGGGGTTTATATCATATTGCTTGAGGTTATCCCTCTACATCATGTCATCTTACCTAATGCGTTACTCCGTTCTTATGAACTTAATACTCAAGATGCATGCTAGATAGCGGTCGATGTGTGGAGTAATAGTAGTAGATGCAGAATCATTTCGGTCTACTTGTCACGGACGTGATGCCTATGTTCATGATCATGCCTAGATATTCTCATAACTATGCACTTTTCTATCAATTGCTCGGTAGTAATTTGTTCACCCAGCGTAATACATGCTATCTTGAGAGAAGCCACTAGTGAAACCTATGGCCCCCGGGTCTACTTTACATCATATAAGTTTCCAATCCATAATTCTAGTTTACTATTTATTTTGCAATCTTTACTTTTCAATCTATACAACAAAAATACCAAAAATATTTATCTTATTATCTTTATCAGATCTCACTTTTGGAAGTGGCCGTGAAGGGATTGACAACCCCTTTATCGTGTTGGTTGCAAGGTTCTTGATTGTTTGTGCAGGTACTAGGCGATTTGCGTGTAGTCTCCTACTGGATTGATACCTTGGTCCTCAAAAACTGAGGGAAATACTTACGCTACTTTGCTGCATCACCCTTTCCTCTTCAAGGGAAAACCAATGCATACTCAAGAGGTAGCACTCGCTTCGAAGAACAGATTTTTAGTCATCTTGTCCATGAGGCATGGTTCGCAAGCATCAAATGATTCATAATCAAGTGATTCCAAAAGTCCATCTGCATGGAGTTTCTTCATGCGCTTTACACCAATATGACCTAAACTGTAGTGCCACAAATATGTTGCACTATCGTTATCAACTTTGCATCTTTTGGCATCAATATTATGAATATGTGTATCACTACAGTCGAGATTCAACAGAAATAGACCACTCTTCAAGGGTGCATGACCATAAAATATATTACTCATATAAATAGAACAACCATTATTCTCTAATTTAAATGAATAACCGTCTTGCATTAAACAAGATCCAAAATAATGTTCATGCTCAACGCTGGAACCAAATAACAATTATTCAGGTCAAAAACTAATCCTGCAGGTAGATGTAGAGGTAGTGTGCCGACGGCGGTCACATCGACCTTGGAACCATTCCCGACGCGCATTGTCACCTCGTCCTTAAGCAATCTTCATTTAATCCGTAGTCCCTGTTTTGAGTTACAAATATGAGCAACCGAACCGGTATCAAATACCCATGCACTACTGTGAGCATTAGTAAGGTACACATCAATAACATGTATATCAAATATACCTTTGCTCACTTTGCTATCCTTCTTATCCGCCAAATACTTGGGGCAGTTCCGCTTCTAGTGACCAATCCCTTTGCAGTAGAAGCACTCAGTTTCAGGCTTAGGTCCAGACTTGGGCATCTTCCCGGGAGTGGCAACTTGCTTGCCATTCTTCTTGAAGTTCCCCTTCTTTTCTGTGCCCTTTTTCTTAAAACTAGTGGTCTTGTTAACCATCAACACTTGATGCTCCTTCTTGATTTCTACCTCCGCAGCTTTGAGCATTGCGAAGAGCTCGGGAATAGTCTTTTCCATCCCTTGCATATTATAGTTCATCATGAAGCCTTTATAGCTTGGTGGCAGTGATTGAAGAACTCTGTCAATAACACTATCATCTGGAAGATTAACTCCCAGCTGAGTCAAGTGGTTATGGTACCCAGACATTCTGAGTATGTGTTTACTGACTGAACTGTTCTCCTCCATCTTGCAGCTATAGAACTTGTTGGAGACTTCATATCTCTCAACTCGGGCATTTGCTTGAAATATCAACTTCACCTCCTCGAACATCTCATATGCTCCATGACATTCAAAACGTCTTTGAAGTCCCGATTCTAAGTCGTAGAGCACCTGGAACATCTCATATGCTCCATGACATTCAAAACGTCTTTGAAGTCCCGATTCTAAGTCGTAGAGCATGGCACACTGAACTATCGAGTAGTCATCAACACGCGACTGCCAGGCGTTCACAACGTCTGCAGTTGCTGGAGGGGGTGGCACACCTAGCGGTGCATCAATGACATAATTCTTCTGTGCAACAATGAGGATAATCCTCAGATTACGGACCTAGTCCGTGTAGTTGCTGCCATCATCTTTCAACTTAGCTTTCTCTAGGAACGCATTAAGATTCAAAGGAACGGTAGCACGGGCCATTGATCTACAACATAGATATGCAAAAACTATCAGGACTAAGTTCATGATAAATTAAGTCCAATTAATCATATTACTTAAGAACTCCCACTTAGATAGACATCCCTCGAGTCATCTAAATGATCACATAATCCAAATCAACTAAACCATGTCCAATCATCACGTCAGATGGAGTAGTTTTCAATGGTGAACATCTCTATGTTGATCATATCTACTATATGATTCACGTTCGACCTTTCGGTCTCCAGTGTTCCGAGGCCATGTCTGTACATGCTAGGCTCGTCAAGTTTAACCTGAGTATGCCACACGTGCAAAACTTTCTTGAACCCGTTGCATGTGAACAAAGAGCTTATCACACCCGATCATCACTTGCTATCTCGGCACGACGAACTGTCGCAACGGTGCATACTCAGGGAGAACACTTATACCTTAAAATTTTAGTAAGGGATCATCTTATAATGCTACCGTCGTACTAAGCAAAATAAGATGCATAAAAGATAAACATAATCAAAATATGTGACATGATATGGCCATCATCATCTTGTGCCTTTGACCTCCATCTCCAAAGCACCGTCATGATCTCCATCGTCACCGGCTTGACACCTTGATCTCCATCGTAGCGTCGTGGTCATCTCACCAACTATTGGTTCTACAACTATCGCTAACACATAGTGATAAACTAAAGCAATTACATGGCGTCTACATCTCATACAATAAATCGACAACCATAAGGCTCCTGCCAGTTGCCGATAACTTTTACAAAACATGATCATCTCATACAATAACATATGTCACATCATGTCTTAACCATATCACATCACAACATGCCCTGCAAAAACAAGTTAGACATCCTCTACTTTGTTGTTGCAAGTTTTATGTGGCTGCTATGGGCTTCTAGTAAGACCATTCTTACCTACGCATAAAAACCACAACGATGTTTCGTTAAGTTTGTTGTTTTAACCTCCAACAAGGACTGACCGTAGTCAAATTCGATCCAACTAAAGTTGGAGAAACAGACACCCGCTAGCCACCTTTATGCAAAACAAGTTGAATGTCTGTCGGTGGAACCGGTCTCATGAACGTGGTCATGTAAGGTTGGTTCGAGCCGCTTCATCCAACAACACTGCCAAATCAAAATAAGACGTTGGTGGTAAGCAGTATGACTATCATCGCCCACAACTCTTTGTGTTCTACTCGTGCATATCATCTATGCATAGACCTGGCTCGGATGCCACTGTTAGGGAACGTAGGATGAAATTTCAAAAAAAAAAATCTATGATCACGCAAGATCTATCTAGGAGATGCATAGCAACGAGAGGGGGGAGTGTGATCACGTACCCTCGTAGACTTAAAGCGGAAGCGTTAGCTTAATGCGGTTGATGTAATCGAACGTCTTCTCGATCCAACCGATCAAGCACCGAACGTACGTCACCTCCGAGTTCTGCACATGTTCAGCTCGATGACATCCCTCAAACTCTTGATACAGCAAAGTGCCGAGGGAGATTTTTGTCAGCACGACGGTGTGGTGACGGTGATGGTGAAGTGATCCGCGCAGGGCTTCGCCTAAGCACTACGACAATATGACCGGAGGAGTAAACGGTGGAGGGGGGCACCGCACACGGCTAAGAAACAATTCATGTGCTTTGGGTGCCCCCTGCCCCCGTATATAAAGGAGGAGAGGGAGGAGGCTGGCCCTAGGGGGCGCGCCAAGTGGGGGGAAACCCACTAGGACTCCTAGTCCTAGTCGGCTCGCCCCCTTCCTTCTTTCAGAGGGGGAAAGGGGGAAGGAGAGGGAGAGGGAGAAGGAAAGGGGGGCCGCGCCCCATCCCCTTGTCCAATTCGGACTCCCCATGGAGGGCACCCCTTGTGGGCTACCCACTCTCCCCCCTTATGGCCCAAGTAGCCCATTACTTTCCCTTGGGGGGGGGGGGGGGTTCCGGTAACCCCTCGGTACTCCGATAAATATCCGAAACACTCTGAAACCATTCCGGTGTCCGAATACTATCGTCCAATATATAAATCTTTACCTCTCGGCCATTTCGAGACTCCTTGTCATGTCTGTGATCTCATCTGGGACTCCAAACAATCTTCAGTCACCAAAATACATAACTCATAATACAAATCGTCATCGAACGTTAAGCGTCCGGACCCTACGGGTTCGAGAACTATGTAGACATGACCGAGACACATCTCCGATCAATAACCAACAGCGGAACCTAGATGCTCATATTGGTTCCTACATATTCTACGAAGATCTTTATCGGTCAAACCGCAATGACAACATATGTCATTCCATTTGTCATCGGTATGTTACTTGCCCGAGATTCGATCGTCGGTATCTTTATACCTAGTTCAATCTCGTTACTGGCAAGTCTCTTTACTCGTTCTGTAATGCATCGTACTGCAACTAACTCATTAGTCACATTGCTTGCAAGGCTTATCATGATGTGCATTGATAACCCACAAGTATAGGGGGTCGCAACAGTTTTCGAGGGTAGAGTATTCAACCCAAATTTATCGATTCGACACAAGGGGAGCCAAAGAATATTCTCAAGTATTAGCAGTTGAGTTGTCAATTCAACCACACCTGAAAGACTTAATATCTGCAGGAAAGTATTTAGTAGCAAAGTAGTATGGAAGTAACGGTAACTGTAGCAATAGCAACAGTAGCAGTTTTGTAGCAGTCGTAACAGTGGCAACGGAAAAGTAACTTTAGCAAAGATCAATATGGGAAGAGCTCGTAGCCAATGGATCAATGATGGATAATTATGTCGGATGGCATTCATCATGCAACAGTTATAACATAGGGTGACACAGAACTAGCTCCAGTTCATCAATATAATGTAGGCATGTATTCCGAATATAGTCATACGTGCTTATGGAAAAGAACTTGCATGACATCTTTTGTCCTACCCTCCTGTGGCAGCGGGGTCCTATTGGAAACTAAGGGATATTAAGGCCTCCTTTTAATAGAGTACCGGACCAAAGCATTAGCACTTAGTGAATACATGAACTCCTCAAACTACGGTCATCACGGAGTGGTCCCGACTATTGTCACTCCGGGGTTGCCAGATCATAACACGTAGTAGGTGACTATAACTTGCAATATCGGATCAAGAACACAAATATATTCATGAAAACATAAAGGGTTCAGATCTGAATTCATGGCACTCGGGCCCTAATGACAAGCATTAAGCATAGCAAAGTCATAGAAACATCCATCTTATAACATAGTGGATACTAGGGATCAAACTCTAACAAAACTAACTCGATTACATGGTAAATCTCATCCAACCCATCCCGGTCCAGCAAGCCTATGATGGAATTACTCACAAACGGCGGTGAGCATCATGAAATTGGTGATGGAGGATGGTTGATCATGACGATGGCGACGGATTCCCCTCTCCGGAGCCCCGAACGGACTCCAGATCTGCCCTCCCAAGGAAGAACAGGGCTTGGCGGCGGCTCTTAATTGTAAAACGCGATGAATCCTTCTCTTTGATTTTTTGTCCCCAAACGTGAATATACGGAGTTGGAGTTGAGGTCGGTAGAGGTCCTGGGGGCCCACAAGTTCGGAGGGCGCGCCCCTACCCTTGTGGCTAGGGTGTGGGCCCCCTGCTACTGATTCTTTCACCAATATTTTTTATTAACTCCAAAAGTTATCTTCATTGATTTTCAGGTCATTCCGAGAACTTTTTATTCTGCACAAAAATAACACCATGGCAATTCTGCTGAAAACAGCATCAGTCCGTGTTAGTTCCATTCAAATCGTGCAAGTTAGAGTCCAAAACAAGGGCAAAAGAGTTTGGAAAAGTAGATACGTTGGAGACGTATCATGCATTACCGAGAGGGCCCAGAGATACCTCCCCGATACTCGGAGTGAAAAATCCTAATGTCGATCTATGCCAACCCAACAAACACCATCGGAGACACCTGTAGAGCATCTTTATAATCACCTAGTTACGATGTGACGTTTGATAGCACACAAGGTGTTCCTCGGTATTCGGGAGTTGCATAATCTCATAGTCAAAGGAATATGTATAAGTCATAAAGAAAGCAATAGCAATAAAACTTAACGAACATTATGCTAACACTTTAAAAAAAATACACATCTGTAACATTTTGGGCCGAACGAAAATCTTTTCTGTCATACTTATGACACTTCTATGGCGATAATTGTGACAAAACACGGTATCATCATAGATGTGGTGGGGTCCTACTTCTATGAAAAAAATCATGATAGAAAATGGGCTTTTCGTCCTGGGTGGGCCGAAGACGCAGCTGCATGACATTCTTTGGACCGTCCATGACGGAAAAAACCATGGTAGAAGCGAGGGCGCGGAAAATATCAGGGAGTCCCCGGTTACGGTGGGTGGTCGGGGGCCGAGCGATGCGCGTTTCTCTCATACGTACGCGCGTGTGTGCGAGGCGTTGGGCTCTAACTGAACCCGAGCGAGGCGTTGGGCTCTAACTGAACCCGAGCGATTGCACTGCAGGCTACGTGTTACTGAACCCGAGCGATCGATCGATGGCATTAAGCGAACTTGATCGGCGATTCTTCCGGTATTGCTGCTAAGCTGAAGCCGATCGATGCTGCTCGGATGAGCGATGAGCGTTGCGGGGGTTTGGATGAGCGGTTCGGTGGGGGTGGATGAACAGGACCCGTGGTGTTGCCTCTGGATGAACAGGTACCCGATCGATCGAGGCGGTTGGGGCTGGATGAACAGGACCCGTGGAGGGCTGGATGAACAGGACCACCCGTGGAGGGCAGGATGAATAGTAGATGGTGGAGGGCGGGATGAGCGGTAGCCCGTGGAGGGTGGTTGAACAGGAGCCCGTGGAGAGGGTTGGTTGAGCGATGGCGGTGGAGTAGCGCCGCGGTGGAGGCTGGATGAACACGAGCCCGTGGATGAGCGATCGCGGTGGAGGCTGGAGGAGGTCGACGGTGGAGATGAACAGTATCCCGTGGAATCCCGTTTTGCGGTACGCCACACCCCTCCCGATGAACATGACCCCCGTTCGATCGTAGCACTCCAACACAAGTCCGTTTCTTCCGTTTTGCGGTACGCCACACCCCTCCCGATCAACAGGACCCCCGTTTCGACCGTAGGAGGTTTGTTTCCTCCGTTTTGCAGTACGCCGGACCCCTCCCGATGAACAGGATCCCATTTCGAACATGGCTGGTCGAACACAAGACCGTTTCCTCCATTCTGCGGTACGCCAGGCCTCATTTCCATCGGCTGTTCCGTCCAAGCCCTCCCGATGAACACGACGACGCATTCTGTTTCGATCCAGCCGGTTGGCTCCCCATGAACACGACAACGACGCAGTTTCTCCGTTCTGACCCAGCCATGTACACGAGCCCTGGCCGTACGTATGCGCGAGTAGGCGTTCAAGACCCTGCCCGTATGTACGTACGTGGCCGTATTTTCTTTCATGCACTGTAACACCCCAAAAATTTAACCATGTTTTGTTTATTAAAATTTTGCCAGGAAATTAAATTTTTATTATTCTGGATTTATCTTTGATCTCACAACCTTTCTTTTCTTTGATATTGTGGAGTTTTTGCCCCAAGTAAAAAAAACTTTTCAAAAATGTTGTTGGGTTTGTATACCCTCTCTTGAAACAATTCTTTTATCAGTGGGATTATTTATATAATTATTTTTCCCTGAGCTTTATTTCTTTAAAATAGTTTTTCATAAGTTTTAGGGTCCCATTTGCACTGCAACCCTTTGATAAATTTATTTAAAAATTCCACCAAAATTTGGTGATGACATATGATGTCCCTAAATCACTTTTATGCAAAAATATCCTTTAGTCATTTAGAGATTTTGAGCTTTACCCCTAGTTTTCAAATCTGGTCCAATTGCAATTTTGCACTACAACCTATTTAAATATTTCTTTAAAACTTCCACGAAAATTAGGGGATGTTAGTAGGAGTATATTATTCATGTTTGTGCAAAAACCCACTAATGTTCTTTGAAAATTTTGAGCAAATCATCCTCTTTTGCTCTCTGGTCCAGTTTGGCATTTTCTACTGCAACCATATTTTAACTTGCCCTTTTTCCCTTGATTCTTTTTCCCTCTTAGGGCATCTCCAGCCGTTGGCCCCCCAGGGGGCGTCTAAAAGCGCCGCCTGGGGGTGAGCCGGCGCAAAAAATGGCCCTGGGGCGTAGTCGGTCCCAGTCGGCCCCTGTGGCCGCCCAGCGTATTTAAAAAACGTTCGGCGAAGTTATGATAAAAACTAGTTATATTTCGGCCAACCATGGAAAGTTTCGGCGAAATTCGTCCAAACATTACATTAACCTAATCCAAAGTAAAAGAAAGTGGCTGAAGTCGTCGCCGCCATCGTCGTCGCCGCCATCGTCGTCGTCGGCCTTCTCCTCCTTGACGCGGGTGCCCTTGCTGGACCCCTGCCTGGCGTCGCCTTGGCGAACAGGCGGCGGTGCATCGTCGTCGTCGTTGCTGTCGCATAAGACGACGACCCGCTTCCTCGGCAAGGCGTCGGCGCTCCTCGAAGCGGCGAGGGCGCCTGCGGCGCTCCTTCTCCTTCTCGGCGCGCTTCTCCAACGCAATGGAGTCTGGCGCGCCCATTCGAGGGTCGCGTCATCGCTGCCGAACTCCGCGTTCACCGGCGCCAGCCCGGCTCCGTCTTCACCGGCGCCCCGGCTCCGTCTTTGGCTTGACGACGCGTGGAGGAGCCGACGAGGACGAGGCGCGCCAGCCACCCTCGTTGATGACGATGCCGGCGCTGCGAGTGCGCCGGCCGAGCGGCGTCTCCGCCGCGGGCTCGGCCTTGACGCCGAGCAGCGTCGGAGAGCCGGAGGAATGGGAAGAAGAGCGCGATGAGGAGGAAGAAGAGGAAGCGCCGAACCTCCTTGGCGCCCATGGCCCGACGCGTCGGTGCTGCCGGGCGCCACCCTTGCCGGGTACGCCAACGGCGGGTCGTTACCGCCCTCGAGGTACGTGAAACACGCCCTCGAGTGTGCGGCCGGGACGCCTCACAGGTGGCGCCCTCGCTGTTCTGCCGCCCGCCACCGGAGCGCCGTTGGTGGGCGTAACCGCTTCTTTGGCGGCCTGAAATATGCCGCCCAGGCCGCGTGGTTGTCGGCGGCGTCTTGGGGAAGGCGTTAGGCGTCGGTGAGGGACGCGCAGACGATCTCGACCTCCTCGGCAAGTACCTCGGCCGCCATGGCGTCGAACAGCGGGGAATGGGCAATCCCGTGGCTGAGCCTCCACCCGTTGGCGGCGCACATGTCCGTGGCGGCGACGGATGTTCGCTCGAGCGAGGCGGGACTCTGTTCGCGGAGCGAACAGCGGCGGCCGTTGGCCGCCGCCTCGTCTCGAAGCGTTACGCCATGGCGACGGGGCTGGGCGAACTCGGAAGAGGTAGAGGGAGGCTGTGGCGGCGCCGGAGAGGCGAGGAGAGGAGGCTGGGCGGCGGCGGCGGGGCTGGTGTGGGCACAGGCAGTGGAGGCCGCCCGGCTTTTATAGTCGGGTCGCGCCCGTGTAATGCAGCGTCTTGAGGAGGAGGCGTGGGCGCCGTCCGTGAAGCGCCGCCGTGAGGAATCAAATGGCAAGGCTGACGTGGCAGCCTTGCCATTGATTCTCAAGGAATCGAGGCCGTTGGGGAAGACGAGGCGCCCGATCGCTGGCAGCTAGGCTGTGTCTTTCGGCGCCAAAACAGTTCGCCGGCGCCCCGTCGCCCCAGTAGCCGAGTTCGGGCTGGGTCCGCCGGTATTTTTTTGGCCCAAAATGTCGGGCTCTGAGGCGCTTGGGGCCGTTTTTGGCCTTGGCGAAAAAAATCGCCTGGGAGGCCTTCACAGAAGCGGCTGGAGATGCCCTTATAGTCCTCCCTTCAAAACCCTTAAGTCCAGGAGAATGGACCTATTGGAATGTTTTTGGTCCATGGAATGATAGCTTTTAGTTTCTGTCCAGAACTGGCTTTCTCAAAAATTTGCACTAGCAAGTTTTTGTGTTTGACAAATTAACCTTGCCACCATCACCTACACCCAAAGAGACAGTGCAGGATTTTGGACACCCCAAGAGATGCCTAGGTGTATGTGGCATTCTGTCAAACACCTTGAGTGCATGAGCAGTTTTGGCATGATTATTAGTTGGCACTGTGAACTTGACCTTCTGGACAAACCATCATGACCACTAATCCCCAAACTAGTGATAACCTAGCCCTGCTAATTTGTGTTTGCATCCAAGCCACCTAGCTTACCAGGGCATTTCGTCGAGCGGTCACCGTGCGTGCACCGGGCGCAGCCAGAGCGTTTGCACGCGTCGTCTTGAGCTGTCGTGTCCCAGGTTGGCCCCTCCCCCGAGCTCGATCTGATCCGCTGGTGTAGCCGTGTCTCGCCCCACTCGACCGTCCCCTCGCTCCTTGCAGCGTCGCTGCAGCAAGCTTCTTGGCGGCACGCCTGCGGCCGCGTCCGCTCCTGCCATGGACGGCGCCGCCCAAGCCTCCTCCGTTCGCCAGCTGCCCTCGTGAGCAGGCCATCCTCATCCGCTCGTCCTCCCAAACCCCGCTAGCCTCCACCACGTCGCCCTGCCAGCAACAGAGCGGCGGTTCGCCGGCGACCTTATCCGTAGCCGTGGGACCAACGTTGCCGCCTATATATAGGCCCTTCTCCGACACCCCTCAGCCTCGAGCAGTGCCCCAATCCTCTCTTAGAGCCTCCCCAAGTCACTGATTGACCGAAAGATGCCATCTCCTCTGCCTCCGGCCGAGACGCTCACCGCCACCCTTCTGTTTATTCCGACGCCACCAGAGCCCCTCCCTCTAATCTATCACCACCATTAGCTCCATCATGACCCCGAGGACCCTTTCCAGCATTCAATTTTGCCCGGGAGTCGAGGTGTGGAAAGCTCCATTCCCTCCCGAAGCTCCCCTCCGCCATGGAGGAAGGGCTACTCTCCCTCGAGCTCTGCCGCTCCCCTAACCCCCTCCAATGGATGCGACATCTCCTCCCGAGCACGTGCATACCCGGAGCGCATCATTTGGTGCCCCCTGTCGCCTACAATCATCATCAAAACCCGCCCCTGCTCTCTGTCCAGGCGCGCGAGAGGAGGAAGAGAAACCCGACAAGCGGCCCCGCACGTCAGCGACTAGGCCGGACCCCAACGGTTCTAAGTGAAAGCGCCCTCCGCTGAGTACGTCTTTCCTGCGCTAATACGTATTCGAGTCTGAACCGTTTTCTTTTTTTTCAGATTTTATTAAAAACAGAGTTGACCAAAACTTTGACTGGCTATAACTTTTTAAATATAACTCCAAATGAGTTGATTCTTTTTCCTACCTCTCTCAAATATTGTCTAGTTTATTTTCAGATTTATTTGAAAAAAAATCAGACAACTTTTTTGTACCATTTTTAAACTAGGTGTTAATTTGAATATTTTCAAAAATAGGATTTTGAAGAAGAAGAGGACTTTCAAAAGTTTTGAATGCACCCTGCCTCTCCACAACTTGAAGGCAAGCATTCTGAACCCTGGCATAATATTGTCTTGTGTTGTTGATACGGTCGCAACCCCACCCTGTCTCGGAAATTTTGTTATTTTATGCGATGATAAGATCATACTCATAAGTGCATATTGATGTTTTCATGTTGTTGGTATTTGATATGTTCGTGATAGCAATCACCCTCATATGCCTCTCATGCCTACCGGGAAGGATCCGGGAAAGTCTACATCTTGGGTAGACACGAGCTTGTCCCTAACCCCTCGTCGAGACGGTTATGTCCAGTGGGGCATGGGGAGGTATGATGAGTAGTGGTTCTGTCTGATGGATGTGAAATATGATTCTTGTGCTAATCATGCAGGAAATGCTTTAACCTCCTAAGTTGACCATAGACCGAGTCTTGTTCCAGTAACCCCCATACTTGTTTCGTACTGCCACTTGTCCATGCCACAGGTAGGGTACGGTTCAGTAAATTGTCAACCCCTGTCCTAGCACACACCGTACAGAGAGGACATGGTGGAAGATACCGGCTGCATCCGGTAGGCATGCCACCTGGTCCGGGGGCATGGATGTTTCCGGTTGGGACCGAGAGGGGGGCACCCCTTAGAGCGCGCGATATAAATTTGATCCCATGCTACGCGAGGTTGTAGCTTCCCACTTAGAGTTTCGCTTAACAGGTGTCGTGGGTGATTCCAGACAGGTAAGTTAAGGTGTGTCTTGGTCGGTGTGTTTTCAATTAAAAGACCGTGAAGCGGAATTAGTCCTGATGGACTAAAGGAATCCGTTACTCGTGGGTAAAGGGTACACCCTCTGCAGAGATTAAATCTATTCGAATAGCCGTGTCCATGGTTAAGGACTACGGTCTGGGATGGGTCAAGTGTCGGTCTTAGTGTCGGTCTTCAGAGGAGAAACTGCTAAACAGAACATGGATCATGACTTGTGACTTATGATGATTATGATTATTATTATATTGGACTAACCCTTTTATTACTTGAATTATTGAGTGTCCCTGGGACGGTTCTACCTCCTAGATATTCACTGTGATTAAATTATTTATAAGCCCTTTATGTGGTGTCGCTGAGACGCCTGACTGTGGCATGCATGTTATTTATTTACCTTATAAGCCCTTTATGTGGTGTCATTTGAGGCCTTGACCGTGGCATGCTGTTATTTATTTACTTTATAAGCCCTTTATGTGGTGTCATTTGAGATGCCCGATTGTGGCCTGCTTTTTTTTTATTTTCCTTATAAGCCCTTTATGTGGTGTCGCACAGACGCCCGACTGTGGCATGTTCGTCACTCGTCTCACTTACAAGCCCTTTATGTGGTGTCGCTCAGACGCCCGACTGTGGCATGCTGCTATTTATTTACCTTATAAGCCCTTTAGTTGGTGTCGCTCAGGGCCTTGAGAACATGCTCGTTATTTACTATCCTTTCGAGGCGCCGCTTTAGACACCGCTCGGTGCATTTTATTACTACTCTGTTATTGCATATTCATGTTGTATATAAATAACCTGCTTGCATGCATCAGGGATTTTATTTTTATTTGACATTGTGATCATAGAATATTTGAGCATGATTATAAATACATTATATTATACCCGTGTTCATAATGTTTGCGAGTACATTCAAAGTACTCACTGGCTTGTCCCTGGCTATTGTCTTGGCCAAATTACTTGCTTGGAGAGGAGCGTTGCGATGACAGCCCCGGAACCTAAACAATGGAGGTAGCAGCCTCGCGAAGATAGGAGTTATCCAGGTCAGCTATTCCTGTGGGAAATGGAGTCCCATAGACGCTGATGGTCCACAAACCGCTTCCGCCATCAACCACTAGAAACCATTTGTTGTACTCATAGGCCAGAATGGTCTTGTACTGCATATTATGTACTTTGCTTGGAATTTCTGTATCGAGTTGGTGCCTCATCATAACTTGATAATCACAGGGCTGATGAGCACAAGGGCCATTTTCTAGGAAATTAATATCCGAAAATCCGGTCTGACATGCACCACAGCATTGTATGCGTGCGTGTACATGCTACGTCGCGGCGCCTCTACTACGACTGCGTCGCGGCGCCTCTACATCGACTAGTATGTATGTACACGTTCACGACCAGAATGACAATGCTACAACGCCGACCGTGTGGGTCCCGACCGCCGGGCACTTCCTTACTGCGAAGATGTAGCTGGTGGGTCCGGCGGTGAGGCGAATCATTTTTTTTGCGGATGCACTTCCTTGCGCGCGAAGATCTGGTGATGGGTCCCAGCGATGGGGAAATGTTTTTTCGCGAAATACGGTGGCCCGTCCGGTGGGTCCCCATTGTCGGTGGCGGAATAATTATTTTGGCGTAATAAGGAGGCACTTCCTTCTGCGGCCCGTGGACCTAGCTGTCGACCTCTCCACACTCTGATCCACGTCCGATGGAAGCCGTTCCTTGACCATGTTGACCATGCCGCACCGAGAGAACCAGGGCGGTGAATGACGGCGAGGCCTAGGAAGGGGACGACATGGAGCCGGGGAAGACGCGGCAGTGGAAACCCGCGCGAAGAGGAGTACGAGGTTTCACCGGTTGCGTGGTGTGAGGTTGCCGCCGCCCAGGGCTGCCAGCCAGTGGGAATAGTAGGGGCGGTGAGGCCTCCGCGGTAGCACTGGCCATGGGAGGCGGGAGCATGCGGCACGACCGGGCGCTGCTTTGGTAATTTGGAGCAACAAGACCAGAGGTTGAAGAAGCACTACGGCCATTGGATGGACATCGTCTGCAGTCCTTTGGAGCTAGAATCGTTCATATTGACTAAGTTCTCAAAGCACTCCGTCCCCGTCAACTTAGTACGCCCACAAGTCAGCCTCCCACCAAGGCGGGTCCCAACCAGCAGGGGGAGTATTCATTTTTTGTGCGTAATAAGGAGGCACTTCCGTTGGGTCCGAGCTGACAGCGAGGGGAACGTTTTTTTCCCGCAATACGATTGCCCGTCCGGTGGGTCCCCGCTGTACGGTGGAGGAATAATTATTTTGCGCGTAATAAGGAGGCACTTCCTTGCTGCGGCCGTGGACCCAGCTGTCAGCCTCTCCACATACAGTCCACGTCCGAATGGAAGCCGTTCCTTGACCACGTTGACCACGCCGCGCCGATAGCACCAGGGCGATGGACGACGGCTGTAACATCCCAAATTTTCAATTTGGAATGTTATACATAGGTCATCCATGCATATCATATTTTATTGCATCTTCGTTCCGTAATCCTCGAAATCCTAAGCAACTCAAGGAACCTCGGAGAGAGTTGGGGATTTTCTGATTTTTTGTATTTGAATTTTATCAAATATTGGAAAACAAGGATTTTTGATTTTAATTATTTTTCTCTCCGGAAAATATTTCTTATTAAAAATAAATGAGGGGAGATAATATGACTTCTCCAAAACAATTGAAATATTAGAGGAAAAATGTTAAAATCATTATTTGGATTTTATTTGAGTTATTTTGGAATTTTATTTGCCCTAGAAAAATTTGCACATTTTAAAAATTGCATTTTAGGGGCCAAGAAAATGTTCATTTCGTTCTAAATATTTTATTTAGACGGTGAAAATTTGTTTTGGCAATTTTAGATTTTTATTTATTTTTCTAGGATTTTTCTCGTGAATTTTTTCATAAAAAAAACTTGCACTTGCTTCGACTGGGCGAGGCCCAGCCAGCCGCCTCGCCCGCCGCCTTCCCATGGCCGCCGTGCAAGATGGGCCCGAGGAGCCCGAGCCGGACTCCTCCCCGGGCGCCCCTTCCCAAGCCACCGCCGCCCCCCCTCTCCTTAAATACCCCACCCCCGCCACCTCTCACCGCCACCACCACCGCCCGGGCCAGTGAGCCCGAGCCCCGCGCCACCCGAGCCCCGCCGCCGCCCGCCGCCGCCGCCCTAGTTTTGTTTTTTTATTTGGTTTTATTCTCCGGTTTATTTATTTAGCGAGCGTTCGCTCGTCCGTTCGTTTTAACGAACGCGTTCTTCGTTTATTTCAGTTAACGAACGTTTGTTCATTAAACTGTTCGTCGTTTTTCTTTTTATCGGATTTATTCCGCGATTTTTCCTGATCGCGATTTCTGATCCGACGTTCGATCTAGTATAACTTTTCGCTCGTTTATCGAAATCAGGCGATTCAAGCGCCTGGAGTTTCATCTTGAAACCCTCTTTCCGAATAACCAACTCAAACCAGCTTTGGCCTCTGTAAAAATTTGACCCTAGTTCAGATTAGTAAACGGATCTTATTTCTTTCGCCGTTTGAGTTTCATTGCTCGGTTTTGTTTGATCCTTTTTGCGAACCGGAGTTCTTAAATTGAACTCTCCGGTCAATCTCTTTTAGTATAGTTTTGCTTGTTCCTTATGTATGTTGTTGTTTGCTTGCGATAGAATTCCCGGAGTGCGAAGCGTGTTAATACGAGTCTCTAGGATTCGCGGATCGTCAGCAAGGCAAGTAACACTTGATCATACTCTTTCCATACCCAGTTTTTATGCATTAGTTCCAATCCTCGAACATTGCATGGTTAGGATGTCATTAACTTGTGGGTTGGGAAGTAGATATTGAGGTAGAGCCTATTGCCCTGTTACTATCAAACCCTTGGGAGTTACTTTTACGTGTTGCTTATATTGCCATGCTATGCTCGTAGACGTGGATTGGGTTTGAGTATATTCCATGACATATGTGAGATTGTTAATTAATGGTTCAACTTAAGGTGGCAACTTTAATACACATCTGGGTGGATTGAGGCACCTGGGGAACCCAGTGTTGTCTATTTTACTTTGGAAATCCCGGGGTACCCGTGTGATCTTCCTATGGACCGCCACCCAGGCTCAAAGGGAACTGAGTTTATTCATGCTAGAAACTTCCGTGTGCAGCCACAAGCTATTATGGGCTCTAGCATAGTTGAGTAAGTTACGTGAAGCTCTTGAAGAGGTAGATCAGCGGTAGTGGGTTTTGTAGGTTTGGTATGGTCTACGGAGTAGAGAGTTAATGTTTACGAAGATCGTGTCTCGGTCATCCGCTTCTCAAACACCATGTAGTGCGAGAAATCAGCGGAGGCGATCGAGTCTTGTGGGGAAAAGTGCACAAACCTCTGCAGTGTACAATCTAATCATGGTTAGCCGTGTCCCGGTTATGGACAATTACGAGTATCTAGTACCTGAGTATTCACATGTATCTCATCACTCTATTTTAATATTGCTGGGATGTTAATTACTTTAATTGGGATTGAGTTGGGGTTATACCTTCTCAATGATGTTTCAACCACCATGATAGTTAAATAAAATTTATACCTTTGTTGTAGGGAAAAATTGGCTTTCATAAAAACTATAACCTTAGAGCTTTCCACAAGCCATAAATGCATGTAGTGATAGCATTATTCTGTTCTGTTATATTGTGTTATATTGCCGCATATTCCATGTCGACCCGTTCTCGGGCTGCAACGTATTATGTTGCGAGACTTTTGAACGAGGAGTAAGGATCGTTAGGTCGTTCTTTGTGCAGCTCAGCTATGCCATTGGAGTTGATGGACTCACTTTATCTTCCAAGCCTTCCGTTGTTATCGCATTAGATGGCCTTAAGCCATATTATTGTAATAAGTTCTCTTTTGAGACATTCGTTGTAATAAGTGTGTGATTGCTACTCTGTTATAAATCCTTCGAGTACTATGTGTGTCAGCATTACCGATCCAGGGATGACACTGAAACACAGAGACTTGACCATCTAAGGTCGGATGGCTACAAGATGGTATCAGAGCACACGCTGAGTGTAGGACACGACCACTAAGATAAACCATAGGACACTCTTCTCTACTCATTTCTGACTCCTCTCCATTTTTCCACTCTTTAGGATGACGGAGATGAAGAACAAGTTTGCACAACCAGATGAAGCCACACCTTTTGGACGCCATTTGAAGGAAGTCACTAGGTACTTAAACATTGGAATACCAAGTTCACGGGATGTACAACGCCACCTTACCGTAAGAGGAGCTGGATGATTCAAGTACAAGTACCGGGAAGGACGTTCTCGCCAACTTCTAAGCCCATAGAGTTTTCTTTGAAGCACCCACCGAGTCTTGGCAAAAGTATGGCAGCTCACATTACCATGGGACGTATTGGAGAAGTCTACAACAGGGAGCTTAAGGACACCATCTACCAAATATGTGGGGGCCGAGACGAGCAATGGGAAGTAATCAACACCAAGAAGGATAGATCCATTGCAGCTTTCATTCAGGAGTTAAACCAGCACATTCGACGTTAGGAGAACCAGATGTGCGCAGACATGATGGAATTGAAAAAGGCGAAGACCAAGATCATCGATCTGGAGGAAGAACTCAAGTCTACACGCGATGGACATGAGGAGGAAATCAAGATACTACTGGAGAAGAACGACGATCTAGTCAAGAAGATCGGAGTATTCATGGGAGGATCCGCACCAGAAGAAGAGGAAGAAGATCCCACTTGCCCGGATAACTACATCATCATCGACGACACCGATTCTGATCCAAGTGATGATGACTACGAAGATGAAGCTGGAGCAGACATCATGGAGTCTTCCACTGATCAAAATTTTTAGATGACCACCATATATTAGCTGTATTTTCCCCCATGTAACTAGTAGTAGCTGAGCACTTTTGCGATAGTCCTAGACCGTTGTATGCCCTTGCTTGATTGATTGAGTGAAATGATTGTGTTTGCCTCATGTGCATATGGGTAGTGTTTTTTCACTATACCTTTTTCTATTCTAATATCTTCCATCTAAACCCACGGATGCCTCCGAGGCGTGACCCGGTTTTGTTTTCCCACGGAGCTCACCCAGTTGATTCAGCGAGAATGCCTTGATGCAATTGCTAGTTCAGAACCAGGGCAACAACAACAACAACAATAACAACCCGCCGCGGTGGACAATTTAGCCCGTTTTTGAGGTTACAACCGCGGTGTTTTCGGTAGCACCGAGCCAATAGTTCTTGATGATTGGCTACGCCCGTATTGGAAGGAGTTAACCACCGCAGGATGCACGGATCTTTGAGAAGGTGCGCTTTGCCGCACATCAATTGGATGGACCGCAGCCGCATGGTGGGAGAATTACACATCTACTTTTCCTATAGCCAATGTCACTTGGGACCAGTTTCAGCAAGCCTTTTGCACGGCCCATGTCTCAACTGGAGCCATGCAGATGAATAAGCGCGAGTTCCACAACTTACGTCAGGGGAACCGTACTGTGGCTCAGTACGTGGATGAGTTTAGTAAGTTATCACGCTATGCCCCTGATGATGTGGCCACAGATGCCGCGAAGCAGGAGAAGTTTATGGAAGGGCTGAACGATGAGATAAGCATGCAGTTGATGGTGGCAACTTTCAACAACTACCAGGAGTTGGTAGACAAGGCCCTAATGATTGAAGGAAAGCAGCAGTAAATTGAGAGTCGTAAAAGGAAGTATGGACAAGGGAAGTACAACTCAGGAGCTCACCAGAAGCCTCGCTTAACCCCGAACTCGGGAGGATTTGTTCATAACCATGGAGGCCATAACCATACTGGAGGAGGATCGCATAACCACAATGGTGCGAAGAATGGGACTGGGAACGGAGTTAATAACAACCAGAACCGCCCAAACCCATCTACACCCGCCAAGAGGGACCTAAGCCAAGTTATTTGCTTTAAGTGCGGGAAGACAGGGCACTATGCCAATGATTTCCCTCAAGGAAGGAATGGAAACGGAAATGGGAGCGCTGGGAAGAAGCCAAATCCATTCAACAAAGGACAAGTGAACCATGTTGACGCGGAGGAAGTTGAAGAGCAGCCGGACGCGGCAATAGGTAAGTTTTTGGTGAAGTCATTTACCGCTATTGTTCTTTTTGATACTGGTGCATCACATTCATACATATCAAGGCGATTTTTGGATAAGTTTAAGCTACCAACCCAAACCCTTAGGACCCCTCTTTTAGTGAGCTCGCTTGGAGCAGAGTACATGGCTAGCAGATGGTGCACCCAGATACCACTAACCATTGGAGCGCATGTTTTTCCGTCTGACCTAATCATCTTGGAGTCGCAAGGATTGGATGTGATATTAGGTATGGACTGGATGTCAAAATATGGAGGAAGTATTGAATGTGCTAGCAAATCAATATATCTTACCACCGGAGAAAAGGATTAAGTATGTATCCGGGCATGTGCCTAGGAGGAGCCAAGTGAATGCCCTCATGAGAGTTATACGGGAGGAAGTGCACTGTAGTAAAAGATTTTCCGGATGTTTTTCCGGAGGAGTTACCGGGCATGCCACGGATCGAGACATCGAGTTCTTGATAGAACTATTGCAGTCACAGGCCAATATCCAAGAGACCCTATCGGATGCCCATAAATGATCCGGAGGAAATTAAGAAGCAGATCAAGGAGTTATTGGAGAAAGGTTATATTTGAAGGAGTTCATCACCTTGGGGAGCACCAGTACATTTGGTCGAGAAGAAGGATAAATCCCTGAGGATGGTCGTTGATTACCGAGCCTTGAATGAAGTAACGATAAAGAACAAGTATCCGTTACCAATGCTCAATGATCTGTTTGATATGTTGCAAGGAGCTAAGGTATTTTCGAAGATTGATCTACGATCGGGATACCACCAGTTGAAGATCCGAGAAAAGGATATACCAAAGACAGCGTTCACCACTCGATATGGATTGTATGAGTATACGGTCATGTCGTTTGGACTGACTAACTCCCCTGCCTATTTTATGAGTATGATGAACAAGGTGTTCATGGAGTATTTGGACAAGTTTGTTGTGGTGTTTATTGATGACATCATGGTATATTCGAAGAACAAAGAGGAGCACAAGGAACATTTGCGTTTGGTTCTCGAAGCTCGGGGAACACCAGTTATCGCCAAATTCAGCAAGTGCGAGTTTTGGTTGAAGGAAGTTGGATTTCTTGGGCATGTTATATCGGGAGAGGGTATAGCGGTAGATCCCGATGAGTTCGATCGATTCTTGAATGGTTGGCACCCACTTGATTGGCGAGATCCATGATTTCCTTGGACTCGCGAGGATATTATCGGAGATTCATTGAGAATTTTTCCAAACTTTCCAAGCCAATGACTGAATTCGAAGAAGGATACTAAGTTTAAATGGACAGAAGATTGCGAGGCCAGTTTTCAGGAGTTGAAGAAACGGTTGACTACCGCCCCAGTGCTGACATTGCCAGATATACATAAAGAGTTTCAAGTGTATTGCGACTCCTCTCGCTTGGGACTGGGATGTGTGCTTATGCAGGACGGAAAGTTTGTTTCGTATGCCTCACGACAACTGAAGCCTCATGAGTTGAACTATGCCATGCATGATTTGGAGCTAGCAGCGGTAGTGCACGCCTTGAAGACTTGGAGACACTATCTTATTGGAAATCGTTGTGATATGTACACGGATCATAAGAGTTTGAAGTACATTTTCACTCAAAAGGAGTTAAACCTTAGGCTGAGGAGATGGTTGGAACTTATAAAGGATTACGACATGAAGCTGCACTATCATCCAGGAAAGGCCAATGTCGTAGCAGACGCCTTGAGCCGGAAGAGTTACGCTAATATCCTTGAAAGTAGAGGACTGCCAAAGGAGTTAGCTGAGGATATTATGGAACTTTGGTTGGAAATTGTTCCAAGAGGTTTCATTGCAACGATAGAGGTTCAGTCTACATTGTTGGACAAGATTCGGGAAGCTCAGAAGGAAGACAAAGAGATTGCTGAAATAAAGGAGAAGATGAGCGAAGGAAAAGCCAAAGGTTTTCGCGAGGATGAGCACGATACCTTGTGGTTTGAGGACCGAGTTTATGTACCCAATAACCCGAGAGATCAGGAAATTAATACTTGAGGCCCATGACTCACCATACTCGATACACCGGAAACACCAAGATGTATTTGGATTTGAAGGAGCGTTTACGGTGGACTGGTATGAAGAAGGACATTGCCGAGTATGTAGCCGTGTGTGATGTATGTCAGAGAGTGAAGGCAGAGCATCAGAAGCCAGCAGGACTGTTACAGCTATGCCGATACCCGAATGGAAGTGGGAGAAACTAGGCATGGACTTTATCACCGGACTACCCAGAACCAAAGCAGGATATGACTCAATATGGGTAGTAGTGGATCGTTTGACCAAAGTAGCTCACTTCATCCCGGTGAAAACAACTTATACAAGTGCAAAGTTGGCCAAAATATATATGTCGAGGATCGTATGTTTGCATGGATTTCGAGGACCATTGTATCGAGATAGAGGAACCCAATTTACTTCCAAATTTTGGCATCGGCTACACGGACCTTGGGTACCAGTTGGAGTTCGATGCCGCATTCCACCCAGACGGATGGGCCAGACGAGAGAGTCAATCAGATTACGGAGGACATGTTGAGAGCACATGCGCTAGATTATGGATCTAGTTGGGATGACAATTTGCCTTCTGTGAGTTCTCGTACAACAATAGCTACCAAGCCAGTTTGAAGATGGCACCATTTGAAGCTCTGTATGGATGCAGATGTAGAACACCTCTGATGTGGGATGAGGTAGGAGACCGTCAGTTGTTTGGACCAGATTTGATCAAAGAATCCGAAGAGAAGGTTAAACTAATCCGAGGCCAGATTAAAGATTGCACGATCCGAGTGAAGAGTTATCTGATTCAAAACGCAAGGAAGTAACCTATGAAATTGGAGACAGAGCCTATCTGCGAGTATCACCCTTGCGAGGAGTGAAATGTTTTGGAGTTAAAGGAAAGCTAGCCCCAAGATTTGTAGGACCGTACCGTGTTTTGGAACGGATGGGAGAAGTGGCCTACAAGATGGAGTTACCTGAAGGATTGTCAGGAGTTCATGATGTATTCCACGTATCACAGTTGAAGAAGTGTCATGCTGAGATCGCTGATATACCGTTGAGAGACACAGTGCCCGTGGAGGCGATTCGGTTAGACAGTAATTTGACCTATGAGGAGAAGCCAGTAAAGATTCTCGACTTTGACAACCGAGTCACCCGCAGCAAGGTTATCAAGTTTTGCAAAGTTCAGTGAAGCCACCATACTGAGGAAGAAGCCACACAGGAGCGAGAAGATGATATTCGCAAGGACCACCCGCACCTATTCTCTAGCCAACCCGAATCTCGAGGGCGAGATTCATCTTAAGGGGGGTAGGTTTGTAACATCCCAAATTTTCAATTTGGAATGTTATACATAGGTCATCCATGCATATCATATTTTATTGCATCCTTGTTCCGTAATCCTCGAAATCCTAAGAAACTCAAGGACCCTCGGAGAGAGTTGGGGATTTTCTGATTTTTCGTATTTGAATTTTATCAATTATTGGAAAACGAGGATTTTTGATTTTAATTATTTTTCTCTCCAGAAAATATTTCTTATTAAAAATAAATGAGGGGAGATAATATGACTTCTCCAAAACAATTGAAATATTGGAGGAAAAATGTTAAAATCATTATTTGGATTTCATTTGAGTTTATTTGGAATTTTATTTGCCCTAGAAAAATTTGCACATTTTAAAAATTGCATTTTAGGGGCCAAGAAAATGTTCATTTTGTTCTAAATATTTTATTTAGACGGTGAAAATTTGTTTTGGCAATTTTAGATTTTTATTTATTTTTCTAGGATTTTTCTCGGCGGAATTTTTTTCATAAAAAAACTTGCGTCTTGGCGCCCTTACCGACTGGGCGAGACCCGGCCAGGCAACCCGCCTCGCTTGTTGCCTTCCCATGGAAGGCCATTGGCCAAGACGGACACCGAGGGGAGCCCGAGCCGGACTCCTCCCCGGGCGCCCCCTTCCCCAAGCCACCGCCGCCCCCCTCCTTAAATACCCCACCCCGCCACCTCTCACCGCCACCACCGCTGCCCCGGAGCCCGAGCCGAGCCCGAGCCCCGCCGCGCCACCCCGAGCACCGCCGCGCCACCCCGAGCCCCGCCGCCGCCCTAGTTTTGTTTTTTTTATTTGGTTTTATTCTCCGGTTTATTTATTTAGCGAGCGTTCGCTCGTCCGTTCGTTTTAACGAACGCGTTCTTCGTTTATTTTCAGTTAAAGAATGTTCGTTCGTTAAACTATTCGTCGTTTTTCTTTTTATCGGATTTATTCCGCGATTTTTCCTGATCGCGATTTCTGATCCGATGTTCGATCTAGTATAACTTTTCGCTCGTTTATCGGAATCAGGCGATTCAAGCGCCTGGAGTTTCATCTCGAAACCCTCTTTCCGAATAACCAACTCAAACCAGCTTTTGCCTCTGTAAAAATTTGACCCTAGTTCAGATTAGTAAACGGATCTTATTTCTTTCGCCGTTTGAGTTTCGTTGATCGGTTTTGTTTGATCCTTTTTGCGAACCGGAGTTCTTAAATTGAACTCTCCGGTCAATCTCTTTTAGTATAGTTTTGCTTGTGCATCTTTGCTTGTTGCTTATGTATGTTATTGTTTGCTTGCGATAGAATTCCCGGAGTGCGAAGCGTGTTACTCTGAGTCTCTAGGATTCATGGATCGTCAGCAAGGCAAGTAACACTTGATCATACTCTTTCCATACCCAGCTTTTATGCATTAGTTCCAATCCTCAAACATTGCATGGTTAGGATGTCATTAACTTGTGGGTTGGGAAGTAGATATTGAGGTAGAGCCTATTGCCCTATTACTATCAAACCCTTGGGAGTTACTTTTACGTGTTGCTTATATTGCCATGCTATGCTCGTAGACGTGGATTGGGTTTGAGTGTATTCCATGACAGATGTGAGATTGTTAATTAATGGTTAACTTAAGGTGGCAACTTTTATACACATCTGGGTGGATTGTGGCACCTGGGGTACCCTGTGTTGTCTGTTTTATTTTGGAAATCCGGGGGAACCCGTGTGATCTTCCTATGGACCGCCACCCAGGCTCAAAGGGAACTGAGTTTATTCATGCTAGAAACTTTCGTGTGCAGCCACAAGCTATTATGGGCTCTAGCATAGTTGAGTAAGTTACGTGAAGCTCTTGAAGAGGTAGATCAGCAGGTAGTGGGTTTTGTAGGTTTGGTATGGTCTACCCGGAGTAGAGAGTTAATGTTTCTGAAAGACTGTGGTCTCGGTCATCCGCTTCTCAAACACCATGTAGTGCGAGAAATCAACGGAGGCGATCGAGTCTTGTGGGGAAAAGTGCACAAACCTCTGCAGAGTGTACAATCTAATCATGGTTAGCCGTGTCCCCGGTTATGGACAATTCTGAGTATCTAGTACACGAGTATTCACATGTATCTCATCACTCTATTTTAATATTGCTGGGATGTTAATTACTTTAATTGGGATTGAGTTGGGGTTATACCTTCTCAATGATGTTTCAACCACCATCATAGTTAAATAAAATTTATTCCTTTGTTGTAGGAAAAAAATTGGCTTTCCGCAAAAACTATAACCTTAGAGCTTTCCACAAGCCATAAATGCATGTAGTGATAGCATTATTACATTCTGTTATATTGTGTTATATTGCCAGCATATTCCATGTGCTGGCCCGTTCTCGGGCTGCAACGTATTATGTTGCAGACTTTTCAGACGAGGAGTAAGGATCGTTAGGTCGTTGCTGTGCAGCTCAGCTATGCCGTTGGAGTTGATGGACTCACTTTAACTTCCAAGCCTTCCGCTGTTATCGCATTAGATGGCCTTAAGCCATATTATTGTAATAAGTTCTCTTTTGAGACATTCGTTGTAATAAGTGTGTGATTGCTACTCTATTATAAATCCTTCGAGTACTGTGTGTGTCAGCATTACCGATCCAGGGATGACACTGAAACACAGAGACTTGACCATCTGAGGTCGGGTCGCTACAACGGCGAGGCCTAGGAAGGGGACGACGCGGAGCCGGGGAAGACGCGGCAGTGGATGCCCACGCGTAGAGGAGTATGAGGGTTCACTTGTTCGCTGCGGTGTGAGGTTGCCGTCGCATGAGAATAACGAGGATGTGGGTGAGTAGAGGGATGGCACGGCCAGCGGTGGGAGTAGTAAGGCGGTGAGGCCTCCGCCGCATCGCCATAACCCGACCACGGGAGGCAGGATCACGAGGCGGGACCGGCTGGTTTGGGCGGTGGAGCAAGAAGACCAGAGGTTGAAGAAGCACTACGGCCGTTGGATGGACATCATCTGATCCTTTGGAGCTAGAATCGTGCATATTGACTAAGTTGACAAATCCCTCCGTCCCGTCAACATAGTAGGCCCACAAGTCGACTGCCACTATCTGGGTCCCAGCTAGCGGGGGAGTATTCATTTTTTGTGCGTAATAAGGGCGCACTTCCTTGCGTCTTGAAGATATAGCTGGTGGGTCCGAGCTGTCCGTGGCGGTAACATTTTTTTCGCAAAATCTGAGAGGCCCTTTCGGTGGGTCCCGGATGTTAGGTGGAGGAATCATTATTTTGCTTGGCGTAATAAGGAGGCACTTCCTTGCGTGCGGCCGTGGACCCAATTGTCGGCCTCTCCACGTCTGATCCACTTCAAATGCATGTCGGTTGTTGACCATGTTGACCGAGCCACGCCGAGAGCACCGAGGCGTGGGCGATGGCGAGGCCTAGGAAGGGAGCGACACGGAGGCAGGAAGTCTCGGCGATTGTTTCCCACACGGAGAATCTGTTGTATGAGGGTTTCTTGGTTCATCTGCCATCACGGAGAATAACAGCAGGTGTGGGTGAGTAGAGGGATGGCTAGGCCAGCGATGGAATCTGGTGGGGCGGTGAGTCTGCTTGGCAAGCATAGCCGGCTTGAGGAGGAGGAGGAAGTCCCTTGACGCTTGTTTGAGCGGTTTGGAGCAGAAGAGCAGAGATTGAAGAAGCACGACGACCGTTGGATGGACATCCAACGATCCTTTGCTGTCGTCAACCTTTTAGGAAAGCCTCAAATCTGTGGAAAATAGCATACATCCCATTTGCCATTATTTCTAATAATTTACAGCCCATTTGCTAAGTCTTAAGGTTTTTTTGGAGCCCATATTCTTTTTGTTAGCATTATAGCCCATATTGTGGCCACGGTTAAAAAATTATATGAAATGTTGCATATTTCTGTGCAGTCCAAACTGTTTTTAATCCCGAAATTCCGAGTCACATTCAAACTGATTTTAAAAATAAATGTATATCAATATAAAATCCAACAAATTGTCCACGCATAAAAATTAATGCAATTTAAAATCTTCAAATGAAAAAAAAAAGAAATATGAAAGTAATTGTCGGTTTGATGTGTTTTAAAAATGTACAGCCCATTTCTCATTATTGACAGGCCATTTTCTCATCCAGCTGAAGGAAGCTCTCCTCGTCTTGAAAGATTTGTAGCCCAACAGGCCTGACAAAGTGACTTACTTGGCAAATCACAAAAAATCTGGGCCAGCCATTTTTAGAAAAAAAAACTACTGGGCTGGTCGGTGGTAAACATAAAAGAGAAGGCTGTCTAGACAGGCCAGAATGCCCCGCACAGCCCAGTTGACACCCTGCTTTCGTCTCAAAAACAAATTAGATGAATGCCACTACAAATATGGCGATTCATAAAAATGCCACTACAATTTCCAAACTTTGAAAAATGCCACTGCAATTTTTGCAAACTTTGGAAAACGCCACTGCAATTTGCAAACTTTGAAAAACGCCACTCCAGACTTCGAAAAATGCCACTGGAAATGGCATGAAATGGCATTTTTTAAAGTTTGGAAATTAGGTGGCATTTCTCAGAAACACCAGATTTGGGGTGGCATTTACCAAATTAACCCAAAACAAAAATAACTGGGCGAGCTGATGGGTCCCTGGTGTCAGCCGCTCGTTGTGCAACTCTCTTGTTTATTGACCACGTTGACAATGGCATGGGACTTAGATGTCAGAAATCCATTAGGAGGAGCCATTTTTTATTGGATTGAAATAAGGAGGCACTTGCTTGCGTACTGCCATGACCTTGGCGGGTCCCTGTTGTCATCCTCTCCACGTACAATCATCTCCTGATTGTGTAAGCATCAACTTGGTAGGCCCACAAGTCAGCCTCTAAACCCGTGGAGGACAAATACAACCCATTTAAAAAAATAACAGCCCATTCCATACATTCAAACGAAAAGTTCAACATTCCGAGCAAAGTAACAGGTCTGATCCACATATAGAGTACCGAACTTCCACGTTGACAACCATCATAGCCAAGTTAACTATCTACTCCCACTAATACTCTAGTAGCATACAAGTACTAACTTACTCTTAGCTAACTAGACGATGTCGGCCGCCATCTGCGGTACACGCTAAACGCCGGCACCGGCGTCCTCCGCCTCGCCTCGGACTTGCCATAGGTGCGATAGGGCGCGTTGCTCATGTGGCGTTGGCCCTTTCCATGCCGGCGTGGTCCACCGAAGCTTCGGCTTCTAAGCGGGAAACCCACTTGACGAGCTGGTAGTAAAAATTGGCATCGCGAACGCGTGTGTGCCCGACAGCCTCCAGGGCTATTTGCCGGGCGCCGGCCTCCACGTAGTCGGCCCAGGTGCGAGCGCTGTGTTCACGACTCAGAGCGTCGGTGCGCTGCTGCTCCATGTCCCGCTGGCGGCGCAAATCGGCGATACGCTGCTCCTCCGCCAAGCGGTCGTGCTCCAACAACTCCTGCTCCTCCGCCAGGCAGTCGCGCTCCAACAAGTCCTCGACCTCCGCATTGCCATCTAAAGACCAATAGAATGCCTCCTCCCTCTGTCTGCCTTTCAGTGAAAAACCGAACACTAGTTCTGGCGGTGACCACCTCCGGCCTCGCCTATCGCGGACAGGCGGGGGCATGGCGGACGTGGCGAGAGCGAGGATAAGTGGAGAGCGACGTCGGGCCGGTGGGGGCTTATGAGGATAGGGCGAGTTGTGTCACGGTGCCACCATAGAAGGCCGGGAAATAGTACTTATAGGTGGAAGGTAGCGCGACGGTCATCGGAATTCAATGCATAATTAAGCAGGCATGGCTTATCGCGCCAGCTTGCCATGAAAAACTAGAGAAACTGAAATTCTGACTGTGCCGTCCTGTCCCGTCCGTGCTGGGTCGCACGCCGGCATGACGGTAAAACGAGTGCACTCGAATCATCTCCCTCCTTGTCAATAATGATTCCATGAATTTAAAAGGCCCGCAACAATTAAAGCACATCTTTTTTCGCATCAGTTAGCTGCCTTAATTACGGACGGCTGCATGCAGGCACTCAAAATCTCTCGCACCAGTACGCGGAGCAGCATGCAACGAGCCGCAGCCGAGGGCATTAGTTGATGAACTTTAGCTGGGAGATAAGGCATTTGCGAACGTTTTCGCTGGCAGTTTCTTCAGATTCGCATGGCATTTTCTTTAGAGTAGCTTGTCAGTTTCTTCAGAGGCAGGCATTTTTATTAAAAAAACTGCCACTTCGGATCTTGCGTCGCGACTAAAACAACCAAGAGCGCATTAGTAGGCTAGCCAGTGATCGATCAGTAACTTGTAAACACTGAGCGAACAGATATAAGGAACTGTTAATGCATCTCAATGATTCACAGATCATATACAAATATGTAGCTCCAAAAGCAAAGATCAGCCACAACTAAAACCAACTAGTACGATTCCCATACATAAGATCAACATGTTAATGCATCTCAATGATTCACAGATCATATACAAATATGTAGCTCCAAAAGAAAGATCTAGAAAAAAATATGTTCTTCCTACTAACATGGATGCTTCTCTTGGCCAACATTCAGTAGAGACTGAAAGACAAATTTGTTTGTGAAGTCTACAATTCCTCTTGCAAACGTAACTGGTTTCACCAACAGCTGGAACCATGAGAATGAACCACACATGATGGAGGAACATCCACTGCAATATGATTTGGTCTTCTCTTGATCACATGGCGAGACTATTTTCGGAATACAAACTTTAACTTAGGCAAAATGATGCCCATTGTATAATCAGACCAAAGCAATGAAGCACCTAGTGTTGGCCAATAAATAGTACAGTACTACTTTTCTACAGTCCATGAAGTGACTATCCAGTCTTTCTGTGTCTATTTTCAAATGGCACTGCATGCAGTGACTATACTATTCTCTTGTGCAGTTCAACCAAAATTGCGGTCACTTTGTGTGTTTGCCAAATAGCAACGGGCAGACATCTCTATCTGCACAAATATCAAGCAGCTAGAAAACATATACCCTACCTTGTATTTTAGGTTTAAACATGTCTCTTCCGCTTAGCATCTGTCATGTTTTGCCTTTGGACAATTTGATCTGATCATGTTTTGCCCTGGACAATTTCATACTGAATTGATTTGCTTGTTCAGAGTAGAAATATAGCGCCTATTCTTCATCAGACCAAGGATATCCATGTTCGCAGTGATGGAAGAGGTGAAATCGATACAACCGAAATTGAGCATTCAATTATTGAATCCTATCCTGCACCTCCAATGTAGGTCCACCCGGCCAATAAATTCACATGCAAACCACTAGTATTACTATCTAATGATAGTACAAAAAGAGTAGAAAGATAGTATCAAACCATGTACCTTCTTAGTGAACAGCTCAAATTCACAACTACTCAACTAGCATGACTCTAATATCACCATCTTCATATATCAAAACAATTATCAAGCATCAAACTTCTCATAGTATTCAACGCACTCAAAAGAAAGTTTTACAAATCTTGAATACCAAGCATATTAGGATTATTACCATGCTATTTAAGACTCTCAAAATAATCTAAGGGAAGCATGAGAGATCAATAGTTTCTATAAAACAAATCCACCACCGTGCTCTAAAATATATAAGTGAAGAACTAGAGCAAAACTATATAGCTCAAAAGATATAAGTGAAGCACATAGAGTATTCTAACAAATTCCAAATCATGTATGGCTCTCTCAAAGGTGTGTACAGCAAGGATTATTGTGGTAAACTAAAAAGCAAAGAATCAAATCATACAAGACGCTCCAAGCAAAACACATATCATGTGGTGAATAAAAATATAGCTCCAAATAAAGTTACCGATGGAAGTAGACGAAAGAGGGGATGCCTTCCGGGGCATCCCCAAGCTTTGACTTTTTGGTGTCCTTACATTATCTTGGAGGTGCCATGGGCATCCCCAAGCTTAGGCTCTTGCCACTCCTTGTTCCATAATCCATCAAAAGATTTCGCCCAAAACTTGAAAACTTCACAACACAAAACTCAACAGAAATCTCGTGAGCTCCGTTAGCTAAAGAAAACAAAAGACCACTTTAAGGTAATGTAATGAACTCATTATTTATTTATATTGGTGTTAAACCTACTTTATTCCAACTTCTCTATGGTTTATAAACTATTTTACTAGCCATAAATTCATTAAAATAAGCAAACAACACACGAAAACAGATTCTGTCAAAAACAGAACAGTCTGTACTAATCTGTAACTAACGCAAACTTCTGGTACTCCAAAAAATCAGCCAAAATAGGAAGACTTAGGAAATTTGTTTATTGATCAGCAGCAATTTGAATCACTATTTTATCACGTTCTGGTGATTTTTAACAATTGTTTTCGTGAACAGGAAGTTTCTGGAAATTACAGCAAGATCAAATAACTATCATCCAAGAAGATCCTATAGGTTTAACTTGGCACAAACACTAATTAAAACATAAAAACACATCTAAACAGAAGGTAGATAGATTATTTATTCAACGACAGAAAGGAAATATATTGGGTTGTCTCCCAACAAGCGCTTTTCTTTAAAGCCTTTTTAGCTAGGCATTGAGATTTCAATGATGCTCACATAAAAGAAAGAATTGAAGCATAAAGAGAGCATCATAAAACATGTGACAACCACATCTAAGTCTAACATACTTCCTATGCATAGGCATCTTATAGGCAAACAAATCAAGGCAAGCAAAAACTAGCATATGCAAGGAAGCAGAAAGAGACATTAGCAATCTCAACATAACGAGAGGTAATTTAGTAGCATGAAAGTTCCGACAACCATATTTTCCTCTCTCATAAAAATTACATGTAGGATCATAGGAAAATTCAACAAAATAGCTATCACAAAGTATATTCTCAACACGATCCACATGTATTCAAAGTAGACACTCTTCCAAAATAGTGGGATTATCATTAACTAAAGTCATGACCTCTCCAAACCCACTTTTATTAAAAACTTCATAAGATTGAACATTCTCCAAATATGTGGGATCTAAAGTTGACACTCTTCCGAACCCACTTTCAATATTATTGCGAACAATGTTATCAATCTCATATTCATCATGGGGCTTAAATAAATTTTCAAGATCATAAGATGAATCACCCCAATCATGATCATTGCAACAAGTAGTAGACATAGCAAAACTAGCATCCCCAAGCTTAGGGTTTTGCATTTTATTAGCACAATTGACATCAAAAGAATTTATAATAAAATCATTGCATCCGTGCTTTTTATTCAAAGATCTATCGTGAGTCACTTTACGGATTTCAGGCAAAACCTTATAAAGATAATCTAGTGCATTCAAATCACTAGGAATTGGTTCAACATAATTGGATCTCTTAAAAAGATTGGCAAGCGGATGAGGATCCATAGATATTGGCTTCTCTGTTTAGGAATAAATACTCAACTATTTCAACCAAACGAGCAAACGAGCCAAGTCAGACATCAAGGCAAACGAAAAGAGAGGGCGAATAAAACGGCAAGGGTGAAGTGGGAGAGAGGAAAACGAGAGGCAAATGGCAAATAATGTAATAAGAGAGATAAGGGATTGTGATGGGTACTTGGTATGTTGACTTTTGCGTAGACTCCCCGGCAACGGCGCCAAAAATTCTTCTTGCTACCTCTTGAGCACTGCGTTGGATTTCCCCGAAGAGGAAAGGATGATGCAGCAAAGTAGCGTAAGTATTTCCCTCAGTTTTTGAGAACCAAGGTATCAATCCAGTAGGAGGCCACGCGCGAGTCCCTCGTACCTACACAAAGCAAATAACTCCTCGCAACCAACGCGAATAGGGGTTGTCAACCCTTCACGGTCACTTACGAGAGTGAGATATGATAGATAATATTTTTGATATTTTTGGTATAAAGATGCAAGGTAAAATAGAAATCAAAGTAAAAAAAGCAAAGCAATAATAAAGTGATGGGAGATTAATATGATGAGAATAGACCCGGGGGCCATAGGTTTCACTAGTGGCTTCTCTCAAGAGCATAAGTATTTTACGGTGGGTGAACGAATTACTGTTGAGCAATTGACAGAATTGAGCATAGTTATGAGAGTATCTAGGTATGATCATGTATATAGGCATCACGTCCGAGAAAAGTAGACCGACTCATGCCTGCTTCTACTACTATTACTCCACTCATCGACCGCTATCCAGCATGCATCTAGAGTATTAAGTTAATGAAAACAGAGTAACGCCTTAAGCAAGATGACATGATGTAGAGGGATAAATTCATGCAATATGATAAAAACCCCATATTCTTATCCTCGATGGCAACAATACAATACGTGCCTTGCTGCCACTACTATCACTGGGAAAGGACACCGCAAGATTGAACCCAAAGCTAAGCACTTCTCCCATTGCAAGAAGAACCAATCTAGTAGGCCAAACTAAACTGATAATTCGAAGAGACTTGCAAAGATAACCAATCATACAAAAAAGAATTCAAAGAAGATTCAAATATTGTTCATAGATAATCTTGATCACAAACCCACAATTCATCAGTCTCAACAAACACACCACAAAAAGAAGATTACATCGAAGAGATCTCCACGAGAGAGGGGGAGAACATTGTATTGAGATTCAAAAAGAGAGAAGAAGCCATCTAGCTACTAACTATGGATCCGAAGGTCTGAGGTAAACTACTCACACTTCATCAGAGGGGCTATGGTGATAATGTAGAAGCCCTCCGTGGTGGATTCCCCTTCCGACGGAGCTCCGGAACAGGCCCAAAGATGGGATCTCGTGGGTATAGAAGGTTGTGGCAGTGGAATTAGGTTTTTGGCTCCGTATCTGATCGTTTGGGGGTACGTAGATATATATAGGAGGAAGGAGTACGTCGGTGGAGCAAAGGGGGCCCACGAGGCAGGGGGGCGTGCCCTAGGGGGGTGGGCGCGCCCCCCACCCTCTTGGCCGCCTCTTTTCTTTCTTGACGTGGGGTCCAAGTCTCCTGGATCATATTCGGTGAGAAAATCACGTTCCCGAAGGTTTCATTCCGTTTGGACTCCGCTTGATATTCCGTTTGTTCAAAACACTGAAATAGGCAAAAAAATAGCAATTCTGGGCTGGGCCTCCGGTTAATAGGTTAGTCCCAAAAGTAATATAAAAGTGGAAAATAAAGCCCAATATAGTCCAAAACAGTAGATAATATAGCATGGAGCAATCGAAAATTATAGCTACGTTGGAGACGTATCAGGCATCCCCAAGCTTAATTCCTGCTCGTCCTCGAGTATGTAAATGATAAAAAAAATTGATGCGGAGTGCTACTTGACATAATTTCAATGTAACTCTTCTTAATTGTGGTATGAATATTCAGATCCGAAAGATTCAAGACAAAATTTTATATTGACATAAAAATAATAATACTTCAAGCATACTAACAAAGCAATTATGTCTTCTCAAAATAACATGGCCAAAGAAAGTTATCCCTACAAAATCATATAGTCTGGCTATGCTCTATCTTCACCACACAAAGTATTTAAATCATGCACAACCCCGATGACAAGCCAAGCAATTGTTTCATACTTTTGACATTTTCAAAACTTTTTCAATCTTCACGCAATACATGAGCGTGAGCCGTGGATATAGCACTATATGTGGAATAGAATGGTGGTTGTGCAGAAGGCAAAAAGGAGGGAGAAGATAGTCTCACATCAACTAGGCGTATCAACGGGCTATGGAGATGCCCATCAATAGATATCAATGTGAGTGAGTAGGGATTGCCATGCAACGGATGCACTAGAGCTATAAGTATATGAAAGCTCAACAAAAGAAACTAAGTGGGTGTGCATCCAACTCGCTTGCTCCACGAAGACCTAGGGCATTTTGAGGAAGCCCATCATTGGAATATACAAGCCAAGTTCTATAATGAAAAATTCCCACTAGTATATGAAAGTGACAAAATGAGAGACTCTCTATCATGAAGATCATGGTGTTACTTTGAAGCACAAGTGTGGTAAAAGGATAGTAACATTGTCCCTTCTCTCTTTTTCTCTCATTTTTTTATTTGGGCCTTTTCTCTTTCTTTTTATGGCCTCTTTTTTTTCGTCCGGAGTATCATCCCGACTTGTGGGGGAATCATAGTCTCCATCATCCTTTCCTCACTTGGGACAATGCTCTAAAAATGATGATCATCACACTTTTATTTTTCTTACAACTCAACAATTACAACTCAATACTTAGAACAAAATATGACTCTATATGATTGCCTCCGTGATGTACGGGATATGCAATGAATCAAGAGTGACATGTATGAAAAGAATTATGAACGGTGGCTTTGCCACAAATACGATGTCAACTACATGATCATGCTAGCAATATGACAATGGTGGAGCGTGTCATAATAAACGGAACGGTGGAAAGTTGCATGGCAATATATCTCGGAATGGCTATGAAAATGCCATGATAGGTAGGTATGGTGGCTGTTTTGAGGAAGGTATATGGTGGGTGTATGATACCGGCGAAAGGGTGCGCGGTATTAGAGAGGCTAGCAATGGTGGAAGGAAGGAAAAGTGCGTATAATCCATGGACTCAACATTAGTCATAAAGAACTCTTATACTTATTGCAAAAATCTACAAGTTATCAAAGCAAAGTATTACGGGCATGCTCCTAGGGGGATATATTGGTAGGAAAAGACCATCGCTCGTCCCCGACCGCCACTCATAAGGAAGACAATCAATAAATAAATCATGCTCCGACTTCATCACATAACGGTTCACCATACGTGCATGCTACGGGAATCACAAACTTTAACACAAGTATTTCTCAAATTCACAACTACTCAACTAGCATGACTCTAATATCACCATCTTCATATCTCAAAACAATTATCAAGCATCAAACTTTTCTTAGTATTCAACGCACTCAAAAGAAAGTTTTGCAAATCTTGAATACCAAGCATATTAAGATTATTAAGCAAATTACCATGCTATTTAAGTCTCTCAAAATAATCTAAGTGAAGCATGAGAGATCAATAGTTTCTTTAAAACAAATCCACCACCATGCTCTAAAAGATATAAGTGAAGCACTAGAGCAAAACTATAAAGCTCAAAAGATATAAGTGAAGCACATAGAGTATTCTAACAAATTCCAAATCATGTATGGCTCTCTCAAAAGGTGTGTACAGCAAGTATGATTGTGGTAAACTAAAAAGGAAAGACTCAAATCATACAAGACGCTCCAAGCAAAACACATATCATGTGGTGAATAAAAATATAGCTCCAAGTAAAGTTACCGATGGAAGTAGACGAAAGAGGGGATGCCTTCTGGGGCATCCCCAAGCTTTGAATTTTTGGTGTCCTTAGATTATCTTGGGGGTGACATGGTCATCCCCAAGCTTAGTCTCTTGCCACTCCTTATTCCATAATCCATCAAAAGATTTCACCCAAAACTTGAAAACTTCACAACACAAAACTCAACAGAAATCTCAAGAGCTCCGTTAGCGAAAGAAAACAAAAGACCACTTCAAGGTACTGTAATGAACTCATTCTTTATTTATATTGGTGTTAAGCCTACTGTATTCCAACTTCTATATGGTTTATAAACTATTTTACTAGCCATAGATTCATCAAAATAAGCAAACAACACACGAAAAACAGAATCTGTCAAAAACAGAACAGTCTGTAGTAATCTGTAACTAACTCAAACTTCTGGAACTCCAAAAACATAATCCAAAATAGGAAGACCTAGGAAATTTGTGTATTGATCAGAAGCAATTGGAATCACTATTTTATCAAATTCTGGTGATTTTTAACAATTGTTTTCGTGAACAGAAAGTTTCTGGAAATTATAGCAAGATCAAATAACTATCATCCAAGAAGATCCTATAGGTTTAACTTGGCACAAACAGTAATTAAAACAGAAAACCACATCTAAACAGAAGGTATATAGATTATTTATTCAACGACAGAAAGGAAATATATTGGGTTCTCTCCCAACAAGCGCTTTTCTTTAAAGCCTTTTTAACTAGGCATTGAGATTTCAATGATGCTCACATAAAAGACAAGAATTGAAGCACAAAGAGAGCATCATAAAACATGTGACAACCACATATAAGTCTAACATACTTCCTATGCATAGGCATCTTATAGGCAAACAAATCAAGGCAAGCAAAAACTAGCATATTCAAGGAAGCGGAAAGAGACAATAACAATCTCAACATAACGAGAGGTAATTTAGTAGCATGAAAGTTCCTACAACCATATTTTCCTCTCTCATAATAATTACATGTAGGATCATAGGAAAATTCAACAAAATAGCTATCACAAAGTATATTCTCAACACGATCCACATGTATGCAAAGTTGACACTCTTCCAAAATAGTGGGATTATCATTAACTAAAGTCATGACCTCTCCAAACCCACTTTATCAAAAACTTCATAAGATTGAACATTCTCCAAATATGTGGGATCTAAAGTTGACACTCTTCCGAACCCACTTTCAATATTATTGCAAACAATGTTATCAATCTTATATTCATCATGGGGCTTAAATAAATTTTCAAGATCATAAGAAGAATCGCCCCAATCATGATCATTGCAACAAGTAGTAGACATAGCAAAACTAGCATCCCTAAGCTTAGGGTTTTGCATCTTATTATCACAATTGACATCAAAAGAATTTATAATAAAATCATTGCAATCATGCTTTTTATTCAAAGATCTAACGTGAGTCACTTTACGGATTTCAGGCAAAACCTTATAAAGATAATCTAGTGCATTCAAATCACTAGGAATTGGTTCAACATAATTGGATCTCTTAAAAAGATTGGCAAGCGGATGAGGATCCATAGATATTGGCTTCTCTGTTTAGGAATAAATACTCAACTATTTCAACCAAACGAGCAATCGAGCCAAGTAAGACATCAAGGCACACGAAAAGAGAGGGCGAATAAAATGGCAAGGGTGAAGCGGGGGAGAGGAAAACGAGAGGCAAATGACAAATAATGTAATGCGAGAGATAAGGGATTGTGATGGCTACTTGGTATGTTGACTTTTGCGTAGACTCCCGACAATGCGCAGAAATTCTTCTTGCTACCTCTTGAGCACTGCGTTGGATTTCCTTGAAGAGGAAAGGATGATGCAACAAAGTAGCGTAAGTATTTCCCTCGGTTTTGAGAACCAAGGTATCAATCCAGAGGAGGCCACGCTTGAGTCCCTCGTACCTACACAAAGCAAATAACTCCTCGCAACCAACGCGAATAGGGGTTGTCAATCCCTTCACGGTCACTTACGAGAGTGAGATATGATAGATAATATTTTTGGTATTTTTGGTATAAAGATGCAAGGTAAAATAAAAAGCAAAGTAAAAAAGCAAAGTAATAATAAAGTGATGGGAGATTAATATGATGAGAATAGACCCGGGGGCCATAGGTTTCACTGGTTGCTTCTCTCAAGAGCATAAGTATTTTACGGTGGGTGAACGAATTACTGTTGAGCAATTGAAAGAATTGAGCATAGTTATGAGAGTATCTAGGTATGATCATGTATATAGGCATCACGTCCGAGACAAGTAGACCGACTCCTAGCTGCATCTACTACTATTACTCCACTCATCGACCGCTATCCAGCATGCATCTAGAGTATTAAGTTAATGAAAATAGAGTAACGCCTTAAGCAAGATGACATGATGTAGAGGGATAAATTCATGCAATATGATAAAAAAAACCATCTTGTTATCCTCGGTGGCAACAATACAATACGTGCCTAGCTGCCCCTACTGTCACTGGGAAAGGACACCGCAAGATTGAACCCAAAGCTAAGCACTTCTCCCATTGCAAGAAGAACCAATCTAGTAGGCCAAACCAAATTGATAATTCGAAGAGACTTGCGAAGATAACAAATCATACATAAAAGAATTCAGGGAAGATTCAAATATTGTTCATAGATAATCTTGATCATAAACCCACAATTCATCGGTCTCAACAAACACACCGCAAAAAGAGGATTACATCGAACAGTTCTCCACGAGAGAGGGGGAGAACATTGTATTGAGATCCAAAAAGAGAGAAGAAGCCAGCTAGCTACTAACTATGGACCCGAAGGTCTGAGGTAAACTACTCACACTTCATCGGAGGGGCTATGGTGATGATGTAAAAGCCCTCCATGGTGGATTCCCTTCCGTGAACTCGGAACAGGCCCCAAGATGGGATCTCGTGGAGTACAGAAGGTTGCGGCGGTGGAATTAGGTTTTTGGCTCCGTGTCGATCGTGCAGAAGTGCGTGGGTGTATATAGGAGGAAGGAGTACGTCGGTGGAGCAAAGGGGGGCCCACGAGGCAGGGGCGCGCCCCCCACCCTCGTGCCCGCCTCTTTTCTTTCTTGACGTGGGGTCCAAGTCTCCTGGATCATATTCGGTGAGAAAATCTCGTTCCCGAAGGTGTCATTCCGTTTGGACTCTGTTTGATATTCCGTTTCTTCGAAACACTGAAATAGGCAAAAAAACAGCAATTCTGGGCTGGGCCTCCGGTTAATAGGTTAGTCCCAAAAGTAATATAAAAGTGGAAAATAAAGCCCAATATAGTCCAAAACAGTAGATAATATAGCATGGAGCAATCAAAAATTATAGATACTTTGGAGAATGCTACGTCTTGAGCCTGCGTTGGTTTTCCCCGAAGAGGAGAGGATGATGCAGCACAGTAGCGTAAGTATTTCCCTCAGTTTTTGAGAACCAAGGTATCAATCCAGTAGGAGGCCACGCGCAAGTCCCGCGTACCTGCACAAAACGATAGCTACTCGCAACCAACGCGATTAGGGGCTGTCAATCCCTTCACGGTCACTTACGAGAGTGAGATCTGATAGAGATAATATTTTTGGTATTTTTGGTATAAAGATGCAAAGTGAAAAGTAAAAGGCAAAGTAAAACAAAGCAAATATAAAAGTGATGGAGATTGATAGGATGAGAATAGACCCGGGGGCCATAGGTTTCACTAGTGGCTTCTCTCAAGAGCATAAATATTCTACGGTGGGTGAACAAATTACTTGTTGAGCAATTGTGAGAATTGAGCATAGTTATGAGGTTATCTAGGTATGATCATGTATATAGGCATCACGTCCGAGACAAGTAGACCGAAGCGATTACGCATCTACTACTATTACTCCACTCATCAACCGCTATCCAAAGCATGCATCTAGAGTATTAAGTTAAAAACAGTAACGCCTTAAGCAAGATGACATTATGTAGAGGAATAAATTCATGCAATATGATAAATACCGAATCTTGTTATCCTCGATGGCAACAATACAATACGTGCCTTGCAACCCTTTACATCCTTTGGGTAAGGACACCGCAAGATTGAACCCAAAGCCATGCACTTCTCCCATTGCAAGAACTACCAATCTAGTTGGCCAAACCAAGCGGATAATTCAAGAGACTTGCAAAGATAACTCAATCATACATAAAAGAATTCAGAGAAGATTCAAATATTATTCATAGATAAGCTGGATCATAAACCCACAATTCATCGGTCTTAACAAACACACCGCAAAAAGAAGATTACATCGAATAGATCTCCACAAGAGAGGGGGAGAACATTGTATTGAGATCCAAAAAGAGAGAATAAGCCATCTAACTACTAGCTATGGACCCGAAGGTCTGAAGTAAACTACTCGCACTTCATCGGAGGGGCTATGGTGTTGACGTAGAAGCCCTCCGTGGTGGATGCCCCTCCGGTGAGACTCGGAACAGGCCCCAAGATGGGATCTCGTGGATCTGAGGAAAGGTCTGGCGGTGGAATTAGGTTTTGGCTCCTGTTACGATCATTTGAAGTGCGTAGGTATATATAGGAGGAAGAATGCGTTGGTGGAGCTTCGAGGGGCCCACGAGGCAGGGGCGCGCCCAAGGGGGGGGGCGTGCCCTCCACCCTCATGACCGCCTCGTGGCTTTCTTGACGGAGGATCCAAGTCTCCTGGGTCTTATCTGATGAGAAAATCACGTTGCCGAAGATTTCATTCCGTTTGGACTCCGTTTGATATTATGTTTCTTCGAAATACTGAAAAAGGCAAAAAACAACAATTCTGGGTTGGGCCTCCGGTTAATAGGTTAGTCCCAAAAATAATATAAAAGTGGAAAAGAAAGCCCATTATAGTCCAAACAATAGATAAAGTAGCATGGAGCAATCAAAAATTATAGATACGTTGGAGACGTATCAGGCATCTAAGCTTAATTCACGCTTTCGTCATCGAGTAGGTAAATGATAAAAAGGGAATTTTTGATGCGGAGTGATACTTTGGCATAATTTCAATGTAAATCTTCTTAATCATGGTATGAATATTCAGATCCGAAAGATTCAAGACAAAAGTTCATATTGACATAAAAATAATAATACTTCAAGCATACTAATCAAAGTAATCATGTCTTCTCAAAATAGCATGGCAAAAGAAAGTTCATCCCTACAAAATCATATAGTTAGGCTATGCTTCATTTTCGTCACACAATGATGTTCCCAACTTCTATACCCCGATGACAAGCCAAGCAATTGTTTCATACTTAAATAATCTCAAACTTTTTCAACCTTCACGCAATACATGAGCGTGAGCCATGGATATAGCACTATGGGTGGAATAGAATATGATGATGGGGATTGTGTGGAGAAGACAAAAAAGGAGAAAGTCTCACATTGACGAGGATAATCAACGGGCTATGGAGATTCCCATCAATTGATGTCAACATGAGGAGTAGGGATTGTCATGCAACGGATGCACTAGAGCTATGAATGCTCAACAAAAGAAAACTAGTGGGTGTGCATCCAACTTGCTTGCTCATGAAGACCTAGGGCATTTTGAGGAAGCCCATCGTAGGAATATACAAGCCAAGTTCTATAACGAAAAATTGCCACTAGTATAAAAAGACAACTTATGAGACTCACTATATGAAAAACATGGTGCTACATTGAAGCACAATATATGAGACTCACTACATGAAGAACAAGGTGCTACTTTGAAGAACAAGTGTGGAAAAAGAGATAGTAGCATTGCCCTTTATATATTTTTTGGGCCTTTCTTTTTTTTTCTTTTTTTTGGCCTTCCTCTTTTTTTTATTGGGCAATGCTCTAATAATGAAGATCATCACACTTCTATTGATTACAACATAAGGATTACAACTCGAAACTAGAACAAGGTATGACTCTATATGAATGCCTCGGGCGGTGTACCGGGATAGTGCAATGAATCAAGAGTGTCATGTATGAAAAATAATGCATGGTGGCTTTGCCACAAATACGATGTCAACTACATGATCATGCAATGGCAATATGACAAAAGTAATGTATGTCATGATGATGATGAACGAACGGTGGAAAGTTGCATGGCAATATATCTCGGAATGGCTATGGAAATGCCATAATATGTAGGTATGGTGGCTGTTTTGAGGAAGATATAAGGAGGTTTATGTGTGATAGGCGTATCATATCACGGGGTTTGGATGCACCCGTGAAGTTTGCACCAACTCTCAAGGTGAGAAAGGGCAATGCAGTGCCGAAGAGGCTAGCAAAGGCGGAAGGGTAAAAGTGCGTATAATCCATGGACTCAACATTAGTCAAAAGAACTCATATACTTATTGTAAAAATTTAGAAGTCATCAAAAATCAAGTACTACGCGCATGCTCCTAGGGGAATAGATTGGTAGGAAAAGACCATCGCTCGTCCCCGACCGCCACTCATAAGGATGCACAAGCCAGGTACACTTCATGTTCAAATTTGTTAAACAACTTTAACCATACATGCATGCTACGGGATTTGCTAACTTCAACACAAGCATTTATCAAATTCACAACTACTCAACTAGCACGACTTTGATATTATCACCTCCGTATCTCAAAACAATTATCAAGCATCCAACTTATCTTAGTATTCAACGCACTCAAAAGAAAGTTTCACATATCTTGAATACCAAGTATATTAACATTAAGCAAATTACCATGCTATTAAAGACTCTCAATATAATCTAAGTGAAGCATGAGAGATCAAGTTTCTTTAAAAAAAATCCACCACCGTGCTCTAAAAGATCTAAGTGAAGCACTAGAGCAAAAAATTATCACGCTCAAAAGATATAAGTGAAGCACTATGAGTAAACTATCAAGCTCAAAAGATATAAGTGAAGCACATAGAGTATTCTATCATATTTCAATTCATGTATGGCTCTCTCAAAATGTGTGTACAGCAAGGATGTGGTAAACTAACAAGCAAAGACGCAAATAATACAAGACGCTCCAAGCAAAACACTTATCATGTGGTGAATAAAAATATAGCTCCAAGTAAATTACAGATGGAAGTGGACGAAAGAGGGGATGCCTTCCGGGGGCATCCCCAAGCTTTGACTTTTTGGTGTCCTTGGATTATATTGGGGGTGCCATGGGCATCCCCAAGATTAGGATCTTGCCACTCCTTGTTCCATAATCCATCAAAAAGAATTCACCCAAAACTTGAAAACTTCACAACACAAAACTCAATAGAAATCTCGTGAGCTCCGTTAGAGAAAGAAAACAAAATACTATTTTAAGGTACTGTAATGAACTCATTATTTATTTATATTGGTGTTAAACCTACTGTATTCCAACTTCTCTATGGATCATAAACTATTTTACTAGCCATAGATTCATTAAAATAAGCAAACAACACACGCAAAATAGAATCTGTCAAAAACAGAACAGTCTGTAGTAATCTGTAACTAACGCAAACTTCTGGAACTTAAAAAATTCTACCAAAATTAGAAGACCTGGAAAATTTGTTTATTGATAAGCATCAATTGGAATCAGTATTTTATCACGTTCTGGTGATTTTTAACAATTCGGGCACTGAGCGCAAAGTTTCTGGAAATTACAGCAAGATCAAATAACTATCATCCAAGAAGATCCAATAGATTTAACTTGGCACAAACACTAATTAAAACATAAAAACACATCTAAACGGAGTCTAGATGGATTATTTATTCCTACACAGAAGCAAAAACAAAAAACAAAAAATAAAATTGGGTTGCCTCCCAACAAGCGCTATCGTTTAACGCCCCTAGCTAGGCATAAAAGCGAGGATAGATCTAGGTATTGCCATGTTTGGTAGGCAATCCATAAGTGGCTCTAATTATAGATTCATATGCTAATTTTATTTTCTTTCTAGGGAAGTGTTCCATGCCTTTCTTTAATGGAAATTGGAATCTAATATTCCCTTCCTTCATATCAATAATTGCACCAATCGTTCTAAGGAAAGGTCTACCAAGAATAATAGGACATGAAGGATTGCAATCTATATCAAGAACGATAAAATCTACGGGCACATAATTCCTATTTGCAACAATAAGAACATCATTAATTCTTCCCATAGGCTTTTTAATAGTGGAATTCGCAAGATGCAAGTTTAGGGAGCAATCATCAAAGTCACAGAAATCTAGCAAATCACACAAAGTTTTGGGAATAGTGGAGACACTAGCACCCAAATCACACAAAGCATTAAACTCATAATCTTTAATTTTAATTTTGATAGTAGGTTCCCATTCATCATAGAGTTTCCTAGGGATAGAAACTTTCAACTCAAGTTTTTCTTCATAAGATTGCATCAAGGCATCAACAATGTGTTCGGTAAAGGCCTTATTTTGACTATAGGCATGAGGAGAATTTAGCACGGTTTGCAACAAGGAAATACAATCAATTAAATAGCAATTTTCATAATTAAATTCCTTGAGATCCAATATAGTGGGTTTAGCAATATCTAGATTTTTGTTTTTTTTTCAATCCCACTTTTATCAATTTCATCATCGTGATCTAAAAACTCCGAATTCTTAGAACACCTTCTAGGTAAAGGAAGATCATATTCAGTTTCATCAAGATTCATATTGCAAATCAAAGATTTAATAGGGGACACATCAATAACTTTTAGATCTTCATCTTGGTTATCATAGGAATTAGAAGAACACTCTTTAATAAAGGCATCTTTGGAAGCACGCATCCTAGCGGTTCTTTCTTTGCACTCATCAATGGAAATTCTCATAGCTTTGAGAGACTCATTGATATCATGCTTAGGAGGAATAGATCTAAGTTTTAAAGAATCAATCTCAAGAGAAATTCTATCAACGTTCTTAGCCAAATCATCAACTTTAAGCAATTTCTCTTCAAGCAAAGCATTAAAATTCTTTTGTGAATTCATAAACTCTTTAACACTACTCTCAAATTCAGAGGGCATCTTATTAAAATTTCCATAAGAATTGTTGTAGGAATTTCCATAATTATTAGAAGGATTACTAGGATAAGGCCTAGGATTAAAATTCCCTCTATCTGGCGTTGTTACCAAAATTATTCCTACCAACAAAATTCACATCCATAGATTCATTATTATTCTCAATCAAGGTAGACAAAGGCATATCATTAGGATCAGAAGAAACACTCTTAGTAGCAAATAATTTCATAAGTTCATCCATCTTTCCACTCAAAACATTGATTTCTTCTATAGCATGCACTTTTTTATTAGTAGATCTTTCAGTATGCCATTGAGAATAATTAACCATAATATTATCTAGAAGTTTAGTAGCATCTCCTAAAGTGATTTCCATAAAAGTGCCTCCCGCGGCCGAATCTAATAGATTTCTAGAAGCAAAATTCAATCCAGCATAAAAGTTTTGTATAATCATCCACAAGTTCAAACCATGAGTAGGACAATTACGTATCATTAATTTCATTCTCTCCCAAGCTTGTGCAACATGTTCATGATCAAGTTGCTTAAAATTCATAATATCGTTCCTAAGAGAGATGATCTTAGCAGGAGGAAAATACTTAGAGATAAAAGCATCTTTGCACTTGTTCCAAGAATCAATACTATTTTTAGGCAAAGATGAAAACCACGCTTTAGCACGATCTCTAAGCGAAAAAGGAAATAGCTTCAATTTAACGACATCATTATCGACATCTTTTTTCTTTTGCATATCACATAAATCAATGAAACTATTCACATGAGTAGCGGCATCTTCACTAGGAAGGCCGGCGAATTGATCTTTCATAACAAGATTCAACAAAGCAGTATTGATTTCACAAGATTCAATATTGGCAAGAGGAGTAATCGGAGTGATAAGGAAATCATTATTATTGGTATTGGTGAAGTCACACAATTTGGTAGCATCTTGAGCCATCACGACAAACAAGCAATCCAACACACGAGCAAACAAATGGACGAGGAAAAAGGCAAAGGGAAAAAGAGAAGGAGATTGGGAAAGAGAGGGCGAATAAAATGGCAATGGTGAAGTGGGGGAGAGGAAAACGAGAGGCAAATGGAAAATAATGTAATGCGAGAGACAGGGATTGTGATGGGTACTTGGTATGTTGACTTTTGCGTAGACTCCCCAAAGAACGGCGCCAGAAATCCTTCTTGCTACGTCTTGAGCTTGCGTTGGTTTTCCCGAAGAGGAAAGGATGATGCAGCACAATAAGCGTAAGTATTTCCCTCAGTTTTGAGAACCAAGGTATCAATCCAGTAGGAGGCCACGCGCAAGTCCCTCGTACCTGCACAAAACGATAGCTACTCGCAACCAACACGATTAGGGGTTGTCAATCCCTTCACGGTCACTTACGAGAGTGAGATCTGATAGCGACAATATTTTTGGTATTTTTGGTATAAAGATGCAAAGTGAAAAGTAAAAGGCAAAGTAAAACAAAGCAAATATAAAAGTGATGGAGATTGATATGATGAAAATAGACCCGAGGCCATAGGTTTCACTAGTGGCTTCTCTCAAGAGCATAAATATTCTACGGTGGGTGAACAAATTACTGTTGAGCAATTGACGGAATTGAGCATAGTTATGAGGTTATCTAGGTATGATCATGTATATAGGAATAACATCTGAGACAAGTAGACCGAAACGATTCTGCATCTACTACTATTACTCCACTCATCGACCGCTATCCAGCATGCATCTAGAGTATTAAGTTAAAAACAGAGTAACACCTTAAGCAAGATGACATGATGTAGAGGAATAAATTCATGCAATATGATAAATACCCCATCTTGTTATCCTCGATGGCAACAATACAATACGTGCCTTGCAACCCTTTACATCACTAGGTAAGGACACCGCAAGATTGAACCCAAAGCCATGCACTTCTCCCATTGCAAGAACTACCAATCTAGTTGGCCAAACCAAGCGGATAATTCGAAGAGACTTGCAAAGATAACTCAATCATACATAAAAGAATTCAGAGAAGATTCAAATATTATTCATAGATAAGCTGGATCATAAACCCACAATTCATCGGTCTCAACAAACACACTTTGCAAAAGAAGGTTACATCGAATAGATCTCCACGAGAGAGGGGGAGAACATTGTATTGAGATCCAAAAAGAGAGAAGAAGCCATCTAGCTACTAGCTATGGACCCGAAGGTCTGAAGTAAAATACTCACACTTCATCGGAGGGGCTCTGGTGTTGATGTAGAAGCCCTCCATGGTGGATGCCCCCTCCGGCGGAGCTCCGGAATAGGCCCCAAGATGGCATCTCGTGGATACAGGAAGGTACGGCGGTGGAATTAGGTTTTTGGCTCCTGTCCTAATCGTTTGGGGGTATGTAGGTATATATAGGAGGAAGGAGTACGTCAGTGGAGCTTCGAGGGGCCCACGAGGCAGGGGGGCGCTCTCCACCCTCGTGACCGCCTCGTGGCTTTCTTGACGGAGGGTCCAAGTCTCCTGGGTCTTATCTGATGAGAAAATCACGTTTCCAAAGATTTCATTCCGTTTGGACTCCGTTTGATATTCTGTTTCTTTGAAATACTGAAAAAGGCAAAAAATAGCAATTCTGGGTTGGGCCTCCGGTTAATAGGTTAGTCCCAAAAATAATATAAAAGTGGAAAATAAAGCCCATTATAGTCCAAAACAATAGATAAAGTAGCATGGAGCAATCAAAAATTATAGATACGTTGGAGACGTATCAGAGACGTATCATGACACTGTAGAAAAAAATTAACTTATCTCATGAAAGTGAGGTATGTAATCTATAAGCATTAACAGTGCAAAAATCTGAAGGTAGTAACAAGTTTCATCATTGGTATACTGGCTGTGCAACAACATTAGAATGCCTTAGCTGAAAAATCTTTAATACATCCACAATCAACAGCTAACCCTGAAATAATCCGGTGAAATTAAATGACATTGCTCGAATTTATCGGTGGCATTAGACTGAGTGCGGCATTAGTTAAATGTGGCATCACTTTAGCAGTAGCATTGCTTGACTTGACTGTTGTCGTTATACTAACAGCAAAAAAGTGACACTAAGAGCATGGGAGGCCCATTAGGACGTTAGGCGGACCAGGACGATGTACCTCCGCAGACGCATAGAGTGGTGAGGGAGGTATGGTTGCCCAGAGCAACAAATATCCAGGCAGCATATGTGGATTACGTCCCATTTTTGTTATGTTTAGCCACCTTTTTCCTATGTGAGGACAACAAACCGATTGACCTGGTCATTCTCTATTGCGTTGTCATGCCTTTCTACCCTTCTTCGACCAAGAGACACGAGACTCGTTCCTTAGCTACTGATTTTCCCCTTTTCAACCTAGATGCGGGTTCGATGCCTACTCTCTTGGACAGTACAGTCTCCCTTCCTTTCCTTATTCAACCCAGACATGGATTAGTCTGCATGAAGTAGGGTTTCCTTTAATAGTGCAAATTAAGGTTTTTAAATGCTGCGTGACCAGCAGTAGAGGATAGCAAATTGGAAAGATGGTGGAGTGGAAAAAGATCCACATGCATCGACATGGCAGATGGGGCAATAGAACAAGGGTATGGTTCGAAAAGAGGTAGCATACCTGAGGGTCGGCGGGAAGTGGCTTCGCTCGTGGTCGTCGTCCTCTGCATGCACTACGACAGCTAGCTTGGGGACGAAGGCCATCCCGCGCGGGCGCTAGGTCTGAGAGGACGACCTTGTCGTCAGTGCGTGACCTCTTTCGCCGACGACGAGTGCGTCAACGCTGCACGTCCTTTTCTTCCCCGGCGGATCTGTGACCACCGGTGAGGAGGGGGGAGAGGCCGTCTTTTTTAGATCTGGAGAGAGGGTGATAGTGTGAGAAGCAAGTGGGCAGCCCTTAGCAAGAAAGCTCTAAAGCTCCAGCCTATATATCTTTTTATACTACTAGTACTAGAGGTGGAGTAGTGGTAGAGTAGTTTATATTTTCTCTGCAAATAGTACCAGTTAGTCGTGCTTCAAAACTGAACGGCACGCCATTAAAAAAATAAAGTCGATAACTAATGCGGCACCTCGGGCCAACGCGGCCAGATCGCATTTGCACGAAAAATTACACACCATGTTTCGTTGACATGTGGTCCCGTTCCACATGTTAGTGAGACGACGGCGAGTCCTTTTGTACAATTTCCGAAAGGACGTCTAGGCTGGGGCGCCTCTTCATGTACCGTGGCAAACTGGCAACCGTCCACCGACTCTTCGCCTTTCCCTCTCGATTTGTAACTGCTGTCCCTCCTCCATTTGCCTTCACCCTTCCTTCTACCATTGTTTGATCGTCTTCTCCATGGAGGGAACAAGCCGGAAACGACCCCGTTATTCTTGCCCCGATCTGAAAGATGACGTGGTGGGGGAACTTAAGGGTAAGTCCTGGGCTGGCGCAAGTGGAGATTGGGTTGTTTATATTGGGTACAATTGCGAGTGGGAACTTGTGAATGTGTACACTCGTCAGCGGATTCCACTTCCAAAAATCTCTGAGTGCCCTGAGGTTGAGCACACAGATGATCTATGTACGTTCAAATACGATCATGGTGACTGTCATCTACTGAAGATAGCAATTTTTCGATTTCCCAACTGCTCTTAGATTACAAGAACTATCAAGTTGTTGCTATCTTCGACAAGCTTGTTGCCGTCCTTCGTGGTTCGACTGGATGGATATTGCTCAAAAATCAGTTTCTATACACAGATGTGTGCTGTGATGCAATTGAATACGAGGATCTTGTGTTTGCTGCCACCACTCGTGGCACTGTTTTTGCATGGGATCCTCGTAGTTTCGGTTTTGTCTTCCACCGTAATTATAATTGTTTCATCCACATGCATGCGGGTTAGCAAGTTTCCCTTTACTAATTAACCTTCTTCTTCTGTTCTCAAGGTCCTGTGAACATTCCACCACCTATACTTGAAAAAATTTATAAGCAAGGGGGAGATGACGACGGCGATGATCATGAGCATGAGGAGGAGAAGAACTTATATACTCAGTGGCGCCTGGCAACTAATTCCGATGGATCCCCTCTTCTTATGCAGATCACGATTGCACTCGGTTACTACTGAGGAAGCAGGTGTTGTCTCCCATGGTTGCCCTCTCCTGACCTATTCCAACACCCGTTGCATGGTATTCAGGACGGATACTAGTGTGCTAGCGCCAACACCTTCTCCCTGGTTCAGTATTGATAGTCTTGGAGCAAACTCACTCTTCCTTGGACCAAACTATCCAAATGGTGAAAGGCGATCTAGCTGCTGTTGACACAACATTACTACCATTTATGAGAAGCAACTGTATCTATATCTCAGACATTTCAGTTGTTCCCTACCCTGGTCCTGATATATGCCGCTTCAGCCTGGATGATCAGTCATGCGTTGCTCTCGATATTGACAATAGCTGGCCCTTCCCAGAGCACCTATGGTTCAAAGCAAGCGTTTCCAACGCCGAGGATTGGTTGAGTTGAAGCTCATTTCATTGCTTGTTATTTGTTGTGTGATGAAAACTTTAGTATTTGCTAGAATGTTTTGTTGGAAATAATCTATAATCCAACATGTATCCTCGTTGTCGTTGTGTGTTGATGACTTGTTGTATTTAATGAATGGTACATGAGGGAGTCCTGGATTAGGGGGTATCCGGACAGCCGGACTATATCCTTTGGCCGAACTGTTGGACTATGAAGATACAAGATTGAAGACTTCGTCCCGTGTCCGGATGGGACTCTCCTTGGTGTCGAAGGCAAGCTTGGCGATACGGATATGTAGATCTCCTCCCTTGTAACCGACTCTGTGTAACCCTAGCCCCCTCCGGTGTCTATATAAACCGGAGGGTTTAGTCTGTAGGACGACAACAATCATACCATAGGCTAGCTTCTAGGGTTTAGCCTCTACGATCTCATGGTATATCAACTCTTGTACTACTCATATCATCAAGATCAATCAAGCAGGAAGTAGGGTATTACCTCCATCGAGAGGGCCCGAACCTGGGCAAACATCGTGTCCCTCGCCTCTTGTTACCATCCGCCTTAGACGCAGAGTTCGGGACCCCCTACCCGAGATCCGCCGGTTTTGACACCGACATTGGTGCTTTCATTGAGAGTTCCACTGTGCCGTCACCGTAAGGAAGGATGCCTCGTATCGTTGTCAAGGACAACGTTACCTCTAGGGGAGCCCTGTCTATCGGCCAAACTCTCCAGCTAGGCGGTTTCGTCATGACCGCCCGTTCGGCTGTTGCGCCGATGATGACTTCTCGGGTCATCGAAAACAGCCTCCACGTCAGCTCGGAACTTGCCGAGCAGATGGATCCAATGGAGCTCTCTTCCCTAAACGAGCTCTTGGATCGCATCGCCGTTTTGGGAGTCGCTACGGACTATGATCGGATTGGGCTTAAACCCGACCAAAGGGAGATTAACTCCCCGCAGGTCACCCATCAGATAGCGGTGGTGGAGGAATAATGCGGCTATTCTTCCTCTATCTTGAGGACACGCTATGTCCGGATTCCCAAGCTCTCCGAGCCGGATACCCGTTTACGGAAGGACATCGCCCAAGCCTCGAACCTAGAATCGAGCGATGGGCGGACCTATCAGGCGACATCCCGGAGCCCGAACTTCCAAGATCGGAAACTCCTCTGCCCCTGGGTCTCAGATCGGGTCAGGGTTCGGACTCAAATCCACCCACCCACCCAGATATAAGCGATCTCTCCCACATTAGACAAGAGCCCCAGGAAACAGTACACCACTATTGGGCCAGATTCCTCCTTGTAATGAACAAGGTCAAGGACTGTCGCGAGGAAGACGCAATCTCATTCTTCTGCAATAATTGCACGGACAAGGGAATCCTAAACGCCATAAGTCGCCGTGACATAGCACACTTCGCTGACTTGGCGGCCATAGTATGGAAGTGCTGTGCGATGGAAAGTGCCTGGAAAACCGAAACAAAATTTTGGGATAATCCGGCTCTGACTAAACACCCAGTCCGAATTAAAAGGGTGCATCCTCATAAGTCGCCCGACTCAATTACAAAAAAGCAAAAGCCCACTATAGGGCGTGGAACCGTATTGGAGGGATGGCTTAACGGACCCTGCAAAATTCACAGTACAGCGGATACCATACCAACACACAGCCTTAGAGCATGTTGGGTACTCCGGCAGGTGGCCATGACCGGTGAGGATCTCCTCATTCAAAATACCGCAGACCACCATCCCGTGGATTACAATACAGTATTAACAGTCTTCAAGACATTCGCCTCAAATAATAGGTGCAAGTGAGCACTCCGCAGCCTTGCCGAAATCTGCCAGGTGGCAGCAATAAATCCATGGAGCAACACGGCTATCACCTTCAATGCCAGTGACGAACCTAAATTCCGAACAACCCGAGCACCAGCCGCATTGGTCCTTAGCCCAATCGTGGACGGCTTTCGGCTCACTAAAGTGCTCATGGACGGCGGCAGCGGATTAAACCTCATTTATGAGGAAACTCTTCAAAAAATGGAAATAGACAGGAACCGCATTGAGCAAAGCAGCACAACCTTCCGAGGAATTATCCCCAGCCGGGAAGCACGTTGCGCTGGGAAAATCACACTAGATGTGGTATTCGGCATGCCGGAGAATTATAGGTCCGAAGAAATCACATTCCAAGTGGCCCCGTTCAGTAGCGGATACCACGCCCTTTTAGGGCGGGAGCATTCACGATCTTCCAAGCCATACCCCGTTATGGGTACATGAAGCTCAAAATGCCTGGGCCCAATGGAATTATCACTCTAGCTAGTGATCCGGACATAGCGCTCCGCGCCGAAAACAAAATAGCCGCACTGGCCCTCGAGGTATTACCCGAATCCCTCGCGGCAAAGGAGTTAACTGTGCTACGCTCCACCATGGACAGGGATGACGTGATACTCGAAAAGAGATCCAAGTCCACCTCTTTCAAACCAGTGGATGAAATAGTCAAATTCCAAGTCCACCCAACGGACCCTACAAAAACAGCCTCCATCGGGGCACAGTTAAACCCCGCTGTGGACGCCGCACTACGGGAGTTCCTGCGCGAGAATTGGGACATATTTGCCTGGCATCCTCGATATGCCAGAATCCCACGCAGTTGGCCGAGCATAGCCTTAACATTCTAAAAGGATTCAAGGCGGTCAAGCGAGACTCTTAGGCGTTTCTCACGAACCTAAGAGACAAGCTATGGGAGAGGAACTAGCCAAGTTATTGGAGGCCGGATTCATTAGAGAAATAAAACACCCGGACTGGCTAGCAAACCTGGTGATGGTACCAAAGAAGGACAAATCCTGGCGCCTATCCGTCGATTTCAAGGACCTCAACAAGGCTTGCCCAAAGGATCCCTTCCCCCTCCCCCGCATCGATCAAATTATCGATGCTACCGCAGGACACGACTCATTGTGCTTCCTCGATACATACTCCGGCTACCACCAAATTAAGATGGCGGAGTCCGACCAAGCCGCAACGGCATTTATCACACCATACGGCCCCTTCTGTTTCAACACAATGCCTTTTGGGCTTAAAAACGCCGGTGCAACGTATCAACGCATAATTCAGACATGTCTGGAAAAGCAGACCGGCAAAACAGTGGAGGCATACGTAGACGATGTGGTCATTAAAACTAGACACGTCGACTCTTTAATAGACGACTTGAGGCTCACGTTCGATAATCCCCGAACATACGACATCAAGCTCAATCCGGAAAAATGCGTTTTCGGCGTACCCGCCGGAAAGCTCCTGGGTTTTATCGTCTCCAGTAGAGGAATTGAAGCAAATCCGGCTAAAATCCGAGCCCTGTCACAGTTGGCCATCCCAACTGACCTCAAGCAAATCCATAAATTAACTGGATGCGTGGCGGCCCTAAGCCGCTTTATCTCCCGCTTAGGAGAAAAGGCATTACCGCTTTATCGCCTCCTTCGGTGCACCGAACACTTCGAGTGGACGGACGCGGCCACGGCCGGACTGGAAGACATAAAGGCCATCCTGGCCACCAACCCAATCCTGGCCGCGCCAAGCATCGGCGAACCAATGCTGCTATATATAGCGGCAACTCATCAAGTTGTAAGCGCAGTGCTCGTCGTCGAACGAGAAACGGACGGACATAAATTCCCCCTTCAAAAGCCGGTATATTATGTATCCACTGTCCTCACTCCATGCAAATCACAATACCCGCATTATCAAAAGATAGCATATGCGGTATTCATGGCATCCCGGAAACTACGGCACTAGTTTCGAGAGTGGTCAATTACAGTGGCCTCGGAAGTGCCACTCAATGATATAATAAACAACCGCGACGCCACAGGCCGGATTTCCAAATGGGCCATTGAGCTCCTCCCGTTCGACATAACATACAAACCTCGGCGAGCCATTAAGTCGCATGTATTGGCCGATTTTGTCGCCGAATGGACAGAAGCCGAACTCCCTAAAGAGTACGGCGCATACTCCAATTGGATCATGCACTTCGACGGGTCTAAAATGCTGGCTGGTCTGTGGGCTGGCGTCGTCCTGGCGTCCCCTACCGGAGATACAATCCAATATGTACTCCAAATACTGTACACAGACTCCAACAACGCAGCCGAATACGAGGCCCTGTTACATGGTCTTCGGATGGCAGTTTCCATGGGCATTCGATGCCTGGAGGTGCGTGGGGACTCGAACCTTGCAATATCCCAAATAAATGGAGACTTTGATGCCAAGGATCCGAAAATGGCGGCTTATCGCAACGCCGTCCTCAAGATGTCAGCTCGGTTCGAGGGGCTTGAATTCCACCATGTGGCTCAGGAAAACAATCAGGCGGCGGATATCCTCTCCCGTATCGGCGCTAAGCGAGATGCGGTCCCACCCAACATCTTCTTGGAAAGACTGTTTGAGCCATCCGTGGTATGGGAAGGAGACACCGGTAACAATAGTCCGGACCCGACCACAACGCTAGATACCAAACATTCTGACATAATCGGAGGCTCCACCACCGAAATAACACCTTCAGCCCATGTAATAATGGCCGTCATCGCCCAGTGGACTGAACCATTCCTGGCCTACCTCACCAGGCAGGAACTTCCCGAGGACCAAAATGAGGCACGCTGCATAGTGCGGCGATCTAAGGCCTACAAGGTCAACGAGGGAGAGCTTTATAAGAAAAGCACTACCGGAGTCCTTCAAAGGTGCATCCCCGAAGAGGAAGGGCAGAAGATTTTGGCAGAAATCCATGCTGGACTCGGCGGCCATCACGCCGCAGCCCGGGCCCTCATAAGCAAGGCCTTCCGTACAGGTTTTTATTGGCCGACGGCCCGGGCAGACTCACAGGACTTAGTCCAACGCTGCGTCGGTTGCCAGCTTTTTGCAAACCAAAGCCATATGCCACCCACCGCCCTCCAAACAATCCCCATTACCTGGCCCTTTGCAGTCTGGGGGCTTGATATGGTTGGACCCCTTAAAGGGGGAACCCATAAGAAAAAAATAATTACTGGTCATGGTGGATAAATTCACCAAATGGATAGAAGCCAAACCCGTTAAAACGGCCGAATCCGTACCAGTGATAGACTTCATATCCGGGGTTGTACACCGTTATGGAGTCCCCCACAGCATCATCACTGACAACGGCACGAACTTCACTGCCGACGAAGTAAAACTTTGGTGCAGCAACATGGGCATCAAGCTCGATTATGCTTCTGTCTATCACCCACAAACTAACGGTCAAGTCGAGCGAGCAAACGGTCTTATCATGAGCGACATCAAACCGAGATTAGTGCGGTCCTTAAAGGAATCTAACACGCACTGGGTAGAGGAGCTCGACTCCGTACTATGGGGGCAACGGACCACGTCGAATCGCACTACCGGATACACACCGTTCTTTATGGTGTACAGCGCAGAGGCGGTTCTGCCATGCGACATAATTCATGAACCACCTCGAGTGCGCATGTATGAGGAAAGAGAGGCCGACCTCGATCGGCAGGACAGTTTGGATGCCCTCGAGGAGGAGCGTGACATGGCAAAAGCCCGTTCCGCATTCTATCAGCAACAGGCTCGAAGATACCAAAGCAGAGAAGTACGGGCCAAAACTTATTACGTTGGCGAGTTAGTTCTACGCCTGCCGGAGAAGAAAAAGAACAAGCTTAAGCCCAAATGGGAAGGTCCCTTCATCATCAACCAAGTTTTGACCGGCAGAGCGTACCGTCTGCGGGATGCATCAGACAATCGACTTGAGCCAAACCCATGGAACGTTGCCAGACTCCGAAGATTCTACGCCTAGTGCTGGACTCTATGTTCGTCTCCTTACCATTGTCCATTTTTTGCATATCCGTTATCTGTCTTCTCTCTCTTTTTTATTTCTCCTCATAGCCTTAAAAGTCTAGTTTGTGTCTTGTATACACAATCTTGACGCGCTAACCACGCTCATTATACCTAGGGACTTCTTACACAGAAGCTTAATTACTTTTCTGGGCTTCATGCCCCGCACATGCGTTATTCTTCCGCATGTACCTTTTTTCGCCATTATATGCATCGATATGACTTAAGTTTTGGCCAAGCTGGGCTGCTTGGCTCTTGTATTTATGCCCTACGTTCCCGTTATTCGGCTAGGGCATAAGGGGAGCACCTCTGCGATTGTTACTGCCGGGTCAGCCGGATGTGTACCTCAGACTGGGTGAAGCTGAAACTAGCGTTCTTAAGGAAATATTTGGTCGGTGAACAAAAGATGACTTTTATTTATTTATTTTTATACATGCCCCAGATGTTTTTTGCCTGCGTCTCTTCTCGCTGTTCGGACATGCACATTAGGGCATGCGTACCCAGGGAAAGGAACCCTTAATGGAACTATTCTCCCTGGAAGATGTTTCTTACTATCCATGTAATATAACATAACTAGTTGGGTACTTGTCTGTTCAAGCACTTATGACCCCTACACCTGGTCTCCATGCATACCCCGATTTTTACATAACTGAGCGAGTATTCGGATACACTCCAGACTATCGGGTCCCGAGGTCGAAGCGAAAAGGTCCGCCATGAAAAATGATTTACAATCCGGCTAGAGACATTCTACATGTCACTTAAATTACACAGTCACTTAGACTGATTAAATTCTTCTTCTATACCATCCAACAAGCTGTCTAGCCTACAATCCTGTTGGGAATACTTTGCGGCTAATTCTACTTGGTCATATACCAAACTGACGGGGATCTCTTTCCCATCGGGCCCCACAAGTACGACCTCCGCCATGTGGTTTGGGTCAGCCTTGGTATACCGCGTCTTCACCATGGCCCAGGCTTCCCTGGCACCTTGACGGCAGGCTGATATCTTCCATAATCGGAAGTGCCGCCGCGCTCCCTTGAGCTTCTCCGCAAGCTCTCCAATGCCTTCGGGCAGGGAGATGAATGGCCACAAGGCCTGGGCAATACCTTGCATCACCTGCCGAACTTGTTCGGGCAGTTGTGAGAGCTCTGGTAGAAGATCACCCGCAGATCCGGGCATCTCCTCCGCGGGACGACCCGTCAGCATACCTGCAGACACAACTCTATTAGCCGGCTTCTTCACCGAACTCTTTTAAAAAGTTCATTCAAGCACTTACTGAAAATGCCGCGTCGAAGCCGCTTATTCTCCTTCACGGAGTCCGACAGCTGGGCTCGAACATCCTTTAGTTCCACGCTCAGCTGGGTATTGGCGTCTTGGAGATTATTTTTCTCTTGAATGACGCGCGTAAGCACGCGCTCGCCAGCATTTAGCTGTCGATCAGCACGTTGCGCATCCCTTGGCACGGCCTCCGGATTTACTCCGGAGTCATGTGCAACATCTATCTTTAGATTTGCATGCATGCCGCATACTCTCTGGTACCTGCCATTTCTTGCAATGGAAACAATAGTTACCAGCGGGGGCCTTCTTGGACTCCTTTACTGCAGCAACTGTGGCCTGAAGCTGGGCTTTACACTTTTCTAGCTCTTGGGACAATTGGGTATTCTTCTCTGTAAGTACCTGCACAAATAATGATCCTTAAATCAATTGTGCCAACTGTTTCAAGTCTCAGGGGCTACTGATATATATAATCATCAAATTTTCTTACCCGTATATCCTTTACATACTGATCCGTGGCTCTGGCAAGACCATTTTGAGCAGCACAGATGTACGCGTCTCCTGAGTTGAAGGCATCAAAAGCCTCTTGGGAGAAACAAGCGTCACGGAGTACGGCCCGGCGACGCTTGTGATTCATGGCGCTCTCCACTTCAGAATTTGTAGAGGATATTTTATCCGCATCCTCTGTCGGAGGAGCACCTGGCGGGTGCCCCGTGTTAGCTTCCGCCTCTGTGTCCGGCCCCGGAGCCCGGCTAGTAGAGGCGTGATCGGCGACCTCTCCGGATATAGTCCGGCAAGCGCTTTTACTTCATTGAAACATGGGTGTTATTACGTTTTAAAATACGATAATCACGGAGTGAGGCTTTGTATAATACCTCTGTTCCAGCGTCTCCGTCCGGACCGCCTTCCTTTTCAGCCTGCCCGGCTTTGGCGCCCCTCATTGGCGATTCGCCACGGGCTCAGCATGGTGTCTCGAGGACCTTCCCTATAAAACACCGTACAGATACGGTAGGTGAAGTGCGTAAAAGGGGATCATTCTCAAAGGTTGGGACTCTGGTCTCACTTACCTGCGAGGCAGGGAGTAGCCCAGGATAGTTGGCTATAATGGCCACCATGGCCTCATCGCAGCTTAATTGATAGAATATCCTGTCAATCAACTCCACAAATATGTCCGGATCCTCTTTAAGGCCGGGGTCGAGGGACCGTTCGGGATCCTCTGGTTGTGGAGGTGGGCTGTTGATCTCCCTTACAGCCTTACGCAGTTCCTGCGATGAAATGGCAAGATAAAATATTTATTGCAAAAATGCGGGAAGGATGGGTATAAAAAAGTGGCAGCTCACCCAGCTCGGAGGGTTGTACATGGAGAATCCATCCCGTGGCTTAATGCGGAGGAACTCCTCTTCCTCTCCCTTGTACAAACCGGACAGAATTTTTGCTAGAGCAGCAACTGAGTCCGGCCCCTTACGACCGCAGCGAGTGGCATCATCTTCCCCATTGAAGTGCCACATGGGGTGGCCTCGATATAGAAGTGGCTGCACCCCCTGCATAATGCATATTGACATAACCTCAGTTATGGTCAGTCCTGATTGAGCCAACACCTTTATCCGGCCCATCAGGTAAAAAACGTCTCTATCATGTTCCTCCTGAGGGCTCTGTGGTCGCCAGCTTAGGCGTTTCTTCAAAGGGGCATTATCGAACTCAGGAAGGCCAATCCGAATAGGATCCGGGAGGGGGACGTCCTCCATATAAAACCAATCTGAAGGCCAGTCTTCGGACGTCTTCTTTGGGGTACCGGATAGGTATCCGGTCCCGGCGATGCGCCATATTTCGGCCACGCCCACTTGATATATTTACCCCCTCTGAGTACGGGGCACAAGGTAGAATAGCTTTTTCCACAGTGCGAAGTGAGCTTCGCAGCCCAGAAACAGCTCGCAAAGGGCCACATAACCAGCGCTGTGTAAAATGGAAGCGGGGGTGAGATTATGCAACTGGAGGCCGTAAAACTTCAGGAGCCCTCGGAGGAACTGATGGATTGGAAATCCGAGTCCCCTTAATAAATAAGGGATGAGGCATACCCGCTCCCCTTTAGAGGGGTTGAGAAAGCTCTTCGCTTGCTCCCCGCCATTATAGGTGGCGAGCCCGGCTCGAACGGGGACCTTATACGCTGGAGGGAGAAATCCCTGGGTCTGTAGGTCCACTAATTGACTGTGCGGGACGGAACACTTCTTCCAATCTCCGGGCTTAGGGCTACGGGAGCTAGATGAGGAGCTACGCTGTCCGACCATGTTGGAATGGATTTTTTCGGGCGCGCTCTGATGGATGCTCGCTGAGGGAGGATGGTGTGATTTGGATCTGAGAATCCCTGTCTCTTTAAATAAACAGTTTGTTCACATAGCTAGGGTGGTAAATGTAAAAACGCCCTGGCCTCTCGCATTCACTCGACACGTGGAAGATGGACATTATTGGACGTGGAAGCCAAGAAGCACAACATTTATGAGAAGCCGGACACTATTTAATAGGTATCAGAAATTGGAGAAGAACCCGCCTTGCAATGCCGAAGACAATCTGCGCGCCGGACTCATCGTCATTGAAGCTTGGTTCGGGGGCTATTGAGGGAGTCCTGGATTAGGGGGTATCCGGACAGCCGAACTGTTGGACTATGAAGATACAAGATTGAAGACTTTGTCCCATGTTCGGATGGGACTCTCCTTGGCGTGGAAGGCAAGCTTGGCGATACGGATATGTAGATCTCCTCCCTTGTAACCGACTCTTGTAACCCTAGCCCCCTCCGGTGTCTATATAAACCGGAGGGTTTAGTCCATAGGACGACAACAATCATACCATAGGCTAGCTTCTAGGGTTTAGCCTCTACGATCTCGTGGTAGATCAACTCTTGTACTACTCATATCATCAAGATCAATCAAGCAGGAAGTAGGGTATTACCTCCATCGAGAGGGCCTGAACCTGGGTAAACATCGTGTCCCTCGCCTCCTGTTACCATCCGCCTTAGACGCACAGTTCGGGACCCCCTACCCGAGATTCGCCGGTTTTGACACCGACAGTACATTTCAGTTGCAAATGCATGTCATAGACTCAATTTATGAATGGTTTTCGAGTCACTTCTTGGAGTGTAAGTACTGAAAGGACATGCGGTGCCCCCATGTGTGCTTTTGGTAATTGATGACATTCTCTATGGACTAATGGTTGCATTGAGTTATATTTGAAGGATTTGTCCATAGGCATTTCTTGAAGTCCATGTGTTGGTTTCAAGGAGTTTATGTGTTGACCAAGGTGCTATTAAGGAATTATCCAAAGATTGGTCATACATCATCCAAGCGAAGAGAGTTGGAAAGATTCAAGGTTGATCAAGACTAAGTCAAGAGTGAATCAAGTTGATCAACTCACAAAGCGTAGAAGATGTACCGAGAGGGATCAAGTGATCCCATGGTATGGTAAGCATTATCCATTGCACTTTGTGTACTAACCCATGGTCTATGTGAGAGTCTATGTGGGGTTAGATGCGTGTCCATGGGCTTGCGTCAAGAGGAAGATATCATACAACCCATGGAAAGGATGACATCAAGTGGTGATCGTCATCAAGATTGCCATGTGCAAGTTCAAGTGGAGCACCACGAAGAGATCAAGTGCTTGAAGCTTGCCATCCATTGTGTTGTCAATGGACTTGTGAAGATGTGCCGAAGAGTGGCTCACCCATAGTGGAGTATGGGGGAGCAATCATCTAGTCTCCATCGACCCAACGCAATCAAGAAAGGTGGTCCATCTTGAGGAGGACAAGATCGTCATCATCTAGCTCAAGTGGATCATGTGCAAGGCAAAGGTTTGCCCTTGATAGGTTTTCTATTTTACCGGTCTCATGGTGGTAGTTGGGAGATCGGGTTATAGGATCGATAGCCGTACTATCAAGGGGGGCTCTCAAGTGAGTAGCTTGATCGTATCGTTCGTCGAGAGCTAAAACCATTGCATCCTTGCATCATGTTTCTTGGTTCTTGTTTGGTTCTCTTTGTGAGTCTTAGAGCTTATGGTCATCTTTATGACAAGCTTGAGTTCATCGAAAGCGGAGTTTGCATCGTCTTCTATGATGTTTTCGGTGTTGGAGGTTTTACCGGTCTTTTCCGAGGAAGGGTTCTCACCATTTTCTTTTGGGCCTTTTCTCATTTGCTTATTATTGGTATTTCTCTCAAGATTGTGTTAGCCCTTGTTTCTAGCTTTCCAACAAACTTGGTTTCGTTGAATTCGAGTCCGTTTGCAAAAGTTATGGCTGTTTTGGTAAAGGTTGCAGCGGTACTACCGCGACTAGAGCGGATGTAATTTTTACTACCGCTCGAGCGATACTACCGCGGCTCCTGAGCGGTAGTACCGCCTGAGCAGTACTACCGAGGCTCCTAAGCGGTAGTACCGCTCGGACCAAAATCTCGTGTTTTGCTCAATGGAAGTAGGCACTGAAGTATTTTTTTAGTACCGCTCATAGCAGTAGTACCGCTACCATTTGCTTGAGTACCGTGGTCGAGCGGTAGTACTGCGTGAGGACGAGCGGTACTACCGCCCGAAGGTTCTTTTGGCCTTTTGCCTCCTCGCTGTTGTGTTTGAAGGGGTTCTACCGCCCTAGCAGTAGTACCGCTCCTTGAGCGGTAGTACCGCTTCTGTCTTGGCTGTGAGCATAACGGTTGGATTCGGGAGCTCCTATAAAGGGGTCTTCTTCCCCATTCAACCTTATCCTTTTTAGCTCGTGTTCTTCCCCATTGTTGACCTTCTTGAGCTTGCTAACTCTCAATCCCTCCAATGATTCTTGCTAGTTCTTGAGGAAAGAGAGGAGATCTAGATCCACGTTTCCACCAATCACTTTCTCCTCTAAGTGAGGGAACCCCTTGGATCTAGATCTTGGAGTTCTTCGTGTTCTTCTTTCGTTCTTCCTCTCATTTCCCTTCCTAGCATTAGTTGCTTTGGTGGGATTTGGGAGAGAAGGACTTGGGCACTCCGTGTGCCCTTGCCATTGCATTTGGTGCATCGGTTTGAGTTCTCCACGGTGATACGTGGAAGTGAAGTTTGAGAAGCTTATTACTCTTGGGTGTTTGGGCACCCTAGAGTTTGTTCCTCTTAGGTGCCTTGGCGCCCTAGGCGGTTGGTGGTGTTGGAGCTTAATCATTGTGGTGTAAAGCTCGTGCAAGCGTCGGGGTCTCCAATTAGGTTGTGGAGATCGCCTGAGCAATTTGAATGCAGTGACCGCCCCAAGGGTTGCCAAAGTGTCTGGGTTCGGTGACCGCCCCCAAGGGTCGCCATTTATACGGGTTCGGTGACCGCCCTCAAGGGTCCCTTAGTGGAATCACGGCATCTTGCATTGTGCGAGGGCGTGAGGAGATTACGGTGGCCCTAGTGGCTTCTTGGGGAGCATTGTGCCTCCACACCGCTCCAAGCGGAGATTAGCATCCGCAAGGTGTGAACTTCGGGATACATCGTCGTCTCCGCGTGCCTCGGTTACCTCTTTCCCGAGCTCTTTACTTATGCACTTTACCTTGTGATAGCCATATTGGTTCTTGTCATATATCTTGCTATCACCTAGTAGTTTATCTTGCTTAGCATAAGTTGTTGGTGCACATAGGTGAGCCTAGTTGTTGTAGGTTTTGTGCTTGACAAATTAACCGCTAGGTTTATTCCGCATTTGTTCAAGCCTAAACCATAATTATTTTAAAGCGCCTATTCACCCCCCCCCCTCTAGGCGACATCCACGATCTTTCAAGTACCGTAGTAGTATAGCCAGCATCCGGTTAGTATATGAAGTTGCCACATCACATAGAGCCAACCTAATATTGGAGTATGCTAGCCCTCCACCGGCGCGCCGCTTCAAATGGCGGAGGAAGTGAGAGGTCGCGTCACCTTGTGTCCAGATCTGAGATGCCACGTGTACCAGATGAATGACTCAAAGTTCGACCACCATGATGCTAGGTGCGAGCTAAGGAACACTGTTGGAGAGACCCCCCTCATAGTTTTCGTACATTGGTCGTTTGATTCATAGGATAGAATGCTATAGGATTTTTTTCCCTATGTAATCATGTTTTAATTGGCAATCTAGCATCCACTCCAACTTTTGTTTCACTTCCTTTGTTCCTAGGGTACTTGCTCTAAATGATGTGCCGCTGCAAGAGCCGCCTATATTTATTAACCATGCTCTAAAAAGGTGGACCAGCTTTGGCTATAGTAGTACTGTACTAGGTTAGTAGGTGACCTTGCGCTTGGCTCTTCTCCTCTTCCGAAAGTCGAACAATAATGATGGTATACTACAGTAGTACTTCTGGCAATCTGACATCAAATGAACTGCTGCATGTCCACCGCTTGTAAGCAAAAGTTTCTCCTCGTGCTGCGAGCCACCGCGCACGCGTTGGCGAGGGAGAAGGTGTAGTAATCAAGCTTCTCATTGTTCTGTGAGTTGACGGGACACATCAAAGTTATTTAGTAGTACTCTCTTCAAAAAGGGCCGACCATGTCCATGGCTACCATCCCGTGCTCTGTCATTGAGTACGTGCACTATTCATGCGCCATCGAGGAGAAAAAATATTGCGTAGTACTAGGTTCCATCGAAGTGCACGACTCACTTACGCACTGCATATCTCCATTTTCTTGCATGACACGCCACCTTGATGCTAGATGTCCCGCGTGTCATGGAGGCATATAGTATGATTTTGTAAAATGGAGGCATATAGATGCCCTGTGTCCGACAGCAGGATGAACAAAGCTCATGTCTTAAACGAAAGAGTGGAAGAACATAGATTCCCGACGACCGAGAAGGAGCTACAAACCTCGGGGTGGAGCATCTGCACTCATAATATTTTATATTATTCAGCAATATAAAATCAACCAAATCTCTCCACGTTCCTATACCATTCTATAGTATGAGAATAACTTTGAACGTAAGCCATTGATTCACTCTATCCAATGGTCATAGTTGGAAAATCCAAACAAAACAAAGCATTGGATCAACTCTTTTTTCGAGATCAACTCTTTTAGCATTTAGATTGTTGCCGCCTGCCCACCTAGCCCACCTATATATTCGCTCACGTGTGATGACCACAGGAGCTATCCACTCAGATTGTATGTTAAAAAATAAAGGTCGATAACTAATGCGACACCTTGGGCCAACGCGGCCAGATCGCATTTTGCACGAGAAATTACACACCATGTTCCGTTGACATGTGGTCCCGTTCCAACATGTCAGTGAGAAGACGGCAAGTCCTTTTGTACAATTTCGAAAGGGCGTGTAGGCGGGCGCCTCTTAGTGTACCGTGGCAAGCTGGCAACCGTCCGCGACTCTTCGCCTTTCCCTCTCGATTTGGAATCGCATCGCACTCTTCCTCCCTCCTCCATTTGCCTTCACCCTTCCTTCTGCCATTGTTCGATCGTCTTCTCCATGGAGGGAACAAGCCAGAAACGACCCCGTTATTCTTGCCCTGATCTGAAAGATGACGTGGTGGGGGAACTCATTGATCGGTGCGACGTCATCACCTCGGCTAGCATGGCAGGTTCGTTCAAGAACATTCTCGACTCAACTAATAAAATCATTACAAGGAACCCAAGGGTCCAGGAGCGGTTTGATCTCCCCTATCTTCTTTGCCGTGACCCTGCTGACTGGCGCGGGGACGAGGGAAGCCTCGCCTTGTGCAAGGTGATGCCGCTTGATAATGATACGCATGATGTTAAGATGCCATCACTTGAGGGCAAGGCTTGGGCAGGCGCAAATGGAGATTGGGTTATTTATATTGGGTACAATTGCGAGTGGGAACTTGTGAATGTGTACACTCGTCAACGGATTCCACTTCCAAAAATCTCCGAGTGCCCTGAGTGTCGGGGAGGCTGATCGTACCCACGGACACCTATGGGGCCGACGGACCGGGCCCCTTGTGGTTCGGAGGGGGGCGGAGGTCGCACGAAGAGCGGATCGAGGCGATGCACGCGAGCGGTTTACCCAGCTTCGGAGCTCTCCGGAGAGATAAAACTCCTACTTTGCTTGTTTGATCTATTGTGTTCTTGCTAGGGAGCAATGCGAGCTACAAAACCTAGCTCGAGTGTGTCTAGACTCTGGCCAGTCCAACCGACCGAACTAGCCGAACCTTGCCAAAAACGCGAACCTCCTCTACGTTGCACTCGGGCCTCCTTTTATACGCTCAAGGGGTCTCCGACAGGTGGCAACATAGGCGGGGGTACAAATGTAAAAACAGGGGTTGGTACACCTACTTGAGCGATTATGCAGTGCAAAATACCTAACTCGACGGCAAGGGACAAAAGCAATAAATGCCCGTCGTTGTCGCCCAAGCGATTAACAGAGACCGTCAGTGCGCCTCCGCCGCCACGATGGCGAGCTTGCGCCGCTTATCGCTGCTCTCCGGCTGGCTGCACGCCGCTTGACACGCGCCAAGGAGCGGTCCCATGGAGACACGTCCGCTGGGTGAGCTGGAGCGGAGACGGAGAGAAGTTGCATGTCGCGGCAAGCGCCTTGCAGCGGCGAATCCTGTCGCGCCCGGAGGCTTGTCGGCGCCCGAGCCTTCCCGACAAGCTCCTCTTGCCGGGCCTCGTCTTCCGTGTGTGCAGGTGGCCTTCCGACAAGCTCCTCTTGTCGGGACCGTGTCGTGCCTAGAGGCCTTCCCGACAAGCTCCTCTTGCCGGGGTTTTGTCTTCTGAAAGGCGGCGGAGGGTCTTGGCGGACGCCCGACGAGGCTTGCCGCGGGGACGCTGCGACTGCTCGTGCACAAGTTCGGGGTACTAGGGTACCCCTACTTTAGTACACCGACAGGAGCCCCCCGGTCTAGGCCATACACGGTGCCGAGCGCTGTTGGGCCAGGCCCAAAACAGGGCACGGGCACACGCGGCCTGGGTCCAAACCAAACCCACTCCGTATCCGCCGCGTCCCTTCGTAACGGCGCGCGTCAATTGCGGCGTCGTGGGGGAAGTGGGCGGCGTGTGGGGTCGCTCCACCCGTCGTCTCTGTTCTGTATCCCCGCCACGTGGTTCCCATGCTCTTGGGGTCACGGACGGTGGAAGTGGAAAACCGGGCCGTTCTGACGAGGCAGCAGGTCGGCCCGATTCCCTGCTCTTCCTATGCCCTGATTTGTCGGCGGGCGGTCGAGCCCCCACCTTGCTTCCTTAAAAGAGCGGAAGGGGAGCGCAGGCCTGCACTCTCCCACCTCCTCCTTTCCTCAGTTCCTGCTCCCCTTTCTCTCATCCGCCATGGAGAAAAGGAACCTTGGTTCTTCATCGGTGGCGGCGAGGGTCGCCGCTAGACAGCGCTCCCCTCCCAACCCCACGTCCGGGGCGGCAGAGCCAGCCCCAAGAGGAAGAGGGAGGAGGCGAGGTCGTGGACGAGGTCGAGGCGCTCGGGGAAGAGGCGGACGGGGCGGCGCGCCGTCTCCGCTTCCGCCGGCGGTTCCCCTCCCTGCGGCGGTCCATACAGGGGACGACCCTTGTGAGTTCTTCGTCAGGCTGCGTCGTGCGCCTCGTCGTCGCATCCGGCTTCCAGCTCCGTTCGCGAGCGCGATGGAGTCGGATCCGCCCGAGACGCCGAGGCGCACATGAGGGGCTGTGGAATCAGCGGCATGCGAGTCCGTGTTGTATTCCCAGCCCCTAATGTGATGTATCTCGATCGTGGGTGGAAGACGTTCACTCGCATCCACAGCCTGAGGGCGGGATTTACCCTCCATTTTAAGTTAATGGAGGGTGATCTCCTCTCCGTCAAGGTCTTGAGGATCTCGGCACTTTCGGGCGAAGTGCTGCGTGGATAGCTCCTCCGACAGCGAAGATTCCCCTCGGCGAGAGTGACGAGGAGGAGAGCGATAGCGACGACGAGGGTAGCGGGCCCGATTAGTTGTCGGGCGCTTGCAGGCGTCACCGGCGACCCCATCATCCGTGTCGCCCAGCTCCTTGGGCGGCGTTGGCGAGGGAGGCTGCGGAAGGGAAGAGGGATGGCGACAAGGCCGTCAAGTCGAATGCGAGGCGTAGTGCCCTCGACAGCGTGCTGACGTCTTGCCGCCCCGTCTTCGAACCCCGCTTTCGGCGCTGCCATCTCCGTCAAGCCCTCGGGGAGCTCCCGGGATGTTCTCTTGGTGCCTTCTGGCACCTGTAGCTCGCCTAGGCGTTTCTTTTGCCCTTCTCGCCTCCTTGACCTACCTCCTGAAAAGAGGGACAGGAAAAGGGATTACAGGCATCTTATCTTTTAATTTGTAAGCCTTGGGCCTTATCCGCGTTTAAGACTTGTAATCCTCTCTTTCATGTTTTTCATTCTCCACGGATTGTACCCGAGTAGAATGTTTTTAATGAAAAAGGATGTTTGAAAAGGACGAAGGGCTTATCCGATATCGCAGCCCCGACAACTACGGCTTGCCGCAGCCCGGCAACTACGGCTTGCCGCAGCCCCGGCAACTACGGCTTGCCGTAGCCCCGGCGACCACTGGGCTTGCCGCAGCCCGGCGACTACGGCTTGCCGGGCTTGGATGCCGGGCGCGCCTTCTTCTCCTCTTATTGTTATTTCAGTTCTAAGAACGATTTAGCTTGATGCCGCAATAAGTTATTTTTGTAATATAACTTTATTACGGGCAACATTTGCTACGTTACTTCCTTTACTCGACTCTTGGCTTTGTATGTTATTGCCCCACGCTTTTGGAAACTTGCGGTGCGAGCACCCTTGCTGCGGCGCCGAGTGCGGAACTTCAACTTCTTTGGCGAAATTCGCTTCTGACAGCAAGTAACCTTGTCGCGGACTAGTCGCAGCTTCAGTTAAGTTGTTGAGCGGACTCGAAACAAAGTAAGGGCGCGGCCGATCACGATTTGGTTCCTCCGCGCAGGTTTTTTCATACAAAGCGCGATCGTTCAAGGAGGATAACTTTTAAAAATTTATTCTTGATCGATCAATGCAATGTTATTTCCTCTACTTGATTCCTTCCTTTATGCGTTTACGCCTGCGCATTTAGGGGACTTGCCGGTCGCGGGCACTTTTGCCATGGCCGAGTGCGAACGTCGACCTTCTTGGCAGTGCCGCCTCCGACAAGCAACCTTGTCGCGACTAGTTGCAGCTCACTTAAGTTGTTGAGCGGACTCGAAACAAAGTAAGGGCGCGACTAGCCGGCGAGTCGGCTCCTCTGCGCACGGGTTCTCCATACAAAGTACTACCGTTCGAGGAAGATAACTTAAAAATTTAAAAATTGATTGCTCAAACTTTGGCAACTTAGCTTTTCGGTCTCTTGCTTCCCGATGAGGTGAATCTTCCTCGAGCGGTGTCTGGTCCATAGTATTATCTCCTCCTCCCCCCCTAGTTAACTTGTGCGCGAGGGAGCCCTCCTTTCTTTGCGACAAGAGAAAGAAGAGGAAATAACGTTATGGAGCCCATGGGCTCGATTCTGCTTACCGGGTGTGGTTGCTGCACAAAGTGTTAGCCAAAACATGCAATAAATTGATGAAAGCATGAATTTGACGGGTTGTGCGCAACACATGGGCTTTACTGATGAATGGGGTGCATGCCCGGCTTTGTATAAAGGATCACATGCAACAGCGGCAAGACTTGTACAAAAGGGGGTTGCCGGGACGGGTCCCGACAACCGCGCCTTATGGGTAAAACTTACGAAGATGTTCAATGTTCCAGGAGTTGCTCACCGGAATGCCATCTTCGGTCTCAAGGTGGACAGCGCCTTGAGCCTAGTGACTCGTTTCACCCGATAAGGGCCTTCCCACTTCAAGGCGTCAACTTGTTTGAATTCTTGGCGGACTGAACGCAGCGAAGAACAAGGTCGCCTTCCTCGAGACTTGGCATTAACCCTGCGGCCATGGTAGCGACGCAGAGCTTCTTGGCGTAGCGGCTCGCCACAGCTGACTGAAGGCGATCCTCCTCAAGGAGCGGCGCATCATCTTGTCGCAGCTGCTCTTGCTCAAACTCATCATAAGCGAGCACTCGAGGCGACCCGTATCTGAAGTTCCGTGGGGAGAACTGCCTCTGCTCCATAGACTAGAGCAAAGGGTGCACGGCGGTGGCTCGATTTGGCGTCGTCTGATCGACCAAAGAACCACCGGCAGACTCCTCGATCCGGTTTCTTCCGCACTTGTGCAGCACGTCGAAAGTTACGGTCTTGAGTCCGCGCAGCACTTCAGCGTTGCCCTTTCTGCTTGACCGTTGCTTCTCGGGTGAGCAGCGGAAGCGATGCAGACCTTGGCGCCAAGGTCTTGGACGTACTGCATGAAGGTGCGACTCGTGAAGTGTGTGCCGTTGTCGGTGATGATCCTGTTAGGGATTCAAAGCGGCAAACAATCGACTGAAGAACTTATTGCTTGTTGTCTTTGTCACCTTCCTCATCGCTTCCACTTCCGGCCACTTTGTGAACTTGTCGATGGCGACGTACAAGTACTCAAAGCCCCGACAGCTTCGGGGAAGGGCCGAGGATGTCGAGCCCCGGTGAAAATGGCGGGATAAAGGGATCGTCTGGAGACCTTGAGCTGGTTGGTGTATCTGTTTGGAATGGAATCGCACGCTTCACACTTGGTTACTTGTGCGATTGCATCACGGAGAGGCTGTCGGCCGGAAGAAACCTTTAGGAAAGCTTTGCGGCAAGTGCTCTTTGCCAATGTGGTGACCACATATGCCTCCATGTATCTCTGCCAATGACTTACATCCATCTTCCACAGGAATACACTTCAATTTCACACCGTTGAGTCTTCTTACATGCAGTATGCGTCGACAAACTGGTACATACTTGACTGCCGGGCTACTCTTTCCGCTTCTTCACGCTCTTGGAAGTTCTCTGTCTGAAGGAAATGGACAATCTGCTGGCGCCCATCTTTGGAGCTTGCGGCTCGACAACGAGGACTAAAGGCACATCTGCTGCTGTGAACATCGGCTTCCACGGCGAGGACCTGCGGCCTGCTTTGGAGCTTGATGCTCCCGACAAGGTTGCGGAGCAAGACTTGTCGGGAGCGTTCTTCAACAAAACAAACCACAGGGTGCAGCCGGGCAGACTGCTCCTCGGCCTTGTTGGTGTTGATCTTGGGGACCTTTGCTACGACGGCTTGGGAAGCTCTGCCGGAAAGTAGTCACCAGAGGCCAACTTCCTCTTCTTGCTCTGTCCGATCGATGGTGTAACGGTTGGTGAGTCAGCTTGAGCACGAAAATCCCTGGTTCCACAGGTAACTTAAGCATAACGCACTTTGTGAGCGTCGGCAATATCATTCTGAGCTCTTGGAACATGTTCCATTTGCGAGGCCGTCAAAGTGCTCTTCTAGCTTCCTCACTTCATCAACGTAGGCTTCCATCAACGGACTACGGTAATCTTTGTTGACTTGGCGGACGACAAGTTGCGAGTCACCACGACAATAAGCTTCTTGATCCCAAGGTCCACTGCGATCCACGAGACCGGCAAGCAAACCTTCATACTCTGCGGTATTGTTTGTCGCTTGCTCCTTAGGAAAGTGCATCCGACGACGTACTTGAGGTGCTCTCCGGTGGGTGCGATAAGCAGCACGCCGGCACCGGCGCCTTGCAGCGAGAAGGCACCATCAAAGTACATCAGCCACTTTTTGCTTGCTTCTTCGACGGGAATGCTCGTCTCCGGAATCTCTTCGTCTGGTGTTGGCGTCCATTCTGCTATGAATTCTGCCAATGCTCTGCTTTGGATAGTTGATGTGCTTTCAAACTTAAGACCAAAGCTTGACAGCTCCAGTGCCCACTCGACAATCCTGCACAGCTTCCACGGATTCTGCGGTATCCTCTTCGTGGGAAAGCGGTGACAAGCTGTGATCTCATGTGCTTGGAAGTAATGGCGCAGCTTTCTCGAGGCCATGAGGAGGCAAAAAGCAATTTCTCGCACACGGTAGTACCTTGACCTAGCCCCTTGCGAGGAGGCCCGACAAAGTAAACTGGGCGCTGCACCATCCTTTTACATGTCTGTTCTTGTGTCTTCGGACTCGTCCTTGTCGGGACCAGAGCTTGTCGTGAAGCCCCGCTTGTCATTTGGATGTGCTTGCCATGATTCTTTGGCTCGTCATCCGCCTCCCTCTCCGCCACTAACGCAGCACTAACCACTTGATTGGTTGACGCTATATATAGCAGCAACTTCTCTTGTGGCCTAGGCGCGACAAGTATTGGAGTGGAGGACAGGTATCTCTTCAAGTCCTGCAGCGCAGCCTCCGCTTCGGGAGTCCATTTTACTGGACCTGCCTTTTTCAAAATTTTGAAAAATGGCAGGGCGCGTTCAGCAGACCTAGAAATAAACCTGCTGAGAGCAGCCACGCAACCGGCAAGTCTTCATACATCCTTGGCGCTTTGGTGCTTCAATCTGCTCAATGGCCTTGATCTTGTCGGGATTAGCTTCAATCCCTCATTTGAGACCACGAAGAACCCGAGAAGCTTGCGGAAGGGACTCCAAACACGCACTTCTCGGGGTTGAGCTTGAGGTTGATCTTGCGCAGATTTGCAAAGGTCTCGTCCAAATCTTGAACCAGAGTTGCTTTGTCCTTGCTCTTGACCACTATGTCATCCATGTAGGCTTCTACATTTCTGTGCATTTGCGGCTCAAAAGCGTCATGGACTACCCTCGCAAATGTTGAACCAGCATTCTTCAAACCGAAAGGCATCCGTATGAAACAGTATGTGCCACATGGTGTGATGAATGCGGTCTTCTCCTCATCTTCTTCAGCCATGAAGATCTGATGGTATCTGAGTAGGCATCAAGCGAAAAGCAAATCACATCCGGCCGTGGAGTCAACAATCTGGTCAATGCGGCGGCAAGGGAAATGGATCTTTGGGACAAGCTTTATTAACATCCGTGAAGTCAATACAAAGTCTCCATTTCCCATTTGCCTTCTTATACGACTACGAGATTGGCCAACCACGTGGGATGGAGCACTCCTCGACAAGGCCTGCCGCTTCCGGTTTCTTGATCTCTTCGGCTATGAATTCTTGGCGCTCCACCGCTTGCTTCACGACTTTTTGCTTGACGGGCGCGATGAGGACAAATGGCCAGCGGTGCTCAATCACTTTCACAGGAACACGGGGATATCAGACGGTTGCCATGCAAACACGTCGACATTCGCCCTTGAGAAAGCAACGAGCGCGCCTTCCTATTTGGGGTCGAGAGGCAGCGATGGTGAAGGTACCACCAGCGTTGTCCTCCTTGGCGGGCACCTTCTTGGTCTTCGGCGAGCCACCATCTTCTTGCACTTGCGGTGGAGCTCGATGGTGCGTCCTCGGCGGTAGCGCAGCACTCGAAGAAGCGGCGCTTGCGGAGTGAGCATCGAGCCCTTGCCGGACTTGGACTTGGTCTTCTTCCCTCCGGGAGCTTCAGCGGCAAGTGTCACGGCAATCTGTCGCGGCTGCTGCATCCGGTAGATCTTGTCGGCACGAGATAAGGGCATCCTTCTTGTCGCCATGGACAGAGATGGCGCTTATCGGGCCTGGCATCTTGAGTAGGTTGTAGGCGTAGTGAGAGGCTGCCATGAACTTGGCGGCCGACGGCCAAGTATCCCATTGTAAGGCAATGGGAAATCGGCAACGTCAAATGTAACCCTCTCGATCCTGAAGTTCAGCTCGGCTGCCAAATGTGACCAAACGCGTAATCTCCCCTTCGCTTGCTCCTTCCGGATTGATTCCTTGGAAGGTTCCGGTCTCTTCGAGCTTCATTTGTCGAGGATTTGAAGCTTACGGAGCACCGCGGAGGAGATCAGATTCAAGCCGGCCCGCCGTCAACTAACATTTTGTGACCTTGAGGTTGCGGATGGTTGGAGAGACCAACATCGGCAAGCACCCGACCGCGATTATGCGATCGGGGTGGTCCTCAATATCAAAAATGATAGGCGTCTTGGACCACTTCAGAGGCTTGCGCGACTCTACGGATGGTTCCGCTGCATTGACCTCCCGAATCCATTGCTTGAGTTGGCGGTGGAAGGTATGCAGGAAGCACCTCCGTCAACGAAGAACCTCCGTGGCTTTACGAAACTCCTGCTCGTCGGCGTCGTCGTCTTCCATATCTTCGTCGTCGTCATCATCTTCATCCTCGTCGCGGCCGCGGGGAGGTTGATCTCCCTGTCGCTGCTTGACCTTGCCGCGGCGTCCTCCCCGGCCGGGACGTTTGTTACTTGCTCCCCCAGCACCTTCCTGGGCCTTCTCCTTGTCGCGCCGCTCGTACTCAACTCTCTGCTGCTCGACAAGCTGCTCGACTTTCTTGCAGCTCTGGAGGTCGTGGCCCTTGGTGCGGTGGATCTTGCAGTATTGCTTGCCGGAGCTGTCACCTTGTCGGCCGCCACCGACCGGTGGTGGGCGTCGGCGCAACCTCCTTGCCGAGCCACCAGCCTTGGCGTTCTTGTCGCTGCCTCCGTTGCGGACTGCTTTCGACAACTAGCACTTCTCTGCTTTTCTTCTTCCTGTTGCCTCGCCGCCGACCCTTCTTTGCGGGCGGTGTCATCCTTGTCGGAGACCACTGTACGCACTTTCTCCGAGAGTCTCCTCCTTCCTCGGTAGCGATGCACACTTGTCGGCCAGGCGTACAGCTCAGCGGCGTCCTTGACTTTGCACATCGCCATCTACTCCCTCATCTTGCGGTTCCGCACATTACGATGAAATGCGCCGATCACCGCAAAGGGTGGACGTCACGGGATGTTGTAGTGCACGCGGTGAACCTCTGAATGAACTTGCGCAGGGACTCTCCTTCCTTACAGGCGAGCAAGTGGAGGTCACTCTCTTGGCCATGAGGTTTGTGGCCACCGTGAAGGCGCCAACAAACTGATGGCACAGATCTGCCCAAGAGGATATGGAGCTGTCCGGCAAGTGCATGAGCCAAGATCGGCGTTGGGCTTGAGCACGGCGGGGAAGTAGTTGGCGAGGATCTTGTCGTCCCGTCCCCGCAGCCTGCACCGCGATGGTGTAGATGCTTGAGGAACTCCGACGGGTGCGTCCCTGCCATCATACTTCTCGGCACGTCTGGTTTGAAGTTTTTACGCTGGGCCACCTTTGGACTTGCCGCAGCTCATGAGTGAATGCGGGGGCAACCTACAGCGTCTGACGGCAAGTTGCACAGCCCCTCCGGTGCGTGCATGTCAGCGAAGGCCCAGCGGCTTGTCGGACTGCCGTCGCGCTTCTCTTCGGGCGCTCGATGCGAGTTCGGCGTCCTCTTGTTGTCGCTCATGAAGAACTTGGCGCTGGTCGCGGCGAGCTCGCGGATCCGGCGACGCGATGGAGTATTTGTCGAGGTGGATCCGATGAGTCGGCGATCTTGGCCTTCTTGGCGGAGAGTGCACGGTGGTTGCACCTCCGACAGTCTCGTCACCACCGGCTCGTGCCTTGTCGTCACGCCGCGACAACGATGGCGTTGGTTGCCGCGGAGCGTCGCCGTTGGCAAAGCCGATGAGGCTCTGGATAGTGGCCCTCCACTCGTCGACCTTGTCGGCCGTTGGAGGGTAGTCGAGGAGCAGCTGAGCTCTCGCCAGAGCTTCTGCTGGAGTAGTGGGCGGCATTGGAGAAGCGGTGCAAGGCGGGACACGCTCGGACTTCTAACTACGTTAGAAGGCGGCGCCCATCCGGCGACCGTATCTCACTAAGCGCCCGACATGTTGGCGCGCATCTTGGTCTTGAGGGTCTCGATCCAGCGAGCGTATGGCGTTGTGAGCGCCATGGCGTTGTTGGTCCCGTCTCTGAGGCAGGCGTGGGGATCTTGCGCGACGCCGAGGTTTGCGGTGCCTTGTCCTTGGACTTGGCAACGTCGCGAAAGCACCTTCCGTCGGTGCCCGATCCCTCCGCCCGGCGTCGCCCACCACCCGTTTGCTGCGGTGAGGGTGGAGTGCAGCAGCGGACGGCTGCTGCCGCGAAGCCTTCTTCTTCGGTGGCATGTTGAGGAAGATGTTGATGATCTTTGCTTTCAGCGTGAGCGCGGATCAGATTCACACGGCCTCGACACCCCTACTGGGCGCGCCAGAGATGTCGGGGAGGCTGATCGCACCCACGGACACCTATGGGGCGGCGGACCGGGCCTTGTGGTTCGGAGGGGGAGGAGGTCGCCTGAAGAGCGGATCGAGGTGATGCACGCGGCGGTTTACCCAACCGGAGCTCTCCGGAGAGATAAAACTCCTATTGCTGCTTGTTTGATCTATTGTGTTCTTGCTAGGGAGCAATCGAGCTACAAAACCTAGCTCGAGTGTGTCTAGACTACTGGCGATCCAACCGACCGAACTAGCGAACCTTGCCAAAACGCGAACCTCCTCTCGTTGCACTCGGGCCTCCTTTTATACGCTCAAGGGGTCTCCGGCAGGTGGCAACATAGGCGGGGTACAAATGTAAAAAGCAGGGGTTGGTACACCTACTTGAGCGATGGTCATGCTGCAAAATACCTAACTCGGCGGCAAGGGACAAAAGCAATAAATGCCCGTCGTTGTCGCCCAAAGCGATTGTAACGAGAGACCGTCAGTGCGCCTCCGCTTCGCCACGATGGCGAGCTGTCAGCCGCTTATCGCTGCTCTCCGGCTGCCTGACCCGCTTGACACGCGCCCATGGAACGGTCCCATGGCGACACGTCGCTGGGTGAGCTGGAGCGGAGACGGAGAGAAGTTGCATGTCGCGGCAAGCGCCTTGCCGCGGCCGAATCCTTGTCGCGCCCGGAGGCTTGTCGCGCCCCGAGCCTTCCCGGCAAGCTCCTCTTGCCGGGGCCTCGTCTTCCGTGTGTCTGGAGTGGCCTTCCCGACAAGCTCCTCTTGTCGGGACCGTGTCGTGCCTAGAGAGGCCTTCCCGACAAGCTCCTCTTGCCGGGGTTTTGTCTTCTGAAAGGCGGCGGAGGGTCTTGGCGGGCCTTGGCGAGGCTTGCAGCTGAGGGCGCCTGCGACTGCCCGTGCACAAGTTCGGGGTACTAGGGTACCCCTACTTTAGTACACCGACACTGAGGTTGAGCACACTGATGATCTATGTACGTTCAAATATGATCATGGTGACTGTCGTCTACGGAAGATAGCAATTTCTCAAGTTCCCAACCGCTCTTGGAATTAGAAGAACTATCAAGTTGTTGCTATCTTCGACAAGCTTGTTGCCGTCCTTCGTGGTTCGACTGGATGGATATTGCTCAAAAATCAGTTTCTATACATGGATGTGTCTTGTGATGCAATTGAATACGAGGGTCTTGTGTTTGCTGCCACCACTCGTGGCCTTTGTTTTTGCATGGGATCCTCGTAGTTTCGGTACGTTTGTCTTCCACCGTAAATTGTTTCATCCACATGCATGCGAGTTAGCAAGTTTCCCTTCTCTACTAATTAACCTTCTTCTTGTGTTTCCAAGGTCCTGTGAACATTCCACCGCCTATACTTGAAAAATTTTATAACCAAGGGGGAGATGAAGATGGTGATGATCACGAACATGAGGATGAGGAGGGCCCATATACTCAGTGGCGCCTAGCAACTTCCGATGGATCACCCCTTCTTGTCTGTATACAACCCACTGTTGATGTTACTACTGATGGAGCAGGTGTTGTCTCCCATGCTCGCACTCTCCGGACCTATTCCAACACCCGTTGCATGGTATTCGGGATGGATACTAGTGTGCTAGCGCCAACACCTTCTCCAAGGTACGATATTGATAGTCTTGGAGCAAACTCGCTCTTCCTTGGACAAAACTATCCAATGATGGTGAAAGGCGATCCAACTGCTGTTGACACAACATTACTACCATTTATGAGAAGCAACTGTATCTATACGCCAGACATTGCGTTGGTTCCCTACCCTGGTCGTGATATAGTAGGCCGCTCCAATCTGGATGATCAGTCCTGCATTGGTCTCGAGATTGACAGTAGCTGGCTCTTCTGAGAGAATCGCTTGTGGTTCAATGCAAGCGTTTCCAACGTCGAGGATTGGTTGATTTGAAGTTCATTTCATTGCTTGTTATTTGTTGTGTGATGAAAACTTTAGTATTTATAATGTATCCTCGTTGTCGTTGTGGGTTGATGACCTGTTGTATGTAATAAAATGATATGCCTGTGATAAACTTACTAAATTTATGAATGGCTATCGAGTCACTTCTCTGAGTGGGTGTTGCGACGAGGCAAAAATATATTTTCCGAATACATAATTGTACGTGCATTGCAATAGGTTATCGGATGAGGCCAATCAACAATAGTACACTATTTGTACTAGCTTCACATGCTGCACTATCTCTATGTCTACATACGTAATACATCAAGTTTTAAACTTGAGACCAGCCACCCATCCTCACAAAGAACACTTTTTAACCTAGCATAGACTCCGGGAAATTTGGCCACAGGAGGTGGGCCATATGTTAATGTGTTTGTTGTACATAACCAGCACCTCGAATCCTCGATAGGAGTAGTAGGATTAGTAGTAGGAGTAGTAGGGTGGCATGGGCCAGAACAAGCATTCACGTCCAGGAGTATGGCACACGCCACCAGCACGACTTCCATCTGACACCATATTTCTTGGAGTCCGTGCTACAGCAATCTCTTCAACCTCGCCGTTTCTCTAACTCAGCCATCGCGCGGCGGGCGAGGTGGCGGTTTGCAGATAGTCGATTTCCTCAACTGCGGTCCCACTTGTAAGGCCAACTCCAACGCACGACCCCAAACGGACCTCCGTTTTGCCCGGATTCTGTCCATTTGGGTAGGGCAATGGGGTTGTGTCCGGGCCATTTCTCGGATGTGGTGGTCGTGCACCGAACGCGCGACCGCATCCTGGCTGCGTACATTTTTCTTTGCAAACACATATCTTTTTTTCATCATTGATTTTTTCGTACATGGAAATACATCACCAAAATTTTGACTAGAAAAGCAAGACCAAAGAAAACAAGAACCACAAGAATACATTTTAGAAGATATCCAACTTCCATAACTGCTCATGTAAGTTGGATTAGTGCCTTCTCGATGCATTCATTGTTGATCTGCGGAGGCTCGATCTTGCGTGCTTCTTTGTTCTTGAGTGTAAAGAAGTAGGCGTGTCTAGCCTCTATTCTATCAACAAGTGCACTAGTCTCATCTCTAGCCTCTATGCTAGCTAAAAGTGCTAGAACATCTACTAAATTGCGCTCTATCAATATATCGTTGCACTCTTCTTCCCAATACCAAAACTTGCATCCATTCTACACAATAAAATTTTAAGTTAGCACAACTAGTCTAATCCGAGAGCACAACCAAAGATTTGGTCGAGTTCTTCCTCCTTTTCTTGACATGTGGGACAACTTGACATCCGTCGTGTCATGCAAGAAAATAGAGTGGTAGGTGACGCCTTGTGATGTGCATCTTGGGTTAAACTGTAAATAGAATCTTACTACTCTTGAGCAACTCCAAAAGCGGCCAACGAAGATCTTTATTGGATTTGTTTTTCATCACCAGCACGTGGTGGGCGGGGTGGGGGTTTGCCGATAGTCGGTTTGCTCAACTGCGGTCCCACTTGTAAGTGAAAATGCAACACAACACGAATTCCCCCTTGAGCGGCGTGCCGGACAAACCGTGTGGGGGTGCGACGCAAACACGGCAGGCTTTTCCTTTTGAACTTGTAACTTGTAAATTTTGGTTCTGCTCCGTGGGGCGATCAATAGATAGAAATAACGATTTTCCGTAGAGTAATGAGAAGTTTGGTTCTGGCGCGGTTCATGCATGGAGTACGTAGGAAAATTATGAAGTTGATGTGAAAGGTAAGGTAATTACTAGTAGTACCATATACTACTACATGGATTTGATGGAAAGATAAACATACATACGGATCCATCTATGACATCCTCACGCCCTAGTGCACCGGGTCACCAACTGACGTGTGATGAGCAGCAGCGTTGGCGGCAAGCTCAACGTGCTTCTGAACAATGCCGTCCAAGGTTGCCCTGCTGTAACGCCCAGATAATCATGCTACAGTAATCTCACGTTGATGGTGCCACGTCACCTACATCACTTTATAGTTAACATGGGTTAAATCAAAAGCGGTTTGAAATTCAATTCAAAATTGTGATGGCAATAAAAGTTTTCAAAAAAATAAAACTAAAATGTTCGGGGGTTGTCAAATATTACAAAGTTAATTATGGTGGAGTACACACATTTTTATAAAGTGTCTGAGTATTTTAAAATGAATTAAAATAGAAAAGGAAAAAAATAAAATAAAAGAAAAGAAAACAGAACAAATAGAGAGAAAGAAAACCCCCCTGGCCAACTGGGCCAAGCGGCCCAGCCAGCCAGCCCATGGACCATCCGGCCCACCCCCTCACTCCCATAACCCCCCTGGCGATGAAACCCTAGCCGACCCCCACTCCCCCTCGATCCCTTCTCCTCCCCACCGATCCGGATCGGGATCGGCCCCGATCCCGTCGGCCCACGCCTTGGCGCCCCATCCCCACCAGCGCCGCCCGTCCTCCCCTCCTCCCGGCCGGCTACCCGGGGCCTTGGGCGCCCCCAACCGCCGCCCGGCGCCCGTTCCCCACGTCGCCTCGGATCCGTCCCGACCACCTCGCCTCGCCTTGACGCCTCCTCGCCCTCCTCCTCGCCCGGTCTTCTCCGGCCGCCCCAGCCTTGTTGCCCTAGACCCTCGCCCCCCGTGAGCTCTTCCCCTCGCTCCCCTCTCCCCCCTAGGGCGCCACCGCGTCGCCCCTCCCGGCCGGTCAGCCGCGCCCAGCGTCACCGCCGTCCGCGCCCTCGACCAGCCCTCCCTCTGCTCTCATCGCCCGGATCCGGCCGCGCGCGTGCCCCTCCCCTCGTGCCTCCTCCGCTCGTGGGGCCTCTCCCCCCCTTGGCAAGGCCATTTCGCCCGGCCCTCCCTTTCTCTCCCTACGCCCGCATGAGCAGCCCCGCCGTGACGCCGGCCCCAGCGCTTTGTCGTGGCCTCGCCCTTTCGATCGCCCATGGCCACCGTCGCCCGGGCGCTCCCCTACACCACCGCCACCGCACGTCATCGCAGCGGTCGACCCCGGCCACCCCCGCGCCAACCACGGCCACCTTCGGACGCGACACGAAAAGGCCGTTCCAGAGAGCCTGGCCGCGCCCGTTTTGGTGCCCCGTAGCCGTTTCGGTAATGCCGAGCCGCTCCGCTTGCATTTTTGGTCGCCCGAGTTGTCTCGGCGCCCGCCCGACGTGGCTGACACAGGGCCAACCACAGGTCAGCGACCCGTGGGCCCTAGGGGCGGCCGACTGTTGACCGGTCGACCATCTTGTTGGACCGCCCATGCCAATGACATGGGGGTCCCACCCCAGAGCGTTTAAAAATAAAAATAAATAAAAATAAAATAAAATAAATAATGAAAATAAAAATGCTAATTAATTAATTAATTAACTAAGTTAATTAACTTAATTAATCATGTTTAATTAACCTAATTAATCTGTTAATTAAACTAAACTAGGTTAATTAGTTAGCGATCGATGACTAACCGACCCCACATGTCAGGTTGACCAAGTCAACTCTGTTGGCTTGACGTCGACATGACATCATCTTTGATGTCATAAATCCATTTTGAATTAATTAATTAATTAATTAAATTCCAGAAATTAATAAAATCTTTAGAAAATCATATCTTTTAATCCGTAACTTCGGATTAAAATATTTTCAACATGAAAGTTACTTTCGAGCAGCGAGGCGAATCCGGATACGCGAGTCCGTTAAATCCGCCACACCTAACCTATCAAACTCGCAACTTTCCCCTCGGCTCCTGCATAGAAAACCACGAAACCACAGGGATATTTTCCGGATGTTTCCCCCTTAACGGCACCACCTCATACCACGTTAGGGCACGCCTAGCATCGTTACTTGTCATGTCATGCATCGATATGCATCTGTTTACATGGTATTCATTGTTTCTTCCCCTCTTCTCTCCGGTGAACTACTGAGACCGGCTGCTTCTTTGCCAGTTCGACTACGGTGTTGTGACCCCTCTCTCTTGCCCGAGCAACCAGGCAAGCCCCCCCTTGATCACGAGATATCGCCTATTCTACTCTATCTTGCTTGCATTAGAGTAGTGTAGCATATTCTTGCTTTCGATTATACCTATCTGATGCATAGCTTTGTCCTTGTTACTCTTGTTGTTATCTTTACACCGCAATCCTATATGCTTAGTATAGGATGCTAGCATTTTCATCTGTGGCCCTACATTCTTGTCCGTCTGCCGTGCTATACTATCGGGCCGTGATCACTCGGGAGGTGATCACGGGTATATACTATATACTTTATACATGATACATGTGGAGACTAAAGTCGGGTCAGCTGGTGGAGCACCATGAGTGGATCTTTGAGGCGGAGGCTGACAGGCAGGTTGAGACCGCCTAGGAGAGAGGTGGGCCTGGCCTGCCGGCATTCGCGGATACTTAACACGCTTAACGAGATCTTGGTATTTGATCTGAGTTGGCTCTGAGCTTATACGCACTAACCAACCACGTGGGAAAGATATGGGCACTTTCGGCGTCGTGGTATCGGCCGAAGCACTTGAGACGTCGTGACGGAGCGGCGCGCCCGAATTGGACCGGAACGCCACTAGGCTAGAGTGCGCTTTGGTCGCCCTCTGGCGTCTTGCAGGTGTGCATTGGGCGATGGGCCCGGACCCTGTCTTGCGCTTAGGTTTAGACCGGCGTGTTGGCCTCTCTGTTGTGCCTAGGTGGGGCTGCGGCGTGTTGATCTTCCACGGCGGGCATGACCGGGAAAGTGTGTCCGGCCAAATGGGATCAAGCGTGTTGGGTAAGTTGGTGCACCCTGCAGTGAAGTTAATCTATTGAATAGCCGTGATCTTGATAGCAGGGGCGACTTGGAGTTGTACCTTGAGCTTATGACAACTAGAACCGGATACTTGATAAAACACACCCTTCCAAGTGCGGATACAACGGTGGTCGCTCTCTCTCGAGGATATGAGGAGGGATGGCGGGTAGGATTATTGCTATGTGATGTTACTTGGAGGATTTCAACCTACCCTCTTCTACTTGTTGCAAGGCGAAGGTGACGAGCGTAGTCTTCGATAAGACTAGCTATCCCCCTCTTATTACGGCATTATGCGATTCGGTCCAGCGATATGGGCCTTTACACATATATCCATGCATAAGTAGTGTAGCTCCTTGCTTGCGAGTACTTTGGATGAGTACTCACGGTTGCATTGTTTCCCCTTTTCCCCCTATCTCTACTCGATTGCTGCAGCAGACGATGGAGCCGGAGCGACGCCACCGTCGATGATGACTACTACTTTGGAGGTGCCTACTACTACGTGCAGCCCGCTAACGACGACCGGGGAGTAGTTTAGGAGGATCGAGCGGGAGGCTGAGCCTCTTCGTCTGTATCCCGATTTGTGCTAGCCTTCTTAAGGCAAACTTGTTTAACTTATATACGTACTTTCAGATATTGTTGCTTCCGCTGACTTCGTCTATGATCGAGCACTTGTATTCGAGCCCTCGAGGCCCTGGCTTGTTTTATGATGCTTGTATGACTTATTTATGTTTTAGAGTTGTGTTGTGATATCTTCCGTGAGTCCACGATCTTGATCATACACATTTGCGTGCATGATTAGTGTCACGATTAAATCGGGCGTCACACCTATGATCCAAGAAGGCGGCGTCCTATCGTCCTCCTCTTGCATGTAGTAGTCCTTGTGGACGATTAGGCGTAGGCGTGGGTGATTATGTCGATGGTGTCTTGTTGTGCTAGGGCGCTTCTGGCGGCCTTGACCTCGAGGTGGACATTCTCCGGCGCGACGGCGGGCAGTCGCAGGGCCACCAGTGCGTCGAAGAGGTTGTCACCATAGATGCCGTTGAGGGTGGCAGGCGTACATCAAGGTCGTCTGCGAGCTTCTTGACGACGGTGAACTTGTCGAGGAAGCCGACGAGGACCTCGTCGAACAAGGAGACGAAGTTGTCATCCAAGCGGCCCCTCGCCTTGGCGGCCTCAAGCACTACACAGGCGTTCCTCGGTGCGGGACGCGGGCGGCGTCGTGGACCATCTGGCACAACCGGTGATGCTCGCGCTCATCGCCTCCATGGGTCTAGCTTCTACTCAACTGATCTTGCGATTGGAGTGACCACTCTTTCCCTTGGGTGCGTAGGTGCGTAGGATTTCGTAGATTGAACTGGCGGGAGCCTTTATATGAGAAGTGCAGACTGCGTTGAATTCACGTGCGTGTTGGCCATCTACTCCTCTCCCCTCTACTGCACCTGCCTTTGGCTGTATGGCGGAGTTGGCCAGCCACCCGTTGGACCCACGTGTCATACACCCAAAAGCGAGTCTGATAATCAATGAAGTTGCATCCCTCTCTGTGCCCGTGCATGATTTCAATGACTTGAGACTACCAAACATCACATGCGGTGGTTAGTTCATTGCATTTAATCCTATTAAGTAGCAAAAAGACATTAAGTTACCTCGCCGATAGGAATAAAACAATACACCATGTATTTATTTACGAGAGGAGTAGTACATTTTTGTGACATGCATTACTAGATATTGCTCGTCAAATACTAAATCCAGATGGACGTGGTAGTACTACTAAATCCAGACGGTGGTGCTAGTACTAGTAGTAGTAGTACTACCAATGTAGTAGCAACCTTTGTACTACGCGTTGGTCAAATTATTACGTCTTTGCTCCTCACGGTGAAGTGACAAGACCCTACGCCGGAGATGACACACAGTATAGGCGCCGTGTTCGGCATACCATAGTCGACCTCACCGTCGCAATCACTATCATCATGGCTGTAGACCTAGCACGCTTACAACTAGGCGTGTTCGACATAATTTCCCGTGCGTAGATGCCCGTGCATTGCATGGAACACCAAGATTGAAATTGGGCCGGCGCAGCGGCCATCACGCCAGATTTTACGATGGCCTTCTAGATGTGGTGGGGATGAGATAAGGCTGATTTTGAGAGACAAGGAGTTGTTTGTAAATAGGGAACAAGTGCGGGCATCTTTTTGCAAAACTGGAGAAGTTTGGTTTGTATCGTCGAGATCTAGATCCGACGGCTATTGGTGAAAGATGGCAGGCACAACATCATCACCAACTCAGGACCTGTTTGATTCGCATGATTTTGAAAACGCAGGAATAGGACACGGCAATATTACAAGTTTCAAACTGATATTACAAATGTTAGGAGTAGTGCTGCACCTACGAAGAGGGAATTACTAGGAAGTTTACGTAAGAACTTTCGTTACTTTAGGTGGATGCAGTATTATCGTACAAAGTAAAATCCACCGCCCTGACAAGTCACTAATGGGCAATTAAGTTTTCGAGTCTCTGGCCACTTGATGTTTTAAAAACTAATTCAGCTTCTGCGGAGACTTTGTCATTTAGGCTTAAACGCTTGAGGTGATCAACACGCCATTCATTGTTGCACCAGAGAACGCCAAACCTCATTACCTTGAGCACACTTTCCTCCAGAACAAAGAACCTGGCCAATTTAATCTCGGATGTCTTTGGCTCGGTAGTCGATCAAATCAATTTCTGTAAGATGGAGCTCAGGGCATTCGATGAGATTGTTATAGTGCAGCACATTTTTCACCTTTGGGTCTTTTTTTATCTGCAAAAGAAGAGAACATATTAGAGCAGCTGGCTGTATAAGATTGCCGTGTCATCAAGAGGTACCAATATCATTCACTCATACGATAGGGTTGGCTGGCTAGTGATATTTTTTCACTCCCTCTCTCTCTCTTTTTCTCTTTCCTCCCATTTACCTACGAGTACGTGAAGAGCTTGGGCATTTGTTGCCTTCCACTATGTGGCCGACGCCATAATACGCATCGATGTCAAATCAAAAGATTTTGGCACCGCTCTCGCGATTTGAGAGAGTTGGCACCGCTGTGCACACAGACCCACATGTATAAACAAATCAATCAAACCAACTACACCAGCCTATCACTCTCCCAAACAAGTGTTTTTTAATTGCCTCAGTCCTCTCTCTCTCCCACGCAAGTGTTTTTCATTGTGTGAGTTAATTTGGCACCGGAGCAAAGTAGGTGATCCAGATTGGGGCACCAGGTGAGCAATGGAGGGGCATCGATGCCAAATGCATCACAAGTGAATTTGGCACGTGTTTTGGCCTACATAGTGGAGGGCCGTTATAGCCCACTTTTGTACTAACTCTTATTTAGTATAAAATTTTGACCATATATTTATGTAAGAAAATGCCAATGCATGTCACTAAAAATTACACCATTTGAAATTATGTTCAAATACGAATCCAACGATATAGTTCTTAGTGACATGCATTAACATTTTGTCGATTAAATCTATGGTCAAATTTTGATACTACAAAATAGGAAGAGTAAACCAGACGGAGGTAGTACTTGCTCTTAGGGTAACCATAGAGTTACTGGAGTAGTCTAAGTTACTTTCCACTATGACTAGCCTAGGCTACTATAGTAGTACAACAAAAAATGATGCAGGTGATCACGTGAGAAAAAAATACTAAAAACATCTTTTTCGGTGCAGTGCGTAGATGCAGTTTTGAACACTACACTTGTCATCGTAATTTGGGAAAATTAGGAAAAATTTGAGCTACGTTGTGGTTACCGTTTACTAATAGAAAAGAAGTTTCACCTCGATGAGTAGCTTCTCCGTGCACAGAAAGCATGTAAGGAATCCAACAACTTGATCCAGATTGGGGCCGATAGATTTTATTGCCAAGATCTTCCTTTGTGCGCATAAATTTGGGTCAAGCTTGTGGGAATCATTTTACGGAAGGCGGTCGTAAATACATCAATAAGAAATTTAAAATTGTGAATTTCAAGAAGGCGGAGAAGAAGATGAGTGCTCTACGAGCGATTACAGATCCAATAAAGAGTTCGGAGAATTTGGCGGGGCGAGTGCACCAATCTTTGTCAATTTCGATTGTGTCAATGACCCTGATTTTGTTGGACCTTCTAGATCCGATACAAGCAATATCTCAAGGAAAGGCGCATTCTCAATGACCATAATGTGGAACAGCTGGAGTGATCTCTTCCCAATTGATGTCTTGTTGCGGGGCCAGCAAGACACATAAATCCATCGAAGATTCGTCGAGGCGATGTGGAGGCTAATGAACTCGTGGATCTACTCAAGACGAAGGTACTCGACCGCAGTACAGCTGTGGAGCAGGTGGTTTATAGCCTTCTTTGAGATGACAACGTCGAAGAGGTCGAGCTGCTTGAGTTGAGGGAGAAGAAGGGCGGGCGCGACATTAATCTGGGGAAGATAGCAGGAGCTGAAGCTGGCGCGGCGCAGCGTTGGCATGAGGCGGGCCTTGACGGACGGCGAGAGCGACATCGTCCGAGTTCAAAGCCGAGCTCCTCGAGCTGATCTAGGGCGGGGATAAGAACCACTCGTCGAACTTGGGTTGGACCTTGCGGTTGGTCTTGAACATGCGTATGTCAAAGGCGTCTGGCTGGCCTAGGGTGCGATGAAAGGATCTTGGAGGCTGCGGCCATGCGTTTGCAATCCCGTCGCGAGAGAGGTATCGGCCAGTGGGAGTTGAGGGGACGCGGCGCCAGAGGGGCGCCACCGCCGGAGAGCTGGGCGGTCCGCACGGCAGATTTGGTGGGAGGAGGCCGATGATGACGAGCGGCATGTCGTCGGGGAGGATCTTGATGAAGTCGAGGCTCGCGGATGCGGTTTTAGCTCGAGCCGCCTCCGCTTGTTGGCTGCCTCGCCGTCCATCTCAACCCTGGCGGCGTATTTGGTGTACCGATGTCTTTGGTGTGTGTTGTGTCTTTGGGTGTGTGAGTGCATCCTTACATGCGTGCCGTCAGCGCGTGTGGTGAATTGTCTTGTGAGTCGTCCTCCACCTTGGAAGAAGTGTGTCCTCAATGCGCCCTCAATTTACTAGCGTGTCGGGTGCTACCCCGAGTGGTGTCAACTTTGTTTACTTCACCGCGTGTCATATGGGCCTCTAGTTTACTTATTTTCACCCACTGCCACATGGGCCAGCACACGAAGATACAAAACACGAGCTAACAAAGCAACATGTGGACTGGTTGACCGGTCAACTAAACAATATATGGAGCTATACGCTGACACAGTGAGCGTATAATCCGTCGGTATAGAGTGTTCTTGTGAGAGGGGAGGCCCGTGAGAGATAGCAGAGAGAGAGAGAAAGAGCTACTCCCTCCGTTCGATAATGTAGTTCCAACATTTTTTTAAAGTCAAACTTTTGAAACTTTGACCAAGTTTATAAAGAATTTACTTATATCTACAATACCAAAGATAAATGATAGTATGAAGTAAGTACATGTTGTGATGAATCTAATGATCTTTCCAGATGTAAATGTTTTTCTCCACATATACCTGGTCAAACTTTTCTGAAGTTTGACTTTTCAAAACATCCATATTCTTATGGACGTGAGAGAGTCCCTAACTAGAGAGAGAGAGAGTGAAATAGAAAGAGTGAGTGAAAAAAGTGTGTGTGCGTGTGTGAAAGAGACATGGACAACACTCGATAAAAGTCGAGAAGAAACGTATGTGTCTTATGCAAACATATCACACATGCATCTTTGACAACGGAAGCAAGGTGAGGAGATAGTGTGTGGTTGTTTGCAACCAAGAGAGCAAGACCCCTAGCACGTGGCCAAGAGGGGCCTGACAAACAAGGGAGAGAGGTCGAGAGAGACGTACGGAGAAAATGCAGACATGGGGAGGAGAGAGTGTATGTTTGTCATAGAGATATCCCCTGGAGATCGTGATGGGACTACATGGGTGGGAGATCGAGTGACAAGGTGTGTGCACGATAGAAGATACCACGAGAGATATCGAGATAGACATATGGATGGAAGTAGACAATATGTGTGTTCCTGATGGCTAGTGAGAGAATATCATACTTAGGGGGGGGAGTGCTTGCACCTATGATGGAGTGAGGGATTATGGTACTTATTAGGGGGGTGCGTGTCACATAGAGAGAGAACAAGGGCGGAGAGTGTTGGATGGGTCTATATGTATAGCGCGAGCGAGACATGTGTATGTGTGAACCACGAAGATATAAAGTTTGAGAGAGATTGAGGAGCCCTGATAAGGTTGAGTGGTGTGTCAGATAGCTGAGAGGGGGAAAGAGATATTCCATCCGCTCGATAATGCAGTGCATGTAATTTTTTTAGAAGTCAAACTTTGGAAACTTTGATCAGGTTTACTCAAATGTTATTTATATCTTCAATACCAAAGATACATCATGCGAAACTACATCTCATGGTGAATATAATGGTATATGTTTGCCGTTCCAGATGTAATTGTTTTTCTCCACATACATGGTCAAACTTTGTGATGTTTGACTTTTCAGTAAATCAATATGCTATGGACCGAGGAGAGTGCCTAAGTCGAGAGGGATCAAGTGCGTGTGAAGGAGAATGAGTAAGTGTGCAAAAAAGTATGTGCTTGAAAGAGAAAGTGACAACAAACGATAAATTAGAGAGAGAGTGTGTTTTTCGTTTCTTAGGTGAACATATCACGCATGCATCTCCGAGATAGAAAAGCAAGGCGAGGAGATACACGAAGATAGCTAGTGTGTGATTGTTTGCAACGGAGAGAGACACCCCTATAGCACATGTCCAATAGAGGTCTGGCCAACAAGGAACAAAGGTCGAGAGGGACACATGGAGAACATGGACACATGGGGAGGGCGAGAGGGTGTGTTTGTGATAGAGAGACCCCCTCGAGATCGTGAGGGGACTATATGGGTGGGAGATCGAGGGAGGTGCATGCGCGATAGAAAGATGCCCCGAGAGAAATCGAGATAGACCATGCACATGTTTGTGATGGAGACTAAGATAGCTAGTCATATACATATAGGGGACTGCGTGTGCCTACAATTGAGTGAGAGACCATCATACTTGGCTAGCTAGGCATGAGATTGTGTGTGTGCGTGTGAGATGGAGAGAGAGCGAGGAGAGAGATAGAGTTTTAGATGGGCCCTGTCAGTGCAGTGAGATATGCATGTGTATGTGTGACCCAGGTAGATGGAGAGTTTGAGAGAGGGGAAGAGCTCAGGGGCAGCCAGTGGTGCGTGAGAGAGTTACAGGCTGACGAGCCAAGGAATTTGTGTGCGTACGATGAGTGCACCCAAGATATCTAGCTTGGACTAGAGAATCATCCATACTGTGCGAGAGAGACCTATAGATGGAGTATATATGCATGCGAACTAGAAAGACCCCCCCACGCACACACACAAAGAGAGAGAGAGAGAGAGAGAGAGAGAGTTGTAGAGTGACCAACAAGGTTTGTGTGTTGGATGCGTGCGACATAATTGAAGATTGTCGGCGAGAGAGAGAGAGAGAGAGAGAGAGAGAGAGCGAGAGAGAGAGAGAGAGAGAGAGAGAGAGAGAGAGAGCAGGAGTCGGGAGAGGGGAGGTCGCGTTTTATGCATCAAAGACTGCTATGAACCATGTTTCGATATAAACTTGCATTCAAATATTTAAATTGGAGAACATGTTATGCGCAATCCACACATGAGCGGATATATGCATATATCAAACAAGTTCATTAATTTGACTTTCAACATGTTCATGGAGTACTATAATATTGTACAACATGCTATTCGATTGAGGTGTTCAATTTTGGATTTAGTTCACTATTTTGACCTGGTTAACGAGCTATTTCATTGAATCGAGATATTTCATTTTGGGTTTGATTCCCGTTTTTGAGTGGGTCAACTATTTGTCAATAGTAAATCACTAGCAACGAGCATGTAAAAACACATTACTCCCGAGCATCATCTCTCCATCTAAAAAAGAAGTGGCAAGCTAATATTTCTAAATTTGATTCGAATCGACTTGGTAAGGTAGACGTGGATGCCCGTTCTCCCAAATTTTGAACGAACCGTTTAACATCCTCTGCTCGGTGGAATTCGCCCGAGCAAATAAATGGGAGACGCGAAATTACCGTCCTATGTGGGAGAAGCATTAATTGGCCCGTTGTGCATCAAGGGTAGGTTCATAACTTCATCCAAGCGCGCCTTCTCCTCGACCGAAATGACATGTGCCGAATAATTCATAAACCATGGTCGGCAAAACACGCTCTCCTCTCCTGAAATAGCTTGTGCCCACTTTTTCAAAACACGCTCTCCTCGCCCGAAATCGCTGGCGCCCACTATATTTCAAAACACGCCCTCCTCGCCCGAAATCGCTCCCACCCACTATTTGGGGAGAAGCAAAGTTACTCTACTATCCCCGACCCTCAGTACATAGTCCCAAGCCGAGAAGCCTAAAGGCAGGGGTAGAACTGTAGCTCCCCCTCACATTTCAGACAAATGCGTCCGTAAAACATGGTTCCACTCCCCTCCCAACCCCCCCCCCCTCATTCACACCTCGTGGGCGCCAAATCACCTTCTCCCCGGAAGCTCCCTTCTCTCGAGCCGCGAAACCTCAGCCCCTCCTCCATGGCGCTCCCCACCGCACCAATTTCACAGCCGCCCTCCTCCCTAATGCTGTAGACGCTGTCCATTTGCCGTCGTGCACTGGGCCGTGTGCCTCTTACTCCGTCTTCTTTGGAGCTGCCTCGACGACGGCCGCGTGAACTGCATCGGGAGCCGATTCACCCCGCCGTTGTTCACGGCGCGGCAACTCCAACCGGATCCATCCAGTCCGGTCTTTGCTTCCCGTAGCCGTCGACCGTCGCGACATCGCTGTTTCCCTGCCGTCTGTGGCCACCGCAACCGCGCCGGCCTCACCGACTCGGCAGTTGGACCTGCCTACTTCACCATGCCGCCAGATAGGTCGCACCCTCATCTCAAATCACTTTATTTAGGCGTCGGTTATGCGAATTTTTATTACGGGCCAATCGATTCCCAATGGGAAGCGGTACCCCTCGGCGGCGGAGCTCCTAGGCTGCCGCTTGGCTGGTCTCTAACGTAAGGTGCGGGGCCGCAAGTTGGCCTTGTGATGGCGCTTAGATGGCTATCTTAGAGTTGCATGGGTTCAAGGTACTGCCGCCGCCGAATCTGGATTACGGGAAGTCTTTGTGGATTGGCCCGGGGGCGGCGCAATCACGGCAGTGCGATGGGGCGGGGAGCGGGGTTTTGGCCGGGGCCATGGACGGTGGAGGCAAGCTGCTCTGCCGTTGGTCGCTGGCTCTTTGGGGAAGATTTCTAACAGTGTCAGCCGGGAGGCACAAGACGACCATCAAGCCATCCGGGGTAGATCGGACAGTACCAAAATAAAATAAAATCGTGTGACCCCAATTTAGTCTCGGTCAATAGACGTGTGACCACTCTCGTACCTTGCTGTTGATCTCTTAGTGTATTTCTTCATATCAAAGATATGTGTCGTTCTTAACATTATGCGTTATCTGCATCTTCAGCCACACCGTCTTCTGACTCACCGCAGCTGCTCCAACAAGGGAAGCATACACCAGAAGGGAGTTATAGTCCCCACTCAACAGTTCCCTGCATCGAATGCGCGTGCCCGACATGGACAGCCACAACAACTGCAGGGCCATCGACAAGTCAGCACATGATGCTCACTCCTATGGATGGCGTCCAGATAGTTTGTACCCTCATCTTACTTGTGTGCAACATTTATGGCTTTGTTATTCATCTAAGCATGGAAAATAGATTGTCACATTTCACTGTATATTCATGCTGATCTCTTACGGGTCTTGTTCAGGAGTTAACGATGTTCCATAGTTCAGCTAAGATACTTATTCTTTAGGTAACGATGTTCCATAGTTATCATCCATCAGTCAATGCTATCCCATAGGCTGGTGATTATAGTATTATACCACTTCTAGTATTACCTATGTTGTTCTTTAATACTTTTGTGTGCCATCTAGTTAATCTTGAGTACAAATGATACATATTCTGTAGCTTTCATTTGTGTTCTCCCTTTAGTTTTTGAGACCTGTTGCTGCTAGTTAACCCCAGTCCTACTATTTATGTCGTCTCCTACAGGCACTCATTACATAAATCTAACTACTACTTGTCTTCCATGCATGTCAGATATAATTGCACACACTGATATATCCACAAGAACCTCACGGAGCAATGTAAAGTCCAATAAACTTGATGTCAATGATACCCAATATGATGGAACATGTAAAGGCAGTTCTTCAGAAGACTTGCAGAAAGATGTTGAATCCTCTTCAACCCACAAGGTCCTTGCTCTAACTTGGCCCGTGATATGGGTACAACATGCATATAATGTCCTGGAGTGTATCTACTCTATTGCAATGCCATGTGCTTAGCATGCTGATCATGTATCTAAATATGTCATGCCTTCCTGTTTTTCAGTACCTATTCCATTCATGATAACATGTTTTCAAATTCAAGTACTGTCATTCTACTCTATCGCAATGCCATCTACTTAATTTGGACATCATGCTTCTGAATATCTTATGCATTGTTATTCATCAGTACGTACTTCATCTATCTACCATACCATGTTTTTTTATATTGAAGTGTTGTTCTAGTGCTCTGTTGCAATGCCATCTTAGTTTCCCAATCATACACGTGTATGCTGCCTTAGTTTTTCCTGTACGTATTCCGCTAGCATATAGTTTTACATTCAACTAGTGTTTTTTTACTGTGCTTTCCCGTCGTATCCCTCGCTCTTACACCATACTCCCTCCGTCCGGATTACATGTTGCCGAAATGGATAAAAAAAGGATGTATCTAGAACTGAAACACGCCTAGACCCATCCTTTTTTTCTGATGGAGGGAATACATGTCAATATGTCATGCCTTTCTATTCTTCAGTACCTATTCCATCTCTCTGCTGTAGCATGTTTTATAACTGAAGCACCATTCTTCTATACAAGGCATGCAAGGGGAAGACGACTATGTTAGAATCTGAAGGGTTACAAACCAGGTCTTTGCAAAAGATCCAAACACCAGGACATAATAAACCAACTCCAGATAGATGAATTGCTCCAAAGACAGAGAAACCCAACTCCCTCGATAATAAGAAGATTCCAGTGGCCAAAGAACTAGTCCGCTCCAGTCCAACAAAAATATGTCAACTCCATTCTAAGAAGCGTGTGCGTATCCTTGCATCATGAAATTTTATAGCACGCTGATCATATTTTCTACATGTTTCTTACCCATCTCTCTTTTAGAAAATAAGCTTAATAGATAGAATAATTTACACTTTTCGTATAAATGCGTGAGGAAAGATTCTTGCAGGAATTCTCTATACTCCAATGCAGATGTAAGTACCTATTGTATATCACTATATTTTTACATCAGCATGTATTTTGTTAATCGGCGTGAATCCAACCTTTATCTGATCTAAATTTAGTTGTAGCAAAATGTATGATTAAAGGCCACAATGTTGATTTTTGTAAGGAAAAGCGCACAGTAGTTTTGCATCTGAAATGCATGAGTGTACTATCTCATATCAGTGGGTTTGATTACTTTGGTTCTGCAGTGGGTTTTCAATGTTCTTTTACTGTGTTGTCCTGTCGTATCCCTAGCTCTTACATCATACTCCCTCCGTCCGGATTACATGGCACTGAAATGGATAGAACTGGATGTATCTAGAACTGAAATACGCCTAGACCCATCCATTTATTTCTGAATGGAGGGAATACATGTCAATATGTCATGCCTTTCTATTCTCCAGTACCTATTCCATATCTACTTTAGCATGTTTTATAATTGAAGCACCATTCTTCTATATAAGGCATGCAAGGGGAAGATGACTATGTCAGAATCTGAAGGGTTACAAACCAGGTCTTTGCAAAAGATCAAGCATGGGAGATAATAAACCAACTCCATTTTTCATAGATCTTGCTCGTACAGAGAAACCCAACTCCCATCGATAATAAGCAGATTCCGGTGGCCAAAGAACTAGTCCGCTCCAATCCGGCAAAAGAATGTCAACTCCATTCTAAGAAGCGTGTGCGTATCCTCGCATCATGAAATTTTATAGCATTACGATCATATTTTCTACATGTTTCTTACCCATCTCTCTTTTAGAAAATAAGGCTAAATGATAGAAGATTTCCTTCATTGGGATTGTATTCGAGGAAAACATCTTATGGGAATTCTACGTGCTCCAATGCTAATGTAAGTACATGTTGTATATCACTATATTTTTACATCGGCATGTATTTTGTTAATCGGCGTGAATCCAACCTTTATGCGATATAAAATTAGTTGTAGCAAAATGTTAAAAGGCGTAATGTTGATTTTTGTAAAGAAAACTTCTGGTAGTTTTGCATCTTGAGCTGCATGAGTGTACTATCTCATATCATGCACATTCTTGAATTGTAGTCTTTGCTCACGGTTGCCCATTCATTCATTGTGTCAATGTTGCTTTCGTATTACCTTACCTGGCTGATGATAGCTGTGCCATATTGTGTTAAATTGGTGTTGGCTAGTTGCCCAAATGTTCGTTGTGCCAATGTTTCTTTCCTATTATCTGACTTGGCCAATGATAGCAATGCTAGTGTCTTAATTTGGTGCAGGCTGCTGAAGATAAGAAGACAAACTACGAAAGCGACAAAGGCAACCCCATTGTTTCTTTCCAATAAATCTAGGCCAGGTAATATGCCAATAACTCATGATTAATCTGTTTGGTTCCCCTCCTAATTTATGTTATGATGCAGTGGTCGAGACACTCTCCACTATCAATAATACAAGCGTGACAAAATCGCCATCTGAATATGCTCAGTATCCTCTGTCTCGAATGCAACGAAAAAATATATGTTTGTGAACCAATTAATGGTTGAAGGAATGATGGAAATGGTGGAGGAATCAGAGGTGTAGAGTAAATGCGACACAACAAGCGATCAATGTTTTCAGAGAGAGTGTAGCAAAGCAGCAAGAACTTGCCCACATGCTTATGGGCGTCATCCGTGCTGAGGTTGCAGATTGTGACGTTGTAGATCGTTAGGTTCTGTTCATTTATTTGCACTGGCATGAATCTTTGATTGCCAAGTGGATGTAATTTCCTGTAATATATGTTGGATGTGCAACGTTTTTCCCTGTATGTCATATCTTTGCTTGATCGGTTTTGGTCCTGTGCATAATTGCTCGTCGTAATGGGCTCAAATTATCTAATTTGGCCTAAAGACATGTACGAACTTTAGTGGGCCCATTAAGTTAATGGGCTGTTACCGAACCAAAAGTTAATGGTCAGCCCTCTTAACTCTCGAATTAGATTAACGGTTGACATCAAAGCGAAGCAGTGGGCCCAATTGATTTCACGGGCCGTTAACGAGCCGTTACTAAGTTCGAGCTACATATGGCCCAACTATACTATGGGCCTTTAGCAGGCGAAAGAGACAACGGGCTTATCTTTGGACCATGAAGAGCATGGGCCGCTAAGAGGCGAAAGTCGGTCAGATTGTAAATGGCCCAACTGTGTTGTGGGCCTTTAGCAAGCCGAAGAGAAACCGGGCTGGTATTGGACCATGAAGGGCATGGGCCGTTAAAAGGCCAAAACTCAGGTACGACTACAAATGGCCCAACTCATTTATGGTCTGTTAACAGGCTAAAAGGCACACAGGGCCGGGAATTGACCTAACAATTAAATGGGTCGCTAAAAGGCCAAAACTCAGGTCCGACTACAAATGGCCCAACAGATATATGGGCCGTCACCAGGCTGAAAGACACACCGGGCCGGAAATTGGCCCAACACTTAAATGGGTCGCTAAAAGGCCGAAACTCAGGTCCGACTACAAATGGCCCAACTGATTTATGGGCCGTCACCAGGCTGAAAGACACACCGGGCCGGAAATTAGCCCAATATTTAAATGGGTCGCTAAAAGGCCAAAATATGTACATTGTGAAAATTGGCCCATCCACTGAATGGGCCGTTAACAGGCCGAAATCTCAATGGGCCGATATTGAGCCCAAATATATAGCAGGTTGTTAACGGGCTCGAACTGACGATGGGCTGCAATGGTATCAAATCTTTAACGGGCCGTTTACGGGCCGAATTGGCACATCTCGTATGGGCCGTGGGCTAAAATGGACCTGACACAAGTAGGCCTTATATGGGCCGGCCTGCTATTTTTTGCTGGGCCGGCCTCTTTCACCGGAATGGGCCACTATTGGGCCGTGCCACGTGTTGAGCTATCATAGGCGCCTCCTTTCCAATGAATGGATGGCATCTGTCCCAACGGTGAGGCAACACATGTTTCCTCCGACCAATGATGATTTTACACGTGGAAAATCCCCATTGGTCCGGGCTGTTAACGGGTTATCGGATCCAAAACCGGACCCGATAGCTTAACGGCGTTCCGTTACGATGGATGCCACGTGTTGGTCACCCTTGACGAAAGCACTTCTGTGACGCGCAATTTATCGTCATGGAAGTGGGCACTTCCGCGATGATAATTTTGGTAATGTCATGGAACACTTCTACGACAGCACAGGTATGACTATCTTGATTCTGTCATAAATTTTTCATGGATGTACATGCATGACAGAAAACGTGACCTACTGTGACAAACACGTATCATCATGAAAGTGTATTTTCTTGTAGTGTAAGCTAACAGATGGGTCTTGTCCATCACATCATTCTCCTAATGATGTGATCCCGTTCATCAAATGATAACACATGTCTATGGTTAGGAAACTTAACCATCTTTGATTAACGAGCTAGTCTAGTAGAGGCTTACTAGGGACACTATGATTTGTCTATGTATCCACACATGTATCAAGTTATCGGTTAGTACAATTCTAGCATGAATAATAGATATTTATCATGACATAGGGAAATATAAATAACAACTTTATTATTGCCTCTAGGGCATATTTTCTTCAGACTTTCTCCACTACCCAAGTTGATGTGGGTCCCCCATGTAGGTGGGCCCCACTCAGGAACCTTCTAGAACCTTCCCGGTACAATACCAAAAAAACTCGAACGTTTTCCGGAACCCCGATAACAATTTTCCATATATGAATCTTTACCTCTGGACTATTCCAGAGCTCCTCGTGATGTCCCGGATCCCATACGGTACTCGGAACAACCTTCGGACTTTCCACTATTAATTCTCAATACTACCCTTGCGTTACCGAACATTAAGCGTGTGACCCGACGGGTTCGAGAATCATGTAGACATGACCGAGACTCATCTCCGGTCAATAACCAATAGCGGGACCTGGATGCCCATATTGATTCCTACATATTCCACGAAGATCTTTATCGGTTGAACCACGGTGTCAGGGATTCAGTTAATCCCGCATACAATTCCCTTTGTCCGGCGATATGTTACTTTCCCAAGATTCGATCGTCAGTATCTCCATACCTAGTTCAATCTTGTTACCGGCAAGTCTCTTTACTCGTTCCATAATACAAGATCCTGTGAGCAAACTCATTAGTCACATGCTTGCAAGCTTCTTCTGTTGTTGTATTACCGAGAGGGCCCCGAGATACCTCTCCGTCATACGGAGTGACAAATCCAAGTCTTGATCCATGCCAACTCAACAGACACCCTCAGAGATACCTGTAGAGCATCTTTATAGTCACCCAGTTATGTTGCGACGTTTGATACACACAAGGTACTCCTCTGGTGTTAGTGAGTTGCATGATCTCATGGTCATAGGAACAAATACTTGACATGCATAAAACGATAGCAATAAACTTGATAGGATCACATGCTACGCTTATAGTTTGGGTCTTATCCATCACATCATTCTCCTAATGAATGTGATCCCATTATATAATGACAACCCATATCTATGGCTAGGAAGCCATAGCCATCTTTGATCAACGAGCTAGTCCGGTAAAGGCTCACTAGGGACATGTTGTTGTCTATGTATCCACACGTGTATTTGAGTTTCCAATCAATACAATTATAGCATGGATAATAAACGATTATCATGAACAAGGAAATATAATAACCACTTTATTATTGCCTCTAGGCATATTTCCAACAGTCTCCCACTTGCACTAGAGTTAATAATCTAGTATTACATGGTAATGAATCTAACACCCATAGAGTTCTGTTGTTTATCATGTTTTGCCTGTGGAAGAGGTTTAGTCAACGGATCTGCAAGATTCAAATCCGTATGTACTTTGCAAATGTTTATGTCCTCCTCCTTGATCGCATCGCGGATGGAATTGAAGCGTCGCTTTATGTGTCTGGTCCTCTTGTCAAACCTTAGCTTGGCCAGAGCAATGGCACCAGTGTTGTCACAGAACAAAGTCATTGGGTCCAGTGCACTGGGCACAACTCCAAGATCTGTCATGAACTGCTTCATCCAGACACCTTCCTTTTTTGTCTCCAAGGCAGCTATGGACTCCACTTCGCATGTAAAATCAGCTACCATGCTCTACTTGGAACTGCACCAGCTTACCGCTCCCCCATTTAGAATATATACATATCCAGTTTGAGACTTAGATTTATCCAGATCAGCGTCAAAACTTGCATCGACGTAACCCTTTACGACGAGCTCTTGATCACCTCCATAAACGAGAAACATTTCCTTAGTCCTTTTCAGGTACTTAAGGATATTCTGACCGCCGTCCAGTGTTCCACTCCTGGATCACTTTCAAACCTTCTGGCCATACTTATGGCAAGGCTAACATCTGGTCTTGTGCACAACATCGCATGCATGATAGAGCCTATGGTAGAAGCATAGGGGATGACCCTCATCTTTTCTCTATCCTCCGTAGTCGCTGGGCATTGAGTCTTACTCAACTTCACACCTTGCAAAATAGGCAAGAACCCCTTCTTGGACTGTTCCATTTTGAACTTCTTCAAAACCTTATCAAGGTATGTGCTTTGTGAAAGTCCTATCAAGCGTCTCGATCTATCTCTATAATCTTGATGCCTAATATGAAAGCAGGTTCTTCTAGGTCCTTCATTGAAAAACTCTTGTTCAAATATGCCTTCACATTTTCCAAAAGTTTTATATTGTTTCCAATCAGCAATATGTCATCCACATATAATATTAGAAATGCTATAGAGCTCCCACTCACTTTCTTGTAAATACAAGCTTCTCCATAAACTTTTATAAACCCAAACGCTTTGATCACCTCATCAAAGCGAAGATTCCAACTCCGAGATGCTTGCACCAGTCCATAAATGGATTGCTGGAACTTGCACACTTTGTCAGCATTCTCTGGATCGACAAAACCTTCTGGTAGCATCATATACAACTCTTCCTTAAGGAAACCATTAAGGAACTCTGTTTTGACATCCATCTGCCAGATTTCATAATCGAAAAATGTAGCTATTGCCAACATGATTCTGACGGTCTTAAGCATCGCTACGGGTGAGAAAGTCTCATCGTAGTCAATTCCTTGAACTTGTGAAAACAACTTTGCCACAATTTGAGCTTTATAGACGGTGACATTACCATCCGCGTCCGTCTTCTTCTTGAAGATCCATTTATACTGAATGGCCTTTCCCCTTCAGGTAATACTTCCAAAGTCCATGCTTTGTTTTCATACATGGATGCCATCTCGGATTTCATGGCCTCTAACCATTTGTTGTAATCTGGACCCACCATCGCTTCTCCATAGCTCATAGGTTCATCATTGTCCAACAACATGACCTCTAAGACAGGGTTACAGTACCACTCAGGAGTAGTACGTATCCTTGTCGACCTACAAGGTTTGATAGTAACTTGATCCAAAACTTCATGATCATTATCATTAGCTTCATCTTCAACTGATGTAGGTGCCATAGAAACATCTTTCTGTGCTGCGCTACTCTCTGGTTGAAGTGAAGGTTCAACAACCTCATCAAGTTCTATCTTCATCCCACTCAATTCTTTCGAGAGAAACTCTTTCTTGAGAAAGGACCTGTTCTTAGCGACAAAAACTTTGCCCTCGTATCTGAGATAGAAGGTATACCCAATTGTCTTCTTTGGGTATCCTATGAAGACGCATTTGTCCGCTTTGGGTTCGAGCTTTTCTGGTTAAAGCCTTTTGACATAAGCATCACAACCCCAAACCTTAAGAAACGACAGCTTAGGTTTCTTGCCAAACCATAGTTCATACAGTGTCGTCTCTACGGACTTAGATGGTGCCCTATTTAAAGTGAACATAGCTGTCTCTAATGCATAACCCCAAAACAAGAGTGGAAGATTGGTAAGGGACATCATAGAATGTACCATATCCAATAAGGTACACTTACGATGTTCAGACACACCATTACGCTGTGGTGTTCCAGGTGGCGTCAGTTGTGAAACAATTCCACATTGTCTTAAGTTATTGCCAAACTCATAACTCAGATATTCTCCCCCTCGATCAGATCGTAGGAATTTAATCTTCTTATTACGATGATTCTCAACTTCACTCTGAAATTGCTTGAACTTTTCAAACGTTTCATACTTATGCTTCATTAAGTAAATATATCTCTACTCAAATCATCGGTGAAGGTGAGAAAGTAACGATATCCACCACGCGCGTCAACACTCATCGAACTGCACACATCAATATGTATAATTTCCCACAAGTCACTTGCCCGTTCCATTGGTCCGGAAAACAGGGTTTTGGTCATCTTGCCCATGAGGCATGGTTCGCATGTGTCAAGTGATTCAAAATCAAGTGACTCCAAAAGTCCATCAACATGGAGTTTCTTCATGCTCTTTACACCAATATGACCTAAGCGGCAGTGCCACAAAAAAGTGGTACTATCATTATCAACTCTACATCTTTTGGCATCAATGTTATGAACATGTGTATCATCACTATCGAGATTCAATAAGAATAAACCCCTCACAATGGTGCATGACCATAAAAGATATTAGCCATATAAATAGAACAACCATTACTCTCTGATTTAAATGAGTAACCGTCTCACATTAAACAAGATCCAGATATAATGTTCATGCTCAACGCAGGCACTAAATAATTATTATTTAGGTTTATCACTAATCCCGATGGTAATCGAAGAGCGAGTGTGCCGACGACGATCACATCAACCTTGGAACCATTTCCCACGTGCATCGTCACTTCGTCCTTCGCCAGCCTTCATCTATTTCGTAGTTCCTGTTTAGAATTGCAAATGTGAGAAACCGCACCGGTATCAAATACTTGGGGCAATTTCGCTTCCAGTGGCCAGTTCCCTTGCAATAGAAGCACTCAGTTTCTGGCTTGGGTCCAGCCTTGGGTTTCTTCACGGGAGGAGCAACTGCTTTGCCACCCTTCTTGAAGTTTCCCTTCTTTCCCTTACTCTTCTTGAAACTAGTGGTTTTATTGACCATCAACACTTGATGCTCCTTCGGGATGTTTGACTCCGCGACTTTCAGCATCGCGAACAGCTCGGAGACTAACTTGTTCATCCCTTGCATGTTATAGTTCAATATAAAGCTTTTGTAGCTAGGTGGTAGCGATTGAAGAACTCTGTCAGTGACCGCCTCAGGTGGGAGCTCAACTCCCAACTCAGCCAGACGGTTGTAATACCCAGACATTCTGAGTATGTGCTCACTGAGAGAACCGTTCTCCTCCATTTTGCAGGCATAGAACTTACCGGAGGTCTCATACCCCTCGATCCGGGCATTTTTCTCAAAAATGAACTTCAACTCCTGGAACATCTCATATGCTCCATGACGTTCAAAACGCCTTTGAAGTCTCGGTTCTAAGCCATACAACATGGCGCACTAAACTATTGGGTAGTCATCAACACGCGACTGCCAGGCGTTCACTATGTCCACAGTCGCTGGAGGGGGTGGCGCACCAAGCGGTCCATCAAGGACATAAGACTTTTGGGCAGCCGTGAGGATAATCCTTAGATTATGGGCCCAGTCCACAAAGTTGCTTCCATCATCTTTCAACTTAGCTTTCTCTAGGAGCATTGAAATTCAGGGAGCTCTACTTGCGAGCCATTGATCTAAAACATAATTTGCAAAGATAACTTAGACTATTGTTCAAGATAATGAGTTTGATTAATCATATTACCTAAGAACTCCCACTCAAATCAACATCCCTCCAAATTCACCATCCCAAGTCCGAACATCACGTGAGATGAGGTGGTTTCAATGGTGAACATCTCCATGTTGATCATATCTACTATATGACTCATGTTCGACCTTTCAGTCTCTTGTCTTCCGAGGCCATGTCTGTACATGCTAGGATCTTCAAGTTTAACCCAAGTGTTCCGCATGTGCAAAACTGGCTTGCACCTGTTGTATGCGAACGTAGAGTCTATCACACCCGATCATCACGCGGTGCTTCCGAACGACGAACTTTTGCAACGGTGCACACTTGGGGAGAACACAATTTTATCTTGAAATTTTTGTGAGGGATCACGTTATAATGCTACCATCGTCCTAAGCAAAATAAGATGCATAAAAGGATTAACATCACATGCAAATCATAAGTGACATGATATGGCCATCATCTTGTGCTTTTGATCTCCATATTCAAAGCACCGGCGTGATCTCCATCGTCACCGGCATGACACCATGATCTCCATCATCATGATCTACATCATCGTGCCACCATCGGGGTTGTCATGCCAATCATGCTTCTACAACTATTGCTACCGCTTAGCGATAAAGTAAAGCATTACATAGCGCTTAATGATTGACACGCATGTCATACAATAATTAACGACAACCCTATGGCTCCTGCCGGTTGTCGTATTCATAGACATGCAAGTCATGATAATCTATACAAAACATGATCATCTCATACATTTAATATATCTCATCATGTCTTTGGCCATATCATATCACAACATATCCTGCAAAACAAGTTAGACATCCTCTACTTTGTTGTTTGCATGTTTTAAGTGGCTGCTATGGGTAACTAGTAAGAACCGTTCTTACCTACACAAAGCCATAATGGTGATATTTAAGTTGCTATTTAACCTTCTACAAGGCCTTTGTCGAATCCGATTCAGCTAAGTTGAGAGAGATAGACACCCGCCAGCCATCTTTATGCAACAAGTTGCATATCAGTCGATGGAACCGGTCTCATGTACGTGGACATGTAAAGTTGGTCCGGGCTGCTTCATCCCACAATACCGTTGAATAAAGATAAGACCAAGGAAGGAAGCAATATGAGCATCAACACCCAAAAACTCCTTTGTGTTCTACTCATGATGTCATCTACGCAAAGACCTAGCTCATGATGCAACTGTTGGGGAACGTTGCATGGGAAATTAAAAATTTCCTACGCTCACCAAGATCAATCTAGGAGATGCACATCTACGAGACAATAGATTGGATCTACATACCCTTGTAGATCGCTAAGCGGAAGCATTAAGAAACACAGTTGATGTAGTCGAACGTCTTCGCAATCCAATCACGATGCGTCCACGAACTCCCGATCAAGTGCCGAACAGATGACACCTTCGAGTTTAGCACACATGCGGCTCAGCGGCATCCTCTCCTTCTAGATCCAGCAAGCAAGATAGATAGAGTAGATGAGATCGGGACCAACACGACGCTATGGTGGTGGTTGTGGCAGCGGAACTCCGATAGGGCTTCGCCAGGCGCGTACCGGTGAAACGTGGGAAGAGTTGGGAGAGGTAACGGGCAAGGGTCGAAGGGTGGCTGCCCCCAACGCCTCTCCACCTTTATATAGGCGTGGAGGGGGCTGGTGGCTTGCCCTACAAGGCCCTAGGGTCGTTGGCCAAAGGGGGAGGAAGGAAATCCCACCTTTCCTTCCCTACCGATCGTTATCCCCTTTTTAGGGATCCTAATCTTATCCCCTTGGGATATGATACTATTCCTTTTAAGGAAGGATCTTGATGCGCCTAGACAAAGGTTGTGGGTACTTTCCCCACTACCCATGTTCAAGTGGGTCCCCCATGCAGGTGAGCCCCACTCCGGAACCTTCTACAACCTTCCCGGTACAATACCGAAAAAACTCGAACTTTTTCCAGAACCCCATTGACAACTTTCCATATATGAATCTTTAGCTCCGGACTATTCCGTAGCTCCTCGTGATGTCCCAGATCCCATACGGTACTCCGAAAAACCTTCGGACTTTCCAGTATTAATATCTCAATACTACCCTAGCGCTACCGAACGTTAAGCGTGCGACCCTACGGGTTCGAGAATCATGTAGACATGACTGAGAGTCCTCTCCGGTCAATAACCAATAGCAGGACCTGGATGCCCATATTGATTCCTACATATTCCACGAAGATCTTTATCGGTTGAACCACGTTGTAAAGGATTTAGTTAATCCCGTATACAATTCCCTTTGTCCGGTGATATGTTACTTGCCCGAGATTCGATCGTCGGTATCTCCATACCTAGTTCAATCTCGTTACGGAAAGTCTCTTTACTCGTTCCATAATACAAGATCCCGTGAGCAAACTCATTAGTCACATGCTTGCAAGCTTCTTGTGATGTTGTATTACCGATAGGGCCCCGAGATACCTCTCTGTCATATGGAGTGACAAATCCCAGTCTTGATCCATGCCAACTCAACAAACACCCTCGCAGATACCTGTAGAGAATGTTTATAGTCACCTAGTTATGTTGCGACATTTTATACACACATGGTACTCCTCCGATGTCAGTGAGTTGCCTGATCTCATCGTCATAGGAACGGATACTTGACATGCATAAAACGATAGCACTAAACTTGATACGATCACATGCTACGCTTATAGTTTGGGTCTTGTCCATCACATCATTCCCCTAATGATGTGATCCCGTTATCAAATGACAACTCATGTCTATGGCTAGGAAACCATAGCCATCTTTGATCAACGAGCTAGTCCGGTAGAGGCTCACTAGGGACATGTTGTTGTCTATGTATTCACACGTCTATTTGAGTTTCCAATCAATACAATTATAGCATGGATAATAAAAGATTAGCATGAACAAGGAAATATAATAATAACCATTTTATTATTGCCTCTAGGGCATATTTCCAACACAGTTCACTCTAAGAAAACTCTAGCCCCATCATATGTCTGAGAGAGAACTTCATCTCCTTGTGTTGATTTGAAAGAGATTTCTAGTCCAACCATTCAAGCCAATCCTTTGAGATCTAATCCCCTCTTACTTTCCACTCCTACTTCTCTAATCCAATATCCATACCTCGAGAGAATTTAAGTGTCGAGGAGAATATATTTTGGAGCACAAGAGGAAGGGATTCTTCACCAAGCAACCTCTATATTGTTACTTTTGGAGGGTGTGCGCCTCCTCGATTGGCTAGGTGCTTGGAAGTCTTCTAGTTTGTGAAGAACCCAAGAAATTTGTAAGGGTTTGAAGATCGCCTACTTCATGAAGATTTAACTTTATGAGTCTAGTCCTTTGTGGGCTTACGCCATGGTGGAATAGGTTGGCTTCTCCTTTGTGGATCCTTCATGGGCAAGTGTCCTCACTGTTCCTTTGTGGAATCTCGCAACCAAGATCCTTGTGATCTTAGACCCTTCGTGAATCAAAGGCTCCATGAACGTGGATATGTAAGATAGCGCCCACTATCCAAACCATGGGAAAAAACATCAATGAGCCAATTTGTGTTTGTGTATCTCTTAACTCTACTTGTTTACTTTCACTTGCATATCTTTACTTTCTGCTACCTCTACTCTTATAGACTTGCATGTGTAGGGTGCTTGATAGATTGCCAGAAGAGCCTAAAATTGCCAAGGAAATAAAATTTGAAAAAGAACCCATCTTTTGGCTTAGTAGTCTATCCACCTCCTCTCTATACATACTTATCGAACCTACAAAACCCAACAATCTCCAAACTTCCTTAGCTTTTTTTCATTTGAACAAAAGGTGCTTAGTGTCCTCCGGTCCATTAAAAGAATAAGGGCAATGAGGCGACACTTTAAAATGTATATTTGCAAGTGTAACATGACATGGAAGAGTGCCATGCAACATGCGCCAATTTTTTTACATTTTCGAGTAAGATAATTTCCAAATATCACACCGGATAGGATTGACAATGATTTATCCCATCACATAAGTTTGTCTGAGCTTTCTCCCATGTTGGTGATCTCATTCCACAAAATAAGCTGAACAAATAGTGAACGAACAACGAATGTCCCATTCTTGTGAAACTCCATAATAACATCCGATATATCAAGAAACAGAAGAGGAATTGCGAGAATACATTTTGCATCAATTGGCCACAATGTTGTCTGACCAAGTCTTTGTCCCAACTATTACTGATGGGACCAACAAAATTAGAGACCTTAGACAAGAGATGTCCCCATTTAAGAGTGATAACTATTCTATCAACAAAATTTCGGATCCACGCATCTTCTACCCATTACTAATTTTTCATACATAACCATGCTTCCAAGAATTTACTTCCAACATTACAACCATGCTGACTTTGAACACTTAAGTTCCTAAATCCCGCAATTTATTATCAAGATGTTAAATGACTTAACCTTAACATCCCCTTGTCAAGCTGCTCTTTGATGTAGTGATATATCTCCACGTGCTTTAAACGGCCGTGTTGAATGGGGTTGTTTGCTATGTTAATTGTAGACTTGTTGTCACACCATAGGTTCAATGGACCTCTCTATAGTAGCCCTAATTCTGATAGGAGAACTTTTATCCATAGCATCTAACACAAACACACATATATTGCTCTATTTCTGCTTACGTGGTTGACCCGAATAAAATTAACTACTTCTTGCTCCTCCAAGATCCCAATTTTCCTTCAAGAAAGACACAAAAGATTGATGTTGAGCTTCTGCCATCAAGGAAGCTAGCCCAATCAACATCAAAATAGGCCTTATGTTTAAGTGCTCATTGGCCTTGAACCATAGACTTCCAAGACTCCCTTCTATATATCACAAAATTTGGTGTGTTGACTCTAAATGTCCACTTCTCGAGTCATGCATGTACCAGTTAACCACAGTCTCCGCATATGATATGGGACATGTCTTTTGTCGTACAAATGAGTTGACCTTCAAAGCCAGTGTATCTCTCTATCTATTGTATCTCCATATTGCACACATAGTTGACGATTTTTCTCATGAATTGAAGCAGGTCGACGCCGAAGCATTCTAGCATCACTAAGGAGGTCCAAGACATACTCCTGTTGTGAGAGAACTATCGGTTTGGGGGCCTTGCAGTCTCAGTGCCAAGAAAGTACCTCAGTTAACCAAGATTCTTAACCTCATACTCATTAATTAGCTTCTTCTCTAGTTGTGACATCTCAACATTATAATCCTCTGTAATAATGATATCATCTATGTATACTACAAGAATTGTGAAGTGCCTCCTAGAGTGGCAGTATAACATGTGGCCCGCGTTGTTTTGTGTGTATCCCATGCCACACATAACAAGATAAAATTGATCAAACCATGCCTCATGGAGATTGTTTAATCCCATAAGTGATATCCTCAACCTAAGGACCTTCCCTCGAAGTTTGAGATGTACGAAAACCAGGTGGAATTTCCCTATACACTTCCTCCTAAAGATCATCATAGAGGAATGCATTTTTCGCATTCAATCGGTAAATAGACAAACAAAGCTTGACACACGCTATAAAAAATGATATTATGACAAAATGCATTCGTCATGCATAAGTGTTTTTACTTACAAATGAACATACTTGACCAATTTATGATGAACATGTAGGGTCATTTTACCGCCCACCCCCGCGTCGTCCTCTTTGGGCGACTCGAGGCGAAACCCTAGCCGCCTCGTCAAGGCCCTCCTCCCTGCTCTCCCCTCCCCCACCGTCGCCGGTGGCCGTCGCCGGGCCTGGCCCACGCGGTGGTGGGCGGCGGCGGGGCGTCCCCTCGCGCCTTCTGCTCTGGCCATTCCCCCACACTCCCTGGTCGTCGACCTCGCCCCGATCCCATTTTCTGCAGTGGCTCTTCCCCCGTATATGGCCGTGTTGGATCCCATCGGCTGCTCCTGGCGCCGCCTGTCCGCCGGATCCGGAGCCGGTGGTAGTCCCCATGGCCGCGTTCTGCTAGATCCGGCTACCCCGCTGTGCTCCTGCTCAGGCTTGTCGCAGTCGTCCCTTAGTCGCTAGATCCGGTGCTCGGGCGGCTGCTGGCCTTCGTTTCCGGCCGGATCGGCTGTGGGGACGCCGCAGACGCGCTCCTTTCTTCAGGGTGGTGTTCGGTGGTTGGTGATGTCACAGGTGGTTGTGGCGGGGATGCTTGCTGGCGGTGGATGTGATGCGCGTGGTGGGTGGATGCCGGGGCGGCGGCCCCAGGCTGTGTGGACGACGTCGACTCTGCGGCGAGCGGTGGCCGTGGGTGCTAGTCCGTGACTTCGGCCGCGCGGGCGGCGAGGTTGCGGTGGACGAGTTCTGCGATGGCAGGGTGCCCCGCCGATCGACGCTCCTGCTTCTGACGAAGACCTCCATTCCTATCCGCCGGCTTGCGCCCCTCTAGTCATTCTTGTGGCCTTGTGGTCGGGGTGTGGAGCGGGACCTGGGGAAACCCTTGGTCATCGGCGGCGGCCACGAAAATGGCGGCGCCATGGATTGGCGTCGGCTCCCTTCTTGGAGGCCTTGTCGAGGTCCCCTCCCTCTCGTCGCCTTGCTTTCTTGTGGCGAAAGCTCCAGCTCCCCTTGCGGACGGCGGCGGCGTGCTGTCGTCGCATCCCTTGCTGGAGGCACCGTCCGGGGTGCATGGAAGCAAGGTTGGCGCTTGCTGCCGGTTTGGATGCGGTTGGTGGCGGCTCACTGTGCATCTTCTTCCGCCGGCCTTCGTTTTGCAGTATTGTTCTTCAGTTTTGTAGTTTAGAGTATTTTTTATCAAATTCCAAAAAAGAAAAACAAGCATGTATCCGGCACTTCCATATGCACACCAGTTTTAACTAAATGGACCACATGAACAGATAAGGAGGCAGTAGAACACGAGGATATATACAAGCCAATCTAGGCCAAAGAAGCTATAGGCCTCTAATCGAAGAAGAAATTATAGGCCTCGCCGAACCATCAAACCTGAATGGTCACACTGCACAGGCACAACCCCGACGGCTTCAGCTCCGACGTTCCCCACTCCGAGCCCGGCGCCGCAGCTGGATCGTACGTCATCGTCCGATACCCACCCTCCTCCTCCTGCGACAGCAGCAGCAGCTTCCCGCCACGCGCCCCAAGGCAGAACCTGGTGCTTGAACTGCCGGTGAGCGGCACCGGGATCTTCTTCCAAGAACCGTCCGAAGGGCTGAAGGCCGAGAGGCACCGCTGGTTCTTCCACTCGACGCAGAACAAGGTCTCACCGACAACCACGTGCGAGGTGACCATGACGCAACCTCTCTTGATCTCCTCCCAGCGGTCGCGGCCGGGATCGTAGACGTCGACGAAGCGGGAGTTGCCGATCGTGAAGCTTGAGCGGCCGCCCATTATGTACAGCTTGCTGTTTAGCCCACAGGCGAAGCAGCCCCACCTTGGCCTGCGAAGGCCGTCGATCAGCCTCCATCTGTTTTGCTGGGGATCGTATGCTTCCACGTTGGACAAACTGTTGCCATTGCAGCCGAATCCACCGGCAGCATATATCGTGCCGTCGACCTCGGCGCAGGCGAAGTCGCGGCGCGCAACATTCATCTTGGCAAGTGCAGCCCACCTATGCATATGAGCAGGATGGATTAGTTTCAGATTTTAGATGACTTCTTGCTTATTACTACTAAGAGCATTTGAATTATTATGGAAGACCCAAAATATACCTGTTGAGCCGAGCATCATACTGGTAAACCTCGTCAGAAACAGAGTCCTTCCCATGGACAGCAGCATAGCCAGCAATTGCATACAACTTCCCATAAAGAACCACCACACCGAACCCAACTTTTGTCAGTCCAGGCATAGGGGGGATTGCACTGTTTTTGCGCTCCCCCAAGACCTCCCAGCGACACCCATTTTCTCCAGCTTCAGCAGCAAGGACATAGACTAACTCTTCAATCTTCCCAACCTCCCCCCTGACAGCACTGAACTCTCTTCTGCCGATGAATGACATCCACCTCCTGGACACTGCACCCATGGCGGGGAAATGTCTCCGAGGAACGAGAGCGAGGCATATCTTCGCCATGTCTTCCGGCAAACCGGGAATTAGACCGTCGTGTGTATTGGTTTCTTTTTCGGTCATGGTAACCGGAGAAAGCCTTGGCCTGGCCAGAGACTTGAGCGGCATTGTACCACGGTGGCACGTCTGTGCTTGAACAAGCGGTTCCCTTGCTCCAACAAGTGCAAGCATTGAAATCACCTTTGGAAAGCTTGATTATTTGCAACGTGTGATGGTGCTTGATCGTTTCATGGTGATAGATATACCAATGGTGAATGAGGCTCGTCAACTTATATTGATCTGTCTTTGCTATCTTTCCTGCATCCCATCAGATAGTGGAAGTCCTTGGAATGGTTTCTCCTACAAGAACAAGCAGCCTTGGTCTTGTTACTGATGAAGTATAAGCAGCTTCTTCCTTTGCGCATTGCCTTATAATCTACAAAACATATCAAACTATATTAATATCACCCAGATCCATAATAAAATGTTGGTTGGCAAGAAATTTTGTAGATCTTGATGACAATTAATCCAGTGGCTTCCACATGTCACTATCTACACTAGAATGAGTTCCAAGAGTACAAAAATTAACTCTATCCCTGATTATTGAATGAATCAAGGGAAGACCATAATTATCTCATCCCTATCACTGAAAGAATTAAGAAAATACCATGATATGCTAGCCCTGTAGCGGAAAAGGATGCAAATTGGTGTCATTCATCACGATCAGGAAAGTTAGCAGAGAAAATGAGTTCTAAGTTTCCAACATTCAACAGAATAAACTACTTGTTCAATTTTATTGTGAATGACAAGTGACAAGTTCATAACTTGAGAACTTTTACGGTACCCTGGTACTCCCAAAGCAGAGGCAGGAGTACCACTCAAATCTAGCCCTTTATTTAAAAGGGCAGTTTAGTCATTTTTATTTAACCTCCTCTAATACCTGATCTATCTCAAAAGAAAAAATCCCAATCTGATCGTTAATCTCGGCTCCCGGAAGCGAAACTCTAGGGTATCGCTCCTGGTTTCGCGCCGCCATGGCCAAAGGGGCCGGTGACACAGGGGCGTGCTTGCATCTGAACTTTGGGATCATTCATTCTGTGCGGCTCATTCCAGAAGCACAATGAACCACATTGGGATATCCAATATATAGGTCAACAGCAACAGGTCAATGCTGTCATTATAACTTAGCAAGTAATGATAACCTACAAACTGTAACAGAAGAAACTTTTTGGAATTTCCAAAACATGTCAAAACCTTTTTGTTCAAGAACGATGTGCAATAAGCTAAGTCAACCCACCCCCCATCAAAAATCACAAATAGCATAATACAAAAGGAAACTGAAGGAAAGAGGCTGATTATAGCACCTAATGTCATACATCAAGTAAAATTGAATGTTTATAGAAAATAAAAGGCATGGTAAGCCCAAATGTCAGATCCTTTTGTGGCACAGTCATGAAGTCGTCCTGGTTTCCGCAAAAAAAAAATACTGAAAAAACCGGCAGATAAAATTCAAATTCAAATTCATGAATTGCAAGGATAAAAATATGAGAAAATATGACAAACGATAAATCAAAAACAAAAAGGGGAAATGGTTTGATTTACAAAGTTCTTTTTCTTTTTTCAATAAATATTGAATTGGAAGTTGAAAATTACTGGGTAATAAAACATACCACGTACTTCAATTTGTGGTGGAAAATGTCACTCTACTACTCAACCCCATCAGGGAGAGAACCTGGTATTGTATTCCTAGTAGTAGTAGACTGCTATGGTCGATAGGACCCAATCCCTGACCGAATGTTTTCCACTGGAGAGCAAATTTGTTTGTTAGCAGAAACATAGTACTCCCTCCATTCCCTTATACAAGGCCAGTATGAAAAATACAATTTGCATCTATACAAGACCACTAACAGTAATCGAGGCAAAAATTAATGATGTTTCCTCGTACTACCAACTTGTTTAATATTTGCATGCATGTAGTCATAATGACACTGTGCTACTTCCTTCCCATTCCTTCTTTGCATGCATGCGGGCGTATTAATGATCCCGATTAATGAAAAGAATAATTGACTTGCAAAGCAGTCATTAAATTTTACCTTGGTAGCTGTAATTTGAGTTTGTGGCCTTGTATAAGGGAATGGAGGGAGTACTCCTAGATACAGGTTGTTCGTGCGCAACAAATTTATCTGGTGTAAACCACGTATGATGTATGAGCCTCAGAATCAAACTTAGTCATGTTGAGAGGAATAATAAAAACAGATAAATGAATAGTCACGATCATCGTCTCCAAAGAAAAGAAATGGTTATGAACAGTGAGGAAGTACTGTCAGATTTGCAGAACATCACATAAAACCAGTTTTATTAATTTAACCAAGCAGCTCATAGAAAAGTTCTTTCTTTCTTTGCTGCTTTGGGTCAAGAGATGTGACATTCATGTTCCTCAGCGAACAGGGTTGAATCAAGCGATGGGATAGCATAGCAGCTCAACCAAAAACAAGCCAAGAAGTTAGTTGGCCGACAGAAGGGGCGAGAAATGGTTTCCAATCCAATCATAAATGGGTCGCATTTCTACGGCAAAGGGAAACCCAAGAACAAGGCACAAGTAAAGACAATTGTATGTACAGAGATGATTTATTACCGGGGCTGCTGGGAAGTTTTGCCTCGGCGCTAGCTGCAAGCTTGAGGCAGCTAACAAATGGCGCAAGTATCTACACGGAACGGGAGGAAGTAGTAGTGTTCAATACATTCTTGCGGCTCTTTGCTCCTCCTTGTATATATAGCCACCTGCTAGCAGATCGAAATGTTTTTATAGTGATCTTTCTCTTGGCTCCTCTCCTGAACAATGGCACCTCTCTCCCTAGGGATAAAAGTATACGTCTATCGCTACGGCACAAATCATTATTTAGCACTGCTTATCACATATCACCTTCATCTAAAGCTGGTCTGTGCTAGACAATACCATGGAGTTTCTTATACTACTTTGATGATCTAAACGCTCTTATATTTCTTTACAGAGGGAGTAGTTTTCTGTGAGCTGCTTAGTTTCTCAAAGCGAAATATTTTGAAGAGTTAGCTGTTTTTAAGAGTTCTACTAGACTACGGGCCAAGATAAGTGTAAAAGATAATAGCAATGGATCAGTAGTCTATCATGGAGGAAGTAGTATTGTTCTTCAAAGGAAAAACCTGCACGGAATGAAAGAGCAACATTTCACAAGTCAACTTTTTGCTGATAGGTACGTACTAGTGTGGAGTGTTATCTGATAGATTGAGATATTGGAGAAGTAATTGTTGTATTGATGGGGCCTCAAGGGCTGTTTATATAGATTACAAAGCTTGGGCTCCAAGACTAGACTAGTAGAGATAGATTACAATACGAATAGACTTATACTCTAAGATCCCGCATGATCTCAACGTCGGGTGAAACAATGTTGAGACTGGAGCGTATGTCGGTGAGCGATGCAGTCGGGAGTCCTTTGGTAAAAATGTCAGCAAATTGGGCACTTGTAGGAACATGAAGAACGCGAACCTCGCCAAGAGCCACCTTTTCACGAACAAAGTGAATGTCAATCTCAATGTGCTTTGTGCGACGATGTTGAACTGGATTGGAAGCCATGTAGACTGCAGAGATGTTATCACAGTAAACAACGGTAGCACGTGGGAGCGGACGATGAAGTTCAACGAGAAGCTGCCGTAGTCACACCGCCTCGGCCTGGCGTGAGCAACCGCCCTATACTCAGCCTCAGTGAAGACACGGAAACTGTTACCTGCCTTTTAGAACACCAAGAAACAAGATTATCACCCAAATAAACGCAAAATCCGGATGTAGATCGTCGAGTATATGGACAACCTGCCCGATCTGCATCGAGAATAAACTGTCAAGCTTGTAGGTGAAGAAGAATTAATAAGGAGACCGTGATCAAGAGTGCCTTTTAAATAGCGGAGAATGCGTCGACATGAGCGGATGAGGAGCACGAGGATCATGCATAAAGAGACAGGCTTGCTGAACAGAATAGGAGATTTCAGGACGAGTAAGAGTGGCATATTGAAGAGCGCCAGTGATGGTACGATATAAAGTAGGATCAGAAAGAGGATCACCATCAGCCGACAGTTTAGCACCAACGTCGGCTGGAGTACGAGAGGGTTGACAATCAGACATACCAGAACAAGAAAGCAAGTCCAAATGTATGATCGTTGAGAAAGAAAGAGGGAAGATGTTGTGCGAGAAACATGAATACCTAGAAAATGATGAAGAGGACCAAGATCTGTCATGGAAAACTCCCGATTGAGAGAAGAGATGATATGTTGAAGAAAAGAATCAGAACTAGCCGTGAGAATGATATCATCAACATAAAGCAAGAGGTAGGCAGTGTGAGTAGGAGACTGATAAACAAAGAGAGAAGAATCGGATTTGGAGGGAATAAAGCCTATGGTTTGAATAAAAGTAGCAAAGCATTGAAACCATGCACGAGGAGCTTGTTTAAGGCCATAAAGAGATTTGTGGAGGAGACAAACAAAATTTAGAGAGGAGGATTCTCAAAACCGGAGGGTTCTTGACAATAAACAGTTTCATTGAGAGTGCCATGAAGAAAAGCATTTTTAACATCAAGTTGATGAATAGGCCAAGAAGAGGAAACAACAAGACTAAGAACAACACGAATAGTGCTTGGTTTAACAACGAGAAGAAAAAGTCTCATCAAGGTCAATACCATGCTTCTTTGGGAGAAACCACGACACACCCAACGAGCTTTGTAACGAGCAAGAGTGCCATCGGAATGAAATTTATGACGAAAAACCCATTTGCGAAACAATGTTAACACCAGAAGGTTTGGGAACAAGAGTCCATGTATTATTTTGCTGAAGAGCTTCAAATTCATCACGCATAGCGGAAAGCCAGAGAGGGTCAAGAAGAGCTCGCTTATAACTGGTTGGAATAAGAGATGGTTGGGGTGGCGGTAAGATTGAGACGTTTGATGGGGAGAAGAAATCCTCGTTTTCCACGGGTGCACATGACATGATCATTGGTGAGCGGTGGTATAAGAACGGCATTGGGTGGCAGTGGGTTTTCGGTTGAAGAAGACGGTGAGGAAGAAGAATCAGAGGTGGTGGGTGTCGAGGTGGTTGCCGTGGTAGGATGTGGTGAGGAAAACGGCAATTTGGGGTAGAGGATGCGATTCTTGGGAGAGGTGGGGGCAGGCGGGGAGGGTGGCTGATGGTGGGCGATTCCGGCGGAGAGACGGAACAAGATTCCATGGCAGCAGAGATGACCGAAGGACGAACTAGGGAAGGGGTTTTGGTGGTGGCGGATTGTGGTGGAATTGATTTTGTGGTTGTAGTGACAGAAAAAGGAAAAGTATTTTCATCGAATGTGACATGACGAGAGAGAATGATACGACCGGAAGATGGATCGAAACAACGATATCCTTTGTGATCATCGGAAAGACCAAGGTGAATGCAAAGGTAGTGAGCGTGGTTCTAGTTTGTTGGAGGCGGTAGAGGCGATGTTGGGAAAGCATAGACAGCCAAAAACACGCAGAAAAGAATAGTCGGTGGGAGAGAAAAGAGATTGGAAAGGCGAATAAAGAGGGCAAGTTTTAGTTGGTCGAATATTAAGAAGTAGTGTGGCGGTGCGAAGGGCTTCAACCCAAAAACAGGAAGGAAGAGAAGCTTGTAAAAGCAATGTGCGAAGAACATCATTAATAGAGCGAAGACAGCGTTCAGCTTTGCCATTTTGAGAAGATGTATAAGGGCATCAAAAACGAAGAAGAATGCCTTGAGAGAGAAAGAAGGTGCGGTTTTGGGTGTTATCAAATTCACGACCGTTATCACATTGAATAAATCGAATTGGCAAGCCAAAGTGTGTGATTACATATTGTCGAAAGTTGAGAAAGATGGAAGATACTTCAGATTTAAGCCTTGAAGAGGAAAGGTCCAAGTATAGTGAGAATAATCATCCAAGATCACAAGATAATATTTATAACCCGAAACACTAGGGAATTTGGAGAGGTCCATAAATCACAGTGAAGTAACTCAAAAGAAAAAGTACTAATGATAGTAGAGGTTCCAAAAGGTAATCTAACATGTTTGCCACATTGACATGCATTACAGAGAGAGGGATTATGAGGACTGCTAGAACTAGGGATACAAAATTCTTGGAGTAAAGACGTCAAAGTGTTTTTCTTTGGGGTGACCGAGACGACGATGCCATAGATCAACAGAGGCGAGCATGGCACGAGAGGTGGATGTGGGCGCGCCATGAAGAGGATAAAGATCGCCCGTGCTATTGTACCGAGCGAGGACCGCCCCCGTTGTCAGATCTTTCACAGACAAACCAAAAGGGTCAAAGGCCAGGATAACTTTGTTGTCAATGCAAAATTGTCTAACAGAGATAAGATTTTTGATGATGGAAGGAACCACAAGAATATTGCGTAGAAGAAAATTGACATGAGAGAAAGGGATGTAAGAGTGACCAATGCATGAAACAGGGATGGTGGAGCCATCGTCAATGGTGATAGTGGAAGCGAGAAGGAAAACAAAGTGACAATAAATTCATATTTGAAGACATATGCATTGATGCACCAGAATCGAAAATCCAATCCGTGCTGCGTCGTTGAGGACAAAATTGTTCATGGCGTTGATGAAGGCGGCTTGGTCCCAAGCCGGCTGTTGGGGAGGAAGCAGAGGGCCAGGAATTTGCATGTTGGCGTAGGGGATAGCGGATGGGTAGTATGCGATTGGGGCCTGCATGTTGCGGTAGAAGGCCGGCATGGTGTTGTAGGCGGCAATTGGTCTGGCGTCTTTGGTAGGCGGAGTAGGAGTGGCGGTGTAGGCGTGCCGGCGGCCTGGGTCCAAGGAGTCGGAGAGCCTGTGGGCGGGCGAAGACCGGGGCTCCACGTGCCGTGTCGTGGGAGGGCACCATACGGCGAGGCGGCCGACCATGGCATCGACCAAGCCTGGACGAGGCCAGTCCAAGGATCATGCTGAGGAGGCCATGGCGACGGAGCTGGTGGCGCGGGAGCGGTAGATGACGAGGCTGGTGCAGGTCCGGCAGGACGAGATGCAGGAGGCCGGTAGATGAGATTCTTGCCCTTGTAGTTGGGACTCGGGCGCCAGCCTGGTGGTGGTGTTGAGGCCGCGGCAGCCACATCAGGAGTTGGAGGGGGAGATGTTTGGGTAGTTGTAGAGGAGAAGGTAGGGTGGGGCACCGGCGGCGTGGAACTCGGCCATGGAAAAGAGGGGCCGAATCGGCCGGGGGCGGCGCGGGTGGCGGAGCCATACCAGGTGCGGAGAACCTAGGCATCGGATACCATGATAGATTGAGATATTGAAGAAGTAATTGTTGTATTGATCGGGGCCTCAAAAACTGTTTATATAGATTATAAAGCTTGGGCTTTAAGACTAAACTAATAGAGATAGATTACAATATGAATAAATTATCCATAGACAAAGAAGAAAATGTCACTATGATGAACCTCCCGGGGAGCGAAAAGGCGAAATGTGCAGAGTCGGCCATGTGCTGATCGCCGTGATCTGCGCACTTTTATTCTCAGAAATTGGAGGTCGGCCGGTCAAATTAAAGCTCTGACCTCTGGGTGAGATTATCGCCACGGCAGCGCAGCGTCATGGCCTTATCTGGATGGAGGAGCTGTGCAGTACGGCGCCGTACGTCTACTCTTCCAACGTATGTTGACAAATTAACCTAACCAACATGGGCATCTTTTTGTAAATTAATGGTGCCTAGTGTTTGACTTGTGCCGTTGCTCACGAAATTATGCTAAACATTTTGTTCCATTCGGCAGCTCAATACTACTACAAGGCTGAGAAACTGAGAACCTATCAAACTAGAAATTCAAGTTTTGATAATTAATCATGTTGATAATTTGACTTTGATTTGTTGGATAATCCTCTAGTTGATGGTTTTATGTCTTGTCACAGGGAGGGATGAACCTGTCAAATTCCGGTGATGGGCTCTCTTTCCCTACTGACCAAATTTTCATTTTATAAGCAGCTTACTGTTCACTCAGGCTTATAAGGTAGCGGAGACGGAAACTCAATTGTACGCCCACTAGCACCTGCTCTGGATGAAAAAAATAAGGACGTGGCTAGCGGCGCCGAGCGCCCGCTGATGGGATCAAGCGCTCTTTCAAATATGGAAGGAGCAGCCGATGCGTGTGATTGTGATCCACTAAAAAAGAAATCTTGTCTGCACGTTTATTTATTTGGATGTTTAAAAAGTTTAAAAAACTGTAACTTTTGATTGAAGCGTCGAAATTCAGTTTCATTTTCACATCTAGGTTCCTCGCGACGAGTTCTTCAAAACTAGATCTCATATCGATAGGTTTCGTCGAACTTTTTTTCAAGGCAACTTTAGGTCCGATAGAGGCAACTTTAGTGCTGTAGGAAGGCAACTTTATTTTTTTTCCTAGTAGGACTACCTATTAGGTTGGTTAGTGTAAAAATGAGAAAATCACGCTAAATATGAGGCACCTTTAGTGCTACATATAAGCAACTTCATTGCACTACGTGTATCAATGATTTTTGCTAATATTATCGTAATTTGGCTACCATAGCTGCTCAGTTGCCTATCCTGGATGTTTAGTTGGCTATCATTGATGTCCAGTTGCCTATAATACTATGAAACTGGCCTACCATTGATGTCCAGTTACCTGCTATTGATAATTAGTTAACTACCATTGCTGCTCAGTTGTCTAACTTTGTATTTAGTTCACTACAATGCTATGAAGTTGCTTATCATTGTTTTTTTCCAAGTTGCTTAAAAACACTATGAAGTTGCCTATCAGGGATGCTCAGTTCACTGCCATTACTATTTCAGTTGCCTAAAATATATTAAAAAGTTGTGTGTCAATGTTGCTAAGTTGCCATTATATGAAACTAAGTTGTTCACCATATCGAAAAGATATTCTATGCAACATAGGATAAGGTTAGACTACTCACTAATCATGGCAGACAACTTAGGATAGGCTACCTCAGAAAGTAAGTTTCCTATAGCACTGTCAATTTGGAGATGAAGCTAGTTATGGTAGAATACTTGGTGGTTGTGGTAGAAAACTTTGAGATTGTTATGCACTCGAGCGGTACACAAAAAAAGTTAGCAACTTTTGGGGTGTATTTATATAACAGTGCACTCACCAGACAACTCATGTGTACTCTGAGTTGGTATCTAGAGAAAAGCAACCACATGTGGAAAAGTCTAAGTTCACCATTGATGGGGCCATTGGAGGCAAAACAAGAACAATAACTTTAAGATTGTTATGCACTCGAGTATCACACAAAAAAAGTTAGCAACTTTTAAGGTGTTTTTGTGCAACTCCAGTGTATTCAACAAGAAACTCATGTGTGTTTTCCATCATTATATCTAGAGATTCAAATTATTTTTGCTGGCAACTTGTGCCAAAATTATGAACAACTTGTGTAATTTTGCGGGCAACTGTCTGATCCATCCCCTATGAAATTCTCATAACCTCCTATGCAACTTCTCATCTATCCCCACTTTTTAAACTAGCCAACACCCGCGAACTAGCTAGCCAACACACACACGCTCATATGCGTAGGCAGGCAGACTACCCCAGAAAAGGAAAGAAAAAGGCTCTCATACCATTCATCCCCACATAGTTTCCTAATTTGGAATCATGATAGACAACTTAGATCCCACAAAAACTTTTCGATATTGTAGGCAACTTATATCCCTTGATAGACAACTTCCACAGTATTTTAGGCAGTTGGGGATCATTCGTAGGCAACTTCATAGCAATATAGGCAACTTGATTTCTGAGGCATGCAACTTAGAAGCCATGTCAGACAACTTTCCACTCTACGGTAAACAACTTTCATAGTATCATTGGCAACTAAACTATCTACAAATTAGTTTTCGATGTATGCAGCTTAGCAAACATGGTAACCATCTATTAGAATATTGCACAAACCTATTAATAGGCTACTAGGTGAATTCACTAATACACACGATGCAATTCATCTAGCATCAAAGTTTCTCCTGTTTAGCACTAAAATTACCTCATCTAGCATCGAAGTTGCTTTTGAAAAATTCACAACGCAACTGTCCACCTAGCAAAATTCACACAACTGTTCTAGAAAGATGAAAAGAAACTATCCCTAATAAAAATTCAAGCAACTATCCTAGCAAATCCAAGCGACTTATTTGTCCCCGTAATTCACATACTCCCTCCGTCCGGAAATACTTGTCGAAGAAATGCATAAAAATGGATGTATCTTGAATTAAAATACATCTAGATACATCCATTCCTCCAACAAGTATTTCCGGACGGAGGGAGTAGTTGCCAATCTATTGATTGCAAAATATTGCCCCACTAATTCAAACAAAAATGACATGCATCTGGGCAAGGCCCGTGGTTTTTTCATAACAGGCAACTTCATAACAATGGTTGGCAACTAGGGAGAAATGTTTTATCTCCTTGTGCAAAATATGAATAGGCGATAATAGGACAATGTATGCATAATATATGTTGAACGCAAGTTGCTTCTTTACTGCTGAAGGTTGCCACCATATAATTTTAAAGTTGCCTACGAATGATGCTCATTTGCCTACATACGATGAAAGTTTGTCCCACGTGGTTTTTATGTTGTCTACGATATACTTGATAGGTAAATTCACTAGTACACATGATGCAAGGAAGTTGCTTCTGTTTAGTACTAAAATTGCCTCAACTGGAACCAAAGTTGCTTTAGAAAAATCATCAAAACATATACATATGGATCTAGTTTTGAAAATCTCGTGGCGAGAAACCTAATGGTGAAAACGGATTTTCATTTTGACACTCGGTTCAAAAGTTATAGCTTTTAAAAAATTGAGACGGAATAAAGTGGGATGACATCAGCACATGCATGCAGGTAATCCTTAGTGACCATCCACCACCTGACAACACCAGGTACATTGCGAGAAGGAAGAGGTCGTTTTCTTAGCAGTTTTGTCGCGTAGCAGGTGCGCAAGTATTGGACAGCTCGCGTGTGCGCTCGCGACGTCCATCCGGCCAGTGGCGGCGCCAGGAATCATATCATGTGTAGTCAATTGGGTGTTGTGTAGTCAAATGCATGAATTTATAACATTTTGTTGCCTGATTTCTACTTGTTTTATATGTATTTACAAAAACCTGTGTAGACAATTGACCTCACAGGTCAAGTGTGTCTTCGCCACTGCATCCGGCGCAGCTACGCGATTAAGAATTCAGGAAAAAAATAATTATTATTTCTGAAATTTTAAAGAAGAAGAAGAAAATGATCACACATGCTTGCAAATAATTCCATAAAAGAGTCATCTATGCGAGTCGCCGAGGTTAATGCTTTAACTTTTACTTTTTCAAGAGCACAAGAAATTTGTTTCTTTCGGGCCATACAAATGTTCCCTTCTGCATGAAATTTCACAAACACTTTTTTTTTGAAAAGGAGGTCATCCTCGGCCTCTGCATCCGAAAGATGCATGGGTCGACCATTTACATTGTAATTTTCTTGGGGTTTTTTTAGGGGAAGACCTTTATGACTAGCTTTATTAAACTTAAATAACACTTACATCATCCGCTAAAACACGAGAAATAAAGCCAGGAGGTGAGTCCGACCACACATTTGGTGGATCATCATGACCTTGTTGCGCTAGCACATGAGCAACCATATAAGATTCATGATTACAATATGTGTAGTTTGCTCAGAATAATTAGACACACACACACACATACTTGAAGTATTCTTGTTTAAGTGTCTCCATGCAACAAATGCCACCGTGTCAAACTATATGTGTCCAGGTTAAAAAAAACTATATGTGTAGTTTTATGGCATACTTTATGTGGAAATAAATTCACAACAACTTGTTGCAGCTCCCTGCCTTGTCATTACCCCTATATATACAGTCATGCAACAGATTCCATAGCCATGAAATTATCGACTTTTCAGTTCTACAAGTTGTCAGCATATGTCCATGATACTCTTTCATGGGGACCGGGGGGAGAGTTGTCCTAAGAGCAGGCACCGGCCAACATAATAGGAATAGGTGGCATCAGGAACAAAATGATTAGCTCTTTGTCACTATCTCATCTTGTTTGTACGTGGATTCTTACCGAAAGGCCATGTATTGCTTCCTGGTGGACTAGATCATCTGGCATGACAAGTTACATGTTCTGCTCAACGTCTGCCCAATAGAGAGTATCACAACGGGCTACTGGAGGTAGTAACCAGCATAATCTCGGCGATGATGAGCTGCCACACACAAATGTTCGGAGTAGTCTACTGCGTGACTTTTGGCTAGATAATCCCCCGTTCATTTTTAGCACTCTTGGTTGCTGAGGATGTAACAATAATTGCTAGCTTAGATGCATGTTTACTGTAAACAAAGGATGGTTTTTTGTCGGTACAGGATTCATGTATAGCACAAGAAACGGTTTGTTCATTGCATTCTCATGGACCAGCAAGATTTGTTCAAATACCGATCACCATCCAGAACATGCTTTGAAGTAATGCAAAATGAGTTGTGAATTGGTCAACATGTCAAAACCAAACAGAGCATGATTAATTGTTTTGTTTCAGATAATGGAAGAATAATTCTCCCTGCCTCTCCACCCAGGGGTGCACACAGCCAATGTTATAACTGTTTTACCACCATCCTTGTTTTGTAAATAGCGCATCACTAGTTGGTCAATGGAACCAAATATGAGTGGGGTGAGGAGGCGGGTGGCTATTTGAAAACTTTTGAAAAATAAGGTCGGCAACCAACTAATTCGCTCGGTTTCTCGTTTTTATTGCTTGGGATAAAGTCTGCAAACCCAAGGATCATAGAGGACTAGGGGTACTTGATCTACACTCCCACAACATAGCACTGCTCATCAAGTTCCTCCACAAGTTTTTCAACAAGACTGATAGCCCTTGGGTCAATATTATTTGGGAAAAACACTACCAAGACATATTACCAGGAGATCACAAGGTGCGATCATTCTAGTGGAGAGAAATACTGAAGTTGATGCCAACATTCAAGCAACATGAAGTGTGTAAAGCAGGGAGAGGAGACACTGTGTTTTTCTGGACTGATAACTGGACTGGATTACCATTCAATATCAAATATCCATAACCACATTCATTTGCAATCAGTCCAGATATCTCACTGTATAAAACTCTGGAACAAACTGACATCAACCTGCTATTCCATAGGCCACTATCACGGCAAGCATATGAACAACACACCTCTTTGCTAGATCTTTTTGCCAACAGAACAGTGACAGAGAAGAAGGACAACTGGACTTATAATTGGCCAGACCCTAAATATTCTTCCATGAAAATGTACAAGGCCATTATAGGGGAAAATACAGCTCACAATGTCTTCAAGCGTCTTTGGAAAACAACATGCATGCTCAGACATAAGATCTTTTTCTGGCTGTTACTTCATGACAAAGTAAGCACACGGAGTTTGCTACAGAGAAAAAGCATGTATCTGGAGGATTATAACTGCGCCCTATGTTCAGACGCCACCAATGAAACAGTAACACACCTCTTCTGGGATTGTCAGTTTGCTTTAATGTGCTGGCATTCCATCATTCCTAATAAGCAAAGAGGCATTTCAGTATATTATGAAATTCACATGTCCCTGACTAAGCTTCTAGAGGCAATTGCTATGGATATTCTAATAATGGGGTGTTGGAGCTTGTGGATGAGCAGAAATGATAAGATCTTCAGAATGGCAACACCAACACTGGACACATGGAAGTATTATCTGAAGGAAGGACTGCAAGTTACTGAAATAAGAGCAAATGCTACCAAGGCTGAAAAGATACATTCCTGGATAGAACAGAACCTTTAATTTAGCTATGATGATCCCTAGAGCAGGCATTGGTTGACGATGTGCTTACTATTTTCCTTTGCATTTGTACATATTTTAGTTAATATACCGTAGAACAATTGTTCTACGGTTTCGGCTCAAAACTAACTAATTCGCTGCTTGATTGCAAAGTCCATAAGGGAGTCATTCATGCGAGCTGTAAAAAAACAAAAGGTTAGCGCTTTAAAATTTACCTTTTCAAGGGCACACAAATTGTTTCTTTCAGGCCACAAAATGGTTTTTTTTCATGAAATTTCACAAGCATATAAAGACTCGAACATTTAAATTGCAAGTTTGCTCAGAGTGATTAGACACATTGAAGTATTTTTTTGAAGCATTCCCATGGAACAACTGCCTAGATATATTGCCATGTCAAGATGTATGTGTCTAGAAATTTATGGCGTAGTTTATGTGGAAATAAATTCACAACAACTAGCAGCCAGCTCCCTGCCTGGGATTGCTCCTATATATACAATCCTGCAGCTGAGCACATTCCATAGTCACGAAATTATTGGCTTTTCAGTTCTACACATTGGCGGTATATGTGTGTATAATATTTCACAGGGATTGGAGGATATATCTTAAGGCATGAGCCACCGTTAGGCATAGATGGCACCGGGAACAAAATGATTAGCTGATTCATACTACTTTGCCTTGTGTCTGCATGGACTCTTACAACAAGGTCATCGGATACTTGCTTGTGACTAGATCATCGGGCATGGCAAAGTTACATGTCTTGCTTACATCTGGATGCAATGTGTACCTTGTACGAGTTGCAACGTGACAGGAATACTTGGACGCGTAGGTTAGGAGGTTAGAGGCATATCTTATCTTTTGTAACAATAGCTCTATCTCTACCTAGCTTGATTTTCAAGATGTAATCTCCGCCTATAACACGTACGACGTCCCCTCACGATGAGGTAAGACGTTTTCACTATCGCACATGGTAATTAGAGCCTCCTACTTCCATTCATCTAGCTTTCCAATCCCCATCTAGTGCACAGCCATGTCTTCCTTTGGCGCCTTCCAACCGAGCCTCAATGGCCAGGTCACGAAGAAACTTTCCCGCACGAACTACGTATTGTGGCGCACTCAGAACATGCCATAGCTACGGGGCACAGGTGTCTTCGGCTACGTTGATGGCACCATGCCAGAATGGCCAAGCTTCTCGTCACCAAGGACAAGGACGGGAAGGAAACCTCTGAGCCGAACCCTCTCCACCCCATCTAGGTCAGGGAGGACCAACAAGTGCTCGGCTACCTGCTCAACAACCTCTCCAAAGAGGTGCTTGTCACGGTGACCAGGGTCACCACGGCGCACGCGCTCTGGGCGGCGCTGGCGGTCATGTTGTAAAATAATTTTTCGTCGCAGTGTCTCAGCCGCGTCAACAGCATCCGTATGGCCCTGATTAATGTGCAGAAGGGCAACCAATCGGTGGCCTCCTACTTCGCCACCATGCGCAGCCTCGCGGCAGGTAAGCCCATCCAGGATGACGAGCTCATCTCCTACATCCTGCATGGGTTGGACCTGGACTACTAGCCCCTCATCTCGGCGCTCGACGCCCGCATCACTCCTGGCATCCTCGATGAGATCTTTGCCATGCTAAGCAACTTCGACCAACGCATGGCCCAATTTCATGGCTCGGGCGGTGGTTTTAAATCCTCCGCAAGCTCTACATCTTGGGGCCGCGGCGGTGGCTCCCGTTAGCGCGGTCCTTCTTGCAACAACGGGAGGTCAGGAGCTAGCGGGAACAGTGGCGGCTCCACTCCTAGCAACGGAGGTCGCTCTAGCAACTCCAAGGATCATCGTGGCGACGTCTCTAGCAGATCATCTTCGGACACCCCGCGCTGCCAAATTTGCGGTAAGCTGGGGCACACGACAAAGGACTATTGGTACCGCTATGACGAAGACGATGACTCCTCCCAGGACGAGGACAAAGTTGTTGCAGCTGCGGATGGCTCCTATGGGATCGACACCACTGTCGGATTTCGGGATCCGGCAGACCCTATAGGTTCGAACTCTGGGGTGCACGCGGAGATCTCGCCCCCTACCTACCTGCACCTCGTCGCCTTGCAAGGATCTAAACTACACAAAGAGCAACACAAGGGACACAAGGTTTATACTGGTTCGGGCCACCATTGTGGTGTAATACCCTACTCCAGTGTGTGGTGTGGTGGATTGCCTCAGGGGCTGATGATGAACAATACAAGGGAGAACAGCCTCGCGAGGGTCTGTTCTTGGCCGGTGCGACGAACTGCTAGGGGGAGTTCGGTCGCTCTCTCTCTAGGTTGCTTGACCTCTAGCTCTGTTCTGGATTCGGATCCTCGATCCCTCTACCCCGTGGGAGGCTAGTCCTATTTATAGGCAGGGGCCCTGGGCCTCTTCCCAAATATTGAGCGGGAAGGGTGCCAACAGTTGGCCATTTTGAATGGGAACATCTAGTACACTTATCCTGACTAAAGTTGGTCCTCGCCTGTCAAAGGCTCTGACGGTGACGTCGGCTTGGGCTCCACGATGACCTCCTTCCTGCCGTTGTGATGGTCTTGGTCTTGTTGCACCGAAATGGTTGCCTTTGCTTGATGCTCTCGCCTGCGCTTGCCTCCCTTGCACCAAAGAGGAAATGAGGACACTGCGCGGGCTGGCGCCCTCGGTCGTCATGGCTTGCGTCATGGGCACCTCGTGAGGTACCCGCCTTGATCTCTCCGCCTCGCGAGCCAGCCGACGAGGCGAGCCGTGCTCGAGGAGACTTCACATCATCCGCCTCATGAGGCTTGGCCCTCGCGAGGGTCTTGATCTTGTTACGATGAAGATGGGCCGTCTGGCCACCCCTTGAGCCACGCCGCAGGCCGCAGTGCAAGTCTGGTACCCCGTTCCCGGAAGCCGACAGTAGCCCGGGCCCAAGGCGCGCTGGACTTGGCTTAGCGAGAGAAGCGAAGGGCAAGTGCGGCGCGCGAGCTCTAACAGCCTGCGGCCTCAGGCGCCGCGTGGCGGTTGTTGGACGTGGGCGTCCCTGTTCCCCCACGCCTCCTTATTTTGCGCCCAGCTAGGCGGACCCGTGGTTGCACACAGTCATCCTTCTTTTCGCCGCTCGACCGTCTCCTGCTCTTCCTCCTCTCGAGCTCCAGTCTCCGCTTCCAATCCAATCTCAAATCCTCCCCCTTCCTGTCGCCATGGCTCTGGACGAAGAAGGGAAAGGAAAAAGCATGTGCCTCCGCCCGCTTCGCCGCCGACGGGCTCCTGCTGTCGATCGATCGATCATACTCAACCGAGAAGGCTTGGACAAGGTCAGTTCGCCCTCGCCACTATCTTCAACGAGTGCGGGAGGACGACGGTCCGCCCGCGTCTCACTTCTCCATTGATGTAATAGTCACCGAGGTCCCAGATTGCCGACGCCTACGTGGGCAGGACTGGTTCCCCCCTTTTCCAATTTCTTCAACGCTGTGCTTTCCCATTACCAGATCAATATGATGCATTTGGGTCCTGAATCCATTACTCTTCTTGCCATTTTCGCCTTTGTATGTGAGGCGATGATGGGCATCCCTCCTTCAGTTGCCTTGCTGCGCCACTTCTTCTCTTTGCGCCTCGTCGACCCCACCCAATGCTCGGGGTGCGTGAGCTTCATTGCCGCACCAGAAATAGCGGCTTCAGGGATTGATTTCAGCCTTCCTCCTCCCGCGTTTGGGTTCCGTGAGCGGTGGCTGTATGTGGATGTCGGGGTGCCCATCCCCCTGCTTTCGGAGCCGACATTGCCCGCTATCCCCAATTCGGGCTGGGGCCAGGAGACGCTCACGAGCCCCCGGCTCGTCTTCGTGTGGCATCGTCGCTTGACTTGAGGGCGCTCGGCGTGACGGCGCCCAAGGTGGTGAATGAGTTCCTCCTATGCCGCATTGCCCCTCTCCAGCGCCATTCCCACCGGATGTGGGCCTTCGGCGGGCGTGAGGACCGCATGAGGCTCCAGGAGGAGGACCTGACGCCTGAAGTGCTGAGGAAGGTTCTCATGATCCTGACTGGGGACCCTTCCCCTGGCAGCATCCGGCAAGGGGGTGCTTTGCTGTACCTTTGCTCGAACAGGGGTGACTTCGTGAAGCAGATGCCCAGCTTCGACGAATGGGGGCTCCGCCCTGCAGGCCTCATGGGACCTCGCAAGAACCCAGTTGTGGTGACTGCCCTTCCAGCTGCCCACGGCGGTCCTTCCTCGAGTGGTGGAACAGGGAGGCAAGGGCCACCGGAGGCTGAGGGGGCCTCCGCCGGGATGACGACGCCAGGCGGCACTCCTGAGGTGGCAGCTCAGGAGGCCCGCACTGCTGCGGCTGAAGGCGTTGAGCCGCGGCCCGCAGCTCCCGTGGCCGAGGCCCCTGAGGCCCCGGCTACCCTTCTTGGTGAGGCGACCGGCGGCGTGTGCTAGGACGACACCCCTGACGCTGGTCACCTTGGTGCTTCTTCCTCGTCGCAGGCTGACCCCTGCGCTGAACTCCTGGGCCGCTTCCACGTGGACTTCGAGGCTCTCCGGAAGAGAAGGGAGGCCTTGGGTGATGATTACCCTTGCCGCCTGCTGAAGCGCATGAAGTATTTCGCCATTGATGAGTAAGCCTTCTCCTTTCCTAGTTCCTTATTTTCCCGTTGCTTCGGCTGATCCTCGCTCCGCAGGGCCCTTCCTGCCGAGCTCATGGAGATGGCTGAGGAGCCATCCCCCCAGGCCTCGCCCTCTCCACTGTCTCCAAACGCTCCGAGCTCAAGCACTGCCCTTGTGGTGAGGCCAGTTGGAGAGGTGAGCCATCCTGTGGCGCACTATGGTTCTGCGCACCTCGCGACCCTCCTTCGCGAGCCTTCCCGGGGTATAGCCAGCTTGCCTTGGGCTCCTCGACTGGTCGTGGACGGCGATTGGCTGAGGTCGGCCCTTCGTTCTTCATTCGGGGACGAGCCGGCTCTAGGCCGGGCTTCTGATGAGGCGTGCCCGGCCATCGCGAGGGCGCCAGCCCCCAGCCCCCTGCCCAGAGGGGGAGTGCTGATTCGCGGCCCCCCGCACACACCTAGGGCGGATGACGACGCAGAAGACGTGCTCGAGCGCGCCCGGGAGCGCCACGCCCTTCGCCAAGGGTTTCTCCAGAGGGCGGCTGACGCAGTGAGCCAGCTTGGTGTAGAGCTCGCTGACGAAGACGCGCGCCTTGAAGCTGAGGGTCTGCGCCTAGCTGAAGAGGGGCGCAAGTTGAAGGTGGCCATTGCCCTTGCACGCCACCAGCGTGACCTCGACAATGAGGAAGCCGAGGTGTTGCTGGCGGCTTCACGGGAGGCCCGTTCCCGGGCCGTCGAGGAGGCCCGGGAGGCTGACCGGCGGCATGAGGCGGCGGAGGAGCGGGCGCGGAAGCTCCAGGCCTGGAGCAATTCCCTGGAGCAGCAGGTGGAGCTGCGTGAGACGGCCCTTGCATCGATGAAGGGGGCTTCGGTCGACCAGGCGGAGCTCCAGAGGCGCGAGGAGGCACTGACGCTGGAAGCTGCCGAGCGCGCCCGCGATCTTGAGCAGCTGGAGACGAGGGAGCGCTTGGTGACGCAGGCGGAGGACGATGTCGCTGCACGGGAGGCCCGAGTCCTGGAAGAGGTTGATCGCCGGGTGGCGACGGCCCGCTTGAACCTCGAGCGCGAGTTCGAGGAGAGGCTGGGGTTGATCAGGGCCGAAGCGGAAGGCAGGACCGCCGCCCTGAGGGCCAAGCTGGATGAAGTGACGCGGCGGGCCGACGCTTCGGGCCGCCCTTGGCGTGGCGCAGAGGAGCTGACTTCCTCCAGCGTTGAGGTGCTTCTTCTCGCCACGGGTGGACGCGGCCGAGGCCGTTGCGCGGCGGAACGAGGAAGAGATACACCAGCGGCAGATCCTGGAGCACGAGCATGGCCCTATGCTCCGCACGCTCCGAGAAAGAGCTAACACGGCCTTGGGCAACATCTGCGAGGTGACCGTTGGCGAGCTTCATGCAGTTAACTATGCTGGTAACCTCCAGTTCTTCACTGATGTGGTGACGCAGCTGGAGGTGCGGTCGGGCAGAGCCAACAGGTTGGTGGAGGAGAGGAGTCGCGCACTGCTCGGGCGTGCCTTTTCTCGCGTCTTCAGCCATCTTCGGGATATAGACCCCAACTTCGATTTTGATGCCGCCATCGCCCCAGTACCCCAGGAAGTCCGGGATGACCTGGCGCATTGGGTGGAGGACAACGTGGATGCCCTCGTCAGGGCCTTCGCTACTGACGACGACGGCGTGGTCGTGGCCGCTGATGAAGGCGGCGTGGTGAACGTCCCTGACACTGCTGACGGCGACGCGGAGGGAGATGGCGAGGCCAGCAACGCCAGCGATGATTCGGGAGGTGACCTCGAGGATGCATTGGGGGATTTATCCGATTGATCGCGTGCTGCTCCTGCTTTCTTATCCTGCGCAGACAGAGTTCGGGCTTGGCCCTGAAGGTTGTAAGAGCATTTTGGGAGGGGGAGCCCCTCGTGTAAAAACTTGCAGTTAGCGTATTAGTAGATGCAATATCACCCGTACGCCTGCGCCAAGTGGCTGGCCTTGCGACGAGCTGGCTGGCTTGTTTACCTTCGACCCGCGTGGGCCCCGAGATAGCCTGTGGAGCGCTGTGGCGCTCCGTGTGCTCCCTGAACGAGCCCATTGAACCTGTGATGAGAACCCCCTGAGAGGGCGCGGTGATGGCGGTCCGGTCTGCACGCATGCTAGGCCTAGCCCGGCTCGTGAGGGGCTCACGAGGGGAGGCAGCTGAGGCAAAGTGGTAACCAGAACGCGAGAGATTGCTCGAACGAGACTAAACACCCCTTCCCCGAACACACGCAAATCGCAAGCTCAACTCCAACTTAAATCCAAACGGGGGGGAAAGCGACAACCAAGGGGAAAAGCAAGAAAAGCAGAAAAAGCCGCGTCCGGCACCTAGTCTAGTCTTGGACGTCTTCTCACCAGCGCGGAGCTAAGTGCTGCCACTGGGCGTGGGAGGGAGCCCAGGCCCGAGGTCGGCGCCTCGAGACTCTGTATGCGTGTACAGCCCCACTCATTATTACGTGAGAGTGTCACGGGGCGGCGAGCTTCACAAGCACCGGGCCTTCTTCACAGGTACCGGCCTTGCTTCATATTGCCAGACGAGGGCCCCGCCTTGCGCCACACTCTAGTGCCATCGACGACGGCCGGAGACGAGGACGCCGCCGATGGGGTAGAGCGGTCGCCAGTTCCTCTGACGACCATGGGTCCTCTGCCGGGGGTAGGCCCTGAGGCACCTCCCCGGCAGAGGGCCTACCTCCTGAGGACGCCTTGCTCCGAACGCCACGGTGGTGATGCCGGATCTCGGCCCCTCTCCTGCAGCCCTCAGCGCCCTCCTCCTGAGGGGTAGGGAACTGCGGGATTGGGGCAGCCGTCCGCTGCGACGACCTGTACCTCCTGCGATCCATGGTTAGCGTATGCCTGCTCCTGAGGAATTAGTGGTACCCGATCATCGTTGCTTCCGGTAGCGCGGTCGACGGGCTTTCCTGGGCTCTGGAAGAGCTCAGCTTCTGGTGCCTCGTCCCCCTGCTTGGGCCGAGGAGCGAGCCGTGTTCGTCCTCCTGCGCGTGCCCTTGATCCATCATGTGGGGCACGTACTCTTCCGGGGCCGCCATCCCGAATGCTGCACCGTAGTGCCCCGTGTGCCACGCAGCCCTGCTTGAGGCGCCCACCTGGGGGTGGTAGCGCGGTGGCCCACTGGGGCCATGGGCCGTGGCGAGTCCTCCTTCGCTGGCCGGGGGCGGAGGCAGCGCCGCTGCTAGCCCGGTGCTGACGGCCTGGCTGGTGTTGGAGTGGCCTTGGAGTCCGCTTGGAGCTGCGCGGGCGTGCGTGGGGCCTCCGCGTGGGCCGCCTGGACTGAGGTGGCAGTTGGGTGCAGAAGGGTGAGCCCCGATGCGGCGGCTTCAGGAGCTCGCCACCCGCTCCAAGAAGACGTCGCGGCCGCCTCAAGCTCGCATTGCAGTAGCTCTCGGGCCACCGTGAGCGCTGCCCTTGAGTTCGCCGCTCCGTCGGTGTATGGGCGCTGCGGCGCGACATGGTTCGAGGCCCTCGCCGCCGACCGCGCTTGCCGCGGCGTGAGAGCTGTCGTTGTTTAACCGCTGCCGCCGCTGCAGCGCCGCTGCGGACCGCAAGCTGCCTGGGTATGGGGTCGCCCGGGGCGAGTGGCTCTGCGTGGGCGGGCCAGGCCGCCCAGGGATCAGGGTTGCCTGCCTGGTCGTCGGACATGATGATGACGATGCGACGGGGCGCGAAGCGGGAGAAGGCGGATTCCGGCGCACCCCTACCTGGCGAGCAAAATGTTGGATTTCGGGTTCCGGCAGACCCTCTAGGTTCGAACTCTGGGGTGCACGCGGAGATCTCGCCCCCTACCTACCTGCATCTCGTCGCCTTGCAAGGATCTAAAATACACAAAGAGCAACACAAGGGACACAAGGTTTATACTGGTTCGGGCCACCATTGTGGTGTAATACCCTACTCCAGTGTGTGGTGTGGTGGATTGCCTCAGGGGCTGATGATGAACAATACAAGGGAGAACAGCCTCATGAGGGTCATTCTTGGTCGGTGCGACGAACTGCTAGGGGGAGTTCGGTCGCTCTATCTCTCTAGGTTGCTTGACCTCTAGCTCTGTTCTGGATTCGGATCCTCGATCCCTCTACCCTGTGGGAGGCTAGTCCTATTTATAGGCAGGTGCCCTAGGCCTCTTCCCAAATATTGAGCGGGAAGGGCGCCAACAATTGGCCATTTTGAAGGGGAACATCTAGTACACTTATCCTAACTAAAGTTGGTCCTCGCCTATCAAAGGCTCTGATGGTGACGCCGGCTTGGGCTCCACGATGACCTCCTTCCTGCCGTTGTGATGGTCTTGGTCTTGTTGCACCGAAATGGTTGCCTTTGCTTGATGCTCTCGCCTGCGCTTGCCTCCCTTGCACCAAAGAGGAAGTGAGGACACTGCGCGAGTTGGCGCTCTCCTCGCGCCCTCGGTTGTCATGGCTTGCGTCACGGGAACCTCGTGAGGTACCCCGCCTTGATCTCTCCGCCTCCTCGCGAGCCAGCCTGACGAGGCCGTGCCTGAGGAGACTTCCTGTCGTCCGCCCCGCGAGGCTTGGCCCCTCGCGAGGGTCTTGAGCTTGTGCTGATGAAGATGGGCCGTGCTGGGCCACCCCTTGAGCCATGCCGCAGGCAGGCAAGTCTGGGTACCCCCGTTTCCAGAACGCCGACAACCACCTGGTACGTCGACAATGGCACCACCAACCACATCACCAATGAACTCGAGAAGGTGATCATGAAGAAGAAAAATACCACGGCATGGACCAAATCCACACTGCTAGTGGTGAATGTATGAGGATCCGTCACATTGGTCACTCAACTTTTAATACCCCTCATCGAAAAAATCCATCTTAATTTTTTTGCATGTTCCTAGTGCCAACAAAAATCTTCTTTCCGTTCATAAAATTGCTATTGATAATCATGTCTTCCTTGAGTTTCATCCTTACTTCGTTTTTACCAAGGATCAGGCAACGAGAAAAATACTCTATTGAGGTAGATGTGTTTGAAGGCTCTACCCGTTGATTCCGGAGCATAGAAGATTCAATAAACAAGCTTATGTGTTGTCAAACTTTCGGCAACACGGTGGCGCGATTGATTAGGATATCCTTCTTTTTTTATTTAGTTGAAAAATTGCTTAGGAGAAATAAGCTCCTGCATGTTGGTGAGGGCAATGTCAAAATTGTTGGTGATTTATGTCAGCGAGCTAAGGGTCATCAATTGCCTTATCCTATCTCTACTAGTGCTTCTACCAAACCCTTGCAATTAATATTTTCTTATGTTTGGGGCCCGACTCCTAGTCCTGTTGGTAGACACACCTATTATGTGAGTTTTATTGATGACTATAGTAAATTTTCATGGATCTACCTTCTTAAGAAACGATTCGATGTCTTCCAAGTTTTTCAAACTTTCAAGCACTCGTTGAACGCAAATTTGATAGTAAGATCATTGTGGTCCAATCTGATTGGGAAGGGGAATATGAAAAGTTGAATTCCTTCTTCCAAGCTCTTGGCATATCTCAGCATGTGTCATGTCCACATGCTCACCAACAAAAGTGTTCAACTGAACGCAAGCATAGACATATAGTTGAAGTGGGCCTAGCTCTCTTAGCCGGTGCCTCAACGCCTCAAAAAATTTGGGATGAAGCCTTTCTCACTACCGTTCACATTATTAATATGCTACCTAGTCGTGTCATCAATAATGAAACTCTGATAACCCACAAGTGTAGGGGATCACAACAGCTTTCGAGGGTAGAGTATTCAACCCAAATTTATTGATTCGACACAAGGGGAGCCAAAGAATATTCTCAAGTATTAGCAGTTGAGTTGTCAATTCAACCACACCTGGATAACTTAATATCTGCAACAAAGTGTTTAGTAGCAAGGTAATATGATAGTAGTGGTAACGGTAAAGAAAAGAGTAATGAAAGCAAAAGTAATATTTTTGGTATTTTGTAGTGATTGTAACAATAGCAACGAAAAAGTAAATAAGCGTAAACCGGTATATGGAAAGCTCGTAGGCATTGGATCGGTGATGGATAATTATGCCGGATGCGGTTCATCATGTAACAGTCATAACATAGGGTGACACAGAACTAGCTCCAATTCATAAATGTAATGTAGGCATGTATTCCGAATATAGTCATACGTGCTTATAGAAAAGAACTTGCATGACATCTTTTGTCCTACCCTCCCGTGGCAGCGGGTCCTAATGGAAACTAAGGGATATTAAGGCCTCCTTTTAATAGAGAACCGGAACAAAGCATTAGCACATAGTGAATACATGAACTCCTCAAACTATGGTCATCACCGGGAGTGGTCCCGATTATTGTCACTTCGGGTTGCCGGATCATAACACATAGTAGGTGACTATAGACTTGCAAGATAGGATCAAGAACTCACATATATTCATGAAAACATAATAGGTTCAGATCTGAAATCATGGCACTCGGGCCCTAGTGACAAGCATTAAGCATAGCAAAGTCATAGCAACATCAATCTCGTAACATAGTGGATACTAGGGATCAAACCCTAACAAAACTAACTCGATTACATGATAGATCTCATCCAACCCATCACCGTCCAGCAAGCCTACGATGGAATTACTCACGCACGGCGGTGAGCATCATGAAATTGGTGATGGAGGATGGTTGATGATGACGACAGTGACGAATCCCCCTCTCCGGAGCCCCGAACGGACTCCAGATCAGCCCTCTCGAGAGGTTTTAGGGCTTGGCGACGACTCTGTATCATAAAACGCGATGATTTCTTCTCCTTTATTTTTTTCTCCCTGGAAGCAAATATATAGAGTCGGAGTTGGCGTCGCAGGAGCTCCAGGGCGCCCACGAGGTAGGGGGGCGCACCCTAGGGGGGCGCCCCCACCTCGTGGGATGTGGTATGGCCCCCTGGTCTTCATCTTTGGCAAGGATTTTTTATTTTTAACTAGATGTTCCGTGGAGTTTCAGGACATTCCGATAACTTTGTTTTACGCACATAAAACAACATCATGGCAATTCTTTGAAAACAGCGTCAGTCCGGGTTAGTTCCATTCAAATCATGCAAGTTAGAGTCCAAAACAAGGGCAAAAGTGTTTGGAGAAGTAGATACGACGGAGACGTATCAACTCCCCCAAGCATAAACCTTTGCTTGTCCTCAAGCAATTCAGTTGACAAACTGAAAATGATAAAGAAAAACTTTTACAAACTCTGTTTGCTCTTGTTGTTGTAAATATGTAAAGCCAGCATTCAAGTTTTCAGCAAAGATTATAACTAACCACATTTGCAATAATTCTCAGGTCTCATGTTTACTCATATCAATAGCATAATCAACCAGCAAGCCATAATAATAAATCTCAGATGACAACACTTTCTCAAAACAATCATAATATGATATAACAAGATGGTATCTCGCTAGCCCTTTCTGAGACCGCAAAACATAAATGCAGAGCACCTCTAAAGATCAAGGACTGACTAGACATTGTAATTCATGAGTTATACGTCTCCAACGCATCTATAATTTATGAAGTATTCATGCTATTATATTATCCATCTTGGATGTTTTATGGGCTTTATTATCCACTTCTATATTATTTTTGGGACTAACCTATTGACCCAGAGTCCAGTGCCAGTTCGTGTTTTTTCCCTTGTTTCAGTATTTCGAAGAAAAGGAATATCAAACAGTCGAAACGGAATGAAATCAACTGGAGAAGTTATTTTTGGAAGGAAAGCTACCGGAAAAGCTTGGAGTGCACGTCAGGAAAGAAGGGAGGTGGCCACGAGGGTGGGGGTGCGCCCACCCCCCTAGGGCGCGCCCCTGCCTCATGGGCCCCCCGAAGCTCCACCGACGTACTCCTTTCACCCATATATACCCACGTACCCTAAAAACTTCGAAGACGAGAATAGATCTAGAGTTCCGCCGCCGCAAGCCTCTGTGGCCACCAAAAGTCAATCAGGACCCTGTTCCGGCACCCTGCCGGAGGGGGGAACCCTCACTGGTGGCCTTCTTCAACATCCCTGCGCTCAACATGACGAGGAGGGAGTAGTTCACCCTCGGGGCTGAGGGTATGTACCAGTAGCTATGTGTTTGATCTCTCTCTCTCTCTCTCGTGTTCTTGATTTGACACGATCTTGATGTATCGCGAGCTTTGCTATTATAGTTGGATCTTATGTTTCTTCTCCCACTCTACTCTCTTGTAATGGATTGAGTTTCGCCTTTGAAGTTATCTTATCGGATTGAATCTTTAAAGATTTGAGAACACTTGATGTATGTCTTGCCGTGCGTATCTGTGGTGACAATGGAATATCACGTGATTCACTTGATGTATGTTTTGGTGATCAACTTGCGGGTTCCGCCCATGAACCTATGCATAGGGGTTGGCACACGTTTTCATCGTGATTCTCCGGTAGAAACTTTGGGGCACTCTTTGAGGTTCTATGTGTTGGTTGAATAGATGAATCTGAGATTGTGTGGTGCATATCGTATAATCATACCCACAGATACTTGAGGTGACATTGGAGTATCTAGGTGACATTAGGGTTTTGGTTGATTTGTGTCTTAAGGTATTATTCTAGTACGAACTCTAGGGCTGTTTGTGACACTTATAGGAATAGCCCAACGGATTGATTGGAAAGAATAACTTTGAGGTGGTTTCGTACCCTACCATAATCTCTTCGTTTGTTCTCCGCTATTAGTGACTTTGGAGTGACTCTTTGTTGCATGTTGAGGGATAGGTATATGATCCAATTATGTTATTATTGTCGAGAGAACTTGCACTAGTGAAAGTATGAACCCTAGGCCTTGTTTCCTAGCATTGCAATACCGTTTACGTTCACTTTTACTACTTGTTACCTTGCTGTTTTTATATTTTCAGATTACAAAAACCTATATCTACCATCTATATTGCACTTGTATCACCATCTCTTCGCCGAACTAGTGTACCTATACAATTTACCCTTGTATTGGGTGTGTTGGGGACACAAGAGACTCTTTGTTATTTGGTTGCAGGGTTGTTTGAGAGAGACCATCTTCATCCTACACCTCCCACGGATTGATAAACCTTAGGTCATCCACTTGAGGGAAATTTGCTCTTGTCCTACAAACCTCTGCACTTGGAGGCCCAACAACGTCTGCAAGAAGAAGGTTGTGTAGTAGACATCAAGCTCTTTTACGGCGCTGTTGCGGGAGGTAAGTGCTTGAAGGTATATCTTTAGATCTTGCAATCGAATCTTTTGTTTCTTGTTTTATCACTAGTTTAGTTTATAAAAGAAAACTACAAAAAAATGGAATTGAGTTTGTCTCATACGCTTCATCTTTTTAATATCTTTTGTGAGTATGATGGAAAGGAAAATTGTGCCAAAGTGTTAGAAAAAGAATGCATTAAAATGTTTGGCACTAAATCTTTGAATTATGAGCATGATTGCAATGTTGTTAGTATGAACTCCTTGAATATCCATAGTACTAATGATGATTGCACTAGTCATGATTGAAAATATCTCCTATAAACATGTCAATTTTTGTGGAGTACATTGGGTTTGCAAGTACACACCAAATAGGGAAGATAGATATTGCAAGAGGCATAAGTACTTAGAAACTAAATTGTTGCAAGAAAGTCTTGATGATTGCGCTAAAAGATTCAATATTTTTTGCGCCCCTTGTGAACTTTGCAATGAACATGGTCATTTAAAGCTCCAATGCTATTTGTTTCATGATCAAGTCATGTCCAAATATTGTGATAATTTGATTACCCTTGAGCATCATAAAGAGCTCAGCCTTCTTTTGGGTTATGAAGAAATGAAACGTATAACTGAGGGTATTCCAAAATTTAATCTTGATAGATTTCTTGATTTTGATCTAGAAAAGATTTATATGTATTGTGCGGTGAATTGTATTGAAAATCCTTATATTGCCAATTACATAAAGAAAAGAAAACAAATAGAAGATGAATAGAATACTAATGAAAGGGAAGAGACTTCCCAATATCCTCCTATTATTTCTTATGATGAATCAGGTAACGAGAAGGAGCTTTCTGTTCAACCAATCTCATTAATAAGGGGCTCCAAAAATAGAATTGAACCCACACATGAGGTGGTGAAGAAGAAGAAAAGAAAAAGGAAGAGAGTTAAAAAGATATCTCCCCCAAATAATGTTGCTCCTATTATTGTTGTGCCTCATGAAAATGAATCAAAAATAATTGTGGAAGATGATGCACTTGATGATGATCTCGTTATGCCTATTGCTTGTTGTGATGATTATGATTGGGAAAATAATGATACTTCTTATGATCTTGAAAATCTTTTTGGAACTTGCTTGAAAGAATATAATAATTGCTATACTATTGGTGCTATCCATACTATTAATGATGAGAGTGATTATGCTTATGATATGAAAAGGCCCAAGCTTGGGGAAGCTATGTTTGATGAGAATGACATATTTGAGAATATATTTGCTGAAATTAATGTTTGTCCCAAGCTTTGGGATGCTACGTTTAATGAAGATGATATTTTTAGCCTCCCAAGTTTTGATATGCAAAGTTGTTATGATGATAGCATGCCTTCTACCTATGATGGTTATATTGATGAAAGTGGGTTTGGAAGAGTGTCAACTTTAGGAAGTAAAGGTCCCACTATCTTGGAGGATGTTGAATCTTCTGATAATTATGAAAGTGGATTTGGAGAGGTCATGACTTTATTTAGTGATGTATCCACTATTTCGGAAGAGGTTTCGATTGATTATGATGAGAACAAAGTTGCTACTTATGATGATTATTGTGATGAAACTTATGCTATAAAAAGTAGTGATGATTATATTTATAAAACTTGTAATGATTATGATTATCCTTTTTCTGAACATTACTCTTTTAATGTGGAAACAATTTATAGTATTCAAGTCTCTTATGATACTCCCACTATTCCGAATGAGAAGAATTTTGCTTATGTGGAGAGTAGTAAATTTTCTATGCAAGTAGATCATGAAAAGAATGCTTTAGGTGCTGGTTATATTGTTGAATTTATTGATTATGCTACTAAAAATTATTGTGAGGGAGGAATATATGCTTGTAGGAATTGCAATAATATCAAGTTTCCTCTTTATGTGCTTAAAATCTTGAAGTTATGCTTGTTTTGCCTTCCTATGCTAGTTGATTATTGTTCCCATAAGTTGTTTGCTCAAAAAATACCTATGCATAGGAAGTGATTTAGACTTAAATGTTCTAGTCATATTATTCATGATGCTCTCTTTATGTTTCAATTCTTATCTTTTATGTGAGCATCATTGAAATCATCATGCCTAGCTAGGGGCATTAAACGTTAGCGCTTGTTGGGAGGCAACCCAATTTTATTTTAGTTTCTTGCTTTTTGGTTCTGTTTAGTAATAAATAAATCATCTATCCTCTGTTTAGATGTGGTTTTGTGTTTTAATTAGTGTTTTTGCCAAGTAGAACCTTTGGGAAGACTTGGGTGAAGTCTTTATGATCATGCTGTAAAAAACAGAAACTTTAGCGCTCACGAGATTAGCTTCAACTTTTTACTGGAGAGTGCTATTTAGTTGATTATTTTTGCATATGATTACTAGACAAATTCCTCAGGTCCACCAATTTATTTTAGAATTTTTGGAGTTCCAGAAGTTTGCGTTAGTTACAGATTACTACAGACTGTTCTGTTTTTGACAGATTCTGCTTTTCGTGTGTTGTTTGCTTATTTTGATGAATCTATGGCTAGTAAAATAGTTTACAAACCATAGAGAAGTTGGAATACAGTAGGTTTAACACCAATATAAATAAATAATGAGTTCATTACAGTACCTTGAAGTGGTGCTTTTTTTCTTTCGCTAACGGAGCTCACGAGTTTTCTGTTGAGTTTTGTGTTGTGAAGTTTTCAAGTTTTGGGTAAAGATTCAATGGACTATAGAATAATGAGTGGCAAGAGCCTAAGCTTGGGGATGCCCAAGGCACCCCAAGGTTATATTCAAGGATAACCAAGAGCCTAAGCTTGGGGATGCCCTAGAAGGCATCCCCTCTTTCGTCTTCGTTCATCGGTAACTTTACTTGGAGCTATATTTCTATTCACCACATGATATGTGTTTTGCTTGGAGCATCATTTTATTTTCCTTTAGCTTTGCTTGCTGTTTGAATAAAGTATCAAGATCTGAAATTCTTAAATAAGAGAGAGTCTTCACATAGCCACATAATTATTTAACTACTCATTGATCTTCACTTATATCGTTTTGGAGTAGTTTGTCATTTACTCGTGTGCTTCACTTATATCTTATGAGTAAATGGTTGAATGATTTGAATGTCATAAATATGAAATTATATGTGTTTCATATGCTCATCCCATGGGGAGTAATACCTTCACATATAAGAAGTAGAGGTGGTAAATCTATTGAAGGTTAGCAAACATTGTATTGGTCACTTGAACAAATCATGAAAGAATATTGAAGGAAGAGAGATTTCACATATGATACTATCATGGACATCTTTTGTAATTGTGAGCACTCATTAAAATATGACATGATGAAAGGTTGATGTTGGACAAGGAAGACAACGTAATGGGTTATGTTTTCTTATATCCTAAATAGAGTATATTGTCATGGATCGCCTAACACGTTGAGCTTGCCTTTCCCCCTCATGCTAGCCAAATTCCTTGCACCAAGTAGAGATACTACTTGTGAATCCAAACTCCTTGAACCAAGTTTCTTCCATGAGTGTCCACCATATCTACCTATATGCGGTATTTACCGCTGCTCCAAGTAAATTTGCATGTGCCAAACTCTAAACCTTCAAATAATAATCTGTTTTGTATGCCCGAATCTCTCATGTAGCGACTATGGGTTAGCAGTATCTTCCATGCTAGGTGGGTTATTCTCACGATGAGTGGACTCCACTCATCATTCACGAGAAAATGGACGGTAACCGGGATGCCCAGTCCCATGATCAAAAGATCGAAATCAAATCAAAATAATTGCAAACAAAACTCCCCCAGGCTTGATGTTAGTTGGAGGCACCCGTTGTTTCGGGCAAGCCATGGATTGATGATTGTTGGTGGAGGGGGAGTAAAATCTTTACCTTTCTGCGTGGGAACCGCCTATGATTTATCTAGTATGGAAGATAGTGGGAACTCTTGGTCGTTATGTTGACAATGAAAGCATACCTCTCAAAATTATTTTCATCTCTGTTTTTGCTTCAAGCTCTGGCACCTCTGCAAATCCCTGCTTCCCTCTGCGAAGGGCCTATCTTTTACTTTTATGCAAGAGTCATGGTGATCTTCACCTTTCCCTTTTTCATTTTATCCTTTGGCAAGCACCTCGTGTTGGAAAGATTCTGATATATATATCCAATTGGATGTAAGGCATCATGAACTATTATTGTTGACATTACCCTCGAGGTAAAAGGTTGGGAGGCGAATCTATAAGCCCCTATCTTTCTCTGTGTCTGATTAAAACTTTCAACCCATAAATATCGCGTGAGTGTTAGCAATTGTGAAAGACTAAATGGTAGTTGAGTATGTGGAGTTTGCTAAATTAAAGCTCTGACATAGAATCTTCCGGAAAATAAGATGAATTGTAATTGTTTGATGACTAATATCACGGTATGTTAGCTTTCAAGAAAGTTTATGATCTATACTTTAACATGTGAATAGTTTGTTACTTGTTCATGCAAAGTTTTATGATATAAGCTACTGTTATGTAACATCCCAAAATTCTAAATTTTGGAATGTTATATTAAATAAATAACTATGCTTGTTGTCTGATTGTTTGTTTGAGTGATTGAGTGAAATTGAGTGGAATTTGAAATTTTTGAAAGTTGGATGAGAGGGAATAAAATGACTTTCCCAAAACTATCCCCTTTGCCCTTTTTGGATCACAATGAATTCAAGTTCATTCCAACACCAAACCCTAGAGTGAAGATGACATGACTTCTTCCATTTTGAAATGAAAAGGGTTTTGGAAAAAAAATTTAAATTTCATTTGGGAATATTTCAAATTCAAAGCTTTATGCAACTCAATGATTTTCATGAGGGAAGATAAAAATGACTTCTTCAATTATATGAAATATGAGTTGGAAGTTAAAAAGTATCAAGTTGAAAATCATTTGAAGGTGCTTTGGAACCCTCTTTCAAAATTTGAGTTTTGAATTTGAATTTCAAACTTTGGCATGTGGGAAACATTTCAAAAACTATGCCTGATAAATACTTGATCAAAAGTATGAGAAGAGCAAACATGACACTCCAAAAATATCAGAGGAAAACAATGCCAAAAGTTTTGAATTCAAACTTGAGATTTATTTGAATTTGAAAAAAATGAATTTTTATAAAGTTTGGATTTTGCCTTTGGAAAAATGTTCAAATGATAGGGAATATTTCCCTGATCATTTTGGTATATATATGTCCTATATAAAATATTTATAGATATTGTTTTATTTCTGTTTTTGTTTTATTTAAAAAATAAATTTTTAAAAGAAAAACCCCTCGGGCCACCGAACCACCCAGGCCCAGCCAGCGCCTCCCTCCGCAGCCCAAGGCCAGCCAGCTAGACCCGGCCCACAGGCCAGCCAATGAGCCACCGACCGGCCCTCCCCCTCTCTCCCTCGCCTGAAGCGACACGCCACGCCACCCGCCTCGCCTCTCTCTCTCTCTCACTGCCATGCTGACCCACCCCTTCTTCCTCCCCGCCCCACGCCACGCCATCGCTGGCGGATCGCCGGATCCCAAGGATCCGGATGCCGATTCCTCCCGATCCCTTTCCTTACCCGACGAGGCCCCGCCCTATAAAACCCCTCCGCACCCGTTCCCCCTCGCCTCGCGGACCTCCTCTCCCTCCCTTCGTGCTCATGGGGAGTCAAGCTCCTCCGCCGCCAAAGTCGCTGCTGCCGACGCCTCTAGCCCTCCGAGCTCCCGACCCCACCGAACTCCTCACGGCCTTCCCGCACCAAGACGGGCGACTCCCGGAGCTCCCGACGCCGAAGCCCCGACGCACTTCCGCCGCCCGCCGCTGCCGAGTCCGTAAGCCCCCGCATCCCTCTCCCCCGTCCGATCGTAGATCTACGGCTAAGATTAGAAGCCCCCGAAGGGGTAGGTTTTATTTATAAAACCGTCCGGTCCGATCGGTTTAGTTTTTAGTTTAGGTTTTTATTTTAGGCCCGGTTCATTTAGTTTAAACCTAGGCCCGTTTAGACTAAGTTACGCACAGGGCACAGTATAGGCCCATTAGGCCTTTTTCTTTTTATTTGATTTTCTGCTTTTAGCTTAATAGTTTCAGTTTTCAAAAAAGTATATCTTTTATTCTTTTTAGTATTTTTGAGTGATTCTTTTTTTGTTGGATTGCAAATTTTATGTAGTTTCTGAAAAATATATATATAGCTATGTTAAAAATAATTAAAAATGCTTTAATATTGTTTTAGCCAGAATAGCAAATCTGCTATAACTTTAGTTAGAAAAATTATTTTTGCATGATTCTTTTGTCACCACTTTATTTTGACATTGCCAAACCCTAGAAATTTATTTGGGTATTTTAGGATTAATAAATAATTAGTTTTAGACAGAATCTTCTTAATCCTAATTAATTAACTAGTTCCTGTTTTCCTAATTAATTAATTAGTAAATTAATTTATTTTTAACTTGTGATTAGTTATTCTAGGTTAGTTTCTGTCATTCTAGTAGATGAACTTTTATTTATAATTAATAAAAGTTTTAAATTATTTTTCTTAATAGAAATTGGATTAGGCCTAGAATGAGTTTTATAATAGCTTTTTAATTAATTCTTTTTGCTCCTAGTTACTTAGTGAATCCTTTTCTGTTTAGTTAACTTAAAACCATGATTAGGTTATGTTAGAAAATTTCTATGATATAAAACTATTTTGTTATTTGTTGAAGTAGGAAACTTGAGTGGCCTTTTCTTTGAGTTTTTCTTTTGGATTTGGTTTTGGTTGTTTTGTTGTGTTATGTTACTTTTGTTATGTTGTGTTATGTGATCCTATTGCTATGTGCTTATTATAGTTATTGTTTGCCTCGGTAGAATTTCCGGAGTGCGAAGATTTCTACTACGAAACCCTAGTTTTTTCGAAGATCGTCAACCAGGCAAGTTCACTTTGACCATTGTTTTCTTACCTATGTTTTATTGCATTTAGTGGCACCATTGCAACCACCCCTCAGTAGTGTTATTGAATCCTTGTAGTTGAGTAGTATGCATGAGGTAGGAACCCATCACCCTGTTACCAAGCCCGGGACGTCATTTGTTTTAATGCTACGCTATAGTAGACGGGGTTTGGTATGAGTGCTCGAGAGTGGTGTGAAGAAGGAGAACTCTATGTCAATGACGACAACTCCATGATGGAATCTGCAAGGACTGCATCTTCAAGACCTCAAGACTTCAAGACTCGAGACAGGATTTTCAATACACACTACTGGGTGAAGGACGGTTGACGGGCACACAGGAGAACCCAGTGGTTGGCCGGGATGCATGGAGAAGCGCCATGACATCTTGCGGAAAGCTTCACCCAGACTCAAAGAGACGGAAGAATACTTCATGCCTGGAAGCTTACCTGTGCAACCGCAAGTCATTATGGGCTCTGGCTTGGTTGACCTTAGTTGTGACTCTGGCTGGGACGGTACTAGCAGATGTAGAATGACGGTAGGATTGGATGGGTACCGGACAGTGGTCAGAGGAACTCTTCGGAAGACCATGTTTCGGTCGTCTTGTTCTCAAACACCCATAGTGCGAGAACGTAAAAAGAGGGATCGAATCTTGCGGGTAAAGTGTACAAACCTCTGCAGAGGTTTAAACCTAATCGATTAGCCGTGTCCCCGGTTACGGACAATTTGAGCATCCGGACTTGGATCTATCTCGAACTCTCAACACCGGATTGATAACTTAATTGTGGGCAACATATGATGAATTTTGGGCTATGAGACATCGGTTGGCGGAACCATGTCATGATAGAAAACTCCTTAGTGCAGACTTCATTCTATTCCTTTGATGTAGGTAAAATAAAATCAGCCTTTACGCAAAACAAAACTCAGATACTGAGCCATAAAGCCATATTGCATATAGTATAGTTTTATCATCTGCTTTTCTCATATTGTGATCTTGCCGGTACATTCAATGTCTTGACCTACACGGCTGCAACGTATCATGTTGCAGATATTTCCTCGACGAGTAAGAGTTACGATACAGGGTTACGGTCTACACTCAACCTCGCCGATGGCGTTGATGGGACTCCACACCCGCTTGACTTGTTTCACCGAGTATTATGAGGTATATATCAGTTTTACGTTATTTATGCATGTGATTGAACTTTGATATATACATTGATGTCTTGTGTGTGCCAAAGATACTGATCCGTGGATGGCATAAGAATACGTAGGCTTGACTGCCACGAGGTCGGGTCGCCACTGAGAGATGGTATCGAGCACATGTTGATTGTAGGACGTGACCCTAGAAACCGGAAAAGCCCTTATGACAGGATATATCAATAACTTTATTTACAAAAATACTCTTACTACTAATCTTTTATTAATTTATCAAATAGAACATCTCACATCAAATATTTAGAATATACCCTTATCCTTTGATCACCCGGGGATCAATCAAGACGCCCAAGAAGGATTTGATATCGAGAACTGATGACCCCTTCAGAGTAAAGAGGATTTCACCATGTATTAGAAGCTACAACAGTTGAAGACTCCGAAGATTTGAAGAATCAGAAGAATTATTTGACCTTTAGAGACCAAACCCTGTTATACACCTACGTTAGATGCGACGATTTGTGAGCTGTCATTTGTTTGATGTTTTTTTTGGCAGCCACAAAGTAAAACTTGTTTAATCAAAAACTATTGTTTGTATTGTGTATATATCCCTCCCCACCTCTCTCTCATCTCACCTTAAAACCCTTGAACCCCATAGATGATGAATGAAGTTGGACTGATATTCTTCGGATCAAGACTTCACCGGAGGCGTAGCTATGGATGCGAACATGGAGAATCACTGGGAACAATTTGGTTTCAAGGAAGTATGAGGTCCAATACGCTCTTCAAGATTTCTTTTAAAGTGCTGCAACCTGGTGGAGAATGCATCAATCCCTACAAGGATTTAAAGGAGCAAGAACTTGGGAGGAATTCAAGAAGACCACGATGAGATCACGTCTTATCCGGAAGCACAATGATACACCAAGAAATAAACCTTGTGCCCGCAAGATTTATGGAGAAATAGGACACACCCAGAAGGTTACGCAAAAACCTGAGAGTGGTGAAGTAACGATAGATGTTTCGTTTGGCTTGCAGAAACCATGGAATTACTCGAACCCAGTTCGAGAACAAGAGAATTTCTGCAATGCTTGTGAGTATGCCCAAGTGCTAGAATACGTGATTCACTGTTTACGTATGTGGTAATGATTCAAGTACGGGATGGATTGGCCCCCATACCGTAGACTTCTATCATGAACTATCATATGTTGATGGAAAATCAGAGAGCCTCGAAAACCTTAGAAGAGTGTCGACACGATAAGCCATAAAACCATAGAATGGTAGTACGATGGAATCCTTTACAGGCAACTGATGCCAATCGTAGGATATACGGTGAAGTTCAACCCAGAACCGTTTCTGCAGGAGAAACCATTAATGGTAGACCACCATGAGTGTTTCGATAGTTGTCTAGAATGGACACGCAGAACCGATCAGCTAAGAAGATCCAGTCTCGCATTTAACTTCAACTTTGACGAACCGACCCAAGCTTTTGAGGAAAACTCTATGCTTCCGATGTAAGAGCTTTAATGAAGGAGCTATTGTAAGATATGTGAAGAGACATACATTGTCAGCCCTCGGAGGAAATATCTCGAGTTTATTGGAACCATGACCTTGTTTTTAAGTGTGGTAGCACCCACGACCTTTCCGACCCAGACATTTACTACTAGAAGACCCCAACCCCTAACCTTTTCTTGTTAGTTTCTTGAATCTCGAGGACGAGATTCATTTTAAGTGTGGTAGGTTTGTAACATCCCAAAATTCTAAATTTTGGAATGTTATATTAAATAAATAACTATGCTTGTTGTGTGATTGTTTGTTGGAGTGATTGAGTGAAATTGAGTGGAATTTGAAATTTTGAAAGTTGGATGAGAGGGAATAAAATGACTTTCCCAAAACTATCCCTTTGCCCTTTTTGGATCACAATGAATTCAAGTTCATTCCAACACCAAACCCTAGAGTGAAGATGACATGACTTCTTCCATTTTGAAATGAAAAGGGTTTTGGAAAAAAAATTTAAATTTCATTTGGGAATATTTCAAATTCAAAGCTTTATGCAACTCAATGATTTTCATGAGGGAAGATAAAAATGACTTCTTCAATTATATGAAATATGAGTTGGAAGTTAAAAAGTATCAAGTTGAAAATCATTTGAAGGTGCTTTGGAACCCTCTTTCAAAATTTGAGTTTTGAATTTGAATTTCAAACTTTGGCATGTGGGAAACATTTCAAAAACTATGCCTGATAAATACTTGATCAAAAGTATTAGAAGAGCAAACATGACACTCCAAAAATATCAGAGGAAAACAATGCCAAAAGTTTTGAATTCAAACTTGAGATTTATTTGAATTTGAAAAAATGAATTTTTATAAAGTTTGGATTTTGCCTTTGGAAAAATGTTCAAATGATAGGGAATATTCCTGATCATTTTGGTATATATATGTCCTATATAAAATATTTATAGATATTGTTTTATTTCTGTTTTTGTTTTATTTAAAAAATAAATTTTTAAAAGAAAAACCCCTCAAGGCCAAAGCCACCCCAGCCCAGCCCGGCGCCGCCTCCTCCGCAGCCCAAGGCCAGGCCCAGCTAGACCCGGCCCACAGGCCAGCCAATGAGCCACCGACCGCCCAGCTCCCCTCTCCCTCCCTCGCCCGAAAGCCACGGCCACCGCCGCCTCGCCTCTCTCTCTCTCACTGCCTGCTGACCCACCCTTCTTCCTCCCCGCCCACGCCACGCCATCGCTGGCATGGATCGCGGATCCCGAAGGATCCGGATGCCGATTCCTCCCCGATCCCTTTCCTTACCCGACGAGGCCCCGCCTATAAAACCCTCCCCGCACCCGTTCCCCCTCGCCTCGGGACCTCCTCTCCCTCCCGCTCGTGCTTTTGGAGCCAAGCTCCCTCACGCCAAAGTCGCCGCGTGGCGCCCTAGCCCTCCCTGAGCTCCCGACCCCACCGAACTCCTCGGCCTTCCACTCAAGACGGCGACTCCCGGGAGCTCCCGGCCTCAAGCTCCGACGCACTTCCGCCGCCGCCGCCGCCGTCGCCGGAGTCCGGTAAGCCCCCCGGCATCCCTCTCCCCCGTCCGATCGTAGATCTACGGCTAAGATTAGAAGCCCCCGAAGGGGTAGGTTTTATTTATAAAACCGGCCGGTCCGATCGGTTTAGTTTTTAGTTTAGGTGTTTATTTTAGGCCCGGTTCGCTTTAGTTTAAACCTAGGCCCGTTTAGACTAAGTTACGACATGTACGTGATAGGCCCATTAGGCCTTTTTCTTTTATTTGATTTTCTGTTTTTTTAATAGTTTCAGTTTTCAAAAAAGTATATCTTTTATTCTGTTTAATATTTTGAGTGATTCTTTTTTGTTGGATTGCAAATTTTATGTAGTTTCTGAAAAATATATATATAGCTATGTTAAAAATAATTAAAAATGCTTTAATATTGTTTTAGCCAGAATAGCAAATCTGCTATAACTTTAGTTAGAAAAATTATTTTTGCATGATTCTTTTTGTCACCACTTTATTTTGACATTGCCAAACCCTAGAAATTTATTTGGGTATTTTAGGATTAATAAATAATTAGTTTTAGACAGAATCCTCTTAATCCTAATTAATTAACTAGTTCCTGTTTTCCTAATTAATTAATTAGTAAATTAATTTATTTTTAACTTGTGATTAGTTATTCTAGGTTAGTTTCTGTCATTCTAGTAGATGAACTTTTATTTATAATTAATAAAAGTTTTAAATTATTTTCTTAATAGAAATTGGATTAGGCCTAGAATGAGTTTTATAATAGCTTTTTAATTAATTCTTTTTGCTCCTAGTTACTTAGTGAATCCTTTTCTGTTTAGTTAACTTAAAACCATGATTAGGTTATGTTAGAAAATTTCTATGATATAAAACTATTTTGTTATTTGTTGAAGTAGGAAACTTGAGTGGCCTTTTCTTTGAGTTTTTCTTTTGGATTTGGTTTTGGTTGTTTTGTTGTGTTATGTTACTTTTGTTATGTTGTGTTATGTGATCCTATTGCTATGTGCTTATTATAGTTATTGTTTGCCTCGGTAGAATTTCCTGAGTGCGTAAGATTTCTACTACGAAACCCTAGTTTTTTCGAAGATCGTCAACCAGGCAAGTTCACTTTGACCATTGTTTTCTTACCTATGTTTTATTGCATTTAGTGGCACCATTGCAACCACCCCTCAGTAGTGTTATTGAATCCTTGTAGTTGAGTAGTATGCATGAGGTAGGAACCCATCACCCTGTTACCAAGCCCGGACGTCATTTGTTTTAATGCTACGCTATAGTAGACGGGTTTGGTATGAGTGCTCGAGAGTGGTGTGAAGAAGGAGAACTCTACGTCCAATGACGACAACTCCATGATGGAATCTGCAAGGACTGCATCTTCAAGACCTCAAGACTTCAAGACTCGAGACAGGATTTTCAATACACACTCTTTGGGTGAAGGATTTGTTGACGGGCACCTGGAGAACCCGGTGGTTGGCGGGATGCATGGAGAAGCGCCATGACATCTTGCGGAAAGCTTCACCTGACTCAAAGAGACGGAAGAATACTTCACGCGGAAGCTTACCTGTGCAACCGCAAGTCATTATGGGCTCTGGCTTGGTTGACCTTAGTTGTGACTCTGGCTGGGACGGTACTAGCAGATGTAGAATGACGGTAGGATTGGATGGGTACCGGACAGTGGTCAGAGGAACTCTTTGGAAGACCATGTTTCGGTCATCTTGTTCTCAAACACTCAGAAGTGCGAGAACGTAAAGAGAGGGATCGAATCTTGCGGGTAAAGTGTACAAACCTCTGCAGAGGGTTAAACCTAATCGATTAGCCGTGTCCCGATTACGGACAATTTGAGCATCTGGACTTGGATCTATCTCGGAACTCTCAACACCGGATTGATAACTTAATTGTGGGCAACATATGATGAATTTTGGGCTATGAGACATCGGTTGGCGGAACCATGTCATGATAGAAAACTCCTTAGTGCAGACTTCATTCTATTCCTTTGATGTAGGTGAAATAAAATCAGCCTTTACGCAAACAAAACTCAGATCTGAGCCATAAAGCCATATTGCATATAGTATAGTTTTATCATCTGTTTTCTCATATTGTGATCTTGCCGGTACATTCAATGTACTGACCTACACGGCTGCAACGTATCATGTTGCGTATATTTCCTCGACAGTAAGAGTTACGACAGTGGTTACGGTCTACACTCAACCCGCCGATGGCGTTGATGGGACTCCACACCCGCTTTGACTTGTTTCATTGAGTATTATGAGGTATATATCAGTTTTACGTTATTTATGCATGTGATTGCACTTTGATATATACATTGATGTCTTTGTGTGCCAAAGATATCGATCCGTGGATGGCACAAGAATACGTAGGCTTGACCGTCTGAGGTCGGGTCGCTACATGTTATGAAATATAATGATGCTAGAAAAGGGTGATTGAAATTATCATTGATCAAACTTGTGCACCTACTAGCATTCACACTTCATAAATTATTTCTTTTATCATTTACCTACTCGAGGACGAGCAAGAATTAAGCTTCAGGATGCTGATACGTCTCCAACGTATCTATAATTTATGAAGTATTCATGCTATTATATTATCCATCTTGGATGTTTTATGGGATTTATTATCCACTTTTATATTATTTTTGGGACTAACCTATTGACCCAGAGCCCAGTGCAAGGCCTCGCTTTTTCCCTTGTTTCCGATTTCAAGAAAAGGAATATCAAACAGACTCGAAACAGAATGAAATCAACTGGAGAAGTTATTTTTTGAAGTAAAGCTACCGGAAAAGCTTGGAGTGCACATCAGGAAAGAAGGGAGGTGGCCACGAGGGTGGGGGCGCGCCCCCTGCCTCGTGGGCCCCCCGAAGCTCCACCGACGTACTCCTTTCACCCATATATACCCACGTACCCTAAAAACTTCGAAGACGAGAACAGATCTGGAGTTCCGCCGCCGCAAGCCTCTGTGGCCACCAAAAGTCAATCGGGACCCTGTTCCGGCACCCTGCCGGAGGGGGGAACTCTCACCAGTGGCCTTCTTCATCATCCCGGCGCTCTCCATGACGAGGAGGGAGTAGTTCACCCTCGGGGCTGAGGGTATTTACCAGTAGCTATGTGTTTGATCTCTCTCTCTCTCTCTCTCTCTCTCTCTCGTGTTCTTGATTTGGCACGATCTTGATGTATCGCGAGCTTTGCTATTATAGTTGGATCTTATGTTTCTTCTCCCCTCTACTCTCTTGTAATGGATTGAGTTTCCCTTTGAAGTTATCTTATCGGATTGAGTCTTTAAAGATTTGAGAACACTTGATGTATGTCTTGCCGCATGCGTATCTGTGGTGACAATGGGATATCACGTGATTCACTTGATGTATGTTTTGGAGATCAACTTGCGGGTTCCGCCATGAACCTATGCATAGGGGTTGGCTGCGTTTTCGTCGTGATTCTCCGGTAGAAACTTTGGGGCACTCTTTGAGGTTCTATGTGTTGGTTGAATGGATGAATCTGAGATTGTGTGATGCATATCGTATAATCATACCCACGGATACTTGAGGTGACATTGGAGTATCTAGGTGACATTAGGGTTTTGGTTGATTTGTGTCATAAGGTGTTATTCTAGTACGAACTCTAGGGCTGTTTGTGACACTTATAGAAATAGCCCAACGGATTGATTGGAAAGAATAACTTTGAGGTGGTTTCGTACCCTACTATAATCTCTTCGTTAGTTGTCCGCTATTAGTGACTTTGGAGTGACTCTTTGTTGCATGTTGAGGGATAGGTATATGATCCAATTATGTTATTATTGTTGAGAGAACTTGCACTAGTGAAAGTATGAACCCTAGGCCTTGTTTCCTAGCATTGCAATACCGTTTACGCTCACTTTTACCACTTGTTACCTTGCTGTTTTTATATTTTCAGATTACAAAAACCTATATCTACCATCTATATTGCACTTGTATCACCATCTCTTCGCCGAACTAGTGCACCTATACAATTTACCATTGTATTGGGTGTGTTGGGGACACAAGAGACTCTTTGTTATTTGGTTGCAGGGTTGTTTGAGAGAGGCCATCTTCATCCTACACCTCCCACGGATTGATAAACCTTAGGTCATCCACTTGAGGGAAATTTGCTACTGTCCTACAAACCTCTGCACTTGGAGGCCCAACAACGTCTACAAGAAGAAGGTTGTGTAGTAGACATCAATGACTCAACATAAAAGTAAATAGATAGGCCCTTCGCAGAGGGAAGCAGGGGTATGTAGAGGTGCCAGAGCTCGGTTTTGAAATAGAGATAAATAATATTTTGAGCGGTATACTTTCATTGTCAACATAACAACTAAGAGATGGCGATATCTTCCATGCTACACACATTATAGGCAGTTCCCAAACAGAATGGTAAAGTTTATACTCCCCCTCCACCAACAAGCATCAATCCGTGGCTTGCTTGAAACAACGAGTGCCTCCAACTAACATCAGGTCCCAGGGGGAGTTTTGTTTGCAATTATTTGATTTAGTTTGCACAAAGCATGGGACTGGGCTGTTGGGGAACGTAGTAATTTCAAAAAAATTCCTACGCACACGCAAGATCATGGTGATGGCATAGCAACGAGAGGGGAGAGTATTGTCCATGTACCCTCGTAGACCGTAAGAGGAAGCGTTATGACAACACGGTTGATGTAGTCGTACGTCTTCACGATCCGACCGATCCAAGTACCGAACGTACGGCACCTCCGAGTTCAGCACACGTTCAGCTCGATGACGATCCCTGGACTCCGATCCAGCAAAGTGTCGGGGATGAGTTCCGTCAACACGACGGCGCAGTGACGATGATGATGCTCTCATCGCGCAGGCTTCGCCTAAACTCCATGACGATATGACCGAGGTGGAATATGGTGGAAGGGGGCACCACACACGGCTAAGGAACGATTCAGATATCAACTTGTGTTCTGGGGTGCCCTTGCCCCGTATATAAAGGAGGGAGGGGAGGTGCGGCTGCCCCCAAGGGGTGCGCTGAGGAGTCCTACTCCCACCGGAGTAGGAGTCCCCTCTTGCCTTGTTGGAGAAGGAAAGGGGAGGGAAAGAGGAAAGGGGGCGCCCCCATCCTTGTCCTATTCGGACTAGGGAAGGGCGCCCGGCCTGCCCTGGCCGGCCCTCCTCTTCTCCCTCATGGCCCACTAAGGCCCATTATCCCCCGGGAGGGTTCCGTAACCCCCCGGTGTTCCGGTAAAATCCCGATTTCACCCGGAACCATTCCGATATCCAAATATAGGCTTCCAATATATCAATCTTTATGTCTCGACCATTTCGAGACTCCTCGTCATGTTCGTGATCACATCCGGGACTCCGAACAAACTTCGGTACATCAAAACTTATAAACTCATAATAAAACTGTCATCGTAACGTTAAGCGTGTGGACCCTACGGGTTCGAGAACTATGTAGACATGACCTAGAACTATTCTCGGTCAATAACCAATAGTGGAACCTGGATGCTCATATTGGTTCCTACATATTCTACGAAGATCTTTATCGGTCAAACCGCATAACGACATACGTTGTTCCCTTTGTCATCGGTATGTTACTTGCCCGAGATTCGATCGTCGGTATCCAATACCTAGTTAATTCTCATTACTGGCAAGTCTCTTTACTCGTTCCGTAATACATCATCTCGCAACTAACTTATTAGTTGCAATGCTTGCAAGGCTTATGTGATGTGTATTACCGAGAGGGCCCAGAGATACCTCTCCGACAATCGGAGTGACAAAACCTAATCTCAAATACGCCAACCCAATATGTACCTTTGGAGACACCTGTAGTACTCCTTTATAATCACCCGATTACGTTGTGACGTTTGGTAGCACCAAAGTGTTCCTCCCAGAAATGTGAGTTGCATAATCTCATAGTTACGTGAACATGTATAGGTCATGAAGAAAGCAATAGCAATATACTAAACGATCAAGTGCTAGGCTAACGGAATGGGTCATGTCAATCACATCATTCTCCTAATGATGTGATCCCATTAATCAAATAACAACACATGTCTATGGTTAGGAAACATAACCATCTTTGATTAATGAGCTAGTCAAGTAGAGGCATACTAGTGACTATATGTTTGTCTATGTATTCACACATGTATCATGTTTCTGGTTGATACAATTCTAGCATGAATAATAAACATTTATCATGATACGAGGAAATAAATAATAACTTTATTATTGCCTCTAGGGCATATTTCCTTGGGCCTCCCACTTGCACTAGAGTCAATAATCTAGATTACACAAGAATGATTCTAACACCCATGGAGTCTTGGTGCTGATCATGTTTTGCTCGTGGAAGAGGCTTAGTCAACGGGTCTGCAACATTCAGATCCGTATGTATCTTGCAAATCTCTATGTCTCCCACCTGGACTTGGTCCCGGATGGAATGGAAGCATCTCTTGATATGCTTGGTCCTCTTGTGAAATCTGGATTCCTTTGCCAAGGCAATTGCACCAGTATTGTCACAGAAGATCTTCGTTGGTCCCGATGCACTAGGTATGACACCTAGATCGGAAATGAACTCTTTCATCCAGACTCCTTCATTTGCTGCTTCCGAAGCAGCTATGTACTCCGCTTCACATGTAGATCCCGCCACGACGCTTTGTTTAGAACTGCACCAACTAACAGCTCCACCATTTAATAAAAACACGTATCCGGTTTGCGATTTAGAATCGTCCGGATCAGTGTCAAAGCTTGCATCGACGTAACCATTTACGACTAGCTCTTTGTCACCTCCATATACGAGAAACATATCCTTAGTCCTTTTCGTGTATTTCGGGATGTTCTTGACCGCTGTCCGATGATCCATTCTGGATTACTTTGGTACCTTCCCGCAAAGCTTATTGCTAAGCATACGTCAGTCCGGTACACAACATTGCATACATGATAGAGCCTATGGCTGAAGCATAGGGAACATCTTTCATTTTCTCTCTATCTTCTGCTGTGGTCGGGCATTGAGTTTGACTCAATTTCACACCTTGTAATACTGGTAAGAATCCTTTCTTTGCACGATCCATTTTGAAATTTTTCAAAATTTTATCAAGGTATGTGCTTTGTGAAAGTCCAATCAAGCGTCTTGATCTATCTCTATAGATCTTGATGCCCAATATGTAAGCAGCTTCACCGAGGTCTTTCATTGAAAAACTTTTATTCAAGTATCCTTTTATGCTATCCAGAAATTCTATATCATTTCCAATCAATAATATGTCGTCCACATATAATAACAGAAATGCTACAGAGCTCCCACTCACTTTCTTGTAAATACAGTCTTCTCCAAAAGTCTGTATAAAACCATATGCTTTGATCACACTATCAAAGCGTTTATTCCAACTCCGAGAGGCTTGCACCAGACCATAAATTGATCGCTGGAGCTTGCACACTTTTTTAGCTCCTTTTGGATCAACAAAACCTTCTGGTTGCATCATATACAACTCTTCTTCTAGAAATCCATTCAGGAATGCAGTTTTGACATCCATTTGCCAAATTTCATAATCATAAAATGCAGCAATTGCTAACATGATTCGGACAGACTTAAGCATCTCTACGGGTGAGAAAGTCTCATCGTAGTCAACTCCTTGAACTTGTCGAAAACCTTTCGCAACAAGTCGAGCTTTATAGACAGTTACATTACCATCGACGTCAGTCTTCTTCTTAAAGATCCATTTATTCTCAATGGCTTGCCGATCATCGGGCAAGTCAACCAAAGTCCATACTTTGTTCTCATACATGGATCCTATCTCAGATTTCATGGCTTCCAGCCATTTTGCGGAATCTGGACTCACCATCGCTTCTTCATAGTTTGTAGGTTCGCCATGGTCAAGTAACATGACTTCCAGAATAGGATTACCGCACCACTCAGTGCGGATCTTACTATGGTTGACCCACGAAGTTCAAGAGAAACTTGTTACGAAGTTTCATGATCAATATCATTAGCTTCCTCACTAATTGGTGCGGTTGTCACAGGAACCGGTTCTTGTGATGAACTACTTTCCAATAAGGGAGCAAATATGCTTATCTCATCAAGTTCTACTTTTCTCCCACTCACTTCTTTCGAGAGAAACTCTTTTCTAGAAAGGATCCGAATTTAGCAACGAAAATCTTGCCTTCAGATCTGTGATAGAAGGTGTACCCAATAGTCTCTGTTGGGTATCCTATGAAGACACATTTCTCCGATTTAGGTTCGAGCTTATCAGGTTGAAGTTTCTTCACATAAGCATCGCAACCCCAAACTTTAAGATACGACAACTTTGGTTTCTTGCCAAACCATAGTTCATAAGGCGTCGCTTTCAACGGATTTTGATGGTGCCCTATTTAACGTGAATGCGGCCGTCTCTAAAGCATAACCCCAAAACGATAGCGGTAAATCAGTAAGAGACATCATAGATCGCACCATATCTAGTAAAGTACGATTCTGACGTTCGGACACACCATTTCGTTGTGGTGTTCCGGTGGCGTGAGATTCTTGAAACTATTCCGCATTGTTTCAAATGTAAACCAAACTCGTAACTCAAATATTCTCCTCCATGATCAGATCGTAGAAAATTTATTTTCTTGTTACGATGATTTTCCACTTCACTCTGAAATTCTTTGAACTTTTCAAATGTTTTAGATTTGTGTTTCATTAAGTAGATATACCCATATCTGCTCAAATCATCTGTGAAGGTGAGAAAATAACGATATTCGCCAAGTGCTTCAACATTCATTGGACCACAAACATTAGTATGTATGATTTCCAACAAATCAGTTGCTCGCTCCATAGTTCCGGAGAACGTCGTTTTAGTCATCTTGCCCATGAGGCACGGTTCGCAAGTACCAAGTGATTCATAATCAAGTGATTCCAAAAGCCCATAAGTATGGAGTTTCTTCATGCGTTTTACACCGATATGACCCAAACGGCAGTGCCACAAATAAGTTGCACTATCATTATCAACTCTGTATCTTTTGGTTTCAACACTATGAATATGTGTATTACTACTATCGAGATTTAATAAAATAGACCACTCTTCAAGGGTGCATGACCATAGAAGATATTATTCATATAAATAGAACAACCATTATTCTACGACTTAAATGAATAACCGCCTCGCATCAAACAAGATCCAGATATAATGTTCATGCTTAACGCTGGCACCAAATAACAATTATTTAGGTCTAAAACTAATCCCGATGGTAGATGTAGAGGTAGCGTGCCGACCGCGATCACATCGACTTTGGAACCATTTCCCACGCGCATCGTCACCTCGTCCTTAGCCAATCTTCGGCAATCCGTAGTTCCTGTTTCGAGTTGCAAATATTAGCAATGTAACCAGTATCAAATACCCGTGTACCATCATGCGAGTATTAGTAAGGTACACATCAATAACATGTATATCATATATACCTTTGTTCACTTTGCCATCCTTCTTATCCGCCAAATACTTGGGGCAGTTCCGCTTCAAAGGTGTCGATGCTTGCAGAGAAGCGATTAGTCTCAGGCTTAGGTCCAGACTTGGGTTTCTTCTCTTGAGCAGCAACTTGTTTGATGTTCTTCTTGAAGTTCCCCTTCTTCTTCCCTTTGCCCTTTTTCTTGAAACTGGTGGTCTTGTTAACCATAAACACTTGATGCTCCTTTTTGATTTCTACCTCCGCGGCTTTTAGCATTGCAAAGAGCTCGGGTATAGACTTGTCCATCCCTTGCATATTATAGTTCATCACGAAGCTCTTGTAGCTTGGTGGCAGTGATTGAAGAATTTTGTCAATGACACTATCATCAGGAAGATTAACCCCCAGTTGAATCAAGTGATTATTATACCCAGACATTTTGAGTATGTGTTTATTGACAGAACTATTCTCCTCCATCTTGCAGCTATAGAACTTATTGGAGACTTCATATCTCTCAATACGGGCATTTGCTTGAAATATTAACTTCAACTCCTGGAACATCTCATATGCTCCATGACGTTCAAAACGTCGTTGAAGGCCCGGTTCTAAGCCGTAAAGCATGGCACGCTGAACTATCGAGTAGTCATCAGCTTTGCTCTTCCAGACGTTCTTAACGTCGTCAGTTGCATCAGCAGCAGGCATGGCACCCAGCGGTGCTTCCAGGACGTAATTCTTCTGTGCAGCAATGAGGATAATCCTCAAAGTTACGGACCCGATCCGTGTGTAATTGCTACCATCATCTTTCAACTTTGCTTTCCCGAGGAACGCATTAAAATTCAACGGAACAACAACACGAGCCATCTATCTACAGTAAACATAGACAAGCAAAACACTATCAGGTACTAAGTTCATGATAAATTTAAGTTCAATTAATCATATTACTTAAGAACTCCCACTTAGATAGACATCTCTCTAGTCATCTAAGTGATTACGTGATCCAAATCAACTAAACCATGTCCGATCATCACGTGAGATGGAGTAGTTTCAATGGTGAACATCACTATGTTGATCATATCTACTATATGATTCACGTTCGACCTTTCGGTCTCCGTGTTCCGAGGCCATATCTGTATATGCTAGGCTCGCCAAGTTTAACCTGAGTATTCAGCGTGTGCAACTGTTTTGCACCCGTTGTATTTGAACGTAGAGCCTATCACACCCGATCATCACGTGGTGTCTCAAAGACGAAGAACTTTCACAACGGTGCATACTCGGGGAGAACACTTCTTGATATTTAGTGAGAGATCATCTTATAATGCTACCCCAATCAAAGCAAGATAAGATGCATAAAGTATAAACATCACATGCAATCAATATAAGTGATATGATATGGCCATCATCATCTTGTGCTTGTGATCTCCATCTCCGAAGCATCGTCGTGATCACCATCGTCACCGGCGCGACACCTTGATCTCCATCGTAGCATCGTTGTCGTCTCGCCAACTATTGCTTCTACGACTATCGCTACCGCTTAGTTTTAAAGTAAAGCAATTACATGGCGTTTGCATTTCATACAATAAAGCGACAACCATATGGCTTTCGCCGATTGCCGATAACTTCGGTTACAAAACATGATCATCTTATACAATAAAATATAGCATCATGTCTTGACCATATCACATCACAACATGCCCTGCAAAAACAAGTTAGACGTCCTCTACTTTGTTGTTGCAAGTTTTACGTGGCTGCTACGGGCTGAGCAAGAACCGATCTTACCTACGCATCAAAACCACAACGATAGTTTGTCAAGTTGGTGCTGTTTTAACCTTCACAAGGACCGGGCGTAGCCACACTCGGTTCAACCAAAGTGAGAGAGACAGACACCCGCCAGACACCTTTAAGCAACGAGTGCTCGCAGCGGTGAAACCAGTCTCGCGTAAGCGTACGCGTAATGTCGGTCCGGGCCACTTCATCTCACAATACTGCTGAACCAAAGTATGACATGCTGGTAAGCAGTATGACTTGTATCGCCCACAACTCACTTGTGTTCTACTCGTGCATATAACATCCACGCATATAACCACGCTCGGATGCCATCATGGGGAACGTAGTAATTTCAAAAAATTCCTACGCACACGGAAGATCATGGTGATGGCATAGCAACGAGAGGAGAGTATTGTCCACGTACCCTCGTGGGCCGTAAGCGGAAGCGTTATGACAACGCTGGTTGATGTAGTCGCACGTCTTCACGATCCGACCGATCCAAGTACCGAACGACGGCACCTCCGAAGTTCAGCACACCTTCAGCTCGATGACGATCCCGGACTCCGATCCAAAGAAAGTGTCGGGGATGAGTTCCACAAGACGACGGCGTAGTGATGATGATGATGCTCTCATCGCGCAGGGCTTCGCCTAAACTCCGCGACGATATGACCGAGGTGGAATATGGTGGAAGGGGGCACCGCACACGGCTAAGGAACGATCCGTAGATCAACTTGTGTGTCCTGGGGTGACCCCTTGCCCCGTATATAAAGGAGGGAGGGGGAGGTGCGGCCGGCCCCCAAGGGGTGCGCCTGGAGGAGTCCTACTCCCACCGGGAGTAGGACTCCCCTCTGCCTTGTTGGAGAAGGAAAGGGGAGTGGAAAGAGGAAGGCGCCGCCCCCCTCCTTGTCCTATTCGGACTAGGGGGGAGGGGGCGCGCGGCCTGCCCTGGCCGGACCTCCTCTTCTCCCTCATGGCCCACTAAGGCCCATTATCCCCCGGGAGGGTTCCGGTAACCCCCCGGTGTTCCGATAAAATCCCGATTTCACCAGGAACCATTCCGATATCCAAATATAGCCTCCAATATATCAATCTTTATGTCTCGACCATTTCGAGACACCTCGTCATGTCCGTGATCACATCCGGGACTCCGAACAAACTTCGGTACATCAAAACTTATAAACTCATAATAAAACTGTCATCGTAACGTTAAGCGTGCGGACCCTACGGGTTCGAGAACTATGTAGACATGACCTAGAACTATTCTCGGTCAATAACCAATAGCGGAACCTGGATGCTCATATTGGTTCCTACATATTCTACGAAGATCTTTATCGGTCAAACCGCATAACGACATCGTTGTTCCCTTTGTCATCGGTATGTTACTTGCCCGAGATTCGATCGTCGGTATCCAATACCTAGTTCAATCTCAAGCATCGGCAAGTCTCTTTACTTGTTACGTAATACATCATCTCGCAACTAACTTATTAGTTGCAATGCTTGCAAGGCTTATGTGATGTGTATTACCGAGAGGGCGAGAGATACCTCTCCGACAATCGGAGTGACAAAACCTAATCTCGAAATACGCCAACCCAACATGTACCTTTGGAGACACCTGTAGTACTCCTTTATAATCACCCAGTTACGTTGTGACGTTTGGTAGCACCCAAAGTGTACCTCCGGTAAACGGGAGTTGCATAATCTCATAGTTACAGGAACATGTCTAGGTCATGAAGAAAGCAATAGCAATATACTAAACGATCAAGTGCTAGGCTAACGGAATGGGTCATGTCAATCACATCATTCTCCTAATGATGTGATCTCATTAATCAAATAACAACACATGTCTATGGTTAGGAAACATAACCATCTTTGATTAATGAGCTAGTCAAGTAGAGGCATACTAGTGACTATATGTTTGTCTATGTATTCATACATGTATCATGTTTCCGGTTGATACAATTCTAGCATGAATAATAAACATTTATCACGGTATGAGGAAATAAATAATAACTTTATTATTGCCTCTAGGGCATATTTCCTTCATGGGCATCCCGGTGACCAGCCATTTTCTCATGAATGAAAAGCGGAGTCCACTCCTCTTGAGAATAACCCGCCTAACATGGAAGATAAGGGCAACCTGTAAGTGCATCTAGTGCCCCTTAGTGATTTTGGTGTATTGAAGACTTATAGGTTAAGGAACTAATGTGTTTATGAGTGTACATAGGTCTATAAGTCTATGAGGAGTTTCATATTTACAGAGAAAGTCGACCCCTAAAAATGAAGTTCTTCGACTGAAGACTTTGGTATTCTGAAGACTTTCGGAAGACTTTGAAAGTGAAGAAATTGGTGTGACCTTGAAGACTTGGTATTCATTCGAGGAATATGAAGCGTGAAGACTTTTATTTTTGTAGTTTCGTTTTCTCTTTCTTGAGTCATAGGAAACACCGTACCGTTAAAGGGGGTCGAGCAAATGCTAAGGAAAATTTTCCATGTGATGCTCAACTCAAAATCCTACACCTACCAATCCCTTTGAGTGAAGCCATTGGAAATCTCATACAGTTCAGTCAACTTCTTCAGTGATAGAGATGAAGTTCTTCTGCTCACTGAGGAATTTGTTTTGACTGAGGAGTTAGGAATTCGCTAGTGCGGATTGCCTACACATTGAGGAACATGGTAGCCCTGAGGAATTTGAACCTCAAATTTCCGACCGTTGCTGTGCTATGCGCCAGCTGTCCCAAAATATCTTATCCACCTAACGGTCATATCATTGAAGGGCATTTACGTCTTATCATGTCGGGCTGCTCCCTAGGCTATAAATAGCCGCCCCCTACAACCACTAGCTGGTTGGCTGATCTGAGAGAAACTGACACTTGTCAATTGAGAGCATCCCATCCTCCGAGGACTTTGAGCGAAAATCATCAAGTGAGGAAAACCCAAACCCAAACACCTACAAACCCAAAGTGATTGAGCATCACTGAAGAGATTGATCCTGCGTGGATCCGACGCTTGTTACCTTTGAAGAATGTGCTTCTTCCAGACGGTTAGGTGTCTTGGTCTAGAGCATCCAAGAGGAATTGTGGATCGCCGAGTGACCGAGTTTGTCAAGGTTCGGAAGTCACCTGAAGACTTACCACGAGTGATTGGACGAGGTCTGTGTGACCTTAGTTCAAGGAGAATATGGTGAGGACTGTGTGTTCGGGACTGTGTATCCTCAAGTTTAAATACCTAGCCGCTCCAACCAGATGTACAACTGAGACAGCAGTTGGAACTGGTCTACCAAATCATTGTCTTCATCAAACCAACTGGTTGTATTTCCTCAACTCTTTCATTTCCTCAGTATTGTGGTGTGTGCTTGTCATATCTCTGTTTGAAGACTTTGACTGAAGACTTTCTCAATTTCCTCAGTTCAATTTCTTCAGTCTGTTTGTCTTCATCCTGTGTTATCCTGTGTTTACGCTTTTCAAAGACTGCGGTTCTGCATCTTCATTTCACCATGATGGCTATGCTTGTCTTCTGTTATGTCTACTTTTGAGTACTTATTCCGCTGCAAGTAGTTCTTCGCTAAGGAATTTCCTCACCGGCAAATTCCTCAGTGAAGAATTCATAAAAATCGCCTATTCACCCCTCCTCTAGTCGATATAACGCACTTTCAATTGGTATCAGAGCAAGGTACTCCCTTGTTACGTGTGATTTAGTTTAACCACCGGAGTTTTAGTTATGTCGACCGCGCGTATGAAGAAAGTGACATGCCCTATCTTTAACGCTCACGAGTATCCCAAGTGGAAGGCCATGATGGAGAAGCGCATCATGGCGATGAACAGCAAGCTGTGGACCGTCACTAAGATTGGTCTGACCGATCTGTGCAAGATGGCGGAAGCAGATGACATTCGCAAGTACACTCTTCTCAATCTCACGGCGAAGGACGCCATCCGCTCTGTCATCTCAAAATCAGTTCAGGAATATCATGCATCTCGATCATGCGAAGCTTATCTGGGACCGTCTCTCTGAGGTCTATGAAGGTCATCGAAACCGTCATGATCCGTGGTTTGAGGACTTCAAGGAATCTCTCAAATCAATGACATTCGAACCAGAATCATCATCCTCTTCATCATGCCTTATGGCAAAAAGTGTTGTGGTAACTGAATGCTACCTATCCGAGTCTAGTGATGATGAATCTGGTGATGAATTTGGACCCAAACTATGTCAAACTTGCTTCCCTTGCCACTAAACAACAAAGAGCTTTGGAAAAAGTTCAATACATGCTAAGTAAGAGCGATGATATGTTGGGTGAAGAAATGGATCGATCAAAAGCTTTAATGAAAGTCTTCAGAGACTTCATACTAAGTATGACACCCTTCAAGATCAACATAACACTCTCTTATCTGATCATGAGAAGATTTCTTATGAATTTCTTCAAAGAAAGCAAGATCTTGAGAATCTAAGAGTGAGTTATGAAGATCTTCGAAGGAGCGCGATTCATTACATGCTCAACAAATCAGCGCCTGCTCAGAAGAATTTGTTCCTCCATGTTTGAAATGCATTGAACGTGAATCGCTAATTCTTCACCGAATGTTCAAATGCTTCTAATGTTACAAATTCTGCACCTGCCTCGCTATCACTAATTCCTCATCCGAGGACATTGCTAGTATCACTTGATGATGCGAAATTTGAAGGAATTGTACATGACAGGCATGTACAAAAGCCTCAAAGGGCATCAGACTCTTTGTGATGTGCTTAAAAACAAGATCCTCAACAGGAACCCTAGGAAAGAGGGTATTGCCTTTGAGAGGAAACTCAATGTCGATGGTACATATTGGAAGCACAGCGGTACCCCAAAACCTCATGGGTTGCTGCAAAGGGACCTCTAGTTGATCCATCTAATCTATCTGGCTTTACATGTGAATCTCCTCATTCTTCTGATGAGTCATTTGACTCTAACTATAAATTGTTCAAAAATCAGAATGGTGAAGTATTTGCTAGATATGTTGGCACTAACTGCAGGAACGGTTCCCCTATGAAGAAAATATGGGTTCCCAAGAGGTGCCTTGAAAGTCTTCAAGTGAATGTCCTCATGACACCACCTGTGAAGAATAGGAACCCCAGATCAAATTCTTCATATGGACCAAATTCTTCATATGGATCCAAGTCCTCATACTGACCAAATTCCTCACGTGGATCAAATTCCTCAAAAGGATCAAGTCCTCATATGAATATCATCGTGCTAACAACTCTGTTTCGCAGGGAAGAGCTAAGGGCTATGAATATGAGCATTATTCTTCTAATCCTTATGTTCATAAGTCCTCGAAGAATTTCTCTGCTTATTCATATGCTTACCCTAACTCCTCTTATGTGAAATGAAATGGATTGGCTTCTATGCCACCTTTCTCGTATGGAGCTCACAGAGTGATGAACTCTTTGCCACCCCTTCAGATGTGGGTGGTGAAGAAAAAGAACTAATCTCTTCTGCAGGGTTAGGTCTCCAGACGTGCTCAAACGTCTGAAGAATTTGCTGGAGACCTGAAAAGTGCCTGAAAGGACGCAGGATAATCACGAAGAAATGAACTTTCATTTCTCACGTCCTCATATTGCTTTATCTGTTCTATTACCTGATGAAATTGATCTGATGAATTGTGATGTCATATTCTTCACTGATGAAGTATGTGACGCCCCCGATTCAATCGTACACTAATCATGCACGCAAATGTGTACGATCAAGATCAGGGACTCACGGGAAGATATCACAACACAACTCTAAAACATAAATAAGTCATACAAACATCATAATACAAGCCGGGGCCTCGAGGGCTCGAATACAAGTGCTCGATCATAGACGAGTCGGTGAAGCAACAAAATCTGAGTACGGACATAAGTTAAACAAGTTTGCCTTAAGAAGGCTAGCACAAACTGGGATACAGATCGAAGAGGCGCAGGCCTCCTGCCTGGGATCCTCCTAAACTACTCTCGGTCGCCGCCGGGCGGGCTGCACGTAGTAGTAGGCACCTCCGGTGTAGTAGTCGCCATCGACGGTGGCGCTGGCTCACAGGCTCCATCGTTCGGTCGCAGCAACCGGGTAGAGATAGGGGAAAAGGGGAACAAGGCAACCGTGAGTACTCATCTAAAGTACTGCAAGCAAGGAGCTACACTACATATGCATGGATATATGTGTAAAGGGCCATATCGGTGGGTGAGCTGAGAATGCCGTAATAAGAGGGGGATATCTAATCTCGTCAAGACTACACTTCGGCAGCCTCAGTCTTGCAACATGTAGAAGAGAGCAGATCAAGTCCTCCAAGTAGCATCGCATAGCATAATCCTACCCGCGATCCCTCCTCGTAACCACGAGAGAGAGCTACCACCGGGTTGTATCTGGCACTTGGAAGGGTGTCTTTTATTAAGTATCCGGTTCTAGTTGTCATAAGGTCAAGGTACAACTCCAAGTCGTCACATTATCAAGATCACGGCTATTCGAATAGATTAACTTCCACTGAAGGTGCACCACATAACCCAACACGCTTGATCCCATTTGGCCGGACACACTTTTCTCGGGTCATGCCCGGCCGCTGAAGATCAACACGCCGCAGCCCCACCTAGGCACAACAGAGAGGCCAGACGCCGGTTCAAACCTAAGCGCACAGGGTCCGGGCCCATCGCCCATAGCACACTCGCACGCTAAGACGCCGTAAAAGCGTAACTAGCCCCTTAATACAAGAGCAGCTTACGTTCCAATCCGGTAGCGCCACTCGATCATTGGCGTCCACGAAGGCTTCGGCTGATACCACGACGCCGGATACCCATAACTACTCCCACGTAGATGGTTAGTGCGTATAGACCAAATGGCCGACTCGGATCAAATACCGGATCTCGTTAAACGTGTTAAGTATCCATGAACGCTGAACAGGGCCAGGCCCACCTCTCTCCTAGGCGGTCTCAACCTGCCTGCCGCTCCGCCTCAAAGATCCACTCATGGTGCTCCACAAGCCGACCCGACTTTAGTCACCACATGTATCATGTATAAGTATATAGTATATATCTGTGATCACCTCCCGAGTGATCACGGCCCGATAGTATAGCACAACAGACGGACAAGAATGTAGGGCCACAGATGGAAATACTAGCATCCTATACTAAGCATGTAGGATTGTAGGTAAAGGTAACAACAGTAGTAGCAAGGACAGGCTATGCATCAGGATAGGTATAACGGAAAGCAGTAACATGCTACACTACTCTAATGCAAGCAGTATAGAGTAGAATAGGCGATATCTGGTGATCAAGGGGGGGCTTGCAGGGTTGCTCTGGCAAGAGAGAGGGGTCACAACACCGTAGTCGATCGGGGTACCAAAGAAGCGATCAGTCTCGGGTCTACCGGGAAGAAGAAGAGGGGAAGAAACAAGAATACGGAGCAAACAAAGCATCACAAAACATAACGAGGCAATACGCGGTGCTAGGTATGCCCTAACGCGGTAGGAGGTGATACCGACAAAGGGGGGAATCATCCGGGAAAGTATCCCCGGTGTTCCGTGTTTTCAGGCAGATGAACCGGAGGTGAAATGTTGCAAGTTCACTATGCTAGGGACACGTGGCGGATGAACGAGATGCGTATCCGGATTCGTCTCGTCATTCTGAGCAACTTTCATGTTGAAAATATTTTAATCCGAGTTACGGATTAAATGATAAGATTTTCTAAAGATTTTATTAATTTCTGGAATTTAGTTAATTCGAAAATGATTTAATGACATCAGCATGATGTCATGCTGACATCAGCAGTCAACATAGTTGACTGGGTCAAACTGACACGTGGGTCCCGTCATTATAGACACATCACCCTAACTAACATATTAGTTAGGTTAATTCTATATTTTAGGTTAATCACGTTTAATTAGTTTAACAAAACCGGATTAATTAAGTTAATTAATTAATTAATTTTATTATTAATTATATATTTTTTTAATTCTTTTTTTTATAAACGTTTTGGGCGTGGGGCCCAACTGTCATAGGCCCTGTGGGGCCTTGCGCGCTGGGTTAACTGCCGGAGCGTGCATCGCTAACCTTAACGGGGCATGCCGTGGCGCGGGCGACGGCAACCGAGCGCCGATGGGGGAAAACGGGCGAGCCACCGGGCGCCACCGTGACGGGCCGCGCGCGACGACCATCGAGGAGCCATGAGGCGGCCAAGATGGCGAAGGTGCAAGGGCGGGGCCGGCAACGTAGGGAGGCGGAGGGAGCGGACGCCTGGCACAATGGGCGGTGTCCGCGAGCACGGCGTGAGCATCGCACGCCACGGCGAATATAGCCGGCGGGTGAGTGAGGCGAGAGGAGAAGGGAGGCGGCTCAGGGGCCGTAGGGTTGAAGCGATGGACTCGGGGCGGAAGATGGGGACGACGTCGACGGAGTCGAGGCGGAGGAGCTCCGGGTGGCGGCGATTGGCGTCGGGGCGACGAGCACGACGTCCTGCGGAGTTCGGGGAGGAGGACGAGGACGCGAGGTCCGGTAAGGAGGCGGTCGATCCGAGCGGCGACGGCGGGGCCTTTCGGGCGGTGGTGGTGGCGCACGGCGATGACGAGCGGGTGCGGTCCGTGGGTGGCTCCGGCGAGGGGCTCTGCGGCGGGGTCCCAGCGGCGGGGTCCCGGCTAGGCGGCATCGGGCGGCGTCGGTGGTCCGGGCGACGTGCGAGGGAGAAGGAGGGGCGAGGAGGAAGTCCGGTGACAGGGCGAGGCGGCATCGGGGACGGGCGCCGATGTCGGGGCGCGAGGCGTAGTTGTCGGGGGCGGATCCCCGATCCAGATCGAGGGGGGGAGTGGGAGGAGTGAGGGGGGATCGTGAGGATCTCCTCGATCCAGATTGGATCGAGAGGGGGGATGTGGGGCGACGGGGGTTAGGGTTAGCGGGTGTGAGGGGATAAGGGAGTGGGGTGGGTCGGCCGGCTGGGCCAGTGGGCTGGCCTGGCTGTTAGCTGGGCCGGTTGGCCCATTGGGGGGGGTCCCTTTTCTTTTGTTTTGTTTTTTATACCTTTTTATTTATTTTACTTTTCTGTTTTAAATCATTTTAAATTACTTAGGCATTTTATAAAAATGGGTTTGTTGCACCATAATTAACTTTGTAATATTTAGTACAATCCAAACATTTTTGTTTTAATTTTTGAAAACTTTTATTGTTATCATTAATTTGAATTTTGAAATTTGGACCGGTTTTGTCCTAACGATAGATTAGCAGCAGTAGTAATGGTGACGTGGCACCATTAGCGTGGGATCACTGTAGCTTAATTATCCGGGCGTCACAATTCTCCTCCACTACAAGAAATCTCGTCTCGAGATTTAAGAGGGGAGTAGGGGGGAAGTTCTGGTTACGATATTCTAACGGATCTTCTCGAAGAAGTTAATCCCTTTCGTTGATGTCTTCAATTCTTTATTCTGATGCATCATGATAAACTTGTCATCATTTCTTCGGGAACTCCATCGTACTTACGAAAGGATAAGGGCAGCTCACTACGACATAATGCTTTGAGGGAAACAATCTGGGGTTAACCCATGAATTAGTATAAGATTATCTCTCGAGTTGAACATATGAAATACCTCGAGAGTAAGGTACGAAGGTACCATAAGAGGCTCCAAGCGGATAGATAGTTGCTCGAAGCCTGAACCAGAGTGAGAAAGGGGTTTAGAGTAGTGAGAGTAAGTATTGCATCTGATACCAGAATAGACCACTAGGACAGTGGTCCGTGAATTACATACAAGTCCACGCGCGAGGAATAACTTTGGGAATAGGGGGTGTACAGGACAGTCAGGTTTCGATCCTGTGGAACTGTGGGTTATGGGCCCACCATGTGGTTTTTTTTAAATAGGAACAGTGACATCTTTCACGGTCATGATAGCAAGGCATGTCAAAGAGTACCATGTCAGTTATGTCGGCAACAACGTTGGTACCAAGGGCGAGGGACGAAGAGAACCACTTTCCTGCTCGTTGAACGAGGCGGACCAATAGGCAAAGTTCTCGTCCATCGGCGGTTACCGGAATGTCATCAACAGTAGAAACAGGGTTACACCAGACAGGAAGGTACACCGAGGTGTTTACCTAAGCAGGGGATTACCACTGCTCGGTTAAGTAGTTTACAAGAAAGTTTGAACAAAACAACGGGAAGGAAAATGTGCTTAAACACGTATATCAGGGGTATATCCTTCCTAAGGACAAGCAGAGCATGATATCCATGACAGGATATTATGTAGAAAACTCCTTAGGTAGGGGAGAGAAATTTCATGACATTACCCATACAACGGTGTTTGGATAACTGAGCAAGAAACATTTAGCATTGGGCTTCAAATGTTCTTGTTGAAAATCAGAGTATCACAGACATGCTTCAAGATAGCATTTGACGTGGTCACTGGGTAAAGATCAGACTTTGGATACTCGAAGGATCCATCAGGAACAGCTTGTAGAATAAGTCTTATAATTTCCTCATGGAAGAATGGATAGCATTGCATTGAAGAAAGCGGAGAAGGGGGGAACCAGACCCGCCCACAGGGCATCAACGAAGAATCGGACCTCCGTGACAATCCTATCGAAGGAGGCATGGGACGCAGGCCATGCCGTGGTCCTGCCGCACTCATTGAAGATGGTGGCAAGAGCAGAGCGGACCTTGCCCAAGGCCTCGGGGTTGAGTATGATGGATCGATCGACGACGGGGGCCACAGCCGGAGGCGAGTGGGACGAAGGCGCGGGCTTCTTCGCCTTTTCCTTCTTCGTTGGTGCCATGGTGACAGGAAGGGTGAGAGTCCGAGTTGGATCAAGGGCGGAAGTTGGAGCCAGAGGAAGAAGGAAGAGCCGGGAGTGTGCGGATGGCGAACGGGGAATGGCTGTGTGCAACCCCGGGTCCGCTTAGTCGGGCGTGTAATGAGGCATCGTGGGGAAGCGGAGACGCCCACGACCAATCAATCGCCACGCGGCGCCCAAGGCCGCAGGCTGTTGGGGCCAAGGGCGCTCAGACTTGCCCTTCACTTCTCTCGCTAAGCCAAGCCCGGGCGCGCTTTGGGCCTGGGGCTCTTGTCGGCGCCTGGGAACGGGGGTCCCCAGACTTGCCTGCCTGCGGCCTGCAGCGTGGCTCAAGTGGGGGCCCAGCGTGTCCCAGCTTCATCAGCTCAAGCTCAAGACCCTCGCGAGGGGCCAAGCCTCGCGGGGCGGACGACGGGGCTCAAGAGGAGGCGGAGAGATCAAGGCAGGGTACCTCACGAGGGTGCCCCGTGACGCAAGCCATGATGATCGAGACCAGTGAGGCGCCACCTCATGATGTCCTCGTTTCCCCTTTGGTGCAAAGGAGGCAAGCACGAGCCAAGGCATCAGGCAAAGGTTAACTCTTCGGTGCAACAAGACCAAGACCAGCAGAGCGACAGGAAGGAGGTCATCGTGGAGCCCAGGACGGCGTCACCGTCAGAGCCTTTGGCAGCCGAAGACCAACTTTAGTCAGGATAAGTGTACTAGATGTTCCCCTTCAAAATGGCCAATTGTTGGCGCCCTTCCCGCTCATTATTTGGGAAGAGGCCCAGGGCCTCCCTCTATAAATTGGACTAGCCACCAAACAGAGAGGAGGACAGGTCGAACAGAGAGGAGAACAAGTCGAACAGAGAGAGAGAGAGAGAGAGAAGCGACTAGACTCACCCAAGCAATCCATCGCACCAGCTCAAGAACAGCCCCTCACGAGGCTATTCTTCCTTTGTACTATTCATCTTCAGCCCCAGAGGCAATCCACCACACCACACACTGGAGTAGGGTATTACACCACGACGGTGGCCCGAACCAGTATAAACCTTGTGTCTCTTGTGTTGTTCTTCGTTCCTAGTTTAGATCCCTCGCTAACCATTCACGCGTGAGCCGGTAGGGGAAAGATCTCCGCGCGCACCCCAGTGTTCGAACCTCAAGGGTCTGCCGGAACCCGAAATCCGACAGACCCGTAGGTCTGTGGTAAACTACTCACAACTCATCGGAGGGGCTATGGTGTTGATGTAGAAGCCCTCCATGGTCGATTCCCCCTCCGGCAGAATGCCGGCGAAGGCTCCAAGATGGGATCTCGCGGATGCAGAAGGTTACGGTGGTGGAAATTGTGTTTCGTCTGCCCCCTGGATGTTTTCGGGGTACGTAGGTATATATAGGAGGAAGAAGTACGTTGGTGGCCGCCCGAGGGGCCCACGAGACAGGGGGCGCGCCCTATAGGGGGGGCGCCCTCCTATCTCGTGGAAGCCTCGGCTGCTTCTTGACTTGCACTCCAAGTCCCCCGGATCACGTTCGTTCCAAAAAACACGCTCCCGAAGGTTTCATTCCGTTTGGACTCCGTTTGATATTCCTTTTCTTCGAAATACTGAAATAGGCAAAAAAATAGCAATATGGGTTGGGCCTCCGGTTAGTAGGTTAGTCCCAAAAATGATATAAATGTGTAAAATAAAGCCCATAAACATCCAAAAGGGGTAATATAATAGCATGGAACAATCAAAAATTATAGATACGTTGGAGACGTATCACAGCGTTCCTCGAAGAAAAGTTGCATACTTCTTCAGAGAATTCGATTGTTCAAATTCCTCAACTGAAGAAAATGGCTGATGGAAAGAAGCCACAGAAAGGAGGAAAGAGGCCTGAAATCGACACTGCCTTTGACATCCCTGATGGCATTTACAAAGACTACTGCACTCCTGATGAGGCCAAGTTTGGTAAGGAGAACAAAAATCAGCGCAAGGTGCGCATCCAGAGGATTGAAAGGAGATGGGAAAGAGATTGGAGGGAGTAGAGGTATGTAACTCCAAAGTACATGAAGAAATTCGCACTCAATCCTCCATGCCCAAGACCTCCATTGGCACCTGGCCAAGAAGCAGATCCCACCAGCCTCAAGCGCGGTGAGGACTATCCTGATGAATGGGCCAAGCGCCAGGCCAAGTTGGCTAGACAAGCCAAAGAAGCAGTGAGGAAATTCAATGAAGACTCTGCTGCTGCTGCTGAGGCCTCTGTCAAGCCGAAGAAATCTATGGCAAAGAAGCCTGCGCGTAAGCCAAGTGCTTCACCGTCAATGCCCTCAAGGCCAAGTTCCTCAGCTATGCCCTCACGGCCAGAATCTTCAAAGCCCTCAAGGCCAATTCCTCATGCTGCTCCTGCTCCTCCAAAGTCCTCAGCTACTCCGACAAAGTCCTCAGCACCTGTGCATCTTGCCACGTGCCAAAGGACTACAAGCATCTCCATTGCCTCAGGCGTCTCAGCTAGTTCCTCAGCTGCACCCAATTCTTCAACGGGTCCCTCTCTGCTGAAGACAAAGGCCACTGCTGGACGAGGTCCTTGCCCTAGTCCTCAGAAGAAGCAGGTCGCCTTCCAAGTGCCGTCTGAAGAAGACAGGCGATGATGAAGAACTTGCTGAAATCATCAGAGATAGGCAAGTCAGGGCCGCTAGAGCCATAGGCACAAATGTGCCTCTGCTTTTGGATCCCAAGTTGATCCTCGACTACATTGATCTCTGGCACAAGGACCCAAATGCTCCTATGCCTGATTTCAATTTGACTCCTGGCTAAAGTCACATGCTGACCCATTTCATTCAAGAAGAAAAATGGAAATATGAGAAGGCCAGGCAGATCAAGAAAGCATAGTATAGGAAAGAAAAGTTTCTGAAGAACAACGTTATCTCTATGAGAACTAATGAACTTATAAAAATCCAGTCTGAAATCAAAGCCCTCAGCGATGACTTCAATGCTTACTATGCTGATTGGCAAGGAGCCAAAGTCGGATTTGTTAAACTGACTAAGAAGTTCACCTCCAATGTTGCAGCTCCAACACAACAGGAAAATCCTCAGGCTGAAGCATCTGCTCAGCCAACTGAAGAACATGCCAAGACTACCGATGACTTTCAGTGCTTTGAAGAAAATGTGAGTTCCAGGGCTGATGACTCCATTCCAGCCGCTGAAGAAATTGCCAGGGCACCCACTAGTGGTGCGCGTGAAGAAAATGAAGAAGTCAGGGCAACTGCATCAGTTGTGCCTGAAGAAAATCAACCAGATTTCTCTACTCCTCCTGCGCCTACACAACCTCCAATCCTTCCATCTGCATCAAATGTGAAGAAGATCAAGGTTGCAGAGTGTGCAGCAGTGAAGAAAAGGAAAGCATCAGCTGCTTCAGATTCTTCAGCTCCGAAGAAAATGAAGCCTATGACCAGCTCATTTGAAAATCCCATTGATGATGTTCCAATCTCAACCATGCCATCAAAGGACCTTGTTCCTTTTGATGAAGAATATGTGATCCCTAGCGGATCTGATGAAGAAAATCCTTCTGCTGCTTCGTCAGAGCAGTTGGATTAAGAAATTGAAGTGGATGAGATCCCTTCAACTAATGTTGTTTCCTCGCCTATGCCTCAGTTCACAGCTGAAGAGGCTGGCGTTGAAGAAATTGAAGATGAAGATGTGGACATTGGTTGTACCACACCAGTGATGAATGATGACTTTTGGGAAAGTCAGCACCCCAACTCTCCACTCTTCACTCCTTTACAGCAAATCCCTCAGTCCCCTACAGAAACTGTTCAAATGGGCTCTGAAGAAACTCACCCCACCTCATCTGTACGTGAAGAAATTCTAGCCACTAGTGCTGAAGAAACTGCTGTTGATGAACATCTGAAGACGCAGACTGCCATTGAAGAGGAACCAGAAATTCCTTAGCCTGAAGAACCTGAGATTGAGAATCCTGAGGTTGTGATGCAACTGACTGACACTCCTCTGCCCAAGCCAAAGGATCCATTCTCACACAAGCAAAAATTCAAGGCTGAAGATTTCTTTGGCGAGCATGTATTCTTCACAGACTACAACCCCTATGACTCTGCTCGCATAAGGAAGAGGCGTTTACGACGGCCACCAAAGGCTAATTTCTATTCCTCAGTGCTGTTCAATAAAGACAAAGTCTTCGATCATGCGCACATTTCTCACGTGGATATGGAATTTCTGCCGTGCTTCGAGACAGTCCTCAGTGTTCTTCACGATGCTGGACTGTTAAATTTTTGCACTAACATATGTGATTGGAATGAAGAACTCATTCTTCAGTTTTATGCGATGCTGCACATCACCGGAGATTCTGAAAATGTGAATTCATGGGTGCTGGACTGGATGTCTGAAAACACTCACTACAAGGCACCAGCTACTGAAATGCTTCGTGCCTTACCACTCAGTCCTCCCCTTGAAGCTGCTCGTTGCGTCTACAGTGAACCTGAGCTTACAAATCACTACATGCAAGTTCTGATGAAGCCTTTGAAGCAAGGTCAGGCCCCACGAACCAAATTCCTCGTGAAGGAATTACTATATGTGCCTCGGACTGTCTATTGCATTCTGACGAAGACATTGAGTCCAATCAAGGGCCACGACTCGAATGAAGAAGAAGTCGTTGGCATCATGAAGAATCTGCTTTTCAATATCATTCATGGCGTTCCCGTCAACTTCCATGATTTCTTCATGAGGACTCTGGCCAATATCGCTATGTCACCGTTTGAGTTGAAGCCTTATGCACCTTGGATTATGAGATTCATCAGAACAAGGTCTTCACTAACTACAAAGCTGATACTCTGAACCATTGCAGCTACCTGCCTCCGATTGAAGTCCTCAAACGAACATTTTCCTCGGTGATGACAAGGGCAAGGTCATTGCTGTTATAGATGAAGGCATTCGTCCATTGGATGGTCAATTTCGCAAGGATGCATCCTACTCAACCAATGATGACTCTGCCACCCATGACTCTGCCGCCAACACTGCCAAGCAAAATCCTCAAGGCACAACACCCAGGGTGATGACTGATCGTGAGCTTCTCCTCACTCTTCATCAGAAAGTTGATCGCAATCATAAATGGGTCAAGAGACAGTTTGGTTCAATTCTTCACAACATAACCTCAACCCACAATGCAGTGAAGAAAAACCAATACTACCTCCATGAAACCTTCAACCGTACCTGGGCTGTTTTGTCTCATGTCTATAGCGAAGAAGATCCGAAGAAAATGGGTCTCAAGGAAGATTTGACTGGTCTGCACCTCCACCGAAGAAATACAAGAAGGTCAAGGTTCCTTCTTTGGTGGCCAGCTCCTATTCTTCATCGCGCGACACCGATGAACATGAAGACTTGGATGACACTGCGGCAGACCCTACTTCAACACGCGACCCCAACAACGCTGGCGCTCCTTCATCATCTTGATATTCTTCAGGGGCGTTAGTCCTCATTTTCAATCCTTTTGGTCATTCGATGACAAAGGGGGAGAAATTTGAGTTAGTCTTCAATCGGGTCTATTATATGGGCGTTTTTTTGCTAAGTTACAACTCTCGTTCTTCTGATCACTTTGCTAGATCGAGTTGTAAACTTAAACCCGATGGTGCTCTGATACTTTTGATGTGTTATTCTGCATGCTTATTCCTCGTTAATATTATTGCACGCATGCTGAATTTCATCAGTCACCATATTTCATCATGCATTTCAAATTCTTCACATTATATGTCAAATGCGTGTATGAATTACAAGATATCGGGGAGATCTCCATGATTCAACTCTTCAAGTGTGCATTGCTTCAAAAGCAAATTCCTCATTATGCACATCTTCGTGGGGAGTTCTTCTATATCTTGCAATCAAATTCCTCAAGATCGATATTTACACTTCATATGTTTATCCCCGTTGAAAACTTAACCTATATTGTCATCAATCACCAAAAAGGGGGACATTGTAAGTGCATCTAGTGCCCCTTAGTGATTTTGGTGTATTGAAGACTTATAGGTTGAGGAACTAATGTGTTTATGAGTGTACACAGGTCTATAAGTCTATGAGGAGTTTGATATTTACAGAGAAATTCGACCCCTAAAAATGAAGTTCTTCGAATGAAGACTTTGGTATTCTGAAGACTTTGAAAGTGAAGAAATTGGTGTGACCTTGAAGACTTGGTATTCATTCGAGGAATATGAAGCGTGAAGACATTTGTTTTCGTAGTTTCATTTTCTCTTTCTTGAGTCATAGGAAACACCGTACTGTTAAAGGGGTCGAGGAAATACTAAGGAAAAATTTCCATGTGATGCTCAACTCAAAATTCTACACCTACCAATACCTTCGAGTGAAGCCATTGGAAATCCCATACAGTTCAGTCAACTTCTTCAAAGGATGTAGACGAAGTTCTTCTGGTCGCTGAGGAATTTGTTCTGACTGAGGAGTTAGGAATTCGCCAGTGCGGATTGCCTACACAGTGAGGAACATGATAGCCCTGAGGAATTTGAACCTCAAATTTCCGACCGTTGCTGTGCTATGCGCCAGCTGTCCCAAAATATCTTATCCACCTAACGGTCATATCATTGAAGGGCATTTATGTCTTATCATGTTGGGTTGCTCCCTAGGCTATTACAGTAAGAAAAGTAAACTACTACTAGTTTTTTTTGTTTTACTTAAGGTTTAACAAACACACAAGAAGAAAGCAGGAAAAAGAAAATAAAATAGCATGGATATTACAGTGAAAAAGTATGCGCAGCGACATCTAGCAATGAGTGTGTGTGAACATAAATGTACTGTCGGTGGGAAATACGTACTCCCCCAAGCTTAGGCTTTTGGCCTGTTGGTTCATTGCCGAGGATGGCTGGCGGATACCCGTAGGTGTAGCTGGGGTCGCATTGCGATGAAGAAGACTCGACCGCCATTGGTGGCAGCCACCTCCGGATCCCAAGAATAAGCAGATCCGTGGGGGCTCATATTGTGGTTCCGGTTCCGGGGCTGGTGCAGGATTCCAGTAGGCTTGAACGGCAGCCCACGTAACGAGATATGGTCCTTCAAAATTAAACAAGGAAGGAGCAGGCAAGGTAATAGTCTCAGGATGATGTTTATGAAAGTACAATTTATATTTAAGTTCCCCTTCACGACTCTTAACAATAAAGTCATGCGCTAGCATACTCTTATAATCTAAATAAGCACTAGGCAGCAATTTCTCTTCTTTCTCACAAAGCCTAATAGGTATGTTAAAATGTACAGCTAGGCGTGAAACATAAATGCCTCCAAAGATGGGGCCCTTAGTACGGTTCAGACTTAACCATTTAGCAATAATTCCGCCCATACTAACAGTGTTATCATGGTATAAACCATGGAACAAAATAATAATATCAGGAACACTAAGGTTTCCACAGTTTCCACGAGCAATCAAGCAATGACTAGCAAATATGGCAAGGTAGCGTAAAACAGGAAAATGTATGCTAGTGATTCTTGCATCAGAAACCTTCCTGGTTTCTCCCACAGTGATGGTGTTAATAAATTCTTCGACATCTTTACGGTGTGGTTCTTCTAAGGTACCCTCAGAGGGTATTTTGCAAACATTGCAAAATTCAGCTAATGGCATCTTCTTAACAACATCATATAAATGAAACTCTACTGAAGGAGGTGACTCTTTAGGAAAATAGTACTCCCTCCATTCCTTGATATAAGGTGTATAGATTTTTGAAAAAAAAATCCAAAATATAAGGTGTATTGCGTTGCAACATTTCCTTATATCATGCAAGCTCCTCTATTTTCTCATGTCAATTAGTCAGGTGTAAACTTGCCCAAAACTTGTGAAATTTTGCCTTCACGTGCGTTCTTTAATTTTCGTGCCAAAAACTATACACCCTACATTTAGGAACGGAGGGAGTAGAAGTTTTGCACAAAAGTATTGGTGAGTAAGAGATACTAATGACGTTGGTCGCGAAGGAAGTCGGTGAGGCCAGCATTCTCAGTCAATGACTAGAAATCCTCATAAATCCCGGCTGTGACAGCCTGATTTTTGGCCCTTTCTTTTTCTTTTGTTTTTCTGAGGTTTTTGCCTGAGTTTTTCTTTTTCGTGGCTTTGTGGTCTGGAAACTGAAGAAGATGACCTATTATTTGTTTCCAGAGTGGCTTGTCATATCCAAATCCTTCCCTAGACCCTGTCATTTCCATCCTAGCCCAAATCCCAATATTCTTTTTATTGGGAATATTCCTTTTCTATTAAAGGAATAATTCAAATTGCCCTAGGTTGTGAAGCAACCTATATTTCCCTCACTCCTAAAATTCCAAATAATTCTCATAAATTGTTTGGGTCATATCTTGATCAAATATGGAAAAACTTTTCATTGCCATGTTAAAAAATAATCCTCCAATAATTCATTTCCTATTCTGCCCAGAATGGCACTTTGTGAAGGAAGTGTCATTTATATTTCTCCTATTGACTCCCAACCTTTTTGAGAATGTTTTTATGTCCAAATAATTGCCCGATGCACAAGTTCAAATTTATTTGCCTAGTAAATCTTCCTCAGTGAATTTTCAAAGTTTCTGTCAAACAGAAAGCTTTGTGAAGGAAGTACTAGCTAGGAGTACCCAAATGAGTTGAACTTTTGCACACTCTTTAATGTGCTCATATTAACCCATTCCACCCATTTTCAGACCCATCCAATCATCTATGTGAGAACAGGAGCAAATCTTTGTTTCTGGCAATATTTTCAGGTTGTGAAGCAAGTGTATTTTATATTGCTTCAAAAATCCTGATAAATTACCAGATCATTCTTATACCCATAAAACATCCCTCCACCCAATTTGGCATCATTTCGTTGATCCATTTGACCACCAATATTATTCCAAGTTTCTGGTCAGCATAGATGTTTGTGAAGCAAGTGCCATTTTGGCTTGTCCATTTGGCATGAGATTTTTACATCATATTCATATGTCCAAATGACTAAGCCTTGCCCAATTTGAACTCAAGTGAACACTCCATGTGAGTGCACCATCATGATCTTCATTTCTGGACCAAGTATGCAGTTGTGAAGCAACTGCAGTAAATCTTGATCCTTTTACCCTCCCAACCTCCAGGATCATAGTCCCTCCATAGATAAACACCCCAGACAACTTATTTGGCCTCAAGCAGTTCCCTGTTGATCACCAGTGCACGGCTAAGTTTACTGCAGTAAACTTCAGAGGGTTATTACTATTTACCCAAAGACTGTTTAACCAATTTACCACCGTAGTTGAGACCACCCTTCGAAGGACTACGCAGATGAACATGTTTTAACCTCAAGAAACCTCCAGAGCGTGCCATGCCAGTGGTGACCACAAGTGCAGCCAGCCAAAACGGTGGTCTCGCCACTGTTGGCAACAGCAGCGTCGCTCCGGCCGGTTCTGGTTTGTCCCCGAGTGTCAAACAGCTCAGCATTGTCGTCCTCTTCACCCTGGACCCCTCTCCCCCTCCGTCCGCTTCCTCGTCGGCGCTCGTCGCCGCGTGCCCACGGACGCACTGTGGCCGACCGAGGCTTTAATGGCGTTCGGCTGTTTCTCCTCTGCGCCCTCGGCCCCCCTCTTGCACTGTGCACCTCTGTAGCTCGTCCGCATTCCCCCTCGTCGTGTTCCCGTGCTCGGTCGTGCTCGCTGAGCCTCGCCAGAGCTTTGGCGAGCTTGAGCGGCGGCACTCGGCCTCTGCCTCCCTCGCCCGGCTATATATAGCCCTTACCCGAGCCTCCCGAGCACCTCATCAGCCTCGCCCCACTCCCAGCTCCCTCCCCAGCCTCTCGTTCGGGCTCCAAGAGCTCTTTGTCCCTCTCATGGCCGTCGTGCCCGACGCCGGCCCCCTCCTAAATTCGGGCAGTGCAGCCTCTTTCTCTCCATCCCACCACCACCAGTAGAACACCACCACTCCGGTGACCATCCCCATGCCCTTTTCCCCTCGCCGGAGCCACTATGGCCTCGAGTCTCATCTCCTCCTGAAGCCCCCTCCGCTGGAGTCCAAACCGCCGTCGCCTCGACCCGTCCCGGCGACCGCGACCTGTCCCTCTGGATGCGGCTCTCCTCGACGAGCTCATCCATGGGCGGAGCCTCACGGAGGTGCCACAGAGCCCGGCGGCCGTTGCCGGAGCGCTCGGCCTCCTCTGCTCTCTGCGCGTGCGCGTCGGGGAAGAAGAGAAGGGAGGAGAGAGAGGGAGTGGATAAGGTGGGACCCACCTGTCACCCACACAGGAGCCGGCCCCGCCACTGCCACGCTGGATAAGTGGAAGCGTAAACCCTGGAATACGCTTTCCGTTTTTCTGTTTTGGCCCAGTCTGTAAAATAAATGTTTACAGATAGGTCCCTGGCAGTAAAACCCTTATATCTTTTTATCCGTAACTCCAAGCAGGCCCCCTCCGAGAGAACGTTTTCGGCGATTCGTTCCATAAGTTTCTCGCACTTCTCCCCGGTGCCTTCTTCATCCCCAGGCAAGCCACAATACCCACTTGCATGATAGTCATGCAGTAGCCATGGTTTTCAACTTGAATCTTTATTAAATGTTTGCTTGTTGAAAAGATGGTTATCGTTGTTCCGGTGATGTTTAGATTTGCATGTTCACTTTTGGTACTATGTTGTTTTGTACTCTGTGATCATGTTATACCTGCTATATTTCCTTTCATATGTTTATGCTTGCTGGTAGTATATGTTGATGTTGGAGATGGTCATGCTAGTCAGTATGCCATGCTCACTGGATATGAGTTATTGTTGATATGGTGGATAGTTATGTGCTACTCTCATGATGATGTTGATATCATGTTCATGCATTTTATCATGGCTCAGCATATTTGCATTCAAGTTAACCAGATTAAATTGAACCTGAACAACTGTTGGCTGAGTCATGGTGTCGCTGAATCGATCTTTGACCAAAGTGCAACCACGCTTACCGGTATGGGACGGTCCTAACTGGGTCTATTGTTGTGCCTCTCGCCGGTGCCTCCAACGAGGGAAGGTTATGGGCGCGCGCTACCCTGATCAGGTAGGCGGACATAAGCCTTGTGTGCCCGGTTTTGATTTGATTTTGCGTGAGGATCCCAGAGTGGATCGGGCCACGACGGTGGTCGCTGTGTCTGGAGGTAGACACGGCGCCACCCATGACAGCCCAGAGGGGAGTGAGTCGGAGTGGCTGGGAGAGTGTCATGGCAATAGGTCAGTTTTGTCGGAACACCGTTGGTCCACCCGAATGGGAGTGCGAGGCCATGGGTTCAGTAGTGTGGGTATAGTGTACTAACCTCTGCAGAGTGTATATTAAATCTATCGATAGCCGCGCCCGCAGATAAGGGCCCAGGTCGAAAGTAGGTCACACCATGAGTCAACAGTAATAAGAATAATGTGGTTAATAACAATGAGATAAGTTGGTTGTGATCGCCGTAAGGATCGCGGGCCATTCAGTGGTCGGGTTGTGATCGCTGTAAGGATCACGGGCCATTTACTGGTCGGGTTGTGATCGCCGTAAGGATCACAGGCCAAGTGTTGGTCGGGTGGTGATCGCCGTAAGGATCACGGTGGTATCGAGGATATCGAGTTGATGTATGTTCGTGATGTTGTACGAGAATCATGGGTAAAGGTCAAGCTCCTTGTGGTCCTTTACTGATCGCTACGGTATTTTTTACACCAAGCTTGATTTGATCCTGAGATGATCGTGTGATGTCTGAGGTTGGTAAGTGATGCATGTGTTGGTTACGAGGTAACCGAGCAGAATAAGTAGTGCATATAGTGTCATCATGTTGCATGCTAGTATTGTCGGATCAATATGTTTATGTTGTGATAGTTGTATCATGTTCATGTTGTTCATGCTATATTGTTCTGATAATCTCATGATAATTCATGTTTAACCTGTAATTGCCATGTTGTTGTTTGTCTTGAATGCTTCTGGATTATTGTGAGCTTGCAAGTACATTCAATGTACTGACCCGGCGTGTCATGCCAGTTTGCAGGTCATGCCGGATTTGATTGCTTGCTTGTCGTGGTTTTCCGTCCGTGCGAGCTAGGATAATCGTTCCAGCCAGAGTCCCTGCGGAGTGGAGTTTCACCATCGTCGCCGTTGTTCCGCTGCTGGAGTTCTTCCGCTGCATCGTGTTGTTCTGCTGCTTGCATAGAGCAACAGTGGCAGGCGTAGTGTCGCCGTGCCAATGTAACCATTATACCCAAATAGTTTGTAATAAAGAGCTGGTTTGTTCTATGCTAAGCAGTGCCGTATTCCAGAAGACTTCTCCTCGATCTCTGGGCTGGAATATGGGGCGTTCCGGTTTTCTCTGATCCGGGGTGCCACGGCGCTTGGTATTAGAGCAGGTCTGGCTGTAGGACGCCCTAGACCGCGCGAATGTTAGAAATTGGTAGTATAGAGTTTGGCTTGATGATTGCATTTGTTTGAGGCATTGGTGTGTTGCATAGCATGCATATAGCCTTAGTTGTGATAACGGTTTATCTGGTGAGTGTAGCTGGCATCGGTTCAGATCCACTACAGCTCCACCTTTGCATTTCCCCAGTCCCTTTTTCTTTCGGTGTTTGGTGTCATTTCTGTCCCAGCAGAGTGATGCCAAGTGATCCCGACACTGTTTGCAAAAACGGTGCTCAGGCATCGCGTCGATGTCTTTCTTTCAGTCACGTCTATCGTTTCGGTGATGGACATGTTTCTATCCCAGATCGTTGTTTTATTTTTGTCATGTTGGCAACCCTTAATTATCTTAGTTATCAAGAAAGGGCAATGTCAGCAGCCTTAGTTTTTCCCCGCTATCCTATTTCTTGGACGAGTACGGATCTTTATCCGTCCGCTTGATAAAAATGTGGTTGCGACCTTCGTGTCCCACTACATGATTACCAAGTACGTCCTCATCTCCGAGCTAGTTCAGGTTGCCATTTGGCTAAGCTAGCCTTGGTGTGGCGCTGTTTACACCAATCCTTCCACACATTTATTCGTCCTCGTGCACATCATCACAGCATATTAGACCGCAATACCGGAGTTTCCGCGAGATTTGTGTGCTTGGGTGTGCATGCATATTATTTGTGAGTAGCAGTAATATGTGATGATTGCTTGATTAATTATATTAGTAGTATGCTTGTATGCTTTTGTTTTAGTCATTTTTGTTGTTCCTTTCTTTGGGCCTTCGGTGTTACAAATTTTTCCCCTATTAAAGTTGCTCGTCAGCCGACACCGTACCCAAAGAGTCAGCAAGAAATGCATATATTTGGAAACTCAGCTAAACAGAATGGAATTATCAGCCGGCTGTAGTGAAATTGGGAATATCTTGTCTGGATGCAAAAGAAATCCTGGATGGACCGTCGGTATCAAGTTTGCATTAGTGTGCACTCATCACAACAAAATGATTAAATTAGGAATAAGATAAATTGTGTGCAAGCTTGACAGAATATTATCAAAGGTATGGCTCAGATACAAGTTTAATTTTCCGTTGAGGATGATTTTGGACCTCGATGTACCTGGAAGCAAGCAAAAATATGGCATATACTCGGAAAGGAGAATAATCCTGTGAAACCCCGTATCATGCAAGAAATCAATAGCAGAAATATTAAGATGGTATGTATATGTGGAAATCGGTCTGCATATCACAATAAGAAGTTTCTGGTGTAAGCAACCCAATCTTCCCTCGCAAAATACCCGAGAAGCTTCCAAGGCAAGATTCACCTATCTTCCTCAGTACAATACGTGGACGATTTCCCGTTCAAGTTACTCTGCCTTCTTCAGTAAGCAACCGCAAAAGCTTCCAGCATAAGGTACTGAGTCCTTCCCCAGCAAAGTCTTTAAGGGGGTAAGCTTCTGAAGCACGATACCCAGTCTTCTTCAGCAAGCTGTCCGATGAAAGTTTCGAGCACAAGCCAGCAAATATTCCTCAGTAAGACATTGGTACAAGGTAATACGCTGTGAATTGACAGCATATAGCAGTGAATCCCAAGAATCAGATCCGCAACATTTTGGTCAGAATCAAGAATCAGTCAGAATACATGTCTGTCTCGGAATCAGGTCCTCATATATATGCAATGAGCATACCATCAAGATCTTACAAGTCACTCGGATGAGGATCTGACAACCACGTGAGGATGGTTAATAGAAGAAAGCCAGTATACACCACAGTGTGACAAAGGATTATGATGATTGACGACCTCAGTGAGCTCAGTACAAGTACCTGTGAACCTGGAAAATGATCCTGATGAGCCATTGTCCCTTTTTCTCCAATGAAGGCACCACGCCTGTGATCTGAGCTGTTTCTAGCTATCCGGGGTGGATGCCTATTTTTGTTTCTCTCTTCAACGACTATCATGAGTTTGAGCTGCTTTTCGGCCGTCTCGTATAACTGTTGAGTTTCTTTTTGTGACAGTAGCCCTATAGCTGCTTTTTGGCTATTTTAGGGAGCTGCCACCTTCTTCTTATCGACCCGGTCTCATCCTCTGAGCTGCTTTCCGGCCGTCCTGAGCCGTGGTTGAGTTATTTCAGTAATGTCCTAGATCTGGGTTGTAAAGACCATTCTGGTGGCTACTGGTTTATTTGTCGATTTCTTGCAAGGGTTTTGTATGATCATTTTCGAACAATCAGAATTTGAGAGGTGTTGAACCTGTCATGTAATAGGTTACCCTGTCAAGAAAAATGAGGATAAGCTACAGTTGCCAAAAAAACTGCACCGACCGTACCTATGGTCATACAAAGAAACAATATGGCCAGCTCTTTCAGCCAAAGATCTAGACCAAGAAAACCATAATGAAGGAGCAAGACCAGTGAGGCAGGAATGAAAATTGTTGTACGACCCCCATGGTGCAGATCTCCCGGACAGTCTAAGTCAGTATTGATCCACATAGATATGCCTACAGCAGGAGTAGTCGGCATGAGGAATAACAGTCTGGAAGCCTGAGTCCTCACTTATATGAATCCTCATGAATAGCCTGTCGTGAACAAAAAATTTCCGTCAGAACCACCGATAGTCAAGCCTGCAGATATTATCATACAGGCCAAACCCTTTATGCTGGCCGCGACAGGAGACAACCAAATACTTGGTATGGATCCAATACTCACGACAGTGGAACCAGTTAAGATGATTCAGAAACTTCTGCAATGAGTTAGAGCTTGAGTTTTCATCAGAAAATTCTGATCATCATTACATGAAAGGTTGTTAGTGCCGGGTGGCACACCCAGCGGAAATCACTTTTGGATTTGTGAGACGGACATATATTTCAGTCGTGATAATTAAATCACACTCAGCTAGTCAGCGGATCTAAAAAGAAATTGGAGCCTATATAAGCCTAAACAAGCAAGGTAAGATCTATCAGAATGTGGATACAGTAAAGCAAACCACCCCAGGGCCAGTCAAATACAAATTTAATGGGAACAACAATAAAGGAAAAAGGATACCCGAGTTGGAAACGGTTTCCTCAAGTCAGAATATTCATACTTGTTCCCTGAGCAACCAAATCTCGAGGACGAGATTTCTTTAAGGGGGTAAGGTTTGTGACAACCTGATTTTTGGCCCTTTCTTTTTCTTTTGTTTTTCCGAGGTTTTTGCCTGAGTTTTTCTTTTTCGTGGCTTTGTGGTCTGGAAACTGAAGAAGATGACCTCTTCTTTGTTTCCAGAGTGGCTTGTCATATCAAAATCATTCCCTAGACCCTGTCATTTCCATCCTAGCCCAAATCCCAATGTTCTTTTTATTGGGAATATTCCTTTTCTATTAAAGGAATAACTCAAATTGCCCTAGGTTGCGAAGCAGCCTATATTTCCCTCACTCCTAAAATTGCAAAATAATTCTCATAAATTTTTTGGGTCATATCTTGATCAAATATGGCAAAACTTTTCATTGCCATGTTAAAAAATAATCCTCCAATAATTCATTTCCTATTCTACCCTGAATGGCACTTTGTGAAGGAAGTGTCATTTATACTTCTCCTATTGACTCCCAACCTTTTTGAGAATGTTTATATGTCCAAATAATTGCCCGATGCACAAGTTCAAATTTATTTGCCAAGTAAATCTTCCTCAGTGAATTTTCAAAGTTTCTGTCGAACAGAAAGCTTTGTGAAGGAAGTACTAGCTAGGAGTACCCAAATGAGTTGAAATTTTGCACACTCCTTAATGTGCTCATATTAACCCCTTCCACCCATTTTCAGACCCATCCAATCATCTATGTGAGCACAGGAGCAAATCTTTGTTTCTGGCAATATTTTCAAGTTGTGAAGCAAGTGTATTTTATATTGCTTCAAAAATCCTGATAAATTACCAGATCATTCTTATACCCATAAAACATCCCACCCAATTTGGCATCATTTCGTTGATCCATTTGACCACCAATATTATTCCAAGTTTCTGGTCAGCATAGATGTTTGTGAAGCAAATGCCATTTTGGCTTGTCCATTTGGCATGAGCTTTTTACATCATCTTCATATGTCCAAATGACTAAGCCTTGCCCAATTTGAGATCAAGTGAACACTCCATGTGAGTGCACCATCATGATCTTCATTTTTGGACCAAGTATGCAGTTGTGAAGCAACTGCAGTAAATCTTGATCCTTTTACCCTCTCAACCTCCAGCATCATAGTCCCTCCATAGCTAAACACCCCAGACATTTTATTTGGCCTCAAGCAGTTCCCTGTTGATCACCAGTGCACGGCTAAGTTTACTGCAGTAAACTTCAGAGGGTTATTACTATTTACCCAAAGACTGTTTAACCAATTTACCACCGTAGTTGAGACCACCCTTCGAAGGACTACGCAGTAGACATGGTTTAACCTCAGTAAAACCTCCAGAGCGCGCCATGCCAGTGGTGACCACGAGTGCAGCCAGCCAAAACGGTGGTCTCGCCACTGTTGGCAACAGCAGCGTCGCTCCGGCCGGTTCTGGTTTGTCCCCGAGTGTCAAACAGCTCAGCATCGTCTTCCTCTTCACCCTGGACCCCTCTCCCACTCCGTCCGCTTCCTCTTCGGTGCTTGCCGCCGCGCGCCCATGGACGCACTGTGGCCGACCGAGGCTTTAATGGCGTTCGGCCGTTTCTCCTCTGCGCCCTCGGCCCCCCTCTTGCACTATGCACCTCTGTAACTCGTCCGCATTCCCCCTCATCGTGTTCCCGTGCTCGCCCGTGCTCGCTGAGCCCCGCCAAAGCTTTGGCCGAGCTTGAGCGGCGGCACTCGGCCTCTTCCTCCCTCGCCCGGCTATATATAGCCCTTACCCGAGCCTCCCGAGCACCTCATCAGCCTCGCCTCACTCCCAGCTCCCTCCCCAGCCTCTCGTTCGGGCTCCAAGAGCTCACTGTCCCACTCATGGCCGCCGTGCCCGACGTCGGCCCCCTCCTAAATTCGGGCAGTGCAGCCTCTTTCTCTCCATCCCACCACCACCAGTAGAGCACCACCACTCCGGCGACCATCCCCATGCCCTTTTCCCCTCGTCGGAGCCACTATGGCCTCGAGTCTCATCTCCTCCCGAAGCCCCCTCCGCCGGAGTCCGAACCGCCGTCGCCTCGACCCGTCCCGGCGGCCGCGACCTGTCCCTCTGGATGCGGCTCTCCTCGACGAGCTCATCCATGGGCGGAGCCTCGCCGGAGGTGCCTCAGAGCCCGGCGGCCGTCAGCTGAGCGCTGGGCCTCCTCCGCTTTCTGTGGTAGCGTCGGGGAAGAAGAGAAGGGAGGAGAGAGAGGGAGTGGATAAGGTGGGTGATACGTCTCCGTAGTATCTATAATTTTTTATTGTTCCATGCCAATATTATTCAACTTTCATATACTTTTTGGCAACTTTTTATACTATTTTTGGGACTAACATATTGATCCAGTGCCCAGTGCCAGTTCCTTTCTGTAGCATGTTTTTGGTTTCGCACAATATCCATATCAAACGGAGACCAAACGGGATAAAAATGGACAGAGCTTATTTTTGGAATATCTGTAAAATTCCGGAAGAAAAATCCACGCGAGACAGTGCCCGAGGTGGCCACGAGGTAGGGGGCGCGCCTGCCCCCCTGGGCGCGCCCCCTAGCCTCGTGGGCCACCCGTAAGGCGGTTGACGCTCTCCTTTTGCCGCAAGAAAGCTAATTTTCGGAAAAAAAATCACGGCGAAGGTTTTAGGCCAATCGGAGTTACGGATCTCCATATATACACGAAACGGAGAAACAGATCTAGAACAGAACGCAGAAACAGAGAGAGACAGAGAGATAGATCCAATCTCGGAGGGGCTCTCGCCCCTCCCACGCCATGGAGGCCAAGGACCAGAGGGGAAACCCTTCTCCCATCTAGGGAAGAGGTCAAGGAAGAAGAAGACGAAGAGGCCCCCTCTCCCCTTCTCTTCCGGTGGCGCCGGAACGCTGCCGTGGCCATCATCATCATCACCGCAATCTTCACCAACACCTCCGCCATCTTCACCAACATCTCCATCACCTTCCCCCCTCTATCTACAGCGGTCCACTCTCCCACAACCCGCTGTACCCTCTACTTGAACATGGTGCTTTATGCTTCATATTATTATCCAATGATGTGTTGCCATCCTATGATGTCTGAGTAGATTTTCGTTGTCCTATGGTGGTTGATGAATTGCTATGATTGATTTAATTTACTTGTGGTTATGTTGCTTTTCTTTGGTGCCCATCATATGAGCGCGCGCGTGGATCACAACTTAGGGTTAGTTGTGTGTTGATAGGACTATGTATTGGAGGACAAGAGTGACAGAAGCTTCAACCTAGCATAGGAATTGATGCATACGGGATTGAAGGGGGACCAATATATCTTAATGCTATGGTTGGGTTTTACCTTAATGAACGTTAGTAGTTGTGGATGCTTGCTAATAGTTCCAATCATAAGTGCATAGAATTCCAAGTAAGGGATGACATGCTAGCAGTGGCCTCTCCCACATGAAACTTGCTATCGGTCTAGTAAAGTAGTCAATTGCTTAAGGGACAATTTCGCAACTCCTACCACCACTTTTCCACACTCGCTATATTTACTTTATTGCTTCTTTACTTACAACAGCTCCTAGCTTTTATTTACTCGCTCTTTATTTTCTTGCAAGCCTATCCAAAAATACCTACAAAGTACTTCTAGTTTCATACTTGTTCTAGGTAAAGTAAATGTTAAGCGTGTGTAGAGTTGTATCGGTGGTTGATAGAACTTGAGGGAATATTTGTTCTACCTTTAGCTCCTTGTTGGGTTCGACACTCTTACTTATCGAAAACTGTTGCGATCCCCTATACTTGTGGGTTATCAAGACCTTTTTCTGGCGCCGTTCTTGAGTCATAGCGTGGGGTGAATATTCTCGTGTTTGCTTGTTTGCGTTATCACTAAGTAATTTTTATTTGTTGTTCCTAGTTGTTCTTTATCTTTAGTTATGGATATGGAACATGAAATACCAAAAAAATTAGGTGTACTTGCTACTCATGGAGATGGGGTAACTCCTAAAACCCTCGATTCTCATTATGTAAAAGATATTAAGTACTACTTTGATAATCCTGAGAAAACCCCATTCAACTTTATAATGGGAGACACGTTGGATCAACATGAATACTTTAGGGATTATCGCCCGACACAAAAAGGGAAACTATTATGGGACCAATTTATTATGTTGCATTGGTATGCCTGGGATCTATGCTTGAGATATGATATTACTTGTTGCTCTAGGATGAAGGCTCCACACCTTCCCTTTTCATGCAAATTTAATGATAATGAAACCTTAGCTTCTTATGCTAATGGTATATATGATTACTATGATGTGGAACAAATAGAAGAATTTGTTTCTTTTAAGGCTGCTTACGAAATTGAATCTTTGTTTGAAAAGTATGAAGCTTTAGATGATGATGTTTATAGGCCTGAAAATCTTGCTATACTTAGATATTGCTATGAAAATTATGAATACAATTACTATATTAATGCATTTATTGAGGAAGTCTCTGCTGTCCAAGAAGAGACTAATATTTTGCAGGAAGATATGGAAGAAGAAATTGATGAAATTGTGAGCTCATTGGATGAAAAAGATGATGAGGAGAGCGAAGAACAAAAGGAGGAAGAGCGGATTGATCACCCGTGCCCACCTTCTAATGAGAGTACTGTTCAACTCATACATTGTTTAATTCCCCTTCGTGCTTACCGAAGGATGATTGCTATGATGATTGCTATAATGATTGCTATGATCCCGTTGATTCTCTTGAAATATCCCTTTTTGATGATGCTTGCTATGCTTATGGCCAAGATGCCAATATGAATTATGCTTATGGAGATGAACTTGCTATAGTTCCTTATGTTAAACATGAAATTGTTGCTATTGCACCCACGCATGATAGTCCTATTATCTTTTGAATTCTCCGATTATACTATATCGGAGAAGTTTGCACTTATTAAGGATTATATTGATGGGTTGCCTTTTACCGTTGCACATGATGATTTTGATGAATATAATATGCATGTGCTTGCTGCTCCTACTTGCAATTATTATGAGAGAGGAACTATATCTCCACCTCTCTATGTTTCCAACACGATAAAATTGCAAGAAACTGTTTATACTATGCATTGGCCTTTACTATGTGTGCATGAATTGTTCTTTTATGACATGCCGATGCATAGGAAGAGAGTTAGACTTCGTCATTACATGATATATGTTACTTTGTGCTCACTACTAAATTACAAATCATTGCTAATTAAAATTGGCTTTGATATACCTTGCGATCCGGGTGGATTCACTACTTGAGCACTATATGCCTAGCTTAATGGCTTTAAAGAAAGTGCTGCCAGGGAGACAACCCAGAAGTTTTAGAGAGTCATTTATTTCTGTTGAGTGCTTTCGTATAGTTTAAAAACAACAAAAATAAAGAGGGTAACCCAAAACTTTTTCAAAAAGGAAAGTGAAAGTGAGAAAGACGAGCATTGTTGAAGTGGGAGCTAGCCTTGAACTTTGTTCATGCTCACGGAAACTTTGTGAATCTTGATTACAGAAACTTTTCAATAAAAATAATTATCCCCTTGTACAATTCCATTGTATTATAAAAATAATGTGCCAAGGTTTGCCTTTAGGATGTTTACAATGCTTGTTGGTTTGTGCGGTGCAGGACAGAAACTTTGGCTGTAGTGGGCAAATTTTAATTTTTTACTGGAACGTCAAATGGTTCTGATTATTATTGCACTGTCTTTCTGTACAAATTTTTTATTTTTCCTAATTTTGGCAGAATTTTTCAAGTATCAGAAGTATGGTGAATGTTCATATTATTACAGACTGTTCTATTTTAGACAGATTCTGTTTTTGATGCATACTTTGCTTGTTTTGATGAAACTATCAATTTATATTAGTGGATTAAGCCATGAAAAAGTTATATTACAGTAGACACAATGCAAAAACAAAATATGAATCGGTTTGCAACAGTACTTAGAGTAGTGATTTGCTTTATTATACTAACGGATCTTACCGAGTTTTCTGTTGAAGTTTTGTGTGGATGAAGTGTTCGATGATTGAGAAGGTTTCGATGTGGGAAGAAGGAACAGAGGCAAGATCTCAAGCTTGGGGATGCCCGAGGCACCCCAAGTAAATATTCAAGGAGACTCAAGCGTCTAAGCTTGGGGATGCTGGGAAGGCATCCCCTCTTTCTTCAACAAATATCGGTATGTCTTCGGATTCGTTTCATTCATGTGATATGTGCAAATCTTGGAGCGTCTTTGCTTTAGTTTTCATTTTTATTTTATGCACCATGCTGGTATGAGATGGTCCTTGGTTGATTTATAGAATGCTCATTGCACTTCACTTATATCTTTTGAGTATGGCTTTATAGAATGCTTCATGTGCTTCACTTATATCATTTGAAGTTTGGATTGCCTGTTTCTCTTTACATAGACAACCGCCATTTGTAGAATGCTCTTTTGCTTCACTTATATTTGTTAGAGCGTGGGCATATCTTTTGTAGAAAGAATTAGAACTCTCTTGCTTCACTTATATCTATTTAGAGAGATGACAGGAACTGGTCATTCACATGGTTAGTCATAAAATCCTACATAAAACTTGTAGATCATTGAATATGATATGTTTGATTCCTTGCAATAGTTTTGCGATATAAAGATGGTGATATTAGAGTCATGCTAGTGGGTGGTTGTGGATTTTAGAAATACTTGTGTTGAGGTTTGTGATTCCCGTAGCATGCACGTATGGTGAACCGTTATGTAACGAAGTCGGAGCATGAGGTATTTGTTGATTGTCTTCCTTATGAGTGGCGGTCGGGGACGAGCGATGGTCTTTTCCTACCAATCTATCCCCCTAGGGGCATGCGTAGTAGTACTTTGCTTCAAGGGCTAATGAACTTTTGCAATAAGTATATGAGTTCTTTATGACTACTGTGAGTCCATGGATTATACGCACTCTCACCCTTCCATTATTGCTAGCCTCTTCGGTACCGTGCATTGCCCTTTCTCACCTCGAGAGTTGGTGCAAAATTTGCCGGTGCATCCAAACCCCGTGATACGATACGCTCTGTCACACATAAGCCTCATTATATCTTCCTCAAAACAGCCACCATACCTACCTATCATGGCATTTCCATAGCCATTCCGAGATATATTGCCATGCAACTTCCATCATCATCATATACATGACTTGAGAATTTATTGTCATATCGCTTTGCATGATCGTAAGATAGCTAGCATGATGTTTTCATGGCTTGTCTATTTTTTGATGTCATTGCTACGCTAGATCATTGCACATCCCGGTACACCGCCGGAGGCATTCATATAGAGTCATATCTTTGTACTAGTATCGAGTTGTAATATCGAGTTTTAAGTAAATAAAAGTGTGATGATCATCATTATAGAGCATTGCCCCAAAAAAAGAGATGCCAAAGAAGCCTAAAAAATGGGGCCAAAGAAGCCCGCAAAAAAAGGGGCAATGTTACTATCCTTTTACCACACTTTTGCTTCAAAGTAGCACCATGTTCTTCATATAGAGAGTCTCGTGAGTTATCACTTTCATATACTAGTGGGAATTTTCATTATAGAACTTGGCTTGTATATTCCAACGATGGGCTTCCTCAAATGCCCTTGGTCTTCATGAGCAAGCAAGTTGGATGCACACCCACTTAGTTTCAGTTTGAGCTTTCATATACTTATAGCTCTAGTGCATCCATTGCATGGCAATCCCTACTCCTCACATTGACATCAATTGATGAGCATCTCCATAGCCCGTTGATTAGCCGCGTCGATGTGAGACTTTCTCCTTTTTTGTCTTCTCCACATAACCCCCATTATCATATTCTATTCCACCCATAGTGCTATATCCATGGCTTGCGCTCATGTATTGCGTGAGGGTTGAAAATGCTGAAGTGCATTAAAAAGTATGAACCAATTGCTCGGCTTGTCATCGGGGTTGTGCATGATGTGAATATTTTGTGTGGTGAAGATGGAGCATAGCCAGACTATACGATTTTGTAGGGATAACTTTCTTTGGCCTTGTTATTTTGAAAAGACATGATTGCTTTATTAGTAGGCTTGAAGTATTTTTGTTTTTATGTCAAATGATAGACTATTGCTTTGAATCACTCGTGTCTTAATATTCATGCCATGATTAGATACATGATCAAGATTATGCTAGGTAGCATTCCACATCAAAAATTATCTTTTTTATCATTTACCTACTCGAGGACGAGCAGGAATTAAGCTTAGGGATGCTGATACGTCTCCGTCGTATCTATAATTTTTGATTGTTCCATGCCAATATTATTCAACTTTCATATACTTTTTGGCAACTTTTTATACTATTTTTGGGAATAACAATATTGATCCGGTTCGATGCAGTTCACATCTATTGCATGTTTTTGGTTTCGCAGAATATCCATATCAAACGGAGTCCAAACGGGATAAAAACGGACGGAGCTTATTTTTGGAATATTTGGAAAATTCCGGAAGAAAAATCCACACGAGACAGTGCCCGAGGTGGCCATGAGGTAGGGGGGCACGCCTGCCCCCCTGGGCGCGCACCCTACCGTCGTGGGCCACCCGTAAGGCGGTTGACGCTCTTCTTTAGCCGCAAGAAAGCTAATTTTCGGGAAAAAAATCACGGCGAAGGTTTCAGGCCAATCGGAGTTATGGATCTCCATATATACACGAAACGGTGAAACAGAGCCAGAACAGAACACAGAAACAAAGAGAGACAGAGAGATAGATCCAATCTCGGAGGGGCTCTCGCCCCTCCCACGCCATGGAGGCCAAGGACCAGAGGGGAAACCCTTCTCCCATCTAGGGAGGAGGTCAAAGAAGAAGAAGACGAAGGGCCCCTCTCCCTTCTCTTCCGGTGGTAGGAGCAGCTGCCGTGGCCATCATCATCATCATCACTGCAATCTTCACCAACACCTCTCGCCATCTTCACCAACATCTCCATCACCTTCCCCCTCTATCTACAGCGGTCCACTCTCCCGCAACCCATTGTACCCTCTACTTGAACATGGTGCTTTATGCTTCATATTATTATCCAATGATGTGTTGCCATCCTATGATGTCTGAGTAGATTTTCGTTGTCCTATCAGCGGTTGATGAATTGCTATGATTGATTTAATTTGCTTGTGGTTATGTTGCTGTCCTTTGGTGCCAATCATATGAGCGCGCGCGTGGATCACACCTTAGGGTTAGTTGTGTGTTGGTAGGACTATGTATTGGAGGGCAAGAGTGACAGAAGCTTCAACCTAGCATAGAAATTGATGCATACGGGATTGAAGGGGGACCAATATATCTTAATGCTATGGTTGGGTTTTACCTTAATGAACGTTAGTAGTTGCGGATGCTTGCTAATAGTTCCAATCATAAGTGCATAGAATTCCAAGTAAGGGATGACATGCTAGCAGTGGCCTCTCCCACATGAAACTTGCTACCGGTCTAGTAAAGTAGTCAATTGCTTAAGGGACAATTTCGCAACTCCTACCACCACTTTTCCACACTCGCTATATTTACTTTATTTCTTCTTTACTTACAACAGCCCCAGGCTTTTATTTACGCACTCTTTATTATCTTGCAAACCTATCCAAAAACACCTACAAAGTACTTCTAGTTTCATACTTGTTCTAGGTAAAGTAAACGTTAAGCGTGCGTAGAGTTGTATCGGTGGTTGATAGAACTTGAGGGAATATTTGTTCTACCTTTAGCTCCTCGTTGGCTTCGACACTCTTACTTATCGAAAACTGTTGCGATCCCCTATACTTGTGGGTTATCAGTGGGACCCATCTGTTAGCCACACAGGAGCCGGCCCCGCCACTGCCACGCTGGATAAGTGGAAGCGTAAACCCTGGAATACGCTTTCCGTTTTTCTGTTTTGGCCCAGTCTATAAAATAAATGTTTACAGATAGGTCCCTGGCAGTAAAACCCTTATATCTTTTTATCCGTAACTCCAAACGAGCCCCCTCCGAGAGAGAACGTTTTCTGGCGATTCGTTCCGCAAGTTTCTCGCACTTCTCCCCGGTGCCTTCTTCATCCCCAGGCAAGCCACAATACCCACTTGCATGATAGTCGTGCAGTAGCCATGGTTTTCAACTTGAATCTTTATTAAATGTTTGCTTGTTGAAAAGATGGTTATCGTTGTTCCGGTGATGTTTAGATTGCATGTTCACTTTTGGTACTATGTTGTTTTGTACTCTGTGATCATGTTATACCTGCTAGTATTTCCTTTCATATGTTTATGCTTGCTGGTAGTATATGTTGATGTTGGAGATGGTCATGCTAGTCAGTATGCCATGCTCAGTGGATATGAGTTATTGTTAATATGGTGGATAGTTATGTGCTACTCTCATGATGATGTTTATATCATGTTCATGCATTTTATCATGGCTCAGCATATTTGCATTCAAGTTAACCAGATTAAATTGAACCTGAACAACTGTTGGCTGAGTCATGGTGTCGCTGAATCGATGCTGACCAGTGCAACCACGCTTACCGGTATGGGACGGTCCTAACTGGGTCTATTGTTGTGCCTCTCGCCGGTGCCTCCAACGAGGGAAGGTTATGGGGGTGCGCTACCCTGATCAGGTAGGCGGACATAAGCCTTGGGTGCCCGGTTTTGATTTGATTTTGCGCGAGGATCCCAGAGTGGATCGGGCCACGACGGTGGTCGTTGTGTCTGGAGGTAGACACGGGGCCACCCATGACAGCCCAAAGGGGAGTGAGTCGGAGTGGCCGGGAGAGTGTCATGGCAATAGATCGGTTTTGTCGGAACGATGTTGGTCCACCCGAATGGGATTGCGAGGCCATGGGTTCCGTAGTGTGGGTACAGTGTACTAACCTCTGCAGAGTGTATATTAAATCTATCGATAGCCGCGCCCGCGGATAAGGGCCTAGGTCGAAAGTAGGTCACACCATGAGTCAACAGTAATAAGAATAATGTGGTTAATAACAATGAGATAAGTTGGTTGTGATCGCCGTAAGGATCACGGGCCATTCAGTGGTCGGGTTGTGACCGCCGTAAGGATCACGGGCCATTTAGTGGTCGGGTTGTGATCGCCGTAAGGATCACGGGCCAAGTGTTGGTCGGGTGGTGACCGCCGTAAGGATCACGGTGGTATCGAGGATACCGAGTTGATGTATGTTCGTGATGTTGTATGAGAATCGTGGGTAAAGGTCAAGCTCCTTGTGGTCCTTTACTGATCGCTACGGTATTGTTTACACCAAGCTTGATTTGATCCTGAGATGATCGTGTGATGTCCGAGGTTGGTAAGTGATGCATGTGTTGGTTACAAGGTAACCGAGCAGAATAGGTAGTGCATATAGTGTCATCATGTTTCATGCTAGTATTGTCGGATCAGTATGTTCATGTTGTGATAGCTGTATCATGTTCATGTTGTTCATGCTATATTGTTCTGATAATCTCATGATAATTCCTGTTTAACCTGTAATTGTCATGCTGTTGTTTGTCTTGAATGCTTTTGGATTATTGTGAGCTTGCAAGTACATTCAATGTACTGACCTGGCGTGTCATGCCAGTTTGCAGGTCATGCCGAATTTGATTGCTTGCTTGTCGTGGTTTTCCGTTCGTGCGAGCTAGGATAATCGTTCCAGCCAGAGTCCCTACGGAGTGGAGTTTCACCACCGCCATCGTTGTTCCGCTGCTAGAGTTCTTCCGCCGCATCGTGTTGTTCTGCTGCTTGCATAGAGCAACAGTGGCAGGCGTAGTGTCGTCGTGCCGATGTAACCATTGTACCCAAATAGATTGTAATAAAGAGCTGGTTTGTTCTATGCTAAGCAGTACCGTATTCCAGAAGACTTCTCCTCGATCTCTGGGCTGGAATACGGGGCGTTTCGGTTTTCTCTGAGCCGGGGTGCCACACCGGCTTGTCTCAAGAAGTCATCGGAAGGCCATTCACACGGCCGGACCTCCGCAGTACGAGGAAATTATATTTGGGCCTTTGTGCTTCTTCATTTTGTTTTTCCTTTGAGCTTCGGCTCGATGAGCCCCTCAAAAGTCTCTTCATTATTTTCTGAGAAATTCTGAAATTTTTAGTAACTTCAAACAAAAGTGAACCAACTTCAATAAAATTGATAGCAACTACTCCTACAAGTGCCTAGAGCCTATATCAAGCATTAGAACTACTTGGAACCATATAAATTTGACATGCAAGCTCAAGAACATGGTCACCTATGCAGCACAAATTTGCAAAGAATAAAGCACTAGAACAAAAACTAATTGGACCAATGGAGGAGTCACATACCAAGGAACAATCTCCTCAAGCATTTTTGTGAGAGGTGGTTTGAGCAAGGAGATCGAAAATCGCAGCAAAATGAGCTAGAACTCGTGCTTGAGCTGGTTATTCGTGTTTGTGGGAGGAAGAAGAAGAGGATGGGTGCAGGAATAAGTGGAGGAGGGCCACGGTGGGCCCACGAGGCAGGGGACGCGCCCTGGGGGGTAGGGCGCGCCCTCCACCCTCGTGGCCAGGTGGCAGCTCCCCCTGCGGTGATTTTAGTACCATAAATCCTCAAATATTCCAGAAAAAGTCATATTAAATTGGCATGGCATTTGGAGGACTTTTATTTTCGGGGTATTTTTATATTGCACAGATAAATCAGGAAACAGACAGAAAAATATTATTTTTACTTTATTTCAACTAAATAACAGAAAGTATAAAGAGGGTACAGAAGGTTGTGCCTTCTAGTTTCATCCATCTCATGCTCATCAAAAAGAATCCACTAACAAGGTTGATTAGGTCTTGTTAATAAACTCACTCCGAATAACATGGAACCGAGAAATTTCGAATAACACTATGTTACCTCAACGGGAATATGCACATCCCCAATAATAAGAATATCATATTTCTTCTTGATAGTAGGAAGAGAAATTCAAAACCTCCAAATATAATCGATGGAATTTTTCCAATAGAGTTGATACTATGAACTTGAGGTTGTTTCCTCGGAAAGTGTACCGTATGCTCATTACCATTAACATGAAAAGTGACATTTCCTTTGGTGCAATCAATAACAGCCCCTGCAGTATTCAAAAAAGGTCTTCCAAGAATAATAGACATACTATCGTCCTCGGGAATATCAAGAATAACAAAGTCCGTTAAAATAGTAACGTTTGCAACTACAACAGCACATCCTCACAAATACCGGCAATTATAGCAGTTGATTTATCAGCCATTTGCAAAGATATTTCAGTAGGTGTCAACTTATTCAAATCGAGTCTACGATATAAAGAGAGAGGCATAACACTAACACCGGCTCCAAGATCACATAAAGCAGTTTTAACATAGTTCCTTTTAATGGAGCATGGTATAGTAGGTACTCCTGGATCTCCAAGTTTCTTAAGTATTCCACCCTTAAATGTGTAATTAGCAAGCATGGTGGAAATTTCAGCTTCCGGTATCTTTCTTTTATTAGTAATGATATCCTTCATATACTTAGCATAAGGATTTATTTTGAGCATATGAGTTAATCGCATACGCAAAAAGATAGGTCTAATCATTTCAGCAAAGCGCTCAAAATCCTCATCATCCTTTTTCTTGGATGGTTTGGGAGGAAAAGGCATGGGTTTCAGAACCCATGGTTCTCTTTCTTTACCGTGTTTCCCAGCAACAAAGTCTCTCTTATCATAACGTTGATTCTTTGGTTGTGGGTTATCAAGATCAACAACAGGTTCAATTTCTACATCATTGTTATTACTAGGTTGAGCATCATCATGAACATCATCATTAACATTTTCACCGGGTTCATGTTCATTACCAGATTGTGTTTTAGCATCAGAAATAGATATATCATTTGGATTCTTAGGTGGTTCAGCAATAGGTTCACTAGAAGTTTGCAAAGTCCTATCATTTTTCTTTTTGTTCCTTTTGGAAGAACTAGGAGCATCAATATTATTTCTCTGAGAATCTTGCTCAATTCTCTTAGGGTGGCCTTCAGGATACAAAGGTTCCTGAGTCATTCTACCAGTACTAGTAGCCACTCTAACAGCATAATCATTTTTCTTACTATTCATTTCATTGGGCAAATTATTTTGAGCCTTAAGTACTTGTTCTACTTGAGTGGTAACCATAGAAGCATGTTTACTAACAAGTTTAAGTTCACATCTAACATTAGCCATATAATCACCCAAGTGTTTAAACATATAAGTACTTTGTTTTAATTGTCTACCAAAATAAGCATTGAAATTTTCTTGTTTGACAATAAAATTATCAAACTCATCAAAGCATTGTCTAGCAGACTTATAGTGAGGAATATCACCTTCATCAAATCTATAGAGAGAATTTACCTTTACTACCTGCATTGGGTTATCAAGACCTGGAGGTTCTTCAATAGGTAATGGATCAAGATCATATGTTTCTTCAACAGGCGGTAAATTAAGACCATGTATTTCTTCAATAGGAGGTAATTCTTAACATCTTCAGCCTTAATACCTTTTTCTTTCATAGATTTCTTTGCCTCTTGCATATCTTCGGGACTGAGAAATAGAACACCTCTCTTCTTCGGAGTTGGTTTAGGAATAGGCTCAGTAATTGGCTCTGGAGCTGGCTCAGGAGGTGCCCAATTATTTTCATTTGTCAACATATTATTCAATAGAATCTCAGCTTCATCTGGTGTTCTTTCCCTGAAAAGAGAACCAGCACAACTATCCAGGTAATCTCTGGAAGCATCGGTTAGTCCATTATAAAAGATATCAAGTATTTCATTTTTCTTAAGAGGATGATCAGGAAAAGCATTAAGTAGCTTGAGAAGCCTCCCCCAAGCTTGTGGGAGACTCTCTTCTTTAATTTGCACAAAGTTGTATATTTCCTTTAAAGTTGCTTGTTTCTTATGAGCAGGGAAATATTTAGCAGAGAAGTAATAAATCATATCCTGGGGACTACGCACACAACCAGGATCAAGAGAATTAAACCATATCTTAGCATCACCCTTTAATGAGAACGGAAATATTTTAAGGATATAAAAGTAGCGAGATCTCTCATCATTAGTGAACAGGGTAGCTATATCATTTAATTTAGTAAGATGTGCCACAACAGTTTGATTCATAGCCATGAAAAGGATCAGATTCAACCAAAGTAATTATATCAAGATCAACAGAGAATTCATAATCCTTATCAGCAACACAAATAGGTGAAGTAGCAAAAGCAGGGTCAGGCCTCATTTTATCTCTAAGAGATTCCTTGTTCCATTTAATTAATAGCCTCTTGAGTTCATAACTATCTTTGCAAGCTAAAATAGCTGCAGAAGCTTCTTTATCAAAAATATAACCCTCAGGAATAACCGGCCTATCCTCATCATCACTTTCATCAATATTAACAGTTTCAATAATTTCTTTCTCTCTAGCCCTAGCAATTTGTTCATCAAGAAATTCACTAAGGGGCACAGTAGTATCAAGCATAGAAGTAGTTTCATCATAAGTATCATGCATAGCAGAAGTGGCATCATCAATAACATGCGACATATCGGAACGAATAGCAGAAGCAGGTTTAGGTGTCGCAAGCTTACTCAAAACAGAAGGTGAATCAAGTGCAGAGCTAGATGAGAGGGTAGTTGAGGGATAAATTGTTGTCTTAGCGTCTTTCAAGTTCTTCATAGTGACCAGCAGATATAAATCCCAAGTGACTCAAAGAATAGAGCTATGCTCCCCGACCTTGGCCTTGAAATTAGTCTTGATAACCCACAAGTGTAGGGGATCGCAGCAGCTTTCGAGGGTAGAGTATTCAATCCAAATTTATTGATTCGACACAAGGGGCGCCAAAGAATATTCTCAAGTATTAGCAGTTGAGTTGTCAATTCAACCACACCTGGATAACTTAATATCTCCAGCAAAGTGTTTAGTAGCAAGGTAATATGATAGTAGTGGTAACGGTAAATAAAAGAGTAATGAAAGCAAAAGTAATATTTTTGGTATTTTGTAGTGATTGTAACAATAGCAACGGAAAAGTAAATAAGCGTAAACCAGTATATGGAAAGCTCGTCGGCATCAGATCGGTGATGGATAATTATGCTGGATGCGGTTCATCATGTAACATTCATAACATAGGGTGACATAGAACTAGCTCCAATTCATCAATGTAATGTAGGCATGTATTCCGAATATAGTCATACGTGCTTATGGAAAAGAACTTGCATGACATCTTTTGTCCTACCCTCTCATGGCAGCGGGGTCCTAATGGAAACTAAGGGATATTAAGGCCTCCTTTTAATAAAGAGCCGGAACAAAGCATTAGCACATAGTGAATACATGAACTCCTCAAACTATGGTCATCACCGGGAGTGGTCCCAATTATTGTCATTTCGGGGTTGCCGTATCATAACACATAGTAGGTGACTATAGACTTGCAAGATAGGATCAAGAACTCGCAATATTCATGAAAACATAATAGGTTCAGATCTGAAATCGTGGCACTCGGGCCCTAGTGACAAGCATTAAGCATAGCAAAGTCATTGCAACATCAATCTCAGAACATAGTGGATACTAGGGATCAAACCCTAACAAAACTAACTCGATTACATGATAGATCTCATCCAACCCATCACCGTCCAGCAAGCCTATGATGGAATTACTCACGCACGGTGGTGAGCATCATGAAATTGGTGATGGAGGATGGTTGATGATGACGACGGCGTCGAATCCCCCTCTCCGGAGCCCCAAACGGACTCCAGATCAGCCCTCCTGAGAGGTTTTAGGGCTTGGCGGCGGCTCCGTATCGTAAAACGTGATGATTTCTTCTCCTTTTATTTTTTTCTCCCCGAAAGCAAATATATAGAGTCAGAGTTGGCGTCGGAGGAGCTCCAGGGGGCCCACGAGGTCGGGGGGCGCGCCCTGAGGCGCCCCACCCTCGTGGGCAGTGTGGGCCCCTGGTCTTCATCTTTGGCAAGGATTTTTTTTTATTTTTAACTAGATGTTCCGTGGAGTTTCAGGACATTCCGATAACTTTTGTTTTCTGCACATAAAACAACATCATGGCAATTCTGCTGAAAACAGCGTCAGTCTGGGTTAGTTCCATTCAAATCATGCAAGTTAGAGTCCAAAACAAGGGCAAAAGTGTTTGGAAAAGTAGATACGACGGAGACGTATCAAACTCCCATAGAAATACTTCTACACATCAAATTAGATTACACATCTCTTCGTGTATTTGGATGCGTTAGTTGACCAAATCTTCGTCCCTACAACAATCGCAAGCTCATGTCTCGCTCAAAACTGTGTGTTTTTCTTGGGTATAGTGCACAACATAAGGGTGTCAAGTGTCTTGACATCTCTACTGGTCATGTCTACATCTCTCATGATGTTATCTTGGAAATTCTTATTTTACCACCCCATCTCTCTGACTATGATCAAGGGGAAATTAATAATTGTGATGATCATATGTTGACCAACCCTCTTAACAGTATGCATGAGCCTTGTGATGATGTAGGAAAAAGCAGTGGTGAAAATGGAAATAAAGATGGCGAAGAAAATAGCCCAAACAAGCCATATTTGATGTGCCGCAATCTGCGGAACAAATCCACCTGGGATTTGCGTCGCCAGCAGACGCCAGGTCTGCGTCGCCAGAGCATGCATCGCCAGGCATGACAGGCACGGCCAGTCGTGCGGGCACCAGCGACTCGGCGCCTACCACGCGGCAGCACCAGACGGGGCATGGCGCGCCCACTGGTCCACGCGAATCACCGCCTGCCACCTGTCAGACCGCGGCTGGCCCAGACCGCCCGCGTTTTTCAGCCCAATCATTGTATTACAAGCGGCGTGCCTCAATTCGTCAAACGAGCGCGGGTCCATACTCCGATTCTGGTGGGGCCACACAATCATGGGCTCATGATGGTTTGGTCGGTTAGCCAGGATCATCTGCGGCTCACGCCTTCCCGAACAGTAGCCAGTCGCCACGGAAGATCCGGCCACATCGATACAACCTCTGCCCAGGTCAAATCTGCTATTGCAGGTGGATCCTCCTCGGGATCGGGCGGGGACAGGTCTCCAGTACGGGGTGCAGGATCTTCTGTGCCAAAAAATGTTGTTGGATCCATACCACGTCGCACAAGGCTACAACAAGGGGTAATCCAACCTTTAGTTACAAATATGTAACCAAATATGGTCTGGTTTGTTCTGCAGGTGAACCAGGAGAACCCAACACCTTTAAGAGGCTCTTGGTGATGAAAATTGGAAAAGGGCAATGCATGAATATATGGCACTAAAGAAAAACAGAACATGGCATTTGGTTCCCCACAGCAAGGTAAAAATCTTATTGATTGCAAGTAGGTTTTCAGGATAAAAAGAAAGGTTGAACGAACCATTGACCGCTACAAGGCTAGACTCGTTGCAAAAGGTTTCAAACAACGGTATGGTATAGACTGCGAGGACATGTTTAGTCCAATTATAAAAGCTGCCACCATCCGTCTTGTCTTGTGTATTACTGTTTCCAAGGGATGGAGCCTACGACAGCTAGATGTGCAGAGCGTGTTTCTTCATGGTGTTCTTAAAAAGGAAGTGTACATGAAACAACCTCCTGGGTTTGTAAACACACATGCACCCTCTCATGTGTGTAAGTTTGATAATGTTCTATATGTGTTGAAACAAGCTCCAAGGGCATGGTACTCCCGTCTCAGCAAAAAGATGCAAGCACTTAGTTTTATTCCTTCAAAGTCTGACACCTCGTTATTTATTTATAACAAGTCACATACATCCATAATTGTTCTCATATATGTTGATGATATCATTTTCACAAGCTCATCTAATGAGGCAATAGTAAGACTTTTGAAGGATTTGAGTGCAGAATTTGCTCCCAAGGATCTGGGAGATCTACACTATTTCCTAGGGATTGAAGTGAAGCAACATAAGGATGGACTTCACCTCCCTCGGGAAAAATATGCAGCAGATCTCGTAAAAAAAGGCTTGCAAGGTTGTAAACCTACACTCACTCCTTTATCTAGTACAGAAAAATTATCTCTCACTGAAGGAGAACTTCTGACTCCAGAGAATAGCACCAAATACAGAAGTCTAGTAGGTGCACTCCAGTATTTGACACTCACCAGACCTGATATTTCCTTTGATGTTAACAAAGTATGTCAGGTCCTTCATGCACCCACTATAGTTCATTTGACTGTTGCTAAGCGTATAGTCAGATATGTGAAAAAAGACCTTGAGCATTGGTTTGAATTTTAGCAGATCATCTTCTACTCTTATCAGTGCCTTCTCTCACTCAGATTCGGCAGGATGTCTGGATGACAGACACTCAACTGATGGGTTTGTAGTATTCTTTGGACCCAATCTAATATCATAATGTGCAAGAAAGCAAGCTACTGTTTCCAGCTATAGCACAGAGGCAGAATACAAGGCACTGGTCAATGCAACAGCAGAAATCATATTGGTGCAATCCATCCTGAAGGAGGTAGGTGTGAAGAGCACTAAAGCTCCATGTTTATGGTGTGATAATCTAGGTGCTACCTATTTGTCAGGAAATCCAGTCTTTCATGCCAGAACAAAACACATCGAGATAGACTTTCATTTTGAGAAAGAGTTGTGAATAAACTCTTAGACATTCAGTTTATCCACTCCAGAGACCAAGTTGCAAATGGGTTTACAAAAGCTCTATCTACAAGAAGTTTTGAAGACTTCAAGCATAATCTCAACTTGATGAAGTTATGATTAAGGGAGGGTGTCAAACATGATGCAATGTGTATGTCGTACGAATTGCAATTTGACAGCAATATTTGGGCACGTAGGTTAGGAGGTTAGAGGCATATCTTATCTTCTGTAACAATAGTTCTATCTCTACCTAACTTGATTCCCAAGATGTAATCTCTCCTGTAAAATCTCAACTGTATGCACTATCAGGGATGTGAGCCCCCTGCCTATAACACGTACGGCGTCCCCGCTCGATGAGGTAAGATGTTTTCGCTATCGCACAATCTCAACCATGATGAGGTGCTTAATCATATTATCCATCGGCGAGAAATACTATTGTAGGGTGCAATATGTTGGTTAGCTGACATGTTTGTGACGATTGGCTAGATGATCCTGCCAATTTTATGGTACCACTCTTGGTTGCTGACGATGTAAGAGTGGTTGCTACTCCCTCCGTCTAGGTGAGTAAATCATCTTAGGTTGTGCACCGTGACCAAGGAGGAGGGGAAAACGAGAGACCTTAATGTTTATTTTCTAATTAATAGTATTGCATGCAATGAACCAACCACTGCATGTCGTGTTTGGTAGTATCAAGTCATTAAAAGCATGCACACCCCTCATCTCTTATTGGTTGATATGTCAAGAAACAAGAAATGATGTAGAAGTTAATGCACCGCGCCTAAGTGTTTTGGGATTATTTGGTTTTCGTAAGATGACTTACACACCTAGACGGAGGAAGTAGCTTAGATCATGTTTGATGTAAGTAAAGGTTGGCTTTTCGAGAGTTGCAAGATTAATATAGCAAGAAAATGTTCTGTTCCTTTTACTCCCTCCGTTTCGGTTTACAAGTCCTACGCATATACCTAGGTTGCCAATTTTATCACCCTAATATAAATTATATAACACAAAAATTAGACCATTTGAAAATAGAACATCTGAAGTTTATATTGATATATTTTTTGTAATATATGGCTTGTATTAGGTTGGTCAAATTAACAACCTAGGGGTACGTGCACGCCCTGTGAGAGAGAGGGAGTAGTCCCAAAGGATCCACGTGATTTGCCCGCAGGTCGATCACCATTCAAGTGGATGTGCATTGGTGAGTGTGTCAAAACTAAAATGCCATGTATTAAATGTTGGAAATACTGAGTATGTTTAACTGTTTTTACCAGTTCAACTGTTTTTGCATCATCCATGTTCAACATAGCACGTCATTAGTTGGTCAGTGAAACCAATATGAGTGAGACGAGGATGGAGACATATTTGAAAGCTATTGAAGAATAGGGTTGGGTACTAACTAACTTGCTGCCTGGTTACAAGTTGTGGCAAGTTTTGTCTAATATTTAGGACAATACCTGCAATCGATTGTACATAGTGATGGATTATCATCAACATTCTGTTAATCATGACACTTAATTCAAAATAAGTGTCATGGTTTTAGTTCAAATTTTGAACTAAAATCATGAGACTTATTTTGGGACGGAGGAAGTATCTTGAAAGCATGATCTTTCTTTTGTGTGGCTGGTCAGGGGAATCTTTTTAATCTTGAAATCTAAGATCTTTGCGTACCATCCGGCAGCAAAAACACATGTGCACACACAACGTTGGTGCTGCAGCGTAGAATATGCCTATGAACTGATTCATGCACATGCATATAAGAGAAGCATTGTGGGCCCAAGGAAATCTTCTGTGCAGTTCTGTTGAATGCTTATCGTATCTTCATTCAGTTTGTCAGCAAATTTGACAATTTTGACCTCTGGGCGAAATCATTTCACGGAATGAACTGCCCGTGAAACTATTTCACACCCATGACCTTTTTGTGTAGCGCCCGCCACGACGGCGCCACACCCTACGGTGCAGGGCCTAGCTCGGGGGTGTTGCACGCCAGTCCACCGTGGCAGCCCCTGGGCCCGCACCCAGCAGTGCAACGCCTCCGAGCTAGGCGTCACACTTGTAAAGTGCAGCGCTAGCGCCGTGGCGCTGCTTGTGACTTATCCACCACTTGGCTGCCCCCCCCCCCAACCCCCACACCACACACTCTCCCACTCTCCTCCCCGAGCTTTGCCCCCTCTCCCACTCTCTCCCCCTCTCAAATCCTCTCCCAAATCTTGCAAATTTGAAGGATTTGTCCATGGATTTCGAAGTCAAACCCTCCCTCGAGGTAGTATTCTCTGATCCCCTTGTTTTGATCCAAGTAAAGTTCCCATTGCTCATTTGTTGCTAGTTTGGGGAAACCCTAGTTTTGTTTGGATCTAGAGATTTGCATGGAGATGTGAGATGTTTGTTGCCAATTTCTATGATTAGGCTTTGTTAGTATGCTAGGGTTATTCTTATGGGTGTTCTTATGTTGGTGCTAGGGTTAGGTTTAGGGCTAGGGTTATGGTTATGGTTATGGTTAGGGTTAGGGTTGTTGTTTGATATATATATATTAGGGTTTCTATTCCGTGTTAATCCTTGTATTAGTACTCATGGAAGCAATGTTACCTTGAGTTTTTGGAATACTTATAGGGATGGGAAGAACATGTAACATCCCAAATTTCCCATTTGGAATGTTTTACAATTATAGCTAAGCATCTATGCATTATTGTTTGAATTGAGTGACATTTGATTTATTTCAGAGACTTTTGAGTTTGTTGGAATTTGAATTCAAATTGGCAGTTGAATTTACTTCAAAACAATGCCTCACAAATACCTGAGAAAAAGTATGAGAGGAGTAAACATGACACTCCAAAAATGTCAGAAGAAAAGTTTTGCCAAAAAGATTGAATTCAAATTTGATTTTATTTGGGATTTTTAGAAAATGTTTTTTTTAGTTTGAGTTTTGCCCCTGGAAAAATGTCCAAGTTGTAGGGTAAATTCCCCTGATCATTTTGATATATATATATATGTCCTATATAAAAATATATAAAATATATATTTTCTCTCCTCTCCCTAATTCAAAAAAAAGGAAAAAGAAAACCCCAGGCGCCAGCCAATAGCCCAGCCCGGCCAGGTGAGGCAGCCCACCAGTAGCCAGCAGCCCGGCAAGCACCCGAGCCGGCCTGCCCAGGCGCGCCGAAACCTCTCCCCTCGGTCGCCCAATCAAACCCTCCTCCATCTCTGTTGTGGCCTACGGCCCCACCCTTCCCTTTCGCCTCGCCCACGCCAGAACCACCGCCGCCGCCGCCGGAATCCCGGAGATCTCGGGATCACCTCCCCGATTCGCCCCCACCGCCAAGTCGGCCCCGCCCGAAAAATACCCCCTCGCCCGTTCCGCCTCGTCGCGCCAAAACCCTCTCCGCTCGCCATAATCGTCATGGGAGCCGAGTGCCCCCGCGCCATTGCCCCACCGAGCTCCTCCGACCCCTCGCCGACCTCGAGACCACCCCGACCTCCTCGAGCCGCCCGCACTGCTTTGGCCTCCGCCGTCGCCCCGGACCATCGGAGCCGCGCTGTTGCCGCCTCGAGCCGCCGTCTGCCGCTGCCGCCATCATGTAAGTCGCCGAGTCGCCACCTCACTGTCGATCTAAAATCTAGGGCCTAGATTAGATCACACGAAGGGTTAGGTTTATTTAGATTAGACCGGTTTAGTTACGGGTTTTTTTTGGTTTAGTTAGCGGTTTAGTTGGACCGGCCCGATCGGTTTATTCTCTCGGGCACGCTTTAGTTATATGACGCCTGAGCGTTAGATAGGCCCGATTGCGCTAGTTTTTCTTTTTAGTTATTTTTTCGTTTCTGTTTTTAACAGAATAGTTCCAGTTTTGTAAAATCCATATCTTTTAGGTTACTTAATATTTTTAGCTCATTCTTTTTTTGTTAGTTTGCAAATTTGTTGTAGTTTCTGTAGAAAATATGTTTGGCCATGTTTAAATTATTAGAAATTGTTTTATTTTAGTTTTAGGCAGATTAGTATTTCTGCTATAAAATGAGTTAGGATTATTTTTTTTAGTGATTCTTTTTGTCACTGCTTTGTTTTGACTTTGCCTATTAGTAGGAATTTATTTGGGTATTTTAGATTTAATAAAAAATAGTTTTAGTCGAAATCATGTGTTTCTTGTTTATTTAACTAGCTACTGTTTTCCTATTGTTCTAGTTAGTAAATTATTTTATTTTTACTATGTTATAGTTTATTTTAGATTAGTTTCTGTAGCTACAGAGGATGAAATTTTATTTACAGTAGAATAAAAATTTTATTTTATTTTTCCTTGCTAGGATTGTTATAGGCATAATAGGAGTTCTATAATAGCTTTTGATGTGATTCTTTTTGCTCCTAGTTTGTATGATGTTTTCCCTTCTGTTAGTTAGCAAAACCCATGCTTAGGTTCTGTTAAGAAAAGTTTTAGTTGTGTAAAACAATTTCTTAGTTGTTGCTTGATGTGGTGAAAACCTTGATTTGCTTTCTCCGAATTTTCTTTGGATTTTGGTTTGAGTGCTTGGGTGTTTTACTTCCAACTTGTTGTTATGTTATATTGTGCCATACTTATTTGTGCTATTGTTTGATTCGATAGAATTTCCGGAGTGCGAAGCCTGCTATCACGAGTCCCTAGCTTTTGAGGACCGTCAGCCAGGCAAGTCATTTGATCATGATTTCTTTTACAATACCTATGATTTTATTGCATTAGAATTATACCTCCCCACCATGCATGCAGTAGGAGAATTTTAAGTTATGTTCTTGAGTAGTATCATGAGGTAGGATGAAACCAATTCCCCTTGTTACCATGGCCGGGACGAAGTAGTTTATTTTGCTATGCTTTCGTAGACGGGGTTGGTTGAGTGAATCATAAGGGAGATGTGAGAGTCAAGATGATGACAACCCCATGACTTCAAGCTCAAGATGGACTTCAAAATTCACTCTTTGGGTGGAGGACGGTTGACGGGCACCTGGAGAAACCAGCGGTGGCCGGGATGCATGGAGAAGCGCCATGACATCTTGCGGAAAGCTTCACCCAGCCACGAAGAGGCGGATGGATACCCCATTGACGGAAGCTTACATGCAGCCGCAAGCCATTATGGGCTCTGGCTTGGTCGACCCTAGGTGTGACTCTGGCGGACGGTGCTACGAGATGTAGAAGAACGGTAGGATTGGATGGGCACCGCGGCGGACCGGAGGAACTCTTCGAAGACCCTGTTTTCGTTCGTCCGTCTTCAAACACCATGAAGTGCGAAGACTTAAAGGAGGAGCGATTCTTGCGGGTAAAGTCATAAACCTCTGCAGTGAAGATCTAATCGGTTAGCCTGTCCCGATTCACGGACAATTTGAGCCTCTGGAACTTGGAGTATTTCGGATATCTCAACACGAATTTAATAAATTAATTGAGGGGGTTATTTAATAATTGGGAATGAGACATTGGTTGGCGGAACCATCTCAATAATTACCAACATTTTGTAGTATTTGCAAACAAGTCCTTGTTGTAGGGAAAAACTGGCTTTTTCGCAAAACAATGAAACTTAGAGCCCCACAGCCAAATTGCATATAGTGTTAGTAATTTTTATTGTTGTTCTCTCTTTGACTTGCCGGCATATTCAAAATGCTGACCTACACGGCTGCAACGTCTTATGTTGCAGAGTTTTCCGATCAGGAGTGAGGCTACGATCCACGCTTGGCGATTGCCCTATGGAGTCGGATGGACTCGCTATTCGTCTACGCTTCCGCAGCTTTATTTAGTTTATTTCTCATGAGTTGGCCTTCGGCCGAATTTATTCTATTGTAATAAAGACTCGATATGAGAATCGTGTAATAAATTCAGGTGTGATTGAACTTTGAATTTCATCAATGTCTTGTGTGTGCCAAAGATGATCTTGGGATGGTACAGTTATACGAGACTTGACCGATTTTGGGTCGGGTCGCTACAGAGATGGTGTCGAGCACACGCCGACCGTAGGGGCGTAACCCCTAGGATCGGAAAGCCATAGGAAGAGACTATTTATTTTATGTCCTTATCATTCCGTAATTCTCCTGTTCATTTCGACTTCTCTCCGATTTTCAACATTCTAGATGGCCACGAGTTCACCCCAGTTCTGCTACGGAGTTTTGCGGCCAGATGAGACGATGCCTCTCGGCAAGAAGCTGGTTCAGATCGTGAAGAAGCTGAAGATTGCTCTGCCCTCAATCACCGTGAAACCTACCAATGCACTTCCGACGGATACCCGCTCTGAGATTAAGGTGCACATTCCGGGGAGGACCTTCGGAGGACATTCTGAGCCCATTGACTTTGAGTTTACCGATTTCAATTGGATCCTCGGAAGAGACATGGCGATTTATCGTGCACTTGGACATCTCGAGAAGAGTACAGGGCGAGATCGACCCATCAGACCTCGCCATGATTTCTCGCAGCTAGGAATGGAGATATCATCCGTGCCGTGAGAGGACGACTCCATTCTCTCTTATGTCCAAGACTTGGAAAGTCTCCTCAGAAACGGAAATCCGGACTGCCGTAACTCGAAGGTACACAGGAGGCTGTTGTTCCATGAACTGGAACTGGAGGAGAAAGCACACGCGGATTTCCTTGACCATGAAGAAGAAATCAATGATTTCATGGAGAGAGTCGACAAGCTGAAGATGGAGGTTGCCGCATTAGAGGAGAAGATGGACCTGGGAGAAGACCTTTTTCCAAGTGGAGATGACGGACCCCTCGTGAGCAATGACCAGGATTATGAAGGGAGCTCCACCGAAGAAAGCCGCAAGAGGAGGCGCCGCACTGCAGGACGCCACACCGGAGTACGCCGCACCAGAGGACGCAAGGATAATTGATGAAGACATTTAGTCGACCGCCATGTTATTTTATTTTTCCGTCGATCAGTTAGGCCGTTATTTTTCGATTAGTCGTGAGAATTTGTAATCCGAGATTGAACCATGTTTGAGATGATTGAATAAATGATTGGTGTGATTATGATTGTGCATTCATATGGGTAGTGATATTTTCTCATTAGACCCTTGTTCTATTCTAATTTTCTCATCCACTCCAAAACACCAGATGCCTCCGAGACGTGACCCGGTTTCAACTTTCCGCGGAGCTCACCCGGTGATCCAGCAGCAGAATGCCCTCATGCAGATGCTCATCCAGAACCAGAACAATAACAACAACAACAACAACAACAACAACAACAACAACAACAACAACAACAACAACAATCCACCGCCACCACCCCCTGTTGACAACTTGACCCGCTTCCTAAGGCTGAATCCGCGGTGTTCTCTAGCGACCGAGCCGATTGTGGCCGATGATTGGCTCCGCAAGGTCGGAAGGAGTTAGCCAACGCTAGATGCACAGATGCACGAGAGAAGGTGCGCTTTGCACATCGGCTTGATGGACCTGCAGCCTCTTGGTGGGAGAACTACACCGCCACTTATCCCATCGCCACCATCACGTGGGATCAGTTCCAGCAGGCCTTCCGCACCGCTCATGTCTCAGCTGGAGCCATGAGTCTGAAGAAGCGTGAGTTCCACAACTTACGCCCGAAGGGAACCGTCTTGTAGGCGATGCGTGGATGAATTCAGCAAGTTAGCTCGCTATGCCGGATGATGTGGCCACAGATGCCGCAAAGCGGAAAAAGTTTCTCGAGGGACTCAATGACGAGCTGGGAATGCAGCTAATGGTGGCTACCTTCAACAACTACCGTGGAGTTGGTAGACAAGGCCACCATACTCGAAGGCAAGCAGCAGCAGATTGATAGCCATAAGCGGAAGTATGGCTGTGGGAAGTACAACTCTGGAGCTCGTGAAGCCCGTTATGCCCCATACTGGAGGGCATACCCATCACACCCATGGAGGACATAACCATGGAGGAATGGGAACAACCGCAACCACGACAACAAGTCGTGCAATGGAAGCGGCAATGGCAACCAGCATCGTAAATCACCTTGCCTCGGAAGGATCTCGAGTCACATCACCTATTTCAAGTGCGGAAAAGCAGGGCACTATGCCACCGACTGCCCGGAGGCCAAGCGGAGGAATGGAAGCGGCAATGGAAGCTCAGCAAAGAAGCCCAACCCTTTTCCTCGTGCTCGGGTGAACCACATTGACGTGGAGGACGTCTATGATCAGCCGGAACAATCGTGGTTGGTAAGTTTTATTAAATTCACATCCAAAGATTGGTACTCTTTGATTACGGTGCAGCGCATTCATTTATATCAAGGGTAGTTGTGGAAAAAGTACGGGTTGCCCACTAGAACCCTTAGAAGCCCTCTTCACGTCGATTCGCGGGAGGAGAAATGATGGCGGGCTTAGGCTGTCATGCAACCCTCAACATTGGAAACCATAATTTTCCGCAGACCTCATAGTATTGGAAACCCGGACCTTGGATGTAATCCTAGGCATGGATTGGTTGTGAAGTTTGAAGGAAACATAGATCGTGCCCAAGAAGACGATTACGCTCACCACTCCGGGCAGAAGAGGATCAAGTATGTATCGAGCGTATCCCGATGAAGAATCGGTGAATTCCCTCACGGGAGTTGTTCAGGGAGGAAGTGCCAGATGGTGCAAGATTTTCCCGATGTGTTTCGAAGGAATTACCAGAATGCCACGGACAGAGACATTGAATTTTGATTGAGTTATTGCGGCACAGCCCCAATATCCAAGAGACCCTATCGGATGCCACCGAGCGAATTGGAAGAGATCAAAAGCAAATTAATGAGCTATTGGAGAAGGGATATATTCGCCAAGCTCGTCACCTTGGGGAGCCCCAGTTTTTTGGTAGAGAAGAAGGATGGAACCACGAGAATGGTTGTGGATTATCGTTCGTTGAGCAGCGTGACCATCAAGAACAAGTACCCTCCGCCAATGATTAATGATCTATTTGATCAGCCGATTGGAGCCAAGGTATTCTCCAAGATCGATCTTCGATCGGTATCATCAATTGAAGATCCGTGAAAAGGATATACCCAAAACAGCATTTACCACTGGTATGGTTTATATGAGTATACCGTCATGTCATCCGGATTGACTAATGCCCCGTGCATACTTCATGAATTTGATGAACAAGGTATTTATGGAATATCTGGACAAATTTGTCGTGGTGTTCATCGATGATATACTGATTTTCTCCAAGAGCGAGGAAGAGCATAAGGAACATTTGCGTCTAGTTCGGAGAAACTCCGAGAACATCGATTGTATGCCAAGTTCAGCAAATGTGAATTTTGGCTGAAGGAAGTCGGATTCCTCGGACATGTTATTTCAGGAGAAGGAATAGCGATTGACCCCACCAAGGTTGTATCGATCACCGATTGGCAGTCACCCACCTCAGTCAAGGAGATCCACAGTTTTCTCGGACTCGCGGGATATTATCGGAGGTTTATTGAGAATTTCTCGAAGATTGCCAAGCCCATGACTGAGCTGTTGAAGAAGGACGTCAAGTACATTTGGACAAAGGATTGTGAAGCCAGTTTCCAGGAACTGAAGAAACGTTTGGTTACAGCCCCAGTACTGATTTTGCCGGACATACACAAGGATTATCAGGTATATTGTGACGCTTCTCACCAGGGACTCGGAGGAGTACTCATGCAGGAAGGAAAAGTTGTAGCTTATACCTCCAGACAGCTACGACCTCACGAGATGAATTACGCCACACATGATTTGGAGTTAGCAGCCGTAGTGCATGCACTCATGAGCTGGAGAGATTTCCTTATCGGATATAGTTGTGATGTTTTGACAGATCATAAGAGCTTGAAGTATATTTTCACACAGAAAGAGTTGAACCTCAGGCAGAGGAGATGGCTAGAGTTAATCAAGGACTATGACATGAGATTGCATTACCACCCAGGAAAGGCTAATGTTGTAGCCGATGCTTTGAGCCGTAAGAGTTATGTGAATACTCTCATAGCGGGAGGATTACCCCAGGAGTTAGTCGATGGCCTCAGAGATCTCCAACTGGAGATAGTTCCGAGAGGATATGTTGCAGCTCTGGAAGTTCAGTCCACTTTGGCCGAAAGAATTCGTGAAGCCCAGAAGTCGGACAAGGAAGTTGATGAGATAAAGAAAAGGATGAATGAAGGAAAAGCTAAAGGGTTTCGTAAGGATGAATACGGAGCTATATGGTACGAGGACCGTATTTATGTGCCCAATGATCCCGAACTCAGGAAGCTAATTCTTCAGGAGGCTCATGATTCACCGTACTCGATTCACCCCAGTAACACCAAGATGTATCTGGATTTGAAGGAAAGTTTACGGTGGGCGGTATGAAGAAGGATATTGCTTGAGTACGTAGCAATATGCGATGTTTGCCCGGTGAGTAAAGGCGGAACATCGAAGCCAGCCAGGTTACTTCAACCCTTGCCGATTCCAGTGGAAATGGGAAAAACTTTGGATGGATTTTATCACAGGATTACCCGGGACCCGTTCAAAGTTATGATTCCATCTGGGTAGTGGTTGATCGATTGACCAAGGTAGCTCATTTCATTCCCGTGAAGACTACCTATACCAGCGCTAAGTTAGCCAAGATATACATGACCAGGATCGTATGTCTGCATGGAGTTCCGAGGAGTATCGTGTCAGGTAGAGGAACACAATTTACCTCAAAGTTTTGGAATCAATTGCATGAAACTTTGGGTACGAGGCTGGAGTTGATCTGACTTTTCATCCGCAGACAGATGGATGACCGAGAGAGTCAATCAGATCTTGGAGGACATGTTGAGAGCTTGTGCGCTAGACTATGGGTCTAGCTGGGATGATAATTTACCATACTGAGTTCTCGTACAATAACAGTTATCGAGACCCGATGCGAAGATGGCCCCTTCGAAGCTCTATACGGAAGGAGGTGCGAGAACACCATTCTTTGTGGGATGGTGTTGGAGATCGAAAACTTTCGGTCCCGATCTTATCGTAGATTACGAAGAGAAAGTCAAGCTGATTCGAGATAGACTCAAGGTAGCTCGATGAGGCAGAAGAGTTATGCCGACAGTAAACGCAAGGAAGTAACATACGAAGCGGGAGACCGGGCATATCTTCGTGTGTCCCCACTTCGTGGAATCAAGAGGTTTGGTGTTAAAGGAAAACCCCAGGCGCCAGCCAGGCCAACCGGCCCAGCCAGCGTCGAGGCAGCCCACCAGGCGCAGCCCAGGCGCAGCCCAGCAAGCACCCGAGCCGGCCTGCCCCAGCGCCCGCGCCCGAAACCTCTCCCCCTCGGTCACCCGACCGAAACCCCTCCTCCCTCTCTCGCTGACGCGCTGGCCCCACCCTTCCCTTTCGCCTCGCCCACGCCAGAACCACCGCCGCCGCCGCCGGAATCCCGGAGATCTCGGGATCACCTCCCCGATTCGCCCCCTCCTCCAAGTCGGCCCCGCCCTATAAATACCCCCCCTCGCCCCGTTCCGCCCCCTCGCCGCGCCCGAAACCCTCTCCGCTCGCCGCAATCGCTCGCCGGAGCCGAGTGCCCCCGCCGCGCCATTGCCGCCCCATCGAGCTCCTCCGACCCCCTCGCCGACCCCCGAGACCACCCCCGACCTCCCCTCGAGCCGCCGCACTCGCCTGACGCCTCCGCCGTCGCCCCGGACCACCGGAGCTGCTTGGTTGCCGCCCGAAAGCCGTCGTCCGTCGCCGTCGTCGCCATCATGATAAGTCGCCGGAGCCGCCCACCACCGTTCGATCTAAAATCTAGGGCCTAGATTAGATCACCACGAAGGTTAGGTTTATTTAGATTAGACCCGGTTTAGTTACGTTTTTTTTTGTTTAGTTAGCGGTTTAGTTGGACCGGCCCGATCGGTTTATTCTCTCGGGCACGCTTTAGTTATATGACGCCTGAGCGTTAGATAGGCCCGATTGCGCTAGTTTTTCTTTTTAGTTATTTTTTTCGTTTCTGTTTTTAACAGAATAGTTCCAGTTTTGTAAAATCCATATCTTTTAGGTTACTTAATATTTTTAGCTCATTCTTTTTTTGTTAGTTTGCAAATTTGTTGTAGTTTCTGTAGAAAATATGTTTGGCCATGTTTAAATTATTAGAAATTGTTTTATTTTAGTTTTAGGCAGATTAGTATTTCTGCTATAAAATGAGTTAGGATTATTTTTTTAGTGATTCTTTTTGTCACTGCTTTGTTTTGACTTTGCCTAGTAGTAGGAATTTATTTGGGTATTTTAGATTTAATAAAAAAACAGTTTTAGTCGAAATCATGTGTTTCTTGTTTATTTAACTAGCTACTGTTTTCCTATTGTTCTAGTTAGTAAATTATTTTATTTTTACTATGTTATAGTTTATTTTAGATTAGTTTCTGTAGCTACAGAGGATGAAATTTTATTTACAGTAGAATAAAATTTTTATTTTATTTTTCCTTGCTAGGATTGTTATAGGCATAATAGGAGTTCTATAATAGCTTTTGATGTGATTCTTTTTGCTCCTAGTTTGTATGATGTTTTCCTTCTGTTAGTTAGCAAAACCCATGCTTAGGTTCTGTTAAGAAAAGTTTTAGTTGTGTAAAACTATTTCTTAGTTGTTGCTTGATGTGGTGAAAACCTTGATTTGCTTTCTCCGAATTTTCTTTGGATTTTGGTTTGAGTGCTTGGGTGTTTTACTTCCAACTTGCTGTTATGTTATATTGTGCCATACTTATTTGTGCTATTGTTTGATTCGATAGAATTTTCGGAGTGCGAAGCCTGCTATCACGAGTCCCTAGCTTTCGAGGACCGTCAGCCAGGCAAGTCATTTGATCATGATTTCTTTTACAATACCTATGATTTTATTGCATTAGAATTATACCTCCCCACCATGCATGCAGTAGGAGAATTTTAAGTTATGTTCTTGAGTAGTATCATGAGGTAGGATGAAACCAATTCCCCTTGTTACCATGGCCGGGACGAAGTAGTTTATTTTGCTATGCTCGTGAAGCGGGGTTGGTTGAGTGAATCATAAGGGAGATGTGAGAGTCAAGATGATGACAACCCCATGACTTCAAGCTCAAGATGGACTTCAAAATTCACTCTTGGGTGGAGGACGGTTGACGGGCACCCTGGAGAAACCAGCGGCTGGCCGAGATGCATGGAGAAGCGCCATGACATCTTGCGGAAAGCTTCACCCAGCCACGAAGAGACGGATGGATACCCCATTGACGGAAGCTTACACATGCAGCCGCAAGCCATTATGGGCTCTGGCTTGGTCGACCCTAGGTGTGACTCTGGCCAGACGGTGCTACGAGATGTAGAAGAACGGTAGGATTGGATGGGCACCGGCAGCGGCCCAGAGGAACTCTTCGGAAGACCCTGTTTTCGTTCGTCCCGTCTTCAAACACCATGAAGTGCGAAGACTTAAAGGAGGGAACGATTCTTGCGGGTAAAGTGCGCAAACCTCTTCAGAGTGAAGATCTAATCGGTTAGCCATGTCCCCGGTTACGAACAATTTGAGCCTCTGGAACTTGGAGTATTTCGGATATCTCAACACCGAATTTAATAAATTAATTGAGGGGGTTATTTAATAATTGGGAATGAGACATTGGTTGGCGGAACCATCTCAATAATTACCAACATTTTGTAGTATTTGCAAACAAGTCCTTGTTGTAGGGAAAAACTGGCTTTTCAAGCAAAACAATGAAACTTAGAGCCCTGACCAAATTGCATATAGTGTTAGTAATTTTATTGTTGTTCTCTCTTTGACTTGCGGCATATTCAAAATGCTGACCTACATGGCTGCAACGTCTTATGTTGCGAGAGGAGTTTTCCGATCGGGAGTGAGGCTACGATCCACGCTTGGCGATTGCCCTATGGAGTCGGATGGACTCGCTACTGCTCACGCTTCCGCAGCCTTTATTTAGTTTATTTCTCATGAGTTGGCCTTGACGAATTTATTCTATTGTAATAAAGACTCGATATGAGAATCGTGTAATAAATTCAGGTGTGATTGAACTTTGAATTTCATCAATGTACTGTGTGTGCCAGCATGATCTTGGGATGGTACAGTTAAACAGAGACTTGACCGATTTTGGGTCGGGTCGCTACAGAACATGTGTGTTTGTTCATCATGGGGACAAGGACGCCTTTTTGAAAGGCAATATAGAACCGGACCCGGATGAGGTTGACATGGTGTTTGATAGTAGTCCTAGCTATGCGGAGCTCTTGCAACAAGTTAGGAAAGATTTGAATTGGACGGACCCTAGTGATATCATTGAGTTGGAGGGAAGGCATAATGTTGGTTTTGGAATGCACATCTGTTGGAAGACAATGCGTGTCAACTCGGAGCAACGTTGGGTTGCATACAAGGAGACGGTGGCCGAATCACTAGACAAGGCTCTTGAGTTATTTGCAACGAAGAAGGTTGATTCAAGTTTGCATTTGGACTTGAACCGTAACCCCTCCCCTTTGGTTGCTAGTAGCCCCACACCCTTGAAGCGAGATGAAATTGTTGAACCTCTTTTGACCCAAGAAGTGAGGCCAACATTGAGCCCGTTTAAAACAACCAAGATGAAGCTTTGCAAGAGGACAATGATGAGTATGCGGACGATGACAATGAAGTTGATCTCCATGACAACAATGTGGGTGATCTCGACAAATATCACTTGCAAGAGACAATGGACCGTTCCATCCCTTTTTCCCGTGCATATGCATCGGACTCGGATGACGATGGTCCCAATGAACAAGTTGATGCGGAGGGGTTCACGGTGAAGGAGGCCGAAGCTTTCGAGAAGGTATTTGGTCGGGATCATCGGACTACATTGTTCAAGGATGTTAGTCTCGTGGATGAAGCCGTGGTAGATGGTGGCCAATGTGTACCTCTTGGGGTTAGGCCAAGCTCTCATCGTGATTTGGGAGACGACAAGAACCGGATTGCTAAAGGTTCTAAGTTCGACACCTTGTTGGAATTGAAGATGTGGCTCGACAACTACTCGGTTACGCATTATCGTCCACACAAGGTGGTGAACTCGGATGTCAATGTGCTACACGGTTGCATGTGCATGTGAAGATGAAATATGTCCGTGGATTGTGCGTGCAAGACCATGGAAAGGAGGTCCAACTTGGCATATAGTGAGTTGTGTGCCAACTCACATGTGCCAAGGCAAAAGGGTGAATGGAAAGATTGTGTCCCAAGACCACAAACAACTCACGTCCGAGTTCATTGCTTACAGGCTCTCCAACTCAATATCCACACTTCCAACAATGAGCGTCCAACATGTCATTGACCTTGTGAAAGCCATCTTTCATTACAAGGTGAAGTACGGCAAGGCATGGAAGGCGAAGCAAGCCGCATTTAAGATGTTGTATGGTACATGGGAGGAAGCATACAACTGAATCCCTAGGTTGTTGTTAGCCATGGCCGCGACAAACCAAGGCATGGTTCATGTGGTCGAGCCTCATGGGCACCAAACAACGGTTCATGTGGCCGTGCTTTTTGGGCGTTCGAGCAATGTGTGAGGGCTTTCGAACATTGTAGGCCGGTCATCGCAATTGATGGCACGTTCTTGACCGGACAATACAAGGGCACCTTGTTGGTTGTGATAGCAAGTGATGCCAATAACCGGGTGTTGCCATTGGCATTTGCTTTGGTTGAGGTGGAAAACAATGACAAGCGGGAGTGGTTTACGCATCTTTTGAGGATGAAGGTGTTACCCGCTCAAAGGGAAATTTGTGTCATATCAGATCGGCATCAAGGAATTCTTAACGTGGTGGAGATTGACATTCCCGGGCATGCTCCGTTGCACCATCGATGGTGCATGAGGCACTTTTGTTCGAACTTCTATAGGGCATGTGGCCTTAAGGAGTTGGCCGATGATCTTCAAGATTGTTGTCTTGCTTTCTCCGATAATCGCCGCCACTTTGTACCACAAATTGCTCGCACACAAAAACTTGATGCCGGGGGTCAAGACTTTCTCAATAAGCACATTCAATACCGGAACAAGTGGGCACGTGCCTTTGATGAAGATGACCGGAGATACGGTCAAATGACAAGCAATATGGCGGAATGCTTCAACAGGGTGCTCAAAGGTGCACGTGGATTACCCATGACGGCAATAGTTCAATACACATTTGACAAGATGAATGCGTACTTTGTAAAGTACTCGATGGAAACCGATGCACAAATAGCGGGTGAGAACCCGCGGAAGTACAAGTACAAGTTCCCACCCAAAGTTGATGAATGGTTGGTATTTCAATCACGGAAGGCGGACTCAGAAGAAGCTATATTATATGACAACGAAGAGTGGAAGTACGAAGTGAAAGAGCCAGGAGGAACCACAAACGATGGCCGGCAACATGGAGGTCAGGCTTTCAAGATGTCGTTAACACAATGTGATTGCACTTGCGGGAGGCCGTTGTTGCTTCATCTCCCATGCTCACACTTGTATACCACCGGTCGCGTTAGGAATGTGGACATCAATCACCCACGCACCGTGAGGGAGTCGGAGTTCTCAATCATGACGGTCAAGAAAACATGGGCTCCCCACTTTCACCCGTACTTTGACCAATCACAATGGCCGGAGTATCATGGAGTTCAACTATGGCCGGATCTGGAGTTGAAGGTTGTTAAACGGGGTAGACATAAGACAAAGCGTCTTAGAGGAGACATGGACGGATGGGGCCATGGTGGCCCCCGCGAAGCGGGCAACGACCAATTCCAAGAGCCTCATGAGAGCTCCCGTTGTGGGGAGTGCAAAGGTCATGGCCACAACAAAAGAAAATGTATGAAACCAAGGAAAAGGTCCAAGACAAATGATGCAAGCACAAGCCAACAAGGAGCTACACAAGGGGGCCAACCAAGTGGTAGCCAACAAGTGCCAAGCCAACCAAGAGGTAGCCAACAAATGCCAAGGCAACCACGTGGTAGCCAACAAGTGCCAAGGCAACCAAGTGGTAGCCAACCTAGTGGTAGCCAATAAGTGCCAAGGCAACCAAGTGGTAGCCAACCTAGTGGTAGCCAACAAGTGCCAAGCCAACCGAGTGTTAGCCAAAGAGGATCTAGGCAACAAAGAGGTCGGCAACTAGGACTTACAAGAGGCCGTGGTGGTGGTAGAGCTCGTGGTGGTGGTCTAGGCCGTGGTGGTGGTACAGCTCGTGGTGGTGGTAATGGCCGTGGTGATGGTCTAGACCTTGGTGATGGTATTGGCCTTGGTGGTGGACTTGGCCGTGGTGATGGACAAGGGCAAGTTCGTTATAGAGGAATGTTTGGATACCTAGATGGACCGTTTCCGTATGTTCCTCACTAACTATAATGTATCATATGTTCTTGTTTTTCATATGTGCTTCCATTTGTTCTTATTGTCCTTACTAACCATTATGTTTCACTCATTGTAGGTATGGCGGCTTCCCAACCCAACAAACCAACGATGAAGGAGGATGGCGAAGATGAGATGGTGGGATGGTGGGAGAAGGCTGCGAAGAAGCTTAGAGATGAGGATGCAGCCAAGCTAAAGAAGAAGAAGGAAGAGGAGCTTGAGAAGGAGAGGAAGGAAAGAGAGAGAGCGTCAAATGCGATGCGCGCTAGGGAGGAAGCGTTGGTGAGGAAATGTGAGGAGGCATGAAGAAGCGTCTAAAGGATTTTCAAGAAAAACCATGAAGCTTTGGGCAATTGCAAATGAAAAAGAAGAGAGGGACAATGAGATATTCATGGAAAGGGTGGTTAAGGAGGCTCACCTCATAAGAAAAAGGGAGGAGGAAGAGGAAGAAGAGAGGAAGAAGAAGAAGGGAAAGGGGCCTTGCTCTACCCAATAAAGCTACTATGTGTCATGAAGTACTATGTCTCCTCCTCGATTTGGTTGTGAACTACTATGTGTCGTGAACTTCTATGTCTCCTCCTCGATTTGGTTGTAATAACTACTATGTGTCGTGAACTACTATGTCTCCTACTCGATTTGGTTGTAAGAACTACTATGTGTCGTGAAGTACTATGTGTTATGAACTACTATATGTCGTGAACTACTTCGTGCATATGTTCTCTTCACAGTTGTTAGATTGCTATGTATCAATCCTACTTCACATCATCTTACTATGTTTGCATATGCTAGAAAATTCACTAAGTCCAAGTGCAACGCCTAGCCATAGGGCGTTGCCTCAGGAGTGTGGCGCCTCAAGCTAGGCGATGCAATCGGTGCAGTAGCTATCCAGAGAGCAACAAGGTATGTCAAGCTACAGACATGTAGTGCCTAGCTGAGGCGTCACACTCCATAGTGCAACGCCTAGCGCCCAAAGCGCTGCACTATGGAGTGTGACGCCCAAGCTAGGCGCTGCAGACCGGTCTCAGTAGCTATCCAGAGAGCAGAATGTATGTCAAGTTACAGACACTGCAGCGGCGCTTAGCGAGGCGTCTCCAAAGTGCAACCCCGAGCTCCCAGGCGCTGCAGTATGTAGTGTGACGCCTCCAAACTAGGCGTTGCACTGGTGTGTAGCTATCCAGAGAGCAACAGAAGGTATGTCAAGCTACAGACACATGCAGCGCTTAGCCAGTGGCGTCACACTCCATAGTGCAACGCCTAGCTCCCAGGCGCTGCACTATGGAGTGTGGCGCCTCCGAGCTAGGCGCTGCACTGGTCTGTAACTATCCAGAGAGCAACAGAAGGTAGGCCTCCAGTTTGGGCCAAAAAATTCGCTAAGTGTTTGTGCAGCGCCTGGTGGGCGTCACACTCCATAGTGCAGCGCCTGCGAGCTAGGCGTTGCACTATGGAGTGTGACGCCTCCAGGCTAGGCGTCACACATGTCTGTAACTATCCAGGGAGCAACAGAAAATTGGACAAGTTACAGACCTGTGTGGCGCCTAACTGAGGCGCCACATTGTCTGATGTAACGCTTTGGCGGTAGGCGTTGCCTTGTGGAGTGTGGCGACTCGAGCTAAGCGCCACATAGGTCTGTAACTTTTCCTTCATTGTGTTGCTCTTTGTTGCTCCAGTTTTTTTGTCCCTCTAATTGGGTCATTTCAAGTCACAGATAGTTGCATCACAGATAGTCGACATTACCACCAACATAGAGTTCAACATAGAGCTACCATTACTACCATTACTAAAAGAGGACGACGACTAGTTCCTTCCGCGCTTGCTGGCTCCTCCCCCTCTCTTGCAGGGTAACTTCTTCACCTTCCTAGGAAGACGAACCCGCTCCGGCTCCGGTTCCTCCACGTCATCCACATCGTCATCCAAATAGTCATCCAAAGCCGCCATCCGCGAGGTGCCGACCGTCCTTTTGCCTCTTTGGGTGAAGTCCTCAGGTGTGTATTTCTTGATTCCCTTCCTAGGCTTTAACTCGTATGCAGACCGAACCTTGTAGGTCCCCAAGGTCATATCATCAGGAACCTATGCATCCACAAAAGATATGGAAAGACCGTGTGTGAGGATATAGTTAGCAATGCATCAACAATTAGATATATATCCTCAGGCCATACCTCAGGCCATACCTCTTGGGTGACCACACCCACATCCTCATCCTCCAAAGGATCAGCATGGCGGAAGTTGGATCTGATGGTGTCGCCGACCTAGAACGTTCTGGTGATACATACTCGGGGTCACGACAACCGAAAATGTTTGATAGCCGCCTTAACTTTTGGCCCTGGCGCTGCAACATGAACAAGTGAATGAGACATCGAACGTAGCAACACATGTTAAGTGCTAGTTTGAAGGAGATGTGAACCTTAATGAATGCTCGAAGTGCACCTTCCCCATCGCTTTTGCCAGCCGGGGTTGTTTCCAGAATAGTGTCGGTCTCATCAGCTGCTTTCTTGATCTGGGCACGCTATGAACAGAAACGGTATTAACGTATTATGCAAGTGAAGATGTGAATAGTGCAAATGAAAAAGCAAAAAAGGCAAATACCACAAAGTTCATCATTGGAGCTGAAGGGATCACTGAGTTGCCTTTCCTGACTAATGCGTTGTCTTTGGTCTTTGGGCTACCTCGTCAAAGACGGTGGGTTCTTCCAAAATCTCCTCAAAGATACGCCGGCTTGCATACCTCCACACGGGTGCTTCAAGAAACCATGTGAGATAGTTGTTGAACGCGATCGGGCGGTGCTCACGAAGTTGGGCTCGTTTTCCAGCCCTAGCTTGCTCCACAAAGAAGCGCGAATTGTATGACATACTTGTTGTGATGCTTGGCCCAATCCTTGATCTTCCGCTGCTTTTTCCTATCCAACCTGCAAGTTAGAAACATAATATTAGCATCATCGAAACCGCCGAGAAGCTGCTAATTGCTCAAGGTTGATTATATCTTACGCGTGTAGCACTATGTCCGTGTCCTCCCACTCCGGTGGGTGTGGCTGGAACAAACCAAACCGACGGTACACGATGTGGCGGTGAAGCTCAATCGCCCGATTGCATATGAGTGGACACCGCATATGCCGTAGATCCCTATCCCTAGTGCACATCGATTCAGCTGAACTCTATAGGGTTCCCAAAACTCTCTCCTTTTCCATACGGTTCCCATACAACCTACAAAACGGGATAGAATACAAAATTGATATCGAAAGTTACGATGGAAGCATGATAATCACTTATGCAATGTCGATTCACACCTTTCGAGCGTGATCGCGTCCAGCTCGCTCTGACAGCTTGTACATGACCGAGGGATCATCCGTCATCTCATTTAACATATCCCACTTGTAAGCCCAAGTGGGGAGCCGTAGTGGGTCGTCTTTGTCGTACCAATCCTCGTACTTCACGGCCTTCGGTCGTCCAACCGGCAGACGCTCCCAGCTCCATATGAAAAGTGCGAGCAAACAACCATCAATACCTCCAGATAGCCTACAACAGGCTTCGTGCAACTGCACATAAAAGAGAACATGGTTGAATTAACAGCAAGATCGCATTCATAATGTACCAATGAAGTGAAATAAAAACAACTTCATACCTGTCTATACAAGTAAGGCAGTGTCGTCGAACCCCAACTCCATTTGCTATCGAAGACGGTCAACGCCTTGAGCCACATCCATGGAGCATTCTTGCATGTGCCATCAGCAAACATAGTCCTGGATATCACGTACCACATGTAGACACGAGCATATGTCTTCACCGTGTCCTCATTAGCATCCTCGTGGCAAATCAAGTTCGATACAATCCACGTGAAAGTAGCAAGCCACGACTCTTTCCTTCTTCTTGCCTTCTACTTCTGGTTCCCGAGGCTCCGGAGGAACCATACCGATAAGGGCAAGCATTTGCTCGCGCCACCCATCAGAATCGGTGCTCATACATAGAGGATTCCCATCAATAGGAAGATCGGTGATCATAGCTATACCCTGGAGCGTCACGGTCATCTCCCAGGTCCGAAGATGGAAACTGTGTGTCTCCGGCCTCCAATGATCAATAAGCGCGGTGAGTGTTGGAGCATTGTTGGGTGGCGTCGACCGGCTGACCAACTGAATGAAAGGGAGAAGTCCTGTCTCCCTAACGTACGGCGTGTACTCATCATAGCGCATCCACCCAAGGTTGACCCCGTGAGCCCGAAGCTTCAGAGGTGCAAGCTCCTACAAGCAAACAAACAAATCATTACATATGGGGGGTATGTGTTTGAAAAAAACACGAAATTCATAACACCAAAGAACTTTCATTATTACCCGCTGCTTCACCGCCATAGCGTACGACCGGTTGTAGGTCCCAATGATCATTGAGAAGCCAAACCATCCTAACAATTTGCAAGAAAGCTTTCTTGTCAACGCGATTATCTTTTGAATACAAAAAAACTAAAGTACGGCTACTACATGCAAATTTCAAAGCATATGTATCCAAACCATTCTTGCCAATACAAATGTGATTTCAATAAACTAAACTAAGCCTACTTCATGCAAGATTCAATACAAATAGCTTTTTCATATAAATAAAATGTCAACCTATGTATCCAAACTATATAAATAACATGTCAACCTATGTATCCAAACCATATTCTAATCTAACAAGGGTTCCCCAAATCTAATGCATGCAAGATTCAAACAAAAGTTCCCCAAATCTAATAAATGCAAGATTCAAAAAAATGTTCCTCAAATCTCGAAATAGCATACATTCTATGGATAGAAAGAAAGGGATAGGAGAAAAGTACCTTCTAGGATGGATTGGTGAAGGAATCCACGGGCCAAATCGCCAGATCTGAAGGATTTGGGAGAGGGACTTGAGAGGGGGAGAGGAGAGGGCCGCCGCCGTTGTTCAGAATCGGTAATGGGGTGGGTTGGGGACGCCTAACGCAGCTGCATCTAAGTCATGGTGCAGTGGCCGGCGCTAGGCGCTGCACATTACATGTGGCGCTTAGCTCGGAGGCGTTACCTTCAATCTTGAGCCGGGGGCTGCCACGGTGGACTAGAGTGCAACGCCCCCGAGCTAGGCGCTGCACCGTAGGGTGTGGCGCCGTCGTAGCGGGCGCTACACAAAAAGGACATGGGTGTGAAATAGTTTCACGGGCAGTTCATTTCGTGAAATGATTTCGTCCAGAAGTCAAAATTTTGCCCAGTTTGTTACGCCGGCGTCTTTGTGCTTGTCAAATTACCCGAGGAGTACATTGCAAGGACCAAGTGGACGATAAAGGCGTGGACAGACGTCCCCAGATATACTAATAATCAACCGCGCCGCGATTCGGTTGGTTCCACCCTAACAACCAAGTAGCTTCTCCTACCCGAGGACAAGTGCTAGGCAATCGAACATAAATATAAATCGAAGCAGAAAATGATAATATAGGGTGTGTGTTGAAGAGTGACGCTGATGCAGCACCAGTGTGTTTCGACCATGCGAGGTCTGCGAGACCTATTCGCAGGACAACCACTAAAGCATTGCAATTCTTACTGTATGCATTCTGATCCCATAAAGTTCAAGAACTGAATGCTGCCGACACACGTTACGCCTTTTAATAAGACTAAAAAAAACTAGCACCGGTTGATTGAACCGATAACTTGCTAAGAGCATCATGATTAGTACATGATGCGTACCTCAACACCAGATTCGAAGCTTACCAACTATATGGTGGGGCTTTCAAAAGAAATTGCTTGGCATGTGTTTATAACTATAAAATTTTGTTTAGATGCTCCTGTAAAATCGCAATTGTAGCCTTGCATAATAATGATAATATAAGTGCAAGTGGTTCCCCGTTGTCAGGTTGACAAGGGGGGTAACTGACATACTGATCTACTCCCTGTGTTGTTCCAGCCATAGCTTCCGATTACAAAGAAATGCCTTTGTAGAACAAAATTTGGATGCTCAGCTCAAAACTCAGACAAGTAGCTCCAAAATGATTGAGGATTGGATCAAAACCAAGTGAAGAGGTGCCCTTTTTTGGCACCTGGGTCCGACCAACATGCCACATGAGCATGTTCGTGTACATTTTCTTTCAACTGTACAAGTTAAGGGAGGATCCCCTAGGATTGCGATTGCTGAGTCCAGGGATTTTCGGCAGGCCAGTGCCATACTCAGAGACGCTGTAGCCCCTCTCAAGCTTCTCAGCTTCAAGGGGAAATTCCTCAAGCGTCTGAAAAAATACAAACATCAAATGCATGCTCGACGCATAAGTTGACAAGAACATCTAGGAGAGGAGTAAATACCCTGTGTGCCTGTTCAAGAACTTGGAGCGTTTCTTGAATACGCTGCCGTCTGATAAGTACTTCATCTGTTTCCCTCAGCATGTCATCAAGTAGGCTCTCCCTGCACACCAGATCGTCATTATAGAATGATTCTTCCAGATAGAAAGTAGTCTGAAATTTACGATTGGGTTGCTCGCTAGCAAGTACAAAAACCAAAGTGCAAGTCACCTGTACAGTTTCCGAATTAGAACGTTGTGGAGCTCCCGCTTTGTGTGGTTCACCTTAAGTAAAAGATCAGTCAAACGCCAGTGTCACCAATACAGACTACTTCGGAAGTTAGATAACACTAATTAACAAGTAATGATACTTTGCTTGGCACACTGACCAGCGTTGCTGGAACTTATGACTTTTAGCAGCAAATTTTTAGTTCATGCAAGAAAATGTCTAGGTAGGGACAAAAAGAGATAAGTAAACCTCTCTTGAGAAGTAGTTTTTGTCTTTGATTCAGAGTATGCCAATATTACATACATCTACACCAGGAGTTATATATTATAACATCCACAATTAGCATCCGAGTGTTTTTTATTTATATATATAATTCGACCGTTGGAGGTTTTTTTTTTAACAACAGGTATGTTAAAGCTCTCTAACAATTGGAGCAAAGAACAAATAAGTCAGTAGAATTATATTGCAAATTCACCAATAAGTAGATGGTCAACAAGGTATCTTCAAGACTTTAACAGGTATCACCACATTGTAGACACCAAACTTACCAAAAAATGCATTATAGCTTTGGGAACCGCATCCTCAATACTCTTTCTGACAATGTCATAGTAAGATTTGACCAAAAGCTTCACAATAGCTATCTCTGTTCTGTCCCGGTCAGTCTTGTTTTCTGATGGTTTCAAGGTGCTAGGTGGCTAGTAAGAACAAGGATAAGAATTGAACATGAAATATGAAGTCCTGATGAATTGCATATTGCAAAGCTCACTCGTGATAGTAAATTCACCTCTCTTAACCGGATCATAGAGTATAAGCTATTGAGGCTGTAACCTCGTGGATCTGACATGCTTGACAAACTCACACCAACAAGTGAGTGACCATTCTGGCCTCCACCTGCCACACTTGTTCCTACATTGATTGTGCCAGATTTCAGATCATAGCCCAAAAACATTGTGCCAAATTTCAGATCATAGCCCAAAAACATATCTCCTTATATACAACTGCAATAATTGGCAGAACTGTTTGATATATTGTAATTTGCAGGTATTGAACACTTCAATGTATAGAACTTGCAGGTACTAAACACTAAGGCAAGTTCGAATATAAACAGAACATATTTTGGGCCAAAGTTTATAATATCGAGGCTGTGTCTCGGGTGGCTCCAGAAAGGATGCACGGGATACATGGAACAACGATGTACAGTGTGATAGTTAAATGCCCCCGGGATTTATTTACTTCTTAGGTATGTCTAAGTTGGCCTTTCTCATCAATCATTGTTGCCGTTCAAAGGTAGATATCATTATATTCCTAGTATGTGCGCAGACGAAGTTAGAAAACTTTGACCAACAATGCCCAGAACATATTAATCAGTAGATTTTTCATATAAAAATACAAACATGTCATTATATTATTACGTAATTTATAACTAGGTAAAGTAATGGGCAACAGTGTGTATTGGGTAATGATCAATGGTGTGTACTGGAGACTGGGTGCACTTGAATTACTACCTCACGTAGCATAGCTACACAACATTCATCTAGCCCGTTTAAGATGGCCCATAGAAGCAAGGCTCACTGTTCAGTTGCATGAAGGCTAAAATGCAGAATATACTCTTTTTGGGGGGAAATGTAGAATATACTTTGAAAAGTAACTAATCAAACTTCCTCGGCAACAAATTATCTATAGGTAGATGGGACGAAAGCGGGTGGTGCGTCCACAGCAATGACGCTCTAACACATGCCCTGATGGATGGTGGTCAAGACAAAGAAGCAGTCCCGATGACCACAACTCCACTTATCCAATACTACTGTTTCCATGGTTGCTCATCTCCCCGTGCGGGAGACTTTTTTCTCTAAAGGGCTTGTATTAATTACTAATTAGGCAAAAGTTGCAGGCTATATTGCCACCAAAGCTATATATTTTTTACCAAATGACCAATCTCGCTTGGAAAGACTAGGATTTCCCTTGCCTTGGATCCAAACATACTCTGTGTCGAAATCTGAAATGACAAGTAAAAGATAATGGAGGTAGTATTCAGAAATATGATAGTTTATATCTTATATGGGCAATCCAATCTCATCACTTAGCAAAAAGGATGAGTCGAAGTTCCCAACCGAAGGGTATTCACATCATGTGGCTTCCCAGTGAGTAAATGTTTCTCCACAAATAGATTTATAAACCAAAGGCATACAGGTGGGTCGATTTGGTCATATCATACTGTATTTCAACTTCGGATCATCAGAAGATTTTTCTTTTGTCTTTGTATCATATGAATTGCCAAGCAGGATTCAAATTGCCTGCGTTAACCTGTCGAAACAGCTAGGATTAAGGACAGGTTATACCAGCCAGGTGCAGCAGTGACTCGTTAAATTCATGTTAAACCACTATGGGGCTAACCATGGGCAAGTTTGGGCGATTTGCACATCTGAATATCACGTCTCACCAAGCAACTGGTTATTTTCTTCTAAACAGGAAGTGAACAGATGGTATTATGAATACACTGATGCAGCAGCGCATGGCAATTAGCCAATCACATATATGTCCAGTTCTGACAGGTTGGGCCATGTGATCTAGGAGTTAATTCATTGGTTCCCCGGCTGCTCAACGCCTGGCCTGGAGCTCGTTTGGTTGCATCCTGGAGAAGCCTGGGTAAGCCTGACCTGGATCAACCGGCACCTTGGTTAGCCTGAACCAGGTCTTCCCAGTTCAGGCCGCTAGGCCAGGTTTCAGCTGGAAGATGATGATCCATGACCCCGAATCCGCCAGCACCAACCATAACCAGCCAGAAAATGGGAACTTAAACCTCTTAGACATATTACTAGCAAATGAACAGTGCTTAGTTATTCATATATTATATAACTGGTTCAAATATGAAATCAAATGAGCTATCAGGAAAGCATGACCCAAATGCAACATCATATGAATTCAGTGCAACCCAGATTGACATCATGCTTGCACAGAAGTTACAATGATAAAAATATCCAAAGCAGAGAAATGCAGATCAAGCATATGACTTGTATATTACAGCTACACTGGTTTACCTGCATCTGTATCAGGCTGAAATCCCTGGTCAGCAGAAACACAAGACAGAAAATGAAGTTGGGTAAAATTGTTAATATCATGTTAAAAATTTTGAGATCTGAAAACCTTCTCAGCTGTTATAAATCTAGAAAACAAATTTTGAAACAGTAATAAGATACTATTTGAGATCTGATAACCTTCTCAGCTGTTGCTCCTCTGGAAGTATCTCGTGCAAAAACAGCACGTGACTTTTGACCTCTTTCAGATTTGAGCTGTACATTGTTCTCAGTAGAAGATTTTAGCTGCGCCTCAGAACTTATACCAACACCATCCTGCAATAAGTGAAGTGGAAAAAAGATGTAACACCTCCCCTCGAGTCTAAACAAAATTAAATGAGCTTAGCAACTAATTAGAAATATTGATGTATGTCAAGTACCATCTTCTAGTAATCTCCAATTAGATGAGATGTATAAAACGCAAAGTTGATTCTTTGTAAATTCGCTAAACCTTGTGGCTCAGATTAATTACCCGGCTTATGTTTACTAGCAATTGTACATGTCGAATGCATGTTTCTCGGAATATATATTGCATACACATAGAAAGTATATACTAACAATATGAGGACAGCCATATTTAAGATATAAGTGTACTCACTACCAAATTATTTCTTATCTTGCAAACTACTCGAACGAAAAATATCACGCATTAGGCATGACCAACTATCTATACCAACATCTAGATCTGTATTTTCTTGTCGCCTTGACTTCTGTTCGGCCCAGTCGAAGATAGATCAGAATTTGGTCCTGGGGCTTCTGTTATTTCTTAATTTTATTAGTTGTGTCAACAATTATAACTAATCATGTAGTAATTCAAACAAAATCAAATTACTTATATTATTGTGACAATAGTTGTAGTTGACTGTGCTAATACAAGAAAAACTCAACACTAGAAATTCATGTTTTCACTCTTTTTTTAGTGAAGTGAATTCCGCGAGCATGCTGACAGTATGTAATCTGTCAATACGATTTTGACATAGAATTATTCAAGCTAGGAACAATTTGTGCATGAACACAACTTCAATCCACATTGATTCCAGAGCCATCATGCGAGTTGACCTACTCCTTTCAATTAATTGTTTTCTTCAAAAGAGCGGTTGTGGGTGTCGTTTACTATTGAATTCTTAGTGACATTAAAAAATTGATTAGTCATGCTAAAGAGAATAAAGCTACTCCGCGGATAGCACTAGCAGAGCAGTCCAATGCAAAGGTTCATTGTTGCAAAGGTACATCCCAGTCATCCATATTGGACTTCTCCTTTACGTTATTCAGGAATAGATACAAAATCTGAGGTGGAAAAGATGTTACCTTATGAACCGATAGTGAAGTTGGTCCTCTCGAAGATAGACCTTCGTGCTTAGCAAGTTCAACAACCTTGCTGCCTCCAACAAAGCTTGAATGTGAGGTATTTATGTAATCCATCTGTAGAAATATTTGTATAATTGCATATAAGAAAATAAACACAAAAGACAATAAAATGGAGCTATGTGCACAAGCGAATAACAAATCAAGACACTCATTAGCATGTATCTGCAACCCCAGTGTCAAGTACTAATCCACAAAGTTCAAAAAAAAGAAGGTTCTTCATTGGAATAGATAACCGAACATGTAACTACCATAACTGAAACCAGAATATAACATGGGAAAACATGAATTAGATTGTGAAAAAACTAAATAAAATTACAACTGAGATAGATCATCACAATGCTGAGCTCATAATAACTTAACTTGTTCAGCAGTATTTAAAACATAACTGGTAATAAATGCATAAATAACCAACTTTTGTTAGGATACTCAAGACTGTATCCTTGCATTAATACAGGGGACACGAGTACAGTGGGACCCTTAAACCAGAGTGACAGGTTATAGCAGCCACATTGTTAAAAACCAGCTTCTTTGCAAAGCATATCCAATAGTGTAAGATGAAAGCAACCAATTGTTTAATGGTTGGTTACTTTAGTTGCAGGATACTGTGGATAGTAAACACCCCGAAAATTAAACTTTACTATTGGAGAAATCCAATGGTTACCACCAATTGGCAAATAAGAACTCAGAATATAAACACTTACCTCCATTTCAATAATATGAGTTATCATTGTCTCCGCAGGTCGAAGACCATCTCTCAAGAAATTGCTAACTGATTCACCCATCCGTCTTTTAAGAATTGGGTATTTCTGCAGCTCACTAGTTAAGCAACCATGGCTAATCTGCATTATTCAGGATACCTTATAACTAACATAATTAGAGGTTGATAGGAATAACATAGTTATGAGTACATACTTTGACTAACTCGTCATAGATAAATTTCGCACACTGAAGACTTGGATCAAGCAAACGGCCTATCTGCTTTCGCACAAGAATCTCAAAAGGCACCTACAATTTATAATAGAAAAAAAAACATACTTCTGAGCATGGAGGAGTCCAAGAAGACATTAACTGGAATAACAAAAATTTAACAAGAAAGGATTGCATCATCCAGAGAAAAGGTAAACCTCTGGCAGAAACATAGCACCCTTTGGACCGTCAGAGTTCTGTATACTTGTGCGGATATCTTCATCGCTTATATTCTTGCAAGGGTCAATTTCCTTCATATAGAGTAAGTAACTAAGAAATGTGAACCACTAGATTTATCACACACAAAAAAGGAAATATGTGAACCACAAGATGAAACAGGTGAAAATTATGACACATGCTGTTGCTAAAATGATGGGAATTTAAGATGTAGTTTGTAATGCCATATAGCTAAATAAAATGGTAAAGTAACACTAGCATGAGGTAATTGTTTCTGCCCAGAAATTAAAATGATCTGCAGGAAGACATACTAGTTTATTACAGTGCACAACCTTTTCCCCTACAGCATGTTGATATAGGGGACACAACAATTAAGGCAGAAAAATACTATAATGTGACTATGGAGAGCAGAAGCCTTCCTGAAAGGGCAGATCTCAAGAAAATTCTCTGGTAAGGCATACCAAACTATCACAAGAAATTCCCGAAAAAGAGAGAGGTCATCACCAAAGAACCAGCCATTTCACAAAATGCAAAATCAGTCTACATACAAAATAACTAAGGAAAAATCACCACAATAACTTAATCTAGAAAATGGTAGAAGTTGTTGTTCGCTGTGAATTTGTATTTATTTTTTATTTTTTTCCACTGTGTAGGTCAGTTTATGACATGAAGTTTATGTCAAAGTATCACTTCCCACATTTCTGCTCTCATAGCACCCACTAAAACCACTTAGCTCGTGTAGTATTGTGAACAACATGGAGCTCAACTGACAAGAAGCAGCAGCAAAGCGCTAAGGAGGCAAAATGGAACCTCCATCGCCAGGACCTGTTCCGCTCACTGCCAACAGCCCGCATCACTATTACACTGAAGCATCAACTACTGCACCATGTTCCCAGCTGTGTCGCCCTGCCATGCTGCCCATTAAGCCCAACTGTGTATCTAGTGGGTTTGCAGCAGCAATGGCTTTCAGTTGTCACATACATTGAGATTATAAGCATGCGCTAACTCTAACTGATGCATGCAGTCATTTTTCTCAGCAGCTGGCTGATGCATTATCAATTCCAGGACCAGGAGTAACATATGCATGTGCTTTAGGAGTAGAAAGAGACACTCGCTTGTTTTTAATGAAGCAAAGGGGTATATTTGGCGGAGTGCTAGATGAAGCATAATTCTGTAACTAGTGAGTAGTATTTTTGCAAACTAGTCCCAGGGAGCACTATTCTCATTATATGCAAATTTAATTCTCATATTAACACACAGTGAATTGTAATAACATGGATACATGTCTGCTGTGTAAATATGTCAAGCTATTGCTTTTGCAAACCTCCAAGCTTTTGACAAATATTGACTGAAAAATGTAGTGAATTCTTGCTCCACCAGAAAGCTGATCTGTTGACACTTTATTTTTTCCCTCCACCATCGAAGAAAAAGCTGAAAACATGAAGATATTATTAACATTAGAAAAAGAATAGCATTGGGAAAATCAAACACTTCACAAAATAAGTTCTTAATATTCTGACATCTAAATTGTCATGTAACTAAAAGAGTTCCACAACGGTAAAAATAAACAAGCAAATGCTTTCTAGACAGTTAAGATAATTTAAAGATATAAGTGCTTTTTCTGAGTTTTGAATTAATTATTGAATGGAACTGGACTACAAAGGATTGTTGATTGAGTCACCATAACAGCAATAGTTCTTAAAAATAGCAACAAAACAAAAATTAGTAAGTTAAGGTTTTACAATGAATGGAACAGATCATTCTTCCTTACCTTCACAATATTTTCCCAATATGTTCAATAGTTTGACTCCCTGACCAGCCTGCATATCGAAGACCAGAAAGGCAGGGTTGAAAAGTAAAAGAAAATGACACTAGAAACAAACCAACATGTGCGTGAAACAAGAGAAGACCAGGTAAATATATGGTTACTAAGAAAAACATCATGCATAAGGGAGTCAGGTGTGATGCGTCATTTATTTAGTTCAACAGAGCATGACATATGATAATTGTAATAACTAATAATAAGTGATTCTCATGCCAATGCATATAAGATATAGCAAACTCTAAACTACGCACAGTTAAGGCATCCCAGCGATAAATGACAATTCCATCATAAAGCAGGTATTCACAATTTATACTTATGTAATATCAGTGTAATTACCGTCGATTCTGCCGTATCACCATATGCAGCATGTTCCTTGGCAACTGCTACCAACTGAGCATTTATTCGAGATTTCAAACCTGGAAGCATATCTGTTATGTGCTTTAGTAGAATCTGCAAATAAGAGCCAAGAGTTGCAATGATGAGGTGCACAGATAGAATCATTAGATGTATTAATATCACTTATGGAAGCATCATAGACAGTGTCTATGGACAAACGAAGGTGCCCATAGATAGTGCATCAATACATACAGCAAAGGCTTGACCTTTTTCAGCAAGGCATTCATTAGTTACTGTTGAAGAAGTATTATATTTCATCCAATTAAAATTTTTGTTAACCACACCGACTTTTATCAAGTTAATCTCTCAGTTACATGCTAAAACTAGAGGTTTCAACTTAAACATGAAAAACCATTCATTGACCCACTATCTTGCAGTAAATTGAGAATAATTCATCCTAGATCAGATTAGTGTCAAAATGTTATGACCGGGCAGACTTATGCCCGTAGGAGGCCCACTGGGCAGGTTTAGTTAGGGGCTTAGCCCGCAAGTTATCTATTTTATTTTCCATCATGGTTATATATACTAGTTGTAAGACTCTTTGATAATCAAGCAATAAGAATAAATCTATTGCCCGGCTCCCAGAGGAGCCGGACCCTGAGCCTAGCCGCCTCCTGCTCTTGCGCCGCCGCCTCCTCCCTCGCGCACGACGGCGCCTTGCCGCCGGCGTCCGCAAGCTTCGCCACGTCCAACCCCCTCCTTCCCCTACAACCTACGCCCTAGACCTGGTAGGGTCCTAGCTCCTACCAATTTGGTATCAGGTAGCTTGGGTCCAATCATGTCTGCTCCGCCACTGCCCACCTCGCCGCTGTCCACCACCGCCGCTGTCGACCGCTCGGCTCCTCCGCAGGGGCCTCCACCGGCCAGTCGCCGCCCCTCACCGCGCCGCCTGCCGCCGTCTACTCCCCGGCGGAAATCACCAGGGTCCTTAATGATCTCGTCACCGCCGTCCAAGGCATACGCCTCTACCTGGCCGGGCCCTACGGGCGACCGCCCGGCCCGTCGCGACCGCCAGCCTGCCACCGGTACTCGGCAACCACGGCGCCGATCGGGCCTCTACATCGCCACTGGTCGCATCAGCCGCCGCCCGCCGTCGCGCCGAGTGGCCGCAATGGCCGGCCCGACCCTCGCCACCACTCACGCCACGGGTCCGGCAGCCGCGGTACCGGCCCGCCACCGCCATTGTCGCGCCTAATGGCCGCGATGGCTGGTCGGCCCTCGCGCGCTTCACGCCACCTGGGTCCGTGCCGACGCAGCCGCAGCTGTCGGCCCTGCCACCACCCAGCACGGGGCCCGGGTCCACCATGCAAGGAGGCGTACCGATCCAGCAAGTGCGCTTTCCGCCGTCGCCGTCCCCAATACCGGCCTGGCTGACCGGATCATCGCCGCCACCCGTCTACACGTCGGCTGGAGACCCGCCGGCGCCCACTCTGCAGTACGGCGATCCCTCCGGCTCGGCGGGGAACTACACGGGCCGCGGCCATGCTGACCGGGTGCCTCGCTGCTTCGCACCTCCGAGGCAGTCGGCCACGGCGCTCCGCCACAGACACCGCCGCGGTTTGCCAAACTGGACTTCGCCACTTATGACGGCACGGAGGACCCCCTCAACTGGCTCAACCGGCTGGCGGCGATTCTTTCACGGCAGACACCTCGCCTCGGGCGTGCACTGCTCGCCTCTTACCACCTCCACGGCGCGGCACAAACTCGGTACTACGCCCTCGGCGGGGCGAGGCGATATGCCCTTGGGAGCGCGCTTCGCGGCTTCTGCCTCGCCGTTTTGGGCCACCAATCCGCGGGAGCCGCCTGGCAGAGCTAGGCCGCCTTCCCTTCACCTCCACGGTGCAGGACTTCGTCGACCGTTTCCAGGCCTTGGCTTGCCACGCGTCGGGCGTGACGACGCAGCAGCGGGCCGACCTCTTCGTCGGCAGACTCCCGGATCACATACGCGTGGACGTGGAGCTTCGGGGACCCCAGGATCTTCAGACGGCCATGTATTACGCCCGCGCCTTCGAGTGTCACGACCAGGCCGTGCAGCAGGCAGCCCCGGCTCGAGGAGGCCGACAGGCCGTCCGGCCGTCCCCGGCACCGGTCCGGCCGCTCCGGTGACTACCACCCCGGCTGCGACGCAGCCTTTCCGTCGTCTCTCTCAGGCGGAGCAGCTGGAGCGTCGGCGCCTGGGGCTTTGCTTTAACTGCGATGAGCCCTACGTGTCGGGCCTTGTCTGCCCGCGCCTCTTCTACTTGGAGACGGCCGACCACACTTGAGGAGGACGCCCCGGCCGATGGACTCGACGTCGCGGCTGCCGAGGCCGCACCCGCGGCCGCCGCGGCAACGGCACTCGTGGTCTCGCTCCATGCGCTTGCCGGCATCCGCGATGAGCGGACCATGCTCTTGCCAGTGATGATACACGGCGAGCGCCTGGTGGCCCTTCTGGATACGGGCTCCACACATAACTTCCTGCCCGAGGCTACCATGAGCCGCTTAGCGCTTCAGCCAACAGGCGGGGAGCATCTTCGGGTCACGGTGGCCAACGGCGATCGTCTCCGGTATCATGGGCTCGCGCGGAACATGCCCATCACCATCAACGACGAGCACTTCACCATCACGTGCACAGGCATCGACTTGGGCTGCTTCGACTTCATCCTTGGTGTCGACTTCTTGCGGACCCTGGGTCCCATCCTTTGGGATTTTGGCATACGACGATGTCCTTCGCCGTCTCGGCGCGGCGTCCGGTGGGAGGCGTTAGGCGCCACCGACGACGCGCCTTCACCGGTGGCGGCGACCACTCGAGGCCGAGCACCCACTCTTGGAGCACCTCCTGCGGCGAAGACGGCGACCTCTTCGACGAGTCAGCGGGGCCTTCCGCCCGCCGGGTGTCACGATCACCGCATTCATCTCTGCCGGGCTCATGCGCGGTGGCGGTCCGCCATACCACTACCCGCAATGCAGTATGACGAGCCGGAGCGCCCGGTGTGCACTCTTGCTCGCCGCGGGCATCATCCGGATCTCCACATCGCCGTTCTCCGTGCCGGTACTCCTCGTCCGCAAGTCGGATGGCACGTGGCGCTTCTGCATCGACTACCGCGCCCTCAATGCCCTGACACTTAAGGATAAGTTTCCTATTCCGGTGGTCGATGAGCTCCTGGATGAGCTACATGGGGAGCGCTTCTTCACCAAACTCGATCTCCGGTCGGGTTACCACCAGGTGCGCATGCACCCGGATGATATCGCCAAGACGGCGTTTCAGACTCATCACGGCCACTTCGAGTTCTTGGTCATGCCGTTTGGTCTCTCCAATGCACCAGCGACTTTTCAGGCTCTGATGAACGACGTCCTCCGCCCCTACTTGCACCGGTTTGTGCTCGTTATCTTTGATGATATTCTATCTACAGCGCCTCGTGGGCGGAGCACCTTCGGCACGTCGCCATCGTCTTCAACGAGCTTCGAGCGCATCATCTTCACCTTAAGCGCTCGAAGTGCTCGTTCGGGATGCCTTCCGTCGCCTACCTCGGCCACGTCATCTCGGCCGAGGGGGTGACCATGGACACCGACTAGGTGGCGGCCGTCGCCGCATGGCCGACCCCGCATTCACCGTGGGCTCTTCGCGGGTTTCTAGGCCTCGCGGGCTACTACCGAAAATTTAGCCGGGAGTTCGGCCTCATCGCGTCTCCACTCACGCGCCTGCTCCGTCGCGACGCTACTGTGGCATTCGAGGCCCTCAAGGGGGCCCTCACGACAGGGCCCGTCCTTCAGATGCCAGACTTCGACCGGCCATTCATCATGGACTGCGACGCTTCCGGTGCAGGGTTCGGCGCCGTCCTTCATCAGGGCGATGGACCCCTCGCCTTCTTCAGCAGGCCCTTCGCCGCGCGCCATCTTAAGCTCTAAGCTTATGAGCGAGAGCTCATTGGATTGGTGCAGGTGGTGCGCCATTGGCGGCCCTATCTGTGGGGGCAGTCTTTCCGGATTTGCACGGACCACTACAGCCTCAAGTTCTTGTTGGACCAGAGGCTCTCGACCATGCCGCAGCACCAGTGGATCAGCAAGCTCTTCGGCTTCGACTTCACCATCGAGTACCGCCCGGGCTGCCTTAACACCGTGGCCGACGCCTTGTCTCGCCACGACGCCGACCACGACACCACCGGGGGCGACCCTGAAGGGGCGGCACTCTGCATCCGCTCGGGGCCTACTTTCACTCTCTTCACCGACATCCGTCGAGCGGCAATGACAGCGCCGCGCCCTCCTTTCCTCCCGGCTGACAAGAATCGTGCGGGTGAGCTAGAGGAGCCGTGGTGCCTTGCCGACGGATTGCTCCTTCATGGGCGTCGGGTCTTCATGCCGGCGCACGACGATCTCCGACACCAGGTGCTGCTGCTGGCCCACTCGGCGGGCCATGAGGGTGTGCAGAAAACCATCCATCGTCTCTGCGCCGACTTCTACATCCCAGGTGATCGGGCCTCGTCCGGTATCGGAGTCTGGTCTTAATGTGGCGTGCTAAGCGTAACAAGGCGGAGACACTCCGGCCGGTGATGCTTTCGCCATCTCGTGTCCGGCGGATATCTCCATGGACTTCATCGAGGGCCTCCCCAAGGTGGGCGGCAAATCGGTCATTCTCACGGTGGTCGACCGCTTCTCCAAGTATGCTCACTTCGTCGCGCTCGGTCATCCCTACACTGCTACATCTGTGGCTCGTGCCTTCTTCGACGGTATCGTCCGCCTCCACGGGTTTCCCTCTTCGATTGTCAGCGATCGGGACCCGGTGTTCACCGGCCATGTCTGGCGCGATCTCTTCCCGTTGGCGGGCGTGAAGCTCCGCCTGAGCACGGCCTTCCACCCTCAGACGGACGGCCAATCCGAGGTTGTCAACAAGGTGATTGCCATGTATTTGCGTTGTGTCACAGCTGATCGTCCTCGCGCTTGGGTGGATTGGCTCCGTGGGCGAATCTTTGCTACAACACCTCCTATCACTCCGCCCTGCGCGCCACTCCATTTGAGGTGGTCTACGGCTGGCCGCCCCCGCCCATACTGCCGGTTGATCCGGCGACGGCTCGGACAGAGGTGGTCGGTGATCTTATGCAGCGCCATGACGAGATGTTGGCCGAGGTCCGGCAACGCCTCCTTCAGGCCCAGCAGCTAGCCAAGCACTACTACGACGACCACCATCGCGAGGCGGAGTTCGCGATGGTGATTGAGGCGATTCTTTTGGCGATTCTCGAAATTGGCCCCTCCCAACTTCTCCCAGGTGCCACTTAATATTTTTTACAATTCCTAGCTAGTTAAGGTCTAATTAGCTAGGAATTGTAAAAAATATTAAGTGGCAATTTCGGGAGAAGCTGGGAGGGTCAATTCTCGGGAGAATCGCCCAAAAGAATCGCCCCGGTTTGGCTACATCTCTACGCAGCTTGCCGGACCCACGGGCGAGCAGCAGCCGGGCCCTCGCCACGGCCCTTTGCTGTTTTGGAGCGCATCGGGAAGGTGGACTACCGTCTTGACTTCCCGCAGTGCCCGCATCCACGACGTCTTCCATGTGGGGCTCTTGAAGCCCTTGGTGAGAGCCACCTGCGGCCCCTCCAGCGCTTCCTCCAACCTTCAACGGGCGCCTCCTTCCGGAGCCGGAGAAGGTCTTGAAGGCGCAGCTTCATCGCAGGGTGTGGTATGTGTTGATTCAGTGGGCTGGACTTCCAGAGGAGGACGTTACTTGGGAGCAGCACGACGGCGCCTTGCCTGCAAGTTATCTATTTTATTTTCCATCATGGTTATATATACTAGTTGTAATACTCTTTGATAATCAAGCAATAAGAATAAATCTATTGCCCGGCTCCCAGAGGAGCCGGACCCTAACCCTAGCCGCCTCCTGCTCTTGCGCCGCCGCCTCCTCCCTCACGCACGACGGCGCCTTGCCGCGGGTCCGCGAGCTTCGCCACGTCCAACCCCCTCCTTCCCCTACAACCTACGCCATAGAATTGGTAGGGTCCTAGCTCCTACCACAAAAAAACTTTTCTCCTGGAGCCTGAGTATGTTGATGTTTGTTCAGGATATTATTGGTAAATAAAGTACAAAGAGACTAACAACATAAGCAATACAGGGGCAAGAAAAGTACAACAAATATTTAACAGCAATGTGTCAATACCATATTTAACTTCTTGGCCAATTGAGGAACACCACAACATTGTGAAAGACCATGATAAGCCTGTTAAAAGAAAAGAAAATAAATACAATCAGACACAGCTTATAAGAAAATATGCCTAGTCACAATGGATAGTACTGCTGCAAGAAAAATCACAGGTTCCAGGCATACAGGTAGAGTCGAGAAAAACTTCTCCTCAAAGGCAAGTGCATCTTTGATGCTTCGGTTAAAGTTGATGTCCTGTAGGAATCATCCACTTGTGTTAGATTAGAAGTTAGAACAAATAACTTTATCTATTTAGGCAGTAGCATTATCATTAACTGCTAAGATCCAAGTTTAAATAACCAATTGAATTCACTACCAACACATATCAAAAACTAAGAAGTTCAGAAATATAACAGCACAGCACATGAGTTTCTTGTCGTGTTTTTAAGAGAGAGAGAGAGAGAGAGAGAGAGAGAGAGAGCAGTCAGAACATGAAATTCAAAATGACAAACAAAATCATCAGGGTTTGTGGTTTTGCCTCGGAATATACCTCTTGGCTGCGATTCACAATACCTACATAACCAAGCTTGAGGGGGATTACATTTCCCAGTAAAAAGTTACGAGCATCAGTACCCCTGTCCATGATGTCCAACTAAGGCCATTGAAAAACAAATCAAAATTGTCATCACAGAGTAAGGTAACAACTTTGCAGTATTAATTTTGTACACACATTAATACCTTGGTGATAACACCAATTGTACGAGATCCTGCCAGAAAGACAGCAAACAGTTAAGTTAACACTTCTTAGCTACAAGGAACTTCATAATAAATTCTTCCATAGAGTTGCTTAAGTACCATCAGGATCACCAAGCCGTGCCAGTTGAAGAGCATCAGAATTGGCTAAGTCTGCATTTGCGGGTGAGACGGCCAAGATAATGCAGCTTGGATGCTTAATGTATTGCATGATCATTGTTCTTATTCTTGACTCAATATCACTAGGCTGATCTCCGACCGGAACCCTTGTAATTCCAGGGAGGTCAACCAAGGTGATGTCAATTACATTTGGTGAGAAGATTTTCAGACGAATCTGTTTGTCAGAAACACCTTTGTTACCTCCAGCTTCTTTGTCCGTTTCCGACTGAAAGCAGGCAATATATTTCTCTCGTGAGAACATTATGAAGGCATGCAATTAATAAATAATACAGTTTCAAATATTACTTGAGAGGTGCTACAAATAGAAAGAGTGGAATAAGATGAATAGAGGGAAAAATCAGTGTCTCGCAGGACTAAGATAAATAAAACAGAAGGAACAAAGTTAAATATTCAGGACTTAAATGTTTACTAATACGATGAAAACATAAGTTAGACAAGAAAAAAATAGACATATAGACAAATACTGCCTCTATTCCAAAATACATTATGTTCGTCCTAGAAAGCCTGCAGTCAAACTTCTCTACCTTTGATCATCAATTGCTGCGGGGGCTGGGCGGACTGGGCGTACTAGTTACTACTATCACATGAGAAAGCAATTACAAACTCTTGGAGTGTTCCATTAAGGCAACCTTCCTGAATCTAAGTATATTTATCGTGTATGATCCTCCCGCGTGTTAGTGTCCAACTGGCTTTGGCATTTGAGCAAGGCTAACAAGCACCAATAGGCTAATAAGCGGATATACTGGGGATGCATGATAATATTCAGATTACTAGCATCTTGCAAAGTGATGCCATGCTATAGGAAAAAGAACAGAACTATCTTCGAACTTTGTCCTGATGATGATTGTACCACCATAAAGAAATAATTGTGTGCACGAGACTGACTCGAAGGTCCATAGTAATGTTAAAAGTGCATACTCTCACAATATCTGCTGCAAAGTTTAAGCAACAGTTCGACACCGCGCAAGACTACAGAGCCTTGTCTCCTCATGAGGACTGGCTGCGCCGGCAAATCAAGGCATCCTACCTCGGCCTCGCCTCGCTCGAGCGAACTATCGCCCGGCAGCGCTCCCGCCTCGCCTCGCTCAAGGACGGGGACGCCAACACGTCCTTCTTTCACCGGCAGTGCACGTACCGGCGGCAGAAGAACAGGATCCACAGCCTTGTGGTCGACGAGCAGGTGGTCACGGACCCCTGCGACATGGCCGCAGCGGCGCATGCGCACTTCGATAGCCTCCTGGGCTTTGCGCCTCCACGTGAGTGCGCTCTAGAGCTTGAGGCGCTGATCTCGCCTGTCAACCTGGACGACCTCGAGGCTCCCTTCGACGCCGAGGAGATATGGAACACCGTTAAGCTCCTGCCCGCGCGCAAGGCCCCCGGCCCTGACGGCTTCACCGCCGAGTTCCTCCGCGCATGTTGGCCCGCGTTCGGCAGGATTTCATTGCTGTCTTCCGGCAACTCTACGAGTTGCGAGGGCGCGGATTCAGCTGCCTCAACCAGGCGCTCCTCACGCTGCTCCCGAAGCGCGCGGATGCCAGGGGCCTCGGCGACTACAGGCCCATAAGCCTCATCCACCTCGTCGCCAAGATCTTCGCCAAGGTCCTCTCGCTCCGACTTGCGCCCAAGCTTAACGCTCTCGTCAGCACCAGCCAAAACGCGTTCATCCCGGGAAGAAGCCTGCACGACAACTTCGTCCTCGTGCGGCAGTCGGCGCGCCTGCTACATCAACTAGGCGCGCCACGCGTTCTGCTCAAGCTGGACCTAACTCGCGCTTTCGACTCGATCAGCTGGCCATTCCTCTTCGACGTCTGTGTTGCTATGGGTTTGGCATCCGATTCACAGGCTGGCTTGCGATCTTGCTCTCGTCGGCGGCGCCAAAGGTGATCATGAACGGCGAGCGAGCCCACCCATTTGGCACCGCCAAGGACTACGACAAAGCGACCCCATGTCGCCTGACTCTTGTCCTCGGCTGTGGACACGCTTAGGCGCTTTCTTGCGCGCGCCAGCGAAGTTGCGCATCCTGCAGCAGCTCCACCCCCGACGCCCGATCCCATCTGTCTCGCTTTACGCGGACGACGTGGTCCTGTTTTGTCACCCCACGTTGGGCGACATCCGCCGTCAGGAGCATCCTGCAGCTGTTTGGGCGCGCCTCTGGCCACCACGTCAACTTCTCGAAAAGCTCCGCCACCCTGATCCGTGGCGACGCGGAGGACGCCGCGCCGGCCCCCGACTTGCTGGGTTGCCCCATGGTTGAAATGCCGATCACCTATCTGGGCATCCCGCTCACGCTGCGGCGGCCCACTGCTGCACAGCTTCAGCCCGTCGTTGACAAGGCCGCTGGCATGCTACCTTGCTGGAAGGCGCACCTCATGAACAAGGCGGGCCGCCTCGCGTTTGTCAAGGCGATCCTGGCGGCGATCCCCATCCATCAGCTACTTGTGCTTGCCCCCCCCCCCCCCCAAAAGACCCTGAAGGCGCTTGAGAAGATCCAACGTGGCTTTCTCAGGGCCGGGCGTGCGGAGGCTAACGGCGGCAATTGCCACGTCAACTGGCAGCGCATCGCTAGGCCGATCGCTCTCGGCGGGCTAGGCTTCCGCAATTTAACGCGCACGAGGCTCGCGCTCCGCACGCGGTGCTCTGGCTCAGCCGCACAGATCAAGGCGACGATCGCGCGTTCTTCTTCGCCTCCACCACCATGTCAGTTGGGAACGGCGCGCAGGCCTTATTCTGGGAGGACCGATGGATTGATGGGCGCTTCGTCCGCGAGATCGCGCCTCACCTCTACGCGTGCGTCCCCAAACGTCGCCGTAAGCTCCGAACCGTGGCGGACGGCCTCCTCGCCAACCGATTGGCGCAAGACATCCAGGGCGTCGTGGGGCTCCAAGAGATTGGCCAGTACCTACAGCTATGGCACAAGATCGAGCACACTACCCTCTCCGCGGAGCCGGACCGCCTAACCTGGAAGTGGAGCACGAGCGGCACCTACTCGGCCAAATCTGCCTATCTTGCCACTTTCCATGGTTCCATCGCCTGCGACGCGTGGAAACTCACCTGGAAGTGCTGGGCGCCGCCGCGGGTCAGGTTCTTCCACTGGCTTGCTCACCTGGATCGCTGCTAGACCGCCGACCGCCTCGCCCGCCGCGGCTTGCCGCACCCCGAGCGTTGCCCCCTTTGCGACCGGGCGCCTGAAACCATGAACCACCTCCTCCTTGCCTGTCCCTTCGCCCGGCAGATCTGGCATGAGGTGCTCAGTTGGCTCCGGGCACCACGCCCCCCGCCTGCTCAAGAGTCATCCCTCAACGACTGGTGGCAATACACAAGACAGCTTGTGCCCAAGCCCATGCGCAAAGGCCTCGCCTCTGCGGTCCTGCTAGTCCCCTGGATGCTCTGGAAGCACCGCAATGACTGCGTTTTTAATCATGGCCGCCCCCTCATTGCTGACTTGCTCACAAAGATCAAGGAGGAGGCTGCCCTTTGGGCTGCCGCTGGCGCGTTAGGGCTTAGAGCCATAATCCCGCAAACATGGGACGTCCACTAGACTATCTTCACCCCGAACTGTAACCGCCTCCCAGGAGGATTGTAACTATTAACCCCCCCCCCCCCCCTTCTTTTCAATACAATGAAACGCAAGCTCTTTTGCGTTTTCTCGAAAAAAAAAGTTTAAGCAACAGTTATTTTCGACAAGAAAAACTAGTGTGAAGATGGACATTAACTGATAAAATTCTAGCCAGTAATATCGGCGGGTGCTAGTGCAGAAGTAACAAAGCATGTCAGCACAATCGTTGCTCCGTCCGCAAACTACAAAAAGTGCAAATTATGTATAGTTGTAATGGTACTCGTACGAACTACAATCCTTTATTTAAGTCATGGAATCAGCAAAACAAAAATGCCTATAGAGTACAAGAAGCAAACAAGCAAAGCTACAGCCGTCACCAAGGATGACCCACAATTTTTGGGTATCCAGCATTACAGCAAACATATTGCATACACTCGGAAAACAAGCAAAGCTACATCAATCCGTGAGACCGAGGCACTCGTTTCAAGCCCCCAGCGACAGCAAACATGTCACCCGCACGCAGCAAAACAAAGCTGCAGCAATTGCAGAGAAACTGACCTGGATCTCGCGCTTGATGTGTTCGAAATCGTCGAATCGGCGGCCGGGGGCGTGGAGGAACTCGCCCCATTCCTCGGGGGCCGAGTGGCGCACGAGCTGGAGCACGAGGGGGCGGCGCGTGCAGATTTCGGGGCCCCTCGGGAGGAAGTCGCGGCCGACGAGCGCCTCCAGCACACTCGACTTGCCGCTGCTCTGCCCGCCGATCGCCGCAACCTGTGGCAGCTCCACGCCGGCGGCGGCGTCACCGTCCAGCCGCGCCATGATGTCTTGCAGCCTATTGACGAGCGGGATCACGGCTTGCCCCACTGTCGACGGTTGCGCCGCCGCCGCAGCAGCAGCTGCTGCCGAGTCAGCCATCGCCGCCGACAGTGTTGGGTTCGGGGAGACTAGAGGGAACGCTTTGGGGCTCTTTTCCTCTCTTTTTCTTCGCTGGGGTTTTGTGTGGATGTGCGGATTGTGTGAGATACCTGCAGCATCAAAACAGAACGAAAATTTACAAAATGGAAACGAAAACGAAAGTTTACAAAGTTTCCCATACTCCCGTCAAAAAAAATACAAAGTTTCCCATACAAGCGAAAACAAAACAGCATTTTTTTATGGAATTTATGTAAAAAAGGAATTTCCATGTGTATATGTATAGGGAAACTCTTCTAATCACCCGGCAGATCACGTTGTTTCGTCTGTGCCAGTGCCAATGGTTTTATCGATCTATTTGGGAAATTGTATGGAGGAAATCATGATCTAGCTCGGATCTGAGATGTATTGTTGCTATAAGAGGAGCTGTATTGTCTAGGATTCTAACTCATAGTTGGCAATTGGGGAAATCAACATGAACTTTCCGGCCACGGCCCGGCTGGTTATAAGCAAAGTAATGACAGCTAGTGGTAAAGAAAGTGAAGCGCTACAGTGAAAACGGTAAATGACATCGGAAGGTGGAGACATGTTGTAGACGCAGGAGCCATCGTCGTCGTTCGTTGTTGCTGAAGCGATATTGTCTAAAACGCTGCACCTCTTTTAGTGAAGGCTGAAAGTGTTAACTGAACCACCAACAGTCAGTCCTGACATTGCCCCCTTGTAAGATTCGACGTGTCCTCACGGTGCTTGTGCTGCATTTACACCAAGCTTGGGTTGTCACTTTGAAAAACTCCGAAAAAGTATACTTTATGAAATCGGCATCCTCTGAGGTGGTCTCCTCAGAAGATAAATTTTGTCATTGTATCAACCACTATACCACCGGCATGTTATGCCTGGGAACTTGTCTGACCTAAAGAACCTCTGTTGGGCCAGTCTTGATAGTACCATGGACTAGGTATGGATTTTGGACCAATGTGCTTTTCAACTGACTAACATGGAATACTGGATGAATTTTCACATGCTCAGGAAACTAAAGTTTGTAAGCAGACTTGCCAATCTTCTGCACAATGAGAAATGGTCCATAATACTTATGTTGCAATTTCAAGGCACCTCTGAAACCATAAGCTGCTAGTCTGTAGGGAGTCATTTTGAGATATACCATATCTCCCACCTCAAAAACTCTCTATACTCTTTTAAGATCTGCATAATTTTTCATTCTGTTCTGGGCTTGCAATAAGTTGGTTTTTAGTTGCTCCAGCATCTGTTGCTTAGCAGACAGAAAGTTGTGAGCTTCTTTCTCCTAGGGTCCAGGTATGGCTAGTTCAGAAATCATCGGAGGGGGAAAGCCATAAAGAGCTTGAAAGGGGGGCATTTTGATAGCAGTGTGGTATGTGGTATTATACCAATATTCGGTTAGAGATATCCAAGAGCATCACTTTAGGTTTTGTACTTGCCATGCATCTCAGATAAGTCTCAACACACTGATTAACTCGTCCTGTTTGGCCATCAGATTGAGGGTGGTATGATGTATTGTACCTTAACTCATTTTTCCAAGCAGAAAAAATATCCTTCCATAAATTGCTGGTAAGTATTATGTCTCTGCCTGATATGATCAGTTTGGGTGGTCCATGTAACCTGGGTATATTATCCAGAAATGCTTGTGCCACACTAAGGACAATATATGGGTGGGATAGTGGAACAAAATGGGCATATTTTGTATATCTATCCACCACTAACAGTATCACTTCTTTGCCATTTGAATTTGAGAGGCCTTCTATGAAATCCATAGAGATATGTTGCCATGCCATGTCAGCTATAGGGAGGGGATCTAACAAACCAGGTTAAAGACAATTTTCATGCTTTGCTCTCTGGCAGATAGGGCAAGCGGCAATGAAAGTTTCCACTTCTTTCTTTAATCATGGCCAGTAAAATACGTTCTTAACTCTCTTGGTATGTTGCTCTTGTTCTAGAATGACCCCCAATAGGTGAACTATGCAATGCAACCAGCAATCTAGTTCTGAGAGCAGGAACATTTTCTACTAAAATTCTTCCTTTATATCTAATGATACCAGTTGTTAATTGGTGGTCTGAAGTAGTGTGAGAAGGATGCAACAGTAATTATGCTGACAATTGTTTAGCCACTGGATCTCGCTGATAGCTTTGTACTAATTCTTTTGCCCAAACAGGTGTGACATCTGACATTGTCATGCAAGCTTGTAGGGCTCTGGAGAGAGCATCTACCACTTTATTAAGAACACCTTTTTTGTACTAAATTTGGAGGTTAAACTCCAGCAATTTCATCATTAACTTATGTTGCACTCCCTCTGTGATTTTCTGGTCTATAATAAACTTGAGTGACTGTTGATTTGTTTTGATCAACAACTCTCTGCCTAGTAGATAGTGCCTCCATCTTTTCAGGGCTTCCAATATAGCTAGGGCTTCTTTCTCATAAGTTGACACAACAACATTTCTAGGGCATAGGGCAGAACTATAAAATACTATAGGCCATCCTTGTTGCATTAAAACTGCTCCAATTCCTTTGCCTGAAGCATCGGTTTCCAATACAAAAGGTTGGGAAAAATCTGTAAGTGCCAATACTGGAGCAGTAATTAAGGCTTGTTGTAGCTATGCAAATGTTGTGTCATGAGCAGTTGTCCAAGCAAACTGTCCTTTCTTCAGAAGATCATGTAGGGGTCTACAAATAACACACCATATCCCTTAATAAATCTTATGTAGTACCCTGCCAATCGCAGAAAACTACTTAGTTTTGTAACATTGTCTGGTGTTGGCCACTCAACAACAGCTTGTATCTTCTTGAGGTCTGTTGCTACTACTGCTGCAAAAATAACATGACCAAGATATTCTACTTGTTGTACAACAGAGACACATTTCTTTTAATATATGTAGAACTGTTTGGAGGTGCTTCATATGCTCCTTGAGTGTCTTGCTATAAATCAAGATATTATGAAAAAAGACTAACACAAACTTCCTCAGATAAGCTCCAAAAATGTTGTTCATCACTACTTGAAAAGTTCCTGGAGCATTAGAAAGGCCAAAAGGCATTACCAAATATTCAAATGGCCAATAAATGTTCTGAAAGCTGTTTTATGAACATCATCAAGATGCATTCTGATTTGGTGATAACCAACCCTTAAGTCAATTTTAGAGAAATACTTTGCTCCATGTAGCTCATCTAACACATCTTCTATTATTGGTATTGGAAATTTGTTTGGCTGTTGCATTTTTCCTGAAATCAGTACAAAGTCTCATAGATCCATCATTTTTCTTTACTAGAATGACAGGAGCTGCATATGGACTTTGCCTATGTCGGATGAAATGAGCTGCCAGTAGTTTCTTAATTTGGTCTTCCATTTCTTATTTTTGGTGTTGAGGAACTCTGTAGGGCCTAGCATGAGGTGGGTTTGTTCCAGGTTTTAAAGGAACGGTGTGATCACATGCTCTGTGACACTACTGGAATAAGAGGATTTGTCGTCAGCTTATTATTTGCCGACAGTAAGCTGACGACAAAGAAGGTATTTGCCATCATCTCACGAAAAGCTGACGGCAAAGACGCAGTTTGCCGTCAGCAAAAAAAAATCTACCTAACGGCGCCAACGCCCCCGCTCCCACCCTAACCCTAACTCTGTCTCCCACCCCCCCTCCTATCTATATATCTCCCACCCCCTTCTCTCTCTCCCCGACATCACCCTGTGGCCGCCCCCGACCCCACGCCACCCTTGTAGCGATCCGACCTCGAACGGTCAAATCTCTGTGCATAAGTGTCATCCTGGATCGGTAATGCTGACACACACAATACTTGAAGGATTCATAACAGAGTGCAATCACACACTTATTACATCGAATGTCTCAAAAGAAAACTTATTACAGTAATATGGCTTAAGGCCATCTAAATAAGATAACTGCGGAAGCATCGAGGATAAATGAGTCCATCAACTCCAACGGCATAGCTGAGTGCACGACAACGACCTAGCGCACCTTACTCTTCGTCTGAAAAGTCTGCAACATGATACGTTGCAGCCAAACGGTCAAAGACATGGAATATCTTTGGCGGTATAACCTGATGAGAGCAATGAACAGATAAATGCTATCACTACATGCATATTATGGCTGGTGGAGGCTCTACGGTTAACATGTTTTGCGAAAAAGCCAATTTTTCCTATAACAAAGGAATAAATTTTATTTAACTATCATGGTGGTTGAAACATTGAGAAGGTTCCTCCAACTCAATCCCAATTAAGCATAGTTAATAACCCAACAAGTTAATTTAGAGTGATGAGATCAAATCAATAATTCAAGAACCAGATACTCAAGATGTCCATAACCGGGGACACGGCTAACCATGATTAGTTTGTATACTCTGCAGAGGTTTGCGCGCTTTTCCCCACAAGACTCGATCTCCTCCGTTGAATTTCTCGCACTACATGATATTTGAGAAACGGATGACCGAGACACAGTCTTTCCGAATCATTAACTCTTTACTCTAGGTAGACAGTTACACCTACTTTCCCCTACATCCACTAGCCTACCACTGAAAAAGGTCACACAACATACTCAACTATGTCAGAGCCCACAATGGCTTGTGGCTGCACACGGAAGTTTCTAGCATGAATAATCTTATGATCCCTTTGAGCCTGGGTGGCGAACCATAGGATGATCACACGGGTACTCTGGGATATCCTAGGACAACACTGGATTCTCCAGGTGCCCAGACAACCACTGGGTGCTCCAGGGTGCCTCAACCAATCCACCCAGATGTGTAGTTAAGTAGCCACCTTAAGTTAACCATTAATTAACAATCTCACATCTGTCATGGATCACTCAAACCAAACCACGTCTACGAGCATAGCATAGCAGTATATGCATAACGTAGAAGTAACTCCCAAGGGTTTTATATAAAGGGCAATAGGTTCTACCTCATCAACTACTTCCCAATACCCACATATTAATCAGATCCTAATCATGCAATGTTTGAGGGTTGAAACCAATGCATAAAAACTGGGTAATAAAGGGGTATGATCAAAGTGTTACTTGCCTTGCTGACGATCTGCAAACCCTAGAGACTCGTAGTAGCACGCTTCGCACCCCGGGAGTTCTATCGCAACAAACAATAGCATACATAAGCACTCAAGCATAGATACAAGGGTAAAACTCAGATGAGAAAAATCAAGTCTGAAAGTTCAACTGAAGAGCTTCGATTTGCAAAAATAATCAACCAAATCGGAGCTACGGAACTAAAACTACGGTCAAAAGAAATTCGAATTCAAATCTGCTTGAAACCAAATTTTAAATTGTCAAATCATGTTCAAGTTGTTTAATGCGAAAGAGGGGTTCGAGATGAAGATTTTGGCGTTGGTTTCACTGGATTTGGACGAAGGGTTAAAAAGTTGCGAGGGTTTGAAGATCAGGGGCTAATCTGCGATAAAAATAATCGCGGATAGGTCCCTAGCAAAAAAACAGAAAAAGAAAAATCTATCGGACGAACGTCCGCTAATAAAGACAAACGAACAAATTCGTTCGTTATCAGATCTAAATGAACGAACGTTCGTAAATTAGATCTAAACCGAGAAAACCGATCGGTTAAAAAACGGAGTAGATCTAGGGTTTACAAAAAAATGGCGGCGGCTTTTGCGGTTTTACCGGTTCTCAGGAGAAAACCAGCGGCGGCGGCTTCGGGATCCAAGGAGGCGGGGCGGCGCGGGGTTAGCGGCGGCGCGGCAAGGCGGCTTCGAAGCGGCTCGGGTGGCAGTATTTATTTAAAGGCCTCGGGAGGCACGGTGGCTTGCTAGGGCGGAGCGAGGAGTCAAGCAGACTCCTCATGAGTTCACGGCCGGCAATTACAAAGGCGGCGAAGTGGCTGGGCCTCGGCCCGATTCCGGTCCAGAGTTTTTTTAACTAAATTTCGCCAAATGAGAAAATCCTAAAAAAATATAAAAAAATTCTAAAAATGCCAAAAACAATTTTCGCCGTCTAAATAAAATATTTAGAACAATGTTCTGGCCTAAAATGCAATTTAAAAAATCATATTTTTCTAATTCAAATAAAATAGCAATAAAATCCAAATAAAATTATTTATTTGATTTTAATATTTTTCCTCCAATATTTCTTTTATTTTGGAGAAGTCATTTTATCTCCTCTCTTTTATTTTTTATTTTTATTTTGGAAATATTTCGGAGAAAAAATTTATTAAAACCAAAATGATCCTCTTTTCAAATTTGAGAAAATTCAAATATGAAAATAGTGAAATCCCCAACTCTCTCCGTGGGTCCTTGAGTTGCTTAGGATTTCTAGGATCGCGAACGAAATGCAAATAAAATAAAATATGATATGCATATGATGACCTATGTATAACATTCCAAATTGAAAATTTGGGATGTTACAAACCTACCCCCTTAAGATGAATCTTGCCCTCGAGATTCGGGTTTGCTAGCAAATAGGTGTGGGTGGTCTTCGCGTAGGTCTTCTTCTCGCTCCCAGGTGGCTTCGTCCTCGGTATGGTGGCTCCACTGAACTTTGCAAAACTTGATAACCTTGCTTCGTGTAACTCGACTGGCAAACTCAAGAATCTTGACGAGTTTCTCCTCGTAGGTCAAATCACTATCCAACTGAATTGCTTCCAGGGGCACTGTATCTCTCAGAGGAATATCGGCCATCTCATCATGGCACTTCTTCAACTGGGAAACGTGAAACACATCATGAACTCCTGATAGTCCTTCGGGTAACTCCAACTTGTAGGCCACTTATCCCATACGCTCCAAAACTTGGTATGGTCCTACAAATCTCGGGGCCAACTTTCCCTTCACTCCAAAACGTTCAACTCGTCGTAGAGGTAATACACGAAGATATGCTATGTCTCCGATTTTGTAGAGTACCTCCTTGCGCTTTGAATCTACATAACTCTTCTGCCTGAACCGAGCTACCTTTAGTCTGTCGCGAATCAACTTGACCTTCTCTTCGGACTCCTTGATCAAATTTGGTCCGAACAACTGACAGTCTCCAACTTCATCCCAGATCAATGGTGTCCTGCAGCTTCTTCCATACAAGGCTTCGAACGGGGCCATCTTCAAACTGGCTTGATAACTGTTGTTGTATGAGAACTCCGCGTACGGCAAATTATCATCCCAACTAGATCCATAATCTAGTGCACAAGCTCTCAACATGTCCTCCAGAATCTAATTGACTCTCTCGATCTGTCCATCTGTCTGCGGATGAAAGGTTGTACTGAACTCTAGCCTGGTACCCAAATTCTGGTGCAGCTGATGCCAAAACTTTGAAGTAAACTATGTTCCTCAATCTAATACGCTGGTCCTCGGAACTCCGTGCAGACATACGATCCTGGTAATATATATCTTGGCCAACTTCGCACTTGTATAGATGGTTTTCACTGGGATAAAGTGAGCCACTTTGGTAAAACGATCTACTACTACCCAGATAGAATCATATCCTGATCGGGTCCTGGGTAATCCAGTGATGAAATCCATGCCAAGCTTGTCCCACTTCCATTCGGGTATCGGCATTGGCTGCAGTAATCCTGCTAGCTTCTGGTGTTCTGCCTTCACTCTCTGACATACATCACATATGGCTACATACTCGACAATATCCTTCTTCATACATGTCCACCAAAAACGCTCCTTTAAATCCAAATACATCTTGGTGTTTCCGGGGTGTATCGAGTATGGCGAGTCATGGGCCTCCTGAAGTATTAACTTCCTGATCTCCGCATTATTGGGCACATAAACACAATCCTCAAACCATAAAGTGTCGTGCTCATCCTCACGAAAACCTTTGGCCTTTCCTTCGCTCATCTTCTCCTTTATTTCAGCAATCTCCTTATCATCCTTCTGAGCTTCTCGAATTTTTCCCAATAATGTTGACTGAACCTCCATTGCTGCAACAAAACCTCTAGGAACTATCTCCAAACGAAGCTCCCTGAGATCTTCGGCTAACTCCTTTGGTAATCCTCCGCCACGAGGGTATTGACATAACTCTTAGGCTCAAAGCGTGCCTTTCGACATTAGCCTTGCCTGGATGATAGTCTAGCTTCATATCATAATCCTTTATGAGCTCCAACCATCTCCTCTGCCTGAGATTCAGCTCCTTCTGTGTGAAAATGTACTGCAAACTCTTGTGATCCGTGTACACATCACAACGGTTTCCAATAAGAAAATGTCTCCAGGTCTTGAGTGCATGCACTACGGCTGCTAACTCCAAATCATGCGTGGCATAATTCAACTCATGCGGTCGAAGCTGCGTGAGGCGTATGAAACCACTCTTCCGTCTTGCATAAGTACTCCTCCAAGTCCTAAGCGAGAAGCGTTGCAATACACTTGGAAAACCTTGCGTATATCCGGCAGAATCAGCCTTTGAAACGTAACCAAACGTTTCTTCAGCTCCTGAAAACTTGCCTCACATTCATCTGTCCATTTAAACTTAGTGTCCTTCTTCAATAGCTCTGTCATGGGTTTAGCAATCTTGGAAAAATTCTCAATGAATCTCTGGCAATATCCCGCTAGTCCAAGAAAACTACGGATCTCTCCTACTGAGGTGGGTGCCAACCACTCAGTGACTGACTGGACCTTGGTGGGGTCTACTGTTATACCTTCTCCTGATATACATGTCCAAGGAATCCAACTTCCTTCAACCAAAATTCATATTTGCTGAACTTGGCATATAACTGGTGTTCCCTAAGCTTCTCGAGAACTAAACGCAAATGCTCCTTGTGCTCTTCTTCATTCTTCGAGCATACCAAAATATCATCAATGAACACCACGACAAACTTGTCCAAGAACTCCATGAACACCTTATTCATCATGCTCATGAAATAGGCAGGGGCATTAGTCAATCCAAAAGACATAACCATATACTCATATAGCCCATACCTAGTGGCAAAAGCTGTCTTAGGTATATCCAGTTCTCGGATCTTCAGCTGGTGGTATCCTGATCGCAGATCGATCTTGGAGCATACTTTAGCTCCTTGCAACTGGTCAAACAAATCATTGATCATCGGTAGTGGGTACTTGTTCTTGATCGTCACTTGATTCAGTGCATGATAATCAACAACCATTCTCAAGGATCCATCCTTCTTCTCAACCAAAAGCACTGGGGCTCCCCACGGTGAAGAACTTCATCGAATGTAACCTTTCTCCAGTAACTCCTTAATTTGCTTCTTAATCTCCTCCATATCATTTGCGGGCATCCGGTATGGCCTCTCCGATATCGATCCGGTGCCTACCAACAGCTCTATCAAAAACTCAACGTCTCGATCCGGTGGCATGCCTGGTAGTTCCTCTGGAAATACATCTGGGTAATCCTTCACTACAGGCACTTCCTCCCGAACAACTCCTGAGAGGGAATTTACTTGGGTCCTCCTTGGCGCATGCCTGGATACATACTTAATCATTTTTCCCTCCGGGGTGGTGAGCAAAATTGACTTATTGGCGCAATTGATGTTTCCTCCATACATCGATAGCCAATCCATGCCTAGTATCACATCCAATCCTTGCGACTCCAAAATTATTAGGTCTGAGGGGAAAACATGCCTACCTATGGTCAATGGCATATGAAAACATCCTTGGCTTGCCATATACTCCGCTCCTGGCGAGCTTACCGTCCTAAGAACTTTAGTGGGCAATTTATACTTATCCACAAATCCCCTTGATATGTATGAATGCGATGCACCAGTATAAAAAATGATTGAGTAAATGACTTAACCAAAAACTTACCTATAACTGCATCTGGCTGCTCTTCAACCTCCTCCTCGTTAACGTGGTTCACTTGTCCCCTGTTGAAAGGGTTGGGCTTATTCCCAAAGCTTCCATTGCCATTTCCATTCTTTGCTTCAGAACACTCGGTGGCGTAGTGTCCAGTCTTCCCGCACTTGAAACAAGTAATGTGACTTAGATCCTTCTTGGTGGGCGTTGCTGGGTTGGAACGGTTCTTGCTGCTGCTTCCTCCATTCCCATTCCCATTCTTGGGGTCACTATGGTTATGCGAACTTCCTCCACTGTGAGTGTGTCCTCCATGGTTATGGTGAGTGTGTCCTCCCGAGTTCGGGGTAAAACGAGGTCTCTGCTGAGCTCCTGAATTGTACTTCCCTTGTCCATACTTCCTCTTGCGGCTCTCTGTCTGCTGCTGCTTCCTTAAATTATAAGAGCCCTGTCTACCAACTCCTGGTAGTTAGCAAATGTTGCTACCATCAACTGCATACTCAGCTCATCATTCAGCCCTTCCATAAACTTCTCCTGCTTCATGCATCTGTGGCCACATCATCCGGGGCATAGCGAGCTAACTTACTGAACTCATCCACGTACTGCCCCATAGTATGGTTTCCCTGGCGTAAGTTGCGAAACTCACGCTTCTTCATGCTCATAGCTCCAGTTGAGACATGTGCAGTGCGGAACGCTTGCTGAAACTGGTCCCAAGTGACATTAGCTATGGGGAAAATGGTTGTGTAATTCTCCCACCATGAGGTTGCGGGTCCATCCAGTTGGTGTGCGGCAAAACGCACCTTCTCAGCATTTGTGCAACCTGCGGTGGTCAACTCCCTTCCAATCCTGCATAGCCAGTCATCATCAACAATCGGCTCGGTGCTACTGGAAAACACCGGTGGATTCAACCTCAGAAAACGGGCTAAGTTGTCATCTGGTGGTGGTGGCGGTGGGTTGTTGTTGTTGTTGTTGTTGTTGTTGTTGCCTTGGTTCTGGACTAGTAGCTGCATCAAGGCATTCTGTTGTTGGATCAACGGAGTGATCTCCGGTGGGAAGACAAATCCGGTGTCACGTCTCGGAGGCATCTGATGGGTTTAGAGGGAGAGATTAGAATAGAGTGAGGTCTAGTGAGAAAGCACTACCCATATGCACATGAGACAAACACAATCATATCACATCAATCAATTCAAACAAGGGCATACAATCGATCTAGCTACCATTACAAAATACTCAGACTACTACTATATACATGGGGAAATACTACTACTCATGTGGTGGTCATCTAGAAATTTTGATCGGTGGAAGACTCCATGATATCCGCTCCTGCTTCGTCTTCGTAATCATCATAACTACTGTCGGGGTCGGAGTCGGTGTCGTCGATGATGATGTAGTCCTCGGGATGGTCGTCATCTCCTCCTGGCGCGGGGTCTCCCATGAATACTCCTAGCTTCCTTTTCAGGTCATCATTCTTTTCCACTAGTATTGCAATTTCCTCCTCGTATACATCACATGTAGACTTGAGTTCTTCTTCAAGCTCCATGTTCCTGATCATCACCTTCTTCAGATCTATCATGCTCGCGCACATTTGGTTCTCCTGGCGATGAATGTGCTGGTTTAACTCCTGGATGAAGGCTGCAGTGGACCTGTCCCTCCTGGTGCTGATCATCTCCCATTGCTCATCTCGGCGCCCACATATCTGGTAGATGTTGTCCTTAAGATCCTTGTGATAAACTTCGCCGATGCGTCCCATGGCGATGTGGGCCGCCATGCTCTTACCTAGACTTCAGGTTGGTGCATCAAAGGAAAACTCCATGGGCTCAGTAACTGGCGTGAATGTCCTTCCTGGAACATGAACTCGAATCATCCAATGATCCTCTTCTGGTAAAGTGGCGGTGTAGGTCCCGGTGAAGCTTGGTATTCCGATGTTTAGGTACCTAGTGACTTCCTTCAAGTGTCGTCCAAAAGGTGTGTCTTCATCCGGTTGAGCAAACTTGTTCCTTGGGTCCGCCATATATAGAGTGGAAATGGGGAGGAGTCAGAAATGAGTAGAGAAGAGTGTCCTATGGCTTTTCTAGTGGTTGTGTCCTACAATCAACGTGTGCTCTGATACCATCTTGTAGCGATCCGACCTCAAACGATCAAATCTTTGTGCATAAGTGTCATCCCTAGATCGGTAATGCTGACACACTGCTACGTCTTGAGCTTGCGTTGGTTTTCCTCGAAGATGAGAGGGTGATGCAGCAAAGTGTAGCGTAAGTATTTCCCTCAGTTTTTAGAACCAAGGTATCAGTCCAGTAGGAGGCTCCTTAAAAGTCCCACGCACCTACACAAACAAACTGAGAACTCGCAACCAACACAATAAAGGGGTTGTCAATCCCTTCACGGCCACTTCATGAAAGTGAGATCTAATAAAGATAGTAAATAATATTTTTGGTATTTTTGGTATAGATGCAAAAAGTAAAGATGCGAATAAAAGTAGATTGAAAGCAAATATGATAAGAAATAGACCCGGGGGCCATAGATTTCACTAGAGGCTTCTCTCGAGATAGCATAAGTATTACGGTGGGTGAACAAATTATTGTCGAGCAATTGATAGAAAAGCGCATAGTTATGAGATTATCTAGGCATGATCATGTATATAGGCATCAAGTCCATAACAAGTAGACCGACTCCTGCCTGCATCTACTACTATTACTCCACACATCGACCGCTATCCAGCATGCATCTAGAGTATTAAGTTCATAAGAACAGAGTAAACATTAAGCAAGATGACATGATGTAGAGGGATAAACTCATGCAATATAATATAAACCCCATCTTGTTATCCTCGATGGCAACACCACAATACGTGCCTTGCAACCCCTTCTGTCACTGGGTAAGGACACCGCAAGATTGAACCCAAAGCTAAGCACTTCTCCCATGGCAAGAAAGATCAATCTAGTAGGCCAAACTAAACTAATAATTCGAAGAGACTTGCAAAGATAACTCAATCATACATAAAAGAATTCAGAGAAGATTCAAATATTATTCATAGATAAACTTGATCATAAACCCACAATTCATCGGATCTCGACAAACACACCGCAAAAAGAGATTACATCGAATAGATCTCCACAAGAGAGGGGAGAACATTGTATTGAGATCCACAAAAGAGAGAAGAAGCCATCTAGCTAATAACTATGGACCCGTGAGTCCTGTGGGTAAACTACTCACAACTCATTGGAGGGCAAGGATGTTGATGTAGAGGCCAGTGCTTGATTCCCTCCCGTGAGTGCAGTGAAGGCTCCAAGATGGGATCTCGTGGATCTGAGAAGGTTATGGTGGTGGAAATTGTGTTTCGTGGTGCCCCTGGATGTTTTCGGGGTACGTAGGTATATATAGGAAGAAGAAGTACGTCGGTGGCCGTCCGAGGGGCCCATGAGACAGGGGGGCGCGCCCTATAGCGGGGGGGGGGGGCGCCCTCCTATCTCGTGGAGGCTCCAGTTGCTTCTTGACTTGCACTCCAAGTTCTATGGATCACGTTCGGCGTGAAAATCACGTTCCCGAAGGTTCCATTCCGTTTGGACTCCGTTTGATATCCCTTTTCTTTGAAATACTGAAATAGGCAAAAAACAGCAAATCTGGGTTGGGCCTCCGGTTAATAGGTTAGTCCCAAAAATGATATAAAAGTGGAAAATAAAGCCTAAAATAGTAGATAAAGTAGCATGGAGTAATAAAAAATTATAGATACGTTGGAGACGTATCAGGCATCCCCAAGCTTAATTCCTGCTCGCCCTCGAGTAGGTAAATGATAAAAAGTGAATTTTTGATGCGGAGTGATAATTTGGCATAATTTCGATGTAAATCCTCTTAATTGTGGTATGAATATTCAGATCCGAAAGATTCAAGACAAAAGTTCATATTGACATAAAAATAATAATACTTCAAGCATACTAACTAAGCAATTATGTCTTCTCAAAATAACATGGCCAAAGAAAGTTATCCCTACAAAATCATATAGTCCTGCTATGCTCCATCTTCCCCACACAAAATATTTAAATCATGCACAACCCTGATGACAAGCCAAGCAATTGTTTCATACTTTAACAGTTTCAAAACTTTTTCAATCTTCACGCAATACATGAGCGTGAGCCATGGATATAGCACTATATGTGGAATAGAATGGTGGTTGTGGAGAAGAAAAAAAGGGAGAAGATAGTATCACATCAACTAGGCATATGAACGGGCTATGGAGATGCCCATCAATAGGTATCAATGTGAGTGAGTAGGGATTGCCATGCAACGGATGCACTAGAGCTATAAGTATATGAAAGCTCAACAAAAGAAACTAAGTGGGTGTGCATCCAACTCGCTTGCTCACGAAGACCTAGGGCATTTGAGGAAGCCCATCATTGGAATATACAAGCCAAGTTCTATAATGAAAAATTCCCACTAGTATATGAAAGTGACAAAATGAGAGTCTCTCTATCATGAAGATATTGGTGCTACTTTGAAGCACAAGTGTGGTAAAAGGATAGTAACATTGTCCCTTCTCTATTTTTCTCTCATTTTTTTATATTTTTCTTTTGGGTTTTTTCTCTTTTTTATGGCCTCTTTTTTTTCTTTTCTTCTTTTTTATTTTTTTTCGTCCAGAGTCTCATCCCGACTTGTGGGGGAATCATAGTCTCCATCATCCTTTCCTCACTGGGACAATGCTCTAATAATGATGATCATCACACTTTTATTTACTTACAACTCAAGAATTACAACTCGATACTTAGAACAAAATACGACTCTATATGAATGCCTCCGTGATGTACCGGGATATGCAATGAAACATGAGTGACATGTATGAAAGAATTATGAACGGTGGCTTTGCCACAAATACGATGTCAACTACATGATCATGCTAGCAATATGAAAATGATGGAGCGTGTCATAATGAACGGAACAGTGGAAAGTTGCATGGCAATATATCTCGGAAGGGCTATGGAAATGCCATAATAGGTAGTTATGGTGGCTGTTTTGAGGAAGGTATATGGTGGGTGTATGATACCGGCGAAAAGTGCGCGGTATTAGAGAGGCTAGCAATGGTGGAAGAATGGGAAAAGTGCGTATAATCCATGGACTCAACATTAGTCATAAAGAACTCATATACTTATTGCAAAAATCTAGAAGTTATCAAAGCAAAGTATTACGCGCATGCTCCTAGGGGGATATATTGGTAGGAAAAGACCATCGCCGTCTCGACCGCCACTCATAAGGAAGACAATCAATAAATAAATCATGCTCCGAGTTCATCACATAACAGTTCACCATACGTGCATGCTACGGGAATCACAAACTTCAACACAAGTATTCTTTAAATTAACAACTACTCAACTAGCATGCCTCTAATATCACTATCTTCATATCTCAAAACAATTATCAAGCATCAAACTTTTCTTAGTATTCAACGCACTCAAAAGAAAGTTTCACATATCTTGAATACCAAGTGTATTAACATTAAGCAAATTACCATGCTACTAACGACTCTCAAAATAATCTAAGTGAAGCATGAGAGATCAATAGTTTCTTCAAAACAAATATACCACCGTTCTCTAAAAGACCTAAGTGAAGCACTAGAGCAAAAATTATCACGCTCAAAAGATATAAGTGAAGCACTATGAGCAAAACTATCAAGCTCAAAAGATATAAGTGAAGCACATAGAGTATTCTATCAAATTTCCAATTCATGTATGGCTTTCTCAAAAGGTGTGTACAGCAAGGATGATTGTGGTAAACTAAAAAGCAAAAATTAATATAACACACGACGCTCCAAGCAAAACACTTATCATGTGGTGAATAAAAATATATCCCCAAGTAAAGTTACCAATGAACGAAGACGAAAGAGGGGATGCCTTCCCGGGGCATCCCCAAGCTTAGGCTTTTGGCTATTCTTGAATATATTGGGGTGCCATGGGCATCCCCAAGCTTAGGCTCTTGCCACCCTTTATTCCATAGTCCAAAAAAGCTTTGCCCAAAACTTGAAAGCTTCACAACACAAAACTCAATAGAAATCTCGTGAGTCTGCTAGTTAGAAAGAAAACAAAAGACTACTTTAAGGTACTGTAATGAACTCATTCTTTATTTATATTGGTGTTAAACCTACTGTATTACAACTTCTCTATGGATTATAAACTAATTTATTAGCCATAGATTCATCAAAATAAGCAAACAACACACGAAAAACAGAATCTGTCAAAAACAGAACAGTCTATAGTAATCTGTAACTAACGCAAACTTCTGGAATCCAAAAAATCCTACCAAAATAGAAGACCTAGACAATTTGTTTATTGATCAGCAGCAATTGGAATCACTATTTTATCACGTTCTGGTGATTTTTAACAATTCGGGCACTGAGCACAAAGTTTCTGGAAATTACAGCAAGATCAAATAACTATCATCCAAGAAGATCCAATAGGTTTAACTTGGCACAAACACTAATTAAAAGATAAAACCACATCTAAACAGAGGCTAGATGGATTATTTATTCCTAAACAGAAACAAAAACGAAAAACAAAAAATAAAATTGGGTTGCCTCCCAGCTAGCTCTATCGTTTAACGCCCCTAGCTAGGCATAAAAGCGAGGATAGATCTAACGAGTGCCATCTTTGGCACTAAACTCATAAGTAGCACGCATGATAGATTCATAAGGTAATTTAACTTTCTTTCTTGGAAAGTGCTCCATGCCTTTCTTTAAGGGAAATTGGAATCTAATATTCCCTTCCTTCATATCAATAATCGCACCAATCGTTCTAAGGAAAGGTCTACCAAGAATAATAGGACAAGAAAGATTGCAATCTATATCAAGAACGATAAAATCTACGGGCACCAAATTTCTGTTTTCAATGATAAGAACATCATTGATCCTTCCCATAGGCTTTTTAATGGTGGAATCCGCAAGGTGCAAATTTAACGAGCAATCATCAAGATCATGGAAACCTAGAATATCACATAAAGTTTTTGGATGGAAACACTAGCACCCAAATCACACAAAGCAAAACACTCATAATCTTTAATTCTAATCTTTATAGTAGGTTCCCACTCATCATTAAGTTTTCTAGGTATAGAAACTTCCAAATTAAGTTTTTCATCATAAGATTGCATCAAGGCATCAACAATATGCTTAGTAAAAGCTTTATTTTGACTATAAGCATGAGGAGAATTAACAACGGCTTGCAACAAGGAAATACAACCTTTTAAAGAGCAATTATCATAATTAAATTCCTTGAAGTCCGAGATAGTAGGTTCAACATTATTAGAAGTTGAGGATTCTCCAATCTCACTTTTACCAAATTTATCATTAAGATCTAAAGATTCCGAATTCTTGGGACGCCTCCTAGGCAAAGTTGATTCATCATAAATCCCATAATCATCAAAGTTCATATTGCAAAACATAGATCTAATCGGAGATGCATCAATAACTTTAAGATCCTCATCATTATTTTCATGGAATCTAGAGGAACACGCTTTTATAAAGCTTTCTTTCTTAGCACGCAATCTAGCGGTTCTTTCCTTGCACTCGTCAATGGAAATTCTCATTACTTTGAGAGACTCATTGATATCATGCTTAGGAGAAGAAGATCCAAGTTTAAGAGAATTAACATCAAGCGAAAGTCTATCAACGTTCCTAGCCAAATCATCAACTTTGAGCAATTTTTCTTTAAGCATAACATTAAAATTCTTTTGAGAGATCATAAATTCTTTCACTATATTCTCAAAATCAGAGGGCATCTTATTAAAATTACCATAAGAATTATTGTAGGAATTTCCATAATTATTAGAGGAATTACTAGGAGCAGTCTAGCATTAAAATTTCCTCTATAAGCATTGTTTCCAAAACTATTCCTACCAACAAAATTCACATCCATAGATTCATTATTATTCTCAATCAAGGAAGACAAAGGCATATCATTGGGATCAAGAGGGGTATTTTTAGTAGCAAACATCTTCATAAGTTCATCCATCTTTCCACTCAAAACATTGATTTCTTCTATAGCATGCACTTTTTTACTAGAAGATTTTTCGGTATGCCATTGAGAATAATTAGCCATAATATTATCAAGTAACTTTGTAGCATCTCCTAATGTGATTTCCATAAAGGTGCCTCCCGCGGCTGAATCTAAGAGATTTCTAGAAGCAAAGTTCAAACCGGCATAAAAAAATTGTATGGTCATCCATAAATTCAAACCATGAGTAGGGCAATTACGAAGCATCAATTTCATTCATTCCCAAGATTGGGCAACATGCTCATGATCAAGTTGTTTAAAATTCATAATATCGTTCCTAAGAGTGATGATCTTAGCGGAGGAAAATACTTAGAGATAAAAGCATCTTTGCACTTGTTCCAAGAATCAATACTATTTTTAGGCAAAGACGAGAACCAAACTTTAGCACGATCTCTAAGTGAAAACGGAAATAACTTCAGTTTGACAACATTGTTATCCGTATCTTTCTTCTTTTGCATATCACACAAATCAACAAAGTTGTTTAGATGAGTAGCGGCATCTTAACTAGGAAGGCCGACGAATTGATCTTTCATAACAAGATTCAACAAAGCGGTATTGATTTCACAAGACTCATCATTATTAAGAGGAGCAATCGGAGTACTAAGGAAATCATTATTGGTGTTCGAGAAGTCACACAATTTGGTATTATCTTGCGCCATGGCAACAAGTAATCCATCACACAAGCAAACAAACGGACGAGGAAAAGGCAACGGGAAAAGGAGGAGGAGATTGGGAAAGAGAGGGCGGATAAAACGGCAAGGGTGAAGTGGGGGAGAGGAAAACGAGAGGCAAATGGAAAATAATGTAAATGCGAGGGAGATAGGTTTGTGATGGGTACTTGGTATTTCTTGACTTGAGCGAAGACCTCCCCGGCAACGGCGCCAGAAATCCTTCTTGCTACGTGATACGTCTCCAACGTATCTATAATTTTTGATTGCTCCATGCTACTTTATCTATTGTTTTGGACTATAATGGGCTTTATTTTCCACTTTTATATTATTTTTGGGACTAACCTATTAACCGGAGGCCCAGATTAATTGCTGTTTTTTGCCTATTTTAGTGTTTCGAAGAAACGGAATATCAAACGGAGTTCAAACGGAACGAAACCTTCGGGAACGTGATCTTCTCACCGAACATGATCCAGGAGACTTGGACCCTACTCCAAGGAGTGCCAGAGGCGGTCACGAGGTGGGGGCGCCTCACCTCGTGGGCCCCCGACGCTCCATCGACGCATCCTTCCTCCTATATATACCTACGCACTTCAACAGATCGTAACGGAGCCAAAACCTAATTCCACCGCCATAACTTCCTCAGTATCCACGAGATCCCATGTTGGGGCCTATTCCTACTCACGGAGAGGGCATCCACCACGGAGGGCTTCTACATCATCACCATAGCCCCTCCGATGAAGTGTGAGTAGTTTACTTTAGACCTTGGTCCATAGCTAGTAACTAGATGGCTTCTTCTCTCTTTTGGATCTCAATACAATGTTCTCCCCCTCTCTCGTGGAGATCTATTCGATGTAATCTTCTTTTTGCTGTGTGTTTGTTGGGACCGATGAATTGTGGGTTTATGATCCAGCTTATCTATGGAAAATATTTGATTCTTCTCTGAATTCTTTTATGTATGATTAAGTTATCTTTGCAAGTCTCTTGAATTATCCGTTTGGTTTGGGCTAACTAGATTGGTAGTTCTTGCAATGGGAGAAGTGCTTAGCTTTGGGTTCAATCTTGCGGTGTCCTTACCCAAAGGATGTAAAGGGTTGCAAGGCGCCAGATTGTATTGTTGTCATCGAGGATAACAAGATGGGGTATTTATCATATTGCATGAATTTATTCCTCTACATCATGTCATCTTGCTTAAGGCGTTACTGCTTTTTAACTTAATACTCTAGATGCATGCTTTGGATAGCGGTCGATGAGTGGAGTAATAGTAGTAGATGCGTAATCGCTTTTGGTCTACTTGTCACGGACGTGATGCCTATATACATGATCATTGCTGGATAACCTCATAACTATGCTCAATTCTGTCAATTGCTCAACAGTAATTTGTTCACCCACCGTAGAATACTTATGCTCTTGAGAGAAGCCACTAGTGAAACCTATGTCCCCCGGGTCTATTCTCATCATATCAATCTCCGTCACTTTATTTACTTGCCTTGCTTTTACTTTTCACTTTGCATCTTTATACAAAAAATACCAAAAATATTATCTCTATCACATCGCACTCTCGTAAGTGACCGTGAAGGGATTGACAACCCCTAATCGCGTTGGTTGCGAGTAGCTATCGTTTTGTGCAGGTATGAGGGACTTGCGCGTGGCCTCCTACTGTATTGATACCTTGGTTCTAAAAAACTAAGGGAAATACTTACGCATCTTGTCTTTGCATCATCTCCTCCTCTTGGGGAAAACCAGCAAGCTCAAGACGTAGCACCACGCCTTGAGCTTGCGTTGGTTTTCCTCTAAGAGGAGAGGGTGATGCAAAGAAAGTGTAGCGTAAGTATTTCCCTCGCTTTTGAGAACCAAGGTATCAATCCAAAGAGGAGGCCTTTGTCGATGTCAAAACCGGCGGATCTCGTGTAGGGGGTCCCAACTGTGCGTCTAGGCGGATGGTAACAGGAGACAAGGGACACGATGTTTTTACCTGTGTTCGGGCCCCGCCGATGGAGGTAATACCCTACCCCGCTTGATTAATATTGATGATATGGGTAGTACAAGAGTAGATCTACCACGAGATCAAGGAGGCTAAACCCTAGAAGCTAGCCTATGGTATGATTGTTGTTCGTCCTACGGACTAAAACCCTTTGGTTTATATAGACACCGAATAGGGTTAGGGTTACACAGAGTCGGTTACAATGGTAGGAGATCTACATATCCGTATCGCCAAGCTTGCCTTCCATGCCAAGGAAAGTCCCATCCGGACACGGGACGGAGTCTTCAATCTTGTATCTTCATAGCTCAGAGTCCGCCAGCGGTGATAGTTCGCTATCCGGACACCCCTAATCCAGGACTCCCTCAAGAGCCCCAGAACCAGGCTTCAATGGCGATGAGTCCGGCGTTGATTGTCTTCGACATTGCGAGGCGGGTTCTTCTCCAAATTCCATATACTTGTCGAATAGTGTCCGCTCGATAAATGCTGCGCTCCTTGGCTTCTACGCCCAATAATGGCCATCTTCCACGTGTTTGAATGAATGCGAAAAGCCGTGGTATTTTTACACTTACCCCCTAGCTGCGCAAATGAGCCGCCTATAAAAGAGACGAGGATCTAGATCTGAGTCACACCATCCCTCCATGAGCTTTCATCGAGCGCCTCGATAAAAACCCATTCCATCATGGACAATGACGTGGCTCCTCCTCTCGCCCCAGCCCTCGGCCTTGAAATTGGGAGAGATGCTCGATCCCCAAGATAGCGAGCTAGTTATACTCCAAACCAAGGGATTTCTTCCCCGCCTTCATGATTCCGGTTCGAGCCGGACTTGCCACCTACAAGGGCGGAAAGCAAGCGGAGAGTGTCCCCGATCCCTCTAAAGGAGAGCGGTGTGCTTTATCTCTTATCTAGTAAGAGGACTCGGATTTCCAATTCATCCGTTTCTCCGGGGGCTCTTGGAGTTCTACGTCCTCCAGCTTCACCACCTTACGCTTGCCTCGATTTTGCACATCGCGGGCTTCGTGGCCTTGTGCGAACTGTTCTTGGGCATCGAGGCTCATTTGCGCTGTGGAAGAGATTATTCGCCTAGTACCCCGTTCTCATGAGGGGTCAATATATCAAGTGGGCAGAGCCGAACTATGGCGCATCGCCGGGACCGGATATCTATCCGGAACCCCAAAGAAGGCGTCCGAAGACTGGCCTTCGGAATGGTTTTACATGGAGGAAGTCCCGCTGCCGGATCCTGTTCGGATCGACCTTCCGGAGTTTAGCAATGCTCCTCTGAAGAAGCGCCTAAGCCGGGCGCTCGCAGAGCCCTGAGGGAAAATGACCGGGACGTCCTTTACTTGATGAGCCGAATAAGATTACTGGCTCATGCCGGATTGACCATGATTGGAGTCATGGCAATCTGCATTATGAGGGGAGTGCAGCCCTTCCAATATAGGGGCCACCCCATGTGGGATTTCAACGGGGAGGACGACGCCACCCGCCATGGCCGCAAAGGGCCGGGATCGGTCACCGAACTGGTGAAGACCTTGTCCGCCTTGTACAAAGGGGAAGAGGAGGATTTTCTCCGCGTCAATCCATCGAGCGGGTTTTTTCGAATAATCCTCGAAGTTGGGTAAGCAAATATCTTTGTGGCCTGTCCGATCCATGTTCCCGTGGTTAAATATCTCATTTTATGGTTTCTACGAGAATCAAGGCCGGGCCGTGGAGAAGATACACAGCCCGCCTCCCCAACCCGAGGATCCGGAACGGTCCCTCGATCCGGCCTCCGAAGAGGACCCAGATATAAAGGTGGAGCTGATCGACGGGGTGTTCCACCAACTTAGCATCGATAATGCTTTGGTTGCCATTACTGACCGACTACCCCGGATTATTTCGGCCTCCTGTGTAACCGTGATCAAGTCCGGATACCATGACCCATCTGTGCTTATTTTTTGATCACCGTATACCAATGGTGTTTCGCAGGGGTGCCTTGAGGCAGGAGGCCGAGCTCATGTGGCTAGCCAACAAGGGCAAGACGGTCCCAAGAGCTAAAAAGAAGTGCGGTCCGGATCGAAACTCCGCCAAGAACGGTATGGCGCGTCACCATATTCCTAGGATTGATTCCTGTAAGGTGTACTTAACGCTGGTGCTCTTTTCAGAAAGAGCGCACGGATCGAGTCCGGAGAGGTCGCCAACCGAACCTCCGCCACCAGGCTCCAAAGCCGGGTCGTAAGCGGAGGCGAGCACGAGGCGTGCGTCGGATGCTCCTCCGACAGAGGATGCCGACAGATTGTCCGCCACCAACTCCGAGGTGGAGAGCGCCATGAATCACAGGCGCTGCCGGACAGTTCTTCGTGACGCATGTTTCTCCCAAGAGGCCTTGAATGCCTTCAATCCGGGAGATGCGCACCTCCGTGCCGCTCAAGATGGTCTAGCCAGAGCCACGAAGTAGTATGTAAAGGACATACGGGTGAGGAAATTTGACAGTTATATATGCCAGTAGCCCCCGAGACTTAAAATAGTTAGAATAACTGATTTAAGGATCATTTGTTATGCAGGATCTTACAAAAAAGAATACCCGGCTGTCCCAGGAGCTTGAAGAATGCAAGGCCCAACTTGAGGCCGCACTAGCCGCCATCTGGGGAGCCATAGAGACCCCTACGGTAATATATGCTTCAAAAGATAAATAGTTTATGAAGTGCGGCGTGTGTATAAATCTGACAATAATATTGCAGATGGCGCCGGACTAGATCCTGACAAGCAACAACTCCTGCGCCAGCCAAAGGCCGGTGAGAGCGTGCTTACGAGGGTGCGGCAGGAGAAAAATAACCTCCAAGATGCCAACGCCCAACTGGGTGAGGAACTAAAGGATGTTCGTGCCCAGTTGTCTAACTCCATAAAGGAGAATCGACGGCTTCGTCGCGGCATTTTCAGTAAGTGCTTGAACGAACTTTGAAAGAGTTCGGCGAGGAAGGCGACTAACATAAACATGTATGTAGGTTTTCTCACTGTGTCGCCCCGAGGAGGAGATGCCCAGTTCTTGGTGATCTTCTTCCCGAATCAAGGCCACTGCACGGACGAAGTTCGGCAGTGATGAAAGGCGTCGCCAGTGCCTTGTGGGCATCTATCTCCCTGCCCAAGGCATTGGGGAGCTGGCAGAGCGGCTTCAAGGAGCACGGCGGCGCTTCCGACTATGGAAGATATCGGCCTGCCTTCAAGGCGCCAGGAGGCTCGGGCCATGGTAAAGACGTGGTACACGAAGGCTGACCCAAACCACATGGCCGAGGTCGGACCTATGGGGCCTGATGGGAAGGAGATCCCTGTAAGCTTAGTGTACGACCAAGTGGAATTGGCCGCCAAGTATTCCCAGCAAGATTGTAAATTAGATAGCCTATTAGATGGCATTGAGGAGGAATACAATGAGTCGAGTTGAATATGTAATTAAATATGACATGAAAAATGTCTTCTAGCCGGATTGTAGATCATTTGTCATAGCGGACCTTTTCGCTTCGACCTCGGGACCCGATAGTCCGGAGTGTGTCCAAATACCCTCGCGGTTATATAAGAACCGGGGCATGCATGGAGACAAGGCGTAGGGGTCATTATTGCTGTATCAGACAAGTGCCCAACTAGTTATGTTATATTACATGGATAGTAAGAAACATCTTCCAGGGAGAATAGTTCCGTTAAGGGTTCCTTTCTTGGGAGGCATGCCCTAAAGTTCATGTCAAAACTGCTAAGAAAGCAGAAAATCATCTGGGGCAGACGGATAAATAGTTAAAAATCATCTTTCAGTTCACCGACCGAATATTCCCTTAAGAATGCTAGCTTTCGGCTTCACCCAGTCTGAGGTACACATCCGGCTGACCCGGCAGTAACAATCGCAGAGGTGCTCCCTTTACCACCTAGCCGAACAATCAGGAATGTAGGGGTAAGCACAGGAGCCAGGCAACCCAGCTTGGCCAAAACTTAAGTCATATCGATGCATATAATGGTGAGCAAAAGGTACACGTGGAAGTTTCACACATGTGTTGGGCATAAAGCCCGTATAAATAAGCTTCTGTTAAAGAAGCCCCTGTATAATGAGCGCGACAGCGGCGTCAAGTATGTGCGAACAAAGCGCAAACGAGCCTCTAAAGGCTTCAAGAAGAAGGAGGAGGAAGGAGAGAAGTAAAAGACAGCAAAAATAGAAAATGTGGACGGAGAAAGGAGACGAACTTGGAGTCCGGCGCTTAGGCGTAGAATCGTCGTAGACGGGTTGCGTTCCATGGGTTCGGCTCGAGTCGGTTTTCCGATGCGTTTCGCAGACGGTATGCTCCGCCGGTCAGGACCTGGTCGATGATGAAGGGACCTTCCCATTTGGGCTTGAGTTTGTCCTTTTTCTTGTCCGGCAGGCGTAGAACTAGTTCGCCAACGTTATAAGCTTTGGCCCGCATTTCCTGCTTTGATATCTTTGAGCCTGCTTGTTGATAAAATGCGGAACGAAGCTTTTGCCACGCCGCGCTCCTCCTCCAATGCGTCCAACTGTCCCCGCCGATCGAGCTCGGCTTCTCTTTCTTCATACATGCGCACGCGAGGTGAGTCATGTATTATGTCACAGGCAAGATCGCCTGCGTGCATACACCATAAAAATGGTGTGAATCCGTAGTACGATTCGGGCGTGGTCCGCAGCCCCCAGTACGGAGTCGAAGTTCCTCAACCCGGTCGTGTTAGATTCCTTGAGGACCGCACTAGTCCGGGTTTAATGTCGCTCATGATTAGACCGTTTTCTCGCTCGACTTGACCGTTGGTTTGAGGTGATAGATCGAGGCGTAATCGAGCTTGATGCCCATGTTTTTGCACCATAATTTGACCTCATCGGCCGTGAAGTTGGTGCCGTTATCGCGATGATATCGTGGGGACACCGTAACGGTGCACTACCCCTGATATGAAGTCTATCACCGGTCCGGATTCGGACGTTTTAATAGGCTTGGCCTCTATCCATTTGGTGAATTTATCCACCATGATCAATAGGTATTTTTGCTTGTGGGTTCCTCCCTTAAGGGGTCCAACCATGTCAAGCCCCCAGACCGCGAACGGCCAGGTGATGGGTATAGTTTTGAGGCCGGTGGGTGGCATGTGGCTGTGGTTAGCAAAAGGCGGCAATCGACGCATCGTTGGACTAAATCTGTGCATCCGCCTCGGCCGCCAATAAAATCTGTCTGGAAGGCCTTGCCTACAAGGGCCGGGCTGCGGTGTGGTGCCCACCCGGTCCGGCATGAATTTCAGCCAGAGGTTTCGCCTTCCTCTTCGGAGATACACCTTTGAAGGACTCTGTTGTGCTTTTCTTATAGAGCTCTCCTCATGGACTTTATAGGCTTTGGATCGCCGTACTATGCAATGAGCCTCATTTTGGTCTTCGGGAGTTCCTTCCTAGTTAGGTAGGCTAGGAATGGCTCCGCCCACGGGCGATAACCGCCATTATTTCATGGGCGGAGGGTGTTATCTCGGTGGCGAGAGCCTCCGATTGTGTCAGAGTGTTCGTGTCGAGGCGGTGCGGTTGGAGTGCGGATTGTTATTTCCGGACTCCCCTTCCCATAGTTCGGATGGCTTGAACGGCCGTTCCAGGAAGATGTTGGGCGGGATGGCATCGCGTTTTGTGCCGATGCGTGCCAATATGTCCGCCGTCTGGTTGTTATCCTGGGCTATATGATGAAATTCGAGCCCTTTGAACCGTGTTTACATTTTTAGGACCGCATTGCGGTACGCTGCCATTTTCGGATCTTTGGCATCAAAGTCTCCGTTTATTTGAGATATCGCGAGGTTCGAGTCCCCGCGCACCTCTAGGCATTTAATGCCCATGGAGATCGCCATCCGGAGGCCGCGTGTAAGGGCCTCAGATTCGCCACGTTGTTGGAGTCCGTATACATTATCTGAAGGACGTATTGGACTGTGTCCCCGGTTGGGGACGTCAGGACGACGCCAGCCCCCAGGCCGGCCAACAATTTGGAGCCGTCAAAGTGCATGATCCAATTGGAGTATGCGCCGTACTCTTTAGGGAGTTTGGCTTCGGTCCATTCGGCCACGAAGTCGGCCAAAACCTCGCGACTTAATAGCTCGTCGTGGCTTATAGGTTATGTCGAATGGAAGGAGCTCTATGGCCCATTTAGCAATCCGCCCGTCACGTCGCGGTTGTTTATAATGTCGTTAAGAGGTACTTGAGGCTACCAAGTTATCGAACACTCTTGAAAGTAGTGTCGCAGCTTCCGGATGCCATGAACACCGCGTATGCTATCTTTTGATAATGTGGGTACCGGGACTTGCATGGAGTTAGGACGGTGGACACATAGTAAACCGGTTTTTGAAGAGGGAACGGTGTCCGTCCCGCTTTCGCTCGACGATGAGCACCGCTACCGACAACTTGATGTGTTGCGGCGATATATAATAGCATTGGTTCGCATACGTTGGGCGCGGCCAGGACCGGATTTGTGGCCAATATGGCCTTTATTTCTTCGAGTCCGGCCGTGGCGGCATCCGTCCACTCGAAGTGTTCGGTGCGCCGGAGGAGGCGGTAAAGGGGTAACGCCTTTTCTCCCAAACGGGAAATAAAGTGGCTTAGAGCCGCTACGCATCCAGTCAATTTTTGTATTTGTTTGAGGTCTTTTGGAATATCCAATTGTGACAGAGCTCGGATCTTGGCTGGGTTTGCTTCAATTCCTCTACCAGACACAATGAAGCCCAGAAGCTTTCCTACCGAACGCCAAGACGCATTTTTCCGGATTGAGCTTAATGTCATATTTTCGGAGATTGTCGAATGTGAGCCTCAAGTCGTCTACTAGAGTTTCGACATGCTTGGATTTGACGACCACGTCATCTACATATGCTTCCACCGCCTTGCCGATCTGGTTTGCCGACATATACGAATCATGCGCCGATATGTTGCGCCGGGCGTTTTTGAGCCGAAGGGCATTGTCTTTGAAGCGAATGGGCCATATGGAGTGATGAATGCTTGTTGCAGCTTGGTGCAGCTCCGCCATGTTGATTTGGTGGTAGCCGAGTGCGTGTCGAGGAAGCACAATGAGTCGTGGTCCTGCTTTGTAGCGTCGATAATTTGATCAATGCGGGGAGCGGAAGGGATCCTTTGGGCAAGCCTTATTAAGGTCTTTGAAATCAACACATAGGCGCCAGGATTTATCCTTCTTTGGTACCATCACCAGATTTGCTAGCCAGTCCGGATGTTTTATATCTCACGATGAATTCGGCTTCGAAGTTTGGCTAGCTCCTCTCCCATGGCCTGTCTCTTGGGTTCGAAAAGCGCCAAGAGCCTGTTGATCGGCTTGAATCCTTTTAGGATATTTAGGCTGTGCTTTCGCCAACCGACGTGGGATTCTGGCATGTCCGAAGGGTGCTGCAAAATGTCCCGCTTTTCTCGTAGAGAAATTCTCGTAGTGTGGCGTCTACATCGGGGTTTAGTTGTGCCCCAATGGAGGCCGTCTTTGCTGGGTCCGTTGGGTGGACTTGGAATTTGACTATTTCATCCGCTGGTTTAAAAGAGGTGGACTTGGATCTTTTATCAAGTATCACATCGTCCCTGTTCACCGTGGAGCGCATCACAGTGAGTTCCTCGGCCGCTAGGGCTTCGGATAGTGCCTCGAGGGCTAGTGCGGCTGTCTTGTTCTAGGCGTGGAGTGCTATGTTCGGATCACTAGCGAGAGTGATGATTCCGTTAGGTCCGGGCATTTTAAGCTTCATGTACCCATAATGGGGTATAGCTTGAAAAATTGTGAATGCCCCTCGCCCTAATAAAGCGTGATATCCGTTGCTGAATGGGGCCACTTGAAATGTGACCTCCTCGGACTGTAATTGTCCGTGAGCGAACACTACGCCCGTGTGATTTTTCTGTGCGACATGCTTCCCGGCTAGGGATTATTCCTCTAAAGGTTGTGCCGCTTCGCTCAATGTGGTTCGATCTATTTCCATTTTTCGGAGGGTTTCCTTGTAGATGAGGTTTAGTCATTGCCGCCATCCATGAGTACCTTAGTAAGTAAAGCCATCCACTATTGGACCGAGAACCAATGCGGCCGGTGCTCGGGCTGTTCGAATTTGGGTTAAATCGGCATTAAAGGTAATAGCCGTGTCCTCCATGGATTTATTGTTTCTACTTGGTAGACTTGGCAAGGTTATGGAGTGTTCGTTTTCGCATGTTATTTGATGCGAAAGTCTCAAGACTATTAATACCGTCTTGGTGTTCTTTGGGCTGGGATTCTGAGGCTAGAAGCTCTTCGCCACTTTTGGCCACCTGCCGTAGTATCCAACATGCTCGAAGGCTATGAGTTGGAGTGGCGCCCTCTATGCTATGAATTTTGAAGGGTCCGTTTAGCCAACCCTCCAAAGATAGATTCCGTACCCTTTAGGGGTTTTGGTTTTTGGTGTTTAACCCGGTGCTTGGTGATGATGCACCCTTTTATTTCGGACTAGGGATGTATTCGGGGCGGATTATCCCAAAATTTACTTTCGGTTTTCCAAGCACTCTCCATCGCACAATACTTCTGTACTATGGTCACCAAGTCATCAAAGCGTGTAATTTCGCGACGACTTATGGCGTTTAGGATTCCCTTGTATGTGCAATTATTGCAGAAAAGTGAGATTGCGTCCTTCTCTCGGCAGTCCTTTATCTGTCCATAACCGGAGGAATCGCCCAAGAATGATGTCTTGTTTCAGCGGGCTCTTGCGAATTCGGGATAGATCGCTAATGTTTGGGTGGGCGGGTGGAACTAGATCCGGAACCCGTCCAATTTAAGACTCGGGGCCGAGAAGCTTCCGAACTTGGAAGTTTGGATTTTGAATGCTATCCCATGAATCCAACCCGCCACCGACTTTAAGTTCGTGGCTTGATCGACATCCGCCCCTCTGCGGGAATCCGGCATGGAGGGTCGGGAATCCGGACGTAGCTAGTCCTTAAGATAGAAGAAGAGTCGCCGTATTGCTCCTCTATCACGGCAACATGATGGGTAGCCCGGGAGAGTTGATCTCTCTCGAGATCGGTTTTAGGCCCGATCCGGTCGTAGTCTGTGGCGACTTCGAGGCGGCGATGCGATCCAAGAGCTCGCTTACAGAGGAGAGCTCGATCGGATCTAACTTCTCGGCAAGTTCCGAGTTAACGTGAAGATTGGTTTCGATGACTCGAGAAGTCATCGTCGGCGTGGTGGCCGAACTGGTGGCCATAAGAAAACCACCTAGTAGAAGAGTCTGACCAGTGGCCAAGGCTCCTTTGGCGACAGTATCGTCTTTAAAGACGGGATGAGGCATCCTTCCTGACGGCGACGACACAGAGGAACTCTCAATGAAAGCACCAATGTCGGTGTCAAAACCGGCGGATCTCGGGTAGGGGGTCCCGAATCATGCGTCTAGGCGGATGGTAACAGGAGACAAGGGACACGATGTTTTTACCTGTGTTCGGCCCTCTCGATGGAGGTAATACCCTACTCTGCTTGATTAATATTGATGATATGGGTAGTACAAGAGTAGATCTACCACGAGATCAAGGAGGCTAAACCCTAGAAGCTAGCCTATGATATGATTGTTGTTCGCCCTACGGACTAAAACCCTTCGGTTTATATAGACACCGAACAGGGTTAGGGTTACCTGAGTCGGTTACAATGGTAGGAGAAATACATATCCGTATCGCCAAGCTTGCCTTCCACGCCAAGGAAAGTCCCATCCGGACAGGGACGAAGTCTTCAATCTTGTATCTTCATAGCTCAGGAGTCCGGCCAATGGTGATAGTTCGGCTATGCGGACACCCCCTAATCCAGGACTCCCTCACTCCTCAAAAGTCCCACGCACCTACACAAACAAACTGAGAACTCGCAACCAACGCAATAAAGGGGTTGTCAATCCCTTCACGGCCACTTGCGAAAGTGAAATCTAAAAAAGATAGTAAATAATATTTTTGGTATAGATGCAAAAAGTAAAGATGCGAATAAAAGTATATTGAAAGCAAATATGATAAGAAATAGACCCGGGGGCCATAGATTTCACTAGAGGCTTCTCTCGAGATAGCATAAGTATTACGATTGGGTGAACAAATTCTTTGTCGAGCAATTGATAGAAAAGCGCATAGTTATGAGATTATCTAGGCATGATCATGTATATAGGCATCACGTCCATAACAAGTAGACCGACTCACTGCATCTACTACTATTACTCCACAAATCGACCGCTATCCAAAGCATGCATCTAGAGTATTAAGTTCATAAGAACAGAGTAACGCATTAAGCAAGATGACATGATGTAGAGGGATAAACTCATGCAATATGATATAAACCCCATCTTGTTATCCTCGATGGCAACAACACAATACGTGCCTTGCAACCCCTTATGTCACTGGGTAAGGACACCGCAAGATTGAACCCAAAGCTAAGCACTTCTCCCATGGCAAGAAAGATCAATCTAGCAGGCCAAACTAAACCGATAATTTGAAGAGACTTGCAAAGATAACTCAATCATACATAAAAGAATTCATAGAAGATTCAAATATTACTCATAGATAAACTTGATCATAAACCCACAATTCATCGGATCTCGACAAACACACCGCAAAAAGAGATTACATCGAATAGATCTCCACAAGAGAGGGGGAGAACATTGTATTGAGATCCAAAAAGAGAGAAGAAGCCATCTAGCTAATAACTATGGACCCGTAGGTCTGTGGTAAACTACTCACAACTCATCGGACAGGCAAGGATGTTGATGTAGAGGACCCCGTGCTTGATTCCCCCTCCGATAGAGTGCCGGCGAAGGCTCCAAGATGGGATCTCATGGATCTGAAGGTTACGATGGTGGAAATTGTGTTTCGTGGTGCCTGGATGTTTTCGGGCACGAGGTATATATAGGAAGAAAAAGTACGTTGGTGGTCATGAGGGGCCCACGAGACAGGGGGCGCGCCTATAGGGGCGCGGCCTCCTATCTCGTGGAGGCTCCGGTTAACTTCTTGACTTGCACCCCAAGTTCTTCGGATCACATTCGCAAGAAAATCATGTTCGAAGGTTTCATTCCGTTTGGACTCCGTTTGATATCCCTTTTCTTTGAAATATTGAAATAGGCGAAAAACAGCAAATCTGGGCTGGGCCTCTGGTTAATAGGTTAGTCCCAAAAATGATATAAAAGTGGAAAATAAAGCCTAATAAAGCCTAAAACAGTAGATAAAGTAGCATGGAGCAATCAAAAATTATAGATACGTTGGAGACGTATCACACACATAGTACTTGAAGGATTTATAACAGAGTGCAATCACACACTTATTACACCGAATGTCTCAAAAGAGAACTTATTACAATAATATGGCTTAAGGCCATCTAAATAAGATAATTGCGGAAGCATCAAGGATAAATGAGTCCATCAAATCCAACAGCATAGCTGAGTGCACGACAACGACCTAGCGCACCTTACTCTTCATCTGAAAAGTCTGCAACGTGATACGTTGCAGCCCGAAACAGGTCAACACATGGAATATGCTGGCAATATAACACAGTAGAGCAATGAACAGGTAAATGCTATCACTACATGCATATTATGGCTGGTGGAGGCTCTACGGTTAACATGCTTTGCGAAAAGGCCAATTTTTCCATATTAAGGAATACATTTTATTTAACTATCATGGTGGTTGAAACATTGAGAAGGTTCCTCCAACTCAATCCCAATTAAGCATAGTTAATAACCCAACAAATTAATTTCGAGTGATGAGATCAAATCAATAATTCAAGAACCAAATACTCAAGATGTCCATAACCGGGGACACGGCTAACCCTGATTAGTTTGTACACTCTGCAGAGGTTTGCGCACTTTTCCCCCACAAGACACGATCTCCTCCATTGAATTTCTCGCACTACATGATGTTTGAGAAACGGATGACCGAGACACAGTCTTTCCGAAGCATTAACTCTTTACTCTGGGTAGACAGTTACACCTACTTTCCCCTACATCTGCTAGCCTACCACTGAAAGAAGTCACACAACATACTCAACTATGCCAGAGCCCATAATGGATTGTGGCTGCACACGGAAGTTTCTAGCATGAATAATCTTATGATCCCTTTGAGCCTGGGTGGCAAACCATAGGATGATCACACGGGTACTCTGGGATATCCTAGGATAACACTGGATTCTCCAGGTGCCCAGACAACCACTGGGTGCTCCAGGGTGCCTCAACCAAACCACCCAGATGTGTATTTAAGTAGCCACCTTAAGTTAACCATTAATTAACAATCTCACATTTTTCATGGATCACTCAAACCAAATCACGTCTACGAGCATAGCATAACAGTATATGCATAACGTAGAAGTAACTCCCAAGGGTTTGATATAAAGGGTAATAGGTTCTACCTCATAAACTACTTCCCAATAGCCACATATTAATCAGATCATAATCATGCAATGTTTGAGGGTTGAAACTAATGCATAGAAACTAGGTAATAAAGGGGTATGATCAAAGTGTTACTTGTCTTGCTGACGATCTGCAAACCCTAGAGACTCGTAGTAGCACGCTTCACACTTCAGGAATTCTATCGCAAACAAACAATAGCATACATAAGCACTCAAGCATAGATGCAAGGGTAAAACTCAGATGAGAAAAATCAAATCTGAAAGTTCAACTGAAGAGCTTCGATTTGCAAAAAGAATCAACTAAATGGGAGCTACGGAACTGAAACTACGGTCAAAAGAAATTCGAATTCAAATCTGCTTGAAACCAAATTTTAATATGTCAAAATCATGTTCAAGTTATTTAACGGGAAAGAGGGGTTCGAGACGAAGATTTTGGCGTTGGTTTCACTGGATTTGGACAAAAGGTTAAAAAGCTAGCGAAAAATAATAGAAAAAGAAAAATCTATCGGACGAACGAACGCTAACAGAGACAAACGAACGAATTCGTTCATTATCAGATCTAAATGAACGAACGTTCGTAAATTAGATCTAAACCGAGAAAACCGATCGGTTAAAAAAACAGAGTAGATCTAGGGTTTACAAAAAAAGCGGCGACGGGTTTTGCGGTTTTACCGGTTCTCGGGCGAAAAGCGGCGGCGGCGGCGTCAGGATCCGGCGAGGCCGGGCAGCGCGGGGTCAGCGGCGAGGTGGCGGCTCAGCAGCGACGTCTCGGGTGGCGGGGCTATTTACCGGCCTCTGGGGGGGTGGCTGGGGGCAGGGGGCGTGACGGAGGAATCCGAGCCGGACTCCTCATGAGTCCATGGGCGACACGACAGCGGGCGCGGAGATCATGGCCTTGAGTGGGCCGGCTAGGCCTCGGCCCAGTTCGGTCCAGGAGTTATTTTAAAACTAAATTTCGCCGAAAAGAGAAAACCCTAAATAAATATAAAAGAAAATTCTAAAAATGCCAAAAAAAACAATTTTCACCGTCTAAATAAAATATTTAGAACAAAGTGAACATTTTTCTGGCCTAAAATGCAATTTAAAAATGCATATTTTCTAATTCAAATAAAATAGCAATAAAATCCAAATAAAATTATTTATTTTATTTTAATATTTTTCCTCCAATATTTCTTTTATTTTGGAGAAGTCATTTTATCTCCTCTCTTTTATTTTTATTTTTTTATTTTGGAAATATTTCGGAGAGAAAAATTATTAAAACCAAAATGATCCTCTTTTCAAATTTGAGAAAATTCAAATATTGAAATAATGAAATCCCCAACTCTCTCCGTGGCTCCTTGAGTTGCTTAGGATTTCTAGGATCGCGAACGGAAATGCAAATAAAATATGATATGCATATGATGACCTATGTATAACATTCCAAATTGAAAATTTGGGATGTTACAGCCCTGGCCCGACGCCCCGCCTCTCCTGCATGCTGTCCCGGCCTTCCGCCTAGTGTCCCACGCAGCTCCCCCCCCACGCCCCGCCGCTCCTGCACGCCGCCGGCCATCCGGGTAAAATTTTAAACAAATTAACCACATATTTTCTCATTGCATTTTCATTCAACATATATAGAGATATTTTACATAGTCCAACATAATTTAAACGAAATTAAAACTTAGAACGACATTAATCGTCGTCACTAAGTCGATCACGACGGTGCATTCGCCGTCACCGCCGTCGTCGTTGCTACTGTCCATGGCGGCGACGTCATCCCAGTCGACGGGGCCGTCGTCCTCCTACTGCTCCATCACCGCCGGCGCCACCTCCTCGTTCTCCGCCGGCGCCATCGCGGCCTTCTCTGCCGCCATGGCCGCGGCGGCTTCGATTGCAGCCGCTACCTCGGTGGCCTCCCTCATAGTCGCAGCCACCGCCACCGCCGCCGCTTCCGATGCCCATAGGGCGACGTGCCAACCCGGAGTGTTGTATGGATCGCCGTCTTTGCGGAGGACCAGCTGTTCCGACGGCAGCTCCACGGCGGGGGGAACGGCTGGTGCGCGTGCGGGCACAGCCACCGGGGGTGCTGGCTGGCGGCTGGCAGCTCCACGACGGCGCTCCCGCGGGGTCGGGCCGCGGCGCCGTGCCGGGCCAAGGCGGCTTCGCGCTTAGTGAGGTCGGGGGTGACGCCGGCCACCGCCAGCCGGAAGGCGGCGATAACCTCATCGTAGACCTTGCCTTTCCAGAAGGCATGACGGCCTAGGATGTTGTGGCGGCCGCCGATGTGGGTCCGGAGCTCCTCCGCCATCGCGCCGGGGGCGCTGATCTTCCACTCTCGGGGAAGACGGCAGCCCGACGGAACAAGGAGGCTGTACTGGCACAGCTCCGTCGTCTCCGGATTGCCGAGGCTGGACGACCAGGCGCTCGGGGCGTCGTCGTCGCCGCCGGCACTACTGCTCCCGCGGTGGTACGACATCGCCGGCGCTGTGTTGGTTTTCTCGTCGGTGACAAGATGTTGGGTGTGAGGTCGGGTGTGGCGGGGTGGCGTCGGGGTGGTGTCTTATGGCCGTCCGGGCGACGGGAGGTGGGACTGTCGGGCTGGCGGTCGACATTACTGCTCATGAATGTCGGCGCCTCGGGACAGGGCGCGATGACGGGACGGGGCGGCGGGGTGGAAGGTGAGGTGGCCGTCGACGGGACGGGGCGTCAGGTGGTGGCAGGCGATGCACTTTGACCAGGCGACGTGTGTCGGTTTGACCGGACGACGTGGTTGGACGCCAAGTCACGCCGGGTACGTGGGGGTGACGTGTCGAAGCACGTTATGTTGTCTGCTGGTAGACGGAAAATCCTCCCATTAGCCACCTAATGTGGCTAACGTCTCTTTTTTGCCGCCCAAACTCTTTGTCGTCTACCACCGACGGCAAAGGGCCTTTGCCATCTGCTATGAAGAAGCAAACAACAAGGAACCTATTTACCGTCACTCTCTTTGCCGGGCACGTTTGCCGTTGGTGGCAGACGGCAAAGTGCTTTGCCGTCCACTTTTGGTGCCTTTGCCGTCTGCCATGGCGGAAGACAAATAAGTTGATTCCTGTAGTGTGAGGGGCATAGTAGAAGGTTCCTCAAACAAATCAGTGATACGTCTCCAACGTATCTATAATTTTTAATTATTCCATGCTATTGTATTATCTATTTTGGATGTTTTATATGCATTAATATGCTATTTTATATTATTTTTGGGACTAACTTATTAACCTAGAGCCCAGTGCCAGTTTCCATTTTTTCCTTGTTTTTGAGTTTTACATAAAAGGAATATCAAACGGAGTCCAAACGGAATAAAACTTTTGCGATGATTTTTCTTGGACCATAAGACACCCACTAACTTGGAGAGGCGGACAGAAGATCCCCGAGGAGGCCACAATCCTCAGGGGTGCGCCCTGAGGGCTTGTGGGCCCCTCGGAGGTCCCCTAACCCTAATTCCAGCTCTATAAATTCCCAAAAATTCCCAAACGACTAGAAGCGTCCACCAAAATACTTCTCCACCGCCGTAACCTTCTGTACCCATGAGATCCCATCTTGGGGCCTTTTACGGCACCCTGCCGGAGGGGGATTCGATCACGGAGGGCTTCTACATCAACTCTATTGCCCTTCCAATGAAGCGTGAGTAGTTTACAACAGACCTACGGTTCCATAACTAGTAGCTAGATGGCTTCTTCTCTCTCTTTGATCTTTAATACAATGTTCTCCTTGATGTTTTCAGAGATCTATCCGGTGTAATATTCTTTTGCCGTGTGTTTGTTGAGAACCGATGAATTGTGGATTTATGATCAGATTATCTATGAATATTATTTGAATCTTATCTGAATTCTTATATGCATGATTTGATATCTTTGTATTTCTCTTCAAATTATCGGTTTGGTTTGGCCAACTAGATTGGTTCTTCTTGCAATGGGAGAGGTGCTTAGTTTTGGGTTCAATATTGCGGTGTCCTCACCCAGTGACAAAGTAGAGGTAGCGAGGCATGTATTGTATCATTGCCATCAAGGGCAAAAAGATGGAGTTTTCATCATATTGCTTGAGTTTATCCCTCTACATCATGTCATCTTACTTAAGGCGTTACTCCGTTCTTATGAACTTAATACTCTAGATGCATGCTGGATAGCGGTCGTTGTGTGGAGTAATAGTAGTAGATGCAGGCAGGAGTCGGTCTACTTGGCACGGACGTGATGCCTATATTCATAATCATTGCCTTGGATATCATCGTAACTTTGTGCTTTTCTATCAATTGCTCGAAAGTAATTTGTTCATCCACCGTATGCTTTCTTTCAAGAGAGAAGCCTCTCGTGACACCTATGGCCCCTGGGTCTATTTTTCATCATATATTTTCATATCTGTAAACCAAAAAACACAAAAATACCTTGCTGCAATTTATTTACTTTTATTTTGTTTTACGTTTTAGTAATCTTTTATATCTATCTCTATCAGATCCCATCCTTGCAAGTGACCGTGAAGGGATTGACAACCCCATTATCGCGTTGGATGCAAGTGTTTGATTGTTTGTGCAGGTGCATAGATTGGAGACTTGCATGTACCTCCTACTGGATTGATACCTTGGTTCTCAAACTGAGGGAAATACTTATCTCTACTTTGCTGCATCAACCTTTTAAAACCTTCAGGAGCCTATAAAACAATATTGTGCATTTGTAACAGAAACCCCTCAGCTCCTTTTTCCAGTAACTTGGTAGTTGTTTTTGCTGGTACTTCCTTGACAATTTCTGCTATAGTGATAGTTTGCTTGCCCTGGATAGTGAAACCGAAGGTGTTTGAAAACCTTCAGGAGCCTCTAAAACAATATTGTGCATTTGTAACAGAAACCCCTCAGCTCCTTTTTCCAGTAACTTGGTAGTTGTTTTTGCTGGTACTTCCTTGACAATTTCTGCTGTAGTGATAGTTTGCTTGCCCGGGATAGTGAAACCGAAGGTGTTTTCTGGCACATTAAATGTTACAGGACTGACTAGAGAGAACCAATCATATTCAAAAATTAGATCATAGTTGGGAAATGGTAAGACTCTGAAGTTATGAGATAACTTGAGTTTTGCAATTTGAAACTCACAGTTAGTTGCTCCAGCTAAAGAAAAAAGTCTGCCTCCACCAGCCACAACAATAACTCTTGGTTTTATAGGTAACAGTTGACAGCTACATTTCACAACAAAATCTTGGCTCATAAAAGAAGTAGTACTTCTTGAATCTAAAAGGGTTACACATCTTTTTTCCATTTATGTGCACTATTACTGTCGGAGTTGGAATAGCTAGCCGATGTCCTACTGCATGGGTAGAAATAAACATAGCTTGTTTGCCTTCTTTGGTTAGTTCCTCTTGTTCTGGAGGAGATTGCTCTTCAGTATTGTCATTCTGCTCCATTGTTTCTTGTTGCATCCTATGAACATTTGGAATTAATTTGCATTATGCCCAGGCACCCACTTATATCCACATCTCGAGCATTCACTAGGCGTGACACCCAGATAATTAAGCTACAGTAATCCTCTGCTAATGAGGCCACGCCACCACTGTTACTATTGCTAATCTCGTTTAGATTCAAAACGGTTCAAATTCAAATTTAAAACTTAAGTCAAAAATAAAAGTTTTCAAATGTCGAAACTAAAATGTGTGAAGTGTGGAAAATAATCTTTGGATATTTATCATATAGAAACCACACTTTTATAAAGTGTAAAAATGTCCCAAAATAATGAAAACAGTAGCTAAAACAATTAATTGAATGCCTTTTACAATTTCAAAAATGCTAAACTATTTTATTTAGGAGTGAAACTTTTTGTGGCAGAGGTATAACTAGTAGTACTAATTTAGAAACTAATTTTGTATTTTAACTAAACTAAAATAATAAGAAACTTAAATAAAATAAAAAAGAAAAAGAAAGACAAGAGATAAAATAATAATAATAATAAGAAAAGCCCCTGGGCCTTGTCCGACCTCGGCCAACTGGCCCACCTAGCCCCCCACCGGTCGCCTACTCCTCCTGTTCCCCTGGCACGGTCGCTACAGGGGCGGGTCGCCCCCGACCACCTCGCCGGCGTCGCCACGGGGAGGATAAGGCCACCACCCGCGCCTCCTCGGTGATGTAGGGTGGAACCCTATACGGCCGATCTTTCACGAAAGGAGCAGATCCCGCACAAGAACGCGAAGAACACGATGGGGAAACGAGGGAAAACACAAGAGGAAACACGAGAGAATCACTCAACCAACAAGAATAGATCACACATGCGCTAGATCAATGAACACATAGGTTCGGTAACCGGTTCTTCTCCGTGAGGAGGTCTTGATGGGGGTCTTCTCCGTGAGGAGGTCTTGAATCCAAGGGGGATCTTCTCCGTAGAGGGGCCGCGGTCTCTCTAACGGAGTAGATCCGATATGGATGAGCAAAGCTCTATCTCTAATGAGCTAATCCTTTGCTAACCCTCAAATGGAGGAGGAGGGGGTATATATATAGTGCTAAGCCACGAAGGGGTAAGTGAGGGGCGAAGGGGTACACGGGCCTCGGCCCAAGTCATGCGCGCAGGCAAAGGCCGGATGATCCGGATGGGGGTCCGGATGATCCGGGCATCGTCCGGATGATCCGGTCCTCGTCCGGATGATCCGGCTTCGCTGGGAGGATTCTGCAAGCTTCGGGTGTCGTGGCTGCGGGATTACCCGGATGATCCGGGAGGGCATCCTGATGATCCGGCTGAGTCCGGATGATCCGGGAGGGCATCCTGATGATCCGGCTGAGTCCGGATGATCCGGAGGGAGGTCCGGACGTCCGGGCTGACGCCAGCAGCTGCTCCATCTTATTCTTGTTTCTTTCGTCTTCTCTTCCATGCTTGGCCTTGGTCCTTTGAATCTTCATGGTCATCCCGTATGAGCCTGAGTATACACAAGGTCCATGCATGAGGTAGTAACCATGTCTCGTATGTAGAAAGATACAGTTCGAAGAGGAGTGAGTTCACCTTGTGTCCAATGGCGTATGGTCGAGGTCTTATCGTATGTCCTTTTGGGGCTTGGGGAGTAGTCGAAGTGTACATGGGGATGATCGTGGGATGCACCGCATCACTCGGGCTCCTCCCCTGCCACTCCACTCACCCCACTTCCCCTCCCCCAGATCTCGCCTCCCCTCACTCTCTCCCGCGGCGGATCCCCTCCATCCCGACGCCGCACCTCCGCGGCCACCGAGCCCCTCCAACCTCATCGGCGTGGCCCTGACCTCCGCTGTCCTTCCCTACTTCCTCTACGCCGATGGATTGGACCCGGGGCAGCTGCAAACACGACCCCGAGCTCTTCGTCCACCTCTACCTCGCCCGTCGCCGCCGCCAACTCCAGTCTCCTCTGCTGCTCCTAAACCGTTCGTCGGCCGCCTTGTGCCGCTAGGTGAGCTCCCCGTCCCCGCGCTCATCTCCCCCTCTCCTCTCTGTTCAGTTGTAGGACGCCGTCCGCCGCGCCTCGCTCGTGTCGCCGTTCCCCGCACCGCGTCCGCCTGCAATAGCTGACGCATGCGCAGCCTCCGGCTTCACCTGCACCAGGCCGCCATCGCAGCCTCGGCTTGCTCGCTACGCCGCCCGTCCCGGTCGCCCCTGCCCAGCCACCGCAGCCTCGCCTCCCGCCTCGCGTGGCGCCATGGCCCGTGCTGTCGCGAGCTCCAGCGCTCAGCGCGCCGCCCGCTGGCTCGCGTAGTCGCGCGACACCGCGCTTTGCGCTCCAGCCGCTCCCAGGCTGCCCGTGCTGCGTGCCACCACTGCTCTCCTACGCTAGCTGCCGCAACGCTGTTGCCGCCCCCGTTGGTGCTCTGCTGGTGCTCCCGCTACTGCCGCTGCTACTTGCCCTGTTCTTTGCTGCCGCAAGCATTGCTTGGCTTGCGCATTGCCGCGGCAGTTCCTGCGACCCTCGCCGGAGCACCCGGCGCGTCCGTGCGTGCGCCTAATCCGCCTCGCGACGGCCTTGCCTTCCTGCTTCTGGCGCCTTCCCGCTTACTCTTGCTCTCTTTGTCTTGCTTGCACTCACGTAGATGTAGCTAGCTTTTCTAATTCTACACTAAGTAACCCCCTGGGCAGCCCCTAAACTGCAGTTAAACAACTATTAACAAGGCTAAGAAAAATATGAGTAGAAAGTATACTTGAAAAACTTCATTTTATCCCACTGGACCAAATCCTTTCGATGTATGGATTAATTCCTACGAAAATCACAAAGTTCTAAGTTATGTTAACAGGAAAACTGAAAAACAACTTTATTTTCATAGCTACTTTAGTGCTGTTGATGATCAAGCAAATGGACTCTAATATGGATGTAATTGGTACTAACATGTAGATCACAGAAAAATGCTCAAAATTGATATAAGGCACAAAATCATTGGATGTACAGAACAATAGTTGTAGCATTTTGAAAACAGCTAAAAGATGTTTAAAACTAGCGAATTCTCAGACTTAGCAGAATTTCAGAATATTGTTTAAATCTTTGAAAAATCTTAGAAAATAATTCATAACTCAGATGAAAAAGTTTTATACATGAAAGTTGCTCAGATCGATGAGACGAATCGGAATACGCTCTCCGTTCACGTGTCACGTGCCCCTAACATAGAGAACATCGAACCTTTCCCCTTCGGTTCATCTGTTCGAAAATGCCAAACTTCGGGAAAGCATTCCCGGATGTTACCCCTTCGCCGGTAATGTGTAGCACCGCGTTAGAACACGTCTAGCTCTAACTGTTGTCCTGTTATACACTTGCTTGCTATGTATTTACTGTTTCTCCCCCCTCTTCTCTTCGGTAGACCCCGAGACCTCTGCTGATGCCCCTGTGATCGACTCTGTCACCGACGATCCTTCTTCCCTTTCAGCGGAGCTTCCAGGCAAGGCCCCCCTTTGATCATCCCGATATCGCCCATTCCATTCTCTCATGCTTGCATTAGATTTTGCTACTATAATTGATTGCTCCTATTCTAATGCATAGTCTGCTTTTGTACCTGCTATTGTTACCTACCTGCTTATCCTAAACTGCTTAGTATAGATTGGTTAGTGATCCATTAGTGACCCCCATCTTGTCCTTCTTGCCCCTGCTTCATCTTCGACGACTCGATCAATGTGATCGATGACCAGAGCCTGACACCTCATCACATCACGCCCCTTTAGTTGCTCGACTCTGCAGAGCTACTATCGAGTGCCGAGGGTGATCCGTCATAACGCACTCCTCATGATAATTTTGTAGTGTAGCTATTCGGTCGTGGTCAACGGGGGTGGTTCCTCTTTCAGCATTCCCGATACGGCTCTGTCATGCAACACCTCAAGTGTGAACCTCGAGGGTGGATCCTCTTACGTTCACCTTGATGATTACATCGAGTGCAATCCTCCATGGGTGATTCCTCGGGTTTTCCCCTTGATGTTTGGACACATGGTTACCTTGACTTTATTTGAGACCATTGTTGAAGTCGGGTCGACCCTGAGGGGTACCCGCGAGTTGATGTGAAAGTCGAGCGGGCCCGTGGAGCACCCGCGAGTTCTCTACGTGGCACGGCCGGGCATTATGGGCCCTTGCCGTAAGTCCATGAGACGGGTGAGGGAGTCCTGGATTAGGGGGTATCCGGACAGCCGGACTATATACATCGTCCAAAATATTGAAGAGTGAAGATACAAGACTCAAGACTTCGTCCCGTGTCCGGATGGAACTCTCCTTGGCGTGGAAGGCAAGCTTGGCTATCCGGATGTTGTATTTCCTTCCTTGTAACCGACTCCATGTAAACCCTAGCCCTCTCCGGTGTCTATATAAACCGGAGAGGTTGGTCCTTAAAAGGCCGATCACAATTACAATCATACCATCATAGGCTAGCTTCTAGGGTTTAGCCTCTACGATCTCGTGGTAGATCTACTCTTGTACTACTCATATCTTCAATATTAATCAAGCAGGAAGTAGGGTTTTACCTCCATTGAGAGGGCCCGAACCTGGGTAAACATTGTGTCCCTCGCTTCCTGTTACCATCAGCCTAAGACTCACAGATCGGGACCCCCTACCCGAGATCCGCCGGTTTTGACACCGACAGCCACCATTAAAGTAATCCCATATTTGAGGAATCTCATTGTTGATCGTAATGCTTCTGGTAACATGAAGCATTGCTGACGTTTTAAAATTTCTACTGTCCTTGCGTGATTGCCATGAACATAATTAAGATGCTTCTTTTCATTTTGTATATGTTTCATATATTCTTATTGACCAGCAACTGTTTACTTTCTATCATTTTGTGCAGATAGGGATATCCATTTCACCTTGTTGCTATTGTGACGATTCCTCGAAGGTTTCTTAGGAAACATACCTCAAAAGCCTTTATAAGGCCAAGGCAGGACTCATTCAGCCCGCTCTCGGCGGACTGAATCTTTTCAACCACCGCACCCATGAGGGTCCAATGCTCATCGACAATAGACACGTTCTTTAACGCTGTCGATAGACCGCCCGGCAGCCTTGCCTGAACATAAGTTGCTGGCGGTGTAGTCAAGCCTCCCACCATCGAAGGTGGCCGCTCGCCCGATCCTGGAGCCTTAAAAGCCTCAAGAGCCGTGTCCGGCTGTGGTCCAAACCCGAGATCGCCCCCGCCGTCGACACGCTTGGGAGCCATCGCTCCTATGTGTCCGGCTCCAGAGATATGCCCCCCTGGTCCGGGTCCCATTGAGACGACACCTCAGTGTCGCGCCTGGACTTTGGGGAAGGGGCCTTTGGAGGCGTCTCGCTCGCCAAGGCGTCTGAGCCCATCGAATCCTCCGATGAGGACTGGCCGGTGCGAGACCTCGCCGGGCTGTACAAAACATGGCAACAGTTAAAACTGCTATACCCAAACAAACCCAGACGCATATGCGTGTTTGGATTTTCTATACTTACGACTTTTCCAGGGGCTGGGCCCTGGGATCCCACTCCGGGCTGCTATCGGCAGTCGTGGTGGATGCATCTGGGAGGGAACATTTCCCCCTCTTTGGCGGTTCGGCCTCCAGGGATAAGGAGGCCGTCCTTTTCTTCCCACCCCCAGAGTGAGGCTCGTCCTCCTCTGGTTCCTCCTCTTCGTCTTCAGAAGAAGGATCGTCGCTGGAGCCTTCAGATTTGGCGTCCGAAGCCTCGCGACGACAGAGGCCACTCCGGGTCTTTTTGGCCTTCTTGGAGGCCTCTTTCTTTGGCGCCTCGTAAGGCGCGAGGACCAACATCTTCGTCAGAAGAGGTCCGGCCGGTTCCTCTGGCAGCGGAGCCGGACAATATATCTGCTCCACCTTTTTTATCCATCCCTGGGGTCTTGAGAAAGCATGATTAGAATGGCTCCCCCAGGATATGCCAACCGAAGCATGGATGGACAGAGCATAGCAATAACTTACCGGGCTTGCAGAATGGGATAATTGATACCCACGGTCCTTGGAGGAGCCCGGCCATGATTTGCTGGACTTAAAGAGCACCTTCCAGATATCCTCGTGGGAGGAATCATAGATCTCCCGGAGGGTTTGGTGCTCGGTTGGGTCATACTCCCACAAGTTGCAGGCTCGACGCTGGAAAGGGAGAACCAAGCAAACTAGCATCACCTGGACTACGTTGACGAGCTTGACGTCCTTGTCGACCACGCTCTGAACGCGCGTCTGGAGCAGCGACAGCTCATCGGACGAGGACCAATTCGGGCCCTTCTTGGGCCAGGACGTGAGCCGTAGTGGGGCTCCGAATCTGAACTCGGGCTGCAGCCCACTTTTGCCGCGTGGTTCGGTGATATAGAACCACTACTGCTGCCTCTCCTTGACGGAGTCGTTGAAGGCACCCTTTGGCCAAACGGCCTTGGGCATCTTGCTCACCATGGCGCCACCGCATCCGGCGTGTTCGGCGCTCACCACTTTGGGCTTCACATTGAAAATCTTCAGCCACAGGCCGAAGTGAGGCGAAATCTGGAGAAAGGCCTCGCACACGACGATGAACGTCGAGATATTGAGGAAAGAATTAGGGGAAAGACCATGAAAATCAATCCCATAGTAATACATGACGCCGCGAACAAATGGGTGAAGGGGAAACCCGAGCCCGCGGACGAAAGTGGGAAGGAACACGACTCTCGTGGGGCTCCGGGAGTAGGGACGACCTGTCCCACGGTGGGAGACGGTGGCGATCTTCTTGGCGGATACCCGGCTTCCGGAGCTTATTGATATCCTTCTCCTGGACGGTAGAGGCCATCCATTTGCCTCCTGCTCTAGATCCGGACATCTTTGGAAAATCTCTCTTCGATGGAAAAGGAGAATGCCTGGGCGTTAGGGCTCGAACAGAGGGGAATGGGTTAACGGAAGGAGAAGGCATGGGTAAGGAGGAAGAGACCTTGTCTCTTTATAGAGACGGCAAAAGCTTTTTGCACCTCCCCACTTGCCTGGTGGAACCCGCTCGTTCCCCACTCGCCACGATTAGCGGCGCGGTTGGATTACCCATACCCGTATTGATGAAGATCACGTAATAAGGGGACACGATCTCTGCTTTGACAAGACGTGTCAAGGAAACCGCCTCGCAATATGCGCTGTGGCTGGTTGTGGGAAAACGGTTCGGATAGTGACCCGACCGTACTGACATGTCGCCTTGTCTAAAGAGTTGTTAGCAGATTGCATTTGTGAAATATCATTCTCTCTACGGTGGCATGTGAAGATCATTTTGTGGATCCGGACACGGTTCAAGTGTTCGATAATTACTTTGGAGTATTCGGAGATGGAACTCGCCCTGCAATGTTGAAGACAAGACTGCACGCCAGACTCATCGTCATTGAAGCCTAGTTCAGGGGCTACTGAGGGAGTCCTGGATTAGGGGGTATCCGGACAGCCGGACTATATACATCGTCCGGACTACTGAAGCATGAAGATACAAGACTGAAGACTTCGTACCGTGTCCGGATGGAACTCTCCTTGGCGTGGAAGGCAAGCTTGGTGATCTGGATGTTGTATTTCCTTCCTTGTAACCGACTCCATGTAAACCCTAGCCCTCTTCGGTGTCTATATAAACCGGAGAGGTTGGTCCTTAGAAGTCCGATCACAATTACAATCATACCATCATAGGCTAGCTTCTAGGGTTTAGCCTCTACGATCTCGCGGTAGATCTACTCTTGTACTACTCATATCTTCAATATTAACCAAGAAGGAAGTAGGGTTTTACCTCCATCGAGAGGGCCCGAACCTGGGTAAACATTGTGTCCCTCGCTTCCTGTTACCATCAGCCTAAGACGCACAAATCGGGACCCCCTACCCGAGATCCACCGGTTTTGACACCGACATTGGTGCTTTCATTGATAGTTCCTCTGTGTCGTTGCTACAGGGCTCGATGGCTCCTTCAATCATCGTCAACAACACGGTCCCGGGTGAGACTTTTCTCCCCGGACAGATCTTCGTGTTGGCGGCCGCCGCAGGCCAATTCGCTTAGCCACTGGAGCAGATCGACAACACGCCCCACCAGATCAGGTTCGGAAACCTGAACTACACGGCGGACATTCGCGGAGACTCGATCTTCGACAGATTCGGGCCGATGCCAGGAGCACCGGACAGTCACGACGAGCACGGCTTAGACCTGCTGTCAGACAAAGCCCAGGGTATCACCCCCGCAGCAGCCTCGGACCTAAATCCGGAGCAGGCTGCGTTGCCTAAGGACGGAGGGATGGACCCCGCCCCGCTGGCCGCACACTCATCGGCGGTGGAGCCGAACACGGGTCTCACCTCTGTGGTGGCCTGTGACTCCGGACCCCCGAATTCGTATCCGGATGTTGGTTCCAGTCCGCGCGCTCCCGAGCCAATCGAGCCAGGTTGGGCTCCGGTAATGGAGTTCACCGCTGCGGATATCTTCCAGCACTCGCCCTTTGGCGACATGCTGGACTCATTAAAGTCTCTCTCTTTGTCAGGAGGCTCTTGGCCGAACTATGTCCGGCTCGAGTGGGAAGCAGGCGATGAAGGAATTCGTTGCCCACCCACCACCCATTACATTGCCACGATTGATGATTTAACCGACGCACTGGACTTCAACTCCGAAGACATCGACGGTATGGACGACAATGCGGGAGAAGAACATGAACCACCGCTCACTGGGCGGTGGACAGCCACCTCTTCCTATGATACATATATGGCGGACACTCCGAGGGAAACCAATGGCGATGAGGCAACGGAGGATAATCCCTCAGGGAGAAAAGCAAGCATGGGCGTCGTCAGCGCCGCTCCAAGCCCCGCCACAGCAATACCGGCCCAGAAGACGAAAACAATCCGGATGGCGCCGAAGAGGAATATAACCCTAGTCAGCCTGCCATTAAGCAGGCCGAATTGGCCACAGCGGGATACTTGGAGAGGGACAGCTATACTTCCCCCCTCCGAGGACGAGGCAAGCCTCGGCAATGACGAATTCGGCGTGCCTGAAGATCCAGTGGAACAAGTTTGCTTCAAGCGACGGCTAATGGCCACGACAAGAAGCCTGCAAAGGAAGCAACAACGACAAAAGTCGACCAAGATTTCTTTGGTGGACAGATGGACCAAGGTCCCGCCAAGAAAAATACGGACTCGACCGCCCCGACAAAGGGCACACACGGCACAACTGGCTACCCCAACCTAAGCAGGAGAACCCAAGGCACATACCCCAACGTCAACACATCACTATGGTCCAAGACAATACGAAGGACACACGAAGAGGCATCCTCAAGCCTCGGCGCAACGGTCATAAACGTCAAGTCAGGGAAGCCGGTGCTAAGCCCAGCAACTCCCGATCCGGTCGTGGACAAAGAACAACTCAGACCTATCCGGCCCAAGCCACACACTCGATCAACCATGTGAAATTCATGGTACTCCTAGAAGGACGACAAAGCATACCAATAGAGAATGCCGGATCCTCAAAACAAAGTGGCTGGTCGTGTGCCGAAAACAATGAAGGGAGGCGTCTGGTCAAGAGACCCCCCATAGCATAAAAGTACGGCCGATCGCCCCCGACCGCATCAACCACATCAATTCAATTGCAGTACCTCTAGACATAGTAGTCCGGGGGCTCCATAACACATAAAGCCCCCGCAGGTGTGAAACCACAAATAGCATCTTCTAAAAAGATGCTAGGGGTAAAGGCCAAGTTTTATTGGCCCACCACTCTAACGGTTGTCCTAGGATCACCAAAAAATACCACGCCAAAGAATAATTCTCCGGCACCTTCCCCTCATATGGTAATTTACCATATGCTAACGGGATTATCCACGTCGACTAGATCTCACGTGGTAAATCACTCAGGGCAACACCGGGCGATACAACCACACCTATGGGCAAGGCCAAACCCCGCCCTTAGAGCGGAAATGATATAACCACCGGAGTAGCGAGTCGTGCATGCCCGTCAAAATTCTGATATGACAGCTGACTATCCGAACACCAACTAACGAGTCGGTGCTACTTCACGGTCTAACGGCTGGATCAACCAGGGTCCGATCACGAACCCTCGGACCAACCACAAGAGGACGTTCAGCTACCTTCAAGTATTTGCCTTTACAAACCAACTTTGGCCTTGAGAACAAGATTGGCGGCGTGGAATCGGCGGGACACACAAGGAGCCCCCATAAAGAAGGCAGTCCGGATTAACTTCCAATCCACCCACAGCCACCTCCAGTCCGGCCATCACAGGTTCCGCCAAATACACCTCTTTTCATAATCATAAATTGTACCAATATGCATATACATATCATCTTACTACAATATGTAGACTTAAATAACACTTGTCGGCCGTCGTTTTTCATCGACACCTTGTGTTACGCCCGATTCTGCCAGGGGCTTCACAGTACGGCAGTGAAGTCCGACCACCTTTTCGGTCGCTCGGCACCCCGAACTTATAGCACTATATGCATCAGCTCCGAATCATGTCTTGGGTCATTGGTTGGGTTTGCCCGATCCCTTGTTTTGGTACCTTACGTTTCGTTATATCGGCTAAGGTAGAGCAGGGAGAACTACTGCGATTGTGTCCCGGATCTGCCGGACGAGCACCTCAGTAGAGAAAGCCGAAAACCGACTGTCATGATGCATCGAGAGCTGGTCAACTGTTCGAGGGGTTGTAAAATCCTTAAAGATTTATTCCGCATGACGCCATTATAAATGCAGAGTGCGATGGATCGGTCTTTCGTTCAGGCGCCAATAGAGCCCCTAGTCCGGCTTTCCGAACACTAGGGGCTGCGCCGACCATACTCGAATTCCTATGGCTAAGTGAGAGTGGTAAAGCCCTATAGTCCGATTGCCTGGTTCGTGGTGAGGAAAACCTCCTTAAAAGTACCCAACAATGGGATAAAGAGTGTCGGTATGACCGAACACCCCAATTTCTTTAGGTAAGGCGAAGCCGACGGCTGGCCAACTCCCAAAGATTTATACACATTAAACAAATGCAGGGAAGAACAAGTGTTCAAACAAAACATGCAATAAATAATAACAGTGCCAGTATCCCATATTACAAAGAACGGCACGAATGCCCTCAGGGAAATATAATGTCTTTCGTACACTTATCCGCCGCAAAGTAACTCCCTTCGATACACCTTCATAGTATGCGATTCAGGCTTGCGGTGCTCCTTACCCTCTGGCGGCCCCTCGGTCATCAGCTTCTCCGTCAAGCTTCCCCCAATGCACTTTTGCATGGGCAAACGCCATATGCGCACCCTCTATCTGGTGATCGCTTAATAGCATCAAGCCGAGGACAAGCACCATAATCCGCTTCACGAGTCCAAGTAATCGCTTGGAATGGGCTCCATGATACAATGGGACAACCAAGTCCTTCATGGCTAGTTCGGCCGCCTGGTGCAGTTCGACTAGCTGCTCCAGCTGATCGATAAAGGGCACCGGATAGTTCGGCGCCAAATACTGCGACCAGAAATCCCTCTCCGCAGACTTCTTCTCCTCGGTCCGGTAGAATTGGGCGGCATCCGATATGCTGCGAGGAAGATCTGCAAACGCCCCTGGAAAAATAAGAATTCAGCTTGCCGCTTGGAATTCTTCCCATTATCATGTACAAATGGCTAAGAATACAGAAGGCCTTACCAGCCGCAACTTTCTGGGCTTCCTGAATGTCCCGCACAGCACCTCGGGTTTCTTCCCGAGCATCTTCCATGACCTTGAGAGCTTGGGCGAGTTCGGATTGTTTCCCTACTAGACTCTGCTCCAAGCCCTCGCTTTTCTCCACAGCCTCCTGGAGCTCTCGCTCAGCTGCGATGACCCTGGCCTCGTGTTTCTCATGAAGCGCCTGTTCGGTGGCAGACTTCTCGTTGGCATGAGCCACAACCTTCTTTAGTGCCTCGTATTCGGCACTCGCTCCTAGATCGTATAATACAAATACTTTTCACTAGGCACAATTACTCATCCGTGCCAACTTAAAGACAAATGTTTTCAACATACCTAGCTTGTCTTCCAATTGCTTCTTCACATGGCCAAGTTCCTCCTCGGCCCGTGCAAGGCTCTGCTTCAGTTCGAACACTTCTGCATTATGAGCGGCCGTCCTCTCTGCAGACACCTGTTTTCACATAAAGGGGTATACGTCATTCACATAGGCTCCTGCAAAAACAGAGGGTTTGATCCCCTGCCCGGCTCTCTCTCTTTCGCCGGACAGTGCATCAGGGGCTACTGCTTATATTATGACGATTCCTCGAAGGTTTCTTAGGAAACATACCTCAAAAGCCTTTATAAGGCCAAGGCAGGACTCATTCAGCCCGCTCTCGGCGGACTGAATCTTTTCAACCACCGCACCCATGAGGGTCCGATGCTCATCGACAATAGACACGTTCTTTAACACTGTGGATAGACCGCCCGGCATCCCTGCCTGAACATAAGTTGCTGGCGGAGTAGGTAAGCCTCCCACCATCGAAGGTGGCAGCTCGCCCGATCCTGGAGCCTTAAAAGCCTCCAGAGCCGTGTCCAGCTGTGGTCCGAACCCGAGATCGCCCCCGCCGTCGACACGCTTGGGAGCCATCGCTCCCGTGTGTACGACTCCAGAGATATGCCCCCTGGCCCGGGTCCCAGTGAGACGACACCTCAGTGTCGCTCCTGGACTTTGGGGAAGGGGCCTTTGGAGGCGTCTCGCTCGCCAAGGCGTCTGAGCCCAGCGAATCCTCCGATGAGGACTGGCCGGCACGAGACCTCGCCGGGCTGTACAAAACATGGGCAACAATTAAAACTGCTATACCCAAACAAACCCGGACGCATATGCGTGTTTGGATTTTGTATACTTATGACTTTTCCAGGGGCTGGGCCCTGGGATCCCACTCCGGGTTGCTATCGGCAGCCGTGGTGGATGCATCTGGGAGGGAACTTTTCCCCCTCTTGGGCGGTTCGGCCTCCAGGGATAAGGAGGCCGTCCTTTTCTTCCCACCCCCAGAGTGAGGCTCGTCCTCCTCTGGTTCCTCCTCTTCGTCTTCAGAAGAAGGATCGTCGCTGGAGCCTCCGGATTCGGCGTCCGAAGCCTCGCGACGACGGAGGCCACTCCGGGTCTTTTTGGCATTCTTGGAGGCCTCTTTCTTTGGTGCCTCGTAAGGCGCGGGGACCAACATCTTCGTCAGAAGAGGTCCGGCCGGTTCCTCCGGCAGTGAGCCGGACAATATATCTGCTCCACCTTTTTATCCATCCACAGGGTCTTGACAAAGCATGATTAGAATGGCTCCCCGTGACATGCCAACCGAAGCATGGATGGACAGAGCATAGCAATAACTTACCGGGCTTGCAGAATGGGATAATTGATACCCACGGTCCTCGGAGGAGCCCGGCCATGATTTGCTGGACTTAAAGAGCACCTTCCAGATATCCTCGTGGGAGGAATCATAGAGCTCCCGGAGGGTTTGGTGCTCGGTTGGGTCATACTCCCACAAGTTGCAGGCTCGACGCTGGCAAGGGAGAACCAGGCAAACTAGCATCACCTGGACTACGTCGACGAGCTTGACGTCCTTGTCGACCATGCTCTGAACGCGCGTCTGGAGCAGCGACAGCTCATCGGACGAGGACCAATTCGGGCCCTTCTTGGGCCAGGACGTGAGCCGTAGTGGGGCTCCGGATCTGAACTCCGGAGCTGCAGCCTACTTTTTGCCCCGTGGATTGGTGATATAGAACCATTACTGCTGCCACTCCTTGACGGAGTCGTTGAAGGCACCCTTTGGCCAAACGGCCTTGGGCATCTTGCTCACCATGGCGCCGCCGCATTCGGCGTGTTCGCCGCTCACCACCTTGGCCTTCACATTGAAAATCTTCAGCCACAGGCCGAAGTGAGGCGAAATCCGGAGAAAGGCCTCGCACACGACGATGAACGTCGAGATATTGAGGAAAGAATTAGGGGAAAGACCATGAAAATCAATCCCATAGTAATACATGACTCCGCGAACAAATGGGTGAAGGGGAAACCCGAGCCCGCGGATGAAGTGGGGAAGGAACACGACTCTCTCGTGGGGCTCCGGAGTAGGGACGACCTGTCCGCGGTGGGAGCAGTGGCCGATCTTCTTGGCCAGATACCCGGCTTCCCGGAGCTTCTTGATATCCTTCTCCTGGACGGTAGAGGCCATCCATTTGCCTCCTGCTCTAGATCCGGACATTTTTCAAAAATCTCTCTTCGATGGAAAAGGAGAATGCCTGGGCGTTAGGGCTCGAACAGAGGGGAATGGGTTAACGGAAGGATAAGGCGTGGGTAAGGAGGAAGAGACCTTGTCTCTTTATAGAGACGGCAAAAGCTTTTTGCACCTCCCCACTTGCCTGGTGGAACCCGCTCGTTCCCCACTCGCCACTATTAGCGGCGCGGTTGGATTACCCATACCCGTATTGATGAAGATCCCGTAATAAGGGGACATGATATCTGCTTTGACAAGACGTGTCAAGGAAACCGCCTCGCAATATGCTCTGTGGCTGGTTGTGGGAAAACGGTTCGGATAGTGACCCGACCGTAATGACACGTCGCCTTGTCTAAAGAGTTGTCAGCAGATTGCATTTGTGAAATATCATTCTCTCTACAGTGGCATGTGAAGATAATTTTGTGGATCCGGACACGGTTCAAGTGTTCGATAATTACTTTGGAGTATTCGGAGATGGAACCCGCCCTGCAATGTTGAAGACAAGACTGCACGCCAGACTCATCGTCATTGAAGCCTGGTTCAGGGGCTACTGAGGGAGTCCTGGATTAGGGGGTATCCGGACAGCCGAACTATATACATCGTCCGGACTACTGAAGCATGAAGATACAAGACTGAAGACTTCGTCCTGTGTTCGGATGGAACTCTCCTTGGCGTGGAAGGCAAGCTTGGTGATTCGGATGTTGTATTTCCTTCCTTGTAACCGACTCCATGTATACCCTAGCCCTCTCCGGTGTCTATATAAACTGGAGAGGTTGGTCCTTAGAAGGCCGATCACAATTACAATCATACCATCATAGGCTAGCTTCTAGGGTTTAGCCTCTACGATCTCGTGGTAGATCTACTCTTGTACTACTCATATCTTCAATATTAACCAAGAAGGAAGTAGGGTTTTACCTCCATCGAGAGGGCCCGAACCTGGGTAAACATTGTGTCCCTCGCTTCCTATTACCATCAGCCTAAGACGCACAGATCGGGACCCCCTACCCGAGATCCGCCGGTTTTGACACCGACAACGGGGCGACGAGATCATATTATCGTGCGTCTCTGCTCGTCTCCGCGAGCCCCCAATGCACTAACAGGTTTGGGTTTTTGTTCTGAGTTGGCCTTTGTCCTTTACGCACTAACCACCACGCGAGAATAGTTATGGCCTCGACGTCGCAGTATCAGCCGAAGCTTTGTCAGATGTCCAGTTCAGCATTGCGGCACGACCTGGTCGGCGCCCCAGTGGAGGTGGCTTGGATCGCCCTGCGCGCAACGATCCGGAGTGCAACAGGCGATGGGCCTAGACCCCGGAGTGCTTAGGATGTAGACCGTCGGGGACCTCTCTGCTAAGCCTTGGTAGGGCTGTGACGTGTTGATCTTCCGAGGCCTGGCATTGACCCCAGAAAGGTGTGTCCGGCCAGAGTGATCGAGCGTGTTGGGTAACGTGGTGCACCCCTGCAGGGAAGATATATATTCGAATACCGTGACCACGGTAATGGACATTCAGACTTGTATCCAGATCTTATATGACTAGAAATGGATACTTGAGATATGTGATGGATATGTGGCTCCGAGATTGCTTTCTCGTAGGGAGTCGAGGAGGGATCTCTGGGCATTAATGTTACAACATGTTTGATAATTATAGACTGCTATTCTTTACTCTTCCACATGCTGCAAGATGCTTGGAGTTGCTTGAAGATGCTAGTCTTTGATAGGCTAGGCCTTCCCCTCTATTCTAGCATTAGCGATTCGGTCCACGATTCTGACCCTTCCATTTGATACCAACGCATACTTAGTATAGATCTCATGCTTGCGAGTACTTTGGATGAGTACTCACGGTTGCTTTGCTACCCTTTTCCCCCTTCCTTCTTCTTTTCGGTTGATGCAACCAGATGGTGGATCCTTGGAGCCAGATGCCACGGCCAACGGATACTACTACATGGAGACCGCCAACGACTAGGAGTAGTTAGGAGGTCCCAGGCAGGAGGCCTTGCCTCTTCGATCGTTGCTTCTTTTGTGCTTGCCTTCTTAAGGCAGTCTTCTCTAACTTATGTCTGTACTCAGATATTGTTGCTTCCGCTGACTCTTGTGTATCGAGCTTGTATTCGAGCCCTCGAGGCCCCTGGCTTTTAATATGAAGCTTGTATTATTTTAATTTGTGCCTAGAGTTGTTTTGTGATATCTTCCCGTGAGTCCCTGATCTTGATCGTACACGTTTGCGTGTATGATTAGTGTATGATTGAATCGGGGGCGTCACACTAGGCTTCTTAAATTTATGATTACTAACCAAAGTTGTCTCGGGTTGTTTAACAGGAAGTTGTTGCTGCTGTGGAGAAGAAGGAACTGGTTTAGTCTACACATTGTACTGTTGTTTCTGATAATAATTTGTATAAGAGAAACCATGTTTCTTTGATGCTGGTAACATTGGGGGATGGCATGGTTTTACATCCTTGGACAAATAGTAAGCATCAGTAAGTGTCTGTAGTCTATGAGGTCTAATTTGAAATTTGATTCCCTCTCTAATCCAATTTACATAGCATTTGACAAACCATAATTCTCCAAACTCTGGATTTTCTTCTTGTACTTCTGCCATTAGATCTTCAAAGTTTTTTGTGTAAGCAGACACTGAATCATTGTATTGCTTCAGAGTGTTGAACTTCTCAGTTAAATCATAAGAACCTTGCTCTGAAAACCTTTTTACCACTTCAGCCCCAAATTCCTTCCAAGACAATTTCTTCTTCGACAATCCAGATCTTCTCAGCCATGTATCTGCTTCATCAATGATATACATTTGAGCTAAATAAACTTTATATTCTTCAGGTGCAACAGACATTTGGAAAAACTTATTGCATTGTATTATCTAGCCAACTAGGTCTTCTCCAGAAAATCTTGGAAAGTCTAGTTTGGGCCCTTTTGTGATGGATTTCATGAACCGTGCACTACAAAATAAAGACACATCCATGACATCTTGGGCTGAACAAAAAAAATTATGTCATGCTTATGACACTTCTATGACAATAATTGTGACAAAACCCGGTATCATCATAGATGTGGTGGGCTCCTACTTCTATGACAAATGCTTACGAAAAAAATTATGTCATGCTTATGACACTTCTATGACAATGCTTATGAACAGTGACTGTTGCTACCGTGCACGTGGTACGTAGAACGAGTCGAGACGTGGTGAGTCGAGTCGGTTGGTTGGCAGTGGATGAACAGTTCCCGGTGGGGGTTGGATGAACAGGACCCCGTGGTAGTAGGTCGTTGCCTCTGGATGAACAGGACCCTGAGAAGGCCGCCGCCCCCAGCCGATTGGGGGTGGATGAACAGGACCCCATAGAGGCTCTATGAACAGCAGCCGGTGGAGGCTGGATGAACAGTAGCCCGTGGAGGCTGGAGGAGGTCGACGGTGGATGAATAGTAGCCCATGGAGGCTGGAGCGAGGCAGTAGACGGTAGATGAACATGACTCCGTTTCGACCGTAGGTGAAGGAAATATTCCCTAAAGGCAATAATAAAGTTGTTATTTTATATTTCCTTATTCATGATAAAGGTTTATTATTCATGCTAGAATTGTATTGATCGGAAACCTTGATACATGTGTGAATACATAAACAAACACTGTGTCCCTAGTAAGCCTCTACTAGACTAGCTCATTGATCAAAGATGGTTCAGGTTCCCTAACCATTGACATGAGTTGTCATTTGATAATGGGATCACATCATTAGGAGAATGATGTGATGGACAAGACCCATCCGTTAGCTTAGCATAATGATCGTTTAGTTTGTTGCTATTGCTTTCTTCATGTCAAATACATATTCCTTCGACTATCAGATTATGTAAATCCCGGACACCATAGGAATGCCTTGTGTGCTATCAAACGTCATAACGTAACTGGGTGATTATAAATATGCTCTAAAGGTATCTCCGAAGGTGTTTGTTGAGTTGGCATAGATCGAGATTAGGATTTGTCACTCCGAGTATCAGAGAGGTGTCTCTGGGCCCTCTCAATAATACACATCATAAGCTTGCAAGGAAATAACTAAGGAGTTTAGTCACAAGGTGATGTATTACGGAACGAGTAAAGAGACTTGCCGGTAACGATATTGAACTAGGTATAAAGACACCGACGATCGAATCTCGGGCAAGTAACATACCGATAGACAAAGGGAATAACGTATGTTGTCATAATGGTTCGACCAATAAAGATCTTCATAGAATATGTAGGAGTCAATATGAGGATCCAGGTTCCGCTATTGGCTATTGACCAGAGAGGTGTCTCGGTCATGTCTACATAGTTATCGAACTTGTAGGGTCCGCACGCTTGACATTCGATGATGATATTATATTATATGAGTTATGTGATTTGGTAACCGAATGTTGTTCAGAGTCCCGGATGAGATCACGGACATGACGAGGAGTCTCGAAATGGTCGAGAGGTAAAGATTGATATATATGGCAATAGTATTCGGACACCAGAAGTGTTCCGTGGGGTACCGGGTACATATCGGGTCATCGGAAGGGGTTCCGGGGACCCCCGGCAAAAGATATGGGCCTTATGGGCCGAGAGGGGAAACGCACCACCCACAAGGGGCTGGTGCGCCCCCATATGGGCTGAACCAAAGGAGAAGGAAAGAGGGGAAGGGAAAAGGAAAGGGGGTATTCGGCCTCCCCCTTCCTTCCCTCCTCCCTCCTCTTTCCTCCCCCTTCGATAAATAAGGAAGGGGGGCGCCGACCTAGGAGGAACCCAAGTAGGATTCGGTCCTACTTGGGGCGCCTCCTGGCCTCTCCCCTCTCCTTCCCACCTATATAGATGTGGGTGGCGTCCCTAGCACACACCAGACAACATTCTCTTAGCCGTGTGTGGCGCCCCCATCCACCGTTTACTCCCTCAGTCATATTTTCGTAGTGCTTAGGCGAAGCCCTGCGGAGATCACTTCACCATCACCGGCACCACGCCATCGTGCTGCCTAAACTCAACTACTACCTTGCCGTCTTGCTGAATCAAGAAGGCGGAGGACGTCACCGAGCTGAACGTGTGCAGAACGTGGAGGTGTCGTGCATTCGGTAATAGATCGGTTGGAGCGCGAAGAAAGTTTGACTACATCAACCGCGTTGTGAAACGCTTCTGCTTATGGTCTATGAGGGTACGTATTCACACTCTCCCCCTCGTTGCTTGATACGTCTCCAACGTACCTATAATTTATGAAGTATTCATGCTATTATATTATATGTTTTGGATGTTTATGGGCTTTATTTTACACTTTTATATTATTTTTGGGACTAACCTATTAAACCAGGGCCCAGTGCCAGTTCCAAAAGTTTGCGTTAGTTACAGATTGCTACAGACTGTTCTGTTTTTGACAGATTCTGTTTTTCGTGTGTTGTTTGCTTATTTTGATGAATCTATGGCTAGTAAAATAGTTTATAAACCATAGAGAAGTTGGAATACAGTAAGTTTAACACCAATATAAATAGAATGAGTTCATTACAGTACCTTGAAGTGGTGTTTTGTTTTCTTTCGCTAACGGAGCTCACGAGATTTTCTGTTAAGTTTTGTGTTGTGAAGTTTTCAAGTTTTGGGTAAGGATTTGATGGATTATGGAACAAGGAGTGGCAAGAGCCTAAGCTTGGGGATGCCCAAGGCACCCCAAGGTAATATTCAAGGACAACCAAGAGCCTAAGCTTGGGGATGCCCCGGATGGCATCCCCTCTTTCGTCTTCGTTCATCGGTAACTTTACTTGGAGCTATATTTTTATTCACCACATGATATGTGTTTTGCTTGGAGCGTCATTTTATTTTGTTAGTATTTGCTTGCTGTTATTTATAATAATGTTTTGCATCTCTATTTTCGATAAAAATGTCAAGGATAGCCTTTAGCATGCTTATTTTGCAAGTATACATGTTGCTGTTTCAAAACAGAAAGTTTATCGTTGTTGCAAAAATTCCCTAGAAAAGTCAGAATGTGATAAAATGTTGAAACCTTTTGCATAATAAGCTCTTATAAATTTAATAAAGTGGGAATTTTCATAATGTTTGGAGTTAGGGAAGTATGATGAATCTTGCATTCTTTACAGACTGTACTGTTTTGGTAGATTGCTATTATGTTTGCATTGTTTGCATATGTTTGCTTGTTTAATGATTCTATTTGAGGATAGGAGTATTAAATATGCAGAGACATTTAGTATGCAATGTTGAATAATATTTTTTGTGATTTTCTACAGTAGAGAATGATAAGGTTTTTGCATTGGTTTATACTAACTTATCTCACGAGTTCTTGTTGAGTTTGGTGTGGATGAAGCTTTCAAGATTTAGGAAACCGTGATATAAAAGGAATTAAGGAGACACAAAAGTTCAAGCTTGGGGATGACCAAGGCACCACAAGATAATATTTCAAGAAGTCTCAAGCATCTAAGCTTGGGGATGCCCCGGTAGGCATCCCACCTTTCTTCTTCAACAATTATCGGTTAGTATCGGTTGAGCCTAAGTTTTTGCTTCGTCACATGATGAGTGCTATCCTTGAAATGTCGTTTTATTTTGATTTTGCTCGCTGTTTGAACAATATCCCAAGATCTGAAATTCTTAAATGAGAGAGAGTCTTCACATAGCTACATAATTATTTAACTACTCATTGATCTTCACTTATATCTTTTTGGAGTAGTTTGTCATTTACTCGTGTGCTTCACTTATATCCTATGAGTAAATGGTTGAATTATTTGAATGTCATAAATCTAAAATTATATATGTTTCATATGCCTTTCCCATGGGGAGTAATGCCTTCACATATAGGAAGTAGAGGTGGTAAATTTATTGAAGGTTAGCTAACATTGTATTGGTCACTTGAACAATTCATGAAATAATATTGAAGGAAGAGAGATTTCACATATAAATATACTATCTTGAACATCTTCTATGATTGTGAGCCCCATTAATTATTTTCAAACTGAGCAAATTAGTTGAAGTTGGACAAGGAAGACAACATAATGAGTTATGCTTGGGTATATTTGTATATAAGTTATATTGTTATGGATCCTCTAACATGTGGTGCTTGCTATTTAGAATCCTTTGCTAGCCAAAATATTAGTACTAAGCGGGAATACTGCTTGTGCATCCAAATTCCTTGAACCAAGTTTCTTCCATGAGTGTCCACCATATCTACCTATATGCGGTATTTACCTGCCGTTCCAAGTAAATTTGCATGTGCCAAACTCTAAACCTTCAAATAATAATCTGTTTTGTATGCCCAAATCGCTCATGTAGAGACTAGGGTCGGTCAGTATCTTCCATGCTAGGTGGGTTATTCTCACGATGAGTGGACTCCGCTCATCATTCACGAGAAAATGGTTGGTAACTGGGATGCCCAGTCCGATGATCAAAAGATCAAAAACAAATTCGCAAATAATTTAAACAAACTCCCCCAGGATTGTTGAAAGTTGGACGGCACCCGTTGTTTCGGACAAGCCATGGAGTGTGAATGTTGGTGGAGGGGGAGAAAAACTTTACCTTTCTGCGTGGGAACCGCCTATAATGTATTTAGTATGGAAGATATTGGGAACTCTTGGTCGTTATGTTGGCAATGAAAGCATACCTCTCAAAATTATTTTCATCTTTGTTTTAGCTTCGAGCTCTGCACCTCTGCAAATCCCTGCTTCCCTCTGCGAATGGCCTATCTTTTACTTTTATGCAAGAGTCAGTAGTATTCCTTCTCAATCCAACCCACTCTTTAGTTGGCAAGCATCATGTGATGGAAAGATCTAAGCATATATGACCATTCAAATATATTTGAGCATGAATTATTACTGTTGACATTACCCTTGATGTAAAAGGTTGGGAGGCGAAACATTAAGCCCCTATCTTTCTCTGTGTTCGATGAATACTATTTGTTCTAAAAATATGCTTTGAGTGGTAGCAATCATGGAAGACTAAATGATAGTTGAGTATGTGAAGTTTGCTGAATCAAAGCTCGACATAGACTCTTCCTGAAAATAAGATGAATTGTAATTGTTTGATGACTAATAACACGGTTTGGTAGTTTTCAAGAAAGTTTATGATCTATACTTTAACATGTGAATAACTTGTTACTTGATCATGAAAAGTTCTATGAGTTGAGCTACTGTTATGACATATGATGATGCTAGAAAAGGTGACTGAAATTATCATTGATCAAACTTGTGCACCTGCTAGCATTCACACTTCATAAATTATTTCTTTAATCATTTACCTACTCGAGGACGAACAGGAATTAAGCTTGGGGATGCTGATACGTCTCCAACGTATCTATAATTTATGAAGTATTCATGCTATTATATTATCTATTTTGGATGTTTATGGGCTTTATTTTACACTTTTATATTATTTTTGGGACTAATCTATTAACCCAGAGCCCAGTGCCAGTTCCTATTTTTTTCCCTTGTTTCAGTGTTTTGAAGAAAAGGAATATCAAACGGAGTCCAAACGAAATGAAACCTTTGGGAGAGTTATTTTTGGAACGGAAGCAATCCAGGAGACTTGGAGTGTACTTCAGGGAAGCAACGAGGTGGCCACGAGGCAGGGAGGCGCGCCTGCCCCCATGGGTGTGCCCCCACCCTCGTGGGCCCCTTGTGGCTCCCCTGACCGACTTCTTTCGCCTATATATGTCCATATACCCTAAAAACACCGGGGAGCCGAATAGATCGGGAGTTTCGCCGCCGCAAGCCTCTGTAGCCACCAAAAACCAATCGGGACCTGTTCCAAGACCACCGAGGGGGGGGGAACCCACACCGGGGGCCATCTTCATCATCCCGACGCTCTCCATGACGAGGAGGGAGTAGTTCACCCTCGGGGTTGAGGGTATGTACCAGTATCTATGTGTTTGATCTCTCTCTCTCTCTCTCTCTCTCTCTCTCGTGTTCTTGAGGTGATACAATCTTGATGTATCGCGAGCTTTGCTATTATAGTTGGATCTTATGATGTTTCTCCCCCTCTACTCTCTTGTAGTGGATTGAGTTTTCCCTTTGAAGTTATCTTATCAGATTGAGTCTTTAAGGATTTGATAACACTTGATGTATGTCTTGCCGTGCTTATCTATGGTGACAATGGGATATTCACGTGATTCACTTGATGTATGTTTTGGTGATCAACTTGCGGGTTCAGTGACCTTGTGAACTTATGCATAGGGGTTGGCACACGTTTCGCCTTGACTCTCGGTAGAATCTTTGGGGCACTCTTTGAAGTACTTTGTGTTGGTTGAATAGATGAATCTGAGATTGTGTGATGCCTATCGTATAATCATACCCACGGATACTTGAGGTGACATTGGAGTATCTAGGTGACATTAGGGTTTTGGTTGATTTGTATCTTAAGGTGTTATTCTAGTACGAACTCTATGATAGATTTAACGGAAAGAATAGCTTCATGTTATTTTACTACGGACTCTTGAATAGATTGATCAGAAAGAATAACTTTGAGGTGGTTTCGTACCCTACCATAATCTCTTCGTTTGTTCTACGCTATTAGTGATTTTGGAGTGACTCTTTGTTGCATGTTGAGGGATAGTTATATGATCCAATTATGTTATTATTGTTGAGAGAACTTGCACTAGTGAAAGTATGAACCCTAGGCCTTGTTTCCTAGCATTGCAATACCGTTTACCCTCACTTTTATCATTAGTTACCTTGTTGTTTTTATATTTTTCAGATTACAAAAACCTATATCTACCATCCATATTGCACTTGTATCACCATCTCTTCGCCGAACTAGTGCACCTATACAATTTACCATTGTATTGTGTGTGTTGGGGACACAAGAGACTCTTTGTTATTTGGTTGCAGGGTTGCTTGAGAGAGACCATCATCATCCTACGCCTCCCACGGATTGATAAACCTTAGGTCATCCACTTGAGGGAAATTTGCTACTGTCCTACGAACCTCTGCACTTGGAGGCCCAACAATGTCTACAAGGAGAAGGTTGCGTAGTAGACATCATTGCTATGCATCTCCATGGATAGATCATTGCATGTGCGTAGAATTTTTTTGTTTTTCCATGCAACTATTCCCAACAGTGGCATCATGAGCCAGGTCTATGCGTAGATGATATGCACGAGTAGAACACAAAGAGTTTTGGGCGGTGATAGTCATACTGCTTACCACCAACGTCTTATTGTGATTCGGCGGTATTGTGGGATGAAGCGGCCCGGACCAACCTTACATGTCCACGCACATGAGACCGTTTCCACCGACAGACATGCAACTAGGTTTGCATAAAGGTGGCTGGAGGGTGTCTGTTTCTCCTACTTTAGTTGAATCGAATTTGACTGCTGCCGGTCCTTGAAGAAGGTTAAAACAGCAAATTGACGAAACACCGTTGTGGTTTGATGCGTAGGTAAGAACGGTTCTTGCTAGAAGCCCGTAGCAGCCACATAAAACTTGCAACAACAAAGTAGAGGGCGTCTAACTTATTTTTGTAGGGCATGCTGTGATGTGATATGGTCAAGACATGATGTGATATACGTTATTGTATGAGATGATCATGTTCTGTAAAAGTTATCGGCAACCGACATGAGCCTTGTGGTTGTCTCTTTATTGTATGAAATGCATACGCCATGTAATTGCTTTACTTTAGCACTATGCGTTAGCGATAGTTGTACAAGCAATAGTTGGTGAGACGACCACGACGCAACGATGGAGATCAAGGTGTCAAGCCGGTGACGATGGAGATCATGACGATGCTTTGGAGATGGAGATCAAAAGCACAAGATGATGATGGCCATATCATGTCACATATTTTGATTGCATGTGATGTTTATCTTTTATGCATCTTATTTTTCTTAGTATGGCGGTAGCATTATAAGATGATCCCTTAACTAAATTTCAAGGTAAAAGTGTTCTCCCTGAGTATGCACCATTGCTACGGTTAAATCGTGTTGAGACACCACGTGATGATCGGGTGTGATAGACTACGTTCACATACAACGGGTGCAAGACAGTTTTGCACATGCAGAATACTTGGGTTAAACTTGACAAGCCTAGCATGTACAGACATGGCCTCGGAACACTGGATACCGAAAGGCCGAACGTGAATCATATAGTAGATATGATCAACATAGAGATGTTCACCATTGATGACTACTCCATCTCATGTGATGATCGGACATGGATTAGTTGATTTGGACCATCTATCATTTATATGACTTGAGGGATGTCTATCTAAGTGGGAGTTCTTAAGTAATTTGATTAATTGAACTTAATTTATCATGAACTTAGTCCTGATAGTATTTGCATATCTATGTTGTAGATCAATAGCTCGCGATATAGCTCCTATATATATTTTTGATATGTTCCTAGAGAAAAGTTGAAAGCTGATAGTAGTAATGATGCAGACTAGGCCCGTAATCTGAGGATTATCCTCATTGTTGCACAGAAGAATTATGTCCTTGATGCACCGCTAGGTGACAGACCTATTGCAGGAGCAGATGTAGACGTTATGAACATTTGACAAGCTCGGTATGATGACTACTTGATAGTTTAGTGCGCCATGCTTTACGGCTTAGAACCGGGACTTCAAAAACGTTTTTAACAGCATGGAGCATATGAGATGTTCCAAGAGTTATTTTAGACTCATGCCCATGTCAAGATGTATGAGACCTCTGACAAGTACTTTGCCTACAAGATGGAGGAGAATAGCTCAGCCAGTGATCATGTACTCAGAATGTCTGGGTACTACAATCGCTTGAATCAAGTGGGAGTTAATCTTCCAGATAAGATAGTGATTGATAGAGTTCTGTAGTCACTATCACCAAGCTACTAGAACTTCGTGATAAACTATAATATGCAAGGAATGACGAAAACAATTCTCATGCTCTTCGCGATGCTGAAATCAACGAAGGTAGAAATCAAGAAAGAGCATCAAGTGTTGATGGTTAACAAAACCACTAGTTTCAAGAAAAAGGGCAAGGGACAGAAAGGGAACTTCAAGAAGAACATAAAACAAGTTGCCGCTCCCATGAGGAAGCCCAAAGCTAGACCCAAGCCTGAAACTGAGTGCTTCTACTGCGAAGGAAATGGTCACTGAAAGCGGAATTGCCCCAAATACTTGGCGGATAAGAAGGATGGCAAAGTGAACAAAGGTATATTTAATATACATGTTATTGATGTGTACTTTACTAGTGTTCATAGTAGCCCCTAGGTATTTGATACCAATTCAGTTGCTAAGATTACTAACTCGAAACAGAAGTTACAAAATGAACAGAGACTAGTTGAGGGCAAGGTGACGATGTGTGTTGGAAGTGATTCCAAGGTTGATAAGATCACCATCGCATACTCCCTCTACCTTCGGGATTAGTGTTGAACCTAAATAAATGTTATTTGGTGTTTGCGTTGAGCATGAATATGATTGGATCATGTTTATTGCAATACGGTTATTCATTTAAGTTAGAGAATAACTGTTGTTGTGTTTACATGAATAAAACCTTCTATGGTCATACACCCAATGTAAACAGTTTATTGAATCTCGATCGTAGTAATACACATATTCATAATATTGATGCCAAAAGATGCAAAGTTGATAATGATAGTGCAACATACTTATGGCACTGCCGTTTTGGTCATATTGGTGTAAAGCGCATGAAGAAACTCCATGCTGATGGACTTTTGAAATCACTTGATTATGAATCTTTTGATACTTGCGAACCATGGCTCATAGGCAAGATGACTAAAACTCCCTTCTCCAAAACAATGGAGCGAGATGATGACTTATTGGATATAATACATATCTATGTATGCAGTCCGATGAGTATTGAAGCACGCAGCGGGTATCGTTATTTTCTTACCTTCACAGATGATTTCAGTAGATATGGGTATGTCTACTTAATGAAACACAAGTCTGAAACATTTGAAAAGTTCAAAGAATTTCAGAGTGAACTGGAGAATCATCGTAATAAGAAAATAAAGTTTCTATGATCTGATCGCGGAGGCGAATATTTGAGTTATGAGTTTGGCCTTCATTTAAAATAATGTGGAATAGTTTCACAACTCACGCCACCTAGAACACCATAGCATAATGGTGTGTCCGAACGTCGTAACCGTACTTTACTAGATATGGTGCGATCTATGATGTCTGTTACCGATTGACCACTATTGTTTTGGGGTTACGCATTAGAGACAGCTGCATTCACGTTAAATAGGGCACTGTCACCGTATGAACTGTGGTTTGGCAAGAAACCTAAGCTGTTGCTTCTTAAAGTTTGGGGTTGCGACACTTATGTCAAAAGGCTTCAGCCTGATAAGCTCGAACCCAAATCGGAGAAGTGCGTCTTCATAGGATACCCTAAGGAAACAATTGGGAGCACCTTCTACCACAGATTCGAAGGCAAGATCTTTGTTGCCAAGAATGGAACATTTCTAGAGAAGGAGTTTCTCTCGAAAGAAGTGATTGGGAGGAAAGTAGAACTTGATGAGGTAATTGTACCTTCTCTCAATTTGGAAAGTAGCACATCAGACAAATCCGTTTCCGTGATGCCTACACCAACTAGAGAGGAAGATAATGATGATGATCATGAAACTTCAGATCAAGTTACTCCCGGACCTCGTAGGTTGAACAGAGCACGTTCTGCACAAGAGTGGTATGGTAATCCTGTCCTGGAAGTCATGTTACTAGACCATGACGAACCTACGAACTATGAAGAAGCAATGATGAGCCTAGATTCCGACAGATGGCTTGAGGCCATGAAATCTGAGATAGGATCCATGTATGAGAACAAAGTATGGACTTTGGTGGACTTACCCGATGATCGGCATGCCATAGAGAATAAATGAATCTTCAAGAAGAAGACTGACGTTGATGGTAATATTACTGTCTACAAAGCTCAACTTGTCACGAAAGGTTTTTGACAAGTTCAAGGAGTTGACTACGATGAGACTTTCTCACCCGTAGCAATGCTTAATGTCCGTCCGAATCATGTTAGCAATTGCCACATTTTATAATTATGAAATCTGGCAAATGGACGTCAAAACTGCATTCCTTATTGGATTTCTTAAAGAAGAGTTGTATATGATGCAACCAGAAGGTTTTGTCAATCCTAAAGGTGCTAACAAAGTGTGCATGCTCCAGTGATCCATCTATGGACTGGTGCAAGCATCTCGGAGTTGGAATATACACTTTAATGAGGTGATCAAAGCATATGGTTTTATACAGACTTATGGTGGAGCCTGTATTTACAAGAAATTGAGTGGGAGCTCTGTAGCGTTTTTGATACTATATGTATGACATATTGTTGATCGGCAATGATATAGAATTTTTGGATAGCATAAAAGGATACTTGAATAAGAATTTTTCAATGAAAGACCTCGGTGAAGCTACTTATATATTGTGCATCAAGATCTATAGGGATAGATTGAGACGCTTAATAGGACTTTCACAAAGTATATACCTTGGGAAAATTTTGAAGAAATTCAAAATAGACCAGTCAAAGAAAGGGTTCTTGCTTGTGTTACATGGTGTGAAGTTGAGTAAGACTCAAAACCCGACCACGACAGAATATAGAGAGATAATGAAAGTCATTCCCTATGCCTCAGTCATAGGTTCTATAAAGTATGCCATGTTGTGTACCAGACCTGTTGTGTGCCTTGCCATGAGTTTGGCAAGGGGGTACAATAGTGATCCAAGAGTAGATCACTGGGCAGCGGTCAAAAATTATCCTTAGGTACCTAAAGAAGACTAAGGAAATGTTTCTTGGTTATCGAAGTGATAAAGAGTTCGTCGTAAAGAGTTACGTCGATGCAAGCTTTGACACCGATCCAGATGACTCTGAATCTCGATCTGGATACATATTGAAAGTGGGAGCAATTAGCTAGAGTAGCTCCATGCGGAGCATTGTAGACATAGAAAATTGCAAAATACATACGGATCTGAATGTGACAGGCCCGTTGACTAAACTTCCCTCACAAGCAAAACATGACCACTCCTTAATAATCTTTGGGTGTTAATCACATGGCGATGTGAACTAGATTATCGTCTCTAGTAAACTCTTTTGGTGTTGGTCACATAGCGATGTGAACTATGGGTGTTAATCACATGGCGATGTAAACTAGATTATTGACTCTAGTGCAAGTGGGAGACTGAAGGAAATATTCCCTAGAGGCAATAATAAAGTTGTTATTTTATTTCCTTACTCATGATAAAGGTTTATTATTCATGCTAGAATTGTATTGATCGGAAACCTTGATACATGAAGGAAATATGCCCTAGAGGCAATAATAAAGTTGTTATTTATATTTCCTTATATCATGATAAATGTTTATTATTCATGCTAGAATTGTATTAACCGAAAACTTGATACATGTGTGGATACATAGACAAAACATAGTGTCCCTAGTATGCCTCTACTAGACTAGCTCTTTAATCAAAGATGGTTAAGTTTCCTAACCATAGACATGTGTTCTCATTTGATGAATGGGATCACATCATTAGGAGAATTATGTGATGGACAAGCCCATCTGTTAGCTTAGCATAATGATCGTTAAGTTTTATTGCTATTGCTTTATTCATGACTTATACATATTCCTTTGACTATGAGATTATGCAACTCCCGGATGCCGGAGGAATACCTTTGTAACATCCCAAAATTCTAAATTTTGGAATGTTATAATAAATAATAGATTTGATTGATTGTTTGATTGTTGTGTGATTGATTGAGTGAAATTCGAAACTTTTGAAAGTTAAATGAGAGGGAATAAAAGGACTTTCCCAAACTTTCATTTTGCATTCGTGATCTCCGTGAATTCAAATTCTTTTCACCACAAAACCACGGAGAGAAGATGACATGACTTCTTCCATTTATTTAAATGACAAGGGTGTTGAAAATATTTGAATTTCATTTGGAAAATATTTCCAACCCAGGAACTTTATGCAACTCAATGATTTTCACGAGCGAAGATAAAATGACTTCTTCAAAACATATGAAAGATGAGTTGGGAGTTTCAAAGAATTAAATTCAAAGTTCTTTTGAATTTATTTTCAATTTGGAGTTATTAGGTTTTATTCAAATTATTTTTCTCCAAAAATAAAATATATGGAAAATAGGGTAACATGATTCCCTACATCAGAAAATTGGAGAGAAATTAATTTGAAGTCATTTTGGTATTTTTAAAATGATTTTTAGTGGATTTTATTAGAGCAATACCACTATTTGAATTATTTGAATTTTTGTGGATTTTATTTGATGCAATAAAAATGTTCATGTTGTAGGAAATAATTTTCTGAAAATTTTGATATATAATATGCCTATATATCATTTTTAGTATTTGTGGTTTTTTTACTTTTGTGCATACATTGTTTAAAAAATCTCTCTCATTGGCTGCCGGCCACTAGCTTGACCAGTCATGACCACCAAAGACACCTGGCTGTCCCCGAGCTCCATGAGACCCGCCGCCAAGACGACTCGGCCACCGCCGTGTCCTTGGCCTCCTTGCCTCCTCCACGCCACACACTCCTCCTCCGCCTTTAAAAGGCGAGGCCGCTGCCCCCTCTCTCCTCTTTTCTCCCCTGCCGCTGCCGCCGGATCTCGCCACCACCGCAGCTTCGCCCGCCCGCCTGGCCACTGCCATTGGACTCGCCTCGATGCGCCTTCCCTTCTCTACTCGCCGCCGAGCCCGAGCCACCGCCTGTTCGTCAAGCCGCCATGCCGTCTTAGAACTCCGTGATCGCTGCAGATAACCGCCGCCTCCCTCGCCGTTGGATCTGGATCCAACGATCCAGATTCTTTTGTTTTATTCTTTTTCTTTTATTGAGAGAACGTTCGCTGGTTAGGTATAGAAAACGAACGTTCGCTTTGTAGTTTTTTCTTTTTCTGTTATTTTCAGCCAGGGACCTGTTTGTGATTAGTTTGTTTATAGATTAGTCCCTGTACTTCAAACGATCACTACTTTCTGCTCGTTAGTCCAAATTCAACGAAACCAATGCCCACTTCTTCGTTATGATCCCCTCTATCCAGTAAAACAACTTAAACATGTTTTTGAAAGTTTAAAATTTGATTTTCAAACATATTTGAATTTGAATCTTCTTTTGATCGTAACTTGAGTTTCGTAACTCTGATTTTGTTGATTCTTTTTGCAAATCGAAGCTCTTGACTTAAACTTTCTGATAAGGCCAAATTCACATAGTTTTGGTACTGTTAGAAGTTAATTTATGCTGCAAGAGTAATTTGATTTGGTTTTGATGTTTTCTGAATCGTCTTCTTTGTTCTTTCCGATCTTTTGAGTGATTGCTTATGTGTGGTTACTATTGCTTGCCTACGATAGATTGACCGGAGTGTGACGAGTAGAACTATCAAGAGTTTTGAGTGCGAACCATCTTCGTCAACATTGCAGGCAAGTAACACTTTGATCATACCTCTTTCCTACCCAGTTTTATTGCATTAGATCAATCCTCGAACATTGCATGATTAGGATCTAATTAATTGTGGGTTTTGGGAAGTAGATGAGGTAGTACCTATTACCTGTTTTATTATCAAACCCTTGGGAGTTACTTCTACGTTTGCTTATTATGCCATGCTATGCTAGTAGACGTGGATTGGGTGAGTGTATCCATGACAGATGTGAGATTGTTATTTAATGGTTTATTTAAGGTGGCAACTTAAACACACATCTGGGTGGATTGAGGTACCTGTGTATTCCAGGATTGCCTGTTTTTTTTGGACCGCCACCCAGGATCAAAGGGATCATGATATTATTCATACTAGAAACTTCCGTGTGCAGCCACAAGCTATTATGGGCTCTATCATAGTTGATTAAGTCGTGCGAACTCTTACAGGGTAGACTAGTAGATGTAGGGGAAAGTAGGTGTAACGTGTTGGGGAACGTAGTAATTTCAAAAAAATTCCTACGCACACGCAAGATCATGGTGATGGCATAGCAACGAGAGGGGAGAGTATTGTCCACGCACTCAGAGACCAGAAGAGGAAGCGTTATGACAACGCGGTTGATGTAGTCAGACGCCTTCACGATCCGACCGATCCAAGTATTGAACGACGACACCTCCGAGTTCAAAGACACGCTCAGCTCGATGACGATCCCGGACTCCGATCCCGCAAAGTGTCGGGATGAGTTCCACAAGACGACGTGGCAGGACGATGATGATGCTCTACCGACGCAGGACTTCGCCTAAACTCCGCGACGATATGACCGAGGTGGAATATGGTGGAGGGGGCACCAGACACGGCTAAGGAACGATCCGTAGATCAACTTGTGTGTCTATGGGGTGCCCCCGCCCCGTATATAAAGGAGCAAGGGGGTGCGACTGCCCTAGGAGGAGGCGGCGGAGGAGTCCTACTCCCACCGAGTAGGACTCCCTTCCTAGTTGGACTAGGACTTGGGGGAAGGAGGAGAGGGGAAAGGAAAGGGGCGCCGCCTCCTTGTCCTATTCGGACTGGGGGGGAGGGGCGCGCGGCTGCCCCTTGGCCCCTTCTCCACTTTCTCCACTAGGCCACAAAGTCCCATTAGGTCACCGGGGTTCCGTAACCTCCGATACTCCTAAGAAATGCCGATTTCACCCGGAACACTTCCGATGTCCAAACATAGGCTTCCAATATATCAATCTTTATGTCTCGACCATTTCGAGACTCCTCGTCATGTCCGTGATTACATCCGGGACTCCGAACAAACTTCGGTACATCAAAACTTATAAACTCATAATAAAACTGTCATCCTAACGTTAAGCGTGCGGACCCTACGGGTTCGAGAACTATGTAGACATGACCTAGAACTATTCTCGGTCAATAACCAATAGCGGAACCTGGATGCCTATATTGGTTCCTACATATTCTACGAAGATCTTTATCGGTCAAATCGCATAACGACATACGTTGTTCCCTTTGTCACGGTATGTTACTTGCCCGAGATTCGATCACGGGTATCCAATACCTAGTTCAATCTCGTTATCGCAGAAGTCTCTTTACTCGTCCGTAATACATCATCTGCAACTAACTTATTAGTTGAAATGCTTGCAAGGCTTATGTGATGTGCATTACCGAGAGGGCCCAGAGATACCTCTCCGACAATCGGAGTGACAAATCCTAATATCGAAATACGCCAACCCAACATGTACCTTTGGAGACACTGTAGTACTCCTTTATAATCACCCGATTACGTTGTGACGCTTTGGTAGCACCCAAAGTGTTCCTCCGTAAACGGGAGTTGCATAATCTCATAGTTACAGGAACATGTATAGGTCATGAAGAAAGCAATAGCAATATACTAAACGATCAAGTGCTAGGCTAACGGAATGGGTCATGTCAATCACATCAATCTCCTAATGATGTGATCCCATTAATCAAATAACAACACATGTCTATGGTTAGGAAACATAACCATCTTTGATTAATGAGCTAGTCAAGTAGAGGCATACTAGTAACTATATGTTTGTCTATGTATTCACACATGTATCATGTTTCCGGTTAATACAATTCTAGCATAAATAATAAACATTTATCGTGATATGAGGAAATAAATAATAACTTTATTATTGCCTCTAGGGCATATTTCCTTCAGTCTCCCACTTGCACTAGAGTCAATAATCTAGATTACACAAGAATGATTCTAACACCCATGGAGTCTTGGTGCTGATCATGTTTTGCTCGTCGAAGAGGCTTAGTCAATCGGTCTCGCAACATTCAGGATCCGTAGGTATCTTGCAAATCTCTATGTCTCCCACCGGACTTGGTCCCGGATGGAATTGAAGCTTCTCTTGATGTGCTTGGTCCTCTTGTGAAATCTGGATTCCTTTGCCAAGGTAATTGCACCAAGATTGTCACGTAAGATCTTCATTGGTCCCGATGCACTAGGTATGACACCTAGATGGGAAATGAACTCTTTCATCCAGACTCCTTCATTTCTTGCTTCCAAGCAGCTATGTACTCCGCTTCACATGTAGATCCCGCCACGACGCTTTGTTTAGAACCGCACCAACTAACAACTCCACCGCTCAATAAAAATACGTATCCGGTTTGCGATTTAGAATCGTTCGGATCAGGTCAAAGCTTGCATCGACGTAACCATTTACGACTAGCTCTTTGTCACCTCCATATACGAGAAACATATCCTTAGTCCTTTTCGTGTATTTCAGGATGTTCTTGACCGCTGTCCAAAGGATCCACCTGGATTACTTTGGTACCTTCCTGCCAAGCTTATTGCTAAGCATACGTCAGTCCGGTACACAGCATTGCATACATAATAGAGCCTATGGCTGAAGCATAGGGAACATCTTTCATTTTCTCTCTATCTTCTGCTTTGTGGTCGGGCATTGAGTCCGACTCAATTTCACACCTTGTAATACAGTAAAAATCCTTTCTTTGCTTCGATCCATTTTGAACTTTTCCAAAACTTTATCAAGGTATGTGCTTTGTGAAAGTCCAATCAAGCCGCCTTGATCTATCTCTATAGATCTTGATGCCCAATATGTAAGCAGCTTCACCGAGGTCTTTAATTGAAAAACTTTTATTCAAGTATCCTTTTATGCTATCTAGAAATTCTATATCATTTCCAATCAATAATATGTCGTCCACATATAATATCGTAAATGCTTCTGAGCTCCCACTCACTTTCTTGTAAATACAGACTTCTCCAAAAGTCTCAGATAAAACCATATGCTTTGATCACACTATCAAAGCGTTTATTCCAACTCCTAGAGGATTGCACGGACCATAAATTGATCGCCGGAGCTTGCACACTTTGTTAGCACCTTTTGGATCAACAAAACCTTACAGTTGCGTCATATACAACTCTTCTTCTAGAAATCCATTCAAGAATGCAGTTTTGACATCCATTTGCCAAATTTCATAATCATAAAATGCAGCAATTGCTAACATGATTCGGACAGACTTAAGCATCGCTACGGGTGAGAAAGTCTCATCGTAGTCAACCCCTTGAACTTGTCGAAAACCTTTCGCAACAAGTCGAGCTTTATAGACAGTTAGATTACCATCAGCGTCAGTCTTCTTCTTAACGATCCATTTATTCTCAATGGATTGCCGATCATCGGGCTAGTCAACCAAAGTCCATACTTTGTTCTCATACATGGATCCCATCTCAAATTTCATGGCTTCCAGCCATTTTGCGGAATCTGGGCTCACCATCGCTTCTTCATAGTTCGTAGGTTCGCCATGGTCAAGTAACATGACTTCCAGAATAGGATTACCGTACCACTGGTGCGGATCTTACTCTAGTTGACCTACGTAGTTCAAAGAGAAACTTGATCTGAAGTTTCATGATCAATATCATTAGCTTCCTCACTAATTGGTGTAGTTGTCACAGGAACCGATTCTTGTGATGAACTACTTTCCAATAAGGGAGCAGATACAGTTATCTCATCAAGTTCTACTTTTCTCCCACTCACTTCTTTCGAGAGAAACTCTTTTTCTAGAAAGGATCCGAATTTAGCAACGAAAATCTTGCCTTCAGATCTGTGATAGAAGGTGTACCCAATAGTCTCTTTTGGGTATCCTATGAAGACACATTTCTCCGATTTAGGTTCGAGCTTATCTGGTTGAAGTTTCTTCACATAAGCATCGCAGCCCCAAACTTTAAGATACGACAACTTTAGTTTCTTGCCAAACCATAGTTCATAAGGCGCCGTTTCAACGGATTTTGATGGTGACCTATTCAACGTGAATGCGGCCGTCTCTAAAGCATAACCCCAAAACGATAGAGGTAAATCAGTAAGAGACATTATAGATCGCACCATATCTAGTAAAGTACGATTCTGACGCTTGGACACACCATTTCGTTGTGGTGTTAGATGGCGTGAGTTGCGAAAACTATTCCGCATTGTTTCAAATGTAAACCAAACTCGTAACTCAAATATTCTCCTCCACGATCAGATTGTAGAAATTTTATTTTCTTGTTACGATGATTTTCCACTTCACTCTGAAATTCTTTGAACTTTTCAAATGTTTCAGATTTGTGTTTCATTAAGTAGATATACCCATATCTGCTCAAATCATCTGTGAAGGTGAGAAAATAACGATACGGCCAAGTGCCTCAACATTCATTGGACCACAAACATCGGTATGTATGATTTCCAACAAATCGCTTGCTCGCTCCATAGTTCCGGAGAACGGCGTTTTAGTCATCTTGCCCATGAGGCACGGTTCGCAAGTACCAAGTGATTCATAATCAAGTGATTCCAAAAGCCCATCAAGATGGAGTTTCTTCATGCTTTTACACCGATATGACCCAAACGGCAATTGCCACAAATAAGTTGCACTATCATTATCAACTCAGATCTTTTGGTTTCAACACTATGAATATGTGTATTACTACTATCGAGATTCAATAAAATAGACCACTCTTCAAGGGTGCATGACCATAAAAGATATTATTCATATAAATAGAACAACCATTATTCTCGACTTAAATGAATAACCGTCTCGCATCAAACAAGATCCAGATATAATGTTCATGCTCAACACCGGCACCAAATAACAATTATTTAGGTCTAAAACTAATCCCGATGGTAGATGTAGAGGTAGCGTGCCGACCGCGATCACATCGACTTTGGAACCATTTCCCACGCGCATCGTCACCTCGCCCTTAGCCAATCTTAGCTAAATCCGTAGTCCCCTGCTTTCGTGTTGCAAATATTAGCAATGTAACCCGATCAAATACCTGTGTACTACTGTGAGCATTAGTAAGGTACACATCAATAACATGTATATCACATATACCTTTGTTCACTTTGCCATCCTTCTTATCCGCCAAATACTTGGGGCAGTTCCGCTTCCAAAGGTCCACCGCTTAAGAGAAGCACTCTGGCCTCGTGCTTAGGTCCAGACTTGGGTTTCTTCTCTTGAGCAGCAAATTGTTTGTTGTTCTTCTTGAAGTTCCCCTTTCTTCTTCCCTTTTCCCTTTTTCTTGAAACTGGTGGTCTTGTTGACCATCAACACTTGATGCTCCTTTTTGATTTCTACCTCCGCGGCTTTTAGCATTGCGAAGAGCTCGGGAATAGTCTTGTCCATCCCTTGCATATTATAGTTCATCACGAAGCTCTTGTAGCTTGGTGGCGATGATTGAAGAATTTCATCAATGACACTATCATCGTGAAGATTAACTCCCGTTGAATCAAGTGATTATTATACCCAGACATTTTGAGTATGTGTTCACCGACGTAACTATTCTCCTCCATCTTGCAGCTATAGAACTTATTGGAGACTTCATATCTCTCAATCCGGCATTTGCTTGAAATATTAACTTCAACTCTGGAACATCTCATATGCTCCATGACGCTCAAAACGCCGTTGAAGGCCCGGTTCTAAGCCGTAAAGCATGGCACATCGAACTATCGAGTAGTCATCGACTTTGCTCGCAAGACGTTCTTAACGTCGTCGATTGCATCAAGCAGTTCTGTCACCCAGCGGTGCTTCCAGGACGTATTTTTCAGGCGGCAATGAGGATAATCCTCGTGTTACGGACCCGATCCATGTAATTGCTACCATCATCTTTCAACTTTGCTTTCTCAAGGAACGCATTAAAATTCAACGGAACAACATCACGAGCCATCTATCTACAGTAAACATAGACAAGCAAAATACTATCAGGTACTAAGTTCATGATAAATTTAAGTTCAATTAATCATATTACCTAAGAACTCCCACTTAGACAGACATCTCTCTAGTCATCTAAGTGATTACGTGATCCAAATCAACTAAACCATGTCCGATCATCACGTGAGATGGAGTAGTTTCAATGGTGGACATCACTATGTTGATCATATCTACTATATGATTCACGTTCGACCTTTCGGTCTCCGTGTTCGGAGGCCATATCTCAGATATGCTAGGCTCGTCAAGTTTAACCTGAGTATTCCGCGTGTGCAACTGTTTTGCACCCGTTGTATTTGAACATAGAGCCTATCACACCCGAACATCACGTGGTGTCTCAGCACGAAGAACTTTCGCAACGGTGCATACTCAGGGAGAACACTTCTTGATAATTTTAGTGAGAGATCATTTTAAAATGCTACCTTCAAAGCAAGATAAGATGCATAAATGATAAACATCACATGCAATCAATATAAGTGATATGATATGGCCATCATCATCTTGTGCTTGTGATCTCCATCTCCAAAGCACCGTCGTGATCACCATCGTCACTGGCACGACACCTTGATCTCCATCGTAGCATCGTTGTCGTCTCACCAATCTTATGCTTCTACGACTATCGCTACCACTTAGTGATAAAGTAAAGCATTACAGGGCGTTTGCATTTCATACAATAAAGCGACAACCATATGGCTCCTTCCAGTTGTCGGTAACTTCGGTTACAAAACATGATCATCTCATACAATAAAATATAGCATCACATCTTGACCATATCACATCACAACATGCCCTGCAAAAACAAGTTAGACGTCCTCTACTTTGTTGTTGCAAATTTTACGTGGCTGCTACGGGCTGAGCAAGAACAGTTCTTACCTACGCATTAAAACCACAACGATAGTTCGTCAAGTTAGTGCTGTTTTAACCTTCGCAAGGACCGGGCGTAGCCACACTCAGTTCAACTAAAGTGAGAGAGACAGACACCGGCCAGTCACCTTTAAGCACGAGTGCTCGCAACGGTGAAACCAGTCTCGCGTAAGCGTCTGGCGTAATGTCGGTCCGGGCCGCTTCATCTCACAATACCGCCCGAACCAAAGTATGACATGCTGGTAAGCGATGACTTGTATCGCCCACAACTCACTTGTGTTCTACTCGTGCATATGACATCTACGCATAAAACCAGGCTCGGATGCCACTGTTGGGGAACGTAGTAATTTCAAAAAATTTCCTACGCACACGCAAGAATGGTGATGGCATAGCAACGAGAGGGGAGAGTATTGTCCACGTACCCTCGTACACCGTAAGCGGAAGCATTATGACAACGCGGTTGATGTAGTCGTACGTCTTCACGATCCGACCGATCCAAGTACCGAACGTACGGCACCTCCGAGTTCAGCACACGATCAGCTCGATGACGCATCCCGGACTCCGATCCAGAAAGTGTCGAGGATGAGTTCCACAAGACGACGGCGTGGTGACGATGATGATGCTCTACCGGCGCAGGGCTTTGCCTAAACTCCACGACGATATGATCGAGGTGGAATATGGTGGAGGGGGGCACCGCACACGTCTAAGGAACGATCCGTAGATCAACTTGTGTGTCTATGGGGTGCCCCCTGCCCCCGTATATAAAGGAGCAAGGGGGAGGTGCGTCTGCCCTAGGAGGAGGCGGCTGAGGAGTCCTACTCCCACCGGGAGTAGGACTCCCTTCCTAGTTGGACTAGGACTTGGGGGAAGGAGGAGAGGGGAAAAGGAAAGGGGCGCCGCCTCCTTGTCCTATTCGGACTTGGGGGAGGCGCTGGATGCCCCTTGGTCCCTTCTCCACTTTCTCCACTAGGCCCACTAAGGCCCATTAGGTCACCGGGGGGTTCCGGTAACCTCCCCTGCATCTGCAAAATGCCGATTTCACCCTAACACTTCCGATGTCCAAACATAGGCTTCCAATATATCAATCTTTATGTCTCGACCATTTCGAGACTCCTCGTCATGTCCGTGATCACATCCGGGACTCCGAACAAACTTCGGTACATCAAAACTTATAAACTCATAATAAAACTGTCATCCTAACGTTAAGCGTGCGGACCCTACGAGTTCGAGAACTATGTAGACATGACCTAGAACTATTCTCGGTCAATAACCAATAGCGGAACCTGGATGCCCATATTGGTTCCTACATATTCTACGAAGATCTTTATCGGTCAAACCGCATAACGACATACGTTGTTCCCTTTGTCATCGGTATGTTACTTGCCCGAGATTGGATCGTCGGTATCCAATACCTAGTTCAATCTCGTTACCGGCAAGTCTCTTTACTCGTTCCGTAATACATCATCTCGCAACTAACTTATTAGTTGAAATGCTTGCAAGGCTTATGTGATGTGCATTACCGAGAGGGCCCAGAGATACCTCTCCGACAATCGGAGTGACAAATCCTAATATCGAAATACGCCAACCCAACATGTACCTTTGGAGACACCTGTAGTACTCCTTTATAATCACCCAGTTACGTTGTGACGTTTGGTAGCACCCAAAGTGTTCCTCCGGTAAACGGGAGTTGCATAATCTCATAGTTACAGGAACATGTATAGGTCATGAAGAAACCAATAGCAATATACTAAACGATCAAGTGCTAGGCTAACAGAATGGGTGATGTCAATCACATCATTCTCCTAATGATGTGATCCCATTAATCAAATAACAACACATATCTATGGTTAGGAAACATAACCATCTTTGATTAATGAGCTAGTCAAGTAGAGGCATACTAGTGACTATATGTTTGTCTATGTATTCACACATGTATCATGTTTCCGGTTAATACAATTCTAGCATAAATAATAAACATTTATCATGATATGAGGAAATAAATAATAACTTTATTATTGCCTCTAGGGCATATTTCCTTCATAACGGTCTATCCATCGTAAGGTGCTAGCGCTTCTGAAAGACTGTGTCTCGGTCATCCGTTTCTCAAACACCATGTAGTGCGAGAAATCCAACGGAGGCGATCGAGTCTTGTGGGGAAAAGTGCGCAAACCTCTGCAGAGTGTATAAACTAATCATGATTAGCCGCATCCCCGGTTATGGACATTTTGAGTATCTAGTACTTGGATTATCATGTGAATCTCATCACGTTACTTTAATTAATATTATTGGGTTTTAATGATGATTACTTTAATTGGGATTGAGGATGCTGTCAACCATTCTCAATGTTTAACAACCACCATGATAGTTAAATAAAGTTTTTTCCTTTGCAGTAGGGAAAAATTGGCTTCTTGCAAAAACATTATAACCATAGAGCTTTCCACCAGCCAAATATGCATGTAGTGATAGCCATATTTCAGCATTGCTCTACAGTGTGAATTTTCCAAAGACATTCAATGTAATCGACCTTTGTGGCTGCAACGCCTCGTGTTGTAGGATCTTACGACGAGTAAGTGATACGCTTAAGTTATTTATTTCTACACTCAACTTTGTCGTTGGTGTTGATGGGAATCCACAACCTTGTTACTTCCGCTATTTGGATTGAGGTAATGATATTTACGTTACTTTATACATGTGATTTACCTGTTATAAATCCTCGAGTATCGTGTGTGTGTCAAAGACATCTTGATCCGTGGATGACACTTAAGCACAGAGACTTGATCCATTCGGGTCGGGTCGCTACAAGATGGTATCAGAGCACATGTTGACTGTAGGACGTGACCCTAGAAACTGGCAAGCCCATAGGAAAAGATTTTCTCTATAACTTTCTTTTCAAAAAGGATCTTTTACCTCTCTTCTCTTCTGAGCTTATTCAAATATTCCCTTTTAGAGAGACTATACCCCTTTCCCCCTTTTGACCGCATGAAGATTCGGCTGATGAGACCACACCAAGAAGTACAAGATATCGGACAACTAAGACCACTTTGGAATAAAGATGATATTTAGCGTGCATTACAATGACGGAAACTACAACGGTGAAGACTCCGAAGACTAGGAGAATTTGAAGGCTTTGAATAATTTCCAGATTGGTATGACCTAGGAAGGCTTCTCTGATAGAGCTTGTCAGACTAAGGAAGTTGTCAATACCCGAGATCAGGCTGTATCGAAGAAAGATTGGAACATGGAGCATTAGAACTCAAAGTTTATGTCAAGGAAACCCTAAGACATGAGGTATCAATTATGGAAGGAAATCTCATGGCAGTAACATGGGCATAGATACGGCTGACCATGGTGTTATTGCCCGCTCATGCTTTTGTCACCGTGCGGAGTTAAGTATGCAGATACATGGAAGGATTGGATGGTAGAAGGCTGATGGAGCATCTGTCAGCAAAAGATGCAGTTTTAAATCTTAGCTGGTGTATCACCAGTATCCGGAGTATTACATCAAGAAGTTTAAGATGGATATGCAGGAAGCTATATTTTACAAGGAGGCAAATTCGTGAAGCACTCTGAACCAGAAGCTGAAAGTAGCCAAGCTGGAGGAGCTAAACCTCAAGATACCGGAGATTTGTCAGGAACTAAAGATAGTAGAACCATGGCTCATGCCAAGGATGTTGAAACCCAGAAGTTTGAAACGCAACTCCAGAATATTAAAGGACATCATAGAAACCTTGCGTTAATAGAGATGATCTGGCAAAAGAACTTGAGAAGGACAATCACGATCGGAAGAAAGCCATCGGAGACATGAACAAGACTTGAAGACTTTGACGACTTTGAAGATTTATTGACCTTTAGAAGACCAAACCCCGTTATACCTACGTTAGATGCGACGATTGTGAGCTGTCATTTGTTTGATGTTTTTCTGACAGCCACAATAAAACCTATCTTTTCAAAACTATTGTTTGTATTGTGTGTATCCCTCTCTATCTCTCCTACCCCACCCCAAACTCATGGACCCAATAGGGGATGTATGGAGACGAACCCATGTTCTCTGGACCGATGAGTCAATTGGAGACGGACCGATGGATTCAGAACATGGAAGATCATATGAAGAATAACCCTATAGCCGGAAAGGATATATGGCCCAACATGCTCTTCAATGCTTTGAAAGAGGTGCTGCTATTTGGTGGAGGATGTACCAAAACATCAATGTGGCAAGGAGTAACCACTTGGAAGGAATTTAAGTTGACTTTGCCAAAGTCTCGTCTTGTGTCCCAGAAATTGAAGCCTGATGGAAGTGATATGAAGAAACCATGTGCATGCAAGATTTGTGGAGAAATAGGACACAACCATAAAGAAAACAAGGACGAATACCCTCATAAGTGGGGGATTACCAAAGGAGTTAGCCGAGGATCTCAGGGAACTTCGGTTGGAGATTGTTCCCAAAGGTTTTGTTGCAGCAATGGAAGTTCAGTCTACATTGTTGGGAAAGATCCATGAAGCTCGGAAGGATGACAAAGAGATTGCTGAGGTAAAAGAGAGGATGAGCAAAGGAAAGGCCAAAGGTTTTCGTAAGGATGAGCACGACACCTTATGGTTAGAGGACCGTGTATATGTGCCCAATAATGCAAAAGATCAGGAAGTTAATACTTCAGGAGGCTCATGACTCACCATACCCGATTCGCCCTGGAAACACCAAGATGTATTTGGATTTGAAGGAGCGTTTCTGGTGGACTGGTATGAAGAAGGATATTGCAGAGTATGTAGTCGTAGGTGATGTATGCCAGAAAGTAAAGGCAGAGCATCAGAAGCCAGTCGGATTACTACAGCCTATGCCGATACCCGAATGGAAGCAGGATAAGCTTGGCATGGATTTCATTACCGGATTTCCCGTAACTGATCGGGATATGATTCTATCTCGGTAGTAGTTGATTCGCTTGACCAAAGTGGCTCACTTTATCCCAAAGTGAAACCACCTATACAAGTGAGAAGATGGCCAAGATATATTTGACCAGGATCGTATGTCTCGCATGGAGTTCAAGACCATCAGACGTATGCAGGAACACAGCTTTACCTCAAAGTTTTGGAATCAATGCACCAGACTTTGGGTACTAGGCTAGAGTTCAGTACAACCTTTCATCCGCAGACAGATGGATAAATCGAGAGAGTCAATCAGATTCTGGAGGACATGTTGAGAGCGTGTGCGCTAGATTATGGATCTAGTAGTGATGATAATCTACCTTACGCGGAGTTCTCATACAACAACAGTTACCCAACCAGTTTGAAGATGGCCCCTTTTTAAGCTTTGTATGGGAGAAGGAGCCGCATACACGTTGATGTAGGATGAAGTTGGAGACCGCCGCTTGTTTGGACCAAATGTGATCAAGGAGTCAAGAGAATGTTAAGTTGATTCGAGATAGATCAAGGCAGCTCAGTCCAGTGGAAGAGTTATGTAGACTCAAAATGCAAGGAGGTAGTCTATGAAATTGGAGACAGAGCATGTCTTCATGTGTCCCTCTGTGAGGAGTTAAACGATTTGGAATTAAGGAAAGTTAGCCGAGATTTGTAGGACCATACCGAGTTTTGGAGCGTATGGGAGAAGTGGCCAACAAGTTGGAGTCACCGAAGGACTGTCAGAGTTCATTATGCGTTTCACGCTTTCCCGATTGAAGAAGTGCCATGCAGAGATGGCCAATATTCCCTTGTAAGGACACTTGACCCCTGGAAAGGATAATGATGTTCCACAGAGTGGACTTCATAAGTACGAGTTTTATCTCGATATGTTGGATACACCAAGAATATGAAGTACTATTGGATATAAAGGCGGTATGATGTTGGTAATATGGAGCAATTGTAACTCCATGATGAGTCTGAGTAATCACGTCCTAGTTTGGTGCCAATATAAGGAAGGAAGACAGTACAATTGGATGGATTTAAGAATACTAGGAAGTTGGGAGTTAGAATAATGATCAGAAGCCCGAGGATAAGTTCAAGGACTACAAGTGATGAGATGGGCCATAACCCACAGGCCCCAGGACCCGCCAAGAAGCAAGCACATTCTTGCTGAAGGAAAAACCCTGGAAGAAGGTTACGATTTTATCAACCGACGATTCTATAGGAGTTTACGCAAACGGGAGAATTGTTAAGAAACGATAGATGTTTTGTTTGGCTTGCAGAATCAATAGATTATCCGAACTCGGTTCGTCGACAAGAGAAATTCTGCAATGCTTGTGAGGATGACCGAGTGTTAGAATGCGAGATTCGCTAAACCATGTACAAGGTAATGATTTGGGTGTGGGATGGATTGATCACCATACCGACTTACTCTTATTATTCGCGTTGCTATATGGGATGGTAAATCTGAGTGACTTACCTATAGTAGAGAGACGATGATCAAAGCCTTGTTTAAACCTTAGAATGGTATAGGTGTTTTTTCCCTTGTACACGGACGTTGTTGCCAACCGTAGGTTATACGGTGAGGTTCAACCTGCACTCCATTTCCTGCAGGACAAACCATAAATTGTTGACCACCATGAGATATCGATAGTTGTTTAGTATTGGTGCCAGACCTATCAGCTATGAAGACCCAATCTCGGAATAACCTTACCAAGAGGAAAGGACAAAAGAATTGAGGAAAAGGTTATGCCACTACCGGAAGAGCCCAGAGAAGGAATTATCCTTACGATTCGAGAAGACCGACATCATCAAGAATAAGGATGGAGTATATGAGTTTTGATGGAACCGTAATAATGCTTCTAAGGGTGGTAGCAACCGAGACCCCCTGATGATCGATGGATTTGAGAAGACCCCAAACCTAACCTATTTCTTTCTAGCCTCTTTGAATCTCGAGGACAAGATTCATTTTAAGGGTGGTAGGTTTGTAACATCCCAAAATTCTAAATTTTGTACTGTTATAATAAATAGATAGATTTGATTGATTGTTTGATTGTTGTGTGATTGATTGAGTGAAATTCGAAACTTTTGAAAGTTAAATGAGAGGGAATAAAAGGACTTTCCCAAACTTTCATTTTGCATTCGTGATCTCCGCGAATTCAAATTCTTTTCACCACAAAACCACGGAGAGAAGATGACATGACTTCTTCCATTTATTTAAATGACAAGGGTGTTGAAAATATTTGAATTTCATTTGGAAAATATTTCCAACCCAGGAACTTTATGCAACTCAATGATTTTCACGAGCGAAGATAAAATGACTTCTTCAAAACATATGAAATATGAGTTGGGAGTTTCAAATAATTAAATTCAAAGTTCTTTTGAATTTATTTTCAATTTGGAGTTATTGAGTTTTATTCAAATTATTTTTCTCCAAAAATAAAATATATGGAAAATAGGGTAACATGATTCCCTACATCAGAAAATTGGAGAGAAATTAGTTTGAAGTCATTTTGGTATTTTTAAAATGATTTTCAGTGGAATTTATTAGAGCAGTAGCACTGTTTGAATTATTTGATGCAATAAAAATGTTCATGTTGTAGGAAATAATTTTTTGAAAATTTTGATATATAATATGCCTATATATCATTTTTAGTATTTGTGGTCTTTTTTACTTTTATGCATGCATTGTTTTAAAAAAATCTCTCTCACTTAATCGGGCTGCCCACTTAGCTAGCCAGTGCAGCCTTGACCAAGATGCGCCGTCCCCGAGCTCCCGCAGGAGACCCGCCGCCGCACGACTCCGGCCACCGCCGTGTCCGCCCCGGCCTCCCCTTGCCCCTCCTCCACGCCACACACTCCTCCTCCGCCTTTAAAAGGCCAGGCCGCTGCCCCCACTCTCCTCTTTTCTCCCCTGCTGCCACGGATTCGCCACCACCGCCAGCTCTGCCGCCGCTTCACCGCGCCCCTCGACGCCGACGCCGTGTTGGACTCGCCTCGATGCGCCGCCCCTTCCCCGCTACTCCGCCGTCGCCGCCGAGCCCCGGAGCCACCGCCCCGTCCCCGTCCGAAGCCGCCACCGCCGTCTTCCGAACTCCGGCGATCACCGCGGTAACCGCCGCCTCCCTCGCCCTTGGATCTGGATCCAACGATCCAGATTCTTTTGTTTTTTTCTTCTTCTTTGTTTTATTTAGAGAACGTTCGCTGGTTAGGTATAGAAAATGAACGTTCGCTTTCTAGTTTTCTCTTTTTCTGTTATTTTCGGCCAGGGACCTGTTTGTGATTAGTTTGTTTACAGATTAGTCCCTGTACTGTAAAAAATCACTACTTTCTGCAAATTTAAAATTTAAAATTTATGTTTACAGATTTGTTTACAGATTAGTTTGTTATTTTCTCTTTTTTTTGAAAGTTTAAAATTTGATTTTCAAACAGATTTGAATTTGAATCTTCTTTTGATCGTAACTTGAGTTTCGTAACTCTGATTTTGTTGATTCTTTTTGCAAATCGATGCTCTTGACTTAAACTTTGTGATAAGGCCAAATTCACATAGTTTTTGTACTGTTAGAAATTGTTTTATGCTGCAAGAGTAATTTGATTTGGTTTTGATGTTTTCCGAATCGTCTTCTTCGTTCTTTCCGATCTTTTGAGTGATTGCTTATGTGTGGTTACTATTGCTTGCTTACGATAGATTGACCGGAGTGTGACGAGTAGAACTATCAAGAGTTTTGAGTGCAAACCATTTTCGTCAACATTGCAGGCAAGTAACACTTTGATCATACCTCTTTACTACCCAGTTTTATTGCATTAGATCAATCCTCAAACATTGCATGATTAGGATCTAATTAATTGTGGGTTTTGGGAAGTAGATGAGGTAGTACCTATTACCTGTTTTATTATCAAACCCTTGGGAGTTACTTCTACGCTTGCTTATTATGCCATGCTATGCTAGTAGACGTGGATTGGGTGAGTGTATCCATGACAGATGTGAGATTGTTATTTAATGGTTTACTTAAGGTGGCAACTTAAACACACATCTGGGTGGATTGAGGTACCTGGGTATTCCAGGATTGCCTGATTTTTTTGGACCGCCACCCAGGATCAAAGGGATCATGAGATTATTCATACTAGAAACTTCCGTGTGCAGCCACAAGCTATTATGGGCTCTAGCATAGTTGATTAAGTCGTGCGAACTCTTACAGGGTAGACTAGCAGACGTAGGGGAAAGTAGGTGTAACGGTCTATCCATCGTAAGGTGCTAGCGCTTATGAAAGACTGTGTCTCGGTCATCCGTTTCTCAAACACCATGAAAAGTAGAAATCCAACGGAGGCGATCGAGTCTTGTGGGGAAAAGTGCGCAAACCTCTGCAGAGTGTATAAACTAATCATGATTAGCCGTTTCCCCGGTTATGGACGTTTTGAGTATCTAGTACTTGGATTATCATGTGAATCTCATCATGTTACTTTAATTAATTTTTTTGGGTTTTAATGATGATTACTTTAATTGGGATTGAGGATGCTGTCAACCATTCTCAATGTTTAACAACCACCATGATAGTTAAATAAAGTTTTTTCCTTTGCAGTAGGGAAAAATTGGCTTCTCGCAAAAACATTATAACCATAGAGCTTTCCACCAGCCAAATATGCATGTAGTGATAGCCATATTTCAGCATTGCTCTCATACAGTGAATTTGCCAAAGACATTCAATGTACTGACCCTTTGTGGCTGCAACGTATCATGTTGTAGGATCTTACGACGAGTAAGTGATACGTTAGGGTTACGATTTCTACACTCAGCTTTGCCGTTGGTGTTGATGGGAATCCACAACCTTGTTACTTCCGCTATTTGGATTGAGGTAATAGTATTTACATTACTTTATACATGTGATTTACCTCTGTTATAAATCCTCGAGTACTGTGTGTGTGTCAGCATACCGATCCAGGGATGACACTTAAGCACAGAGACTTGATCCATTCGGGTTGGGTCGCTACAGCCTTGTGTACTATCAAACGTCACAACGTAACTGGGTGATTACAAACATGCTCTACAAGTATCTCCGAAGGTGTTTGTTGGGTTGTCATAGATCGAGTTTAGGATTTGTCACTCCGAGTATCGGAGAGGTATCTCGGGGCCCCCTCGGAAATGCACATCATGATAAGCCTTGTAAGCAATGTGATTAATGAGTTAGTTGTGGGATGATGCATTATAGGACGAGTAAAGAGACTTGCCGGTAACGAGATTGAACTAGGTATGAAGATACCGATGATCGAATCTCGGGCAAGTAACATACCGAGGACGAAGGGAATTACGTATTTTTTCATTACGGTTTGGCTGATAAATATCTTTGTAGAATATGTAGGAACCAATATGAGCATCCAGGTTCCGCTGTTGGTTATTGACCAAAGAGGTGTCTCGGTCATGTCTACATAGTTCGCGAATCCGTAGGGTCCGCACGCTTAACGTTCGATGATGATTTGTATTATATGAGTTATGTGATCTGGTGACCGGATGTTGTTCGGAGTCCTGGATGAGATCACAGACATGACAAGGAGTCTCAAAATGGTCGAGAGGTAAAGATTGATATATTGGATGATAGTATTCGGACGCCAGAAGTGTTTCGGATTGTATCAGGTACATATCGGAGTACCGGGGGCGGGGGGTTGACGGAACCCCCCGATGATATGGGCCATAGGAGGGAGGAAAACTAGCCCACATAGGGGTGGAGCCCCCCAAGGGAGGATTCCAAATTGGACCAGAGGAGGGGGCGGCGCCCCCTTTCCTTCTCCCTCTCTCTCCTTCCCCCTTTCCCCCTCCGATAAAAGGAAGGGGGGGGGGGGACGAATCCTACTAGGAGCCCAAGTAGGACTCCTCGTACTTGGGGCGTGCCTACGGCAGGCCTCCTCCCCTCTCCCTTCTTTATATACGAGGGTGGGGGAGCCTCTAACACACATAAATTGTTCCAAGCCGTGTGTGGCGCCCCCTCACAGTTTACGCCTCCAGTCATATTCACGTAGTTCTTAGGCGAAGCCCTGCACGGATCACTTCACCATCACCGTCACCACCCTGTCGTGCCGAGGAACTCTCCCACGACACTTTACTGGATCAAGAGTTCGAGGGACGTTATCGAGCTGAACGTGTGTAGAACTCGGAGGTGTCGTACGTTTGGTGCTTGATCGGTTGGATCGAGAAGACGTTCGACTACATCAACCGCGTTAAGCTAACGCTTCTGCTTTCGGTCTACGAGGGTACGTGGACACACTCTCCCCCTCTCATTGTTATGCATCTCCTAGATAGATCTTGCATGAGCGTAGGATTTTTTAGAAATTGCATACTACGTTCCCCAACAATACATGTGCGAATACATAAACAAACACTGTGTCCCTAGTAAGCTTCTACTAGACTAGCTCGTTGATCAAACATGGTTAAGGTTTCCTAACCATTTACATGAATTTTTATTTGATAACGAGATCACATCATTAGGAGAATGACATGATGGACAAGACCCATCTATAAGCTTAGCATAATGATCGTTTAGTTTTCTTGCTATTGCTTTCTTCATGTCAAATACATATTACTTCGACAATCAGATTATGCAACTCCGGGATACCGGAGGAATGCCTTGTGTGCTATCAAACGTCACAATGTAACTGGGTGATTATAAAGATGCTCTACAAGTATCTCCAAAGGTGTTTGTTGAATTGGCATAGATCGAGATTAGGATTTGTCACTCCGAGTATTGGAGAGGTATCTCTGGGCCCTCTCGGTAATACACATCATAAGATTGCAAGCAAATGACTAAGGCGTTTAGTCTTGAGGTGATGTATTATGGAACGAGTAAAGGGACTTGCCGGTAACGAGATTGAACTAGGTATAAAGATACCGACGACCAAATCTCGGGCAAGTAACATACCAATAGACAAAGGGAATAACGTATGTTGTCATAACGGTTCGACCGATAAATATCTTCGTAGAATATGTAGGAGCCAATATGGGCATCCAATTTCTGCTATTGGTTATTGACCAGAGAGGTGTTTCGGTCATGTCTACATAGTTCTCGAACCCGTAGGGTCCGCACGCTTAACATTCGATGACGATATTATATTATACGAGTTATGTGATTTGGTGACCGAATGTTGTTTGTAGTCCGGATGAGATCACAGACATGACGAGGAGTCTCGAAATGGACGAGAGGTAAAGGCTGATATATAGGACGATACTATTCGGACACCAGAAGTGTTCCGGGGGGTACCGGGTACATATCGGGTCACCGGAAGGTGTTCCGGGCACCCCCGGCAAAAGATATGGGACTTATGGGCCAGGAGGGGAAAGGCACCAGCCACAAGGGGCTGGTGCGCCCCCCATATGGGCCAAACTAGAGGAGAAGGAAAGAGGGGAAGGGAAAACGAAAGGGGGGATTTGGCCTCCCCCTTCCTTCCCTCCTCCCTCCTCTTTCCTTCCCCCTCCAGTAAATAAGGAAGGGGGCACCGGCCTAGGAGGAACCCAAGTAGTATTCGGTCCTACTTGGGGCGCCTCCTAGCCTCTCCTCTCTTTATCCCACCTATATATATATGTGGGGGGGGGGGGGCCCTTGCACACACCAGACAACATTTGCCGTGGGCGGCGCCCCCGTCCACCGTTTACTCCTTCGATCATATTTTCGTAGTGCTTAGGAGAAGCCTGCGGAGATCACTTCACCATAACCTTCACCATGTCGTCGTGCTGCCGGAACTCATCTACTACCTCCCCGTCTTGCTGGATCAAGAAGGTGGAGGATGTCACCGGGCTGAACGTGTGCAGAATGCGGAGGTGTCGTGCGTACGGTACTAGATCGATTGGAGCACGAAGAAAGTTCGACTACATCAACCGCGCTGTGAAACGCTTCCGCTTACGGTCTACGAGGGTACATAGAAACACTCTCCCCTTCGTTGCTATGCATCTCCATGGATAAATCATTGCGTGTGCGTAGAAATTTTTTGTTTTCCATGCAACGATTCCCAACAGTAGCCGCTCCAACACAGGTCCGTTTCCTCCATTTTGTGGTACGCCACACCCCTCCCGATCAACAGGACCCCATTTCGACCGTAGGCACTCCAACAGAAGTTCGTTTCCTCCGTTTTGCGGTACGCCAGACCCTTCCTGATGAACCGACCCCATTTCGATCGTATGCAGTCGAACAGAAGGCCTGTTTCCTCCGTTCTGCGGTACGCCAGACCTTGTTTCGGCTATTTCGTCCAAGCCAGTTGGCTCCCGATGAACACGACATATTCCATTGCCTCCCGATGAACATGACGCATTTTTTTGCCTCCCAATGAACATGACACAGTTTCTCCGTTCCGACCTAGCCGGCTGGCTTCCGATGAACAGGATGCCGTTGCTGCCGTCCGTTGCCTCTCCATGTACACGAGCCCTGGCCATACGTATGCGCGAGTACGCGTTTGAGACCCCGCCCGTATGTACATACGTGGTGTATTTTTTGGCATTTGGCTGTACGTATGTGTACATGGTTTTGACTGGACTGCCTAAACTCATACCGCTCCTTACTCAGCCACGGTTCATCATGGCAGACAGACCGATCGACTGGTATGTACACACACAACGCTACGTACGCTTCGACCGGGTGGGTCCCAGCTATCAGGGATGGCAAGGAGGCACTTCCTTGCGTGTGAATATATAGCTGGCGGGTCCCAGCGGTCAGGGGCGGAATCATATATTTTTTGCCCATATTAAGGAGGCACTTGCGTGCAAAGATGTTGTTGGTGGGTCCCAGCTGTTAGGGGTAGGCATAAGGAGGCACTTCCTTCCTTGCGAAGATATACGTGGTGGGTCCCAGCTTTCAAGGGGAGGAATAATTTTATTTTCGTGTAATAAGGAGGCAGTTGCATGCGTGTGCTACTTCTTGAGCTTGCATTGGTTTTTCCTTGAAGAGGAAATGGTGATGTAGCAAAGTAGAGATAAGTATTTCCATCAGTTAGAGAACCAAGGTATCAATCCAGTAGGAGACAACGCACAAATCACCAATACCTGCACAAACAATCAAACAACTTGCACCCAACGTGATAAAGGGGTTGTCAATCCCTTCATGTTTACTTGCAAAAGTGAGATCTGATAGAGATAGATGAAACTAAACAAACGATAAAGAAAATATTTCTCGGCTTTTGGTTTATAGATCGGAAAGTAAAAGATTGCAAAATAGTAGATCGGAAACTTATATGATCGAAACTAGACCTGGGGGCCATAGGTTTCACTAGAGGCTTCTCTCAAGATAGCAAATAATACGGTGGGTGAACAAATTACTGTCGAGCAATTGATAGAAAAGCGCAAAGTTATGACGATATCTAAGGCAATGATTCTGAAATATAGGCATCACGTCCGTGTCAAGTAGACCAAAATGATTCTGCATCTACTACTATTACTCCACACATCGACCGACTCCTACGTTCATCTAGAGTATTAAGTTCATGAAGAACTGAGTAACGCATTAAGTAAGATGACATGATGTAGAAGAATAAACTCAAGCAATATGATGTAAACCCCATCTTTTTATCCTCGATGGTAACAATACAATATGTGCCTTGCTGCCCCTACTATCACTGGGAAAGGACACCACAAGATTGAACCCAAAGCTAAGCACTTCTCCATTGCAAGAAAAACCAATCTAGTTGGCCAAACCAAACCGATAGTTCGAAGAGAATTACAAAGATATCAAATCATGCATAAAAGAACTCAAAGAAGATTCAAATAATAATCATAGATAAGCTGATCATAAATCCACAATTCATCAGATCTCGACAAACACACTGCAAAAGAAGATTACATCGGATAGATCTCCAAGAACATCGAGGAGAACATGGTATTGAGAATCAAAGAGAGAGAAGAAGCCATCTAGCTACTAGCTATGGACCCATAGGTCTGTGGTAAACTACTCAAGCTTCATCGGAAGGGCAATAGAGTTGATGTAGATGCCCTCCATGATCGAATCCCCCTCCGGCAGGATGCCGGAAAAGGCCCCAAGATGGCATCTCACGGGAATAGAAGGTTGCAGCGGTGGAAAAGTGTTTTCGTGGATACTTATGGTGGTTTGGGAATATATGTGAATATATAGGCCGAAGAATTAGGTCAGGGGAGTCATGAGGGGCCTACAAGGCAGGGGGCGTGCCCTCCCTCCTTGTGGCCGCCTCGTGGCTCTTCCGACTTGATCTCCAACTCTCTGGGGTGTATTCTGGTCCAAGAAAAATCATCGCGAAGGTTTTATTCCGTCTGGACTCCGTTTGGTATTCCTTTTCTGCGAAACTAAAAAACAAGGAAAAAATAGAAACTGGCACTGGACTCTAGGTTAATAGGCTAGTCCCAAAAATAATATAAAATAACATATTAATGCATATAAAACATCCAAAACAGATAATATAATAGCATGGTACAATCAAAAATTATAGATACGTTGGATACGTATCAGGGTGCGTCCATGGACCTGGTGCGCCCCCACTGTCAGCCTCTCCACGTACAGTCCTCTTCCGATGACTCTTGTTTGTTGACCAAGCTGGGCTGAGCGCACCAAGGCGGTGGACGACGGCGAGGCACCGGATGGCAACGAGCTGGTGATGGGAAGACGCGGCAGTGGAGTCGCACACGGAGAGGTGTACGAGTGTTAACTAGTTCTAGTGCGGCGTGTTTTGCAGTCGGCGGAGAATAACAGGTGGTGTGGAGGGGTGGAGGGATGGCTTGGTCGGCGGTGGGGTAGCACTTCGCAGGTAAGTGTGCTAAGCAGAGCTGCTAGCAGTCGGAGGCGGGAGCAGGTGCTCCCGGCGGTGCTGGAGGAAGAAGACGAGAGATTGAAGATGAATGCCGGTCGTTGGATGTAAATCCAACGGCTATCAATGTCAGAATAATTTGTTGACTAAGTTGACAATGTCTTGCGTTGGCTTCGACCTATTGGCCCACATTTCAGCCTCCAAAAATGTCGCACATATTAAACTCATTTTTTTAGAATTTACAGTCCATTCGCTGCGCTGGGTGAACAAATAATGTAGCGTCTATGCGGCCCATTTATTTTTTTCTAAATAAACCACAGCCCATTTGCACTTTCTAGAAACACATGAATTTACTGGCCTGGATGAACAAATAATGTAGCCTCCATGCGGCCCATTCATTTTTTCCGAAAAAATTACAGCCCATTTGCATTTTCTCAAAATACATGATTTTGCTGGGCTGGTTCTAATTATAATGTTGGGTTGGCGCTACAATGTTATCAAAAACTAAACAGGGGCTGAGCATTTTGTTATACATGTACTTAAATAATAAGTGCTTTATTTACATTGGTGCTTAAATCTTACCAAGCTTTTGTACACAATCACCTGTATTTTCGTTGACCTTAAGTAAAAAAACAGGATTTTATTGTTAAACATTTATTTTTATAAGTTCATAATATATGGGATATTTTTTCTTATATATGTAAGTATCTGTTAAATATATGATGATAATAACAATAATATATAATAACATATAAAATAACATAAATATATATAATATAGTTAGAAGGGAAACATAAGTTGGACCTAGCGTTCCTATTCTTATATAGAAAAATAGAACAGACCTCTGCGTTTTCTTCAAAACAATACATAAGTTGGGCTGCAGATGTTTAAGAACAAATAAAACCTAGGATGGGAGGGCCATAGTCCGGTCGATACATGACGGCCCTCAAACAAATACAAACCGGCATGTCTTGTGCTGCACATGTTAAAAAAGAAAGCCTAGAATGGGCAACCCACAACCCAGCTGATACTTGTTGGCCCACTGATAATAAATGATACATGCCAGCTCCCCGATGACTAGCTTCGTTGTAAATTTATCTCCTTTAGTAACTACATTGACAAACCCGTGGCCCCCAACGTCAGTATAGCATTAGGAGGAAGTATTTTTCAATGAGGCACTTGCCTGCGTACGACCACGGACTTGGTTGGTCCATAGACGTGCTACAGTAGTGATAAATGTTGTGCCTAATTTCTAGCGAAAGTACTGGAGTAGCTAATACGTCTCCAATGTATCTATAATTTATGAAGTATTCATGCTGTTATATTATCATTCTTGAATGTTTTACAATCATTTTATAGCAACTTTATATCATTTTTGGGACTAACTTATTGACCTAGTGCCCAAAGTGCGATTGTTTTTTTGCTTGTTTTTACATCACATGAAATCAATATCAAATGGAGTCCAAACACATAAAACTTTTTGTGGATTTTTAAGGACAAGAAGACATCCGATTGGGCTAGAGAAGCACACAGGGGGTGCCTGAGGCACAACCCACCAGTGCGCCTGAGGGGCCAGTGCGCCAGTGGGTTGTGCCCACCTCGGTGGCCTCCCGCACGCCCTCTTTTTCCTATAAATTCCCAAATATTCCAAAAACCCTCGGGGTAACCCTAGATCAGAAGTTCCGCCGCCACAAGCCTCTATATCCACGAAAACCAATCTAGGCCCTGTTCCGGCACCCTGCCGAAGGGAGAATCATCACCGGTGGCCATCTTCATCATCCCGGCGGCTACCATGTTGAGGAGAGAGTATTCCACCCTCGGGACTGAGGGTTTGTACCAGTAGCTATGTGTTTAATCTTTCTCTCTCGTGTTCTTCAGATGTCACGATCTTGATGTATCACGAGCTTTGTTAATATAGTCAGATCATATGGTGTTTTCCCCTCTCTATCTTGTTGTGATCAATTGAGTTTTCCCTTTGAGATTTTTTATCGGATTGAATACTTTTATGGATTTGAGAACACTTGATATATGTCTTGCAAATGAATACTCGTGGTGACAATGGGGTATCATATTGATTCACTTGATGTATGTTTTGGCACTCAACTCACGGATTCCCAGGTGACATTGGGGTAATCAACGCATAGGGGTTGATGCACGTTCTTGTCTTTGTTTCTCCGGTAGAAATTTTGGGGCACTCTTTGAGGTTCTTTGTGTTGGATTGAGTATTATGAATCTGAAATTATTTGGTGTTATTTTAGTACGAACTCTTGGATAGATCAATCGGAAAGAATAGCTTCGAGGTGGTTTCGTACCCTACAAATAATTACTTCTTATGTTCTCCGCTAGATAGGAACTTTGGAGTGATTCTTCGTTCCACTTTGGGGGGTGGTTATATGATCCAATTATATTAGCACTGTTGAGAGATTGCACTAGCGAAAGTGCGGACCCTAGGCCTCATTTTCAAGCATTGCAATACCATTTTTTTGCCCGTTTACTATTTGTTACCTTGCTGTTTTTATTTATTCAGATTATAAAAATATATTTCTACCAGCAATATTACACTTTTATCACCATCGCTTCGCCGAAGTAGTGCACCTATACAATTTGCCATTGTATTGGGTGTGTTGGGGACACAAGAGATTACTTGTATTTGGTTGCAGGGTCGTTTGAGAGAGACTATCTTCATTCTAAACCTCCCATGGATTGATAAACCTTAGGCCATCCACTTGAGAGAAAATTGCTACTATCCTACAAAACTCTGCGCTTGGAGGCCAAACACGTGTCTACAAGAATAAAGTTGCGTAGTAGACATCAAGCTCTTTTCTGGCGCTGTTGCCGGGGAGGTGAGTGCTTGAAGGTATATCTTTAGATCTTGTAATCGAATCTTTTAGTTTCTTGTTTATCACTAGTTTGGTTTATAAAAGAAAACTACAAAAAATGGAATTGAGGTTGCATCATATTATTGATCATCTTTATAATATCTTTCTTGAAAATGATGGATCGGGAAATTGTGCTCAATTGCTAGAAGAAGAAGTCAATAAAATGTTTGGCACAAAATATTTGAATGATGAGCATGATTGCAATGTTGTTAGTATGAATTCCTTGAATATCCAAAATGCTAAGATTGTTGCACTAGTCATGAGAAAATTTGCGGAGTGAATTGGGAGTGCAATTGCACACCAAAAATGGAAGATAGATTTTGTAAGAGGCATAAATATTTAGAAACGAAAAATTTGCAAGAGAGGCTAGATGATTGTGCTGAAAGATTTAATTTTTTGCCATCCTTGTGAACTTTGCAATGAACGTGGTCATTTAAATCTCCAATACAAATTCTTTCATGATCAAATCGTGTCCAAAAATAGTGATAACTTGATTACCCTTGAGCATAATAAAGAGCTTAGTCTTCTTTTGGGGTATGAAGAAATGAAGCGTATAACTGTGGGTATTCCAAAATTTAATCTCAAGAGTTTTCTTGGTTTTGATCTAGAGGAAATTTATATGTTTTGTGCGGTAAATTGCATTGAGAATCCTTATATTGCCAACTATCTAAAGTCAAGAAAACAAATAGAATATGAAGAGAGTACTAATGAAAGGGAAAATATTTCCCAATACCCTCCTAGTGTTTATTATGATGAATCAGGTAACGAGGAGGAGCTTCCTATCCAACCAATCTCATTAATAAGAAGCTTGAAATGATTAATTAAACCCACACATGATGTGGTGAAGAAGAAGAAAAGAAGAAATAGCAGAGGTAAAAAGGTATCTCTCCCAGATAATGTTGCTCCTATTATTGTTGTGCCTCATGAAAATGAATAAAAAATAATTATGGAAGATGATGCACTTGATAATGATATTGATTCTATGTCTCATGGCACAATGACCGAGAGCAATATTGCTGATGATTTTGTTATGCCTATTGCTTGTTGTGATGACTATGATTGGGAAGATAATGATACTTATAATCTTGGAAATCTTTTTGGCACCAACTTGGGAAATTATGATGATAGCAATTTTTATACCGTTGGTGCTATTCATACTATTAATGATGAGAGTGATTATGCTTATGATATGCCAAGACACAAGCTTGGGGATGCTATGTTTGATGATAATGACATGTTTGAGAACTTATTTGCTGCAATTAATGTTTGTCCCAAGCTTGGGGATGATATGCTTAATGAAGATGATCATTTTAGCCCCCCTACTTCGAATGATCAAATTTGCTATGATGATTGCATGCCTTCTATCTATGATGAGAACAAAGTTGCTACTTATGATGATTATTGTGATGATACTTTTGTTATAAAAAGTAGTGATAATTATTGTCATAATTTTGAATATCCTTTTACTGAACATTACTCTTTTAATGTGGAAACAATTTTTAGTATTCGAGTTTCATATGATGCTCCCACTATTGTGAATGAGAATAAAATTGCTTATATGGAGAGTAATATATTTTCTATACTTTTGGATCATGAAAAGAATGCTTATGTGATGGTTATATTGATGAATCCATTCATGATGCCACTGAAAATTATTATGATAGAGGAACTTATGATTCATGATGCTCTTGTTATGTTTCAATCCTTATCTTTTATGCGAGCATCATTGCACTCATCATGCCTGGCTAAAAGGCATTAAAGAAAAGCGCTTGTTGGGAGATTACCCAACACTTTTACCCACTGTTTTTGTGTGTTCACATGATTACACTACTGTATTAATCATGTTTTATTGCTTTTGTTTCAATGAAGTGCCAAGTAAAGCCTTTGGGATAGTGTGGATGATAGTTGACTTGATTCTGTCCAAAAACAGAAACTTTTGCGCTCAGTCCAGGAATTTTGACAATTCACTGGAACATGATTTTGATCTGAATTTTCTACAGGTGATATATATACAAATTTCCCAGGTTTTCCTATTTTTCACAATTTTTTGAGCAACATAAGTATGGTAGTTATCTAGATCATTACAGACTGTTCTGTTTTTGACAGATTCTGTTTTCAATGCATAGATTCCTTGTTTTCTAGTTTCTATGGCTTATATTTCTCAATATAAATTGTGGAAATGATATGCTACAGTAGGCATTGTGTGGAAACAATTATGAATCTTGTCTTTGACAGTACCAAAGTGAAATGGTTTGCTCTTTATCATACTAACTGCTACCTCTTGAGCATGCGTTGGTTTTCGCTTGAAGAGGAAAAGGTGATGCAGCAAAGTAGCATAAGTATTTCCCTCAGTTTTTGAGAACCAAGGTATCAATCCAGTAGGAGGCCACACGCAAGTGCCTCGTACCTATACAAACAAATAAGAACCTTGCAACCAACGCGATAAAGGGGTTGTCAATCCCTTCACGGCCACTTGCAAAAGTGAGATCTGATAGAGATGATAAGATAATATTTTAGGTATTTTTATGATAAAGACTAAAAGTAAAGATTGATAAAAATAGATTGGAAACTTATATGATGAAAAATAGACCCGGGGCCCTAGGTTTCACTAGTGGCTTCTCTCAAGATAGCATAAGTATTACGGTGGGTGAACAAATTACTGTCGAGCAATTGATAGAAAAGTGCATAGTTCTGAGAATATCTAGGCATGATCATGTATATAGGCATCAAATCCGCGACAAGTAGACCGACTCCTGCCTGCATCTACTACTATTACTCCACACATCGACTGCTATCCAGCATGCATCTAGAGTATTAAGTTCATAAGAACAGAGTAACGCATTAGGCAAGATGACATGATGTAGAGGGATAAACTCAAGCAATATGATATAAACCCCATCATTTTATCCTCGATGGCAATAATACAATACGTTTCGTTTCCCCTTCTGTCACTGGTATCAAGCACGGCATGATTGAACCCAAAGCTAAGCACTTCTCCCATTGCAAGAAAGATCAATCTAGTAGGCCAAACCAAACTGATAATTCGAAGAGACTTGCAAAGATAACCAATCATACATAGAAGAATTCAGAGGAGATTCAAATATTGTTTATAGATAATCTTGATCATAAACCCGCAATTCATTGGATCTCGACAAACACATCGCAAAAAGAGTTACATCAAATCGATCTCCAAGAAGATCGAGGCGAACTTTGTATTGAGATCCAAAGAGAGAGAAGAAGCCATCTAGCTAATAACTATGGACCCGAAGGTCTGAGGTAAACTACTCACACATCATCGGAGAGGCTATGGTGTTGATGTAGAAGCCCTTCGTGATCGATGCCCCCTCTGGCGGAGCACCGGAAAAGGCCTCAAGATGGGATCTCACGGGTATAGAAGGTTGTGGCGGTGGAAATAGGGTTTCGTGGTGCTCCTGGATGTTTTTGGGGTACGTAGGTATATATAGGAGGAAGAAGTAGGTCGGTCGAGCTACGAGGGGCCCACGAGGGTGGGGGCGCGGCCAGGGGGGCAGGCACGCCTCTCTGCCTCGTGGCCTCCTCGTTCGTTTCTTGACGTCCACTCCAAGTCCTCTGGATCACGTTTGTTCCAAAAATAACTCTCCCGAAGGTTTCATTCCATTTGGATTCCGTTTGATATTCCTTTTCTGCGAAACACTGAAATAGGCAGAAAAACAGCAATTTGCACTGGGCCTTGGGTTAGTACGTTAGCCCCAAAAATAATATAAAAGAGTATAATAAAGCCCATTAAACATCCAAAATAGATAATATAATAGCATGGAACAATAAAAAATTATAGATACATTGGAGACGTATCAAGCATCCCCAAGCTTAATTCTTGCTCGTCCTCGAGTAGGTAAATGATAAAAACAGAATTTTTTATGTGGAATGCTACCTAGCATATTTCTCATTGTAATTTTCTTTATTGTGGCATGAATGTTCAGAACCGAAAGATTCAAGATAAAAGTTTAATATTGACATGACAATAATAATACTTCAAGCATACTAACAAAGCAATCATGTCTTCTCAAAATAACATGGCCAAAGAAATTTATCCCTACAAAATAATATAGTCTGGCTATGCTCTATCTTCATCACACAAAGTATTTAATCATGCACAACCCCAATGAGAAGCCAAGCAATTGTTTCATACTTTTGAGGTTCTCAAACTTTTTCAATCTTCACGCAATACATGAGCGTGAGCCATGGACATAGCACTATATGTGGAATAGAATGGTGGTTGTGGAGAAGACAAAAAGGAGAAAATAGTCTCACATAAACTAGGCGTATCAACAGGCTATGGAGATGCCAATTAATAGATATCAATGTGAGTGAGTAGGGATTGCCATGCAACGGATGCACTAGAGCTATAAGTGTATGAAAGCTCAATAAAAAAAACTAAGTGGGTGTGCATCCAACTCGCTTGCTCACGGAGACCTAGGGCATTTTTGAGGAAGCCCATCATTGGAATATACAAGCCAAGTTCTATAATGTAAAATTCCCACTAGCATATGAATGTGACAATATAGGAGACTCTTTATCATGAAGATCATGGTGCTACTTTGAAGCACAAGTGTGGTAAAAGGATAGTAACATTGTCCCTTCTCTCTTTCTCTCTTTTTTTTATTTGGGCCTTTTCTCTTTTTTTATGGCCTCTTTTTTTTCTTTTTTTCGTTCGGAGTCTCATCCCGACTTGTGGGGGAATCATAGTCTCCATCATCCTTTCCTCACTTGGGACAATGCTCTAATAATGATGGTCATCACACTTTTATTTACTTACAACTCAAAAAATTACGACTAAATACTTAGAACAAAATATGACTCCATGTGAATGCCTCCGGCGGGGTACCGGGATATGCAATAAATCAAGAGTGACATGTATGAAAGAATTATGAAGGTGGCTTTGCCACAAATACGATGTCAACAACATGATCATGCAAAGCAATATGATAATGATGGAGCGTGTCATAATAAACGGAACGGGGGAAAGTTGCATGGCAACATATCTCGGAATGGCTATGGAAATGACATAATAGGTAGGTATGGTGGCTGTTTTGAGAAAGGTGATGGTGGGTGTATGGTACCGGCGAAAGTTGTGCGATACTAGAGAGGCTAGCAATGGTGGAAGGGTGAGAGTGCGTATAATCCATGGACTCAACATTAGTCATAAAGAACTCACATACTTATTGCAAAAATATATTAGTTATCGAAAAGAAGTACTACACGCATGCTCCTAGGGGGATAGATTGGTAGGAAAAGACCATCACTCGTCCCCGGCCACCACTCATAAGGAAGACAATGAATAAATAAATCATGCTCCGACTTCATCACATAACGGTTCACCATACGTGCATGCTACGGGAATCACATAATAGATTGGAAACTTATATGATGGAAAATAGACCCGGGGGCCATAGGTTTCACTACTGGCTTCTCTCAAGATAGCATAAGTATTACGGTGGGTGAACAAATTACTGTCGAGCAATTGATAGAAAAGTGCATAGTTATGAGAATATCTAGGCATGATCATGTATATAGGCATCACGTCTGCGACAAGTAGACCGACTCCTGCCTGCATCTACTACTATTACTCCACACATCGACCGCTATCCATCATGCATCTAGAGTATTAAGTTCATAAGAACAGAGTAACGCATTAGGCAAGATGACATGATGTAGAGGGATAAACTCAAGAAATATGATGTAAACCCCATCTTTTTATCCTCGATGGCAACAATACAATACGTGTCGTTTCCCCTTCTGTTATTGGGGTCGAGCACTGCATGATTGAACCCAAAGCTAAGCACTTCTGCCATTGCAAGAAAGATCAATCTAGTAGGCCAAACCAAACTGATAATTCAAAGAGACTTGCAAAGATAACCAATCATACATAAAAGAATTCAGAGGAGATTCAAATATTATTCATAGATAATCTTGATCATAAACCCACAATTCATCGGATCTCGACAAACACACCGCAAAAAGAGTTACATCAAATAGATCTCCAAGAAGATCGAGGAGAACTTTGTATTGAGATCCAAAGAGAGAGAAGAAGCCATCTAGATAATTACTATGGACCCGAAGGTCTGAGGTAAACTACTCACACATCATTGGAGAGGCTATGGTGTTGATGTAGAAGCCATCCGTGATCGATGCCCCCTCCGACGGAGCGCCGGAAAAGGATCCAAGATGGGATCTCATGGGTACAGAAGGTTGCGGTGGTGGAAATAGGGTTCGTGGTGCTCCTGGATGTTTTTGGGGTACATAGGTATATATAGGAGGAAGAAGTAGGTCGGTGGAGCTACGAGGGGCCCAGGAGGGTGGGGGGCGTGCCCAGGGGGCAGGCGCGCCTCCCTGCCTCGTGGCCTCCTTGTTCATTTCTTGACGTCCACTCCAAGTCCTTTGGATCACGTTTGTTCCAAAAATAACTCTCCCGAAGGTTTCATTCCGTTTGGACTCCGTTTGACATTCCTTTTCTGCGAAACACTGAAATAGGCAAAAAAACAGCAATTTGCACTGGGCCTTGGGTTAGTAGGTTAGTCCCAAAAATAATATAGAAGTGTATAATAAAGCCCATTAAACATCCAAAAACAGGTAATATAATAGCATAGAACAATAAAAAATTATAGATACGTTGGAGACGTATCACTAACATATCTCACGAAGTTCTGTTAATTTTTGTGTGATTGAAGTTTTCAAGTTTTGGGTGAGATGTCGATATGAGGAGAATAAGGAGTGACAAGACCCTAAGCTTGGGGATGCCCAAGGCACCCCAAGGTGATATTCAAGGAAGATCCAAGCCACTAAGCTTGGGGATGCCCCGGAAGGCATCCCCTCTTTCGTCTCCAACATTATCGGTAACCTCACTTGGAGTTATGTTTTCATTCGTCACATGATATGTGTTTTGCTTGGAGCATAAATTTATTTTATTAGGATTTGCTTGATTTTATTTATAATAACTTTTTGCATCTTTTATTTCCATAAAAGTGGCATTGATATCCTTTACTATGCTTATTTTGCAAGTCTACATGTTGCTGTTTCAAAATAGAAAGTTTATTGATGTTGCACAAATTCCCTAGAAAAGTCAGAATGTTATAAAATGTTGAAACTTTTTGCAAAATAAGATCTGATAAATTTTCTACAGTGTGGTAAAATTTTCATAATTTTTGGAGTTTAAGAAGTATTGATACTCTTGCATTCTTTACAGACTGTACTATTTTGGCAGATTGCCGTTATGTTTGCATTGTTTGCATATGTTTGCTTGTTTAATGATTCTATTTGAGGAGAGGAGTATTAAATATGCAGAGGAATTTAGTTATGAAATGTTGAATAATTTTTTTTTGATTTGCTACAGTAGAGAATAATAAAGTTTTTGCATTGGTTTATACTAACTTATCTCACGAGTTCTTGTTGAGTTTTGTGTGGATGAAGTTTGTAAGATTTAGGGAAACCGTGATATAAAAGGAATTAAGGAGACACAAAATCTCAAGCTTGGGGATGCCCAAGACATTCCAAGATAATATTTCAAGAAGTCTCAAGCATCTAAGCTTGGGGATGCCCCGTAGGCATCCCACCTTTCTTCACCAACAATTATCAGTTAGTATCGGTTGAACCTAAGTTTTTGCTTCTTCACATGAGTTGTGCTATCTTTGGAATGTCACTTTATTTCATTTTTCTTGCTGTTTTAATAAAATTCTTAGATCTGAAAGTTTTTAATAAGAGAGAGTCCTCAATTAGCTACCCATTTACTTAACTACTCACATGATCTTTACTTGTATCTTTTTGGAGTAGTTTGTCATTTACTCTTGTGCTTCACTTATATCCTATGAGTAAATAGTTGAATGAATTGAATATCATGAAGTTGAAATTGTATCATGCCTAGTGGTAGCTTCACATTGGGTTTATAAAGTGAAATCTTTTGAAGCTTGACAATCACAATATTGGTCATACAAGCAATTCCTGAATAATTACTATAAAGAACAGAACTTTCACATGCAAATAGACTATCTTGGAAATCTTTTGTGATTGTGAGCCCCATCAGAATATTATATTCAAAAATTGTTGAAGTTGGACAAGGAAGACAACATAATGGTTTATGTTTGTTCATATTCACATTGAACTTAAATTGTCATAGATCCTTCAACATATGGTGCTTGCCCCCCATCTTTGCTAGCCAAAAATTCCGCACCAAGTAGAGATACTACTTGTGCATAGAAAAACCTTAAGCCCAAATCTTATTTTCAAGAGTTCACCATACCTACCTAGGTATTGAGCAAGATCCCTCAAGTAAGTTTTCATCGGTGCAATAAGGCAATAAAAATTGCTTCTAAAAGTGCGAGACCATTTAGTGTAAGAGAAAATTGAGCGTTGTACGAACTTGTGATGGTGAAGAATAAAAGCGACAGACTGCATAATAAAGGTTACTATCACAAGGGGCAATACAACATGACGTTCTTTTGCACAAAGGGTTTGAGCATACAAACAAATAAGCGCATGGCAACCTCGGCTTCCCTCTGTGAAGGGCCTATCCTTTACTTTTATGTATTTACTTTTATGCAAGAGTCAAAGTTTTTCTCTCTATTCCTTTTTTTTATTTTTCTCCTTTGGCAAACATCATGTGGTGAGGAAAGATCTAGGCACATATGTCCAGTTGAATATGGGTAGCATGAGTTATTATTGTTGACATCACCCTTGAGGTGAATACGTTGGGAGGCAAAACAATAAGCCCCTATCTTTCAATGTGCCCGGTTGAAACATTTTGCTCATGTGTATGCGGTGAGTGTTAGCAATCATAGAAGACTATATGATGGTTCACTATGTGGAGCTCTTACTTAAACTCTGTTGAATAAGTTGAATTACAATTGCTTGGTGACTGAGAATATAGGTTGTTGAGTTTCAAGAGCATTCATTGTTTGAACCTTAAATGTGAATTGGTTGCTACTTTGTCATGAGAAGTTTTATAAAAAAAGAATTGCTGTTATGGTGCTAGGAAAAGTGATTGAGATTGTCATTGATTAAACTTGTGCACTCTGCTAGCATTCACACTTCATAAATTATTTTTTCTTTTATCATTTACCTACTCAAGGACGAGTAGGAATTAAGCTTGGGGATGCTGATACGTCTCCAACGTATATATAATTTATGAAGTATTCATGTTGTTATATTATCATTCTTGGATGTTTTACAATCATTTTATAGCAACTTTATATCATTTTTTGGGACTAACTTATTGACCCAGTGCCCAGTGCCAGTTGCTGTTTTTGCTTGTTTCTTACATCGTAGGAAATCAATATTAAACAGAGTCCAAACACCGCGAAACTTTTTGTGGATTTTTTATGGACCAGAAGACATCCAGTGGGCTAGAGAAGCACCTGGGGGGGGTGCCCCGAGGGGGGCACAACCCACCAGGGCGCGCCTAGGTGGGTTGTGCCCACCTCGGTGGCCTCCCGCACCCCCTCTTTGCCCTATAAATTCCCAAATATTCCAGAAACCCTCTGGGTAACCCAAGATCAGAAGTTCCGCCGCCACAAGCCTCTATATCCACGAAAACCGATCTAGACCCCGTCCCGGCACCCTACCAGAGGGGGGAATCATCATCGGTGGCCATCTTCATCATCCCGGCGGTCACCACAATGAGGAGGGAGTAGTCCACCCTCGAGGCCGAGGGTTTGTACCAGTAGCTATGTGTTTAATCTTTCTCTCTCGTGTTTTTGAGATGTCACGATCTTGATGTATCGCAGGCTTTGTTAATATAGTCAGATCATATGGTGTTTTCCCCTCTCTATCTTGTTGCGATGAATTGAGTTTTCCCTTTGAGATTTCGTTTATCGAATTGAATACTTTTATGGATTTGAGAACACTTGATATATGTCTTGCAAATGAATACTCGTGGTGACAATGGGGTATCATATTGATTCACTTGATGTATGTTTTGGCACTCAACTTGCGGATTCCCGAGGTGACATTGGGGTAATCTACGCATAGGGGTTGATGCACGTCCTTGTCTTTGTTTCTCCGGTAGAAATTTTGGGGCAATCTTTGAGGTTCTTTGTGTTGGATTGAGTATTATGAATCTGAAATTATTTCATGTTATTTTAGTACGTACTCTTGGATAGATCGATGGGAAAGAATAGCTTCGAGGTGGTTTCATACCCTACAAATAATTGCTTCTTATGTTCTCCACTAGATAGGAACTTTGGAGTGATTCTTCGTTGCACTCTGAGGGGTGGTTATATGATCCAATTATATAAGCACCGTTGAGAGATTGCACTAGCGAAAGTACGAACCCTAGGCCTCATTTTCGAGCATTGCAATACCATTTTTGTGCCCGTTTACTATTTGTTACCTTGCTGTTTTTATTTCCTAAGATTATAAAAATATATTTCTACCATCAATATTACACTTTTATCACCATGTCTTCGCTGAACTAGTGCACCTATACAATTTGCCATTGTATTGGGTGTGTTGGGGACACAAGAGATTTCTTTTATTTGGTTGCAGGGTCTTTTGAGAGATACTATCTTCATCCTATGCCTCCCACGGATTGATAAACCTTAGGTCATCCACTTGAGGGAAAATTGCTACTATCCTACAAAACTCTGCGCTTGGAGGCCCAACACGTGTCTACAAGAATAAAGTTGCGTAGTAGACATCAGTAGCCCAGTGGTCAAGTTCCACTCCCCAACCGTTGCTCTGTCTGGGTTCGTTTCCACCTGATGCAGTGAAAATATTCACAAATTTTTGCCTCTGCCTCTGAGATGTGGGTGCCCATTGTCATCTACGCACACCACCTCCAACACACTCAACATTGTGTGGGCATTTTGAAAATAGCATATCTTTTTGACTGTGCATCATATGAAGATGTGCTATGCATGAATGTTGATCAGCATGATGTTAACTGGCTAGTAGTTCCATTTTCGACCATGAATAAAACTTCCAACATGATGTTATCCCTGTTTGAAAAGGGCATGTCAATATAAATGCTCTGCCTTGGAAACTTGTAGTTTCTTATCTGAAACTGAAACTTGCAGTTTCGTCTCTGAGAATCACATTGTCACTTTTATATGAAACTACATGTTTTAAAGTGCTAAAAATAGATCTCTAGAATTCATAAAATACTTCATATGCTCAATACTGCAAATCTGAAATTCAATAGACATTCATATCTGAAAGTACTCTCAAATCTGAAACACAAAACACAACCTGCAATTACTGACAACCCTAAGGTCCTCCTCAGACTATTGGGGGGGAGAGTTCCCTCCTATTCCTCAGCGGCAGACAGCCGCCCCGTGGGACGAGGTGAACATCGAGGGAGAGGATGGCGGGAAGCATCATCGCGCCAACTATTTTTCTCCTCTTGCAGTTGGGTTCGGTCGACGAAGACTCCACCGGCTCGCTCTTCCACGGCACCCTCACAAATGGCACCGTGTAGATACTCGATCCTTCAATCTCGGGTGGATGCTCCATCTTGGATCGATACTCCCACCACCGCAGCCTCACGATCGGATCCGGTGAATCTGTTTGCTCCATGGCCCAGAGTAGCAACTCTATGTACTCCCGCGCAACTCCCTCTCGGTGTATCGCCTCCTTTTCACTCTTTTCCAGATATTTTTCCATCGCTTTCCCCGTCGCCGCTAATTGCTCCGGGTTGTCAAACCAAGATTGTATCTCCAACATCCTAGCTAGCTTCATTGGGTCGCCGCCTGTGAGAGACACGTATCGGTTGTACTCCTCCATCGATCTACTTCTTCGCAGCACCTTCACTCGCCGGCAGTGGTTTTTGAATGGAAGAGCAGAGGAGCAGCGTTGGTTTTGGATTAGAACATGAGAGGAGCGGCGGTGGTTTAAGAGGAGAAGAGTGGCGCTGGTCTTGGAAGTATTTTTTTGTTTTGCGTATTTTGGGTCAAAGTTTGACCACGTACTATATTTGACAAGCAAAATGTGAATGCATGTCATCAAAAATTGTATCATTTGGTTCATATCTGAATGTACTTTCAAATTATATTATTTTTGCAACGTATAACATATATTTGATTTGTGAAAATCATGGTCAAATATGATCCAGAATACAAGGGAGACTAGTTAATGTGGGGTCGCTTTCTTAATTGAAGGGTAAATTGATTTTGATTTTGATCCAGTCACAGCGGGCTGGCCCTCTCGTCCAATCCTAAATCGCTGTCGCCCGCTCCTCTCCCTCTTCTCCATTGCAAAACCACCCCCTCTCCTCTCCATCATCTCCATTCCAAAACCATCGTCTCGCCTGTCCCTGTTCTCCATTGCAAAACCACCCCCTCTCCTCTCCATCTTCTCCATTGCAAAACCACCATCTTGCCTCTCCCTCTTCTCCATTGCAAGACCACCGTCTCTCCTCCCATCTTCTAAAGCTATCACCGGACCTCTCAAAAGGATATCTATGGAGAGGATGCATCAGCGAATCGAGCAGATCGCCGGTGGCGACCAGGAGAAGTTAGACAGGTTGAAGGAGATCCTTACTTGGTTTGACAATGAGCGGGAGATTTCGAGGACGGTGAGGGCCATGTGGCAATGTATGCGAAAGAGCAAGACAACGGTGATGTACTCCCCGATGGCAGTCACGCCACAGTCCTTCGAGTTCATCGAGTATCTCCTCTGGGCGATGGAGCAGACAGATTCACCCGAAGCGAAAGTCAGGCGGAGGTGGTGGGGTACAGTTGGAAGGTCGAGCATCTAGAGGATAACGAATCGATCGAGTACGGTGTGCTGTTCGTGAGGGTGCAATGCCAGCCGCAGCCACAAGAGTATTCGTTCTCCCACCGCAAGAGGAGGCCGGATGGCGCGACATCGCTTCCCCGCCGTTCTCCACGGTTCCCTTGCCGCTCGCCTCATTTCAACGGCGGCAGTAGGGCTTAAGGTAAGATTCGCACTAACCTAATCTTCCATCTGCTCATGCTTACAATTAGTGTGACGGCTAATGAAAATCATGCTTACAATCAGTCTCCGAGTACTATGCCAATCACCCTAAAATAGCTCTAGACTAAAAAACAAAGTTGTGGCACTGTGTACAAATAAAGAAAAATAGATTAGTGCTTCTTTCAGAAAAGAGTACTCCCTAGAAAAGTGCCAATATAAGCTACTAGTATTTGATTAGAGGATTTGCTGCCGAGAAAGATCCGTCAACAGAGAGCGCCACCCATCCCACTGGTGGTGGATGCCAATGCTTAGATGGAGCATGATTGGTGTCTGTAATTTTTACTTGGCACCTTGCACTCTACATATATGCCAGTTCCATCCATACATTTGTGCAGTTCCAGCAAAATGCAGCTGAATAACCCTGTTTGCACAGATAATGAAAAAGCATGATTACTTTATAGTGTCACTAGTTGATGAAACATACACTAATAAATAGAAGAAACTTCATTTTCTTAATGGGGAAATATTGTGATAGTGTCACAGCATGCCATGCTACGAGGGCGAGATGGGCCCTTCGACGCCTCATACGGTACGCCTCATACTGGAAATCAACCCAATTTTCCCCGATACACCTTCTGCCAGTGATGAACATCGGTGTATAGCGGTAGTACAAGGAGGGGCCTTAAGACATTCCAATCTCTATTTGTGTGCCGATCAACTAATATTAAGTACCCCAGTTTGCAGAAACACTTAAACATTAACAATGGGCCTAGTTGATGAAACATATACTAATAAAGAGAAGCACTTTCTTTATCTACATTGTAAATGAAATGATAGAGAGGACACTCTGTCTATTTTAACGATATTATTACTTCATTTTATCAGTGGCACTAGGGTCAAGCAGGTGGCAAGCGAGGTGTACCGTGCGTCACAAGGATGGAGGCCTGGGGTGCTTAGACTGGGATACTGAAGCTGGCTCTTTTAGTCCCTATCTCCCCCTGATGTTTCTGTGGTAGAATTTTGGTTATAATCCAAACTTGGTCGAGCTGGTGCTGCGTCTCCCTACCTGCCTAGCTTATGTGACGAACTTGTCTCCTGCTAGTACTCAGTCCGTTCTAGTAGTAGTTGCATAACTGCTCGTTTACACTGAGATGTTGTCGAATAATGGTTCTCTATGGTTGGGTTTCTTTAATGAAATCGGAGGAAACCCCCTCTTTCGATATATATATATATATATATATATATATATATATATATATATATATATATATAATCAGTGGCACTAGCGGTGCCAAAACATTGCCTCAAATTAGTAGTGCCACTAGATTAAGGTGCAAAATAATAACATTACTGCTTTATCATGGCAGTGCCAAAATAGTAGCACAAGAGCAGAGTCAACATGCAGGATCTTTGGCAAACGGTCGGACCAAAAAGAAACATACCTCGCGATGGGAACCATATCTGCAGTCAACGCCATCAGAAGGGATGACACCAGTCACCAACATGGGTGATTCAATTCATGGGACCTTTTTGTGTAGTTCAGCTAAAATGAAGCAATGTCCCATGAGCTAGCAGCTTCTTCTTCATTAGTTGCAATAAAATTGAGCAACATCCAGGTTGGTTGTGAAGCTCGTGGAAAGTTCAACTATAATTTGGATATCTTTTGTGCAGTTCAACTAAGATCAAGCATGAAATGTATATCTCTGTTTGCACAAAAAGGTGGAAAGGAGGGTGACTAACAAGTGATGAAACATACATCAAATGAAAAGAAGCATGTTCCTTATCTGAATGGCGATCCTACAAGGACAGTAGCAATTTTTAAAGCAGCAGCATTGCTAGATATTAGAGTGGGCATTGGGATTAACTATGACAACCATTAAATACGACATTACTTTAATGGCGCAACTGCTTCATTTTACCAGCAACATTACATTAACAGCTGCTAAAGAGTTGGTATTTGGGTACAGGAGAGTAGGCGAACCAGGACAGTTGCATTTCTAACCAAAAAGAAGCAACTTATCTTAATGGGAAATTTAGCAGGACATGAAAAAATAGTGCTATTGATTCATATTACTGGAGGCATTACACTAAAAACAACATTGGTTTAACGTGTCCTTACTTTTAACAGTGGGACTGCTACATTTTACCAGTGGCATTACATAAGAGGGGCTCGGGGCAACAAACATCAGAACAAGATCTGGGTTCAGTGGCGGCGCTAGGGGTCTTCCCTGGACTTCCATGGAATACCAAAGAATTATTGATCCATTGGTATACTGCTGCTAGCTAGCTGTATATTTGTTGTCGTATTGCTATAAAATTGCACAAACGAATACCAAGGAAGAAATTCCTGGCTCCGCCACTGTCTAGGTTGGTCCCATTTTTGTTTGGTATAGCCACCTTATACTGTGCGAGGCTAGCAAATCTAGTGCTGGACATACTCTATTGACTTGTCCCCTGATACGTCTCCATCGTATCTACTTTTCCGAACTCTTTTGCCCTTGTTTTGGACTCTAATTTGCATGATTTGAATGGAACTAACCCGGACTGACACTATTTTCAGCAGAATTGCCTTTGTGTTATTTTTATGCAGAAATAAAAGTTCTTGGAATGACTTGAAACTTCATGGAAAATATTTTTGGAATAAATAAAAAATATTGGTGAAAGAATCAACAGAGGGGGACCCACCTGCTGTCCACAAGGGTGGAGGGCGCGCCCCTGCCTTGTGGGTCCCGTGGACCTCCACCGACCTCAACTCCAACTCCATATATTCACGTTCGGGGAGAAAAAAATCAGAGAGAACGATTCCTCATGTTTTACTATACGGAGCCGCTGCCACCTCCTGTTCTTCATCGGGAGGGCAGATCTGGAGTCCGTTCGGGGCTCCGGAGAGGGAGATCGCCGCCATCATCATCATCAACCATCCTCCATCACCAATTTCATGATGCTCACCGCCGTGGGTGAGTAATTCCATCGTAGGCTTGCTGGACGGTGATGGGTTGGATGAGATTTATCATGTAATCGAGTTAGTTTTGTTAGGGTTTGATCCCTAGTATCCACTATGTTCTAAGATTGATGTTGATATAACTTTGCTATGCCTAATGCTTTTCACTAGGGCCCGAGTGCCATGATTTCAGATCTGAACCTATTATATTTTCATGAATATATTTGTGTTCTTGATCCTATCTTGCAAGTTATAGACACCTATTACGAGTTATGATCCGCATACCCCAAGGTGACAATAATTGGGATTCTTTCCGGTAATTACTGTAGTTTGAGGAGTTCATGTATTCACTAGGTGCTAATGCTTTGGTCCGGTTCTCTATTAAAAGGAGGCCTGAATATCCCTTAGTTTCCATTAGGACCCCGCTGCCACGGGAGGGTAGGACAAACGATGTCATGCAAGTTCTTTTCCATAAGCACGTATGACTATATTCAGAATACATGCCTACATTATATTGATGAATTGGAGCTAGTTCTATATCACCCTAGGTTATGACTGTTGCATAATGAATGGCATCCGACATGATTATCCATCATTGATCCATTGCCTATGAGCTTTTCACATATTGATCTTTGCTACGTTACTTTGCCGTTGCCACTGTTACAATTTCTACAAACTGCTACTGTTACATTTGCCACTGTTATTTTTAGTTCCATACTACTTTGCTATTAAATACTTTGATGCATATATTAAGTATTTCAGGTGTGGTTGAATTGACAACTGAGCTGCTAATACTTGAGAATATTCTTTGGCTTGCCTTGTGTCGAATCAATAAATTTGGTCTGAGTACTCTACCCTCGAAAACTGTTGCGATCCCCTATACTTGTGGGTTATCAAGACCTTTTTCTGGTGCCGTTGCCGGGGGGCATAACCTTGCGCCGGACTGGTGCCATTGTCAAAACTAGCGGATCTCGGGTAGGGGGTCCCGGACTGTGCGTCTAAGGCGGATGGTAATAGGAGGCGGGCGAGACAATGTTTACCCAGGTTCGGGCCCTCTCGATGGAGGTAATACCCTACTTCCTGCTTGATTGATCTTGATGATATGAGTATTACAGGAGTTGATCTACCACGAGATCGTAGAGGCTAAACCCTAGAAGCTAGCCTATGGTATGATTGTTGTTGTCCTCTGGACTAAACCCTCTGGTTTATATAAACACCGGAGGGCTAGGGTTACAGTAGTCGGTTACAAGGGAGGAGATCTACATATCCGTATTGCCAAGCTTGCCTTCCACGCCAAGGAGAGTCCCATCCGGACACGGGACAAAGTCTTCAATCTTGTATCTTCATAGTCCAACAGTCTGGACAAAGGATGTAGTCCGGCTGTCCGAGGACCCCCTAATCCAGGACTCCCTCAGTAGCCCCTAAACCAGGCTTCAATGACGATGAGTCCGGTGTGTAGATTGTCTTCGGCATTGCAAGGCGGGTTCCTCCTCCGAATACTCCATAGAAGATTTTGAACACAAGGATAGTGTCCAGCTCTGCAAAACAAATTCCACATACTACCATAGAGAGAATAATATTTCCACAAATCCAATCTGCCGACCGCTTTTCATAATGTGACGTATTGCCGTGGTCTGGCCACGACGAACCGTTTTTCTGAGCCTGCCACTTCACGTGTTGCGAGGCGGTTTTTATTGGCACGTCCTGTCGAAGCAGAGACCGTTTCCCTTTTTTCACAGATTCTCATCAATACGGGTATAGGTAACCCAATCATGCCCATTGGTATGACTCCTCGATTTAGGCAAGTCCCAAACGGCCACGGGGAGGACGCTTGATATTCATCCCCTTTATCAAGAGGCATAGGCCTGTCTCCTTCCTCTCGCGCTCAATCGAATCCTCCCCCCACCTCGAGTTCCAACACCCAAGGCTCAGGCTAGGCGCTTCGGACCTACAATCATGTCCGGATCCAACCTTCAAGGTCGGTGGGTGCCCTCCTCCGTCACAGAGGAAGACATCAAGAAGCTAAGAGAGGCTAGGTATTTGACCAGCGAAATCTCGCACATGCTGCCTGCTCGAGGGCAGGTCATTCCCACTCTCAAACCTGGCGAGAGTGTCGTATTAGTCTCCCACTTTCCCCGAGGGCTAGGTTTCAGTCTAGATCCCTTTGTTAGAGGGCTCATGTTCTACTACGGGCTCGATTTTCATGATCTGGCTCCGGATTCCATCCTTCATATCTTGTCGTTCATCGTCGTGTGTGAAGCCTTCCTCCGCATTACCCCACACTTCGGCTTATGGCTCAAGACCTTTAATGTGAAGCCTAAGATGATTGAGGGGCGACATGCAGATCTTGGAGGTGCCGTAATAAGCAAAGGCGCCCGATGTTCCATGGCCAAAGGGTTCCTTCCCGGAGGTGTCCAGTTTATGGCAACGGAGTGGTTTTATATCACAGCTCTCCGGGGTACCAAGTGGGTAGCCGCCCCTGCCTTCCGCTCGGCCCCCCTGCCACAACTGGCGTCATGGGTCAACAAGGGGCTGGGCTGGGGGCCAGTAAATGATGTGCCGACATTGCAGAGTCGCATCCGAGATCTTCACGAGAAAGATGTCAGCCTTGTTAAGGTAATGCAAGTTATGCTAGTTCGTCGAGCCCTGCCTTGCAAACGTCGACCTCTCCGTATGTGGGAGTTCAACCTGGAAGGACCACGAACTATTCAACACTTCTTCGGCGTGACGCTCGAAGAGATGTACAGATCGTTCTTCGGATCACAAATCGAGTGTCCGGACACCTCCGAGGATGCGGGTCTGAACTGCAATTGTCCAGACACTCAAGTAAGTAATTCCGTGGCCGAACACGTTATCTTTTAATTTATCACAACATCATTCTGAAAAGTCGCCTTTTGACGGGAATTTGGATAAAAAGGCGAAGATGATCAGGTGTCCGGCCCCCCTTTCCGAGGGCTCACTGGATCCTGTACTAGCCAGGATGCTTGAGCTTGCGCCTTATCAAGCGCCATCAGGGGAAGGTAAAGGGAGGAACAAAGAGGCCGAGAGCGATCCTCATTTACTATTCATCCAAACTGGGGGAATCAGTGCCTCCTCGAAGGAGGATAACCAGGGGGAAGAATCTAAAATTCCCTCTCCCCAGGGAAGGAAGAGGACTGCCTCTGAAGACTTGGAAGTAATGGTCTCCAAGCGAGGGAAGAATCCTTTGTCGGAGGGTCCTACCCCAGAGGGCATCCTTACTGCACAATACCCGCAAGGGGACGAGCCCTCTAACGAGCTGTAAGTAAACGGAAGTACTTTATAGCAAATATATCCTGCCTCGTTTCCTAGAACGATAACCAAAGTGTGCATCTTGTAGTTCGGATCGTAGCCCTTCTCGACAGAGTTCGTCTTTGAGGGATCTTCTTCCGGAGATGATGGAGAGCGAAACATCTCCCCGTGCCTCCCCGCCTGGTGAAGCGGGCGACCCTGAGGTGTCGTCTCGGAGGATTTCTCTTGATCCGCCAAGGCCAGGGGGTAACCCTTCGGCCCCCCGAAGTCCGGAGTATTCGGCTCCTAAGGAGAGCCATAGAAAGAGTCCGGAACCGTCCGGTGTGTGACCGGACGCACTAATGAATCTTCTAGAGCAAGCGGATGTCTCGGAAATGCATCGTGCTCTAATGGGCACGGTGGTTGAGTGGATTTCATCCGCCGAAAGCGGGTTGCATGAAGCTTTTATGAGTCTGCTGAAAGGCTTTGAGGTACGTGAAGTAGTATATGTTTTTTACGGTACCGCACATGCTAGGTGTGCCCTATGCAGATAGTAGCCCCTGAGACTCTGGTTGCTGCCGAGAACAACGGCAAACAGAGAATCATAGTCCCAGGTAATAATCAGGCCGCCGTCATGTGCAGGTGGCTGGAGGTTCGGTGGCTAGCCGTACTGGTGAGTTTGCTGAGCTGAAGCGGCAACTTGATGCGGCAGATGCCGACATCGTGCTTGTAAACAAGCGGCTTGACGAGGCATAGGGTATGCGTTTTCTCCGGTGATCAACACATATTAAGAGGAGCATGATGCTAGTATCTTAAATATGTTGTGACTGCAGATGGGGCTGCCGCCGTGGAGACCCTTCGGGCGGAACTTGCCCGAGCCAAGGAACAAGCCATGAAGAGTGATGCGGCCGCTCTAAAGGCGGTCGAAGAGCTGAGAGCCGAACAGGCTGCGCATTGCCAAAGCAAGGATAAAATAGCCAAGATGGCTGTTGAGTTGAAAGATGCCACCGACCGTTATGAGCTTCTTGAAAAGGAAAACCGAACGAAGATGACGGACCTGGAGAAGGCCATGGTAGCGGCCCAGGATGCCCTCTCTAAAATCAGAGCGGCGAAGTATGAGCTACGTCAAGCCTGGGATATCGAGGCTGGGAAGCCCTTTTTGTTGCGAACGAAGTTCAGAGATCCTAAGTATGGCCCTCTTGATCAACTATGGAGTTACGTAGACGCATACGTGGATTTGGCAATGAAGTCTTCTTGATGCGCCGAGTTTTTCAAAGATCAAAAAGATCATGAAGTGGAAAAGCTATTCTGGTCATAGTTCAATGTTCCAGTGTGTCCGCTGCTGTTGAATGAGCGAATGGCCGAGTGGGCCGAGCTCCATAGGTTGTTGGGGCTTGCCATGAGGTCTGTTGTGGGTCATCTTTGGCCGGAAGGGCCAAGGCCGAATAGTTATTTTAGTTTAGTGCAACAGTTCCTTGGTGCTGTGGCACGCATCGACGCTATGAAGAGGTCGGTGTGCATAGAGGGGTGCACGGATGGCTCTTGCCCGTGTCAAGACATACTGGGCAGAGATGGAGGCCACCGCTATTGCAACCCAGAGTTCGGCCGTGGGCCGAGTATCGGCCGAGCACTACTTTGAAGAAGTCCTTGAAGGCGCTTGTTTAATAGAGGCTCAATGCTCGAAGAATATTATGTTCTAGTGGCATGTATTCCCATTGTAAGAAAAATGTTTATTAAATTATAAAGGCTGTGTTTATACTTTTGCCTGAAAGTATTATGATGCCTCCTGTGCGGCCGTTTATGTATATATGTATATAAACTGAAAGTTTTCAGTCGTCGGCTTCAGCCCCCACCCAGATAATTCAGGGGTGTTAGCAAAAGACGCGTGTTTATACTTGATCCAACGTCTTTGTCCATTAAGGAGGTGATAAGCGCGTGACGAGGCAATCGGACTATATTGCTTTAACACTTTCACTTAGCCATAGGAGTTTGACGGTGGGACTACTATATAGCCCTGGTACCTCCGCTCATCCGAATACGAGGCACGCATACATACATGACCGGAAACGGCCCGCCGTTAATGCGGAGGAATCCCGAAGATTCCGCTAAGTCATCGAGTGGTTGACCAGTCTTGCGCTTTATCATGACAGTCGGTTTTCAGCTTTCTCTACTGAGGTGCTCATCCGGATGAACCAGGGCACAATCGCAGTAGTTCTCCCGGTGCCACCTTACCCGATAGAGCGGAACGTAAGGTAGCAAAACACGAGAGCCGGGCAAACCCAACATGTGACCAAAGACATGATTCAGAGCTGATGCATATAAGGCCAAACTCGCGACGCCAAACACGCCCTAAGGTATTCGGTCTTTCAACATATGCCGGGCTAAATAACTCCCTTGATGATGAGCCCTGAGTGTCCAGGTACGTGCATCATTCTGACATGGCAAAATGCCAATAACGTCAGCATCGCTCTCGGTCATACTGAGTATCCGGAGGATGTGAACAACGAGACACAGTAAAAAAGGTTTACACAGGGTCTTAATCTAAAAAGAAACCTTTGAGCGGGTCCCTGCTGCACGTCTACGCCTGTGTCTCTGTTGTGCCGTATCCTGTAAGGGTGTAGCACGATTGTCGTCTGTAAAAGAGAAGAACTTAGGTGAAAGTTGTCATGCGAAAAATTGGTTATTCTCGATAAACCATGAAAATTCAAGATAAGTAAAGTTGAGCCGAACTAGCCCTGTTTACACGCGGGAAGCCCATGGTACCGCCTATGGGGGTATAATCATCAAACCAATATCGGGTTTATCTAAGCTGTTATAGCTAGTAATGCGCCAGACTCGTCTAGCCGTGTCCACGGTCTTGACGACCGATCATTTATTCTGGTTGGAGGGGCTGTTTAGTGTTCGTCTGTTAAAGTCGTCCCACATTCTTCCGCGCGTAAGGAACGTTCAATATTTCCGCTAATTGTGATGATGCCACGTGGACCGGGCATCTTGAGCTTGAGAGAAGCGTAATGTGGTACTACATTAAAATGAGCAAAATCTGCTCTTCCGAGTAGTGCTTGATAGCCACTTCGGAATGGAGCGATGTCAAAGGTTAACTTTTCGCTTCGGAAGTTGTCGGGAGAACCAAATACAACCTCTAGTATTAGAAAGCCCGTGCAGCGGGCCTCTGGGTCTGGTATTACTCCCTTGAAGGTAGTATTACTGTGGCTGATTTTTATCGGGTCTATCCCCATTTTGCGGACTGTGTCCTGATATATAAGATTAAGACTACTGTCGCCGTCCATAAGGACTCGTGTGAGATGGTATTCGTTTATTATTGGGTCTAACATCAAGGCAGTCAATCCTTCATGCCGGATGCTTGTTAGGTGATCCCTGCGATCAAAAGTGATCGGGCAGGCCAACCAGGGGTGACGGGCTCTACGACGCGTGTGTCTCGGAGTGCATGTTTTCTTCTCCTCTTCGTCACGTGGATCATGTTCACTATTTTGACCTTTGGTGGGAATTTTTTTCTGTCCCCCAGTGCTTTGCTGGCGAGGCTCGTCCTCGTCTTCACTTGGTGTCTCCCTCCCCTTGTGTTCGGCGTTTAGCTTACCTGCCTGCTTGAAGACCCAGTATTCTCTTTGGGTGTGATTTGCAGGTTTATCGAAGTGCCATGAATCTGACATAGTTTGTCTAGAATCTTGTTTAGGCTGGACGGTCCATCTCTCGCTACCTTTGAAAGGCTTTTTCACGACCGGTCGAGAGCCCTGAAACCGGCGTTCTGGCCGTGTTATCTGGGCTGTCTTCTTTATTTCGACGCTTGCTTTTACTGCGTCGTGGTTTTCCATTGCCATCCCTGACTTCGGATGTGCCTGGGTCGCTGGTGCTACTACGGGCTAGCCAGCTATCTTCGCCCGCGCAAAAGCGGGTCATGAGGCTTGTCAGGGCTGCCATTGTTCTCGGTTTTTCTTGGCCGAGGTGTCTGGCGAGCCATTCGTCTCGGACCCTGTGTTTGAAAGCTGCTGAGGCTTCGGCGTCCGGGCAGTCGATGATTTGGTTCTTCTTAGTGAGAAATCTGTTCCAAAGCTTTCGGGCTGACTCTCCGGGCTGTTGAATTATATGACTTAAATCGTCTGCATCCGAACGTCGGACATAGGTCCCTTGAAAATTAGCCCGAAAAGCATCCTCAAGCTCCTCCCAACTTCTAATTGAGTTTTCAGGGAGGCTCTTCAGCCAGTGCCGAGCTGGTCCTTTCAGCTTGAGGGGCAAGTACTTGATGGCGTGGAGATCGTCTCTACGAGCCATATGGATATGGAGGATAAAGTCCTCAATCCGGACCCTAGGTGCAATGGTTCCGTCGTCGCCTCTATGTTCACCGGTTTGAATCCTACGGAAATTCGTGGTCCAGCACCTCATCGGTGAAACATAGGGGGTGTGCGGCACCCCTGTATTTGGATGTGTCATGGCATTCTGACGTTGTAGTGTTCGGTTTTGGTTGTGTGCTGGAGCGCGTTTCCTTGATCCGTAGATGGATCTGGTCGCGCCAGTCTTCTGATGCAAGTCCTCGCGTGAATCGTGTGCTGACTTATGTGCGGCCTTGTTAGCCGCTCTATCGCGGCCACAAGGTGGTTGATCCGACCGGTCGACCGTTTTGTTTTTCGGCTGTGTGGGCTCTAAGGCCTCATCATCAAATTCCGGCAACAACTTGCGCTTTGGATAGCTCTTTGTGTGGTAACTACCACCATACTTTTCTTCATTGTTGAGCACTTTGTTCCATCTACTATTGAGCGTATTATGCGCGGCCTTAAGCCTTTGCTTATGCTTCTTCAGACTCCTCGCAGTGGCAATAAGCCTTCTGCGGAGGTTCTCTTGTTCCAGTGCCTTTCTGGGATGATGTGTGCATCCTCGTCCGAACTGTTTTCCTCTCCGAAGGGAGGTTGATGAGCTTTATCCTCGGTGTCGCCGTGTTCGGACAGCGGATCCGTACTATGTTTGTCGTTTGCTGGTTCATCCTGCTCTACCGCTGGGTCAATGTGGTCGTCGTTTCCTCTGGAGTCGACTGGGGTGTTATTTTCTCTTGCGTTGTTATCATTGTTTTTGCCGAGGCGGGATTTGGAGCGGCGCCTACGCCGACGCTTTGGTTGCTTCTCGAGGGAGCTATCCTTCGCTACATCCTTCCGTTCCTCGCCATTGTTTTCTTTGGGTGTATCCACCATGTATATGTCATATGATGAAGTGGCTGTCCAGCGCCCTGTGGGCGATGGTTCCTGTTCCTCTCCTGCATCGTCATCCATGCCGTCGATGTCTTCGGAGTCGAAATCGAGCATGTCGGTTAAATCGTTGACAGTGGCTACTAAGTGGGTGGTGGGTGGGTCGCGAATTTCTTCGTCGTCCGCATCCCATTCTTGCCGGACATAGTTCGGCCAAGGTTCTCCTGACAGGGAGAGAGACCTTAATGAATTTAGCACATCGCCAAAAGGCGAGTGCTGAAAGATATCCGCGGAGGTAAACTCCATGATCGGCGCCCAATCAGATTCGATGGGCACGGACACAAGCGGCTCGGAGTCCGTGGCCGGGGACGAATCCAACGGTTCGGCAACACGGGTCTCATAGGAGGTGAAGTCAGTATTCGGCGCTATTGCCACTGAGTGTGCAGCCTCCGTGGCGGGGTCCATCCACCCGTCCACAGATGGCGCAATTTGTTCCGGATTGAGGGTCGGAGTAGTTGCAGGTGTGATCTCCCGAACACAGTCCGACGGCAGAGCTAAATCATGCTCGTCGTGATTGTGCAGCGCACCTGACATGGGCTCGAATCCGTCGAAGATCAAGTCTCCGTGGATGTCGGCAGTATAGTTCAAGTTTCCAAATCTGACCTAATGGCCAGAGGTGTAGCTATCGATCTGCTCCAGATGGCCAAGCGAGTTAGCCCGCAGTACGAAGCCACCGAACACGAAGATCTGTCCGGGGAGGAAAACCTCACCCTGGATCGCATCGTTGCCGATGATCGAAGGAGCCATCAAGCCTTACGGTGACGGCACAGTGGAACTCTCAATGAAAGCACCAATGTCGGTGTCAAAACCGGCGGATCTCGGGTAGGGGGTCCCGAACTGTGCATCTATGGCGGATGGTAACAGGAGGCGGGGGACACAATGTTTACCCAGGTTCGGGCCCTCTCGATGGAGGTAATACCCTAATTCTTGCTTGATCGATCTTGATGATATGAGTATTACAAGAGTTGATCTACCACGAGATCGTAGAGGCTAAACCCTAGAAGCTAGCATATGGTATGATTGTTGTTGTCCTACGGACTAAACCCTCTGGTTTATATAGACACTGGAGGGGGCTAGGGTTACATAGAGTCGGATACAAGGGAGGAGAACTACAAACCCGTATTGCCAAGCTTGCCTTCCACGCCAAGGAGAGTCCCATTCGGACACGGGACGAAGTCTTCAATCTTGTATCTTCATAGTCCAACAGTCCGGACAAAGGATATAGTCCGGCTGTCCGAGGACCCCCTAATCTAGGACTCCCTCAGAGCATAGCCCTATCCTCTGAGTCACTTGGGATTTATATCTGTTGATCACTATGAAGAATATGAAAGATACCAGAACCAAGATTTTTCCCTCTACTATGAGGGGAGGTAAGGAACTACCATCTAGCTCTGCACTTGATTCACCTTCTGTTTTGAGTAAGCTTTCGACACCTACACCAGCTATTGATTCTGATATGTCGCATGTTATTGATGATGCTACTTCTACGATGAATGATGCTTATGATGCTACTACTTTGCTTGATAAAACTGTGCCACTAGGTGAATTACTTGATGAACATCTTGCTAGAGTTAGAACTATTGATTATGCTGAAGATGTTGATATTTCTGAAACTGAAAACTTTGAAACACCTGATAAGGCTAGCTCTCCTAGATATGAACTTCCTATTGTACATGAGGGTTATATTATGGATGAAGAAACTACTAGAGACTTTTTTGCTTGTAATTATAGAGATGATCTTAAGAAACTGTTAGCTAGCTGAAAGAGAAGTCTTTGAATGCTAGAATGCAATATGATCCTAGGTTTGCTGCTTCACCTATCTTTGTTACTGATAAGGATTATGAATTCTCTGTCGATCCTGAGTTAATTACTTTGGTTGAATATGATCCTTTCTATGGTTATGAATCTGGAACTGTTGTGGCACATCTTACTAAATTGAATGATATAGCCACCCTATTTGCTCATGAGGAAAAAATTCGCTATTACTATATTCTTAAGTTGTTTTATTTCTCGTTAAAGGGTGATGCTAAGTTATGGTTTAATTCTCTTGCTCCTGGTTGTGTGCGTAGTCCTCAGGATATGATTTATTACTTCTCTGAAAACATTTCCCTGCTCATAAGAAACAAGCTGCTTTAAAGGAAATATTTAACTTTGTGCAAATTGAAGAAGAGAGTCTTCCACAAGCTTGGGGGAGGCTTCTCTAATTACTTAATGCTTTGCCTGATAAACCTCTCAAGAAAAATGAAATACTTGATATCTTTTATAATGGACTAACCGATGCTTCTAGGGACCACCTAAATAGTTGTGTTGGTTGTGTTTTAAGGGAACGAACTGTTGAGCAAGCTGAATTGTCATTGAATAATATATTGAGTAATGATAATGTTGGACTCTTTCGGAACCAACTCCTAAGACAACTCTGAAGAAAAGAGGTATTCTATTTCTCAGTCCTGAAGATATGCAAGAGGCAAAGAAATCTATGAAAGAAAAAGGTATTAAAGCTGAAGACATTAAGAATTTACCGCCTATTGAAGAAATACATGGTCTTGATAACGCGACACAGGTAGTAGAGGTAAACTCTCTTTATAAATTTGATGAAGGTGATATTCCTCATAATAATCTGCTAGTCAGTGCTTAGACGAGTTTGATAATTTTATTATTAAACAAGAAAATTTCAATGCTTATGTTAGTAGACAATTGAAACATAATGCTTACATGCTTGGGTAATTATATGAGTAGAACTGTCAATGATCTTAAGCTTATTAGTAAGCATGCTTCCATGGTTAAAATTCAAGTAGAACAAGTACTTAAGGCACAAGATGATTTGCTCAATGAGTTGAATAGTAAGAACAATGATAATGTTGTTAGGGTTATGACTAGATGTGGTAAAATGACCCAGTAACCTTTGTATCCTGAGGGTCATCCTAGGAGAGTTGAGCAAGATTCTCAGAGAATTAATACTTATGCACCTAGTCCTAGTAATAAAAAGAAAAATAAAACTAATAGGACTTTGCATGCTTCTAGTGAACCTGTTATAGATACACCTGAGAATCCAAATGATATTTCTATTTACGATCTTTGAGACACAATCTGGTGATGAACATGAACCTAGTGATAATGTTAATGATGATGTTCATGTTGATGCTCAAACTAGTAATGATAATGATGTGGAGATTGAACCTGCTGTTGATCTTGATAACCCACAATCAAAGAATCAACGTTATGATAAAAGAGACATCGTTGCTAGGAAACATGGTAAAGAAAGAGAACCATGGGTTCAGAAACCCATGCCCTTTCCTCCCAAACCATCCAAGTAAAAGGATGATGAGGATTTTGAGCGCTTTGCTGAAATGATTAGACCCATCTTTTTGCATATGCGTTTGACTGATATGCTGAAAATGTCTCCTTGTGCTAAGTATATGAAAGAATTGCTACAAATAAAAGAAATGTACCGTAAGCTAAAATTTCCACCATGCTTGGTAATTATACTTTTAAGGCTGGAATACCAAAGAAACTTGGAGATCAGGAGTACCAACTATACCATGCTCCATTAAAACAAACTATGTTAAAACTGCTTTATGTGATCTTGGAGCCAGTGTTAGTGTTATGCCTTTCTCTTTATATTGTAGACTTGAATTGAATAAGCTGACACCTACTAAAATCTCTTTGCAAATGTCTGATAAATCAACTGCCATACCCATCGGTATTTTTGAGGATGTGCCTGTTGTGGTTGCAAACGTTACTATCTTAACGGACTTTGTTATTCTTGATATTCCCGAGGACGACAGTATGTCGATCATCCTTGGTAGACCTGTTTTGAATACTGCACGGGCTGTTATTGATTTCAACAAAGGCAAAGCCACTTTTCATGTTAATGGTAATGAGCATACGGTACACTTTCTAAAGAAACAACCTCAAGTTCATAGTATCAATTCTATTGGAAAATTTTCAACTATTACTATTGGAGGTTTTGAATTTCTTCTCCCTACTGTCAACAAGAAGTATGATATTCTCATTGTTGGGGACATGCATATCCCCGTTGAGGTAACCTAGTGTTATTCGAAAATTCGCCGGTTTCATGTTTTTCGGAAGAAGATTGTTAATAAGATTTGATCAACCTTGTTAATGGATTCCTTTTGACGAGCATGAGATGGATGAATTTAGAAAGCACAACCTTCTGTACCCACTTTTTATTTTCTGTTATTTATAATAAATAAAGCAAAAATAGTATTATCCGTCTGTTTTCTGAATTATCCGTGCAATAAAAAATGTCCCAAAAATAAAAGTTCTCCAAATGTCGTGAAAATTTAGTATGATTTTTTATAGAATATTTTAGAATTTCTGGCACTGAACATACACCGGAGAGGGCTACTTTGATCCATGAGCGTAGACTAACTTAGGCCAAAATCCTAAGCTTGGGGGAGTACGTATTTCTCACTGACATTATATTCATGTTCACACATTCATTTCAGTTGTCGGTGTTCATACTTTTTCATTGTATTATCCATGTTAGTTTATTTTCTTTTTCCTTCTTTTTTCTTGTGAGTTTGAAACACTTTAAGAAAAACCAAAAAAATAGTTGTAGTTTCTCTTTAGTTTCTTTCCATGTTTATTTAGTAGTAGTATTAAAAGAAAACCCAAAAAGATTTCTCGTTCTTCTTTTACTTGTTGGGAGCTTTCTCGTGTAAATAGTTTTTCTCATTCTTGTTTTACTTTCTTTAGAAAAGCAAAAACTCCAAAAACATTTCAGTGTGTTTCTTTGAATTTCTTTTTTCCTTTCTTTGGGTCGAAAGGAGAAGACCACGATGAAAATGTTGAGTGGCTCTCATATGCATTATTGTTGATCTAACAAAGAGCCCATATTACCTTGTCTTCTCCTTTGAAACAAATGTTTGCAGATTCCATCTTAGTCCAGTGCACATGCACTTTTATTATTGTCCACACCGTTCGGCCGTGCAAGTGAAAGGCAATAAGGATGATATATGATGAAATGATTGAGATGAGGAAAAGCTGGTATGAACTCGACCTATCTTATTTTTGTAAATATGATTAGTTCATCGTTCTTGATTCAGCCCATTATGAATGAAACATGCTTGCAATGACAATTAAAGATTATAGTTTCTCATGCCATGCTTAATTAGCTAGGAGTTTATAGTGGTTTACCTTGCGTGACAACGTGCTTTTAAGATGGTTGTGATGTAGTATGATAGGATGGTATCCTCCTTTGAATGATTCGAGTGGCTTGACTTGGCACATGTTCATGCATGTAGTTGAAACAAAATCAACATAGCCTCCACGATATTTATGTTCATGGTGATTTATATCCTACTCATGCTTGCACTCAATGTTGGTTAATCTCAATGCATATTTATGACTGTTGTCGCTCTCTAGTTGGTCGCTCCTCAATCTCTTGCTAGCCTTCACTTGTACTAAGCAGGAATACTGCGTGTGCATCCACTTCCATAAACCCAAGGTTGTTCCATATGAGTCCACCATACCTACCTATATGCGGTATCTACCTGCCGTTCCAAGTAAATTTGCATGTGCCAAACTCTAAACCTTCAAATAATAATCTGTTTTGTATGCCCGAATCGCTCATGTAGCGACTAGGGGCTGTCAGTATCTTCCATGCTAGGTGGGTTATTCTCACGATGAGTGGACTCCGCTCGTCATTCACGAGAAAATGGCTGGTAATTGGGATGCCCAGTTCCATGCTCAAATCAAATAAAAATATAATTTCAAACAAAACTCCCCTAGGATTTTTGTTAGTTGGACGGTACCCCTTGTTTCAGACCAGCCGTGGAATGTGCTTGTTGGCGGGGAGGGAGTAAAAACTTTATCATTCTGTTTGGGAACCGCCTATAATGTATCTAGTATGGAAGATACCGAGATCTCTTGGTTGTTATGTTGACAATCAAAGCATACCGCTCAAAATATTATTCATCTCAGTTTCAAAAAGCTCGAGCTCTGGCACCTCTGCAAATCCCTGCTTCCCTCTGTGAAGGTCCTATCTATTTACTTTTATGTTGTGTCATCATCCTCTTATAAAAAGCACCAGTTAGAGAGAACCACTGTCATTTGTATGCATTGTTAGTAATTGATATTGAGTATGACTATGACTGGATCTCTTTTACCATGAATTACAATATCTAGTCAGTCCTTGATCTTCAGGGGTGCTCTGCATTTATGTTTTGCGGTCTCATAAAGGGTTAGCGAGATACCATCTTGTTATATCATATCATGATTGTTTTGAGAAAGTGTTGTCATCCAAGATTTATTATTATTGCTCGCTAGTTGATTATGCCATTGATATGAGTAAATGTGAACCTGAATGTTATTGTGAATATGGTTAGTTCATAATCTTTGCTGAAAACTTAAATGCTGGCTTTACATATTTGCATCAACAAGATCAAACACAGTTTGTAAAAGTTTTTCTTTATCACTTTCAGTTTGTCAACTGAATTGCGTGAGGACAAGCAATGGTTTAAGCTTGGGGGAGTTGATACGTCTCCATCGTATCTACTTTTCCAAACTCTTTGCCCTTGTTTTGGACTCTAATTTGTATGATTTGAATGGAACTAACCCGGACTGATGATGTTTTCAGCAGAATTGCCTTGGTGTTATTTTGTGCAGAAATAGAAGTTCTTGGAATGACCTGGAACTTTACAGAGAATATTTTTGGAGTAAATAAAAAATATTGGTGAAAGAATCAACAGAGGGGGACCCACCTGCTGTCCACAAGGGTGGAGGGCGCGCCCCTGCCTTATGGGTCCCCTGGACCTCCACCGACCACAACTCCAACTCCATATATTCACGTCCGGGGAGAAAAAAAATCAGAGAGAAGGATTCATCGTGTTTTATGATACAGAGCTACCGCCACCTCCTGTTCTTCATCGGGAGGGCAGATCTGGAGTCCGTTCGGGGCTCCGGAGAGGGGATATCGTCGCCATCGTCATCATCAACCATCCTCCATCACCAATTTCATGATGCTCACCGCCATGCATGAGTAACTCCATTGTAGGCTTGCTAGACGGTTATGGGCTGGATGAGATTTATCATGTAATCGAGTTAGTTTTGTTAGGGTTTGATCCCTAGTATCCACTATGTTCTAAGATTGATGTTGTTATGACTTTGCTATGCCTAATGCTTGTCACTAGGGCCCGAGTGCCATGATTTTAGATCTGAACCTATTATGTTTTCATGAATATATCTGTGTTCTTGATCCTATCTTGCAAGTTGTAGACACCCATTACAAGTTATGATCCGCATACCCCAAGGTGACAATAATTGGGATTCTTTCCGGTGATTACTGTAGTTTGAGGAGTTCATGTATTCACTAAGTGATAATGCTTTGGTCCGGTTTTCTATTAAAAGGAGGCCTTAATATCCCTTAGTTTCCATTAGGACCCAGCTACCATGGGAGGGTAGGACAAAATATGTCATGCAAGTTCTTTTCCATAAGCACGTATGACTATATTCAGAATACATGCCTATATTATATTGATGAATTGGAGCTAGTTATGTCTCACTCTAGGTTATAACTGTTGCATGATGAATGCCATCTGACATAATTATCCATCATTGATCCATTGCCTACGAGCTTTTCACATATTGATCTTTGCTACGTTACTTTGCCGTTGCCACTGTTACAATTGCTACAAAACTGCTACTGTTACTTTTGCCACTGTTACCGTTACTTCCATACTACTTTGCTGCAAATATTAAGTCTTACAGGTGTGGTTGAATTGACAACTCAGCTGCTAATACTTGAGAATATTCTTTGGCTTCCCTTGTGTCGAATCAATAAGTTTGGGTTGAATACTCTACCCTCAAAAATTGTTGCAATCCCCTATACTTGTGGGTTATCATCCCCCAGTCCCCACTTTCTTTCCTTTTTCAACCAATAGATCGGTTTATATTGAGTTTGTATCGCGTTTCCCTTTATTTCCCTATTAGACCAAGAGATCAGTTGGATAGCCAGTCTCTGCTACTTTTCGCCTCCATTATTTCCTCTTTCGACCAAGTCCTAGATTCAGGTAACAAATCTTCCCCCGCCCCCACCCCCTTTCTTCCTTGTTTGAACCAAGTAGTACTAGACGACTGCATGAAGTAGTTTTACCTCTTAACAGTAAAAATATAGGTGGCTTTCGAACAACCGATCGATCCTATCTACGAGGGGTGATACGTCTCCAACGTATCTATAATTTTTGATTGTTCCATGCTATTATAATATCTGTTTTGGATGTTTTATATGTATTAATATGCTATTTTATATTATTTTTGGGACTAAACTATTAACCTAGAGCCCAGTGCCAGTTTCTGTTTTTTCCTTGTTTTTGAGTTTCGCAGAAAAAGAATACCAAACGGAGTCCAAACGGAATAAAACTTTCGCAATGATTTTTCTTGGACCAAAAGACACCTAGGAGACTTGGAGGTCAAGTCGGAAGAGCCCCGAGGCGGCCATAAGGGGGCAGGGCGCGCCCCTGCCTTGTGGGCCCCTCGTGACTCCCCTTACCTAATTCTTCATCCTATATATTCACATATATTCCCAAACCACCAGAAGTATCCACGAAAACACTTTTCCACCGCCGCAACCTTCTGTTCCCATGAGATCCCATCTTGGGGCCTTTTCTGGTATCCTGCCGGAAGGGGATTCGATCACGGAGGGCATCTACATCAACTCTATTGCCCTTACGACGAAGTGTGAGTAGTTTACCTCAGAGCCCAAAATAATAAAAATGAGAGAAAAGAGAGAAAGGGGCAATGTTACTATCCTTTTACCACACTTGTGCTTCAAAGTAGCACCATGATCTTCATGATAGAGAGTCTCCGATGTTGTCACTTTCATATACTAGTGGGAATTTTTCATTATAGAACTTGACTTGTATATTCGAATGATGGGCTTCCTCAAATTGCCCTAGGTCTTTGTGAGTAAGCGAATTGGATGCACACCCACTTATTTTCTTTTTGAGCTTTCATAAACTTATAGCTCTAGTGCATCCGTTGCATGGCAATCCCTACTCACTCACATTAATATCTATTGATGGGCATCTCCATAGCCCGTTGATACACATAGTTGATGTGTGACTATCTCCTTCTTTTTGTCTTCTCCACAACCAACATATTCTACTCCACCTATAGTGCTATGTCCATGGCTCATGCTCATGTATTGCGTGAAAGTTAAAAAAGTTTGAGAACATCAAAAGTATGAAACAATTGCTTGGCTTGTCATCGGGGTTGTGCATGATTTGAATATTTTGTGTGATGAAGATGGAGCATAGCCAGACTATATGATTTTGTAGGGATAAGCTTTCTTTGGCCATGTTATTTTGAGAAGACATAATTGCCTTGTTAGTATGCTTGAAGTATTATTGTTTTTATGTCAATAATAAAATTTTCTTTTGAATCTTATGGATCTGAACATTCATGCCACAATAAATAAAAATTACATGGATAAATATGTTAGGTAGCATTCCACATCAAAAATTCTGCTTTTATCAATTACCTACTCGAGGACGAGCATGAATTAAGCTTGGGGATGCTTGATACGTCTCCAACGTATCTATACTTTTTTATTGTTCCATGCTATTATATTATCTACTTTGGATGTTTTATATGCATTAATATGCTATTTTATATTATTTTTGTGACTAACTGATACGTCTCCAATGTATCTATAATTTTTATTGTTCCATGCTATTTTATTATCAATCTTGGATGTTTTATAATCGTTTTATATCATTTTTTGGTACTAACCTCTTGACATAGTGCCAAGTGCCAGTTGATGTTTTTTCCATGTTTTTTACATTGCAGGAAATCAATATCAAACAGAGTCAAAATGCCACGAAACTCCACGATGATTTTTTATGGGCAAGAAGGAAGGTAATGGGCCCTGGTTGCACCTGGGGGGTGCCCCGAGGGGGGCACAACCCACCAGGACGCGCCAGGCGCGTCCTGGTGGGTTGTGCCCACCTTGAGTGCCCCCCGGACCGCCTCTTTGATCTATAAATACCCCAAAAATCCACAAACCCTAGGGGAGTCGATGAAATATTCATCCAGCCACCGCAGAGTCTAGAACCACCAGATCCAATCTAGACACCATCACGGAGGGGTTCACCACTTCCATTGGTGCCTCTCCGATGATGCGCGAGTAGTTCTTTATAGACCTTCGGGTCTGTGGTTTGTAGCTAGATGGCTTTCTCTCTCCCTTACTAAATTCTCAATACAATGGTCTCTTGGAGATCCATATGATGTAAATCTTTTTGCGGTGTGTTTGTTGGGATCTAATGAACTTCGAGTTTATGACCAGTCATATCTTTTTATATCCATGAAAGTTATTTGAGTTTCTTTGATCTCTTATATGCATGATCTCTTATAGCCTCGTATTTCTTCTCCGATATTTGGGTTTTGTTTGGAAAACTTGATCTATTTATCTTGCAATGGGAAGGGGTACCCGGTAGTGGGTTCGATCTTATGGTGCTTGATCCCAACGACAGAAAGGGAACCAACACGTATGTATCGTTGCTACTAAGGATAAAAAGACGAGATCTATATCTACCGCCATATGGATAAACGGATCTTGTCTACATCATGTCATCGTTCTTATTGCATAACTCCGTTTTTCCATGAACTTAATACACTAGATGCATGCTGGATAGCGGTCGATGTGTGGAGTAATAGTAGTAGATGCAGGCAAGAGTCGGTCTACTAATCTTGGACGTGATGCATATGTAATGATCATTGCCTGGATATCGTCATAATTATTTGAAGTTCTATCAATTGCCCAACAGTAATTTGTTTACCCACCGTTTGCTATCTTTCTCGAGAGAAGCTCCCCCGGGTTTTCTTTCTCATATATTTGCTTCGCGATCTATTTTATTTGCTCTTTTTATTCAGATCTATTAAACCAAAAATACAAAAATACCTTGCTTCACTTTATTTTATTTGCGATCTATTATTCCAGTCTATTATAATTTTCTCCCGTCATCGTGCCTTCCGGCGCCATTACCCGAAAGGGATTGACAACCCCTTTAACACGTCGGGTTGCGAGTGGCTGTTATTTGTGTGCAAGGGCTGTTTACGTTGTGTTGCTTGGTTCTCCTACTGGTTCGATACCTTGGTTTCATTACTGAGGGAAATACCTACCGTTGTTGTGCTACATCATCCTCTCCTCTTGGGGAAACACCGGCGTAGTCTTAGCAAACATCATCAAGGGAATTTCTCGCGATTCTTTGGGAGGATCTTCAACATAACCAGGTTCCCAATCACAAATCTCATCTCCTTGCAATTTACATTATTTGCCATTTCCCTCTCGTTTTCCTCTCCCCTTCTTCACAAAAAATTGCCTTTTTATTTGCCCTCTTTTTCGTTCGCCTTTTTCTTGTTGGATTTTTGTTTGCTTGTGTTACCATGTGTCTTCTATTTGCTTGCATCTTCACTTGCTAAAAATTTATTGATATGGATCCTCATCCACTTGCTAATCTTTTAAGAGATCCAATCATGATGAACCAATTGCTAGTAAGTTGAGTGCACTAGATTATCTTTATGAAGTTTTGCTTGAGAATCGTGAATCTAAAATTGTGATGAAATTTATGAAGTGATTCATGATAGCTCCTTGAATGAAAAGCATGATTGCAATAATTTTACTATAAATTCTATTAATATCAATTGTGCTAATAATATGCAAAACCCCAAGCTTGGGGATGCTTGTTTTGTCATGTCCGCTACTTATTGCAATGATCATGATTATGGTGATAGTGTTTCTTATGATCTTGAAAATTTATTTAAGCCTCATGATGAATATGTTTGCGATAATATTGAAAGTGGGTTTGGAAGAGTGTCAACTTTAGCTAAAAATAATCCCACATATTTGGAGAGTGTTCAATCTTATGAAGGTTTTTATGAAAGTGGGTTCGGAGAGGTCATGACTTTATTTGATGATAATCCCACTATTTTCGAAGAGTGTCAACTTTGCATGCATGTGGATCATAAAGAGAAAATTTTATATGATAGTTATATTATTTAATTTGATTATGATCCTACATATAATTATTATGAGAGAGGAAAATATGGTTGTAGAAATTTTCATTTTATTAAATTTCCTCTCGTTGTGTTGAGATTGTCAATATTTTATTCCTCTCCTTTGCATATGCTATATGTTTCGTGTTTGATAATTTGTTTTCCTATAAAATTCCTATGCATAGGAAGTATGTTAGACTTAAATGTGTTTGTCACATGTTTCATGATGCTCTATTTGTGTTTCGATTATTATCTGTTGTGTGAGCATCGTTGAAATATTATGCCTAGCTAAGGGCGTAAAACTATAACGCTTGTTGGGAGGCAACCCAATGAATAAATTTTGTTTTTGCTTTTGCTTTCTATTCTTGTGTGTTTACAAAATTATGCTACTGGTATGATTGTGCTTTTTATGTTTTAATTAGAGTTTGTGCCCAGTAAAGCCTATATGATCTTCTTGGATGATAGTTGTTAGATCTTGCTAAAAAACACATAAACTTTGCGCTCATGAAAATAATTTTCATAAATCACAGAAAAGTGTTTTTTGCCCTGATTCTTTTTGCAGATGATTAATTACAAATTACCTTGTTCGTCCTATTTTGGTAGAATTTATGGAGTTCCAGAAGTATTGGCGAAAGTCAGATTACTACAGTCTGTTATGCTTTGACATATTCTGTTTTCTTTGTGTTGTGTGCTTATTTTGTTGGCTCTATGGTTTTCTTTGATGAGTTTTTGCCATAGAAAAGTTGGAATACAGTAGATATTATACAAAAATAAAATGAATTGGTTTGATACAACACTTATAGTAGTGGTTTTCTTTCTTATACTAACGGATCTGACAAAGGTTTTGTTGAGTTTTATGTGATTGAAGTTTTCAAGTTTTGGGTTATCTTACGATGGATGAAGGAAGGATGTAAGAGCCTAAGCTTGGGGATGCCCCGGCATCCCAAGCTATTATCCAAGAATGAGCAACCAACTAAGCTTGGGGATGCCCCCGAGTGCCATCCCCGCTTTCTTCCAACAACTATCGGTATTTTACTCGAGGCTATATTTTTATTCATCACATGATATGTGTTTTGCTTGGAGCATCTTGTATGATATGTGTCTTTTCTTGTTTTATTTTCTGTTTTAAGTCATCAATCCTTACTGGACACATCTATTTGAGAGAGCCAAAATTATATCATTACTTGTTAGAATTGCTCTCTATGCTTCACTTAAATCTTTTATGAGCTAGGACTTGCTCTAGTGCTTCACTTATATCTTTTTGAGCACGGTGTGCTTAGTAATTTTGAAGAAATTATCTCTTGCTTCACTTAAATTATTTTGAGAGAAAGAAAATTTTGTATGCTCATGATCTTCACTTATATTTGTTTGAGCTTGTGAAAAGCAACACATGAAAATTAGTCCCAAAGTGATAGGTATCCAAGAAGGATAAAGTAAAAAAAATTCATGATGATCATTGGACAAAATAAACTTGATTCTTAGTAATAGTTTTGAGATATGATGATGTGATATGTGAGTTATGCTGATGAGTAATTATGCTTTAGTAAGAATATTGGTGTTAAGGTTTGTGATTCCCTATGCATGCACAAAAGTCAATAATCATGCAATGAAAATTATATCCTACTTGTGGTGCATTATTCGGTGTTAATTATGCTTAATGCTTGCTTATGAGATTATTCGTTTCTTGGTTGGTCACTTCTCAATCTTTTTTCTAGCCTTCATTTTGCACCAAGTATGACCTCTACTTACGCATCCAAAATCCTTTAAACCAGTTTTGCCACATGAGTCCAGTATATCTACCTATTTGCGGTATTCTTTTGCCGTTCTAAGCAAATTTGTATGTGCCATCTCTAATTTTCAAAATAAACTTCTCTTTTGTGTATTTGTTTAGCTCATGAGCAGTAGCGGTGGCTAATATTTTCCATGCTAGATGTGTTATTCTCACGATGAGTGTTTATTCATTTGTCATTGCACGAGAGTAAGGCAAAGGTATTAGGGATGCCTAGTCCCGAAATGCAAAAATGAATTTACTTTATGTTGTCAAATAATAAATTCCTTGGAAAGTGTTGGTATGGAGGGCACCCATGGATACGGCTAGCCATGGAAAGTGAAAGAATGGTGGAAGGAATAACCTTTATTTTCTGTTTGGGAACCGCCTATGGCATATCTAGCATGGAAAGTGTTTGTAGCTCTGAGTCATTTTTGTTGGTGGGATGGATACACCTCCCAAAATGTTTTTATCTCTAATTTTTTTGCTTTGAGCTCTGGCACCTCTACAAATCCCTACTTCCCTCTGCGAAGGGCCTTTCTTTTACTTTATGCAATTTTTATTTTGAAATCTGAGTCTCCTTCTTCTCTTACAAAAGCACCAACTAGGAGGCAATATGATCGTGCTCAAGTATTGGCTGTAGTTTATATTCGAGCGTGTTTCATGAATGGACCAATGTTTGAGCATGATGGGCTAGGGATAACTTATTTTAGCGTTGATATTTGAAAAACATGGTTGCTTGTTGATATGCTTGAGTATCTAAATTATTATGTCAAAACTAGACTATTGCTTTGAATCACATAAAAGTCCAAATGTCCATGCTATAAGGAAAAGAATATGATATGACTTGATGAACAACACTCCACATCAAAAATTCTGTTTTTATCACTTATCTACTCGAGGACGAGTAGGAGTTAAGCTTGGGGATGCTGATACGTCTCCAACGTATCTATAATTTTTGATTGTTCCATGCTGTTTTATTATCAATCTTGGATATTTTATAATCATTTTATATCATTTTTTTGGTACTAACCTATTGACATAGTGCCAAGTGTCAGTTGCTGTTTTTCCATGTTTTTTACATCACAGGAAATCAATATCAAACGGAGTCCAAATGCCACGAAACTCCACGATGATTTTTCATGGGCCAGAAGGAAGGCAATGGGCCCTGCTTGCACCTGGGGGTGCCCCGAGGAGGGCACAACCCACCAGGGCGCGCCAAGATGCCCAGGCGCGCCCTGGTGGGTTGTGCCCACCTTGGGTGCCCCCCGGACCGCATCTTTGCTCTTTAAATACCCCAAAAATCCACAAACCCTAGGGGAGTCGACGAAATATTCATCCAGTTGCCGCAGAGTCCAGAACCACCAGATCCAATCTAGACACCATCACGGAGGGGTTCACCACTTCCATTGGTGCCTCTCCGATGATGCGTGAGTAGTTCTTTGTAGACCTTCGGTCCGTATTTAGTAGCTAGATGGCTCTCTCTCTCTCTCTCTCTCTCTCTCTCTCTCTCTCTCTCTCTCTCTCTCTCTCGCTGAATTCTCAATACAATGGTCTCTTGGAGATCCATATGATGTAACTCTTTTTGCGCTGTGTTTGTTGGATCTGACGAACTTCGAGTTTATGATCAGTCATATCTTTTTATATCCATGAAAGTTATTTGGGTTTCTTTGATCTCTTATATGCATGATCTCTTATAGCCTCGTATTTCTTCTCCGATATTTGGGTTTTGTTTGGCCAACTTGATCTATTTATCTTGCAACGGGAAGAGGTGCCTGGTAGTGGGTTCGATCTTACGGTGCTTGATCCCAGTGATAGAAAGGGAACCGACACATATGTATCGTTGCTACTAAGGATAAAAAGACGAGACCTATATGTACCGCCATATAGATAAACGGATCTTGTCTACATCATGTCATCGTTCTTATTGCATAACTCCGTTTTCCCATGAACTTAATACACTAGATGCATGCTGGATAGCGGTCGATGTGTGGAGTAATAGTAGTAGATGCAGGCAGGAATCGGTCTACTAATCTTGGACTTGATGCCTATGTAATGATGATTGCCTGGATATCGTCATAATTATTTAAAGTTCTATCAATTTCCCAACAGTAATTTGTTTACCCACCGTTTGCTATCTTTCTCGAGAGAAGCCACTAGTGAAACCTACGGCCCTCGGGTCTTCTTTCTCATATATTTCCTTTGCGATCTATTTTATTTGCTCTTTTTATTAAGATCTATTAAACCAAAAATACAAAAACACCTTGCTGCACTTTATTTTATTTGCGATCTATTATTCCAATCTACTATAATTTTCTCCCGTCATCGTGCCTTCTGGCGCCGTTACCCGAAAGGGATTGACAACCCCTTTAACACGTCAAGTTGCGAGTGGCTGTTATTTGTGTGCAGGGGCTGTTTACGTTGTGTTGCTTGGTTCTCCTACTGGTTCGATACCTTGGTTTCATTACTGAGGGAAATACCTACCGTTGTTGTGCTACATCATCCTCTCCTCTTGGGGGAAACACCGACGTAGTCTTAGCAAACATCATCACTAACCTATTGACCTAGAGCCCAGTGCCAGTTTCTGTTTTTTTCTTTGTTTTTGAGTTTCGTAGAAAATAAATACCAAACGGAGTCCAAATGGAATAAAACCTTCGCGATGATTTTTCTTGGACCAGAAGACACCCAGGAGACATGGAGATCAAGTCGGAAGAGCCACGAGGCGGCCAGAAGGGGGGAGGGCGCGCCCAGGGGGTAGGGCACGCCCCCTGCCTTATGGGCCCCTCATGACTCCCCTAACCTAATTCTTCGTCCTATATATTCACATATATATTCCCAAACCACAAAAAGTATGCACGAAAACACTTTTCCACCACCGCAACCTTCTATTCCCGTGAGATCCCATCTTGGGGCATTTTTCGGCATCCTGCCGGAGGGGGATTCGATCACTCTATTGCCCTTCCGATGAAGCGTGAGTAGTTTACCTCAGACCTACGGGTCCATAGCTAGTAGCTAGATGGCTTCTTCTCTCTCTTTGATTCTCAATACCATGTTCTCCTCGATGTTCTTGGAGATCTATCCGATGTAATCTTATTTTGCGGTGTGTTTGACGAGATCCGATGAATTGTGGATTTATGATCAGCTTATCTGTGAATATTATTTGAATCTTCTCTGAATTCTTTTATGCATGATTTGATATCTTTGTAATTCTCTTCGAACTATCGGTTTAGTTTGGCCAACTAGATTGGTTTTTCTCGCAATGGGATAAGTGCTTAGCTTTGGGTTCAATCTTGCGGTGTCCTTTCCCAGTGACAGTAGGGGCAGCAAGGCACGTATTGCATTGTTGCCATCGAGGATAAAAAGATGGGTATTACATCATATTTCTTGAGTTTATTCCTCTACACCATGTCATCTTACTTAATGTGTTACTCTGTTCTTCATGAACTTAATACTCTAGATGCAGGCAGGAGTCAGTCGATGTGTGGACTAATAGTAGTAGATGCAAAATCGTTTCGGTCTACTTGACACAGACGTGATGCCTATTTCATAATCATTGCCTTGGATATCTTCATAACTTTGTGCTTTTCTATCAATTGCTCGATAGTAATTTGTTCACCCACTATATTATTTGCTATCTTGAGAGAAGCCTCTAGTGAAACCTATGGCCCCCGGGTCTATTTTCCATCATATAAGTTTCCGATCTACTATTTTGCAATCTTTTACTTTCTGATCTATAAACCAAAAACACCAAAAAATACTTCATCTTTTGTTTAGCTTTATTTATCTATCTCTATCAGATCTCACTTTTGCAAGTAACCATGAAGGGATTGACAACCCCTTTATCACATTGGGTGCAAGTTGTTTGATTGTTTGTGCAGGTATTGGTGATTTGTACGTTGTCTCCTACTGGATTGATACCTTGGTTCTCTAACTGAGGGAAATACTTGTCTCTACTTTGCTGCATCACCCTTTCCTCTTCAAGGGAAAAACCAACGCAAGCTCAAGAAGTAGCAAGGGGGCCTGAGAAACAGTAAAAGATACAAATGCAGCGACGTCAGGAGCTGGGGCAGTAGAGCAAGGTCGGTTTTGAAGGAAGTTATACCTGAGGACACCGGGATGTCGCTAGGTGGGCAGCGGGAGGCCGGATCTGCCCACAGTAGGGCAGCGAGGAAGAAGGGGTTGGAGGCCCTCCCTAGCCGGCGCTGCGTGGGAGAGAACGGCAAGGCACGCTGATCGGGACGCGCCGGTAGTGGGTAAGAGCCGTCGCCGAGGACGACCGCGTGAACATTGCACCTTCTCACGTTCACCGGCGGAGGGGATCTGGCCGGATCTGTGACCACCGGTGAGCAGAGAGAGTTTGTGGCCACATCTGTCGTGTTTAGATCCGGAGAGGAAGAGAGAGTGTGAATAGAGCAACATAAGCAAGCAAGCGCGGAGGCTCCTGCCTATATAGTGGAGTAGTTTTCTTTTATCTACTGGAGCTGGCTTGGCCTCGACAATGACTGTCGAGACGTCTTCATGCACGTGCCCCAGAGGCGCAGTTGTCATCATTTTGATTTGAAGTACCGGATTAACATATATGTAACACTAAAAAATGCCACATGACAAGAAACCATAATCTCACTGCCCCAAGGAGACAACATGAATCCCAACGGACAAACTAGATGAGGATCAAAGCTCAAATTAAAGACACTTGTAGAAAAAGGGATCAATCAATAGATGCCCTAATTAACATAGCCGGCTTGACCTAGATGGCAGCTGAGTAGTCTTCGTGCATGTGCCCCCAACGACCAGCGCCTTGGAGGAAATCAGTTGTCGCTGTTTAACCCTCGCAGTGATCTGAAGCACATGACACCTAATATTGCGAGATGACATGAAACTTTTTTTAAGATTTCTCATCAGAACTACAGCCCTATACAACACAGCCTGCACGATATTTAGATGATAGCCAATCCAGTGGTCTGCTGGAGTCTGGTCACATGCATGGACGAATTGATCTCCCGTGTCGTGCAGGGATCGCCCAGGCACCAACGTGTTTACAACATTGCTCCAGTACTATCGCTCGTCTCTCTCTTCTATTAACACAGCCGACTTGCGGGGACAGGGGAGTGTGCCTATGACCGGTTCTCAATTGCGGTCCCACAAGTGTGTGCAAATGCAATATGACGCGCGTTCCATAGTGAGAGTGGCGTGCCAGACCGACCGACCGTCTGGGGTGCAACACAAACGCGATGAGCGTGTTGTATACATGTGTACCGCCGTTTTCTTGAGGCTTTGCTCCATGGCTCAATCCATGGATACAAAATTATATTCAAAAGTCAAGGGTGGGCTTTTCCCATGCGGTAGGCGGGGCAGTTCCGCCTAGTCGGTTCGACAGAGAGGCGAGAAGATGAGGGAGTAGGCTGCTGCAAATGTAGGGTTGTGTGATTTGATGGCTCGTTACTGCTGGAAAGGTGGGACCCTGTGATTTGACTTCACATTATCATTATTACTGCGGCGCTGTGACCGGTGTGAGTCTCCCGATTCCTGACCACCTCCATGGTATACAGGTGCCAATTACTGTACTCCTTACTCCTTGGCAAATGCAGTAAATACTATGAAGAAAGAGATAGAGAGAAGTAAAAAAATACTCTTATAGCCAACCTTATAGCTAACCTTGTTGTATGAGTGACTAAGTGATGACTATGTATGACTTGCCAACATCAGATAGCCTAACACACCTGGACAGAGGAAGTAGTTTCATGCATGCGAAGTAGGCAAAAAATGCTCATTTATAGTCACTTTGAAATCTCCAACGCGCGACCATGCGAAAAGGCGACAGTCATGGTAGGCACGACCATGATACGGGCTGCTCACAGCCCTTGGATCTGAGATCAAATGGTCGCATGCTAAGTTGCTGAAAATTTACAGAATAACCCTTCAGGATAGGATATTCTGCCATAGGTCTAGAATAACACCATGCAATCGTTCGATCTCAGATCCAAGGGCTCTCGGAAGCCCGTATCATGGGAGCATGGAAAGCTTCGTATCACGTGTAATTTTCTCGATGCTTGACGTGCGAACACGCAGATGCATGAAGCCATTTAATTGGGTGTCTAGTAGACATGACATCTAATTGGGCCCCCATAGCATTGTGCATGAATCCATTTATCCACCGGGCAAGCCACTACAATACCATTCGCACAACCCACTCAAGCATTTTTATAATTGGAAAACCGCTAGCAGTTCACTCCTACTCGTTCCGGGCTGTCCTTTAACATTACGGCAGTTCGCTCCTAATCGTCCCGTCATTTTACATCTATAATATCTAAATAATTCATCCCCACTATCCTATTTCTCTTAACATGCAAGCTATCCACATCACCGACACTGCCACATCTAACATGCAGACTCCACGTCACCAGATCTGCCAACTAAGTAATTATTTTCCTTATTTTTACAAGGAATTTTCCAACGAATCGTATGGTCCAATATCTAAATACTCTGTCTCCTCCCTTCGTGATAACTCCTTCGGCTTCTCCGCCCCCGCCTCTCCCCTCCCCTCATCAATAACATCCACCCCGCATCCCCAACCCTCCCTCGCTTCTACCCTCCATCTCCCTCAGATTCCTCGCCTTGGCCATCCTCTTCCTCGCCTTGGGTTCCTCGCAAGGTCGGTGTGTCTTCTTCACCTACCGATGCCATCCAGGACTACCTTGGATTCTGATTGAGTGACCAGCCAACAACGAGCAAGTCCCATGGCGTTGTAGTCTTAGATCATGGCCGCCCTGTCCCGCATCATGAAATTATTCTCCTCACCAACGGTTATGCTCCATTATCTCATCCTGTCCCATGCATGTAGATTGATGTTGTTGATTAATTCTAGGATTAGGAGTTCTCAAGTTAGGGAAAGCATGTATGTAAGCATGTTACATTATTATATTCAGATTCGGACTGCGGCTTTTGATGTTGTACGCCACAAGCAGCAGTATCTAGCACTGACCCTCCCTGTGCTTGGGAGTTGTTTAGGATCGCAAGGCAATCGATCTGGAAGGGTGTCGCACCAACGGGGATCAAAGTAGGCTAATCGATAAGACAACCTCTTCTCGACCGATCTCACCTGTCCGGCCCAACAAGCAAACTCGACCTTAATATACAGGTATATATTGTTCGTACTATTAGTTTCATCCAACTTTGATCCATCGGCAAGCTGATCTATATGCATGTATTCCTTCGTAAGCATTCAGTTCTTTCTTAGTTTTTTGAGAAAAAGCCAGCTGTTCATTCATTTGATCGGAGAAAAATATCAGATGAAAAGAAAAGGAAAAAGGATCAGATGAAAAAAAGCTAGCGCGGATATTAATTATTTTCCTACATTAAAATTGATTGTATTTATTAAATCAGTTGAAGTCTTGCCGAAGCTACTATTGTTTTGCAATCGCCATTTATAATGATGGTTCGTGTATTGTTCATATTCTTTGTGCTACAAAAGCATAGTTGGTTTTTCTTCTTCTTAATTTTACGTTGCTTTCTTGTATCTTTATGATTTACCTGAGCACGCAAGGTTAACTATTATTAACCCTTCCAAATCGATCATATTGCGATACTGCCTTGCTAAATAATAATTGAATGTTCGACCCTCCATTATTTGTATGAGAATATTTTATTTTGTAATCAATAGTTAAATAAATTGTAAACACACGAACAGTGTATTTAAGGGTCAGTTGCATTTGATGTGCTTTAGCATATTCTGGTATGAAGTTTCTGTTATAGCTCGGCTACTTTTGTTTCATGTAATTGGTGCTTTCTGAATATTCAGAAGAAAAAAACCTTTCAGATGCCTGTCTAATGTGAACTCTATCGAAATGTATGGATATCATATGTGTATACTGACTTTCCTTCTAATGCCTTTACTTATTCTCCATGAAGTAATTATTTGTTTAAAGGTCAGGTCATGTTCTTTCAACACTACTGGGAACTGCTGAAAATTGTACAATCATGAAGACCACAAGTGTTACCAAATAATTAAACAATGAAGCAGGTATTGTTTCCATGTTTCGTTTGAACCTAACACTTGATTGTACAAAGTGATTTTTCTTAGTTTGCTTAGCGGAAATTTAATTGTGCGTCACTTACGGGATTAACAACCATTGCATTTTGTTTAGTTGTCTAACATGCTATATTCCCCTCTTTTAACTGTAAAATATGCCTTTGAATCCCCCGGGATGAATTAATTATATTCGTTTGTTGAAATTTGAAGTAAGAGCTTCACTTCCTTTCAAATCTTATACTCTTTTCAGTATTTCGAAGGACGTGCTTCTAGCATGGCGGTAAGTCCTCTAGGTGTGAAGGCTACAACCTTGGTTCTCACAAAAAGGGTCCCTCATTGACTTTGCAGTTGCGCCACCACGGACAATGGAGCTGGCATTTCGGTCCTTCCGAGCGATCAAGTTTTTTTGTAATATTTTACAGTAATAAAAAGATTGTGCTTTCACACACCTTTTTTATGTTTACGCCTTTGATAAAAAGTTGAGCTTATGTTTTATTATTTCTATCCAGTGTTGGTATGTCTTCAATGCGATATCATTTTATTTTATGAACCTTGAAGGTGTGTATTGTTTACCGAAATGTTATAAATAAAATTGATGATGCTTACTTACATTCCATCCTTCCTTTGTTACACGTCAATACAAGAAAGTCTGATCTCTGGTTTCTTCCTTCTGGCCCCATTTAAAATGATACTACCTTATTTGTTCCCATTGGGAATTTGTTAGTTTTATTTAATAATATGTTGCATTGAAGAAAACAATATGCTAACCGCGCCTTCTTTTTGACATGCAATGTGAATCAATACTTGGGACAAATTCCACTCATCAAATGAACTAATCATCCCGCAGCAACGCGCGGGGTATCATCTAGTTACAACAGTCCCACTAATCCTAACCCTCCTCCCAAATCCATGGCGTCCCAAATATCCATGATCGGCTGTGAGTACATGGTTAGAACCATCACCGGTGATGAGTTCAACATCATCTACACTCGTTCTTCCGCGACGGTGAAAGGATGGCTTGCTCGCTTCAGACGCATGTTCGAAAAGTCAAATGGTGATGAGTGGGTCGCTGGGAAGATGTTGAGTGCACCACAGTCCTGGGAAAAGAGAAGAATCTAAAGGAGGAAGAGAGGAAGAAGCCTACCGTGATCTAGGTTTGCGTGCATAACTTGTGCTTGGTCTACCACATATGCCATGCCGACGTTGAGTACGAGGATTTTAAGAACTTCCTCGCGGGCGGCAAAGTCAAATTCGTTATTGTAGACTTTATGAACGATAGAAGAGTCCTGAGTCGGATAGGCCTTGTTGTAGGCCAGCCCTTCGACCTCCAGAAGAATGGGCTGGTGCCCTCCCATCAGCCTTCAATGCTGACCCTGGCAGGAGCCATGGTTGATCCTTCGTACAGTAAACTGACGAAACATCCGCCCGAGTTTCATCTTACATGGCAGTGGAATGTACTACCAGTACACAGCAATGGATGTCTACCTTTGTTTCAATATCTACAAGGGTTAGATGAAGACGAGAGCCAATTGTGCAGTTCAAGCAAAGGTATCGGCGAAGAGGAAGAGGGACAAGGACGAAGTCGAGCACGTGGACGAAGAGTCCGAGTAAGGTGGCAGTGTCGTTGCTCATGGTGGTTCTAATGCAGTGTCTACCAGATTAGTTGCTTACTTTATTTTCAGGGTGCTTAGTTTTATTTGAGGGGTATGTTGTGCTGAGCCCCCAGCAGAACTATGTTACGTTCCTTCTCGTTACTTTAACTCTTCAGTACGTACATACTAGTATTTCTTACAGTTCATCTTGAGTTGGTAGTACTACCACTCGTTTCTTCACATTATATACGTACAGTATATATGGCCAACATCATATAACCAACAATTGGCTATACTATTAATCACGCTCTAAGCATGCCACATACGCAAAACACTTAAATGAGATATGTAATTCAAAAAAAACTTAAATGAGAGAAGTATACCAAAGCATGAAGGAGTTTAGTTGTTAAAGAATTAAATAGGTATGCTAATTTCTTTAATATACTCTAGCACCCCATCTAAGAACGTACTAGCTTTTTAAATAGTACTATAGGCATAATTTGGCGACGAGCGCTCTCTTTATGTACCACCTTTTTTTATTTAATTTCATCTTGTCAGTTTTGCTCCATGGCACAATCCATTGATACTACTACTGTACAGAAGTACACATTTAAAAGGCTAGAGGTCAGGGCAATCTCGCTTAGTCAGTTTCACGAGAGGCGAGGGCCTTTGTGATTTGATGGCTCATTACTGCTGGAAGGCGGGGCCATGTGATTTGATTGCTCGTATAAATGTTGCCGACGACCTGAGGAGGAGCAAAGAACCATGCGATATACTCAAGTTTTCCACTAGAGAAGTAGTACGATGGAGGAGCACGAAACACGGCAGCCTGGTGCGATATGGCGATAAAAAATGATCTAATTTGCTAGTCATCGATTCCACGGTGCCGCTCATTGTTAGCATTGTTCTATTCATGCCTCGCAGAGAATGTGACACGTGCAGCGAAACATCCGAAGCTAAAGAAGAAACACAGGAGCAAAAGAAGAAGGAAGATTACCCCCCCCCCCCCCGAAGAAGGAATATGCACACACAAGTCTGGGGCATTGCTCTCTACTACATGAAGGGTTTCTGGCCGCGGAGTCGTAACTGCTTCTTCATTGCCTCCATGACCTCCATCTCCTCGCGCATCTCCTCCGCCATCTTCTTCATTCTGTCCATGACGTGGGATTTCTCGACGCGAGCCTTCATCATATGTTCCATGGCCGCATTATGTACCTTGACAGCTGTCGGGTGCTCGATGTGGAGCTTCGCCAACTCCTCCTTCTGTTCCATGACGAGGGCGTGCAACATCTTCACCGAGGACTACTCTTCTCATGTAGCTTCTTCCAGCTGGCGCTCTTCTCCTTCAGCAGGTTGAGCTCGTGGCAGAGCTTCGCCTTGCTCTCCTGAAGTTGCAGGATTTCGCCGGTCAACTTCTTACCCGAGGCAATGCTCTCCTTCAGCAACATAACCAAGCCGGTGTTCAACTCCCCCTGCTCATTGAGCTCAATGGGCATGTCATCGAGGCTCTCCTTCAGCAGCTCCACCAAGCCATCGATGAACTCCTTCTGCTTATTGAGCTGATCGGGCATGTCGTCGAGGGATAACGACTCCAGCGTCGCCAGCTCGGCATGTTCGCCCCCGTGGCTAGGGTGCTCCTAGGAACTCTTACCTTCCCGTGAGAGATCTTTCAAGGTCTCTGCGGCGAGCCCTCTCTTTTTTTCCGCGGCCTTGGTTGCCGCTCCCTTCTTACGAGTAGTTCTCGACCTAGAGCTCTGCACACCGGCTATGGCAAGGACGGACAAACAAGAAAGACTTATGAGGAGGAAGGCAGAGTGATTTTCGGCTAGGTAGTTCCCCTTTTTATAACCTAGTACTAGCACTAGTACTAAAACCTGCATGGTGAGAACACATTCAGGTTTGATACATACTAGGTGTGAGCAGGTTTGCACTTAATTATACTACTTTGGAATGTGATGGGCATAAGCTAAAGATTAATTGATGGTTTTGTTTTTGAGGCCCGAAATGGCTCTCGATGAGTTTCCTGGAACACAAGTTTCAAGTACTACTGCTCAGATGCAGTCGCACAAGTCAGTGATGTAACTGGTCGTACATGTCAGACCAAGCCGATGCGTGTCCCTTCGGTGAGACGCGGGTCCGACCGACCGTCTGTTGGTGCGACCGACCGTAAGTATTACGCGATGGAGACTTTTGGTTGTGGCTTCGGGTGATTGTCATGACCAAGCATTCAAAAACTAGTGATAAATCAATTACTACCATCTTTTTCCAAATGACCAAGTATTTTCACAGGAATACAATACATATAGATGGAGTGATTGTCACAGTTTCAAAACGCCATGGCGCCACAAGTTCACTGCAGCAGCAACCGAGTAGGTCACTGCATCGTTGTCTGGGAAGTAGGGAAACTCACCTCGCCTACGATGCATGCCCAGCGGTGCCTCCACAGCTGGTCCCGTGGTTTGGCTTCTCCTACCGCCCATTTGAACAGTTGCACTAGCTGCTCATGCCATTCCGCAGGCATGCGCGTTCTTTCCTCCGCAATCGACTCCGTCAATATGATTTCTACCATTAGCCCCAGCTCGAAATCAACGTGGTGCTGCCAGATGCTGACATCCCTCAGCATCTCTCCCCTAAGATCGACTTTAGCCTCCGCCTTGTGCTTCGCCAGGCGAAGCTCCTTCAAACTTTTCTCCAATCAATGCGATGCTTCCTTGATCCGATTTACCCTTGCTGCCCACAACCTGAAGCGCAGCCCTGGCATGTCCTCCGGCGCCACCGATCTGTGACTCTAGAGCAATGGATCCCCTCTGAAACACATGTAGGTTTCGCTCAAAGGCGGCAGTGCTGCAGGCCTGTAACATCCCAAATTTTCAATTTGGCATGTTATACATAGGTCATTCTTGCATATCATATTTTATTTGCATTCTCGTTTACCATCCTCGAAAATCCTAAGCAACTCAAGGACCCTCGGAGAGAGTTGGGGATTTTTCAATTTTCATATTTGAATTTTGCCAAATAATGAAAGACGAGGATATTGGATTTTAATTATTTTCTCTCCGGAAAATTATTTCAATTTAAACAAATAAATGAGGGGAGATAATATGACTTCTCCAAAATAATTGAAATAACGGAGGAAAAATGTTAAAATCATTTTTGGGATTTTATTTGATTTTGTTTGTAATTTTATTCGCCCTAGAAAAAAAATTTGCACGCTTTAAAAATTTGCATTTTAGGGGCCAAGAAAAGTTCATCTAGTTCTAAATATTCTATTTAGACGGAGAAAACTTATTTTGGAATTTTTAGATTTTTATTTATTTTTCTAGAAATTTTTCTTTGGTGGAATGTTTAAAAAACCGAAAGCGGACCCGTGTTGGGCCAAGGCCACCGAGCAGCCCACCTGGCCGCCGCCGCCTCCCTCCAGCGCCCGGCGAGGCACTGGACGCCGAGGGACTCAAGCGGACTCACCCAGGCGACCCCTTCCCAAGTCGCCGTGCCCGCCTTTAAATCTGCCGCCACCACCGCCACCACCACCCGCCACCACCACCCGCCACAACCACCCGCCCGGAGCCCGAGCCGCCCGAGCCGCCGAGCCCAGTCGTCGCCGCCGCCCTCCCGCGTGTCGCCGCCGCCTTCGCCCGTCGCCGCCGCCTCGCCGACCCGCCCCTCGGGACCCGGAGCCCGCTCGCCGGACGCGCCTCGCCGGAGGTACCCGACCCCGCCGCCGCCGGTTTATTATGTTGTTTTTTTTTGAAAACCCTTCGGTTTTTTTTAATAAAACCCTAGATCGTTTTTTATATAGAACGGTTTATTTTTGTCGGTTTATTTATTTAACGAACATCCATTCATCCGTTCGTTTTAACGAACGCGTTCACTGTTTAAGTTCTGTTAACGAACGTTCGTTCGTTTAACAGTTCGTCGCTTTTCTTTTATTGGAATTATTCCGCGGTTATTCTGATCGTGATTTCTGATCCAATTTTCAAACCTGTTTATCTTTTCGCTCGTTTATCGGAATCAGGCGATTCAAGCGCCTGGAGTTTAAATGTCGAAACCCTCTTTCCGAATAATCAACTTAAACCAGGTTTTATCCCCGTAAAATTTGACCCTAGTTCAGATTAGTAAACGGACCTTGTTTTTCTCGCCGTTTGAGTTTCGTTGTTCCATTTGGTTTGATTCTTTTTGCAAACCGGAGTTCTTAAGTTGAACTCTCCGGTCAACCTCTTGATTGAAGTTTCGTTTGTGCATCTTTGCTTGTTTCCTTATGTATGCGTTGTTTGCTTGCGATAGAATTCCCGGTCTGAAGCGTGTTACTCTGAGTCTCTAGGATTCACGGATCGTCGACAAGGCAAGTAACACTTGATCATATCTTTTCCTACCCAGTTTTTATGCATTAGTTTCAACCCTCAAACATTGCATGATTAGGATGTCCTTAATTTGTGGGTTGTGAAGTAGATGATGAGGTAGGAACCTATTGCCTATTACTTTCAAACCCTTGGGAGTTACTTCTACGTTATGCTTATACTGCCATGCTATGCTCGTAGACGTGGTTTGGGGTTTGAAAGATATTCACGACAGATGTGAGATTATTAATTAATGGTTTACTTTAAGGTGGCAACTTAAATACACATCTGGGTGGATTGAGGCACCTGGGGAACCAGTGTTGTCTGCATTTTTTGGAAATCCCGGGGTACCGTGTGATCTTCCTATGGACCGCCACCTGTGCTCAAAGGGAACTGAGATTATTCATGCTAGAAACTTCCGTGTGCAGCCACAAGCTATTATGGGCTCTAGCATAGTTGAGTAAGTTACGTGAAGCTCTCGAAGAGGTAGATCAGCAGGTAGTGGGTTTTATAGGTTTGGTATGATCTATCCGGAGTAGAGAGTTAATGTTTACGAAAGGCGTGTCTCGGTCATCCGTCTCTCAAACACCATGCAAAGGCGAGAAACCAACGGAGGCGATCGAGTCTTGTGGGGAAAAGTGCAAACCTCTGCAGAGTGTACAAACTAATCATGGTTAGCCGTGTCCCGGTTATGGACGATTACGAGTATCTAGTACTTGAGTATTCACATGTATCTCAACACTCTTAACTAAATTTGCTGGGTTGTTAATTACCTTAATTGGGATCATCTGAGTTGGGGGGTACCTTCTCAATGATGTTTCAACCACCATGATAGTTAAAGTAAAATTTATTCCTTTGATGTAGGGAAAAATTGTCTTTTCGCAAAAACTGTAACCATAGAGCTTTCCACCAGCCATATATGCATGTAGTATAGCTTATTCTTTCATTACCCTATGTGTTACATTGCCAGCATATTCCATGTGCTGACCCATTCTCGGGATGCAACGTATTATGTTGCAGACTTTTCAGACGAGGAGTAAGGATTGTAGGTCGTTGCCGTGCAGCTCAGTTATGCCGTTGGAGTTGATGGACTCACTTTATCTTCCAAGCCTTCCGCTGTTATCGCATTAGATGGCCTTCAGCCATATTATTGTAATAAGTTCTCTTTTGAGACATTCGATGTAATAAGTGTGTGATCGCTACTCTGTTATAAATCCTTCGAGTACTGTGTGTGTCAGCATTACCGATCCAGCGATGACACAGTAGCACAGAGACTTGACCATCTGAGGTCGGGTCGCTACAAGATGGTATCAGAGCACACGCTCAGTGTAGGACACGACCACTAAGATAAACCATAGGTCACTCCTCTCTACTCATTTCTGACCTCTCTCCATTTTTCCACTCTTTAGGATGACGGAGATGAAGTACAAGTTTGCCCAACCGGATGAAGACACACCTTTCGGACGTCACCTGAAGGAAGTCGCTAGGTACCTGAATATTGGAATACCAAGCTTCACCGGGACGTACAACGCCACCTTACCAGAAGAAGAATGCTGGAAGATTCAAGCCCTAGTTCCCGTAAGGACGTTTGCACCAAGCACGGAGCCTATAGTATGTGTTTTCAATGCACCAACATGGAGTTTGGGAAAGAGTATGGCAGCTCACATTACCATGGGACGCATCGGAGAAGTCTACAACAAGGAACTTAAAGACACCATATACCAAATATGTGGGCGCCGAGGCGAGCAATGGGAAGTAATTAGCACCAAGAAGGATAGATCCATTGCAGCTTACATCCAGGAGCTCAACCAGCACATTCGACGTCATGAGAACGGATGTGCAGAACATGCTTTGGATTTGAAGAAGGCGAAAACTAAGATCATCGAATTGGAGGAAGAACTCAAGTCTACACGCGATGGATATGAGGAAGAAATCAAGATACTCTTGGAGAAGAACGACGACCTAGTCAAGAAGATTGGAGTTTTCATGGGAGGACCGGCACCCAAGGAAGAAGAGCAAGAAGAGGAAGAAGATCCCGCTTGTCCGGACAACTACATCATCATCGACGACACCGACTCAGATCCAAGTGATGATGACTATGAAGACGAAGCTGGAGCAGACATCATGGAGTCTTCCACCGATCAAAATTTCTAGATGACCACCAAATATTAGTAGTATTTTCCCCATGTAACTAGTAGTAGTTGAGCACGTATGCGATAGTCCTAGATCGTTTTGTATGCCCTTGCTTGCTTGATTGAATGAATGTGTGTTTTGCCTCATGTGCATATGGGTAGTGTTTTATCACTAGACCTCTTTCTATTTCTAATCTCTCCCCTCTAAATTCTCAGATGCCTCCTAGACGTGACCCCGGTTTTGCTTTCCCACCGGAGCTCACTCAATTGATCCAACAATGAGAATGCCTTGATGCAATTGCTAGTTCGAGAACTGTGGCAATGCCAACAACAACAACAATAACAAACCGCCACCCGGTGGACAATTTAGCCCGTTTTACGAGGTTACAACCGCCGGTGTTTTCCAAAGAGCACCGAGCCAATAGTTGCAGATGACTGGTTACGCCGTATTGGAAGGGAGTTAACCACCGCAGGATGCACGGATGCTGAGAGAGTGCACTTTGCCGCACATCAATTGGATGGACCAGCAGCCGCATGGTGGGAGAATTACACGGCTACTTTTCCTATAGCCAATGTCACTTGGGACCAGTTCCAACAAGCTTTTCGCACGGCCCATGTTTCAACTGGAGCCATGCAGATAAAGAAGCGTGAGTTCCGCAACTTACGCCAGGGGAACCGTACTGTGGCCCAATACGTGGATGAGTTTAGCAAGTTATCACGCTATGCCCCTGATGATGTGGCCACGGATGCCGAAGCAAGAGAAGTTTATGGAAGGACTGAATGATGAGATGAGTATGCACGGTGACGGTGGCAACTTTCAACAACTACCGGGAGTTGGTAGATAAGGCCCTAATGATTGAAGGAAAGCGGCTGACAAATTGAGAGTCGTAAGAGGAAGTATGGACAAGGGAAGTATAACTCAGGAGCTCACGAAACCTCGCCTAACCCGAACTCGGGAGGACTAGTTCATAACCATGGAGGACATAACCATACTTTGGAGGAGGAACGCATAATGGTGCGAAGAATGGGAATGGAAATGCAGCCAACAATAATCAGAATCGCTCTAACCCAGCTACACCCGCTAAGAGAGACTTGAGCCAAGTTATTTGCTTTAAGTGTGGGAAGACAGGGCACTATGCCAATGGCGCCTGAAGGAAAGAATGGAAAGCGGAAATGGGAGCGCTGGGAAGAAGCCCAATCCATTCAACAAAGGACAAGTGAACCACGTTAACGTGGAGGAAGTTGAAGAGCAGCGGAATGCGGTAATAGGTAAGTTTTTGGTTCGATCATTTACCGCTATTGTTCTTTTCGATCTTGGTGCATCGCATTCATACATATCAAGGGATTTGTGGATAAGTTTAAGTTACCAACCTGGACCCTTAGGACCCCTCTTTTAGTGAGCTCACTTTGGAGCAGAGTATATGGCTAGCGAGATGGTGCACCGGATTACCCCTAATCATTGGAACACATGTTTTTCCGTCGACCTAATTATCTTAGAGTCGCAAGGATTGGATGTGATATTAGGTATGGATTGGATGTCGAAGTTTGGAGGAAGTATCGACTGTGCTAGCAAGTCAATCTATCTCACCACCCCAGAGGGAAAAAGGATTAAGTATGTATCTAGGCATGTGCCTAGGAGAAGCCAAGTGAATATCCTCACGGGAGTTGTACAAGAAGAAGTACATGGTGAAGGATTATCCAGATGTTTTTCCGGAAGAGTTACGGGCATGCCACCGGATCGAGACATCGAGTTTTTGATAGAACTAATACCAGGTACAGGGCCAATAGCAAAGAGACCCTATCGGATGCCCGCAAATGATCTGGAGGAAATTAAAGAAGCAGATCAAGGAGCTGTTGGAGAACGGTTACATACGTAGAAGTTCATCACCTTGGGGAGCTCCAGTACTTTTGGTGGAGAAGAAGGATAAATCCCTAAGGATGGTTTTTGATTACCGAGCTCTGAATGAAGTAACGATAAAGAACAAGTATCCCTTACCGATGATTAATGATCTATTTGATCAGTTGCAAGGAGCTAAGGTGTTTTCTAAGATTGACCTACGATCAGGATACCATCAGTTGAAGATCCGAGAAGGATATACCCAAGACAACATTCACCACACGATATGGATTATCACGAGTATACGGTCATGTCGTTTGGACTGACTAACGCCCGCCTATTTCATGAGTATGATGAACAAAGTGTTCATGGAATATTTGGACAAGTTTGTTGTGGTGTTTATCGATGATATTATGGTTTACTCGAAGAGCGAAGAGGAGCACGCAGAACACCTACTTTTGGTTCTTGAGAAACTTCGAGGAACACAGTTATACGCCAAATTCAGCAAGTGCGAATTTTGGTTAAAGGAAGTTGGATTTCTTGGGCATGTTATATCGGGAGAAGGTATAGCAAGAGATCCCAAAGTAAAATTCAGTCGATCCGAATGGTTGGCACCCACTTGATCGGCCGAGATTCGCGATTTCCTTGGTGGCGAGGATATTATCGGAGATTCATTGAGAATTTTTCCAAGATTGCTAAACCAATGACAGAATTGCTAAAGAAGGATACTAAGTTCAGATGGACGGAGGATTGTGAGACAAGTTTCCAAGAGTTGAAGAAGCGGTTGACTACAGCCCGATCTTGACATTGCCAGATATACATAAGGAGTTTCAAGTGTATTGTGATGCCTCTCGCTTGGGAATTGGATGTGTTCTTATGCAGGGAAAAGTTGTCTCGTATGCCTCACGACAACTGAAGCCTCATGAGTTGAACTATGCCACGCATGATTTCGAGTTAGCAGCCGTAGTACATGCGTTAAAGACCTGGAGACATTATCTCATGGGAAACCGTTGTGATGTGTACACGGATCATAAGAGTTTAAAGTACATTTTCACACAGAAGGAGTTAAACCTCAGACGGAGGAGATGGCTGGAACTTATAAAAGATTACGACATGAAGCTACACTATCATCCAGGAAAAGCCAACATCGTAGCAGACGCTTTGATTCGGAAGAGTTATGCCGTATCCTTGAAGGTAGAGAAGCGCCAAAGGAGTTAGCGAGAAGATGTTATGGAACTTCGGTTGGAGATTGTTCCAAGAGGTTTTCTTGCAACAATGGAGGTTCAATCGACCTTGTTAGACAAGATTCGAGGCCTTCGGAAGGAGGATAAAGAGATTGCTGAGATAAAAAGAAAAAGATGGGCAAAGGAAAAGCCAAAGGTTTTCGCGAGGATGAGCACGATACCTTGTGGTTTGAGGATCGGATTTATGTGCCCAACAATTCGGAGATCGAAGTTAATACTTCAAGAGGCCCATGACTCACCATACTCGATTCACCCCGGAAACACCAAGATGTACTTGGACTTGAAGGAACGTTTCTGGTGGGCTGGTATGAAGAAGGATATTGCCGGGTATGTAGCCGTTTGCGATGTATGTCAGAGAGTGAAGGCAGAGCATCAAAAGCCAGCAAGACTGTTGCAGCCTATGCCAATATCCGAATGGAAGTGGGACAAGCTTGGCATGGATTTTATCACAGGATTACCCGTAACCAAAGCAGGATATGATTCAACATGGGTAGTAGTGGATCGTTTGACCAAAGTAGCTCATTTCATCCCAGTGAAAACAACTTATACAAGTGCAAAGTTGGCCAAGATATATATGACCAGGATAGTATGTTTGCACGGAGTTCTGAGGAGTATCGTGTCGGATAGAGGAACACATTTTACTTCAAAGTTTTGGCATCAACTACACGGACTTTGGGTACCAGATTGGAGTTTAGTACCGCGTTCCACCCACAGATGGGCCAGACAGACGGAGAGAGAGTCAATCATATTTTGGAGGACATGTTGAGAGCACATGCGCTAGATTATGGATCTAGTTGGGATGACAATTTGCCATACGCAGAATTCTCATACAACAACAGCTACCGAGCCGGTTTGAAGATAAGCGCCGTTCGAAGCTCTGTATGGGCCTTGCAGATGTAGAACACCATTGATGTGGGATGAGGTTGAGACCGTGGTTGTTTGGACCAGATTTGATCAAAGACTACGAGGAGAAGGTTAAACCGATCGAGAGACAGACTAAAGATTGCTTTCGGTCTACCAGAGAAGAGTTACGCAGATTCTAAACGCAAGGAAGTAACCTATGAAATTAGAGACAGAGTATATCTGCGAGTATCACCCCTGAGGAGAGTGAAACGTTTTGGAGTAAAGGGAAAGTTAGCCCCAAGATTTGTAGGACCGTACCGTATTTTGGAACGGATGGGAGAAGTTGCCTACAAGCTGGAGTTATCTGAAGGATTGTCAGGAGTGCATGACGTGTTTCACGTGTCACAATCGAAGAAGTGCCACGCTGAGATGGCCGACATACCACTAAAGGATATGGTGCCCACGGAGGCGATACAATTGGATAACAACCTGACTTATGAGGAGAAGCGGTAAAGATTCTCGAGTTTGATAGCGAGTCACTCGCAACAAGGTGATCAAGTTTTGCAAAGTTCGGTGGAGCCACCACACCGAGGAAGAAGCCACACAGGGCGAGAAGAGGATATTCGCAAGGACCATCCGCACCTATTTTCTAGCCAACCCGTAATCTCGAGGGCTAGATTCATCTTAAGGGTAGGTTTGTAACATCCCAAATTTTCAATTTGGCATGTTATACATAGGTCATTCTTGCATATCATATTTTATTTGCATTCTCGTTTACCATCCTCGAAAATCCTAAGCAACTCAAGGACCCTCGGGAGAAGTTGGGGATTTTTCAATTTTCATATTTGAATTTTGTCAAATAATGAAAGACGAGGATATTGGATTTTAATTATTTTCTCTCCGGAAAATTATTTCAATTTAAACAAATAAATGAGGGAGATAATATGACTTCTCCAAAATAATTGAAATAACGGAGGAAAAATGTTAAAATCATTTTTGGGATTTTATTTGATTTTATTTGGAATTTTATTCGCCCTAGAAAAAAATTTGCACGCTTTAAAATTTTGCATTTTAGGGGCCAAGAAAAGTTCATCTAGTTCTCAATATTCTATTTAGACGGAGAAAACTTATTTTGGAATTTTTAGATTTTTATTTATTTTTCTAGGAATTTTTCTTTTGGCGGAATGTTAAAAAAAAAACGAAACGGACCCGCGCCGACTGGGCCAAGGGCCCAGCCGAGCCAGGCCGGCCCACGAGCGCCGCCGCCTCCCTCCGCTTGTCTGCGAGCACAGGACGCCGAGGGGAGTCCGAGCGGACTCCACCGGGTGACCCCTTCCCAAGTCGTCGCCGCCCGCCCCTTCCCAAGCCACCGCCCGCCCCTTTAAATACCGCCGCCACCACCGCCACCACCACCGCCCGCCGGAGCCGAAGCCGCCCGGCCAGCCGTCGCCGCCGCCCCTCGCGCCCGTCGCCGCCGCCCCTCGCCGACCCGCCCCTCACCGGACCACGGAGCCGCCCGCTTCGGACGCGCCTCGCCGGAGGTACAAACCCCGCCGCCGGGTTTATTATGTTTTTGAAAACCCTTGGTTTTTAATAAAACCCTAGATCGTTTTTATATAGATCGGTTTATTTTAAATCAGTTTATTTATTTAACGAACATCCGTTCATCCGTTCGTTTTAACGAACGCGTTCACTATTTAAGTTCTGTTAACGAACGTTCGTTCGTTTAACAGTTCGTCGCTTTTCTTTTATTGGAATTATTCCACGGTTATTCTGATCGTGATTTCTGATCCAATTTTCAAACATGTTTATCTTTTCGCTCGTTTATCGGAATCAGGCAATTCAAGCGCCTGGAGTTTCGTATCGAAACCCTATTTCCGAATAATCAACTTAAACCAGTTTTTATCACTGTAAAATTTGACCCTAGTTTAGATTAGTAAACAGACCTTGTTTTTCTCGCCGTTTGAGTTTCGTTATTCCATTTGGTTTGATTCTTTTTGCAAACCGGAGTTCTTAAGTTGAACTCTCCGGTCAACCTCTTCAGTTGAAGTTTCGTTTGTGCATCTTTGCTTGTTTACTTATGTATCGTTGTTTGCTTGCGATAGAATTCCCGAGTGCGAAGCGTGTTACTACGAGTCTCTAGGAATCACGGATCGTCAACAATGCAAGTAACACTTGATCATATCTTTTCCGAACCAGTTTTTATGCATTAGTTTCAACCCTCAAACATTGCATGATTAGGATGTGATAAATTTGTGGGTTGGGAAGTAGATGATGAGGTAGGAACCTATTGCCTGTTACTTTCAAACCCTTGGGAGTTACTTCTACGTTATGCTTATACCGCCATGCTATGCTCGTGAGGCGTGGTTTGGGGTTTGAGAGATATTCACGACAGATGTGAGATTATTAATTAATGGTTTACTTTAAGGTGGCAACTTAAATACACATCTGGGTGGATTGAGGCACACAGGGAACCCAGTGTTGTCTATTTTTGGAAATCTCGGGGTACCCGTGTGATCTTCCTATGGACCGCCACCAGGGCTCAAAGGGAACTGAGATTATTCATGCTAGAAACTTCCGTGTGCAGCCACAAGCTATTATGGGCTCTAGCATAGTTGAGTAAGTTACGTGGAGCTCTCGAAGAGGTAGATCAGCAGGTAGTGGGTTTTATAGGTTTGGTATGATCTATCAGGAGTAGAGAGTTAATGTTTACGAAGATCGTGTCTCGGTCATCCGTCTCTCAAACACCATGCGGTCACGAGAAACCAACGGAGGCGATCGAGTCTTGTGGGGAAAAGTGTGCAAACCTCTGCAGAGTGTACAAACTAATCATGGTTAGCCGTGTCCCGGTTATGGACGATTACGAGTATCTAGTACTTGAGTATTCACATGTATCTCAACACTCTTAACTAAATTTGCTGGGTTGTTAATTACCTTAATTGGGATCATCTCGAGTTGGGGGGTACCTTCTCAATGATGTTTCAACCACCATGATAGTTAAATTAAATTTATTCCTTTGATGTAGGGAAAAATTGGCTTTACGCAAAACTGTAACCATAGAGCTTTCCACCAGCCATATATGCATGTAGTATAGTTTATTCTTTCATTACTCTATGTGTTACATTGCCAGCATATTCCATGTGCTGACCCGTTCTCAGGCTGCAACATATTATGTTGCAGACTTTTCAGACGAGGAGTAAGGATTGTAGGTCGTTGCCGTGCAGCTCAGTTATGCTGTTGGAGTTGATGGATTCACTTTATCTTCCAAGCCTTCCGTTGTTATCGCATTAGATGGCCTTCAACCATATTATTGTAATAAGTTCTCTTTTGAGACCTTCGATGTAATAAGTGTGTGATTGCTACTCTGTTATAAATCCTTGAGTCTTGTGTGTCAAGACATTACCGATCCAGCGATGACACAGTAGCACAGTGACTTGACCATCTGAGGTCGGGTCGCTACAAGGCCGAAACGACACGGCAACCCGCGGGGTCCTAGGATATAAGGGATTATCCATGGCAGGATCCGGTTGGCGAGGCCGGGAGGCGAGTATAGGCGCTGGGAGAGCCCTACGAGGCTAAGATAAAGATAGTACTACTCCACTCCGTCCATATTTAAATACAAAGGCCACTGTGATAACCCAGGCAAAAATTGATCATCTTTGCTGTGTCACGGTTTATTGGCCCCCTTTTGATTTTGTGCCAATTTTTGACCAAAAATTTAACTAAGAAAATGTTAATGCATGTCACAAAAATTATATCATTGGAATCACATTTGAACATAGTTTTCGATGACATTAATTTTTATGACATGCATAAATATTGTGTTACTTAAAATTATGGTCAAAAATTGGCACAACATACGAAGGAGACATATGGAAGTAGCAACCCATGATTTAACTACTCGCATGCACGCAGTTGAGTGTAATGTCTTTCTCAACTACTTCCTCCCTCACGTCCACTCAATTTGCATGCACTGTATTAATTGACCATTAATGAAGTGAATGACTTTACACACGTCAAATTATCACATGGGGTGGATCTTCGTACAAAAATGTGTCCCACCGTGTACCCACGTGTGTGTACGAGGGAATGAGTGCGTGCATGCACATCTTTGCTTCGTGCATGTACTGCCAGTGTGCGTGAGAGAGGACGAGTACATTCTTCTGGAACCAGCAGCACATCACTGTGATCAATCCACACAAGGAGGTCGCGACAACGCCTCCACATGTGCCACGTGGCTTCATGGATGCCCCCACATCATTTTAATCATAATATATTAACTGAAAAAAGGAGAGACACTGTGTAGCATGCCATTGGAATTCTAATTTAAGTGTTTTGCACATACTGTAAGTACTAGTAAGGTACATGTGCATTGCACGCATGAGATTTGGCAACCAAATTATGAATAAAAACCACACTATAGCATGTAAGCTTTGAGTCATATATGCATGATGTAGATGTTTGTTTAATTCTTATAGTTCATCTCATTCAAAATCAATTAGTTTTTATAAAAAGTTAACCTCTTGTAAAGCATAAAGTAAAAAACAAATAATGGCAATTCAACTAGGAAAAAAGTTTGGGCAATTATGATAAGGAAGATTCTAGAACAAAGAAGAAGTACTTGTGTTTTGAGGTTTGTGCATTATGCTTAAGTTCAACCATGGAGTCTTCTAGATTGTACATGTGGCAGAATCTGGTGGAATGTAGATGATATCCAATGGCTAGTAGTGCTCGGATTTGCCATCTCTGCACCATCTGATTGGCTTCATCCAACGACCATCTTTCAAATTTATTCGCACTCAGTATATGGGTGTATATATGTATATATATATATATATATATATATATATATAGAGAGAGAGAGAGAGAGATAGATATAGACTAGTGGCACATCATCTAAAGCCTTTCTACACGCTCATTTTTTGTACAAGTGTGCTCCACCGTGCACCCGCGCCTTTGTATTTAGGAACAAGTATGTGTGTGCACCTCTTCTGTTTCGCACACGTAGTCCGTGTGTGTGATAGATACTAAGATATGGTGAGGGAATACATGTCAATGCAATTTGTGTGAAGGAGAGGACTATATACATACATGATTGTGCATGGGGCCGGGGTGATATACGAGAAGGGAGGGGAGGGTTCGACCGCGCGAGATATTGATAGAGATAGATAGAGGGAAGAGCTCTACGAGCGTACAAGCACTAGGATATGGGGGGGTGGGGTGCTGGAAGATGGTGCGAGGAGCCAAGTGGAGGGAGACTATGAAGGAGTGCACAAGTGTGAGATCGATATTTAAAGAGAGTGGGCGAGAACGTGCGCGGTTGCGCGCAGTGGTGGAGCCATGAAAAATAAATGAGCTAGGGGGGCAAGCATTGCTAATACTTTACGGGGAGGGCCAATTCATCAACTTAAACCATTTTACCAGCAATTGATCTATTGATCACATTCATATTAGCCTCAGTATATAGTGATGTTAGGGGGGCCATGGCCCTTGCTGCCCCCTGTCTTCGCCACTGCGCGCACGTCTGAGAGATGAAGCGGAAGGCATGGATGATGAGAGGGGGACGATGGATTGATAATGTGGGTGTATCAGCCATGTAATCCTATATAGAGAGGTATAGATTGATCGATGTGTACGTCGGAAAGAGGGTGAGACCTGACTAATATATAGATTGATCAGTTTGTGTGGAAAACTAGGAAAGACCTAGCTATATATATACACACATAGAGGAACATCGATCGTTGCACATGCATGTGAGAGATGAAGAATGCCCGAAGTGATGAAGAGGGGGAGGTGTGTGTGTGTGTGCGTGCATAGGAGACCAACCTGAAGAAAAAGTTTGCATGTGTGCGATGGATAATGCCGAGTGGTAGTGTGTGCATGCATGCACGAGAGAAAGTTAGTGGTAAATATATAAAGAGAATACGACTGTGTGGGTGTAAAAGACTAGGTGAGGTCATAATCAATGTAAAGTTGAATTCAAATATTTGAATAAGAGATCATGATGTTTGAAACCCATGCATGCATGAATATAACTAAGATATGCGTGGTGTGGTTTGGAAACGAGCATGCTATACTGTATACACATTGAACAAGGACAGACTGATTTGAATTTGAGATACCGATGGTAGGCATCGTTTGGCCACATTGCATCCATGCATGGACACACTATTCAAATTGGAGATGATGGGTGGCGTTTGCATCACATATATATACCCCTATATAGTGTGCGAATAACTTTGAAAGATGGTCGTTGGATGAAGCCAATCTGATGGTGCAAAGATGGTAAATCCGAGCACTACTAGCCGTTAGATATCATCTACATTCCGCCAGAATTTGCCACATGTACAATCCAGAAGACTCCATGGTTGAACTTAAGCATAATTCATAAACCTCAAAACACAAGCACTTCTCCTTTGTTCTAGAATCTTCCGTATCATAATTTCCCAAAAAAAATTCTAGATGAATTGCCATTTTTTGTTTTTACTTTATGCTTTACAACACACAATTCCATGAATCTTAAAATAGATTAGCTTTTTATAAAAACTAGTTGATTTTAAATGAGATGAACTATAGGAATTAAGCGAACATCTACATCATGCATATATGACTCAAAGCCTACATGCTATAATGTGATATTTATTCACAATTTGGTTGTCAAATCTCATGCGTGCAATGCATGTGTACCTTACTAGTCTAAATGGTGTGTGTGTGTGTTGTGCGTGTTAAGCACATTGTACGTAGTATCATACATGGTTTAGATTCCGAACATCTAGCTAGAGCGTACATGTACTATGATTTGAATTCAACATAAAATGGATACATATATTTGAATTCGAGATCATACGTACATGTACTTCATATTTATATGGGAATTTACTACTCCTATATTCATGTCATGTGTTGTGAAGATACTATTTAGATGGTTGTATAAATGTACTCAAATTTAGTCCATATGCTAGACAACACAAATTGTTTTTTTATTCTTGAGGGAAGTGCCAATTGATTTGATACTGTACACGTTAAGTTTGTTGTCTTGATTTTTTTAGTTTTTTGTTGTTGTATTTGAATGCATTTCTAGTAAAAGTAGTTATATAGTAAAACGGGACATGGCTCTCTCCAATGAGCTGCGAATTATCTTTTTTTGTACACGTTAAGCTTGTTCTCCCAAAATTTCAAGTCGCGCCTTGTTATGACGAAATTTCAAGCTAGCATCTCTGTCTATCATGCTGCAAAACTCCCGCCTCTTCAACCCGCGCCTTGTTACCCCAAAATTGTAAGATATCTCTTTGTCTCGTTGTGCTCCAAAAACTCCCTCCATCTCAACCCGTGCCTTTCTATCCCCAAATTACGACGCGCGCGAAAACTCCCACCTCCTGCGAAATCACGACACGAGAAATGCCCGTGATACTCCTAAACTGAAAGAACTGCCTAGCTCAAATCAGTGGGGGTACTTTACCCCACATTTCGGACAAGCGCGTCCCTAAGCCATGGTTCTCCCCTCCCATCCCCTCCGTCCCCATTCGTACACCGAGGCCATGAAAACCCGTGAAGCCCCACACCCTCCTCCGTTCGCCCACCCAGCTGAAGCCTCTTCCCTGACGACGTCGTCCACATCAACACCTCGACGTCCCTCATCCACCGCACCGGATGAGGATCCGTTGTCGATATTGTCGTCCCGCCGGTTCAGCCATCCCGTCCTCCACCTCCAAGGAGCTGCCCCGATGTTCCCCTCATCTTTCGTGCCACCTCCATTCCCACACCACCGTCTTTACCTGCACCACCGGAAGAGCATCATCATTACAGATTCCTCGGATGAAGTCGAGGCCTAATCGGCGCCACCAAAGAGGTTCTACACTAATCGTTGCATTTTCTTCTTGAATCGATCTCACGGTGCTGCCGATGCTCGGTCCCGAGCCGACATGGTGCGACTCCATCTACGACGGCGTTGCCAGCCACCTCCTCCATGGCGTCGCTCCCTCGGCGGCGACATCCACATCAGTAGGAGCTACGGCTGCTTTGGCTCTCGCTCGCGCTGCTGCTCTGCTCTTGCTCTCGGTCCCCTGCCTGGTCTGCTCTTGCTCTTGCTTACGCTGCTGCTCTACTCTTCCTCGTGCTGCTGCTGCACAAGCAACATATCCTTCTCTCGCTGGAGCCCCTACAGCAGCTCCCCGAGATGCTGCTACATGACTAGCTGCCCCAGCTCTCGCATGCGCTGCTGCTCCGGGCGATGTTGCTGCTACTACTGCTTTTCTGCTAGTGTGTTCAGTTTCGACAGTTAAATTCATTTTCGACAACAAAATTCAGTTTCGACAGTAAAATTAAGTTTCCACAGTTCAATTCAGTTTCGACAGTTAAGTTCAGAGATGAGCGGCTGGTGTATTTTACATCTAGCACTTTGTGGTCATGTATTTTACATCATCTATTGGAGATGCTATTATAATTCCACTCAGGTTAACGTTGTCTCTCTTGTCCCGCTTCAGCCTCGCCATGGTACAACTCACCGGAGCTGCTCCAATGACGATGTTGGGGAACGTAGTAATTCAAAAATATTCCTACAATCACGCAAGATCTATCTAGGAGATGCATAGCAACGAGAGGGGAGAGTGTGTCCACGTACCCTCGTAGACCGAAAGCGGAAGCGTTTAGTAACGCGGTTGATGTAGTCAAACGTCTTCACGATCCAACGATCCAAGTACTGAACGTATGGCACCTCCGTTTTCAACACACGTTCAGCATGATGACGTTCCTTGAACTCTTGATCCAGTAGAGGGTCGAGGGAGAGTTCCGTCAGCACGACGGCATGGCGATGGTGTTGGTGATGTGGTCTGCGCAGGGCTTCGCCTAAGCACTACGACAATATGACCGAGGTGGTAAACTGCGGAGGGGGGCACCGCACACGGCTAAGAAACAACTGTTGTGCCTTTGGGGTGCCCCCCTGCCCATGTATATAAAGGAGGGGGAGGGGGAGGAGAAGGCCGACCCAAGGGGGGCGCGCCAAGAGGGGGGAGTCCTACTAGGACTCCGTTCCTAGTAGGATTCACCCCCCTCCTTCCTTCCAACGGAGAGGGGAAAGGGGAAAGGAGGGAGAGGGAGAAGGAAAGGGCGTTCGCGCCCCCACCCCTTGTCCAAATCGGATTGGGCTTGGGGGGGGCGCCACCTCCTGTGGCAGCCTCCCTCTCTCCACTATGGCCCAATAGGCCCATTAACTTTCCCGGGGGGTTCCCGTAACCTCCAGGTACTCCGAAAAATCCCCTATCTTCTTCGGAACCATTCCAGTGTCTGTATATAACCTTCCAATATATCAATCTTTACCTCTCGACCATTTAGAGACTCATCATCATGTCCGTGATCTCATCCGGGAGTCCGAACAAACTTCGGTCACCAAAACACATAACACATAATACAAATCGTCATCGAACGTTAAGCGTGCGGACCCTACGGGTTCGAGAACTATGTAGACATGACCGAGACATATCTCCAGTCAATAACCAACAGTGGAACCTGGATGCTCATATTGGCTCCTACATATTCTACGAAGATCTTTATCGGTTAAACCGCGTAACAACATAAGTTATTCCCTTTGTCATCGGTATGTTACTTGCCCGAGATTTGATCATCGGTATCATTATACCTAGTTCAATCTCGTTACCGGCAAGTCTCTTTACTCATTCCGTAATGCATCATCCCGCAACTAACTCATTAGTCACATTGTTGCAAGGCTTATAGTGATGTGCATTACCGAGAGGGCACAGAGATACCTCTCCGGTACTCGGAGTGACAAATCCTAATCTTGATCTATGCCAACTCAACAAACACCATCGGAGACACCTGTAGAGCATATTTACAATCACCCAGTTACGTTGTAACGTTTGATAGCACACAAAGTGTTCCTCCGGTATTCGGGAGTTGCATAATCTCATAGTCAGAGGAATATGTCTAAGTCATGAAGAAAGCAATAGCAATAAAACTAAACGAGCGTAATGCTAAGCTAACGGATGGGTCTTGTCCATCACATCATTCTCTAATGATGTGATCCCGTTGATCAAATGACAACACATGTCTATGGTCAGGAAACATAACCATCTTTGACTAACGAGCTAGTCAATTAGAGGCATACTAGGGACACTCTTTTTGTTTATGTATTCACACATGTACTAAGTTTCCGGTTAATACAATTCTAGCATGAATAATAAACATTTATCATGATATAAGGAAATATAAATAACAACTTTATTATTGCCTCTAGGGCATATTTCCTCCAGTCTCCCACTTGCACTAATAATCTAGATTACGTAGTAATGATTCTAACACCCATGGAGTCTTGGTGTTGATCATGTTTTGCTCGTGGAAGAGGCTTAGTCAATGAGTCTGCAACATTCAGATCCGTATGTATTTTGCAAATCTCTATGTCTCCCTCCTTGACTTGATCATGGATGGAACTGAAGTGTCTCTTGATGTGTTCGGTTCTCTTGTGAAATCTGGATTCCTTTGCCAAGGCTATTGCTCCAGTATTGTCACAAAATATTTTCATTGGACCCGATGCACTAGGTATTACACCTAGATCGGATATGAACTCCTTCATCCAGACTCCTTCATTTGCTGCTTCCGAAGCAGCTAAGTACTCCGCTTCACACGTAGATCCCGCCACGATGCTCTGCTTGGAATTGCACCAACTGACAGCTCCACCATTCAATATGAATACGTATCCGGTTTGTGACTTAGAGTCATCCGGATCAGTGTCAAAGTTTGCATCGATGTAACCATTTACGACGAGCTCTTTGTCACCTCCATAAACAAGAAACATATCCTTAGTCCTTTTCAGGTATTTCAGGATGTTCTTGACCGCTGTCCAGTGATCCACTCCTGGATTACTTTGGTACCTCCCTACTAAACTTATAGCAAGGCACATATCAGGTCTGGTACACAGCATTTCATACATGATAGAACCTATGGCTGAGGCATAGGAAATGACTTTCATTTTCTCTCTATCTTCTGCAGTGGTCGGGCATTGAGTCTGACTCAACTTCACACTTTGTAACACAAGCAAGAACCCTTTCTTTGACTGATCCATTTTGAACTTCTTCAAAACTTTATCAACGTATGTGCTTTGTGAAAGTCCAATTAAGCGTCTCGATCTATCTCTATAGATCTTGGTGCCCAATATATAAGCAGCTTCACCGAGGTCTTTCATTGAAAAATTCTTATTCAAGTATCCTTTTATGCTATCCAGAAATTATGTATTATTTCCAATCAACAATATGTCATCCACATATAATATTAGAAACTCTAGAGAGCTCCCACTCACTTTCTTGTAAATACAGGCTTCTCCAAAAGTCTGTATAAAACCATATTCTTTGATCACACTATCAAAGCGTATATTCCAACTCCGAGAGGCTTGCACCAGTCCATAAATGGATCGCTGGAGCTTGCACACTTTGTTAGCACCTTTAGGATCGACAAAACCTTTCGGTTGCATCATATACAACCCTTCTTTAAGATATCCATTAAGGAATGCAGATTTGACATCCATTTGCCAAATTTCATAATCATAAAATGCGATAATTGCTAACATGATTCGGACAGACTTAAGCATCGCTACGGGTGAGAAAGTCTCATCGTAGTCAACTCCTTGAACTTGTCGAAAACCTTTTGCAACAAGTCGAGCTTTGTAGACAGTAACATTACTGTCAGTGTCAGTCTTCTTCTTGAAGATCCATTTATTCTATATGGCTTGCCGATCATCGGGCAAGTCAACTAAAGTCCACATTTGTTCTCATACATGGAACCCATCTCAGATTTCATGGCCTCAAGCCATTTCGCGGAATCTGGGTTCATAATCATTTCCTCATAGTTCGTAGGTTCGTCATGGTCAAGTAACATGACCTCCATAATAGGATTTCCATACCACTCTGGTGCGGTCCGTGCTCTGGTTGACCTACGAGGTTCAATAGTAACTTGATCTGAAGTTTCATGATCATCATCATTAACTTCCTCATCAATTGGTGTAGGAATCATCGGAACTGATTTCTCTGATGAACAACTTTTCAATTCAGGAGAAGGTACAATTACCTCATCAAGTTCTACTTTCCTCCCACTCACTTCTTTCGAGAGAAACTCCTTCTCTAGAAAGGATCCATTCTTAGCAACAAATATCTTGCCTTCGGATCTGTGATAGAAGGTGTACCCAACTATCTCCTTTGGGTTCAAACTTTAAGAAAGATAGTTGGGTACACCTTCTATCACATAAGCCTCACAACCCCAAACTTTAAGAAACAACAGCTTAGGTTTCTTGCTAAACAACAGTTCATATGGTGTCGTCACAACAGATTTAGATGGTGCCCTATTTAACGTGAATGCAGCCGTCTCGAAAGCATAACCCCAAAACGATAGCGGTAAATCGTTAAGAGACATCATAGATCGCACCATATCTAATAAAGTGCTGATTCTGACGTTCGAACACACCATTATGCTGTGGTGTTCCAGGTGGCGTGAGTTGCGAAACTATTCCACATTGTTTCAAATGAAGACCAAACTCATAACTCAAATACTCACCTCCACGATCAGATTGTAGAAACTTCATTTTCTTGTTACAATGATTTTCCACTTCACTCTAAAATTCTTTGAACTTTTCAAATGTTTCAGACTTATGTTTCTGTAGCGACCAGACCTCAAACAGTCTGATCTCTGTGCATCAGTGTCATCCCTGGATCAGTAATGCTGACACGCACAGTACTTGAAGGATTTATAATAGAGTAGCAATCACACACTTATTACATCGAATGTCTCAAAAGAGAACTTATTACAATAAATATGGCTTAAGGCCATCTAAACGATAACAGCGGAAGGCTTGGAAGATAAGCGAGTCCATCAACTCCAACGGCATCACTTAGTATAGAACCACGACCTAAAAGCACCTTACTCGTCGTCTAAAAAGTCTGCAACATGAACGTTGCAGCCCGAAAACGGGTCAGCACATGGAATATGCTGGCAATGTAACACATAGAGAGTAATATGAAAGAGTAATGCTATACTACATGCATATATGGCTGGTGGAAAGCTCTATGGTTACAGTTTTGCATAAAGCCAATTTTTCCCTACATCAAAGGAATAAATTTTATTTAACTATCATGGTGGTTGTTAAACATTGAGAATGGTTGACAGCATTCTCAATCCCAATTAAAAATGTCATCATTAAAACCCAACAATATTAATTAAAGTAACATGATGAGATTCACATGATAATCCAAATACTAGATACTCAAGTTGTCCATAACCGGGGACACGGCTAACCATGATTAGTTTGATACACTCTACAGAGGTTTGTGCACTTTTCCCCACAAGACTCGATCTCCTCCATTTGGATTCTCGCACTACATGGTGTTTGAGAAACGGATGACCGAGACATAGTCTTTCAGAAGCGCTAGCACCTTACGAATGGGTAGACCGTACAAACCTACATCCCCTACATCAGCTAGTCTACCCTTTGTAAGAGTTCGCACGACTTAGTCAACTATGCTAGAGCCCATAGTAGCTTGTGGCTGCACACGGAAGTTTCCGGCATGAATAATCTCATGATCCCTTTGAGCCCGGGTGGCGGTCCAAAAGAAACATGCAATCTGGAATACCCGGTACCTCAATCCACCCAGGATGTGTGTTTAAGTTGCCACCTTAGATAAACCATTAATTAACAATCTCACATACATCATGGATACACTCACCCAATCCACATCTACTAGCATAGCATGGCATAATAAGCAAACGTAGAAGTAAATCCCAAGGGTTTGACAATAAAACAGGTAATAGGTACTACCTCATCTACTTTCGCAAAACCCACAATTTAATTAGATCCTAATCATGCAATGTTTGAGGATTGATCTAATGCATAAAAACTGGGTATGAAAAGGAACATGATTAAAGTGTTACTTGCCTTGCTGATGATCCGTGAAACCTAGAGACTCAAAGTAGCAAGCGGCGCACTCCGGGTACTCTATCGCAAACAAACAAACACACAATAAGTACTCAACTAATGCACAGGTAAAACTCAAATAAAATATCTAACCAGAAAGTTCAACTTAAGAACTCCGGTTTGCAAAAAGAAACAACTCGAGCGAAACAGCGAAAAACAAGCGGCGAAAGAAAGCGAGCCGTTTTACTAATCTGGACCTAAGTCAAATTTTACAGAGGCAAAAACTTGTTTGAGTTGATTATTCGGAATGAGGGTTTCGAGGCGAAACTCCAGGCGCTTGAATCGCCTGATTCCGATAAAAAAACGAAACTAAAAAAACCGACGAAAAAATGACGAAAAACTGAACGGTTTTTCGAGGAAAACCGGCGGCGGCTCGGGTCAACATCGAGGTGCGGGTCCGGCGAGGCGGCAGCTCCGGCGAGGGCGGCGGTGGTCGGCGACGACGGCGGCGTGGTCCGGCGAGGCGGTGGCGGCCGGGCGACGCGGGCGGCGGCGAGGGGCGGCGGCGACGGGCGGCGGTGGCTGCGAGGCGCGCGATGCGGGCATGGGCGGCTGGTCCGCGAGGCGGGCGGCGAGGCGGCGGGCGCCGGGCTGGCGAGGCGGCGGGCGGCGTGTCGGCGGATCGTCCGGGCGCGGGGCTAGGGTTAGGGTTAGGTGGGGCGGCGGCTTTGGCGGGCAAGCTGTCATTGGGTCAGCCGCGCTTATAAAGACCCGGCCATATGGAGTCTGGCGATTACGCCCAAAGGCGGTTTGCGTTTTTTTTAAATTAATTCCGCATAGAAAAACTAACGAAAGAAATACTAAACAGACGCCAAAATTCCCAAAATAAATTTTCCCCGGCTTCTAAAATCAAGCTGGACAAGATGAACATTTATTTGGGGCCTAAATACAATTTTGAAAAACGTGCATTTTTCCTAAATTCAAATAAAATGGCGAGAATCTCCAAATAAAAATTATTATTTGATTTTTTATTAAATCTTCATTATTTCTTTATTTTGGAAAAGTCATTTTATTCCCTCTCTCATATTTTGACAGTAGAAATAATTGAAGATAAAATAAATAAAATCAAATGATCCTATTTTCAAAATTGAGAAAACTCAAATATGAAAATAACAAAATCTCCAACTCTCTCCGTGGGTCCTTGAGTTGCGTGAAATTTCAGGATCGAGCCAACATGCAATAAAATATGATATGAAAGTGATGATCTATGTATAACATTCCAAATTGAAAATTTGGGATGTTACAAACCTACCCCCCTTAAGATGAATCTCGCCCTCGAGATTCGGGTTGGCTAGAAAATAGGTGAGGGTGGGCGTTAAGCAGAACTTCCTCTCGCTCCCAGGTGGCTTCATCCTCGGTGTGGTGGCTCCACTGAACTTTGCAGGACTTGATGACCTTGATGCGGGTGACTCGGCTGGCATACTCGAGAATTTTGACTGGTTTCTCCTCATAGGTCAAATCATTACCCAACTGAATTGCTTCAAGCGGCACAGTATATCTAAGTGGTATATCAGCCATCTCTGCGTGGCACTTCTTCAACTGAGAAACGTGAAATACGTCGTGAACTCCTGACAATCCCTCGGGCAATTCCAACTTATACACAACTTCTCCCATGCGCTCCAAAACTTTTTACGGTCCCACAAAATGTGGCGCTAACTTTCCTTTAATTCCAAAGCGCTTAACTCCTCGAAGCGGGGATACACGAAGATAAACTCTGTCTCCGACTTCGTAAACTGTCTCCTTGCATTTTGAATCCGCATAGCTCTTCTGCCTAGATTGGGCTACCTTGAGCCTATCGCGAATCAACTTCACCTTCCGTTCAGACTCCTTAATCAAATCAGGTCCAAACAACTGGCGGTCTCCAACTTCATCCCACAACAACGGGGTTCTGCACCTCCTTCCGTACAAGGCTTCGAAAGGGGCCATCTTTAAACTAGTTTGATAGTTGTTGTTATAAGAAAACTCTGCAAACGGCAAGTTGTCATCCCAACTTGATCCATAATCCAATGCACATGCTCTCAGCATATCCTCCAAAATCTGATTGACTCTCTCGGTGCATCCATACATGCGTGGATGAAAAGTTGTACTAAATTCTAGTGCGGTTCCCAAAGTTTCGTGCAATGATTCCAAAACTTTGAGGTGAATTGGGTTCCTCTATCGTCTGATACTCCTCGGAACTCCATGCGGACATACAATTCTGGTCATGTATATCTTAGCCAATTTGACATCGATGTAGGTAGTCTTCCTTTGGAATGAAATGAGCTACCTTTGTCAAGCGATCGACTACAACCCAAATCGAGTCATAGCACGAGCGAGTCTGGGCAATCCCATGATGAAATCCATGGCTAACTTTTCCCACTTCCATTCGGGTATCGGCAATGGCGTAACAATCCAAATTTGGTTTACGATGTTACGCCTTCACTCTCTGACATACATCACAAACTGCTACATACTCTGCAATATCCGTTTTCATTCCGGTCCACCAGAAAGTATCCTTCAAATCCAAATACATCTTGGTATTTCCTTGGTGAATCGAATACGGCGAATCATGGGCCTCTTGCAGAATCAACTTCCCGATCTCCGGATCGCTAGGCACATAAACGCGGTCCTCAAACCATAAGGTATCATGCTCATCCTCACGAAATCCCTTAGCTTTTCCCTTGCTCATTTTCTCCTTAATAGAGGCAATCTCCGTATCCGTCTTCTGAGCTTCTCTGATCTTATCCACCAAAGTAGATTGTATCTCCAATGCTGCTACATAGCCTCTCGGAACTATCTCCAAACATAGCTCACGAAATTTCTCGGCTAACTCTTTTGGTAAACCTCCGGTCATTAGTGTGTTGACATGGCTCTTGCGACTCAACGCATCTGCTACTACGTTAGCCTTTCTGGGGTGATAATGCAATCTCATATCATAATCCTTGATGAGCTCCAACCATCTCCTTTGCCTGAGATTCAACTCCTTCTGCGTGAAGATGTACTTCAAACTCTTGTGATCCGTGTACACCTCAAAATGGTTTCCAATGAGAAAATGTCTCCAAGTCTTCAGTGCGTGCACTACGGCTGCTAACTCCAAATCATGAGTAGCATAATTTAACTCATGAGGCTTAAGTTGTTGTGAAGCATACGAAACAACTCTTCCCTCCTGCATAAGCACTGCTCCAAGTCCTCAACGTGAAGCGTCACAATACACCTCGTAATCCTTGCTTTGATCTGGCAGAATCAACACTGGTGAGGTAACCAAACGTTTCTTCAACTCTTGGAAACTAGCCTCACATTCCTCAGTCCAGTTGAACTTAGTGTCCTTCTTCAACAACTCTGTCATAGGCTTCGCAATCTTCGAGAAATTCTCAATGAATCTCCGGTAGTATCCTGCCAGTTCAAGAAAACTCTGGATCTCTCCAACTGTCGTTGGTGCTTCCCAGTTTGTCACAGTGGCAATTTTAGTGGGGTCCACTGCTATACCTTCTCCGGATATAACATGTCCGAGAAATCCAACTTCCTTCAACAAAAACTCACATTTGCTGAACTTGGCATATAACTGATGTTCTCTGAGCTTCTCGAGTACCAAACGCAAATGCTCCTTATGCTCTTCTTCATTATTTGAGTAGACCAAAATGTCACCAATGAACACCACGACAAACTTATCCAAAAATTCCATAAACACCTTGTTCATCATGTTCATGAAATAGGCGGGTGCGTTAGTCAATCCAAATGACATAACAGTATACTCATACAGCCCGTACCTGGTGGTAAAAGCCGTCTTAGGTATATCCTGCTCTTGAATCTTCAACTGATGGTATCCCGATCGCAAATCGATCTTGGAAAATACCTTAGCTCCTTGCAATTGGTCAAACAAGTCATTGATCATCGGCAACGGGTACTTGTTCTTAATGGTAACTTCATTCAATCCTCGGTAATCAACAACCATTTTTAATGATCCATCCTTCTTCTCCACTAGAAGTATTGGCGATCCCCAAGGCGAAGAACTTGGGCGAATAAAACCTTTATCCAGTAACTCCTTAATATGCTTCTTAATTTCTTCCAAATCTTGTGCGGGCATCCTATACGGTCTCTTAGATATCGGCCGGTGCACAGCAATAGCTCAATCGAAAACTCAATGTCTACCGTCCGGTGGCATGCACAGCAACTCTTACGGGAACACGTCTGGGTAATCCTTCACCACTGGTACTTCCTCCTGCACAACTCGATAAGGAATTTACATGTGCCCTCCTCGGCTCATCTTAGTGATACATACTTGATTCTCCTTCATACGGGGTGGTAAGCAATATCGATTCTTGGCGCAATCAATGTTCCCTCCGTACTTTGATAACCAATCCATGCCTAATATCACATCCAATCCTTGCGATTCCAAAACTATTAGGTCCGAGGGAATCGTAGTTTCCAATCCTTAATGGTAGTCGATCACACCATATACTAGCCATATATTACGCTCGGGTGAGGTTACTAGCATGGGTGACCTAAGGGCTTGGGTTGGCAATTTATACTTATCCATAAATCCCCTTGATATATATGAATGCGATGCACCAGTATCAAAAAGAACAACTGCAGTAAATGTCTTAACCAAAAACTTACCTATTACTGCATCTGGCTGAGCTTCAACCTCCTCCACGGTAACGTGGTTCACTGTCCCCTGTTGAAAGGGTTCGGCTTCTTCCCTGAGCTTACATTGCCATTTCCATTCTGGGCTTCAGGACATTCATTTGCATAATGTCCAGTCTTCTGGCACTTAAAACAAGTGACTTGGCTCAGGTCTCTCTTGGCTGGGGTTGACGGGTTGGTGCGGTTTTGTCCATTGCTTCCTCCATTCCCGTTTCCATTCTTGGTGCCGTTATGATTGTGCGAGCTACCTCCTCCATGGGTATGCTGAAATTGTCCTCCTGGCCGGGATAGAGCGTAACCTGCTGAGCTCCGTAATTGTACTTCCCTGTCCATACTTCCTTTTGCGATTGTCAATCTGCTGCTTCCCTTCAATCATAAGAGCATGATCTACCAACTCTGGTAGTTATTGAAAGTGGCTACCATCAACTGCATGCTCAGCTCATCATTCAGTCCTTCGAAACTTCTCACCTTGGCTGCATACAGCTTAACGTCATACAGGGGCATAACATGCTAACTTACTAAAATCCTCCACATCTTGGCCTCTGGTCGTCCTCCTTGGCGTAAGTTGCGAAACTCACGCTTCTTCATGGCCATAGCTCATGCTGAAACATGGTCAGTACGGAAAGCTTGCTGAAACTGATCCCAAGTGACTGTGTCAATAGGGTGTGTGGCTGTGTAATTTTCCCACCATGATGCTGCGGGTCCATCAAGCTGATGTGCGGCAAAACGCACTCTTTCCGCATCCATGCATCCTGCAGCGGTCGGCTCCTTCCAACCTTGGAGCCACTCATCTGCAACAATCGGCTCGGTGCTACTAGAAAACACCGGCGGATTTAGCCTCAAGAAACGAGTCAAATGGTCAACAGGTGGTGGTGGTGGTGGGTTGTTGTTGTTGTTGTTGCCTTGGTTCTGTACCAATGTTTGAATCAAGGCATTCTGCTGCTGAATCAATTGAGTGATCTCCGATGGGAAAAAAATCCGGTGTCGCGTCTCGGAGGCATCTGAGGGTTTAGAGAAGAAGAGAAAATAGAACAGAATGAGGTCTAGTGAGAAAACACTACCCATATGCACATGAGACAAAAGCAAACAATATCAGTCCAATCAATTCAAACAAGGGCATACAACGGTCTAACTATCGTTACAAAAGTGCTTGGACTAAATACAATTGGGGAATTTCTACTCTTGTTATGGTGGTCAACTAGAAAAACTGCTCGATGAAGATTCCATGATATACGCTCGGCTTCATCAACATAATCATCATCGTTGTCATTCGGGATCCGAGTCGGTGTAAATCGATGATGATATAGTTATTCGGGCAAGTGGAATCATCGTCATTTTCTCCTGGCACGGGGTCTCCCATGAAAACTCCGAGCTTCCTGGTTAGGTGATCATTCTTCTCCACTAGCACTTCAATTTATTCCATGTAATATTCACGTGTAGCCTTGAGTTCTTCCTCTAGCTCCTTGATCTTGGTCATAGCCTTCTGCAGATCCTCAATGCCTGCGCACATTTGGTTCTCCTGACGTCGGATGTGCTGGTTTAACTCTTGGATATATGTTGCGATTGATCTATCCCTCCGGGTGCTGATCATCTCCCATTGCTGATCTCGGTGCCCGCAAATCTGGTAGATAGTATTCTTGAGCTCATTGCGGTAAACTTCTCCAATGCGTCCCATGGCGATGTGGGCTGCCATGCTCTTTCCTAGGCTCCAGGTTGGTGCATCGAAGGAAAACTCTATGGGCTCCGTGACTGGTGCAAATGTCATTCCTGGAATTCAAACTTGAATCATCCAGCGCTCCTCTTCGGGTAAAGTGGCGTTGTAGGTCCCGGTGAAGCTTGGTACTCCGATGTTCAGGTATCTAGTGACTTCCTTCAAGTGACATCCAAAGGGTGTATCTTCATCCGGTTGTGTGAACTTGTTCCTTGCATCCGCCATCCTAAAAGAATAGAAAAGATGAGGCGTCGAAATGAGAAGAAAGAGTAGTGATCTAGGGCTTTAGCTTAGTGGTCGTGTCCTCACGATCGTGTGCTCGATACCATCTTGTAGCGACCAGGACCTCAAGCAGTCGATCTATGTGCATCGGTGTCATCCACGGATCGAAGAATCTTTGACACGCTGATGCTTGAAGGATTTATAACAGAGTAGCAATCACACGCTTATTACATCGAATGTCTCAAAAGAGAACTTATTACAATAAATATGGCTTAAGGCCATCTAATAACGATAACAGCGGAAGGCTTGGAAGATAAGCGAGTCCATCAACTCCAACGGCATCACTGAGTATAGAACCACGACCTAAAAGCACCTTACTGGTAAATGCGAAAAGTACGCAACATGAGCGTTGCAGCCCGAACACGGGTCAGCATATGGAATATGTTGGCAATGTAGCACATAGAGAGTAATATGAAAGAGTAATGCTATACTACATGCATATATGGCTGGTGGAAAGCTCTATGGTTACAGTTTTGCATAAAGCCAATTTTTCCCTACATCAAAGGAATAAATTTTATTTAACTATCATGGTGGTTGTTAAACATTGAGAATGGTTGACAGCATTCTCAATCCCAATTAAAAATATCATCATTAAAACCCAACAATATTAATTAAAGTAACATGATGAGATTCACATGATAATCCAAATACTAGATACTCAAGTTGTCCATAACCGGGGACACGGCTAACCATGATTAGTTTGATACACTCTGCAGAGGTTTGTGCACTTTTCCCCACAAGACTCGATCTCCTCCGTTTGGATTCTCGCACTACATGGTGTTTGAGAAACGGATGACCGAGACATAGTCTTTCAGAAGCGCTAGCACCTTACGAATGGGTAGACCGTACCAACCTACATCCCCTACATCAGCTAGTCTACCACTGTAAGAGTTCGCACGACTTAGTCAACTATGCTAGAGCCCATAGTAGCTTGTGGTTGCACACGGAAGTTTCCAGCATGAATAATCTCATGATCCCTTTGAGCCTGGGTGGCGGTCCAAAAAGAAACATGCAATCCTGGAATACCCGGTACCTCAATCCACCCAGATGTGTGTTTAAGTTGCCACCTTAGATAAACCATTAATTAACAATCTCACATCTGTCATGGATACACTCACCCAATCCACATCTACTAGCATAGCATGGCATAATAAGCAAACGTAGAAGTAAATCCCAAGGGTTTGACAATAAAACAGGTAATAGGTACTACCTCATCTACTTTCCCAAAACCCACAATCTAATTAGATCCTAATCATGCAATGTTTGAGGATTGATCTAATGCATAAAAACTGGGTATGAAAAGGAACATGATCAAAGTGTTACTTGCCTTGCTGATGATCCGTGAAACCTAGAGACTCAAAGTAGCAAGCGGCGCACTCCGGGTACTCTATCGCAAACAAACAAACACACAATAAGTACTCAACTAATGCACAGGTAAAACTCAAATAAAATATCTAACGGAAAGTTCAACTTAAGAACTCCGGTTTGCAAAAAGAAACAACTTCGAGCGAAACAGCGAAAAACAAACGGCGAAAGAAACAGGCTTCGTTTTACTAATCTGGACCTAAGTCAAATTTTACAGAGGCAAAAACTTGTTTGAGTTGATTATTCGGAATGAGGGTTTCGAGACGAAACTCCAGGCGCTTGAATCGCCTGATTCCGATAAACGAGCGAAAAGTTATACTAGATCGAAAATCGGATCAGAAATCACGATCAGAAAAATCGCGGAATAAATCCGAGAAAAAGAAAAACGACGAACAACTTAACGAACGAACGTTCGTTATCTGGATCTAAACGATGAACGCGCTCGTTAAAACGAACGAACGAGCGAACGCTCACTATTTAACCTAAATCGGAAAAAACCGATCTAATAAAAAATGAAACTAAAAAACCCGACAAAAAACCAACGAAAAACCGAACGGTTTTTCGAGGAAAACCGGCGGCGGCTCGGTTCAACCTCGAGGTGCGGGTCCGGCGAGGGCGGCGGTGGTAGGCGGCGACGGCGGCGTGGTCCGGCGAGGCGGGCGGCGGCGGGTCCGGCGCGGGCGGCGAGGGGCGGCGACGGCGGCGTTGCCCGCGACACGCGAGGCGGCGGGCGGCGTGGGTCTCGGCGGGCGGGCGGGCGGCGAGGCGGCGGCGACGGGCGGCGTTGCTCGGCAATGCGCGAGGCGGCGGCGCGGGCCGGCCGATCAAGCTGGCGGGCTAGGGTTAGGGTTAGGTGGGGGCGGCGGCTTGACTGGGGTCGGCCCAAGGCGTGAGAAAGACCCCGGCCAAAGTGAGTCTGGCCGGTTACGGCCCAAAGGCGGTTTGCGTTTTTTTAATTAATTCCGCATAGAAAAACTAACGAAAGATATACTAAATGGACTCCAAAATTCCCGAAATAAATTTTCCCCGGCTTCTGAAATCAAGCCGGACAAGATGAACATTTATTTGGGGCCTAAATGCAATTTTGAAAAACGCGCATTTTTCCTAAATTCAAATAAAATGGCCAAAAACTCCAAATAAAAATTCTTATTTGATTTTTTATTGAATCTTCATTATTTCTTTATTTTAGGAAAGTCATTTTATTCCCTCTCTCATATTTTGACAGTAGAAATAATTGAAGATAAAATAAATAAAATCAAATGATCCTATTTTCAAAATTTGAGAGAACTCAAATATGAAAATAACGAAATCTCCAACTCTCTCCGTGGATCCTTGAGTTGCGTGAAATTTCTAGGATCGAGCCAACTTGCAATAAAATATGATATGCAAGTGATGATCTATGTATAACATTCCAAATTGAAAATTTGGGATGTTACAGTTTCATTAAGTAGATATACCCATATCTGTTCAAATCATCTGTGAAGGCCAGAAAATAATGGTACCCGCCGCGAGCCTCAACACTCATCGGACCACATACATCAGTATGTATTATTTCCAACAAGTCATTTGCTCACTCCATTATTCCAGAGAACTGAGTCTTAGTCATCTTGCCCATGAGGCATGGTTCGCAAGCATCAAGTGATTCATAATCAAGTGATTCCAAAAGCCCATCAGCATGGAGTTTCATCATGCGCTTTACACCAATATGACCTAAACGGCGATTACCACAAATAAGTTGCACTATCATTATTAACTTTGCATCTTTTGGCTTCAATATTATGGACGTGTGTATCACTACAATCGAGATTCAACAAAAATAGACCACTCATTAAGGGTGCATGGCCATAAAAGATATTACTCATATAAATAGAACAACCATTATTCTCTGATTTAAATGAATAATCGTCTCGCATCAAACAAGATCCAGATATAATGTTCATGCTCAACGCTGGCACCAAATAACAATTATTCAGGTCTAAAACTCATCCCGACGGTAGATGTAGAGGTAGTGTGCCGACGGCGATCACATCGACTTTGGAACCATTTCCCACGCGCATCGTCACCTCGTCCTTAGACAATCTTTGTTTAATCCGTAGCCCCTGTTTCGAGTTGCAAATATGAGCAACATAACAAGTATCAAATACCCAGACGCTATTACGAGCATTAGTAAGGTACACATCAATAACATGTATATCAAATATACCTTTCACTTTGCCATCCTTCTTATACGCAAAATACTTGGGGCAGTTCCGCTTCCAGTGACCAGTCTTTGCAGTAGAAGCACTAAGATTCAGGCTTAGGTCCAGACTTGGGTTTCTTCCCTTGAGCAGCAACTTGCTTGCTGTTCTTCTTGAAGTACCCCTTCTTCCCTTTGCCTTTTTTCTTGAAACTAGTGGTCTTGTTAACCATCAACACTTGATGCTCCTTCTTGATTTCTAACTCCGTAGCCTTTAGCATCGCGAAGAGCTCGGGAATTGTCTTTTCTATCCCTTGCATATTATAGTTCATCACGAAGCCTTTATAGCTTGGTGACAGTGATTGAAGAACTTTGTCAATGACACTATCATCAGGAAGATTAACTTCCAGCCGAGTCAAGTGGTTATGATACCCAGACATTTTGAGTGTATGTTCACTGACAGAACTATTCTCCTCCATCTTGTAGCTATAGAACTTGTTGGAGACTTCATATCTCTCAACTCGGGCATTTGCTTGAAATATTAACTTCAACTCCTGGAGCATCTCATATGTTCCATGACGTTCAAAACGTCTTGAAGTCCCGATTCTAAGCCGTAAAACATGGCACACTGAACTATCGAGTAGTCATTAGCTTTGCTCTGCCAGACGTTCATAACTTCCGCAGTTGCTCCTACAGCGGGCCTTGCACCTAGTGGTGCTTCCAGGACGTAATTCTTCTGTGCAGCAATGAGGATAATCCTCAAGTTATGGACCCAGACCGTGTAGTTGCTACCATCATCTTTCAACTTAGCTTTATCTAGGAACACATTAAAATTCAAAGGAACGGTAGCACGGGCCATTGATCTACAACAACATAGACATTCAAAAACTATCATGTGCTAAGTTCATGATAAATTAAAGTTCAATTAATCATATTACTTAAGAACTCCCACTTAGATAGACATCCCTCTAGTCATCTAAATGATCACGTGATCCATATCAACTAAACCATGTCCGATCATCACGTGAGATGGAGTAGTTTTCAATGGTGAACATCACTATGTTGATCATATCTACTATATGATTCAAGTTCGAGCTTTCGGTCTCAGTATTCCGAGGCCATATTTGCATATGCTAGGCTCGTCAAGTTTAACCCGAGTATCCTGCACGTGCAAAACTGGCTTGCACCCATTGTATGTGAACGTAGAGCTTATCACACCCGATCATCACGTGGTGTCTCGGCACGACGAACTGTGCATACTTAGGGAGAACACTTATACCTTGAAATTTAGTGAGGGATCATCTTATAATGGTACCGCAGTACTAAGCAAAATAAGATGCATAAAGGATAAACATAAAATGCAATCAAAATATGTGACATGATATGGGCATCATCATCTTGTGCCTTTGATCTCCATCTCCAAAGCACCGTCATGATCTCCAACATCACCGGCTTGACACCTTGATCTCCATCATAGCATCGTTGTCGTCTTGCCACTTAGTGATAAAGTAAAGCAATTACATGGTGATTGAATTTCATACAATAAAGCGACAACCATAAGGCTCCTGCCAGTTGCCGATAAATTTTACAAAACATGATCATCTCATACAACAATTTATATCTCATCACGTCCTGACCATATCATATCACAACATGCCCTGCAAAAACAAGTTAGACATCCTCTACTTTGTTGTTGCAAGTTTTACGTGGCTGCTACGGGCTTCTAGCAAGAACCGTTCTTACCTACGCATCAAACCACACCGATTTTTCGTCAAGTGTGTTATTTTAACCTTCAACAAGGACCGACCGTAGTCAAACTCGATTCAACTAAAGTTGGAGAAACAGACACCCACTAGCCACCTATGTGTGAAGCACGTCAGTAGAACCAGTCTCATGAACGCGGTCATGTAATGTCGGTCCAGGCCGCTTCATCCAACAATACCGCCGAATCAAAGTAAGACATTGGTGGTAAGCATTATGACTATTATCGCCCACAACTCTTTGTGTTCTACTTGTGCATATATCATCTACGCATAGACCTGGCTCTGATACCACTATTGGGGAACATAGTAATTCAAAAATATTCCTATGATCACGCAAGATCTATCTAGGAGATGCATATCAATGAGAGGGGAGAGTATGTCCACGTATCGTCGTAGATCGAAAGTGGAAGCGTTTAGTAACACGGTTGATATAGTCAAACGTCTTCACGATCCAACCGATCCAAGTACCGAACGTACGGCACCTCCATGTTCAGCACACGTTCAGCACGATGACGTTCCTCGAACTCTTGATCCAGTAGAGGGTCGAGGGAGAGTTCCGTCAGCACGACGGCGTGGCGACGGTGTTGGTGATGTGATGTGCGCAGGGCTTCACCTAAGCACTACGACAATATGACCAAGGTGATAAACTGTGGAGGGGGCACCGCACACGGCTAAGAAATAACTGTTGTGCCTTTGGGGTGCCCCCTGCCCACATATATAAAGGAGGGAGGATGAGGAGGCTGGCCCAATGGGGGGCACGCCAAGAGGGGGGAGTCCTACTAGGATTCTGTTCCTAGTAGGATTCGGCCCCCCTCCTTCCTTCCAACGGAGAGGGGAAAGGAGGGAGAGGGAGAAGGAAAGGGGGGCCGCGCCCCCACCCCTTGTCCAATTCGGATTGGGCTTGGGGGAGCGTTGTTGGGGAACATAGTATTTCAAAAAAATTACCTACGATCAGGCAAGATCTATCTAGGAGAAGCATAGCAACGAGCGGGGAGAGTGTGTCCACGTACCCTCGTAGACCGAAAGCGGAAGCGTTTAGTAACGCGGTTGATGTAGTCGAACGTCTTCGCGATCCAACCGATCCAAGTACTGAACACACGACACCTCCACGATTAGCACACGTTCAACTCGGTAACGTCCCTCGAACTCTTGATCCAGTTGAGGCCGAGGGAGAGTTCCGTTAGCACGACGGCCTGGTGATGGTGATGATGAAGTTACCGGCGCAGGGCTGCGCCTAAGCACTACGAGATATGACCGAGGTGTGTAACTGTGGAGGGGGGCACCACACACGGCTAAAAGATCATCTTGTGTGTTCTAGGGTGCCCCCTCCCCATGTATACAAAGGTGGGAGGGAGGAGGTCGGCTGGCCCTAGGGGGCGCGCCCAAGGAGGGGAGTCCTACTAGGACTCCAAGTCCTAGTAGGTTTCCACCAATAGGGAGAGAGGGGGAAGGAAGGAGAGGGAGAGGGAGTAGGAAAGGGGGGCGCCGCCCCCCTTCCCTTGTCCAATTCGGACTCCAAGGACGGGGGGGGGGGGGGGGGGGCTGCCCACCTCTCACTTGATACGAGGCTAACCCGGTGTAGGCCGATCTTTCCCGATTGGAGTGGGCTCCCTCGAAGAACACGATGAACACGGGGAAGAACGGAGAGAAATCACAAGGGGAAACACTCAAGAACAAGTCCAATCACACATCCACTAGACAATCAAACACACAAGATCCACAAGGTACATGAACAACAAAGGGAAAGATACAAGGTAGAGTTCATCTCCGTGAGGAGGTCTTGAAAGGGGGTCCACCCGTGAGGGAGTCTTGATGATATATCCCGCAGGATCTTCTCCTAGATGGAGGTCTTGGCCTCGAAAGGAGTAGTAGTCTTTGTCTCTCTCTCAAGAGTAGAGGAAGGTAGGAGCAAAGCTCACACACAAATGAGCTATCACTTTGCTAACCCTAGAAAGGAGGTGGAGGAGTCTATTTATAGCCCAAGGGGCGAAGGGGTAAGTGAGTGGGCGAATGGGTACACGGGCCTCGGCCCAAGTCATGCACACAGGCAAGGCTAGATGATACGGACGGGGTCCCGGATGATCCAGGCGTCGGGGATCCGGATGATCCGGACGGAGTCCTGGATGATCCGGCTTCAGTGGAAGCCTTCGGGTGTCTTTGATGCAGTAACCGGATGATCCGGGGAAGGGTCCGGATGATCCAAACGACGGTCCGGATGTCCTGCGTGGCTCCAGCAGCCGCTCCATCTTCTTCTTCTCCTTTCTTTCGTCTTCTCTTACACGCTTCCCTCGCGGACGGTGTAGTCGTTCCTTGGCGCTTGCACTCCTCCTCAACATCCATGAAGCTCCGACAATACCTATGCATGCACACAGGAGGAGTGTCAAGTAGTATACCATCCTCGAGAGGGTCAAGTGAACACGTGTAAAGGAGATGATTCACCTTTGTGTATGTGAAGTAGATGTCGCACGTGTCACTTGGCAAATAGACTCTTGACATGGTGATGTCCGTAGGATGCTTTACATCATCCCCTCCCCCTTGGGAAAGATCCGACCTCGGATCGAAAGCCAAATCACCATGGGAAAGAGATGGCGTCGCCGTGTAGGAGTTGTCGATCACCAAGTTCTTGTCATCTTGAAGCTCGAAATGGGCACTCTCCAATGTCGCACCATCTAGTGATTCCATCAAAAGGAGCAAAGACAACAGACACTTGGAAAAACAAATGTGGTTAGCGTTAGTGCAAAACCAAGCATTCAAGAGGTCATGCACCAAACAAGTGTTGTCATCATGCAAAGCATATGGTGTGACAAGGGATTGTGTCATGGCATGTAAGCATATGAATTGAGCACAAGCAAAGATATCATGGGGAGAAGCATGTAAATGTGAGGTAGAGATGCGAATATGTTTGACAAGAGAATAAGCGTCTACCTCAAGGTCATAGCAAGCATTCACAAATTGCTCAATGAAAGGTCTATGGTAGGCATAAGAATCATTCACAACACCAAATAAAATGAAGTGTCTAAACACATGGGTCAAGTGCAAGACAATCCAAGCATAACGTGCATAGGGTGTAGTGAAGATAGTATGGCACTCAACACAATAGAAAGAGCAATTGTTCATCATGTGTGAGGCAATCAAGTCAATCATGTGACAAGCAATGGGACATGGCATATATGAAGAAGTGACATTGTTGCAACCAAACATATGATAGGAGCAAGTAATCCAAGAATTGGATGCAACACACAAGGCATATATATCATGATGCATGGAACGGTGAAAATGACAAGTCGAAGCAAGATCTCTAACATGTGTGCAATCAAGTGGTCCAAGATGAACAATAAGTCTCATGGTGCAAGCAACACAAGTAGTGTGATCCATAATATCCATGATCATGCTTTGGGGGTTCTCCAAAGAGAAGGATATCACCTTGAAAGGATGTCCTTGTGCGTCCTTCACAATGCCGAAACACAAGCAAAAGCGGTGTAGAAGCGAGTCATGGTAGGATGTATGAGGCTCGCTCTCAAGAGATCGAATGGTCAACTCACATGACGTGGAAGTCGACACAAAGTCCAAGTATCCTACACATGCGCACAATAAAGTAAAGACTGTATGTGCATGGTAGATGAACACATCATCCATCATATCGCAAGTGTAATGCAAAGCATGGGTCAAAAATGCATGTCAAAGGCATAGGAATGAGCATATCATGCAAAGTGAACATGGCAAGATGGGCATATAATATGTAATGGACAATAACCCATGGCCAAGTGAGGACCATGTAGAAGAAATGCGCGAAGTCTTTGCACAAAGAGAGCGGTGGTAAAAACAATCCACATGATCCCAAGTCATCGTTGCTCTCTAGAGCTCGTTTTGTCAACTCATGGGATTGTGAGGTTGACAAGTATTCATGGGTACCTACACAAAAGAGACACAAACCGAAAAAATTGTGTGCGTGGTAAATGTACACATCATCCATCATGATCTTTATGTGCATGTGTGAATTAGCACGAGATAAGCATCGCTCAAAGAAATTTGTTGCATGGTATAAGAACATGTAATCCATCATGAAAGAATAGTTATTGTGTACGACACGATGGGGACACATTGAGAATGCGAGTATAGGGCACATCAATAGCATGTTTATTCATGGGAAACGTACACTACAAAAAAAATACACTTCCGTGATGATACGTGTTTGTCACAGTAGGTCACGTTTTCTGTCATGCATGTACATCCATGACAAATTTATGACAGAATCAGGATAGTCATACCTGTGTTGTCGTAGAAGTGTTCCATGACATTACCGAAATTATCATCACGGAAATGTCCACTTCCATGACGATAATCCGCGCGTCATAGAAGTGCTTTCGTCAAGGGTGATCGACACGTGGCATCCACCGTAACAGCTCGCCGTTAAGCTATCGGGTCCGGTTTTGGATCCGATAACCCGTTAACAGCCCGTACCAATGGTGATTTTCCACGTGTAAAATTCTCATTGGTCGGAGGAAACACATGTCTGTTCCTCGATGGGCCATACGTTGCCCGTCCATTGGAGGAGACATGCCTATGATATGTCGACACGTGGCAGGGCCCAACAAAGGCCCATATAGGTTAAAAAGGCCGGCCCAGTCAAAGGCCCGTAGTACTTACTTAGGTACTAGTGGGCTAGCCCAATAACGACCTGATTAATAAAGGCCCATTTACGGCCCGAAGCCAGATCTGGCCCGTTAATTGTTTGCCGAATATTTGGGCCCAATGAATTTTGGCCTGTTAGAGGCCCGATGTAGACATGGGCCCATTTCAGCCCGGTGTGACTTTCGGCCCGGAATGGCCCGTGCTGCCCACGGGCCACATATGGTCCAACGCGACATCCGGCCCACTAATGGCCCGTGATAAAGGTGGCAACAGTTCAGTCCAACATGACTTTGGGCCTGTTAAAGGCCTGTTGTTGGGGATATTACTACTGGGCGTAAACCGGCCTATCTGGGCCGGGTTAACTTCATCAGTAGTTCAGCGGTGTAAAAGCCCAAGAGGCATGAAAGTAAGGGCCCAAGGCCTGTAGTCGGTTTAGAACATGTAGCCGTAAACCGGCATGATATGTAAACTTGTATTGTAAGTTAGAAATAGAGAGAGACCAACCCGGTTACGAGTATGAACCGGAGATTGGGACTCTCTGAACCGACGGGCGTCACCCGTGTATATAAGGGGACGACCCGGGATGGTTCAAGGACAGAGAACAACAACTCGAGGCCTAGGCGAAGCTTATTTGCTCCCTAGTCATCGAGATCACATCAATCCCATCACAACTAGACGTAGGCTTTTACCTTCATCGAAGGGGCCGAACTAGTATAACTCTTGTGTCTTCACGTCCGCTTTAACCCCTTCAAGTTAACCCGTAGCGATGGCTCCACGACTAAGTCCTTTCATGAGGACAGCTGCCGTGACAAACCCACGACAGTTGGCGCCCACCGTGGGGCTATCGCACGATGGTTTGATGATCTTGGAGGGCAAGTTCGAAGGACTCGAAGGCTATGCTGTGGGCCAGATGACCAAGAGTCGTCGCGGTAGGCTCTACATCGACGATGCAGGCTGGGGCCCCGAGGCCGGCTCAATTGAGTACGGGTACCGGGTCCCCTTTGGTGGCATACACGTTTTCATCAGCAAGATCGGTGAGCGGGGCTGGCCGGACATCTGCACCGACCTCGTCGAGACGGCTCAGCGTCTGAGACCTGCGAGTTAAACCGGCCGTGAAGCGTGCCTTTGTGGGAGTCATCCACGGAGGAAGCTATGAGGGCGGATCAGAATCTGGTGGCGAAACCGTCGTCTACTCTGACGACGAGTCGTCGACCGGAGAAACTGAATCTCTATATCAGCTACAAGATGGACGGATTGGGGGTTGTTCCGATGGTGACAGTATTCCGGAACCCTCTGATCTGCCCAACCGGGTTGGAATATTCATGGCCGGTACACAAGCAGTGCTTCACTCTTCGACCGCTGCGGCAATGATTGCCGGTTCAACAGCGTGACGGCTACCGAAATTTGGAGGCCTGTCGCCCGCCGGCTCAAGTTTTGTCACACCTATTCGATCGTTGGCATGCTCATGGCGAGAGGTTAACCCGGCGGATCAGGGCGCTCATAACGCGGAGATTGCGAAGGTGAAGGAAGAGCAGATCACTCGAGCTAAAAGCGGATCTAGCATTGCGAGACGCCAGATGAAAGCGAGCGGGCGCTTTAGATCTGTGCAGCTTATAGGCTCATGTTGGATCGAGCAGCGTCACATGAAGTCATGAAGAGGAAATACAGATCCCGTTTGCCTTGACTTTGAAGGAAGAGACCTCTTCAACACCCCGGAGCAGGAACCCGGTAATCCACGGTGGTAAACCGGGCGGAAGCTTTTGGGGCAGGCGCGCCGGTCCAGCCCCGCTTGATAGATCTACCTCGCCATAACGCCAGTGCGCCTCAGGCTGTGCAAACACCTCCGGGTCACTACTCCAACCCGATGGATAACCTTGTTGCAGCTGCGGCACGGCTGGAGGCTATTCCAATTGAAGGTGATTCACCACAAGCAGTAGAGACGCGCCGGGTCAAGGAGCTCCTTAGGACAGCGTTGGTCCAACGAGAAGCGTGCCTCGTACAGCCCGCGACGGATCCACTCCACCCCGCCCAAGCCGGAGCTATAGCGAACACGTGGATGAACCGGCCGTATCAAGTAATGCACGGCGTGGTGCGCCCGTGGAAACAACCCAGCGGTGGCGTTGATAACGCCAGGAGGTGGTGGGCGGGCCCGAAACGCAGGGAGGCGAGTTAGCAAAGACAAAGATCGGGCTTATCGACTTACGCGGTTCGTCCGACCATCTCGGTCGAGCACAGGGTTACCTCTAGCTCTTTGGGGTGCCTTGCCTCGTCCCGCTTTACGCAATGTGCGCTTGCCCAAAGACTTCAAGGGTCGCGCAAGGTGCCAAATTACCTTGCCGATTTAGCTCGAAGCATGGATAGAAAGTTATGAGATGGCCATGGAGATGTTGGATGTGGATGAGGCCGCGTGTGCAAAGTACTTCACCATGATGCTCGAAGGCACGGCCCGTACTTGGTTGAAGAGCTTGCCACCCAATTCTATCAGTTCATGGGCCCAGTTGCGGACCCAGTTTATCCAGAATTTCAAAGATACCTGTAAGCAGCCCATGTCCGTGGTGGACTTGGCGGCTTGTGTCTAGAGTGAAGGGGAGTCAACAACCCATTGGGTATGCCGCGTTTCGGAAATATTGCACTCGTCAGACCGGATCAACACTGACTCTGCGATCTTAACCCTGGAGGGAAACTGCCGGTTTAAGCCTTTGAAGTTGAAGTTGGGGCGCATGAAGCGGTTTTGTAATGACATGGGCACTATCATGGGCGCTTTAGTGAAGTATGCTGATTCTGATAGTACCAAGGATCCCGAGTCTTATGATGACGAGACAGGGAAGGGAAGGAAGAACAGCAACTACAAAGGCCAGCAACATCACTCGGCAGGTAATGGTGGGGGCAAGCGTAAAGCGAACGGCAACATGGACTTCGTAGCCAACACCAATGCGCAGGACAAGGGCCAGCGGCGCAAGGGTAAACAGCCGAATCAAAGTGGAGCGCCTAATCCCAATCCGGACCGCTTGAACTATCTGTTGAATCAACCCTGTCCGAAGCATGGGACGAAGGAGACGCCTTGACAAACCACCTCTAGAAGGATTGCTACATTATGCAGGAGTTCAAGAGTTCTAATGCTTTCCGGTATGATCAAGGTTCTGGCGGCGATTCAGGATCCGGGCCGGCTTACGGTGGAGGAAATTCCGGTTCAGGATTTAATGGTAATCCGGGCGGACATAACAATCAGAACAATCAGAACAATCAGAATAACCAAGGTGGTTACAACCCGGCCATGACAACGATCGGGTTATCGAGCAACCCAAAGCAGTTGAATAGTGGGCGATACCATGTCTTCACCACCGGCTTAGACAAGCGAGACCGGAAGCTTGAGCGGGCGGTCAACGCCGTTGAACCGGCCGTGCCTCATTACTTACGCTGGTCAGAGCAGCCCATTGTATGGAGTAGAGAGGATCATCCTCCCCGGGTTGACAATCCGGGTCAGCTAGCCCTGGTGGTGGCACCTCAGGTGGCAGGTTATAAGTTCACCAAGGTGCTCATGGACGGAGGGAGCAGCATTAACATCCTGTACTATGAGACCTTCCGTCGTATGGGGTTAACAGATAAACATCTCAAACCGTCCAATAAAGTGTTCCATGGTGTGGTACCTGGCAAGTCAGCATATCCTGTTGGTAAATAGCTCTGGAAGTGGCCTTTGGTGATGAGTATGACTCCAGATCGGAAACATTGACGTTTGAAGTGGTAAAAATCAAAAGTTCATATCACGCCCTATTTGGGCGGCCGGCTTATGCCAAGTTCATGGCACAGCCTTGTTATATCTATTTGCAGCTCAAGATGCCGGGTCACAAGGGGACAATAACGGTTCATGGGAGCCGCAAGATCGCTTTGGAATGTGAGGAAGGTGATGTGGCTTACGCGGAGTCGGTTTGTGCCACCCAGGAGCTGAAGTATTATAAGGACAATGTTGATTCGGCGGACATGACTCCATTGAAGAAGCCAACTACAGAGCATGATCCGGCCCTGAAATTCAAATCGGCAGCTGAGACTAAGCTTGTTGGCCGTGCTGGCGATTAAATCCAAGCGATTCGAGCATCGGTGCCAACTTGGATCCAAAATAGGAAAGCGGCGCTCATCGAGTTCATCCGTGAGAATCGGGACATTTTGCATGGAAGCCTTGACATGCGGTGTACCGAGGCAATTCGTGAGCACACTCTTAATGTTGATCCCAAGTACAAACCGGTGAAGCAGTTTCTCCGCGGTTTAACGAAGAAAGGCGTAAGGCCATTGGAGAGGAGGTGGCGGGCTCTTAGCGGTGGCTTTATCGTTGAAGTTTTCCATCCAGAGTGGCTTGCTAATCCGGTCTGGTTCTTAAGAAAAAGCGGCACTTGGCGCATGTGTGTAGATTACGAGATCTTAACAAGGCTTGTCCGGCGAGATCCTTTTGCCCTCCCCGCATTGACCAGATTATTGATGCCGCTGCGGGTTGTGGCGTTGAGCTTTTTGGATGCATATTCTGGGTATCATCAGATCAAGATGGCGATTAAGGACCAGGAGAAGGCGGCGTTTATCACTCCTTTTGGAGCCTTCTGCTGTGTATCTATGCCTTTTGGGCTCAAGCGCCCAAGCAACTTATCAACGCTGTATGCAAATTGCTGCATAAACAGATCGGCCGTAATGTGCACGCCTATGTTGTGATATTGTGGTCAAATCAAGGAAGAAGGAGACAGCGATTGGCGACTTGAAGGAAACCTTTGACAACTGCGGGTTTACAAGATGATGCTCAACCCGGCCAAATGTGTCTTTGGTGTTCGGCGAGCAAGTTATTGGGTTTTCTCGTGTCTATGAGGGAATTGAAGGTAATCCGGAGAAGATTACGGCTATTACCTCCTGGCTAAACGAAGTGCATTAACGATGTTCAGCGTTTGGCAGGCGGATTGTCATGTTGAGCGGTTTATCGGCTGCCTTGGAGAAGGCCATCCCTTTGTACGAGATCTTTGAAAAACCGGATCGGTTTATGCGAGTCGGTCGCCGATGAAGCGTTGGAGGACTTGAAGCGGCAATTGGCCAACCGCTTTGTGCTTTCGCCGCTCCCATTGACAAAGAGCCGCTTACGCTATATGTTCTTTGCTAATGCCGGGCGGTCAGCGTAGCCATTGTGGTGGAAGCGGAAGGAGGCGGGGAAGGAGCATCGGTTCAACGTCCGATTTACTATATCAGCGAGGTACTTATCGAATCTAAGCAAAGGTATCCGCATTGGCGAGAAGCTGGTATATGGAGTTTTCATGGCCGGAAGTTGAAGCGGTATTTCAAGGGCACCCCATCACGATGGTCGATTACGCTCCTTTAGGCGATATCATACGAGAACCGGAAGCGGCGGCGGATTGCTAAGTGGGCTATAGAGCTTGGGCCGCAGTGCGAAAATGCGTGCCTCGGACGGCGGTGAAGTCTCAAGCACTTGTGGATTTCATTAATGATTGGACGGAGTTGCAAGCACACGAAGAAAAGCGGATCACACATATTGGACCATCCATTTTGACGGATCCGAGCAATTGGAGGGCTCGGGATCGGAGTCGTATTAACTTCCCCACGAGGTGACAAGTTTTATTCGTTCTCCGCTTAATGTTCCTTGTACTAACAATGCGGTGAGTATGAAGCCTTGCTCCATGGTCTCCGGATGGCTAAGGAGATGAATCTAAGCGGCTTAAGTGCTTGGTGACTCGGACCTAGTGGCTCAACAGGTGTCTGGCACTTGGGATTCAAAGGACCCCCTCATGGCTGCATATCATCGTGAGGTGGATATTGTCGCAGGTCATTTCAAGGGCTATCAGGTGGACCACGTGGACCGTCGGAAGAATGAAGCGGCGGACGCTTTAAGCCGGTTGGGCTCTCAACGTAGACCGGTCCCGCCCAATGTTTTTCTGGATGTGCTGCACAACCCGTCGGTCAAGCTCCTGGTGAAGCGGATTTGGCTATTCCTGATCCGGAGGCCCAATTGGTGGCAGCTCTTCACGTCACTCCGGATTGGACGCTTCCTTATCTTGCGTACATGAACCGGGGCGAGTTACCAGAAGATGAGATGTTGGCTCGGCAGATAGTCCGGCGATCTAAGTCTATGACCATTGTTAATGGAGAATTGCATAATTGCAGCGTGTCAGGGGCGTTTCAACGTTGTGTGTCCCCGGAGGAAGGCTGTGAAATATTGTGTGAGATCCACGAAGGAGATTGTGGTCACCACGCCGGTTCAAAATCCTTGGTGGCTAAAGCGTTACGCCACGGTTTCTATTGGTTGACCGCCCATCTTGATCACGGAAGATCTGGTCAGACGATGTGAAGGTTGCCAAAAGTTTTCCAGACGTGCTCATGTACCGGCCCAAGAATTGAGGATGATTCCAATTACTTGGCCATTTGCAACTTGGGGGCTGGATATGGTTGGAACTTTTAAGAGGTCCAAGGACAAAAAGACTCACCTCCTCGTGGCGGTTGACAAGTTTACAAAGTGGGTGGAGGCAGAACCTGTTAGCAAGTGTGGCAGCTCTGGCGGTTGAGTTCATCAAAAAGGTGATTTTCGGTTTGGCTTTCCACAGTATCATCACGAGATAATGGTACCAATTTTTCCAAAGGTGCCATGAAAGAGTTCTATGACGTGAGCACATCCGGCAGCGTTTCTTGATAGCCCACCCACGGTCCAATGGTCAAGCGGAAAGGGCTAATCAAGAGATCTTGAGAGGCATCAAGCCACGGCTTATGGTCCCTTTGCAGAGGACACCGGGTTGTTGGGTAGAAGAGCTACCGTATGTGTTATGGAGTATAAACACTACGCCTAACAGATCCACGGGATACACACCGTTCTTTATGGTCTATGGAGTGGAGGCGGTTCTCCCCAGTGACATCCGTCATGACTCACCTCGTGTGGCAGCTTATGTTGAAGCGAACAACGAGACGGCACGACAGGACGCATTGGACCGGTTGGATGAAGAGCGCGACATAGCAGCTGCCCGCTCGGCGATTTACCAACAGGATCTTCGTCGTTACCATAGTCGCCGGGTCAGAACCAGAACTTTTCAAGAAGGAGATTTGGTGCTTCGGCTCATCCAAGACCAGACTGATATGCACAAGTTATCCCCACCTTGGGAGGGACCTTTTGTGGTCAGCAAGAATCTGCACTGGGTCGTACTATCGATCGATATTCGAGAGCATAAAGACTCACACACGTCGGAGGAGGAGACCAACAGGCCGTGGAACATAGCTAATCTTGGCCTTATTATATTCGAGCCATTGGCTCTACTTATGTACATATTATGGCGGTGTATATATTATGAATAAAGTAATAAGCGGAGCCTCGGCTAAAGCGGGGTATACGTTACATTACATCATGTGTGGTTACAGGAGTTGTTACATCTTAAAAGCGGCCTCGGTTTACCCCACGAGTTTGCTTTTCAAAAGCTTTGTGATATCACTTGGGGGCTTGGTGGGTATGCGAACCAATGCAACACCTTTTGATAGGCGAAAAGCCACCAGATCACTTGGGGACATGGTCAAATCTGAACCAGTCACGCCTCTTGATCGGCCTAAGGCCATAGAGTCACTTGGGGGCTTGGTCGAACCCGAACCTTTGCCACGCCACTTGATCGGCATAATGCCACGGTATCAGTTGGGGACCTGGCTGACTTGAACCATGGCTACACCTTATAGGGAGCTTGGTCGTGTCCGACCATGGTAACACCATCTGATTGGCTCAGTAAAGCCTTATTTTCTGCAAACGGTTTATCATTGCCTTTGCTTCCATGTTTTTTTCATAACTATTATTTGATTTTTGTTGCGTTTCTTAAACCGACAACATTTTTAAACCGGTTTAAAAAACTGTCAATTGACGAAATTCGGTCCATTTTTTAATCCGGAGATAATTCTTCCGGCTTGACTCTTTCTGTTAACATCCCATTATGGAGTAACAGGGGGCTTATCATGACCCGGCACGGTTTACATGGTAAACAGGCGTTATAAACACAGGTGCTGTTCTCCTTTGATGGTAAGGGTTTATACAACCTCCGCTTCAAGATTGGCTAAGCCAACTTTATGCCCAGCGATGGCAGGTATTTTGTGTCACAAATTTTGATTATATACCTCAATATTTCATTTCATATTTATATGAACGTCACAAGCTGGCTGGCGGCACAAACCGCCGTGGCGGTTTAAGATTTTGTGACTGCAGGCGATATAAATTGAAAGTTTTGATCATTCAAGCAAAAGTATCAGCACCTATGCACGAAGGCATATTCAAAGCAAGAGTGTTGGCTATCCTATTACAAGGCAACATGGTGCCCTAATAAGATCATTGTTTCTTGGCGGAATATAATGAAGCAGCTATTCAAACCGGCTTCAGGTTCATGCTTGCTCGCGGCCCCGGTCTGAAGGTTGTGGGTCTTCCTGCGCCGCTTCAGCTTCTTCATCTCTACCCAGCTGCTGGAAGTCAACAGTGGTCCATTCGATTCCCATTAAAGCTTGAAAGACAGCCTCCTCATGGATCGGGGAAGATGGTTCAATATCGGGGCGTAAGTATGCTTACGGATCGGAGGGATCAGGTTCTCCGCTTGGGGAATAGGTGCAGCCACTCGCTTGTTACGATCGTCATATTGAGCTTGATAATGCGACAAGTTTGCCTCTTGACCAATTGGCAAGCCGGAGGCGCCTTGCCCGGTTTATCGCTCTCGAGATCATCTTCGTTGAACTACGAACCGTCTTCCTGCGGTAGGATAGCCTGAGCTGCCTCAACCGGATCAATCGCACCCATGCTTTTGCGGATTAAGGCGTTAATGGTGCGGTTCGAGCAGCAGATTTCTTGACTCTTCAATCCGGGCGGGAAGCATTGACAACCTCCTAAAAGTATCTTGGATTAAGGAGGGTGCTGGATTGTTATGTGATGCGATGGAGATGATCCGCTGCGCTCCGATCTCTGTTGCTCTATTAAGGTATAGGCAGCCTTCAACTTCTTAGAACATCGACCCCAAGTGACCAATGCGTGTGCCTCTGACATGCAAGAGAAATCACAAACGGAATTATCATAAGAAGGTCAAGATTATCATAGAAGCCAAAGGAAGCTTACCGAAGATGGCAGCAGTCATGGCATGCACTTGCCGCTTCACGCTGGTCAGCTCATCTACCACCGGTTTAAGGGCAGATTCAACATTTTCAACCTTTTTGGTTAAAGCGGCCTTTTCGATTATCGGCCGGCCGCTCGGACTTGAACCACTCCTTGAGCTGCTCCATGGTAGTCAAGGCGGTTTCAGCTCATCCTTGGCCTTGGAGGTTTACGCTTGTTGAGACTTGATTTTCTTGAAGATCATTGATTTGGGAGGCTTGTTGGCGTATCTCATTCTGCAACAAAAAGGGAGCATGTTAATATCTTCATGGCAAGTCCCAAGTGCATAATCAGTCATACACATGGCACTTGGGGGCTAATGCATATTTGATCTTCATTTTTCAATAAAATCACAAAGTCCCAAGCTCAATACAGGTATTCAACTTGGCACTTGGGGGCTAATGGCTATTTGCTCGAACATGTTCTGATGCGGCGATATAAATTACAGTCCCGGTTTAACTATGCTAAGTTGAACCGGCCTTTGGGGGCTACATCAGTTGATTTTGAAGCATTAAGTTCATGTTAAGTCCCGGTTTAACTATACTAAGTTGAACCGGCCCTTGGGGGCTATATCAGTGGATTCTAAAGCATTGAGTTTATACTAAGTCCCGGTTTAACTACACTAAGTTGAACCGGTCCTTGGGGGCTAGGAGAGTTAACAAAAATTGTAATATTCAAGCGGGAAAAGAACATGGAGGTTACCTTGAATTTTTCTTTCATCATCTTCACCAGGCCAGCTTCATAGTCACGGCTGGTATCTGGCCAGTTCAAGTAGCAGAATGAAGGTCTTGGGGGTTGAGCGGCGTAAGTTGCGGATCAACATCCCACTTGCCCTTGCTCATAGTGGCAAATTCCTCTTTGGCAGAATGTTTGGATAAAGCGACCGGATTACCCGGTTCGGCCGTGGCCAAAGCCGATAATCACAACGTCGTCGTCCTTGGTATCACCGGTTTGACCCGAGGCGATCGGTTTGTCGTGAGGCGGATTGGACTGGTGGATTTCTCAATCGAGTTGGACTTACGGGCTGGTCGGCGGGAAAGGAGGTGTCGGCGGGCCTTTCTTGACAACAAAATCGTCATCTTGCGATGGCGGATCATTGGGAGTATCTTCACGGATAGCCGCTTCAAGATTTGGGGCGTTGTCCGGTTGAAGCGATCTCTTAAATCGGCCGTTTTATCGAGACGAGCCTTTTTGCTCGGCCTAGGCTTGGCCCTGAAAAGGCACAATAACAATCAAATACGGCATATACTACACAATGATGCAGTAGAAACAATATGAAAGGTATAACTTACCCAAGCACCGTTTTAAGTGGTGGTAGCTGAGTGGCTGATGACTACTTTGATGAGGAGCGGAAGTGACACGATAATTGGAGTCGAGACGGATTAAGGGGTTAGTGAAAACAGCACGCTTTAGGAGAAGCAGCGACAAGCAAATTAGAGACCTCACGAGCGATGTTTCCGAACCGGACTTGTTCGATGAAACCGGTGGAGGTAACTACACGGCATTGTGCGAGTTGTGGCTGAGCTTCATGTTGTTGAGTCTTCATAAGAAATTTGGGATCCAAGTAAGCAAGGGGATGAGAAAATTTAATTTTCGGTTTGCCCGACGGATTTTTAGAGAAGGCAAAGGATTTGAATCAGAGGAGAGAATAGTTACCTCTACAACATCGGCATTCTTGGTTTGACATCATCGACAAATATCATCATTAATTAGGCATGTGAAAAAGTAAGCCAAGCGAATCAAGTTCTACCTCAAGGTCCGGATTACCCACATCATCATCCACGCCGGATCGAGAAGATGCGATGGTTTTCCTTTTATGAGCAGTCTTCTTGTGACAGCTTTGGTCTTTTGCGGATTGGTTTTCCGGTTTGTCGGCTTCTCTGGTTTCTCTTGTGGGCGTTTCTTGCTCGAGAATGGATCATCACCACTGATTAAGCAGCGAGTTGATGTTAAAAGTGATACGGAGATGGCAGTAATATATTTAGTAAAAAATACTCATAAGTCTTACGAGATGGCGGTTTGTTGGTATACGGAAGGGGAGCAGACCGGTCCAGACACGAAGGTTTTCGGTTCGTTCAACATCTTCTTCACCGCCTCGGTGACCTCATCGTCGATAAGCTGGATATTAATATGTCGGAGGGTCGTCGACACTACCGGTGTACTCACACATTAAACGGGCGCTGGGAGAGGCAGTATGCTCCATGATATCCAACAGCGCGCGAGGTCAATTCCGGTTAAACCATTGGCCATGAAGGCTCTGAGCTTGGAGAGTTGAGGAGCGTATTTACTTCTCTCATTGGCAGTTAATCTTTGCGGAAAGGGATGTATATTACTAAGTCGCTCCGAACGAAAACCGGGCAAAGGATTTTCATTGGCAGGTGAAGTGTCTCTGCAATAAAACCATGTTTGATTCCATTCCTTGGGGTGGCTGTGCAGTTTGACATGAGGATAAGTGACCTCCTTTCTTTTTTGAATCGCCACACCACCCAATTCTGTGTTGGGCCCGTCAGTAAATTCTGTGCGGCGGTTTAGGTGGAAGCAGTCCCTAAACAGTTCAACTGTGTGTTCTTCTTGAAAGTACGCCTCACAGAGCACTTGGAAGTGACAAATATTGGTAACAGAATTGGGGCCCGTATCTTGTGGACGGAGTTGAAAATTGGCTAACACATCCCGGTAAAATTTTGAACCGGGCGGGTTGAAACCCCGGGCTAAGTGATCTGCAAAGACTACAAACTCTCCTTCTTGAGGTGTGGGTGGACATTCTTTGCCAGGAACCCTCCAATGGATAGTATTTTTGCCGCTTAAAGCGCCAGTCAGGACCAGATTGTTTAATTGAGTTTCGGTGACACGGGAAGGAGCCCAGTTGCACTCATATACTTGTTTGGCCATCTACAAAAAATATAAATCCGGTTCAAGAAATGTGTTGGGACAAAGAGAGAACCGGTGTACAATGCTAAATCGGAGACAATACATCTAAACCGGAGTTCTATGAAGTGACAGTGTCTGGTTAAGGAGTTCTGGCGGTTCAACAAAAGGGACTAATGGTGTATACCAGTTTATTTATTTATTTTCTATGTTAAGTTAAACCGCCTGGTCTAAATATGGAAAACAATTGAGGTTGCAAACGGCTAAGTGTGCAGAAACAGGTTTCACAAGATTTCTCTACAACAAAGGATCTGAAGCCAGATCAGAAAAGAAGAGAAATATCCAAAAAAGAATAGAGCAGAGCAGTATTGATGCAATGAGCAGGAGATAATATGCGTGAGCACGAGACTACAGGCGGATGCTAAAAGGCTACTGCTAATCAGAGCAAGGTGTCACAGATCTATCCAAGAGTCTGGTATGGGCATGAACAGTTAATGGAGCACTGCAAGAACAAGAAACCCTAGAACGGATCTAGGTCGAGGGGAACCGAGGACCTACCTGAGTTGAGAAGATGCGGAAGAGTGCTGCATTTCTCTGGTGCGTTTAGGTTGATGCAGCGGCTCAAGACGGTGCAGAGGTCGATGGTGGCGGCGGAGCTCCAGAGGCTGGCGACGCGAGGAAGACGAAGAGAAAGGGGACGGAGGGGAGAAACGGAATGACCCTTTGGTCCTATTTATAAGGCAAGATACCTGTGTCAGGCGCGTGAATCAAGGAGCCACAAATCTAGGAAGCAGAGATGTCGCCTCGATTATTGTGGATCTGTTAAACAAAGAAGATATCATGAATGCTATCTTTATGGGGATGTCATGCCGGTTTACAGCAACCGGAGAAGGTGACATCACGGCGGTTCAACAATTTCAAGAAGGTATTGAAGATGAAGGTTTTTATCAAGGATTGACATGAATCTGTTCAAATCAATCTGGGGCCTAATGTTGGGGATATTACTACTGGGCGTAAACCGGCCTGTCTGGGCCGGGTTAACTTCATCAGTAGTTCAGCGGTGTAAAAGCCCAAGAGGCATGAAAGTAAGGGCCCAAGGTCTGTAGTCGGTTTAGAACCTGTAGCCGTAAACCGGCATGATATGTAAACTTGTATTGTAAGTTAGAAATAGAGAGAGACCAACCCGTTACAGTATGAACCGGAGATTGGGACTCTTCAACCGACGGCGTCACCCGTGTATATAAGGGGACGACCGGGACGGTTCAAGGACAGAGAACAACAACTCGAGGCCTAGGCGAAGCTTATTTGCTCCCTAGTCATCGAGACCACATCAATCCCATCACAACTAGACATAGGCTTTTACCTTCATCGAAGGGGCCGAACTAGTATAACTCTTGTGTCTTCACGTCCGCTTTAACCCCTTCAAGTTAACCCGTAGCGATGGCTCCACGACTAAGTCCTTTCATGAGGACATCTGCCGTGACAAACCCACGACACCTGTCGTATAATTCGGCCTGTTGATGCATGTACTAAGCTTTCGGCCTCTTAAAGGCCCATGATATCAGTGGGCCAACTAAGGCCCAAGATATGTTTCGGCCTGGTAACGGCCCGTCATATAATCGGGGCCAAAAAGGCCGGTCTACATTTCACCCTCAAAGGCCCGTCAACGAATAGTGAAAATTGAGGCCCAACATGCATTTCGGCCTACTAAAGGCCCATGGTTTCTTCTAGGCCGTAACATACGAGTAGAATATTCAGCCTATTAATGGCCCAACGCTACCTGGGGCCCAACTAAATTTTGGGCCGAATATAGGCCGGAGTAAGTTTTGGGCCTGACGCAAAGTGTGATGGCCCCAATGGCCATTCGGGCCCAAGAAAGATGCAGGCCAACCCAATTGTGGCCCGCTAAAAACCAGGCCCGTTAGAGGCGAATGTTTCGACCCGGTCGACTACATCAGATTTTTTTTCAGATAGCAAATGATGGTAGTAACTAGTAGGAATTAAGAACAGACCTACTCTATAGAATAAAGAAATTATGCTATAGTAACTTATAATAAACCTACACTATACTATAAAGGATTTATGGTATATTACATCCACTGGGCATCGAAGTTCGCCACCAGTGACCATAAAGCGCAATGAAGAAGCAGATTACAAAAACTGGGCACCATTGCAGCGTAACAAAATAATACTGAATCGAGACCACTTCCAAGACAGTTCAAGAAAGATTAGCCTTATGAGGAACTGCTGCATGTTTCTTGAGCAAGGCTGTGAGACTGGCCTAGCATGTCGGTCATAGCTTCCAGGTGTAGCTGTTTAGCAATGAGGATCTCATTGGTGTCCTCCACAATCTTTCTTAGAGATAGGACTTCAAGTTGAAGTTAGGTTACAGAATGCCTTTCGGCTAGAACTTGGGACTGAAGAAGTCGAACTGATTCAGACAGCGAATTCTGTGAGCTTGTCTAACTGCTAGTCTCAAGTAACTTGAACACTTCATCAAGACAAGTGAAAGTGCAACTATCCCTAGGTGGTTTTGGTAATTCCTAACAACATATAGCTCATTGAGCTAACATTATTCCAAGATAAATATTTCAGGAAAAGCTCAATGAATGGCATGGCATGGATGAGAAAAGTGGACCCCTCAAAATACTAAGGATAAAAGGATTGGCTCAAGCTCAAAGCTCAAGACTCTACATTTTATATTTTAGTGATCCAAGATCACATTGAGTCTATAGGAAAAGCCAATACTATCAAGGAGGGATGAGGTGTTGCTTAATGAGGTTCTTGCTTCATAGTGCTTAGTGATATGCTCCAAAATCCTCAACTACTTTCCCACATCCACATATGACCTAAACCAAAAGTCTAACTCGGCCCCACCGATTCTTTCTATCCGGCGCCACCGAGTTCAGATGTCATAGCCACTGCCACAAACCCTAGGAAAATCGGTCTCACCGATAGGGATCTCGGTCTCACCGAGATGGGATTGTAAACTCTCTGTTTCCTTTTCGTAACATTTCAGTCTCACCGAAATGAGCGAATCGGTCCCATCGAGTTTACCTGACCAACTCTCTGGTTAGCTTATTACCAAAATCGGTCTCATCGAGTTTGTGTAATCGGTCTCACGAGATTACGTTATGCCCTAACCATATCGTTCCTACCGAGTTGCATGTCGGTCCCACCAAAAATCCTAACGGTCACTAGATCTGCTGAATCGGTCCGGCCGAGTTTAACAATTCGGTCCCACAGAGTTTGGCAAGTTGTGTGTAATGGTTAGATTTTGTGTGGAGGCTATATATACCCCTCCACCTCCTCTTCATTCGTGGAGAGAGCCATCAGAACGAGCCTACACTTCCAACCTACATTTTCTGAGAGAGAACCACCTACACTTGTGTTGAGACCAAGATATTCCATTCCTACCATATGAATCTTGATCTCTAGCCTTCCCCAAGTTGCTTTCCACTCAAATCTTCTTTCCACCAAATTCAAATCCTGAGAGAGAGAGTTGAGTGTTGGGGAGACTATCATTTGAAGCACAAGAGCAAGGAGTTCATCATCAAGACACCATTTGTTACTTCTTGGAGAGTGGTGTCTCCTAGATTGGCTAGGTGTCACTTGGGAGCCTCCGACAAGATTGTGGAGTTGAACCAAGGAGTTTGTAAGGGCAAGGAGATCGCTTACTTCGTGAAGATCTCTGACTAGTGAGGCAAGTCCTTCATGGGCGACGGCCATGGTGGGATAGACAAGGTTGCTTCTTCGTGGACCCTTCGTGGGTGGAGCCCTCCGTGGACTCGCAAGAATTGTTACCCTTCGTGGGTTGAAGTCTCCATCAACGTGGATGTACGATAGCACCACCTATTGGAACCACGACAAAAACATCCGTGTCTCCAATTGCGTTTGAATTCTCTGAACCCTTCCCTTTACATTCTTGCAAGTTGCATGCTTTACTTTCCACTACTCATATACTCTTTGCATGCTTGCTTGAATTGTGTTAAGATTGCTTGACTTGTTCTAAGTTAGCTAAAATCTGCCAAAGACTAAAATTTGGTCAAGTAGTCTAATCACACCCCCCCCTCTAGACATACTTTCGATCCTACAAGTGGTATCAGAGCTTTGGTCTCCATTTGCTTTGATTTCCATAGCTTTGGTAGTCATAGCCTTGGTTTCACAACCTAGGAGAGTATGGCGTCTAGCGAGGGAAATTACCACCGTAGAGGTCCTTACTTTGATGGTACTAATTTTGCTAGTTGGAAGCATAAGATGAAAATGCATATTCTTGGACATAACCCCGCCGTTTGGGCTATTGTGTGTATTGGCTTGCAAGGTGAATTCTTTGATGGGAGAGAACCGAACCGTGAAGCTACCGCGAAAGAGTTGAAGATGCTGCAATACAACGGATTGTGCCCCGAAGAATTCAACAAAATCAGCCGTCTTGAGAATGCAAAGGAAATTTGGGATACTTTGATTGATATGCATGAAGGTACCGACTCCGTCAAGGAATCCAAGTTGGATGTGCTTCAAATTCAACTTGACAAGTTCAAAATGAAGGATGGTGAAGGTTTCGCTGAAATTTACTCTAGGCTTGCTCTTATCACAAATGAGATCGCCGGCTTAGGAAGTGAAGAGATGACCAACAAATTCATCATCAAGAAGATCCTAAGAGCCTTGTATGGAAAATATGATACCGTGTGCACATTGATCCAAATGATGCCCAATTACAAAGATCTCAAGCCAACGAAGTCATTGGAAGAATTGTTGCTCATGAGATGTCACTCAAGGATAAGGAGGAACTTCACAACAAATCAAGTGGTGCTTACAAAGCCTCATGTGAAGCCCCCACATCATCAAGTGAGAAAAAAACCTTCAATGAAGAATTGAGCTTAATGGTGAAGAACTTCAAAAAATTCTACAAGAGTAGAAGCAAAGAGAGAAGTTCCAAGTCAAGGTCCTACAATGACAAAAGATCTTCTAGTCGAGAGCGTAATTGCTACAATTGTGGAAGACCCGGACACTATTCCAATGAGTGTACGGCACCCTACAGAAGAGAAGAATCACCTAAGAGGAGAAGTAGAATAGAAGAATCACCTAAGAGGAGAAGTAGAAGAGAAGAATCACCATCAAGAGAGAGAAGGAGTAGAGATGATCGTTATGAACGAAGAACCTCACAGAGAAGCAAGGATTCAGAAAGGAAGGACAAGTCATCAAGGAGCTACACGAAACTAAGACATCAAGCTCATGTTGGTGAATGGGTATCCGGCTCCGACTCCGACAATCACTCCGAGAGAAGCTATCACTCCGACTCCGAATATACTCAAGATGAAGGTGTTGCCGGTCTAGCACTTGTGTCAACCAACTCCTACGACATATTTGATTCATCAAATGAAGGAATTGGAAGATGCTTCATGGACAAAGGTCCAAAGGTAACACACCCCGAGTATGTTGATTTCAATAGTGATGAAGATGACTTGTTAGGTGATGATGATTTACTTGTTGACAACTCTAGTGATGAATACTATGATGAAACGTCAATTAATCATGCTAATCAAGATAAAACGAATGACAATGATAAGGAAAAGATTGAGCTTCTAACTAAAGAACTAAACACTCTTAAGTTTGCTCATGAAACTATCTTAGAAGATCATCGAGAACTTTCAAGGACTCATGAGAAGTTACGCTTTGAAAAGCTTAACATTGAGCAAGAGCATGAGTTCTTAAAGGCAATCAATGATGATCTTCGTAAGAGAAGTTCTTCTTACGTTGCCGAGCGTTTAATCTTATCTACTTACATGCCTAAAGTCAAGTCTAGTAACAAGAACAAGAAGGATTCTTCCTCTAGTAGTAACAATAATCATGCTAAATCCAATGTTGTTGCTTCTAGTAGTTCTCTTGATTCCACTAATGATTCTCTTAGCCAAGTTACACTTGAGCAAGAAAATAGCTTATTGAAGGGAATTATAGAGAAAGGTGTTTACAAGAGCCTTGTCGGGAGTAAGCAATTTGAGGAAATTGTACGCAAGCAAGGATGGCACCGGAAGAATCAAGGTGTTGGTTTTGAACGAAAGTTCAATGCCAATGGAGTTGAGTGGGAAGAAGATCAATACCCCAAGACGAAGTTTGTTCCTCAACAAGAGAAGTATGATCCTACTTCCTTCAAGGGGGCACAAGCCCAAGATGATCTTCCACCATAGGACCACAAGCAAAAAGGCAAGGACAAGCTTCAAGAAGAGATTGATGCATTTGAAGAAGCTCCAAAGGCCTTGGTCAAGTGGGTTCCCAAGACTACGTCAAGCTCTACTTCATCTAGTACAACTACAACTCCAAGGATTCCCATCAAGATGATGTGGGTCCCAAAGAATAAGAACTAGAGAGTTCTTGAGGGTGACTCCGCCAACATATTTCACTCATATCATTTTGGTAATAACTAGTGCAATCAACTTCCACATCTTGCACTAGTTCAAGGAGTCAGAAACCCTCTTGTTGGTAAGACAAGGGACAAGGTAACCTAATGCTCACTCTATGTCTATGGATATCCTTGTTTGTTCCTTGTGGGACTAACCCATGTAGGTATTGAAAGTGCAACTCACTTCAAAGGATTGCTCCAAATGATCTACATCAACATTGAGCATCCACATCTTCAACACCTACATGAAGTCATCATCGACAAAACCCAAGGTTAGTTCATCCCTCTAAGGGGGGATCTCACATCTAGGGGGAGATTTACTCTAAGAATTGAGCTAAAGCAACTCTAATGGTGTGAACACAACAATGCATTATGTAAAAGTGGTAACCCCACTTGAGCTTAAACGATGAGTATGACCTATGATCAAATGTTCTCATTTGACTCCTAAGTCAATATACTCATATATAGATGACCTAGTCATCGCCAATTGCTTGATAGATGCTAGAATTGGTTGTGCATGCTTCGCCACATATTTCATTTGCCATTTTATTGTGTGAGCATGTTGGTTGCATATTTTACTCATTCGAGGACATCCACTTGTTGTTTTGATTGATTGGTTTATTTTTCTTTTGCCAAGTGGATGGACAAGAATGCCTAAGAACCTTCTCTAGCTATCTATGCTCTTCTCGTCTCAAACTCTATTCATGTTGCATCACAAAATTTGATCAAGTCAGATTCGAACCACTCGGTGTGAGGAGCACTCGGAGTCCCCGATTCGTCATAGACTTAAACTTCCAAAACTTCTTTGTGCGTTTCGGTCTGACCGATTCATCCATTTCGGTCATACCGAGATCACTAAGTCGATCTAGGTTTTCAATCTCGGTGCAACTGATTCAAACTTTTTGGTCACACCGAGTTTCAGTAACTGCTTGTAGTTATGAATCTCGGTGCCACCGAGTTGTTCCACTCGGTCACACCGACAGGGTCAGGCTATATATTCCCACGGGCCAAAATTTGGAAAACTTTCCGAACCTCTTCGCCTGCGTTCAGCCTGCTCTGCCTCTGTGGTCTCCGGATCGTCCTCCTCGTCGCCAGCTGCCTCCTGCCGCTGGTCTCTACCGCTGTCAACGGGAATCATCCCCACTGTTGCCGCCGTAGCGAGTTCATCGCCGAACTAGGGTATGAACTCGATCACTGTGCTATCCCTATCTGATTCCTAGAACATTGTGTTCGCCATGAATCTTTCCATGATTGAAACTATCTTATCTAGTCAAAACACTCTGTAGATTAGAGATGAATTGAAAATTTAGGGATAGGTTTCATGAAACCATCTCGGACCAACCGAGTTGTAGAACTTGGTACCACCGATTCGGCTAAGGCCATTGCACATGTAATTCTCGGTCGACCGAGAATTGCAAATCGATGTGACCGAGTTCAGGACTTTGTGAAACCCTAGCAGTCTCGGTGCCACGAACTGTGACTCGATCGACCGAGTTCACTAGTTTAGGTTCCAAAAGCTGCTTGGTATCACCGAGTTTACAAATCGGTAGATCCGAAATGCTTTACGTGGAAAACTAAAACTAAGTTTTGACTCATTCTTTTGCAAAAACCTCATGTTTTGTGATGCTCATCCACTCTATCTCATCTATATCTACTCACGAGGTCTGCATTGTGGGTGTTTGCAATATGTACGATCAAAGTGACAGCCCGAGCAGGGGAAGAGGAGTAGGATCAAGTGAGTGAGGGCACTAGTCCCTCTAGCAGCTATGATGATGGCAGCAGGAGCACCCCAAGCAACCTACACAAAGTTGCCACGGGGCCGAAAGAAGAGAACCTCAGAATCTGAGGATGAAGACTATGTGGCTGTTGAGGATGAGGCCACTTCCAAGAAGTAGGTGCTCAAGAAAGAATATGGCTCAGCTACAGCCACTAAGCCTGGTGTGAAGACCAAAGCACCTGCCAAAAGGATTCCCATGTCTAAAGCCAAAGCCTCCACTCAAGCATCTTTGGAAGCTGAACCCAAAGAGGCTGCTGCAGAAGGGAAGAAGAGGAAGGAAAGGGTCAAGAAGACCATGGCCAGGGTTGTTGGAAAGCCTTCCATGATGGAAGAGGAAGAGGAAGAGGTTGCTGCACCAGCACCTAAAGCTCAGAATCTTATGGGAGATGACATAAGATCAGGGGCTGCTTCATCAAATCCCAAAGAAGCTCCTAAGGCAGCTGCTCCAAAATCCAAAGCTGCACCCAAGAGGAGTACCAGGAACATCCCAGGTGCAGAGAAGAACAAGGCCCCAGAGCCTGAAACTGTTGCTGAAGAGGAAGATGATGAAGAACATGTTTTGAGGAAGTTGAAGCCCAAAATTCCAGATCATAATGATGCCCATCCTGTAGCTGAGAACATGAAAATCAAAAGGGATTCAGGGTTGAGACTATGGAGAGAGTCTGATCCATATGCTACCAGGAGGAGAACTGTTGTAGACTACAGGTTCCACACAAAGGAACAACAAGATTTCTATGAGACAGTGCTGCTGGACAAGAAGTCAATAGTGTGTGACATGAGATGGGTGAACTGGGAATACATCAAGGAGAATGAAGTACACTATCCTGGTGTGTATGACAGCTTCAGTGCTTGTGGAGTGGCAGACTTTGTTGGGCAGAAGCTCACAAAGTGGAACGATGAGCTAATAATGCAATTCTACTCCACAACACACTTCTATCCAGATTGCAAGATAGTATGGATGTCTGAAGGTACTAGGTACCAATCAACAATTGAAGAATGGGCTAATCTGATCAATACACCTAAGGAGAAAGAGGATGACTTGGATGTCTATGCCAAGAAGAAGATGGATCACAACACTATGGCACATATGTACAAGGAGATCCTAGATGCTGCTATTGAAACACACAAGTTTGGATCAGTACATTACCTTCTGTCAGGACTGCCGACCATCAACTGGATCCTGAGGCACTGCTACGTCTTGAGCTTGCGTTGGTTTTCCCCAAAGAGGAGAGGATGATGCAGCAAAGTAGCATAAGTATTTCCCTCAGTTTTTGAGAACCAAGGTATCAATCCAGTAGGAGGCCATGCACAAGTCCCTCGTACCTGCACAAATCGATAGCTCCTCGCAACCAACGCGATTAGGGGTTGTCAATCCCTTCACGGTCACTTACGAGAGTGAGATCTGATAGAGATGATAAATAATGTTTTTGGTATTTTTGATATATAGATGCAAAGTGAAAAGTAAAAGGCAAAGTAAAAACAAAGCAAGTATTAAAGTGATGGAGATTGATATGATGAGAATAGACCCGGGGGCCATAGGTTTCACTAGTGGCTTCTCTCAAGAGCATAAGTATTCTACGATTGGTGAACAAATTACTGTTGAGCAATTGACAGAATTGAGCATAGTTATGAGTATATCTAGGTATGATCATGTATATAGGCATCACGTCCAAGACAAGTAGACCAAAGCGATTACGCATCTACTACTATTACTCCACTCACCGACCGCTATCCAGCATGCATCTAGAGTATTAAGTTAAAAACAGAGTAACGCCTTAAGCAAGATGACATGATGTAGAGGAATAAATTCATGCAATATGATAAATACCCCATTTTGTTATCCTTGATGGCAACAATACAATATGTGCCTTGCAACCCTTTTTGTCACTGGGTAAGGACACCGCAAGATTGAACCCAAAGCTAAACACTTCTCCCATTGCAAGAACTACCAATCTAGTTGGCCAAACCAAACGGATAATTCCAAGAGAATTTCAAAGATAACCAATCATACATAAAAGAATTTAGAGAAGATTCAAATATTATTTATAGATAAGCTGGATCATAAACCCACAATTCATCGTTCTCAACAAACACACCGCAAAAAGAAGATTAAATCGAATAGATCTCCACGAGAGAGGGGGAGAACATTGTATTGAGATCCAAAAAGAGAGAAGAAGCCATCTAGCTACTAGCTATGGACCCGAAGGTCTGAAGTAAACTACTCACACTTCATCGGAGGGGCTATGGTGATGATGTAGAAGCCCTCCATGGTGGATGCCCCATCCGGCGGAGCTCCAGAACAGGCCCCAAGATGGGATCTCGTGGATACAGGAAGTTGCGGTGGTGGAATTAGGTTTTTGGCTCCGTGTCTGATCGTTTGGGGGTACGTAGGTATATATAGGAGGAAGGAGTATGTCGGTGGAGCAACAGGGGGCCACGAGGCAGGGGCGCGCCCTAGGGAAGCGCCCACCTCGTGACCGCCTCTCTCGTTCCTTGGAGTAGGGTCCAAGTCTCCTGGATCGCGTTCGGTGAGAAAATCACGTTTCCGAAGGTTTCATTCCGTTTGGACTCCGTTTGATATTCCGTTTCTTCAAAACACTGAAATAGGCAAAAACACAACAATTTTGGGCTGGGCCTCCGGTTAATAGGTTAGTCCCAAAAATAATATAAAAGTAGAAAATAAAGCCCAATATAGTCCAAAACAGTAGGTAAAGTAGCATGGAGCAATCAAAAATTATAGATACGTTGGAGACGTATCAAGCATCCCCAAGCTTAATTCCTGCTCGTCCTCGAGTAGGTAAATGATAAAAAGAGAATTTTTGATGCGGAGTGATACTTTGGCATAATTTCAATGTAAATCTTCTTAATTGTGGTATGAATATTCAGATCCGAAATATTCAAGACAAAAGTTAATATTGACATAAAGATAATAATACTTCAAGCATACTAATCAAAGTAATCATGTCTTCTCAAAATAGCATGGCAAAAGAAAGTTCATCCCTACAAAATCATATAGTTAGGCTATGCTTCATTTTCATCACACAAAGATGTTCCCAACTTCTATACCCCGATGACAAGCCAAGAAATTGTTTCATACTTAAATAATCTCAAACTTTTTTCAACCTTCACGCAATACATGAGCGTGAGCCATGGATATAGCACTATGGGTGGAATAGAATATGATGATGGGGATTGTGTGGAGAAGACAAAAAAGAGAAAGTCTCACATTGACGAGGATAATCAACGGGCTATGTAGATGCCCATCAATTGATGTCAACATGAGGAGTAGGGATTGCCATGCAACGGATCTAGAGCTAATGAATGCTCAACAAAATAAAACTAGTGGGTGTGCATCCAACTTGCTTGATCACGAAGACCTAGGGCATTTGAGGAAGCCCACTGTAGGAATATACAAGCCAAGTTCTATAATGAAAGATTCCCACTAGTATAAAAAGACAACTTATGAGACCCACTATATGAAAAACATGGTGCTACTTTGAAGCACAATATATGAGACTCACTACATGAAGAACAAGGTGCTACTTTGAAGCACAATATATGAGACTTACTACATGAAGAACATGGTGCTACTTTGAAGCACAAGTGTGGAAAAAGAGATAGTAGCATTGCCCTTTTAATTTATTTTCTTTTTTTTGGGCCTTTCTTTTTTTTGGCCTTTCTCCCTTTTTTTGGGCAATGCTCTAATAATGATGATCATCACACTTCTATTGATTACAACATAAGGATTACAACTCGAAACTAGAACAAGATATGACTCTATATGAATGCCTCCAGCGGTGTATCGGGATGGTGCAATGAATCAAGAGTGACATGTATGAAAAATAATGCATGGTGGCTTTGCCACAAATACGATGTCAACTACATTATCATGCAATGGCAATATGACAAAAGTAATGTATGTCATGATGATGATGAACGGAACGGTGGAAAGTTGCATGGCAATATATCTTGGAATGGCTATGGAAATGCCATAATAGGTAGGTATGGTGGCTGTTTTGAGGAAGATATAAGGGGGTTTATGTGTGATAGAGCGTATCATATCACGGGGTTTGGATGCACCGGCGAAGTTTGCACCAACTCTCAAGGTGAGAAAGGGCAATGCAGTGCATCCGAAGAGGCCAGCAAAGGCGGAAAGGTAAAAGTGCGTATAATCCATGGACTCAACATTAGTCAAAATAACTCATATACTTATTGCAAAAATTTAGAAGTCACGAAAAATCAAGTACTACGTGCATGCTCCTAGGGGGATAGATTGGTAGGAAAAGACCATCGCTCGTCCCCGACCGCCACTCATAAGGATGCACAAGTCAGGTACACTTCATGTTTCAAATTTGTTACACAACTTTAACCATACATGCATGCTACGGGACTGGCAAACTTCAACACAAGCATTTATCAAATTCACAACTACTCAACTAGCACGACTTTGATATTATCACCTCCACATCTCAAAACAATTATCAAGCATCAAACTTTTCTTAGTATTCAACGCACTCAAAAGAAAGTTTCACATATCTTGAATACCAAATATATTAATATTAAGCAAATTACCATGCTATTAACGACCCTCAAAATAATCTAAGTGAAGCATGAGAGATCAATAGTTTCTTTAAAACAAATCCACCACTGTGCTCTAAAAGATCTAAGTGAAGCACTAGAGCAAAAATTATCACGCTCAAAAGATATAAGCGAAGCACAAAGAGTATTCTAACAATTTCCAATTTATGTATGGCTCTCTCAAAAGGTGTGTACATTAAGGATGATTGTGGTAAACTAACAAGCAAAGACGCAAATAATACAAGACGCTCCAAGCAAAACACATATCATGTGGTGAATAAAAATATAGCTCCAAGTAAATTACCGATGGAAGTAGACGAAAGAGGGGATGCCTTCCGTGGCATCCCCAAGCTTTGAATTTTTGGTGTCCTTGGATTATCTTGGGGGTGCCATGGGCATCCCCAAGCTTAGGCTCTTGCCACTCCTTGTTCCATAATCCATCAAAAGAATTTACCCAAAACTTGAAAACTTCACAACACAAAACTCAATAGAAATCTCGTGAGCTTCGTTAGAGAAAGAAAACAAAAGACTACTTTAAGGTACTGTAATGAAATCATTATTTATTTATATTGGTGTTAAACCTACTGTATTCCAACTTCTCTATGGATTATAAACTATTTTACTAACCATGGATTCATCAAAATAAGCAAACAACACATGATAAACAGAATCTGTCAAAAACAGAACAGTCTGTAGTAATCTGTAACTAACGCAAACTTCTGGAACTCCAAAAAATCTACCAAAATTAGACGACCTAGGAAATTTGTTTATTGATCGGCATCAATTGGAATCAGTATTTTATCACGTTATGGTGATTTTTAATAATTCGGGCACTGAGCGCAAAGTTTCTGGAAATTACAGCAAGACCAAATAACTATCATCCAAGAAGATCCAATAGGTCTAGCTTGGCACAAACACTAATTAAAACATAAAACCACATCTAAACAGAGGCTAGATGGATTATTTATTCAACGACATAAAGGAAATAAATTGGGTTATCTCCGAACAAGCGCTTTTCTTTAAAGCCTTATAGCTAGGCATTGATAATTTTAATGATGCTCGCAAGAAAGACAAGAATTTGGAGCACAAGGAGAGCATCATGAAACACGTGACAAACACATCTAAGCCTAACATACTTCCTATGCATAGGCATCTTATAAGCAAACAAATTATCATAGCAAGCAAAAACTAGCATATGCAAGGAAGCGGAAAGAGACAATAACAATCTCAACATAACGAGAGGTAATTTAGTAGCATGAAAGTTCCTACAACCATATTTTCCTCTCTCATAATAATTACATGTAGGATCATAGGAAAAAATAGCTATCACAAAGTATATTCTCAACACGGTCCACATGCATGCAAAGTTGACACTCTTCCGAAATAGTGGGATTATCATTAATTAAAGTCATGACCTTTCCAAACCCACTTTTATCAAAAACTTCATAAGATTGAACATTCTCCAAATATGTGGGATCTAAAGTTGACACTCTTCCGAACCCACTTTCAATATTATTGCAAACAATATTATCAATCTCATATTCATCATGGGGCTTAAATAAATTTTCAAGATCATAAGAAGAATCACCCCAATAACGATCATTGCAACAAGTAGTAGACATAGAAAAACTAGCATCCCCAAGCTTAGGGTTTTGCATCTTATTAGCACAATTGACATCAAAAGAATTTATAATAAAATCATTGCAATCATGTTTTTTTATTCAAAGGTCTATCGTGAGTCACTTCACGGATTTCAGGCAAAACCTTATAAAGATAATCTAGTGCATCCAAATCACTAGGAATTGGTTCATCATAATTGGATCTCTTAAAAAGATTGGCAAGCAGATGAGGATCCATAGATATTGGCTTCTTTGTTTAGGAATAAATACTCAACTATTTCAACCAAACGAGCAAACGAGCCAAGTAAGACATCAAGGCAAACGAAAAGAGAGGGCGAATAAAACGGCAAGGGTGAAGTGGGGGAGAGGAAAACGAGAGGCAAATGGCAAATAATGTAATGCGGGGGATAGGGATTGTGATGGGTACTTGGTATGTCTTGACTTGCTCTTGCGTGAGCCTCCCCGGCAACGGCGCCAGAAATCCTTCTTGCTACGTCTTGAGCTTGCTTTGGTTTTCGCCGAAGAGGAGAGGATGATGCAGCAAAGTAGCGTAAGTATTTCCCTCAGTTTTTGAGAACCAAGGTATCAATCCAGTAGGAGGCCACGCACAACTCCCTCGTACCTGCACAAATCGATAGCTCCTCGCAACCAACGCGATTAAGGGTTGTCAATCCCTTCACGGTCACTTACGAGAGTGAGATCTGATAGAGATGATAAATAATATTTTTGGTATTTTTGATATATAGATGCAAAGTGAAAAGTAAAAGGCAAAGTAAAAACAAAGCAAGTATTAAAGTGATGGAGATTGATATGATGAGAATAGACCCGGGGGCCATAGGTTTCACTAGTGGCTTCTCTCAAGAGCATAAGTAGTCTACTGATTGGGTGAACAAATTATTGTTGAGCAATTGACAGAATTGAGCATAGTTATGAGTATATCTAGGTATGATCATGTATATAGTCATCACGTCCAAGACAAGTAGACCAAATGATTCTGCATCTACTACTATTACCCCACTCATCGACCGCTATCCAGCATGCATCTAGAGTATTAAGTTAAAAACAGAGTAACACCTTAAGCAAGATGACATGATGTAGAGGAATAAATTCATGCAATATGATAAATACCCCATCTTGTTATCCTCGATGGCAACAATACAATATGTGCCTTGCAACCCTTTACATCCTTTGGGTAAGGACACCGCAAGATTGAACCCAAAGCTAAACACTTCTCCCATTGCAAGAACTACCAATCTAGTTGGCCAAACCAAACGGATAATTCAAGAGACTTGCAAAGATAACCAATCATACATAAAAGAATTCAGAGAAGATTCAAATATTATTCATAGATAAGTTGGATCATAAACCCACAATTCATCGGTCTCAACAAACACACCTCAAAAAGAAGATTACATCGAATAGATCTCCATGAGAGAGGGGGAGAACATTGTATTGAGATCCAAAAAGAGAGAAGAAGCCATCTAGCTACTAGCTATGGACCCGAAGGTCTAAGTAAACTACTCACACTTCATCGGAGGGGCTATGGTGTTGATGTAGAAGCCCTCCATGGTGGATGCCCCTCCGCAGAGCTCAAACAGGCCCCAAGATGGGATCTCGTGGATACAGTGAAGTTGCGGCGGTGGAATTAGGTTTTTGGCTCCGTGTCCGATCGCTTTGAAGTGCAATGAGGTATATATAGGAGGAAGGAGTACGTCGGTTGAGCAACAGGGGCCCACGAGGCGGGGCGCGCCTAGGGGGCGCCCCACCTCGTGACCGCCTCTCGTTCCTTGAGTAGGGTCCAAGTCTCTGGATCACGTTCGGTGAGAAAATCACGTTTAAGGTTTCATTCCGTTTGGACTCCGTTTGATATTCCGTTTCTTGAAACACGAAATAGGCAAAAACAACAATTCTGGGTTGGGCCTCCGGTTAATAGGTTAGTCCCAAAAATAATATAAAAGTGGAAAATAAAGCGCAATATAGTCCAAAACAGTAGGTAAAGTAGCATGGAGCAATCAAAAATTATGCATACATTGGAGACGTATCAGGCACACTCTTTTGCCCAAGGCAGGTGATCACAACATGATCAGAGGCCATGCAATAAATCTGCTACACTTATTTGATGTGCCACAAAAGTTCAAGGTCATGAGTCTTATAGTTGAAACTATTAAGAGGATAGTTGCTGACCAAAAGAGAAGTTGTGGGTATGCCTCACAGATCCAGGAGCTGATTAACTCCAAGATGGGCACTGGCACATACTTGTTGGACAAGGATCATATGCCTATCTATCCAGATTTTGAGGACAACCAAGTGGTTATGGATGAAGTTGAACCATCTTCTGTGCAAGCACAAGCAAAGAAGGAGAACCAAGGACTGAGAAGGCTGCCAAGATGCCAACAATGGAAGAGGCATCTCAGTACTTCTTGAAGAGCAAACAGGATCATCTTGGCTACTTGATTGCATCCACTCTGAGGATTGAGAAGGGGCTGGCCACCTTGACTCAAAACCAGGAGAGCCTGGAGAGGATCATGGAGCAGAAGTTCTATGACTTGGATGTGAAGGTAACTGAGATCCAGTCTGTTGTTGAGCAACTCCAGGATGATATGCAGGAGAGGAAGGGCAACACAACCACTGAGGCATTTGCCAGAGTGCCTAGAGCTCAGAGGTCAGTTGCACTGCCATGATGTACACGAGCCACTTCATACGCACCAGCCATGACCCAGTGCAACCAGCTCCAGCACCTACTCCACCAGCTCCATCCACATCTACTAATGCCTTCATCCTTGGAGTTCTGTCTACACCACCACCTGAAGATCAAGCCTGAGAGACGATTAAGTGCTATGCATTTTCTATGAACTTTTTGGTAACTTGTTGCCAAAGGGGGAGAAAAATGTATAGATCATAGGCTTCGAGAGAGAGCATTGCTTTTTATTCTCTCTTGCTTTGGTGGTTGAACTTTATTTGCTTGATTCAGATACCTTCTGTCTGTGTGATACCTGGATGATCATGTGTTTGATCATATGCTACATTAATGTTTGTTGGATGACATTATCCTTTTATCTCTATATGATCATTCACTTTGCTTGGTGATGAGTGCAAGTATTCTATTGTTATCATTTTGAGCGCTCCACCAAGATGTATGTGACATGGAAGAGTAACCCATGATCCTAACTCTTTGTGCATTTGTAGTGCAAAGCAAATCTTAAACTATGCACAAATTTAGGGGGATGCTACGTCTTGAGCTTGCGTTGGTTTTCCTCGAAGAGGAGAGGGTGATGCAGCAAGTGTAGCGTAAGTATTTCCCTGAGTTTTGAGAACCAAGGTATCAATCCAGTAGGAGGCTCCTCAAAAGTCCCAATGCACCTACACAAACAAGCGAGAACTCGCAACCAACGCAATAAAGGGGTTGTCAATCCCTTCACGGCCACTTAAGTAAAGTGAGATCTAATAAAGATAGTAAGATAAGATAAATATTTTTTTGGTATTCTATAATATAGATGCAAAAAGTAAAGATGCAAATAAAAGTAAATTGGAAGCAAATATGATAAGAGATAGACCCGGGAGCCATAGGTTTCACTAGTGGCTTCTCTCAAGATAGCATAAGTATTACGGTGGGTGAACAAATTCTTGTCGAGCAATTGATAGAAAAGAGCATAGTTATGAGATTATCTAGGCATGATCATGTATATAGGCATCACGTCCATAACAAGTAGACCGACTCCTTGCATCTACTACTATTACTCCACACATCGACCGACTCCTGCCTGCATCTAGAGTATTAAGTTCATAAGAACAGAGTAACACATTAAGCAAGATGACATGATGTAGAGGGATAAACTCATGCAATATGATATAAACCCCATCTTATTATCCTCGATGGCAACAATACAATACGTGCCTTGCAACCTTTTCTGTCACTGGGTAAGGACACCGCAAGATTGAACCCAAAGCTAAGCACTTCTCCCATGGCAACAAAGACCAATCTGGTAGGCCAAACCAAACTGATAATTCAAAGAGACTTGCAAAGATAACTCAATCATACATAAAATAATTCAGAGAAGATTCAAATATTATTCATAGATAAACTTGATCATAAACCCACAATTCATCGGATTTCGGCAAACACACCGCAAAAAGAGTTTACATCGAATAGATCTCCACAAGAGAGGGGGAGAACATTGTATTGAGATCCAAAAAGAGAGAAGAAGCCATCTAGCTAATAACTATGGACCCGTAGGTCTGTGGTAAACTACTCACAACTCATCAGAGGGGCAAGGATGTTGATGTAGAGGCCCTCCATGGTTGATTCCCCCTCCAGCAGAGTGCCGGCGAAGGCTCCAAGATGGGATCTCGCGGATACAGAAGGTTACGATGGTGGAAATTGTGTTCCGTGGTGCCCCTGGATGTTTTCGGGGTACGTATTTATATATAGGAGGAAGAAGTACGTCGGTGGCCGCCCGAGGGGCCCACGAGACAGGGGCGCGCCCTACAGGGGGGGCGTGGCCTCCTATCTCGTGGCTTCCTCGGAAGCTTCTTGACTTGCACTCCAAGCTCTCCGGATCACGTTCGTTCCAAAAATCACGCTCCCGAAGGTTTCATTCCGTTTGGACTCCGTTTGATATTCCTTTTCTTCGAAATACTGAAATAGGCAAAAAACAGCAATATGGGATGGGCCTCCGGTTAGTAGGTTAGTCCCAAAAATGATATAAATGTGTAAAATAAAGCCCATAAACATCCAAAAGGGGTAAGATAATAGCATGGAACAATCAAAAATTATAGATACGTTGGAGACGTATCAAGCATCCCCAAGCTTAATTCCTGCTTGCCCTCGAGTAGGTAAATGATAAAAAAGAAATTTTTGATGTGGAATGCTACCTAGCATAATCATAATGTAATTTTCTTTATTGTGGCATGAATCTTCAGATCCAAATGATTCAAAATAAAAGTTCATATTGATAAAAGAAATAGTAATACTTCAAGCATACTAATCAAAGTAATCATGTCTTCTCAAAATAACATGGCAAAAGAAAGTTCATCCCTACAAAATCATATAGTTAGGCTATGCTTCGTTTTCGTCACACAAAGATGTTCCCAACTTCTATACCCCCGATGACAAGCCAAGCAATTGTTTCATACTTAAATAATCTCAAACTTTTTCAACCTTCACGCAATACATGAGCGTAAGCCATGGATATAGCACTATGGGTGGAATAGAATATGATGATGGGGATTGTGTGGAGAAGACAAAAAATAGAAAGTCTCACATTGACGAGGATAATCAACGGGCTATGTAGATGCCCATCAATTGATGTCAACATGAGGAGTAGGGATTGCCATGCAACAAATGCACTAGAGCTATAAATGAATGCTCAACAAAAGAAAACTAGTGGGTGTGCATCCAACTTGCTTGCTCACGAAGACCTAGGGCATTTGAGGAAGCCCATCGTAGGAATATACAAGCCAAGTTCTATAATGAAAAATTCCCACTAGTATGAAAAAGACAACTTATGAGACTCACTATATGAAAAACATGGTGCTACTTTGAAGCACAATATATGAGACTCTCTACATGAAGAACAAGGTGCTACTTTGAAGCACAAGTGTGGAAAAAGAGATAGTAACATTGCCCTTTTATTTTATTTATTTTTTCCTTTTTTGGGCCTTTCTTTTTTTTCTTTTTTTTGGGCAATGCTCTAATAATGATGATCATCACACTTCTATTGATTACAACATAAGAATTACAACTCGAAACTAGAACAAGATAAGACTCTATATGAATGCCTCCGGCGATGTACCGGGATGGTGCAATGAATAAAGAGTGACATGTATGAAAAATAATGCATGGTGGCTTTGCCACAAATACGATGTCAACTACATGATCATGCAATGGCAATATGACAAAAGTAAAGTATGTCATGATGATGATGAACGGAATGGTGGAAAGTTGCATGGCAATATATCTCAGAATGGCTATGGAAATGCCATAATAGGTAGGTATGGTGGCTGTTTTGAGGAAGATATAGGGAGATTTATGTGTGATAGAGCGTATCGTATCACGGGGTTTGGATGCACCGTAAGTTTGCACCAACTCTCAAGGTGAGAAAGGGCAATGCACGGCAATCAAGAGGCTAGCAAAGGTGGAAAGGTAAAAGTGCATATAATCCATGGACTCAACATTAGTCAAAAGAACTCATATACTTATTGCAAAAATTTAGAAGTCATCAAAAATCAAGTACTACGCGCATGCTCCTAGGGGATAGATTGGTAGGCAAAGACCATCGCTCGTCCCCGACCGCCACTCATAAGGATGCACAAGCGGTACACTTCATGTTTCAAATTTGTTACACAACTTTAACCATACGTGCATGCTACAGGACTTGCTAACTTCAACACAAGCATTCTTTAAATTCATAATCACCCAACTAGCATGACTTTAATATCACTACCTCCATATCTCAAAACAATTATCAAGTATCAAGTTGATCATAGCATCCAATTCACTTCCTATGATAGTTTTATTATACCCAACTTGGATGCTCATCATTCTAGGACCAACTTTATGACCATAGCAAATACCATGCTGTTCTAAAAGACTCTCAAAAAGATATAAGTGAGGCATGAGAGACTAGAAATTTCTTCAAAATTAAGACACCACCGTGCTCTAAAAGATATAAGTGAAGCACTAGAGCAAAAACTATCAAGCTCAAAAGATATAAGTGAAGCACATAGAGTATTCTAGAAAATTCTAATCAAATAGGCTTCTCCCAAAAGGTGTGTACAGAAAGTATGGTTGTGGTAAACTAAAAATCAAAGACTAATATAATACATGATGCTCCAAGCAAAACACATATCATGTGGCGAATAAAAATATAGCTCCAAGTAAAGTTACCAATGAACGAAGACGAAAGAGGGGATGCCTTCCCGGGGCATCCCCAAGCTTAGGATTTTGGCTATTCTTGAATATCTTGGGGTGACTTGGGCATCCCCAAGCTTAGGATCTTTCCACCCTTTATTCCATAGTCCATAAAAGCTTTACCCAAAACTTGAAAACTTCACAACACAAAACTCAACAGGAAATCTTATAAGCTCCGTTAGTGAAATAAAACAAAACCACCACATAAGGTACTGCAATGAACTCATTCTTTATTTAATTTGGTGTTAAACCTACTGTATTCCAACTTCTCTATGGATTATAAACTAATTTATCGGCCATAGATTCATCAAAATAAGCAAACAACACACGAAAAACAGAATCTGTCAAAAACAGAACAGTCTGTAGAAATCTGTAACTAACGCAAACTTATGTAACTCAAAACATTCAGAAAAAATAGGACGACCTAGGCAATTTGTTTATTGATAATCAGAAATTGGAATCACTATTTTATCACGTTCTGGTGATTTTTAACAATTGTTTTCGTGAACCGAAAGTTTCTGGAAATTACAGCAAGAGCAAATAACTATCATCCAAGAAGATCCTATAGGTTTAACTTGGCACAAACACTAATTAAAAGATAAAAACACATCTAAACAGAATTTAGATGTATTATTTATTCCTAAACAGAAACAAAAACAAAAAACTAAAAATAAAATTGGGTTGCCTCCCAACAAGCGCTATCGTTTAACGCCCCTAGCTAGGCATTGAGATTCAATGATGCTCACAAGAAAGACAATAACTGAGGCACAAAGAGAGCATCATAAAACATGTGACAAACACACTTAAGTCTAACATACTTCCTATGCATAGGCATATTATAGGCAAACAAATTATCATAGCAAGCAAAAACTAGCATATGCAAGGAAGCGGAAAGGAACAATAGCAATCTCAACATAACGAGAGGAAATTTAGTAACATGGAAATTTTTATAACCATGTTTTCCTCTCTCATAATAATTGCATGTAGGATCATAAGAAAATTCAACAATATAGCTATCACAAAACATATTCTCAACACGATCCACATGCATACGAAGTTGACCCTCTTCCAAAATAGTGGGATTATTAACTAAAGTCATGACCTCTCCAAACCCACTTTTATCAAAAATACCATAAGATTGAAAATTCTCCAAATATGCAGGATCTAAAGTTGACACTGTTCCAAACCCACTTTCAATATTATTGCAAAAATTATTATCAATCTCATATTCATCATGGGGCTTAATAAATTTTCAAGATCATAAGAAGAACTATCACCCCAATCATGATCATTGCAACTCGGGTTTTACCCTACTGTTTATAATATAAAAATTGCAGTGGGGTTTTACCCTACTGTTTATAGTCAAAAAAAATGATCATTGCAACAAGTAGAGGACATAGCAAAACTAGCATCCCCAAGCTTAGGGTTTTGCATATTATTAGCACAATTGACATCAAGAGAATTTATAGTAAAATCATTGCAATCATGCTTTTTATTCAAGGAGCGATCAAGTATGGGTGCAATAGCAATGATCTCATGTTTAACATAAGGACTATAGCAAATTCATCTTCATAAATATTGGCATCATGGCCACAAGAAGCATCATGTTCATCAAGGGATATTTCAATCAAATCATCGGAATCATCATTATCTATAGATTCATGCATATCATTATTTTCTTCCAAAGCAATGGTCATTCTTTCAATAAATTCTTGGACATAGACATTATGAGCAAGGTTTTCATTGCAGTATTTAAGTATGACGGAATTTTCAGATTTGTTGAGAATAAAATCATACTTTTCAATCAAAGAAGTAACTTCATGAGCACCCTTAAAAACGACAAATTCTTCAATTTGTTCGATATCATAGTAACTATAAACACCCTTTGCATAACAAGATAAGATTTCATTATCATTGAACTCACATAGGTAGGGAAGGTGTTTTTAAGGGTTCTTAGAGCAACAAGTAAAATCACAAATTTCACAAAGATTCCAAGCATAGCATAGCAAACTATTTATATGATACCATAAGAGTCTCCCTTTTTCAGACAAACGTTGATGCACAAAATGAGCATGCTCATCTAAAGATTTGCCATAAAGTAGGCAATTTGGGGTTTCAGCACGAGCGCATAAGGATCAAAGATGATCCAAGTAGAACACTTTAAGTGGATCCATAACAATAGATTTTTAGCAAGCAAAGATGCAACCAAATAGAAGGCACATGGTAACATGAGCAAACAGAAGGACGAACGGAAAAGAGAGGGCGAATAAAACGGCAAGGGTGAAGTGGGGGAGAGGAAAACGAGGGGCAAATGGCAAATAATGTAAATGCGAGGGAGATGGGTTTGTGATGGGTACTTGGTATCTCTTGACTTGAGCGAAGACCTCCCCGGCAACGGCGCCAGAAATCCTTCGTGCTACGTCTTGAGCTTGCGTTGGTTTTCCTCGAAGAGGAGAGGGTGATGCAGCAAGTGTAACGTAAGTATTTCCCTCAGTTTTGAGAACCAAGATATCAATCCAGTAGGAGGCTCCTCAAAAGTCCCACACACCTACACAAACAAACTGAGAACTCGCAACCAACGCAATAAAGGGGTTGTCAATCCCTTCACGGCCACTTGCGAAAGTGAGATCTAATAAACATAGCAAGATAAGATAAATATATTTTTGGTATTTTATAATATAGATGCAAAAAGTAAAGATGCAAATAAAAGTAAATTGGAAGCAAATATGATAAGAGATAGACCCGGGGGCCATAGGTTTCACTAGTGGCTTCTCTCAAGATAGCATAAGTATTACCGTGGGTGAACAAATTACTGTCGAGCAATTGATAGAAAAGCGCATAGTTATGAGATTATCTAGGCATGATCATGTATATAGGCATCACGTCCATAACAAGTAGACCGACTCCTGCCTGCATCTAGAGTTTTATGTTCATAAGAATACAGTAACGCATTAAGCAAGATGACATGATGTAGAGGGATAAACTCATGCAATATGATATAAACCCCATCTTGTTATCCTCGATGGCAACAATACAATACGTGCCTTGCAACCCTTTCTCACATCCTTTGGTAAGGACACCGCAAGATTGTACCCAAAGCTAAGCACTTCTCCCATGGCAAGAAAGTCCAATCTAGTAGGCCAAACCAAACTGATAATTCAAAGAGACTTGCAAAGATAACTCAATCATACATAAAAGAATTCAGAGAAGATTCAAATATTATTCATAGATAAACTTGATCATAAACCCACAATTCATCGGATCTCGACAAACACACCGCAAAAAGAGTTTACATCGAATAGATCTCCACAAGAGAAGGGGAGAACATTGTATTGAGATCCAGAAAGAGAGAAGAAGCCATCTAGTTAATAACTATGGACTCAGAGGGTCTGTGGTAAACTACTCACAACTCATCGGAGGGGCAAGGATGTTGATGTAGAGGCCCTCCGTGGTTGATTCCTCCCAAGAGTACACCGGCGAAGGCTCCAAGATGGGATCTCGCGGATATAGAAGGTTCCGGTGGTGGAAATTGTGGTTCGTGGTGCCCTGGATGTTTTCGGGCACGAGGGTATATATAGGAGGAAGAAGTACGTCGGTGGCCGCCCGAGGGGCCCATGAGACAGGGGGCGCACCCTTCAGGGGGGGGGGGGGGCAGCCTCCTATCTCGTGGCTTCCTCGGAAGTTTCTTGACTTGCACTCCAAGCTCTCCGGATCACGTTCGTTCCAAAAATCACGCTCCCGAAGGTTTCATTTTGTCTGGACTCCATTTAATATTCCTTTTCTTCGAAATACTGAAATAGGCAAAAAAACAACAATATGGGTGGGCCTCCGGTTAGTAGGTTAGTCCCAAAAATGATATAAATGTGTAAAATAAAGCCCATAAACATCCAAAAGGGGTAAGATAATAGCATGGAACAATCAAAAATTATAGATACGTTGGAGACGTATCAGGGGAGCTCTTGCTTTTCACATACTTCTCAAAGTGACAATGTTTTTCACTCTTATTATCATTTGTCGAAGCTTTGATCTATATGTTGTCATCAATTACCAAAAAGGGGAGATTGAAAGTGCAACTATTCCTATGTGGTTTTGGTAATTCCTAACACCATATAGCTCATTGAGCTAACATTATTCCAAGATAAATATTTCAGGAAAAGCTCAATGAATGGCATGGCATGGATGAGAAAAGTGGACCCCTCAAAATACTAAGGATAAAAGGATTGGCTCAAGCTCAAAGCTCAAGACTCTACATTTTATATTTTAGTGATCCAAGATCACACTGAGTCTATAGGAAAAGCCAATACTATCAAGGATGGATGAGGTGTTCCTTAATGAGGTTCTTGCTTCATAGTGCTTATGATATGTTCCAAAACCCTCAACTACTTTCCCACATCCACATATGACCTAAACCAAAAGTCTAACTCGGCCCCACCGATTCTTTCTATCCGGCGCCACCGAGTTCAGATGTCATAGCCACTGCCACAAACCCTAGGCAAATCGGTCTCACCGAGGTGGGATTGTAAACTCTCTGTTTCCTTTTCGTAACATTTCGGTCTCACCGAAATGAGCGAATTGGTCCCACCGAGTTTACCTGACCAACTCTCTGGTTAGCTTATTACCAAAATCGGTCTCACAGAGTTTGTGTAATCGGTCTCATCGAGATTACGTTATGCCCTAACCATATCGGTCCTACCGAGTTGCATGTCGGTCCCACCGAAAATCCTAACGGTCACTAGATCTGCTGAATCGGTCCGACCGAGTTTAACAATTCGGTCCCACCGAGTTTGGCAAGTTGTGTGTAACGGTTAGATTTTGTGTGAAGGCTATATATACCCCTCCACCTCCTCTTCATTCGTGGAGAGAGCCATCAGAATGAGCCTACACTTCCAACCTACATTTTCTGAGAGAGAACCACCTACACTTGTGTTGAGACCAAGATATTCCATTCCTACCATATGAATCTTGATCTCTAGCCTTCCCCAAGTTGCTTTCCACTCAAATCTTCTTTCCACCAAATCCAAATCATGTGAGAGAGAGTTGAGTGTTGGGGAGACTATCATTTGAAGCACAAGAGCATGGAGTTCATCATCAACACACCATTTGTTACTTCTTGGAGAGTGGTGTCTCCTAGATTGGCTAGGTGTCACTCTGGAGCCTCCGACAAGATTGTGGAGTTGAACCAAGGAGTTTGTAAGGGCAAGGATATCGCCTACTTCGTGAAGATCTACCGCTAGTGAGGCAAGTCCTTCGTGGGCGACGACCATGGTGGGATAGACAAGGTTGCTTCTTCGTGGACCCTTCGTGGGTGGAGCCCTCCGTGGACTCGCAAGAACCGTTACCCTTCATGGGTTGAAGTCTCCATCAACGTGGATGTACGATAGCACCACCTATCGTAACCACGACAAAAACATCCGTGTCTCCAATTGCGTTTGAATTCTCCAAACCCTTCCCTTTACATTCTTGCAAGTTGCATGCTTTACTTTCCGCTGCTCATATACTCTTTGCATGCTTGCTTGAATTGTGTTAAGATTGCTTGACTTGTTCTGAGTTAGCTAAAATCTGCCAAAGACTAAAATTGGGAAAAGGATAAGTTTTTATTTGGTCAAGTAGTCTAATCACCCCCCTCTAGACACACTTCCGATCCTACAACAAGACTTTGGGGTTGTCTCGCTATCTTCAAGATGTTTTGCCTTCTTTGCTGCAATATATGTTGGGTTTGTCTCACAGCCTTCAGCAGACTTGTGCATGCCATCAGGCATATCACCCTGAAACAAGCAGAGAGATGACAGGTTTTCCACGTGTATAAACAAAGATGATAACTGTGCTGTCAATTCCATCCAATTTCAAATTAGAAAATAAAGAGTAAGTTCAAAATATGAGTAGCATAATCTGGCATTGTTCATAATGCGGGGAGCTTCACCACACTACTGGATTACCATGTCAACATAACAAACATAGATGAAGGGCAAAGACAATCATTGTATCTGTTTTGGTTAATGTCCATGGCATGTTGTTCATATCATCAGCCACATTCGTAAGATAAAACAGGAGATGACAAGGTGCATACGTGGGCTGCTTCACCACACACTGGATTATAGATCCACAAAAACAAGCATACATATAGGGAGTATTGAGTAATGTGCATGGTATGAATAAGGAATTTGGTTTTACAAGTAAAACTTGGAACTTATGGTTCTTGCGAACATGCATTTTGATAGAAACAGCAAACTAAAAAGCAGTAAACGATAGGGAGTATGAGAAAATTAAACAGCAGTTGAGGATAAAGGCTTTAGAAGGACTGACTTACATTAACAGTTAACACCGGCTTTATAATGCCCTTCTCCATGTCAAGGGAAGGATAACTCAAGAATTTTAGCACATAATCTTCTTCATAAGCATTGCCTGTACTCTACATTTTGTAGAGAGTAATTATAGATATGATAATACTGGAAGGGATATAGGATAATGAAGATAAGATGCAGATTCATGCTACATAATCAACTACCAATCCCTGGAAGTACAAGCGTTACATGACAAAATGTACTGACAAGACCAATGGGCTACACTTCTGCACTAGCATTGTCTGTGTATTCAACTTTTTGGTAAGATTAAATATAGATCTGATATCTTTTAGTAAATGGTGGGCGAGGGAGATAAGATGCAGAATGCTACACAATGAACCAATCCCTCTTCACATAGTACAAGAGTGTTTTGAACACTGGTGTACTGTACAAAACGTTCTTATATTATGGGACGAAAGGAGTAGCTGTTAATGTAAGTACAGTGATAGACAACGTTCCGTCTACAAGAGGACTGCAGAGCTAAACCTCTTCAAAAGCATTGGGTTGATTCTAAATTTATGTAAGAGTCCATAGGATCTTATAATGTCCACCAAATGGACGATAACGAGGCTAACATGTGCAGTGATGCTACATAATCAAACAACTATGAAAGTAAGTATGGTCATACAGGGCAAGAGGTACTCACAAGAGCAATGTAGTGTGCAGTATAGTTGCGTAGATTCTGTGGTCCCTTGAGAATGAATGTTCTTACGCTAACAGTTTTCGTACAAGTGAGACGTAAAGGCAAATGCGTAAATGTAGTTCAAATTGTGATGTGATATCATAGACGGTACCTTTACGCTGCAGACGAGACCAATGTGTAACAAGATTATTCCGATCGCTTTGTCGGATAAATGTAGCACCGGAGACTTTACAGAAATTTCGTTTAGAGGCTTGCCATCGAAGTGCGCTTGCCTCGGGTAGGAACGATACTTCATCAACGAGTGCTTGAAAAGCGCAACCAACCCTTGCTCGTCTTGACAATCTGGTTTGGTCCTCACCTATTTAAAAGAATGAAATCTTGTGTCTTCATCGGCGAGTAAACATATGCAGTAATTACCATGAATAACATTAGTACATTACTTACGCGTAAGTTGCGGAGGAAGACTGTAAATTGTTCTGTGTCTGCCGTATAATCTTTCCATGAAGGAAAGATGCGCACAAAGTTCCTGACAGAATATAAGCTTCGTCTTCTAAACTGGGAAGAAGTGGAACAGGGGTCCTATTTGCTGCAATTGGGGCTCTCTTTGGTTCGAAAAGGGATTTGGTAACTGGATTCGGTGTACTCTTTGCTGGAATGGGGGTTTTGCATCATAGAGCTGGTGCTATGTCAACTGGCATCATCATACTGCTTGCTGCAGTTGGGGTTTGTTGAGTTGGGGCATCAGAAATGACCAGTGTAGTAGGGCTAGAGTCTGCTAGAGTTGGGGTGTTTTATGGTCGGTGATATTGCAACTACACCTAATGGGCTATTTGATTTATCAGGTGTCACTACCTTTTCCAAATACTTTGTTTGTGCTCCTCCGCGATCAGCAATCGCCCTCTTCCTTTTGAACGTCTGATACTCAAGAACAACATTTGAATGGATAAATATGGTATGATGACAGATGGAATATGTACTGAAAATGGATAGGCGGGCGTATTCACATACACGATGTGTAAACTAAGCTAATGGCAGTGCAACAAAGTAGAAGCAATGCAAAGCATCAGTTGCAAGATATGTGCGACCAATATAACCGTGGAAAGTTAGAGCAAGCACCTTGATGGGTGAATAAGATAGGGCATCTGCCTCTGACTCCTCCACTAGGGAGCTGCATTGACTTAGGTCTCCCTCTAGCTCAGAATCACTGTTAGGATCATATTCTGAGCATGAATCTCTAGGTGGAGAGCGTTTGCATTGCATTGCATCCAGACTTGATTCTAGTCCCTTAATGCCAAGTTTGACAGCCATGGCATTGTTCTACTTTATTCTTTTCATGCGCGCAAGCTCATAATCATTATGATGCTGTTCAGAATCTGAGATTCATGAAAACATAAAACGTAGTCAGATTATCTATGGAATGCATTGCGGATTTAACTCGAAGAGTGTCTCCCTATAAACCCCTGCATATGCAAAGTTCACCCCCCAACCGTGCTGACCAGACCACACACATAAATACAAACCCCTTATGTCTCTATAACAGGCAGACACACATTTCAAAACTGAAGTAGGAACATTAGAATCATATCAAATTCGTATTTGAACAAATAAACCAAGGAATTACGAGTGGCATAATGTTTAGCTTCAAGGGTGGAGTGCTGGTAGTGCGACACAAAGCAAGTAGGAAGATTGTATTCCATGTAAAAGATCGTAGCCTATGTAGAAACTAAAAATTACACTTTCTTTCTATACAATGCAGTGTTCTTTGCCCACACATGATGGAAGAGATCACACAGAGAAATAGTATTCACTCATGTCTATGGTTCCAGTATTTTGAAACAGGGTGGTCCACCCTAAAAGAATATTGACAACAAATATGAGAAGGCAAGCATAGATGTAGTGAATGAATCATTTACTTGTGAGCTCACTAGGACAAGTATGAAGAATTGTAACTGCAGCAAGAGACCGTCCAAAATCTGAATCAAGAAGTTTGTCTAGCACTTACTGTATGCAAGTAATCGACATGAATAATTGGATATCATATCGAATGAGTAAGAAAGACAAGTAAAATTGTCAACAAACCTGGCCTGCAGTAGTAATCTGGGTCAATGTCACTACGACCAACAATCCAAAATGACTAGTGTCGGTTCCTAGGGCCGGAATTTTGAAACCCTGTGAACTTTACAGGTACTAAAGATTACTCAAACTGATTGTTGTCAATGTCACTAATCGACATGAACTTTACAGGTGATGTTTTTCTGAACATTTTGGTATCTTATTTGCATTTTTATGATTTAGTATGAATTAGTTATGAAGTTTTCAAACTGATGGTCAAACGGTCAAAGGGCAAAAGCATAATAGGAGCAAAGTGACTTGGACAGAACCAGTGACTTTTGGGAATTAGGGGTAAAACAGACGAGTGGGACACAACTAGGGGCATAAATCTAATTATCCCTTAATCTTTCTGAGAACTCGAACTTGTGAGAGATTAATTCTTTTTGAACCGGAACTTTAAACCGGATTTGAAAGCTTCAAAACTTTGTGAGAGATAAATTTGCCTTGAGCCGGATTTTGAACCGGATTTGAGAGCTTCAAAGCTTTGTGGTAAACAAATTTCCCTTGAACCGGAATCCTTCTTTTTAAGCCGGAAATTTTCTGACGGCCTTTAAATATTCGCCAATAAGGCAGTAGCCTTCGGGGCCGGGTTATTTTTCCCTCCAATGATCCGAAGTTCTTAAATCTGCTTTAAATTGGCAATCATTTACTGAGTCATGTCATCGTAGCCCCCGAGTCTCAAGGCGACTCGAGGAGTTGTCTTGAGATTCTCCATATTTGACCGCTATATAAACCGGTATGAATGAGTCAAGAGCTCAGTGATATAACTTGTCCTGCATTGGAGAACTTGCAAGCCAGCGTAATTGCTCTTTTAAAGAAAAGCAATATATAATATAAAAATATACGGGATGGATTTCACCTGATATGTTAAACCAGAAATTATCCACCGCGGAGTTGATGATCACCATGGTGAAGCTGAAATCAATTACGAGCGAGTCAGCCGCGGGAAACAGACAGATGAGTTGGCCGCAACGTTGTAAGCCGGTGCGGACGAGCAAGTTGTCCTCCTCGTTGTAAGCCGGCGTGGACGCGTGAAGCGGCCGCGAGAGCGGACGGGCGAATCGGCCAAGGGCACGAACAATGAGTCAGCCGCGTGTGTTGATGTAGCAGGGGTGGCAACTTGCACAGGACGAGCGCTAGTGCAAAAATAATATTTTCTCATGCCCCTTTTGCGACACTTTCTTGTAAGGAATAATGGTCCTGCGAAAAATATCATAAACCAAGTAATTGTTCTTTGATGAAAACAATATGGGTTAATAAAATAAATTTGGATAGATTTCATCTGATGCATCTGTACGGCAAATGGTCCGTACGCAATGTCTGTAAGTAACCTTGTAATGGTGCATCCCATCCAGTGTAAACATAACACTTTGACGATCAGTGGTCTCTTCATATGAGAACGTCACTTTTCAACATCATTTGCTGAATGCCTTTTGACCATTATACTAAGAATATTTGTGCTAGTCCCCTCCAGGGCCTTGCCAGAGTTTGCGGCAACTCCTTTGTAGACCACCTTCCGACAAGAGCATTCATTAGCACAACAAGTGTCAGCACTGCAATTTATCTTGTCTATGCTGCATTTGGGTTGTAGAAGGCCCTGAATCTTTCCTTTCACCAGCACTAGCCTAGTTCAATCTGCACACCAGCTCATCATTTGGCATCCTTTATCTATTGACTGTCTGAAGGAAACTGCTCATCAGTTGTATGGCTAGCAAACTTGACCAAACCATATCCCTGAAGCTGTCCAATTTGGCTTCAAACCGTGTAGAACAGTAACAACGACTTAGGAGACGGGCGCACGGGCAGCTGCGGCGTGACAGAGCAAGCGGGAGGTCAGTGCACGGGTGCCAGGTTGGAACCGGAGGCGGCGTGATGCGGCGGCGACTTGACCTGGCCGCAGCAAAGTTGGTCCGCAGTGAGGCGGCTCAGCAGCGGAGGCGCGCCGACGGAGGCCGGTGACTCACCGCGAGGCCCGTGGGAGGGCGGCTCATACTAAAAGTGGAGCGGCGACTCAGGAGCAGAGGAAGAGGACGGCGGCGCCCAGCCACTCGGTCTACACAGGGGCGGCTCAGAGGGTAACGGCAGTCAGCGGCGGCTCGACGTGAGGGCCCGCGCAGGCGGGTCCAAGGCGAAGAGGGCCACAACAGCAGCTCAGCACGCCGATAAAGGCGGTTTAGGCAAGGCTGAGGCGAACAGTTTGACACGCCGAAGACAAAGGGAACAGAGGCCCCGGTGCTCCGTGACGCAGCGGAAGCAAGGCGGTGATGGCGAGATCGCAGCGGCAGTAGCAGATGCGCGACCCGGGACGATGGAGTGTCACTGGCGCGCGACCGTACGGGAGCCCGTGGAAGAACCGGTCGCCGGGGGCGCACAAGGGCAGCCGAACCCGATGCTGCTGTAGAGGGGAAGCGCGGGCTGAGCCGGCACAAAGTGGAGATGCTCGGCGGCTCACCGATGAAGTGAGGCTACGGCAGCGAGGCGGAGCAAAGCCGGTGGCGGCCTGGCCAGATGGAATCTCGTCCGAGGAGGCGGAGTTGCTCAAGTGGCGATGCAGAGTTCAGGTCGTGGTCGGTTGAATCGCGTCTGAGTCCTTTCTTCCCTTCCTGCCTTCTTTTCCTTTGTAAATCGGATCGTCGCTGACCATTAATTCTATTTTCCCGTGCTGATGAGTCAACGGATGGATTGCTTTTTTTCACACCGGTTTTAGCACCGAGACTATGAGTTGATGCCTCTGGATTTGAAAACAGCATAACAGTGTATGGGCAACCAAGTTTTGACCGTCTTGGCGACCTGGCAATCTCGACGGCGGCTTGCTTGCGGCTGCAGGCGACTTCGGCAATGAAGCAGAGTCTGAGTCATGACTGATTCCTGAATCCGGGTCGAGACCGTTCCCTTCTCCTAATAGTAATTTTCCCTTGAGGACATGAGTAGCAGCACTTGCATCTACTAGTGCCCTGTCAATTTGGTGCGGTGTCTTATTTCCATCTTGCCTTCCGTCCAGCACGTTAGAAGTACTAGTTGAATTAGTCCTTTGACTTTGGTAATTCACGTGATGACATGGTAACTAGTCAGATTGTTTGCTCCTCAATTCTTGGGATTTGAAGCGAACCAGCATACGTCAGCTGCTCAGGATGCGAGTAGTTTCCTTCCGAAAACAAATAACGAGGATATGACTTGTAACAACTAAACGGCCGCGTGCGAGTTATTGCAGCGGAAATTTTTTGTCTGACTCGGCTTCAAACAGCGACACGGCGAAAATCGATCTAGTTTTGATGGATCGTCCGGTCGCGACGGCGCAAACTGCAACCCTAATTTTCTCTTGACCGAAAATCTTGTATATGTTATTCTGATTATTCATCAGCGATGACATCTTCTGCGCCGGCTCTTTTTCATCCAACACATCGCGAGCTTCTCGATCCCTGAGACAGATCCCTCCAATAACTCAACACCACCGTGCGCGAGCCCAACGGTGGGCGCCAACTGTCGTGGAATTGTCACGACAGATGTCCTTAGTGTTAGGACTTAGTCACGAGGCCAACACATCCATGTGGTAGCTTGAGAGGGGTTGAGCGGAATCGAGAGACGCAACACACGACAAGGATTTAGACAGCTTCAGGCCCCGGGAAACATCATCCGGAATAGCCCTACATGTTGTTTGTGGCTAGGTCTCATTATGCTCATGAGGGAGTCGCCGCATAAACCGGCTCTCTTCTTTGTGTCTAGCCCTAGATATTGTTTCTTGTTGCTTGTCCCTCTTTGGGGAGCCCTGCCCCTCCTTATATAAGTTAGAGGGGCGGGTTACATCTGGAGTCCTAATAGGACTAGGACTACTCTATCTTCTCTTACAAGTTAAATACAAGTCCGGGTCTTGCTTCCTCATAAAGGAAATATTCTTCATCCCTTTCCTCTTAAGCCGAACCATCATAACGTAAGCCTGCCTTCTGGGTTTTGGGCCTTGTTGTCCATCTGACCCGCCCGCCGGGTTACTAATGAGTCGCCAAGATCGGGCGGGTTATTTGTGAATCGCCAAGCTCCAGGCGGGTCACCAGTGAGTCGCCACACTCCAGCCGGGTCATACATCCGGCGGGTTACACCGCAGGGTATATCCCCGACAGTATGTGATTATGGTTTCTTTTCTTTTATTTCTATTTGACAGTTTCTTGATGGACACTGGAGCACCGGCCGAAGTGATGTCTATGGCTCTGGCAAAAACTGTCGAGGCTCATGGTACGAAGAAGCGCAAGCACCCCGCCGAGACTACCGCAGACAAGCTCAAAGCCATTGCCCTGTCCAAGCCCCCCTCTCCGAGATCCCTCATTAAGCAAGTCCAGGTAATATCTCTTCTTGACGGTCTTTTTCTCGATCTTGATCGTGTTTTTTCATCTAACACGCAGTACTAGTACTAGTAGTACCACTTTCTGGGTCATTCTTGCATGTGATTTTTGTGTGCCAAATGGCGGTTCTAAATTCCTCTTTTGACCAAAACATGCGAGAGGTTGACACTGATTTCTTATAGATTACTTTCAACTACTTTATGAACATCAATGCTACCTTTGAAGAGGGTATATTTGCATCAGTACCTTGTGTTATGGATATTGCAAGTCCCTCTGCTCTCATGCCTTTGAAGACATGTTCTAGTGTCTTTGTTCACTCATTTCTATGCGTATATGTAGTCATATATGTATTAAAATATCGAGAATCATCTTATATTTCTGAACGGAGGTAGTAATAAAATATTTGGTTTCTGTTTGAATTAGACCAGGTCCGCGGTGGAGATGAAGTTCTCAAAGTCATGTCGTGTGAACTGGAAGACCTGAGGATGAGTTCTCTCGCTAAACTATCCAAATTGTTGTGTCCTTGTCGCCACGTGTCCTGAACTAGTGTTTTCCTGTAGCATTGTTATCAGGCGTGTTCTCAAGGCTGTACTTGACCACAACAATTTCCTGGCTGTGCCTTCGATTACGAAGGGTGTGGTTCTTGTAAAGCTTCCCGACAAATCTGATGTGACCTGTCTTCATCGTCATGTTTATGAGTGGAAAGACCACTCTGTTAGGTTCTCCAAGGTTGAGGAGATGGTGATGGTGCCGGTAGACTTCTCTCACGAAGTCCATGGCCTAGTCAGTTATGCGGGGTTCATCCCGTAGGTCGGTGGCAAGAAATAGTCTGCAGAGTTTAATTAGTGCAACTTTGCTTGTCTGTAGTAAGTACTATTGTTCAGTACTTGATTTGTGTTAGTGAACCCTGTATTGTTTAGTACCGCCGCTTTTGGTGTGTGGTGAGTCCTAAGAACAGTCTATATTAATGTCTGTCCACTCAATTTAGTCGGTATATTTTGAAGTATCCAGATCATCTTTTTTGTGAGGACGGTTTATCAATTATGGTTACACTCCAATATATGTATGTATTGCAGGGTTTATTGCACCCACCAGGATTTCCAGTCCCATGGATGTTCGGTCCATACGATTTGTCACGACCTTTGGACTGTCCTGCTTGTGGGAGTAGGCGGGGGCCCTGCATCCAACACCTAGTTGGACGACCAATCTTCTATTTAGTACTTCAACATAGTGATTTCCTGGTAAGGATTCACTCGTGTCACATCAAGTAAATCTTATTGATTTACTGTCTAAATCTTATTGATTTAATTTCATGTTTTCTTTCTTTTGCTGCAATTTTACGATGCAGGTTTTGCCATATGACATTCGTCACAGAATACACCGTTTGGTTTGCTCTACGATGGATATTTTTGCAGGTTTCACTTCTTATGTCATGTCAGTAACGAAGGCCCTGTCCATCACTTATATTACTGGAAAAAATTGGATCGGTCTGTTGTCTGAGTACAGGTTGAATCCCTATGATGAACTGCAGTTTGGTTCAACAAACACGCCACAATTAGTCCTTCTCGCGTTTAAAAGAAATGAAGAAAAAGACTGGATCACGGTCACAGAGCCTAGTCACGTTAGAAAGCTGATCATAGCAGACCAGACACGATCACCGCTGTCTCGCACATCGGTACCACATTCAGCAACATATCGAGCATCGATAGTTGCTCTTGCACTGATAGTGGCAGCAGCTCAGTCTAATCCAGCTGAGGATTGGGAACCGACCGTGTCAATGGATCAGGCTGATCTACCGGAGGATCGGGCATCGACACCGACACCAGCTCTACAAGGAGCACCATCTCCGGCAGCAGCAGCGACACTACCAGTCGCACCGGCACGGGCACCAACAACGGCTTCAGCACCTGCACCAACACTTGCACTTGTATCTGCTCCGGCCCGTGCAGCGGCAACGGAACCAGTTAATCGGCAACAGACTGGGCTGCAGTTCGCACTTCATATACCAAAGTCCTTACAAAAACCGACATGTCCACCTTCTTGGTAAGCATTAGCCGCCCAAGTGCTTCGTTCGTTCTTTTTTCTTTCCATGTTTCACATGATTCACTGTGTTGATCTAACTGTTTGTGTATGTCTTCTTGTTTGCAAACAGAGACTTCCTAGAGCAACGAGGGAGTCGTTCATCAATCCGGGCGACCGTGGCCAAGTTTCTCTTACCATGTGCAGCCTTGGTGTGAATGAACCTGCTCAATATACCGTAAGTACAAAGGATGGTCGCATGATGATTGATGCTAAAGGATGGTCAAGGTTCAAATCTAAATCATATCTTGCTGTAGGGGATGATGTCAAAATCGAACTTTCTCGGCAAGGAGAGCTGGTCCAAATCAAGTTTGAAATTCTTCAGTACTGCCGAACTGATCTATCCGCTAAGAGATTTTGATGTAATACTCTAGCTTGGTGAAACAAGTGTCCTGTGTGTATAAGTAGTATGACAGTATCGTTGATAGAATTGCAAATCTGATTGCTGGTTAGGAACTGTCATTTGATTTCATTCCAACAGCTGCCGTGCTTTATTAAATTTTGTCTATTCGCCTTGTGATAGCATCTAAAACCAGCGCCGTACCGACCGCTTGCAATATGAAAAGCGCTGAGGTAGAACACATGGGGCCCCAAACATGCAGGCCCACTGGCCTGTGGCCCAAATTCCAGAACCGTGAGCCTGTCTGAGTATTTCTCATTTGAACCCCATATAATGCTTCGTATGCGTTGCACGTAACATCAAGATGCATGTGTATGAGTATTTTATCTTGTGAGAGAAAAGGATGAACAAGGGAAAGCCTTATTTGCAAATGTGGAAAGGTGTGTGGGTACCTTTTTGCAAAATTGCCATAGTTTCCTTCCTATCTGTCAGATATAAATCGGACGGCCTATATTGCAGGATGACAGGCACACCATCATCACTAACTCGTCTATACAGTGTTAAAAAAACTCTGTTTTTTATAATTATATATGTGATATATATTCCCATGATTTTTCTTATGTATAAAGTTGTGATATAAAAGATCTTTATATTTCTTTACAGAGGGAATATCTCTCTGTCAAAAATATATTTATGTGTAATAACTAGTTACTCCTGTCTTTCTACTTCCTTGAGCTGATATGTGGGGCATCTGACAATGGGGTCCACGTGCCATATGCACCAAATTAGAGTGCACAACTGCACGGTAGACACACCTCGGTCGTAGCGCCGCATTAATGCCCAATGAGCCGTCAAATCACAAAAAAACCCCACCTTTCCAAATTTTAGCGATAAGTCGGACGTCTGAAGCGGCAATATTTCACTGGGCCTGAATCCCTTCTCCCTCGTCTGCTTGTTCAGAGAAAACCCCCGCTCGGCGATTGCATAGGGTTTTCTCATGGAGGACCTGGTAAGAATTCTTCATCCATCCTCGATAAATCCAAGTCCCTTGGTCGCGGGTACTCCTAGGATGGCAGCCGCCGCCGTTGATGCATTTTTCCTCCTACCGAATCTAGTGTGTTTCATTTGCAGTGCCCAAAGTGCGAGGACCCTACAGGTTTTTGCACCCTCGACGAGACGCCACACTTGTTCCTTCTCATCCTAACACAGGATTTTAAACGCGCACAGTATGTTCCTAGAATCCTCTTTTCTATCCGGGAGGGTGGGGTTTTTTGAACATGCTGTCGACTAATTTGGAAATTTGGGTTGCTATATTTGGATAAAAGGTACTAGTACCATGGTCAACACTGGCGTGAAGGAGGAAATTATTTCTGGATTTGGATATAGGGAATACATTGTGTTCTCATATTATTTTTCCTGCAGTGCATTCCTTGCTCTGCCAAAACACATGTACTCAAGATGCTTGGCCTTGCCATAACTGAATACACCAGTTTAATGGTAACAGTGAAGAAAAGCCATGGATATAAGTTTCGAGTTGGGTTCATGAACCAAGAAGATCGCTGCTTTTTTATGGCCGAACTTGGATAAACTTTCTCAAGTGTTACGGACTGAAAGTTCGCGCATGAATGTTGATGGAAATAGCAGAACCTGGTCTCATCTTCACTGTGATCTTCCACCCCGACGTCGTTCCAGTTGTTCATCCATGTTAGTTTTGTATATGGTTCTTGCTTCTTGCCTCGATTACTTCTTAATCCACCTATTCTATCTAAGTAATCACAATTTAACTTTAGAAGTAGCAACGAATCTCTCACGAAGATGCTACTTCTAACTAATATTTTCTTATAATTGGTGGCACGTGTAGGTTTTTTCAGAGTCAAGCAGGCTACTCGTTTGTTATTCTATAAGAACTCGGCTGTTACTCATGGCACTAAAGTTGACTTGGACGACATCCACAAGTTCCTACACTTTATTGATCGTCTTGAGGTCCTTGTGGGGCGTTTCAATGGTGGAATGCCACGTGGGATATGTGTGCTACTGTTGCACTCGTTGAACAGGTCCAATTGTGTTGAGAAACTTATGGTATGAGCTGTTTTATGTTATATATGTTGTTCATAAACTCTTGCTTATGCACAGTTTTATAGTTGTGATCTTCTTGAAACATGAACTGCCCAGTTCCATTGTTCCTATACAGATGCCTGACCATGGTCGAGTCAGACTTGCGCTTGGTCACAACATGATGTTTATGTCGACCTACTCCATTCCCCTTGGAGGTGAAAAGATACTTATTCATGGGTGGTCTCAAATAATGAAGGCCTGTCCATCTTGAAGAATAGGACAGAAGATTATGTTCCTGCTTTTCCATGGCTCTAAAGAGAATATCCTGTTTATTGACCACATTGCGAGATGAAGCCGCTTTCAGAAGGTTGTGGATGCACGGGGTGGCGCCTGGGCCTTGTCCTGGGGCTTGGCGGCCTCACCCTTTGATTAACTGTAGGCAAAGTAGCATTGTTTGAGGCGTGCTTTGTACGGTTGAACCTGTATAAGTGTGACGCCCTCGATTCAATCGTACCCTAATCATACACACAAATGTATACGATCAGGATCAAGGACTCACGGGAAGATATCAAAACACAACTCTAGACACAAATTAAAATAATGCAAGCTTTATATTACAAGACAGGGGCCTCGAGGGCTCGAATACGTAAGCTCGAATACACAAGAGTCAGCGGAAGCAACAATATCTGAGTACAGACATGAGTTAAACAAGTTTTGCCTTAAGAAGGCTAGCACAAAAGCAACACGATCGAAGAGGCAAGGCCTCCTGCCTGGGAGCCTCCTAATTACTCCTAGTCGTCGGTGGCCTCCACGTAGTAGTAAGCACCCTCGGGGTAGTAGTAGTTGTCGGTGGTGGCGTCTGGATCCCGGGCTCCACCATCTGGTTGCGACAACCGAGAAGAACGAAAAAGGGGAAAAGAGGAAGCAAAGCAACCGTGCGTACTTATCCGAAATACTCAGCAAGCAATGATCTACACTACATATGCAACATTATCAAAGGAAGGCTGCATATGTGGACTGGGATGCAGAAATGCCAGAATAAGAGGGGGAGAAGCTAGTCCTATCGAAGACTAGCATCTTCTAGAAACCACCATCTTGCAGCAACAGGAGGGAGTAGAGTAGTATAACATAAGTCATATTTATGTTGGTGTATCAACGCTCCGGAATCCTTTCTCAACTCCCGAAGCAACATATCCAAAACATGCCTCGGCATCCAGTTCTAGTTGTATCAATCGGGATACAACTCCGAGTGTCCGTTACGTAGGACAGCCTATCGATAGATGTTTTCTTCCCTGCAGGGGTGCACCAACTTACCCACCACGCTCACTTAACTCCGGCCGGACACATTTTACTGGGTCATGCCCGGCCTTGGCCAAACAATACGCCGCAAGTTGACCTAGGCTTAATAGAGAGGTCAGCACGCCGGACTAAACCTATGCCCCCAGGGGTCATGGGCCATCGCCCCGGGAACTCCTGCACTTGCATGGGTGGCCGGTGAGCAGACCTAGCTACCTCCTTTCTCAACTCCCGAAGCAACATATCCAAAACATGCCTCGGCATCCAGTTCTAGTTGTATCAATCGGGATACAACTCCGAGTGTCCGTTACGTAGGACAGCCTATCGATAGATGTTTTCTTCCCTGCAGGGGTGCACCAACTTACCCACCACGCTCGCTTAACTCCGGCCGGACACATTTTACTGGGTCATGCCCGGCCTTGGCCAAATAATACGCCGCAACCTGACCTAGGCTTAATAGAGAGGTCAGCACGCCGGACTAAACCTATGCCCCCAGGGGTCATGGGCCCCCGGGAACTCCTGCACTTGCATGGGTGGCCGGTGAGCAGACCTAGCTACCTCCTTAAAAAGGGAGGTGCTTACCAGTCCAACCCGGCGTGCGCCGCTCAGTCGCTGACGTCTATTAAGCTTCAGCTGATGCATACGACGCAGAACGCCCATACTATGCCCACGTGATGGTTAGTGCTATCAGGCCAGAGGCCCCTCGGATCAAATATCCAAACCGTTAGTGTGTTGGTAGTGCGGTCACGAGCACAGACTCACGAAAGATGTGACCCCGTTGCCCCGTCTCGAGGACTTGCGGCAAGGGCTAAGAATGCCCGGCCACGCCTCGTAAGTATCTCGCGGGCACCTTCCAGGTCAACCCGTCTCCACATCACTCGCGAGTACCCCTCAGGGTCGACCCGCCTTTCCAAGTAACAGTTCTAAAGTCCAAGTATTCGTGTGTCTAAACATCAAAGGGAAAACCCGAGGAATCACCCCCGGTGAGTTCCACTCGATGTAATCATCAAGGTGAACGTAAGAGGAACCACCCTCGAGGTTCACACTTGAGGGGTTGCACGACAGAGTTGTATCGGAAGTGGTTAAGGAGGAAATCACCCTCGATGACCACGACCAAATAGCTACACTACAGAGATCTCATCAGGAGTGATGTATGATGTTCCGCCCTCGGCACTTGATGGTAACTCTGCAGAGTCAAGCAACAAAAGGGGCGTCATGTGATGTGAGGTGTCGAGCTCTGGTCGTCGATCACGTTGATCGAGTCATCGATGTTGAAGCAGGGGCAACAAGGACCAGGTGGGGGGTCACTGATGGATCACTAACCAACCTATACTAAGCAGTTTAGGATAAGCCGGTAGGTAACAATAAGGAGGTTACAAAAGTAGGCTATGCATCAGAATACGAGCAATCAATTACAATAGCAAAATCTAATGCAAGCATGAGAGAATGGAATGGGCGATATCAGGATGATCAAAAGGGGGGGGGGGGGCTTGCCTGGAAGCTCTGCTGAAAGAGAAGAAGGGTCGTTGTCGACATAGTCGATCATAGGGGCGCCATGGTCTCGGGGTCTACCGAAGAGAAGAGGGGGAAGAAACAATAAATATAAAGAAAACATAGCATCAGAAAGCATAACATGGCAATATGTTGTTCCGGGTGTGACCTAACGTATGGCTACACGATATAGGTGAAGGGGGAATTGAACCGGGAATGTTTTCCCATCGTTTGACATTTTTCAGGCAGATGAAAGAGAGGGGACGATTCCATGTTTAGCATGCTAGGGGTATGGGACAGATGAACGGACCGCGTATTCGGATTCGTCTCGTCTTTTTGAGCAACTTTCATGTATAAAACTTTTTCATCCGAGTTACGATTTATTTTAAATGATTTTCTCAAGTTAAACCATTTCCTGAAATTTTGTACTTATTTAATCCGAATTGACCAAGTCAAAAATGACTGGTCAAAGTGAACAGTGTTGGGGGGTCCACATGTCAAAATTTTATTAGATTCTAAAAGATTTATCTAATCTAATTATTAGGTGGACCCATATGTCAACCACACATATTATATTACTAGCACAGATGCCCGTGCGTTGCACCGAGCAAAAAAGGGGCACAATCGGCTTCATGTTCCATTATGCACCATTTTATATATCCAATTTTAATAAACATCGATAATAAGGTTAAGCAGATTAGTGTTTTTTGTTTTTTATAGCGTAGCAAACATGCCCGTGCGTTGCAGCTGCAGCGGGAGTTTTAAAAAATAGCCCATGTTCCTAACCTTATCCAATAAGCATGGCTAAAGACACCCCCACCCTTGAAGTTCAGAATCTAAAAAAACATCTAAATAGTTGATACATCTGTATGCCCTTACATATCAATTAAATCTAAGGAGAAGAACCCTAGACACAAAAACTATTGCCAACCATTTCCTAAGCTTTAGAGCAAAATGCAAAATAAACATTTACATGAACAAAATATATAACATTTTGAATCATGAATAATTAAATACAGCCATTCCCTAGATTAGGTAAGCAATATATCTAACGTTGCAACGGGAGGAAAATAATTATAATCTCTAGTGACCATGACAACTTTTTTTTTGCATCACTGATAACATTTTGCCGAACATTTTGTTCAATTTCATTAATATTTTTTAATACATGATTTTTTAAAATAATGAATATTTTTTTATTTCCCAAACATTTGTTTTCAAAATATGCGAACATTTTTTGATACTCTAACATTTTAAAAAATTATAAACATTTTTTTAATCCATAAGCATTTTATGATTTATTGAACATTTATATAATTTTTTAAATATTGAAATGTATTTTTTGGCATTATTTTGACTTGGTCCAAACACAAGCGTTTTGCATCTAAGGTATTCTCTAAAAAAAGTCACACATCTGGTACCCCACTCCAAGCTCGGTGCAACACATATTTATGCTTGTTGTAACACCCAGGACCAATTATTTAGTTTCTTTACATAATTCATCTTATTACTATATTTTTATTTTATTTTGCATTGCATCATGTCATGATGCTTTAATTTTTAATCTGGTTATTCAAACTCTCAACTTGAACAAAAAATTGCTAACCCAAATTAAATGCGAATTAATAAATTGCATGGATCTTTGATCTATTTAAGTCGATAGAATTCACATGGTGGTTCCTTTATAAACCTATGAACCTCTGAATATTATCTGGAACCCATTAAACTCTATTCTCCATTACTCCAATTCAAGTTGAATTGTGGATTCCATTACTCTAATTCAAGTTGTGGGTCTTTGATATATGTCAGAGTGGCCACATGCTCTTTGATCTTCCTTTTCCTTTTCTGAAAATTGTGAATGTGTTCAGCAATGCACAGTGGGTCGGCCCAATGAGCGCAGCAGCAACAGCAGCCGGTCCCAAGGACTATAACTGGCCGAACTGGCCCAACTGTAGGCCCAGTTCTCCCCGCTAACCGCTAACCTAGCAAGAGGGGATGAGCACCTGCTCGTGCGCACCCCGCCGCCGCCAACCGCTGGGCCACTGGCGCAATGGCCGCGGCCTCACCGGTGAGGGCTGCTGCCTCGATCCCACACACGCGCACCCGCCGCCCCCAGGGCAGCCCTTCCCTTCATTCCATCTCTCCCTCTTGCGCCCCTTCTCCTTGTACCTCCCCTCCGGCCACCGGCGCCCATGGCCATCACCAACGCTGCTAGTCCGATCCGGCCACCGGCGCCCATGGCCGTCACCAGCGCTGCTGGTCCGATCAGGTCACATCGGATTTTTTTCCTTTCCGTTCTACTTAGTCGATAGGGGAATGAAACGGCGAGGTGGTACTATCTTAATACAAAGTCACCAGTGTTGGTTCGAACCCAGGCAGGAGCACCTACGGACGCCCAGCCGGGCAACCAGAAGGCACAATCGAATCGTTTTTCTCACTTATTTTTGGACTGCGGGTTAATTCCTAAAAAGCACAAGGACCTTTGTGTAAAAACGTCACGATGGTGAACCCGATAGACTCAACCTGTGATTTATTATTACTAGCACAAACATGCCCGTGCTTGCAACGAAGAAAAAATCACATGTCCGTAAGCATATATGTGTCAGCATGTTTGAAGGAATTATAGTAGGGAAATGTACATACTTCTAGCCAAATTGACACTGATTGATCACTGATGCACTTGCTAGGTTGCTTGCTCAGAAAAGCACCTCCTTGCGCCATGGACGCCAACATTTGAGTTCCTGGACCAGATTCACCGATGATTGATAGTGTCTCTATCTTGCACATGGTTCCGACTCCGCCTTATCTGTATCGCCCATGCCTACATAGATGGACTTCTTGGGGTCATGGCAAGTACCAACAAAATAAATAAACATATTTATGATTTGAAACCTATAAAACAAATTGACACTCGTATACATTTTTTTGCACATACTACCACTCAAATAACTTTGCAAGTAGCAAAACAATAGTATGAAATTACTCAAAACTACCAAGATCCATTCTTGGAATCAATTCATTATCAGATAGAATGGTGTCCAGCCCTCTCCTATTACAACATCACATGGGATATAAATCAGATTTGTCAAGTTATAAGATTAATAAAAATTAATACACAATTTTACGTACATGCCTACAACAAACTCATTGTCTTGATTATATGGATATTTTTTTTATTTATGCATAAATGTACTGACCGAGCCGAGTTACTAAACTACCTCATGAAGTTTTCTTCACCCTTTTTTTGTGGGTGGAACGTCTCCACCACGAGCAAATTCCAAGTGAACTACGCTCTTGCACATACGCATTGTTGGAACTCTGAATTTCGTTATGTACATCTGTTTGAGCCTTCAAGCTTCTCTTTGTAAGCTGCTGCTTGTTCCAGAGGTGCAGCAAGCCCCATCAGGCTGTGATTCTGCGAGGAAGCATCAGCAGTAGCAGGCTTTTTGATGGTGTCTTGCATGGAATGGTTCTTCAGGAAGTACAAAAAAGCACCATCTATATAGAAACAGAGATCAATAACACACCTCAAGATCAGTAACACTTGGTCACTAAAACATCAGAAATTATTCTTCTGTTAAAACACACAACGACAGTTAAAATGCATCAAGACATTGCTCTTTTACTGTCTGAAACAAACTCCCATTGATCTTTTGAATCCTGAATCTGTAGGGACAACAGAAGGCTGAGGCTACTCATAAAAATCTTGGCATTCAAGGCCACACCTATGTCAAGCTTCTACCATGAGGCACCTTCTTTCCCAATCTAAATACTGCAAGGTAGACATGGAAACAAATCAATTATCTCTATAGTTTGCTAGCCCACATTGGCTTTAACATTCAGAAGTACTTATTCTTCTGAAGTGCGATTGACCAAGTCACCGAGTTGGGGAGAAACAAGTGACCCAACTATGAAATGTTGAGTTCTTTGGCCATTGCAAACCCAGACGTCGCTGCTTCTTACTCCTCCGGGTTGATGCTAGTTCTTTATTCTTGTCATACACTGCGCATGCGCAAAAGAAAATTCAGAGATATAAGATGACAGAGAGTAGAGAGTTTGTACGCTGTGCCCATAGGCCACCCTCGAGCAAGTTTCAGCAGCCGGATGCCGTAGTTGCTTCCCTTTTCGTTCTGCATTTACGGTTCGGGCAGACGACGCAGTGTGGCCGCCCATGGGTCGCAGCTTGAGTTCCTCGTCGGTTCATGCATCGCCATTGTAGATAATAAGATCTTCTCGCCCTAAGACGGTGCGCTGACCCGCTTCTCTTGGGAGGTCGCATTCCGTTCCAAAGCAGAGGAGGACCGAGCATGGACGGGGGCTCGCCATCCAGGAGGTGCACGCGCTTCTCGCTAACGCCTCCCTAGCTCCGTGACACCGCCAAAGACCTCCGTCTGGCGCCACCGTTATACAAAGAGAGGGGAAAAAGAGAACGTCAGGGAAACACCTAGGCAAACGCCGGAAGCCGGGCCACCTCATACGCGGGAACGGCAGCACCAAGGAGCACAAGCTAGAGATGTGGAGGAGAAGAGGGGTCGATGCTAGCTCGATTGGGCGGCGAATCAAGGCCCTCCAATGGGCGCCGTCGTCTTTGCACGGACCAGCGATGCCGCTACCGCTTCCGTCGTCCTCATTCTCATCGATAACCACCACTGGCTCGATGGCGGCCATTACCGCTCCTTGCGTCTGGTGTTGGCCAGCGATGTCTGGAATTACCGGCGGCAGCTGAGATCGACGGGCTGGAGGATGCATCCCCGCCGCCGAGACACATGAGGCCAGGCGCCCAACGAGGAGCTGTTCCGCGTTGCCCTCGTTGATGCAGCCGATACCCAACAGTTATTTCGATTCGATTTGTGCTCATGTTACACGATGTGATCAGGAGGAAGATTTTTATTTTCGTACGCAGTCCAAGTTGTATACGTCGGGGTGGTCCGTTGTGTTGCTTCAGGAATCAGGAGTTCAGGACTTGGTTTGGAGCTGATCTTTGGGATTGTCGGTCCATTACCTGGTCCTTGCTTCGACCCCGGCGCATGAACATTACTTGGTTTGAAAAGAATTGTCACCGACGAACGAAACGGTTTTTTAGTACCACCTCGCGTATATGTTTTAAATTCAAAGTGAAAGCATAAACTTACGGGAAGAAGCGTATTGTGACGGTGAACCCACGGAATCAATCCGTGCTTTATTATTACTAGCAAAAATGCCCGTGCGTTGCAACGGGGGAAAAGAAATCACATGTCGTTGGCCCAATAAGTATGAGGCATGACCCATAGATCCATGTCATGTATTTCAACACGGAGCCCCACCTGTGTTGCCGCTTATTTTTCTTCTGGCCCTTGCCGATAGTGCTCGTGGTGTCCATCCAATCACAATACATCTGGACATGGTCAATCCCAAGCTCAGCCACCAAATGCCCCGCTCACCCCGCTCCTCCATGTTTGACAAGTCTTTAGAAAGTTTTTAGAGGGATGACTGCATCCACCACGTGCCAACATAGAGCAACATCCAAAAGCTTGTCACATGATGAAGAAATGACGTGAACAAACCATGCATATTATTTTCCCTTTCTATAGAAACTCACAGTGCACTTGTCATAGTAAAAGCAAAAAGGGAAATACATGAAACCAACGGCTAGCAAATAAAATACTTACATGGTTTCAATGAAAAATCATCGTATGTAGAATCAAAGAAAGTTGAACTATCATATAAAGTAAATGAGTCCGTGTGTTGCAACGGGCATAAATATTTATGGTCCAATACCAATTTTGTGTAAAATATATCTTGAAGATGCATATTCTATGGTTCAATACGAATTTTGTGTATCAGATGTTTTCATTAGGACTCTTACATCGGGCATCATTGTCTACCTTTTTTACTGTTGAGTGTTGAGTTACTCCTACCACCACCCCACATCTCCGTCTCTCTGAGTTGTGCGTCATCTACTATTTAGCTTTATGAGATAGCTTGAGCCACTACTTTCAAAAGAAAATGTGAGAACCTCTTTGATGGGAACTCATTTAGAACAATCCAGTGACCCTTTAGAAATGTAAATATTTCCTCCTACCCGGTGTAGAGTACGCAACGTTCGCACATGAAAAAAATGGGTTTCTGCGTCAAAATATCAAATATATAACCGAAACATTCACGTAATCACGTGCACGAAATAACCATACAATAGAGAGGGGTTGATCGACTGTCTCTTCAACTATAATTGAGGGAAATTAGATGGCAGAGAAATACATTCCCAAACTATGATTTTAGGCTTGGAATTATACTATTGTTCATCAGATAAAAGAAGATGTTACATGATAATGAAAAATCACAATAAATTAATTCATATTCAGCTGCAAACTTGTGTGTCTGTACAACATTGCTTAAGAAAAGTTGGAAGAGCTCAATGTGACTAAACATGCTAGACATGAATTGGCATGGTGACTGAAGGAGCAATCTCCACTGATCCGAATACAACACCAACAAATGTCCCCATGTACTGCCAGTACTGGTGCGATAGCAGAGACCTCAAAGTGCTCTTGTTTCTTTCCTTGAAATTACCACTCCCGATAATTTAATTATTTATTTACTGTAGCAAGTGAGCAGATTAGCAAAACAGAGGAGAAAAACTCTATAATCTTATTATGAAATAACCGGTAAAAATTTCCAGACCACAAAATTCAGATACAGGACACTGAGTGGATGAATACCCTAAAGGCTGACCATGGATTATAGTGAACAGTTAGCTCCTTGAAGTGCAGCTCCTGCTCAGTTTAGCAACTGACCATGGATTGAGAAAATTTATTATCCTTTTTAATCTGCTTTAGCTTACCATTTGTAATGAAGATAGTTCATTGGAATTTAACAATACATGGAAACTAAACTGAGCGAGAGTTTGTCTCCAAAGCAGACCTGATGCCTTGAGCTCTGGAATGGTACTGCATAAATGTAGACGCAAATGTCAGGCATAAACTGGTTAGTCTTTCATAAAGCAATAATTGATAAAATCAGGCCATTTGCAAGTTGAAAACATACATGCAGAGCCACACAAGCAGAAGCCCCGTCGCCGGAATAATGTACCAACTTCCGTTTCACCTGGATCGGATTGGCTTCCGTGTAGATTGCATTTTACTGAATAATCCCCAAGAAATCAAATGGAACGTGGACCCTCGTCAACGCCGGCAGCTTGGAGCAACAGGTACACTTGTTTTTCATATTGATTTTTCTTCATATACACTCCGTTTCTTCATATTGATTTTTCTAAACAGAGGTAAGAGTTTGACCTGAAAATTAGACTGTATCTCAATCCGTCGTATGCATAACATCAAACAGGTTGCCGGCAGATGGTCATGAACAGGGTTCACGGTTTACAAAATATGGATTGTTAGTGAAAACTGAAAGCGCTAAAGAAAGAATCAAGAACGTAGTTTGGCCGTTGAAAATCCATGTACGTAGATGAGAGGGGTGGGGTGCATTGCTAGCAGCCAGTTCAGAGTCGTCGCTGCTTCTTGATGCCTCCTACTGGATCCAAGCCAAGTCACCGCTCATGCCGTCCTGCCTCAAACACCTGCGCATGTAGCAAACAATCAAATAGATATGATAACAAATTAAGGGCAGAGAGCATGAGGACGACAAGAGAAGATGCATCGTTTTGCCAGTGCCATCCGCAGGTCGCGCACACCAGGCTGTCAGTCCAACGCCCCACATCAAGCTTAGTCAGGAGGAGCAGGACACCCCCTTCCAACCGGCGGCCAATCAGCCATGGGTCGCAGCCAGGGCGCTGAGGGTGAGCTTGGCCGGTATCCATCCATCCGGCGGCCAAGCAGACCTGGGTCGCAGCCGAGGCGCCATGGTCAACGAAGCCATTAAGAACGCGGCTATGGATGAGCGCTGGCGGGCGCAGGCGACGGTGGAGAGGAACGTGACCGTGGGAACGCCGGCACGGGCGGCGGTGGTGCGGAGCCAGCCGTCCGAACGCAGACGTGCCCGGCGATGCTGCTCCATCCATAGAGGGATTCGTCGGAGATTTAAAGAACCCCGATGCAAAGGGGTGGATCTGGACTGCGGAGGGGCGGTGGCCAGCGGTGGCGGCTGAGGGGCGGGGGCGGCGCACGGCGGAGGGGCGGCGGAGGGGCGGCGGACGATGGTTGCCGTCGGTGGCGGTGCGCGGCGGAGGGGCGGGGGCCAGCTGCAGCGGCGCGTGGCAGGGTTCGGCGCCGCGCTGGAGCGAGGAGATGCGCTCGAGGTGGAGACGGGAGGTAGGTCGTCGCGTGGGTTCTTTTCTTTTTCTCTCGCATACCGGTTCGTGTTACTTGTTAGGACTGCGGGTTAATTTCATGTAAACCGAGGGACTTTTATGCAAAATCACGCTCGACGACGTACGGTGAAGACTAGCACAAACGCCCGTGCGTCGCATCGGGTGAAAAAAAAACCACACTTCCCTAACCCAATTGCTCAAGACCCTCTTTCGTTCCACGACACAACGCCAGGCATGATGGGATGAATAAACTCTTTGAAATCGGCTGCCGTGAAAATATATACTGTAGAAAAAATATGCATGTATTTCGGTTTTCAGTTCATTTGTATTCATCTCACAAGTATGTCACAAAAGCTTTAGTTGGTGCGGTGGCTAGCTTGTCGGGTGAATAAAGTGGAGATCCACAGTTTGAATCCCAGGCTGCTCGCTTTTTTCTTTTTATGCATTTGTCGCCCGACCTCTCGCGTGAGGTCAATCCAAATAAATGGGGCCCGATCGCCGATTCCTATCGCGAACGGACGTCTTTTGACCTGAGAACGCGTCAAAAGCAAATCCTATTTGGCCGCAGCGCCAGATTAACGTGTAATATTCGCAAGCGGGCGCCTACAACACCGTCTTGGGCGGCCCGTTCTGTGTACTCTATTCCGCAAGAAAGAAGGGAGCCGTCGTTGCGACTCGAACCACAGACCTGTTGGATTGATGTTCGATAGTATAACCATCACGACACACAATATGATCTGATATTATTCAACTCTTTATTTTTATGCATCTGTCACCCGACCTCTCGCGCGAGGTCAATCCAAATGGGTCGGCCCAGTCGCGCGATTCCTATGCGAACAGACGTCTTTTTGACGCAGAATGCGTCAAAGGCAAATCTATTTGCGCAGCGCTCGTTAACTTAGATACGCAAGCGGGCGCTCGCAAGACCCGCATCGGGCTGGCCCGTATCGCATACTCTATTCCGCAAAAAAAGAAGGGAGCCATCGTTGCAACTCGAACCACAGACCTGCCGGATTGATGTTCGATAGTATAACCACCACGACACACAATACGATCTGATAATATTCAACTATTTCTTTGCTCTATTCGTTTCTTTTCCTTTTTCCTTTTCCCTTTCTTTTCTCCTTTTTCTTTTCTTTTTGCGTTTTTCGTTTCTTCTTCTTCCTGGTTTCTTTCCCTCAACGACTTTGTTTTTTCTTAAATACGTGAACATTCTCAAATTCAATGATTTTTCTAAATTTGATGAACTTTTCTTTTCAAATCTATGAACTTTTAATAATTTTTGTGAACTACTTATAAAAATTGATTATTTTGTTTCAAAATCGATGAAATTTTTTCAAATTCGATGAACCCTTTTCAAAATCTTTGAACTCTTTTCAAATTCAATGAACTTTTTTTAAAATTGGATGAACTATTTTTGCAAATTGATGAACTTTTTTTCAAAATTTTGATGAACATTTTTTAATTTTTTTTGAACTACTTTCTTAAGTTGATGAACTTTTTTCAAATTGGTGAACTTTTTTCTCAAATTTTTGATGAACTTTTTAAATTTTTTTGTGAACTATTTTTGTAAATTGACGAACTGTTTTTAAAAAATATTGGGCTTCTCTTGAATAGGGCGATGTTTTTATGCATGTTAATGAACTTTTTCCGAAATTTGTGAGGTTTCATTTTTCTTAGAAAAAACATATGTTCTCTCAAAAAAAATGGGCCGGCCCTAGTGGTTAGCTGAACACACGTAGGTAGTGCAGGTACCGAGTTCTTTATATGGATACAATATGCAAAGTATTAAATAGAGTTGTTTTCGTATACTAAAACACACGTTGGCCTTTGGCGCGGTTAATTCTGGATGGATAGAGCATGCACGTACGGTTTTTTCATCGTGCACCTTCGGCTTCGTGTGATCGTGGTTAACCTTGCTGTTTAATAAAATTGATGGCCAACCCATGACATACAAAATGAGAAAAATCTTTCAGTAGCAGCTCCCTAAATTCAAGATTGGACAATTCAACTAACAATTGCAGTTCGGTCAGGGATCTATTCTACTAACAAATTCATGTCTAACCTTGCTGTTCAATTCAAGAAACAATCAACACTTAACAAGATACACAAAATTGACCTCAAACAAGAGCCAATTGAGCCCAAACAGTGGTAAATCCTAACCAAGAACAATGCCTCAATGGCCCACGAACAAGAGCAGAGAGAGGAGGGGCGAACTCACGAAGGCGGAAAGGAGGAAGCTCCATGGGTGGTGCGTCCCGAGCTGCAAAGGCAAGGTCGACCCTCCTTCCTCAAGTATCCAATCCTTGCCCGCACATCTACCATGGAGGATCAAACCAGATATTAGAGAGAGAAAGGGGAGAGATGGGGAAGGGATGAACTCACCCCATGGCCACCAAGCGGAGGAGGAGCATCCCAGAGACGGAGCTGCGTGTGGGGGCGCGGTGGGCGTCAGAGAGGAGTCGCCGGAGGCGCCGGAACCACGCCAGAGTGGAGGTGCTCGATGCCCGAAGGCGGTTGTGTTAGCGAAAACGAGGCAATCAGATATGCGGGCTTTAAAACTTTTGCTTAGTCATAGGAGCTTTAAACTGGGGAAGCTAGCTATGAGCCCCCGGTTATTGTTCGGTGACATCCAAGGTCAAGCCGTAAACACTTCGGCCAATGTTATGAACGGCCCGTCATTTAATATAGTCATCAGATCACTGACCAGTTTACGCCTATTGTGACAGTCAGTTGTCGGCTTTCTCCACTGAGGTGCTTGACCATGCGAGCTGGAAGCACAATCGCAGTGGTTCTCCCTTTGCACACCTAGCCGAACAAAGCGGAACGTAGGAGGCAAGCACAGGAGACGGGCAACCCAACTATTGACCAAAGACACAATTCGAAACCGATGCATATATAGCAATATCCGAGAATGTTTTTGCCGAATCCCTAAAGGTGTCCGGCGTTGCACTACAAGACTAATGCTGGAAACACACAAATAGTTTAAAAGTGCCATAGGCTCAAAAAGCCAAAAAAATTATTCAAAAGTTTAATGTCCGAACTAGATCAAGTGTTCGGTGCCAATCGAAAATTGGACTTTTTTTAAAAAAGTGCTTCTCCCGTGCTTTAACATGACACATCCTATCTCAAGACTTGCTGGTGCCTACGGCTTCAACCTCCTATCCCAAGGCGGAGTACTTCTCATTAGGCCAGTTTAGCAAACTAAATTCTAGCGGTTTTGAGAGAGAAATTAGGCTCCTCAGCTAGTGACCACATACTTGTGTCGAAAAAAGGAATGATAAATAATAACAATAATAATAATAAAAACTTTGCAACGACTAAGAAGAAAAAACACTTATTATAAAATAGCTCAAATAAACTTAAGAGCCCCCAAGTGACTTGGGTAAAAGAAAGATTGTATGTACCGAAGTACTTATATCATATCTATGTTCACCCGAACTTTAAATGCGTCTTAACCGACCGTTGGCTTCTCCCTCTTCGGTCAAGGACCGAAAAGTGTTATGTACTCCACCTGTCGAGACTATCGATGGTGTTTCCAATAACCAGGCAATCAGGCCATAAGGTCAGTAATGCATAAAGCGCGCTCGGGGAACTTATGCTATATTATCGACGAAGTGTAAGAAGCATCTTCAAGAAAATAGTACCCCACCGATACCTTTCTTCGGTGCTCATTGTTACTATGAGACTTATGCAATAGATTTTTTGTACTCATGAGTTCCATTGTGTGCCGACCATGATTGAAAACAATAAGAGCGCTAGCTTTCGGCTTCACCCAGTCTGAGGTCAGAGCTCGGATGACCCGATCGTGATAATCGCAGAGGTGCTCCCTTTACTCCCTAGCCGAACAATCGGGAACGTAGGGGTAAGCATAGGAGCCAGGCAACCCAGCTTGCAAATCGCTTAAGTCAATATGGTGCATGTTGTGGCGTAATACACGGACAAGGAACGAAGCCGTACAAGTATAATCATATGCAAGAGGAAAGGCTTCATGAAGGAAGCCCCCAAGTGAACTGGGTATTTGAACTTGTCCGTCACAAACAAAGTTTGGACAAGGAAAATTTTGAGCAACTTTTTTCCAAAAAAGTATAATGCTTGGTCGAGCCGAACACAAGTTAAAAATTTAAAACTTTGAGCATGAAGGCAACTTAGCCGGTTAATGTGTTCGGTATTGATGACGCGGTCCGAGCTTGATGCGGACAAGGTTCCATCCCCCAAGCCGGTCCCGAGGTGGTGGAGCAAAGAGCTCGGCACTCCGGAATGGTGACATAGCACAATCAATGCAGGCCGGCAGAGTGATGCCGAAGTCCCCGGCATGGGGTAATGAAGTGTTGACGAAGCCCCCCGTCTAGCCGAGGTGACGCCAGAGGATATAGTCCGGTTGGATCATTTTCCTGTGCACAAAAATAGTGCAAAGCGGAGATAATAGTAATAATAAAAAACGTTGCATAACAAATAATTTATGCAAAGTGAGTAATAAAAGAAATATGGCTGGCGCCAAGTCAATGTCGGCTGCAGGCGTCGGTGTGATGCGGTAAAGGCGTGGCAAAGCCTGAATTCACAGGTCGGTCCGAGTTCCGGATGCGGCGTTCGCCGGACTATGTACGGAGACTGACCGAACCGCCATGCGACCGTTGTTAATGCGGCCACCATTTGATAGACCTGGTTTATTTGTTGTAGCAATCTGAAGGAAGGTGATTCCCAAAATTGGGACTCGATCAGCACACCCATTGCCTGATGGGCGATAAAGCGACGACATGGCAATGCTGGCAAAGGTTGGCTTGCCGAGGCAAAGCCCTCGGTCCAGCTAATCGTGACGGTGCCGGTCGGCTGGTGACGCCAAAGTCACCGGAGTAGGTTGATGAAGAGATGATGATGCCCCCGGTCCAGCCGAGATGTCGAAGCCTCGATGTCAGCCGATGAGTCGAAGTAGGTCGGCGTGATGGACACCGGCTTGAAGAAGCAACAGTGCGGCCCTGCCGATGCAGGTCGTGACGTGGTCAATGCCGGCTTGATGAAGTGAGCGTGCGGCGATGCCGGTGTGCCCGCTCCGTGCAATCCGTGGGGCGGCGATGTTGGTGATGATTTATCCTCCGCGATGCCGAACTCTTGTTCGGCTTGCCGAGATGATGATCCGAAGAAGTTGAGCTCGGCTTAACAAAGTGACGACGTGTCTAGCGCAGGTCGGCAGCCGTGGAGCAATATTGCCGGACTGGTTTGACACCAGCATGATGTTGAAGATCATGTTCAAAAGATTTTAAATTTAGTGGGATGTGTTCGGGAACAAAATACAATACCCATACAAAACTTCCTTCAAAAAGGATTTCCGAAATCCCGTTCATAAAAAAGACGAACTCGGGTCGGATTCGCTTTCGCGCAGAAAACAGATCCGAAAAGTGATGCACTAATCGGAAGGTTCCCGGAGTTTGGACGGTCGAATCGAGCTGAAATTGTGAGGGGTGGTAGATATAGGAATTCCGCAGCCAATCAACGGTTGGATCTTCCAAAGTAAGTCCGAGCTAGAAGCTGGACACCACGCCCTAAACTCGTCCAGATTTGACAGGGCTCCGGTATATCGCGGATTGCCAGAGATTCCTCCATCGGAACTCGACGAAATTTTCCAGGGTTGTTGTAGACTCAATTCCACACAATTCCACTGAAGCAATCGTTAAAATGATAGTTGAGGAGGCGGTGGCGGCGGATACCAGTTCGCTGTCTAGAAAAACAGCATGGTCGCCTGAGGGCAATGTTGACGCTGAGCCCCCGGGCTCCCTGGATGATTACTCCATGATCTTGATTGAGATCGGAGTTGATGCTGATGAAGGCCCTCATGACGATCGGAGGTAGGGCATAGTCCTTGGTCGAACCAAGGTGACCAGTCGAGCTGGTGACGAAGATGCCGAAGTCGCAGTTGATCTGCAGGAGAGCCATCGACCTTTTGCCGAACACACAGCGGAACTCTCAATGAAAGCACCAATGTCGGTGTCAAAACCGGCGGATCTCGGGTAGGGGGTCCCGAACTGTGCGTCTAAGGCGGATGGTAACAGGAGGCAAGGGACACGATGCTTACCCAGGTTCGGGCCCTCTCTATGGAGGCAATACCCTACTTCCTGCTTGATTGATCTTGATGAATATGAGTATTACAAGAGTTGATCTACCATGAGATCGTAGAGGCTAAACCCTAGAAGATAGCCTATGGTATGATTGTTGTCGTATATCCCCTATCGACTAGCCTGGCCTCGGTTTATATAATGCACCAGAGGCCTAGGATAACAAGAGTCCTAGCCGAATACGCCGGTGGGGGAGGAGTCCTTGTCTTGATCACCAAGTCTTTGTGGAATCTTCCTTGTATGCGGCAGCTGTACGGACTGGCCCATGAGTATACGGCCATGGGGGTCCTCGGCCCAATCTAACAGATCGGGAGATAACGTGGTGAGTACCCCTAGTCCGGGACACCGTCAAGGGTGATGACTCAACATAAAAGTAAATAGATAGGCCCTTCGCAGAGGGAAGCAGGGATTTGTAGAGGTGCCAGAGCTCGATTTTGAAATAGAGATAAATAATATTTTGAGCGGTATACTTTCATTGTCAACATAACAACTAAGAGATGGCGATATCTTCCATGCTACACACATTATAGGCGGTTCCAAAACAGAATGGTAAAGTTTATACCCCCCCCCCCCCTCCACCAACAAGCATCAATCCATGGCTTGCTCGAAACAACGAGTGCCTCAAACTAACATCAGGTCCCAGGAGGAGTTTTGTTTGCAATTATTTGATTTAGTTTGCATAAAGCATGGGACTGGGCATCCCGGTGACCAGCCATTTTCTCATGAATGAAGAGTGGAGTCCACTCCTCTTGAGAATAACCCGCCTAACATGGAAGATAAGGGCAGCCCTAGTTGATACATGAGCTATTCGCGCATACAAAACAGAATGTTTATTTGAAGGTTTAGAGTTTGGCACATACAAATTTACTTGGAACGGCAGGTAAATACCGCATATAGGTATAGTGGACTCATATGGAATAACTTTGGGGTTTAAGGGATTGGATGCACAAGCAGTATTCCCGCTTAGTACAAGTGAAGGCTAGCAAAAGACTGGGAAGCGACCAACTAGAGAGCGACAACAGTCATGCACATGCATTAAAATTAATAAACATTGGATGCAAGCATGAGTAGGATATAGTCCACCATGAACATAAATATCATGAAGGCTATGTTGATTTTGTTTCAACTACATGTGTGAACATGTGCCAAGTCGAGTCACTTAAATCATTCAAAGGAGGATACCACCCCACTATACCACATCATAACCATTTCGATAACATGTTGGCATGCAAGGTAAACCATTATAACTCATAGCTAATCAAGCATGGCACAAGTAACTATGATCTCTAATTGTCATTGCAAACATGTTTATTCATAATAAGCTGAATCAAGAACGATGAACTCAGCATATTTACAAAAACAAGAGAGGTCGAGTTCATAACCAGCTTTTCTCATCTCAGTCAGTCCATCATATATCATCATAATTGCCTTTCACTTACACGACCGAATGATGTGAATAATAATAAGAGTGCACGTGCATTGGACTAAGCTGGAATCTGCGGGCATTCAATAAACAGGAGAAGACAAGGCAATATGGGCTCTTGGTTAAATCAACAATAATGCATATAAGAGCCACTTCAACAATCTAATTATGGTCTTCTCCTATCGACCCCCAAAGAAAAGAAAAGAAATAAAACTATTTACACGGGAAAGCTCCCAACAAGCAAAAATAAGAACGGGAAATCTTTTTTAGTTTTCTTTTTAATTATTACTACTACAGCAAGAAAAGTAAACTACTACTAATTTTTTTTGGTTTTCCTTAAGGTTTAACAAACACACAAGAAGAAAGCAGGAAAAAGAAAATAAACTAGCATGGATATTACAGTGAAAAAGTATGAGCACCGACATCTAGCAATGAGTGTGTGTGAACATAAATGTCTTGTCGATTGGGAAATATGTACTCCCCAAGCTTAGGCTTTTGGCCTAAGTTGGTTCATTGCCAAGGATGGCTGGCGGATACCCGTAGGTGTAGCTGGGTCGATCGCGATGAAGAAGACTCTGACTGCCATTGGCTGGCAGCCACCTCCGGATCCCAAGAATAAACAGACTGTCGTGGGGGCTCATATTGTGGTTCCGGTTCCGGGGCTGGTGCAGGATTCCAGTAGGCTTGAACGGCAGCCCACGTAACGAGATATGGTCCTTCAAAATTAAACAAGGAAGGAGCAGGCAAGGTAATAGTCTCAGGATGATGTTTATGGAAGTACAATTTATATTTAAGCTCCCCTTCACGACTCTTAACAATAAAGTCATGCACTAGCATACTCTTATAATCTAAATAAGCACTAGGCAACACTTTCTCTTCTTTCTCATAAAGCCTAATAGGTATGTTAAAATGTGCAGCTAGGCGTGAAGCATAAATGCCTCCAAAGATGGGGCCCTTAGTACGGTTTAGACTTAACCGTTTAGCAATAATTCCGCCCATACTAACAGTGTTATCGCGGTATAAACCATGGAACAAAATAATAATATCAGGAACACTAAGGTTTCCACGACCAATCAAGCAACGACTAGCAAATATGGCAAAGTAGCGTAAAACAGGAAAATGTATGCTAGTGATTCTTGCATCAGAAACCTTCCTGGTTTCTCCCACAGTGATGGTGTTAATAAATTTTTCCACATCTTTACGGCGTGGTTCTTCTAAGGTAACCTCAGAGGGTATTTTGCAAACCTTGCAAAACTCAGCTAATGGCATCTTCTTAACAACATCATATAAATGAAACTCTATTGAAGGAGATGACTCTTTAGGAAAATAGTAGAAGTTTTGCACAAAAGTATTGGTGAGTAAGAGATACTGATGACGTTGGTCGCGGAGGAAGTCGGTGAGGCCAACATTCTCAGCTAATGAATAGAAATCCTCATAAATTCCGGCTTGTGTCAAGAAGTCATCAGAAGGCCATTCACACGGCCGGACCTCCGCAGTATGAGGCAAATTATATTTGGGCCTCTATGCTTCTTCATTTTGTTTTTCCTTTGAGCTTCGGCTCGATGAGCCCCTCAAAAGTCTCTTCATTATTTTCTAAAAAATTCTGAAATTTTTAGTAACTTCAAACAAAAGTGAAACAACTTCAATAAAATTGATAGCAACTACTCCTACAAGTGCCTAGAGCCTATATCAAGCATTAGAACTACTTGGAACCATATAAATTTGACATGCAAGCTCAAGAACATTGTCACCTATGCAGCACAAATTTGCAATGAATAAAGCACTAGAACAAAAACTAATTGGACCAATGGAGGAGTCACATACCAAGGAACAATCTCCTCAAGCAGTTTTGTGAGAGGTGCTTTGAGCAAGGAGATCGAAAATCGCAGCAAAGTGAGCTAGAACTCGTGCTTGAGCTGGTTATTCGTGTTTGTGGGAGGAAGAAGAAGAGGATGGGTGCAGGAATAAGTGGAGGAGGGCCACCATGGGCCCACGAGGCAGGGGGCGCGCCCTGGGGGGTAGGGTGCGCCCTCCACCCTCGTGGCCAGGTGGCAGCTCCCCCCGCGATGATTTTAGTACCATAAATCCTCAAATATTCCAGAAAAAATCATATTAAATTGGCATGGCATTTGGAGGACTTTTATTTTCGGGGTATTTTTATATTGCACGGATAAATCAGGAAACAGACAGAAAAATATTATTTTTACTTTATTTCAACTAAATAACAGAAAGTATAAAGACGGTACAGAAGGTTGTGCCTTCTAGTTTCATCCATCTCATGCTCATAAAAAAGAATTCACTAACAAGGTTGATCAGGTCTTGTTAATAAACTCATTCCGAATAATATGGAAGCGGAGAAATTTTGAATAATACTATGTTACCTCAACGGGGATATGCACATCCCCAATAATAAGAATATCATATTTCTTCTTGATAGTAGGAAGAGGAAATTCAAAACCTCCAAATATAATCGATGGAATTTTTCCAATAGAGTTGATACTATGAACTTGAGGTTGTTTCCTCGGGAAGTGTACCGTATGCTCATTACCATTAACATGAAAAGTGACATCGCGTTTGGTGCAATCAATAACAGCCCCTGCAGTATTTAAAAAAGGTCTTCCAAGAATAATAGACATACTATCGTCCTCGGGAATATCAAGAATAACAAAGTCCGTTAAAATAATAACGTTTGCAACTACAACAGGCACATCCTCACAAATACCGACAGGTATAGCAGTTGATTTATCAGCCATTTAAAAAGATATTTCAGTAGGTGTCAACTTATTCAAATCGAGTCTACGATATAAAGAGAGAGGCATAACACTAACACCGGCTCCAAGATCACATAAAGCAGTTTTAACATAGTTCCTTTTAATGGAGCATGGTATAGTAGGTACTCCTGGATCTCGAAGTTTCTTAGGTATTCCACCCTTAAATGTGTAATTAGCAAGCATGGTGGAAATTTCAGCTTCCGGTATCTTTCTTTTATTAGTAATGATATCCTTCATATACTTAGCATAAGGATTTGTTTTCAGCATATCAGTTAATCGCACACGCAAAAAGATAGGTCTAATAATTTCAGCAAAGTGCTCAAAATCCTCATCATCGTTTTTCTTGGATGGTTTGGGAGGAAAAGGCATGGGTTTCTGAACCCATGGTTCTCTTTCTTTACCATGTATCCCAGCAACAAAGTCTCTCTTATCATAACGTTGATTCTTTGATTGTGGGTTATCAAGATCAACAGCAGGTTCAATTTCTACATCATTGTTATTACTAGGTTGAGCATCATCAAGAACATCATAATTAACATTTTCACCAGGTTCATGTTCATTACCAGATTGTGTTTCAACATCAGAAATAGATATATCATTTGGATTCTCAGGTGGTTCAGCAATAGGTTCACTAGAAGTTTGCAAAGTCCTATCATTTTTCTTTTTCTTCCTTTTGGAAGAACTAGGAGCATCAATATTATTTCTCTGAGAATCTTGCTCAATTCTCTTAGGGTGGCCTTCAGGATACAAAGGTTCCTGAGTCATTCTACCAGTTCTAGTAGCCACTCTAACAACATAATCATTTTTCTTACTATTCATTTCATTGAGCAAATCATTTTGAGACTTAAGTACTTGTTCTACTTGAGTGGTATCCATAGAAGCATGTTTACTAACAAGTTTAAGTTCACATCTAACATTAGCCGTATAATCACCCAAGTGTTCAATCATATAAGTATTTTGTTTTAATTGTCTACCAAAATAAGCATCAAAATTTTCTTATTTGACAATAAAATTATCAAACTCATCAAAGCATTGTCTAGCAGACTTATAGTGAGGAATATCACCTTCAACAAATCTATAGAGAGAATTTACCTTTACTACCTGCGTCGGGTTATCAAGACCTGGAGGTTCTTCAATAGGTAATGGATCAAGATCATATGTTTCTTCAACAAAGTGTAAATTAAGACCATGTATTTCTTCAATAGGAGGTAAATTCTTAACATCTTCAGCCTTAAATACCTTTTTATTTCATAGATTTCTTTGCCTCTTGCATATCTTCGGGACTGAGAAATAGAACACCTCTCTTCTTCGGAGTTGGTTTAGGAATAGGCTCAGTAATTGGATCTAGAGCTGGCTCAGGAGATGCCCAATTATTTTCATTTGTCAACATATTATTCAATAGAATCTCGGCTTCATCCGGTGTTCTTTCCCTGAAAAGAGAACCAACACAACTATCCAGGTAATCTCTGGAAGCATCGGTTAGTCCATTATAAAAGATATCAAGTATTTCATTTTTCTTAAGAGGATGATCAGGCAAAGCATTAAGTAGCTTGAGAATCCTCCCCCAAGCTTATGGGAGACTCTCTTCTTTAATTTGCACAAAGTTGTATATTTCCTTTAAAGCTGCTTGTTTCTTATGAGCAGGGAATATTTAGCAGAGAAGTAATAAATCATATCCTGGGGACTACGCACACAACCAGGATCAAGAGAATTAAACCATATCTTAGCATCACCCTTTAATGAGAACAGAAATATTTTAAGGATATAAAAGTAGCGAGATCTCTCATCATTAGTGAACAGGGTAGCTATATCATTTAATTTAGTAAGATGTGCCACAACAGTTTCAGATTCATAGCCATGAAAAGGATCAAATTCAACCAAAGAATCAACAGAGAATTCATAATCCTTATCGGCAACACAGATAGGTGAAGTAGCAAAAGCAGGGCCAGGCCTCATTTTATCTCTAAGAGATTCCTTGTTCCATTTAATTAATAGCCTCTTGAGTTCATAACTATCTTTGCAAGCTAACATAGCTGCAGAAGCTTCTTTATCAAAAATATAACCCTCAGGAATAACCAGCCTATCCTCATCATCACTTTCATCAATATTATCAGTTTCAATAATTTCTTTCTCTCTAGCCCTAGCAATTTGTTCATCAAGAAATTCACTAAGGGGCACAGTAGTATCAAGCATAGAAGTAGTTTCATCATAAGTATCATGCATAGCAGAAGTGGCATCATCAATAACATGCGACATATCAGAACGAATAGCAGAAGCAGGTTTAGGTGTCGCAAGCTTACTCAAAATAGAAGGTGAATCAAGTGGAGAACTAGATGGCAGTTCCTTACCTCCCCTCGTAGTTGAGGGATAAATTGTTGTCTTAGCGTCTTTCAAGTTCTTCATAGTGACCAGCAGATATAAATCCCAAGTGACTCAAAGAATAGAGCTATGCTCCCCGGCAACGGCGCCGAAAATTAGTCTTGATAACCCTCAAGTGTAGGGGATCGCAACAACTTTCGAGGGTAGAGTATTCAACCCAAATTTATTGATTCGACACAAGGGGAGCCAAAGAATATTCTCAAGTATTAGCAGTTGAGTTGTCAATTCAACCACACCAGGCTAACTTAATATCTGCTGCAAAGTATTTAGTAGCAAGGTAATATGATAGTAGTGGTAACGGTAAATAAAAGAGTAATGAAAGCAAAAGTAATATTTTTGGTATTTTGTAGTGATTGTAACAATAGCAACGGAAAAGTAAATAAGTGTAAACCAGTATATGGAAAGCTCGTAGGCATCGGATCGGTGATGGATAATTATGCCGGATGCGGTTCATCATGTAACAGTCATAACATAGGGTGACACGGAACTAGCTCCAATTCATCAATGTAATGTAGGCATGTATTCCGAATATAGTCATACGTGCTTATGGAAAAGAACTTGCATGACATCTTTTGTCCTACCCTCCCGTGGCAGCGGGGTCCTAATGGAAACTAAGGGATATTAAGGCCTCCTTTTAATAGAGAACCGGAACAAAGCATTAGCACATAGTGAATACATGAACTCCTCAAACTATGGTCATCACCGGAGTGGTCCCGATTATTGTCACTTCGGGGTTGCCGGATCATAACACATAGTAGGTGACTATAGACTTGCAAGATAGGATCAAGAACTCACATATATTCATGAAAACATAGTAGGTTCAGATCTGAAATCATGGCACTCGGGCCCTAGTGACAAGCATTAAGCATAGCAAAGTCATAGCAACATCAATCTCAGAACATAGTGGATACTAGGGATAAACCCTAACAAAACTAACTCGATTACATGATAGATCTCATCCAACCCATCACCATCTAGCAAGCCTACGATGGAATTACTCACGCACGGAGGTGAGCATCATGAAATTGGTGATGGAGGATGGTTGATGATGACGACGGCGATGAATCCCCCTCTCCGGAGCCCCGAACGGACTCCAGATCAGCCCTCCCGAGAGGTTTTAGGGCTTGGCGGCGGCTCCGTATCGTAAAACGTGATGATTTCTTCTCCTTTATTTTTTTCTCCCCGAAAGCAAATATGTAGAGTGGGAGTTGGCGTCGGAGGAGCTCCAGGGGGCCCACGAGGTAGGGGGGCGCACCCTAGGGGGGGCCCACCCTCGTGGACAGGGTGTGGGCCCCCTGGTCTTCATCTTTGGCAAGGATTTTTTATTATTTTTAACTAGATGTTCCGTGGAGTTTAAGGACATTCCGAGAACTTTTGTTTTCTGCACATAAAACAACATCATGGCAATTCTGCTGAAAACAGCGTCAGTCCGGGTTAGTTCCATTCAAATCATGCAAGTTAGAGTCCAAAACAAGGGCAAAAGTGTTTGGAAAAGTAGATACGACGGAGATGTATCAGGACCCCCCGGACGGGCCACCGTATTTCGTGAAGAAAAATGTTTTCCCCTGACTACTAGGACCCACCAGCTACATCTTCGCACGCAAGGAAGTGCGTCCATATTACGGGCAAAAAAATGATTCGCCCCCCTGACTGCTGGGACCCCCCAGCTACATCTTCGCACGCAAGGAAGTGCCTGACAGTCGGGACCCACTTGGTCGAAGCGTACATAGCATTGTCATTCTGGTCGCGAACGTGTATGTACATACTGGTCGATCGGTCTGTATGCATGCTGCAGCGATGAACCGTGGCCGTGCAAGAAAGGGCATGTGTCGTAGTAGAGGCGCGCACGTGTGGTAGTAGAGGCACGCACGTAGCATGTACACGTACGTACAGCGGCCAGGGTGGATGAAAGAAAATACAGCCACGTACGTACATACGGGCGGGGTCTCGAACGCCTACTCGCGCATACGTACGGCCAGGGCTCGTGTACATGGCTGGGTCGAAACGGAGAAACTGCGTCGTCATCGTGTTCATGGGGAGGCAACAGAATGCGTCGTGTTCATCAGGAGGCAACGGAACACATGCTGTTCATCGGGAGCCAACCGGCTTGGACGGAACAGCCGATGGAAACGAGGCTTGGCGTACCACAGAATGGAGGAAACGGCCTTGTGCTCGACCGGCCACGGTGGAAACGGGATCCTGTTCATCGGGAGGGGTCTGGCGTACCGCAAAACGGAGGAAACGGACCTCCTACGGTCGAAACGGGTTCCTGTTGATCAGGAGGGGTGTGGCGTACTGCAAAACGGAGGAAACGGACTTGTGTTGGAGCGCTACGGTCGAAACAGGGGCCCTGTTCATCGGGAGGGGTGTGGCGTACCGCAAAACGGGACTCCACGGGATACTGTTCATCTCCACCGTCGACCTCCTCCAGCCTCCACAGACTCGCTCATCCACCGTCGACCTCCTCCAGCCTCCACCTGCGACTGTTCATCCACGGGCTCCTGTTCATCCAGCCTCCACCGCGCGCTCCTCCACCGGCTACTGTTCAATCAGCCCTCTCCATGGGGTCCTGTTCAACCAAACCTCCACAGGCTACTGTTCATCCAACCCTCCACCGGCTATTGTTCAACCAGCCCTCCACGTGGTCCTGTTCATCCAGCCCTCCACGGGGTCCTGTTCATCAAGCCCTCCACGGGGTCCTGTTCATCCACCAGCTCAATCGATCGGGGTACTGTTCATCCAGCGGCAACGCCCTCTACTACCACAGGGTCCTGTTCATCCAACCCCCCACCGGGAACTGTTCATCCAAACCCCCTCAACAACGCTCACTGTTCATCCAGGGAAGGAGGCAGCAGTGTTCGATCGGCTTCAGTTAGCAGCAGTAGCGAAGGAATCACTCGGGTTCAGTTAACAGCAAGGGATCGATCGATCGCTCGGGTTCAGTAACGCATAGCCTGCAGTGCAATCGCTCGGGTTTAGTTAGAGCCCAACGCCCTGCTCGGGTTCAGTTAGAGCCCAACGCCTCGCACACATGCGCGTACGTACGAGAGAAACGCAGATCGCTCGTCCCCCGACCGCCCACCGTAACCGGGAACTCCCTGATATTTTCCTTTCCCTCGCTTCTACCACGGTTTTTTCCGTCATGGACGGCCCAAAGAATGTCATGCAGCTGCGTCTCTGTCCTGCCCAGGACGAAAAGCCCATTTTTTGTCATGATTTTTTGTCATAGAAGTAGGAACCCACCACATCTATGATGATACTGGGTTTTGTCACAATTATCGTCATAGAAGTGTCATAAGTATGACAGGAAAAAAATTCGTCTGGCCCAAAATGTCACGGATATGTCTTTTTTTGTAGTGATATGGTGCACACAAGTATTGGGATCATGCAATGGATAGGATGAAGCAAAATCTCCTAAAATGTATGAGGAAACTATGGGGGTCTCCTCATGAGCAATATTGGAAACATCATATGGAGAAAAAGGGCAACATCCAAAGCAATGCATATCTGAAGCTAGGTGGTCATGGCATGGCATATGAGATAAATGATGCAAAGGGAGCATATCAATATCATCACATGGAAAACAAATGCCAATAAACATGGGCTTGTCATCTATGCCATTTGTGCAAATTGGGTTAATTTTAATGGCATATGCATAGTCACTACGATGAGATTGCAAATAAGACATATGGTTGATCTCATTCATAGCATATGACAAGTCAAGTGGATTGTCAAACATGATGTGACCTAAAGAATTGTCACAAGAAATCCTATGTAACATGGCATCACAACTAATAGACTCCACATGGCAATCAACATACTCATCATAAATGGGCAAGTAATCATCCCATGAGGAAGTCACACTAGCATGAAGCATGGAAATAGGTTGATCAACATCATGCAAGCAATCAATCTCAAGAATGTCCACTAGTGGGACTAGAGCATCACCTTCACCTATGTTACCTTGTTCATTCCACTCAAGTGGTGTAGGTGAGGTGGGAAAGACCAAATGGTGGTCATCTTCATCTTGATGGAACCATGTGGGGGGGGGGTGTGCATCGTAGTCCACCATGGCCATCGTCTTGTCCAAAGGAAGGACAAAGTCATCGAGGATCGGCGCGTCATCATATATGGGAACTACCACCAAATGAGGAGACACAATAGAGGTAGAGGTTAAGTCGTTAGAAATCATAGTGGCCTCACATGCCCTAGCAACTATCATACTCTCTCTATGTGGTGGTTCACTCACTCCGTCAATGTAGGTGCACTCAATCTCACGTATGGTGGAGTCACTCATTGCTACCTCTTGAGCACTGTGTTGGTTTTCCCTTGAAGAGGAAAGGGTGATGCTGTAAAGTAGCGTAAGTATTTCCCTAAGTTTTTGAGAACCAAGGTATCAATCCAGTAGGAGATCACGCACGAGTCCCTCACACATACACAAACAAATAAGAACCTCGCAACCAACGCGATAAAGGGGTTGTCAATCCCTAAACAGTCACTTATGAGAGTGAGATCTGATAGATATGATATGATAATATTTTTGGTATTTTTATGATAAAGAGAAATAAAGATGCAAAGTAAAAGAAAAGGCAATAGAAATAACTAAGTGTTGGAAGATTAATATGATGGAAAATAGACCCGGGGGCCATAGGTTTCACTAGTGGCTTCTCTCAAGATAGCATAAGTATTACGGTGGGTAAACGAATTCTTGTCGAGCAATTGATAGAATTGAGCATAGTTATGAGAATATCTAGGTATGATCATGTATATAGGCATCACGTCCGCGACAAGTAGACCGAAACGATTCTGCATCTACTACTATTACTCCACACATCGACCGCTATCCAACATGCATCTAGAGTATTAAATTCATAAGAACAGAGTAATGCTTTAAGTAAGGTGATATGATGTAGAGGGATAAACTCATGCAATATGATATAAACCCCATCTTTTTATCCTCGATGGCAACAATACAATACGTGTCGTTTCCCTTCATCACTTTGGGATCGAGCACCGCAAGATTGAACCCAAAGCTAGGCACTTCTCCCATTGCAAGAAAGATCAATCTAGTAGGCCAAACCAAACTGATAATTCGAAGAGACTTCCAAAGATAACCAATCATACATAAAAGAATTCGGAGGAGATTCAAATATTGTTCATAGATAATCTTGATCATAAACCCACAATTCATCGGATCTCGACAAACACACTGCGAAAGAAGATTACATCAAATAGATCTCCAAGAAGATCAAGGAGAACTTTGTATTGAGATCCAAAGAGAGAGAAGAAGCCATCTAGCTAATAACTATGGACCCGAAGGTCTGAGGTAAACTACTCACACATCATCGGAGAAGCTATGGTGTTGATGTAGAAGCCCTCCGTGATCAATGCCCCCTCCGACGGAGCGCTGGAAAAGGCCCCAAGATGGGATCTCACGGGTGCAGAAGGTTGCGGCCGTGGAAATAGGTTTTTGGCTCCATATCTGATTGTTTGGGGGTATGTAGGTATATATAGGAGGAAGAAGTATGTCGGTGGAGCAACATGGGCCCCACGAGGGTGGAGGGCGCACCTTGGGGGGTAGGCGCGCCCCCTGCCTCGTGCTCTCCTCGTGGATTGCTTTACGTAGACTCCAAGTCCTCTGGATCACGTTTGTTCCGAAAATCATGTTTCCGAAGGTTTCATTCCGTTTGGACTCCGTTTGATATTCTTTTTCTGCAAAACACTGAAATAGGCAAAAAACAACAATTCGGGCTGGGCCTCCAGTTAATAGGTTAGTCCCAAAAATAATATAAAACTGTATAATAAAGCCCGTTAAACATCCAAAACAGAATATAATATTGCATGGAACAATAAAAAATTATAGATACGTTGGAGACATATCAAGCATCCCCAAGCTTAATTCTAGCTCGTACTCGAGTAGGTAAATGATAAAAACAGAATTTTTGATGTGGAATGCTACTTAGCATAATTTTCAATGTAATTCTCTTATTTTGTGGTATGAATATTCAGATCCGAAGGATTCAAGATAAAAGTTTAATATTGACATAAAAATTAATAATACTTCAAGCATACTAACTAAGCAATTATGTCTTCTCAAAATAACATGGCCAAAGCAAGTTATCCCTACAAAATTATATAGTCTAGTTATGCTCTATCTTCACCACACAAAGTATTTAAATCATGCACAACCCCGATGACAAGCCAAGCAATTGTTTCATACTTTTGGTGTTCTCAAACTTTTTCAATCTTCACGCAATACATGAGCGTGAGCCATGGATATATCACTATATGTGGAATAGAATGGTGGTTGTGGAGAAGACAAAAAAAGGAGAAGATAGTCTCACATAACTAGGCATATCAACGGGCTATGGAGATGCCCATCAATAGATATCAATGTGAGTGAGTAGGGATTGCCATGCAACGGATGCACTAGAGCTATAAGTATATGAAAGCTCAATAAAAGAAACTAAGTGGCCGTGCATCCAACTCGCTTGCTCACGAAGACCTAGGGCATTTTGAGGAGGCCCATCATTGGAATATACAAGCCAAGTTCTATAATGAAACAACTCCCACTAGTATATGAAAGTGATATCATAGGAGACTCTCTATCATGAAGATCATGGTGCTACTTTGAAGCACAAGTGTGGTAAAAGGATATTAACATTGTCCCTTCTCTCTTTTTCTCTCATTTTTTTATTTGGGCCTTTTCTCTTTTTTTTATGGCCTCTTTTTTTCCTTTTTTTTCTTTTTCGTCCGGAGTCTCATCCCGACTTGTGGGGGAATCATAGTATCCATCATCCTTTCCTCACTTGGTACAATGCTCTAATAATGATGATCATCACACTTTTGTTTACTTACAACTCAAGAATTACAACTCAATACTTCGAACAAAATATGACTCTATGTGAATGCCTCTGGCGGTGTACCGGGATATACAATGAATCAAGAGTGACATGTATGAAAGAATTATGAACGGTGGCTTTGCCACAAATACAATGTCAACTACATGATCATGCGAAGCAATATGACAATGATGGAGCATGTCATAGTAAACGGAACGATGGTAAGTTGCATGGCAATATATCACGGAATGGCTATGGAAATGCCATGATAGGTAGGTATGGTGGCTGTTTTGAGGAAGGTATATGGTGGGTGTATGATACCATTTAAAAAAGTGCGCAGTATTAGAGAGGCTAGCAATGGTGGAAAGATGAAAAGTGCGTATAATCCATGGACTCAACATTAGTCATAAAGAACTCATATACTTATTGCAAAAATCTACAAGTTATCAAAGCAAAGTATTATGCGCATGCTCCTAGGGGGATAGATTGGTAGGAAAAGACCATCGCTCGTCGCCGACCGCCACTCATAAGGAAGACAGTCAATAAATAAATCATGCTCCGACTTCATGACATAACGGTTCACCATACGTGCATGCTACGGGAATCACAAACTTTAACACAAGTATTCCTTAAATCCACAACTACTCAACTAGCATAACTCTAATATCACCATCTTCATATCTCAAAACAATTATCAAGCATCAAACTTCTCATAGTATTCAACACACTCATAAGATTTTTTTTACTAATCTTGGATGCCTATCATAATTAAAGCAAATTGCCATGCTGTTTTGTAGGACTCTCAAAATAAAATAATTGAAGCATGAGAGAACAATAGTTTCTATAAAACAAATCCACCACCGTGCTCTAAAAGATATAAGTGAAGCACTAGAGCAAAAACTATATGGCTCAAAAGATATAAGTGAAGCACATAGAGTATTCTAATAAATTCCGAATCATGTGTGTCTCTCTCAAAAGTTGTGTACAGCAAGGATGATTGTGGTAAACTAAAAATCAAAGACTCAAATCATACAGGACGCTCCAAGGAAAACACATATCATGTGGTGAATAAAAATATAGCTCCAAGTTAAGTTATCGATGGACGAAGACGAAAGAGGGGATGCCTTCTGGGGCATCCCCAATCTTTGGCTTTTTGGTGTCCTCGGATTATTTTGGGGTGCCATGGGCATCCCCAAGCTTAGGCTCTTGCCACTCCTTGTTCCGTAATCCATCAAATCTTTCACCCAAAACTTGAAAACTTCACAACACAAAACTTAGCAGAAAATCTCGTGAGCTCCGTTAGCGAAAGAAAACAAAATACCACTTCAAGGTACTGTAATGAACTCATTCTTTATTTATAATGGTGTTAAACCTACTGTATTCCAACTTATCTATGGTTTTTAAACTATTTTACTAGCCATAGACTCATCAAAATAAGCAAACAACACACGAAAAACAGAATCTGTCAAAAACAGAATAGTCTGTAGTAATCTGTAACTAATGCAAACTTCTGGAACTCCAAAAAGTCAGCCAAAATATGAAGACCTAGGAAATTTGTTTATTGATCAGAAGCAATTGGAATCACTATTTTATCACGTTCTGGTGATTTTTAACAATTGTTTTCATGAACAGAAAGTTTCTGGAAATTACAGCAAGATCAAATAACTATCATCCAAGAAGATCCTATAGGTTTAACTTGGCACAAACACTAACTAAAACATAAAAACAAATCTAACCAGAGGCTAGATAAAAAATTTATTCCTAAACAGAATCAAAAAGCAAAGAAAAACTAAAATAAAATTGGGTTGCCTCCCAACAGCGCTATCGTTTAACGCCCTTAGCTAGGCATAAAAGCAAGGATAGATCTAGGTATTGCCATCTTTGGTAGGAAATCCATAAGTGGCTCTCATAATAGATTCATATGGTAATTTAAATTTATTTCTAAGGAAGTGTTCCATGCCTTTCCTTAACAGAAATTGGAATCTAATATTCCCTTCCTTCGTATCAATAATTGCACCAATCGTTCTAAGGAAAGATCTACCAAGAATAATAGGACAGGAAGGATTGCAATCTATGTCAAGAATAGTGAAATCTACGGGCACATAGTTCCTATTTGCAACAATAAGAACATCATTAATTCCTCCCATAGGTTTCTTAATAGTGGAATCCGCAAGGTGCAAGTTTAAAGAACAATCATCAAATTCACGAAAACCTAGCAAATCACACAATGTTTTTGGAATCGTGGAAACACTAGCACCCAAATCACACAAAGCATAGCATTAATGATATTTAATTTTAATTTTAATAGTAGGTTACCACTGATCATAAAGTTTTCTAGGGATAGAAACTTCCAACTCAAGTTTTTCCTCATAAGATTGCATCAAAGCATCGACGATATGTTTGGTAAAAGCTTTATTTTGGCTATAAGCATGAGGAGAATTTAGCACGGATTGCAACAAGGAAATACAATCTATCAAAGAGCAATTATCATAATTAAATTCCTTGAAATCCAAAATAGTGGGTTCATTAATATCTAAAGTTTTGACTTCTTCAATCCCACTTTTACCAATTCTTGCATCAAGATCTAAAGACTCCGAATTTTTGGAACGCCTTCTAGGTAAAGGTGGCTCATATTCAGTCCCATAATTATCAAGATTCATATTGCAAAACAAAGATTTAATAGGGGACACATCAATAACTTTTAGATCTACATCTTTATTCTCATAAAAATTAGAAGAACACGCTTTCACAAAGCAATCTTTCTTAGCACGCATCCTAGCGGTTCTTTCTTTGCACTCATCAATGGAAATTCTCATGGCTTTGAGAGACTCATTGATACCATGCTTATGTGGAATAGATCTAAGTTTCAAAGAATCAACATCAAGAGAAATTCTATGAACGTTCCTGGCCAATTCATCAACCTTAAGCAATTTTTCTTCAAGCAAAGCATTGAAATTCTTTTGCGAATTCTTAAACTCCTTAACACTAGTCTCAAATTCAGAGGGCATCTTATTAAAATTTCCATAAGAATTGTTGTGGGAATTACCATAATTATTAGAGGAATTACTAGGGTACGGCCTAGGATTAAAGTTTCCTCTATACGCGTTGTTACCAAAATTATTCCTACCAACAAAATTCACATCCATAGATTCGTTATTATTCTCAATCAAAGTAGACAAAGGCATATCATTAGGATCAGAAGAAACACTTTTAGTAGCAAATAATTTCATAAGTTCATCCATCTTTCCACTCAAAACATTAATTTCTTCTATCGCATGCACTTTTTTATTAGTAGATCTTTGGGTGTGCCATTGAGAATAATTAACCATAATATTATCTAGGAGTTTAGTAGCTTCTCCTAAAGTGATTTCCATAAAAGTGCCTCTCGCGTCAATCTAAAAGATTTCTAGAAGCAAAGTTCAATCCGCATAAATTTTTGTATAATCATCCAAAGATTCAAACCATGTGTAGGGAAATTACGTATCATTAATTTCATCCTCTCCCAAGCTTGTGCAACATGTTCATGATCAAGTTGCTTAAAATTCATAATATCGTTTGTAAGAGAGATGATTTTAGCGGGAGGAAAAATACTTAGAGATAAAAGCATCTTTGCACTTATTCCATGAATCAATACTATTTTTAGGCAAAGACAAAAACCAAACTTTTGCACGATCTCTAAGTGAAAAAGGAAATAGCTTCAATTTAACAATATCATTGTCCACATCTTTCTTCTTTTGCATATCACACAAATCAACAAAGCTACTTAGATGGGTAGCGACATCTTCACTAGGAAGGCCGGCGAATTGATCTTTCATAACAAGATTCAGTAAAGCAGCATTAATTTCACAAGATTCAGCATCGGTAAGAGGAGCAATCGGAGTGCTAAGAAAATCATGGTTGTTGGTATTGGTAAAGTCACACAATTTAGTATTGTCTTGAGCCATCATGGCAAGCAAGCAATCCAACACACGAGCAAACAAGAAGCAAACGAAAAAGATGCGAACAGAAAAGAGAGGGCGAATAAAATGGCAAGGGTGAAGTGGGGGAGAGGAAAACGAGAGGTAAATGGAAAATAATGTAATGCGAGGGATAAGAGTTTGTGATGGGTACTTGGTATGTCTTGACTTGACTTGACTTGGCGCGAATCTCCCCGACAACGGCACCAGAAATCCTTCTTGCCACCTCTTGAGCACTGCGTTGGTTTTCCCTTGAAGAGGAAAGGGTGATGCAGTAAAGTAGCGTAAGTATCTCCCTCAGTTTTTGAGAACCAAGGTATCAATCTAGTAGGAGATCACGCACGAGTCCCTCACACCTACACAAACAAATAAGAACCTCGCAACCAACGCGATAAAGGGGTTGTCAATCCCTCAACGGTCACTTACGAGAGTGAGATCTGATAGATATGATAAGATAATATTTTTGGTATTTTTATGATAAAGAGAAATAAAGATGCAAAGTAAAATAAAAGGCAATAGAAATAACTAAGTGTTGGAAGATTAATATGATTAAAAATAGACCCGGGAGCCATAGGTTTCACTAGTGGCTTCTCTCAAGATAGCACAAGTATTACGGTAGGTAAATGAATTACTGTCGAGCAATTGATAGAATTTAGCATAGTTATGAGAATATCTAGGTATGATCATGTATATAGGTATCACGTCTGCGACAAGTAAACCGAAACAAGTCTGCATCTACTACTATTACTCCACACACCGACCACTATCCAGCATGCATCTAGAGTATTAAGTTCATAAGAACAAAGTAATGCTTTAAGTAAGGTGACATGATGTAGATGGATAAACTCATGCAATATGATATAAACCCCATCTTTTTATCCTCGATGGCAACAATACAATACGTGTCGTTTCCCTTCACATCCTTTGTGATCGAGCACATAAGATTGAACCCAAAGCTAGGCACTTCTCCCATTGCAAGAAAGATCAATCTAGTAGGCTAAACCAAACTGGTAATTCGAAGATACTTGAAAAGATAACCAATCATACATAAAAGAATTCAGAGAAGATTCAAATATTATTCATAGATAATCTTGATCATAAACCCACAATTCAGCGGATCTCGACAAACACACTGCAAAAGAAGATTACATCGAATAGATCTCCAAGAAGATCGAGGAGAACTTTGTATTGAGATCCAAAGAGAGAAGAAGCCATCTAGCTAATAACTATGGACTCGAAGGTCTGAGGTAAACTACTCACACATCATCGGAGAGGCTATAGTGTTGATGTAGAAGCCCTCCGTGATCAATGCCCCCTCCGTGGGCTTGAAAAAGGCCCCAAGATGGGATCTCACAGTCTGAGAAGGTTGCGGCGGTGGAAATAGGTTTTTGCTCCGTGTCGATAGTTTAGAGTGCGTAGGTATATATAGGAGGAAGAAGTACGTCAGTGGAGCAACATGGGCCCCACGAGGGTGGAGGGCGCGCCTGGGGGGGGGGGGTAGGCGCGCCCCTGCCTCGTGCTCTCCTTGTTGATTGCCTTACGTAGACTCCAAGTCCTCTGGATCACGTTTGTTTCGAAAATCACGTTCCCGAAGGTTTCATTCCGTTTGGACTTCGTTTGATATTATTTTTCCTCGAAACACTAAAATAGGCAAAAAAACAGCAATTCGGGCTGGGTCTCCGGTTAATAGGTTAGTCCCAAAAATAATATAAAACTGTATAATAAAGCCCTTAAACATCCAAAACATAATATAATATTGCATGGAACAATAAAAAATTATAGATACGTTGGAGACGTATCACTCATCTCACTCAAGTGGTGGGGGTTGTGGCTCTCCTCACATGGGAATTGGGACAACACATCATATGTGGGGCTAGTGGTGAAGTCACTCTCACTCTCAATATGGTGGCACAAGTCACTCAAGTCATCATACGTCGCCGTGGTCGAAGGGAAAATCCCATGCTCAACCATCTCGTCACCGTCGCCGTGGATGAAGGCCTAATACCTCTCCAACGTATGTATAATTTTTGATTGTGCCATGCTATATTATGTTCTATTTTGGACATTATTGGGCTTTATTATACACTTTTATATTATTTTTGGGACTGGCCTATTAATCAGAGGCCCAGCCCAGAATTGCTGTTTTTTTGCCTATTTCAGAGTTTCGCAGAAAAAGAATATCAAACGGAGTCCAACCGGAATGAAACCTTCGGGAACGTGATTTTTGGAACGAATGTGGTCCATAGGACTTGGACCCTATGTCAAGAAATCAACCAGGAAGGAATGAGGTAGGGGGCGCGCCTACCCCCCTGGGCGCGCCCTCCACCCTCGTGGGGCCCACGTTGCTCCACCGACGTACTTCTTCCTCCTATATATACCTATGTACCCCCAAACTACCAGATACGGAGCAAAAAACCTAATTCCGCCACCGCAACCTTCTGTACCCGTGAGATCCCATCTTGGGACCTTTTCCGGAGCTCCGCCGGAGGGGGCATCGATCACGGAGGGCTTCTACATCAACACCATAGCCTCTCCGATGATGTGTGAGTAGTTTACCTCGCACCTTCGGGTCCATAGTTATTAGCTAGATGGCTTCTTCTCTCTTTTTGGATCTCAATACAATGTTCTCCCCCTCTCTTGTGGAGATTTATTCGATGTAATCTTCTTTTGCGGCGTGTTTGTTGAGACCGATCAATTGTGGGTTTATGATCAAGTTTATCTATGAACTATATTTGAATCTTCTCTAAATTCTTTTATGTATGATTGATTATCTTTGCAAGTCTCTTCGAATTATTAGTTTGGTTTGGCCTACTAGATTGATCTTTCTTGCAATGGGAGAAGTGCTTAGCTTTGGGTTCAATCTTATGTGTCCTTTCCCAAAGGATTTAGGGGCAGCAAGGCACGTATTGTATTGTTGCCATTGAGGATAACAAGATGGGGTTTATATCATATTGCATTAGTTTATCCTCTACATCATGTCATCTTACTTAAAGTGTTACTGCTCTTTTGAACTTAATACTCTAGATGCATGCCGGATAGCGGTTGATGTGTGGAGTAATAGTAGTAGATGCAGTGTGAGTCGGCCTACTTGTCGCTGACGTGATGCCTATATACATGATCATACCTAGATATTCTCATAACTATGCTCAATTCTATCAATTGCTCAACAGTAATTTGTTTACCCACCGTAACACTTATGCTCTCGAGAGATGCCACTAGTGAAACCTATGGCCCCCGTGTCTATTTTCCATCATATTAATCTTCCAACACTTAGCTATTTTCATTGCCTTTTATTTTACTTTGCATCTTTATTATAAAAATACCAAAAATATTATCTTATCATATATATCAGATCTCACTCTCGTAAGTGACCGTGAAGGGATTGACAACCCCTTTATTGTGTTGGTTGCGAGGATTTATTTGTTTGTGTAGGTGCGAGGGACTCGTGCATGGCTTCCTACTGGATTGATACCTTGTTTCTCAAAAACTGAGGGAAATACTTATGCTGCTTTACTGCATCACCCTTTCCTCTTCAAGGGAAAACCAGCGCAGTGCTCAAGAGGTAGCAAGGCCGAAGATGGCACATCATCACTCTCGCCTCCCAAGATGGAAACATCATCCTTGCTCGCCACCTTGCCGCTTGCCTCCAAAGCTTGGTCCTTGAGGGTCTCTGTTGTCGTACTCGTCGCCGCTCCGTCTTGAAAAAGAGTCGAAGTAGACTCGGCATCATCTATGCCACAAAGAGGGATGGCAGTGAAGTCGAACTTGGGAGCATCGTCTTGGAGCTCGTCGGGCTTGGACATCATCGTGGTACTAGCCTCATGCTCGTCGTGTTGGATCTTGGTCTTCGAGAAGTGTGCTTGGGGTCGAGAAGCCTTGGCCTTCGTGAGTTATTGTTCCGCCTTGAGAGCACCAATGTAGTAGTCATCGAGGGACTTGTAGTTCTCAAGGAAGATCATCTTGGAGATATCATTGTGCAATCCCATCATGAAGTGGAACTTCATCGAAATGGGGTCGTCCACGCCTGCTCGTCGCAAGGCAATCTTCATCTCCTTGAAGTACTTGTCGATGGACTTGGATCCTTGGATGGTGTTCTCCAATTGGCATAGAAGTTGTTCCATGTAGGTTGGAGGCACGAACTCTCGCCGCAAAGCTCTCTTCATCTTGGGCCAACTCATGTCATAGCTCTCCGAAGGTGTGTGAAGCCACCATGTTGATGCGTAGTCGTGGAAGTTTCTTGAGCCGCACTTCACGTGATCTTCGGGAGGAACTTGATGTAGCTTGAGGTAGTCGTCCATGAGGCGCTCCCACTTGAGATACTCCTCGGGTTCTTGAGTCCCATAGAAAGGAATTTCATGGTCGGTGTCGAGGTCATTGTAGCTCGTGGAAGTCACGGACTTGAGCTTGGGGAGCTTCTCTTGAGCGTAGTCTTGGGGTGCTTGTTGGAGAAGATGTCGTATGTCCGTAGGCGAAGATGCCTTGAAGTCGCTTAGCGAATATGCCAAGGGAGATGGTGAAGTCGTTGAGCGGTAGTTGGTGTTGAGCTCTTGACCTTCACGTTCTTGTTGGTGATGGTGTCGATGCTAATGTGATCTTGCCGGAGATGGTAGCTCGGAAGCATGTGCTCTTGAGCGTCTTCTCGAAGATGAGGAAGATCGCTTGTAGGACTTGATGAGGGCTTTTATCTCCTCCATTTGAGCATTCATCTTGGCGTCATTGGAGTTGTTCGTGGCATCGAACTTTTCGTTGTTTCTATAGACCAAGGGTGAAATGCCTTGCCTATCCATCACAAGACTCGAGTAGAGGTGAATAGGAAATGAGATAAACAATACCAAGTTACCTTTTCCAAAAGTTGAGGATGTATCTCGTTTCACTCAATGTGAGATGAAAGAATAGTGGAATTGGTACCGGACTTGTTCACTCACACCTATCAAGTAAAGCTTATGGAGTAGCTCGGTGAGGATAGTGGCACAAAAATTTGATGCAAAATGTTAGCAAGAGTCAATAATGTTGAAAGAGATTCACAAATTCGCAAGTGAAACAAGTAGACCAATAGCAATGAATGGCACACGGAAACGTACACACAGATAGATAAATGGGGTTGTGCAACCAAGGAATGAGCACAAAATGTAGAATCCACGGAAAACGCTCGTGTTGCACAACTCAAGAGAGACGCTAGCACGATTGCTCAATAGGCGGATACGACACTTGTGCACAACCTATAAGATGCAAAATGGATAAACTTTCTATCCCAAGTATGCTATTATGTATGGTTCCCGGTGTTTCTCAAGATGATCCAAGATGATCACATATGACAATCTTATGCAATATTGTATGATGCTATGGCACTTGCTCACAAGCTTCTTTGCTCTCTCTTTTTGCTTAAAAGCTTCTTTTTTTCATATGGCCACACTACACAAACCAAGATAGCAATTGTGTATATGCGGGAACAAACTTGTGACACAAGGGATGATATGATGATACCAAGATGATATGGTATATATGCAATGGAAGGTACGGATCACTAATGTGCACAAGTAACATTGCCGGCAATACTCAAATGGCTAGTCACGATAGGCAAGTGACGCAAAATGGGCTAGGGGTTATCAATGCAATTTCAATGGGAATATACAATGGTGTCGTCGAGGTTACCGTTCATGTCGATGATGAGAGGCGGTGTTGTCGATGTTGACCCATCCCTAATTAGCGGAAACACCTTAGGAAACGGAAAAAGCACAACTCAAAATCTCAAGGACAAAAGTAAAATGGTGGTAGAGGAATACTGTGGTGGAAGGTTATTGGGTTATGTGAGTCGGAGTTGAAGGTCACCGTCCCTAAGTAGCCGAAACACCTTAGGAGACACAACTCACAACTCAAACAAAATTGGGTTAAGTTGGTGTGGCGGAAGTGTATGGTGGGAAAGCCTATGCGGAAGTGGTGGTGGTGGTTGATGAAGAAGTAACCGTCCCTAAGTAGCCGAAACACCTTAGGAGACTCAAGTCACAACTCAAACAACCACATATGCAATGGGGATCAAAATGGGTTAGGTTGCGGAAGTCGGCGGTGGTAATGCAGATGATATGGTGGTGGCCCTAGGCAAAGATGCCAAAATTCAGAAAATTTTATGGAGTCAAATGATAGTGGTGGTATTTTTATGGAAGGGGATGTCAAGAGCTTCAAAACGAGCTAAAGAACGTCAAAACGGACTCCAGATGAATTAGTTATGGCCGAAACAAGAATTCAGCCGAGTCAGTGTCAGGGTTACCCGGACATCCGGGAGGAGGTCCGGCTGATCCAGGTCAGGTCCGGATGATCTGGGTGTACTTCCGGATGATCCGGGTTCGTCAGCTCCAGTTCGGGTATTCGGGTGCGTGGGTTATCCGGATGTCCGGGAAGGCCCAATGATCCGGGGGATGTCCGGATGATCCGGGAGAAGGTCCGGATGATACGGGCAAGTCAAACTGCTCGGGATTTCCTCTCGGGGACGAATTTTTGGGCGGAAATTGGATGAATTTGGTGCAAAAATTGCGGAGATTTCGTGGATGGAAGGTGGATCTCTCTCTCTCTCTCTCTCTCTCTCTCAAGAGTAGAGGGAGGTAGGAGCAAAGCTCACACACAAATGAGCTATCACTCTGCTAACCGTAGAAAGGAGGCGGAGGAGGTCTATTTATAGCCCAAGGGGCGAAGGGTTAAGTGAGTGGGTGAATGGGTACACGGGCCTCGGCCCAAGTCATGCACACAGGAAAGGCCGGATGATCCGGACGGGGCCCCGGATGATCCGGGCATCGGGGACCCGGATGATCCGGATGGAGTCCCAGGTGATCCGGCTTCAGTGGAAGCCTTCGGGTGTCTTCGGCGCAGTTAGTCGGATGATCCAGGGAAGGGTCCGGATGATCCGGCTGAGCCCGGATGATCCGGACAGCGGTCCGGATGTCCGTCCTGGCTCCAGCAGCCGCTCCATCTTCTTATTCTCCTTTCTTCCGTCTTCTCTTCCATGCTTCCTTCGCGGAAGGTGTAGTCGTTCGTTGGCGCTTGCACTCCTCCTCGACATCCGTGAAGCTCCGACAATACCTATGAATGCACACGGGAGGAGTGTCAAGTAGTATACCATCCTCGAGAGGGTCAAGTGAACACGTGTAAAGGAGATGATTCACCTTTGCGTATGTGAAGTAGATGTCGCACGTGTCACTTGCCAAATGGACTCTTGACATGGTGATGTCCGTAGGATGCTCCGCATCATCTCTCCAGTAGGGCCCATGGTGGCCCATTAGTTCCCCCCGGGGGGTTCCGGTAATCCCTCCGGCACTCTAGTTTTACCCGAAACTATCCGGAACATTTCCAGTGTCCGGATAACACGGTACAATATATCAATCTTTATGTCTCGACCATTTTGAGACTCCTCGTCAGGTCCGTGATCTCATCCGGGACTCCGAAAAACCTTCGGTCATCAAATCACATAAACTCATAATACAAATCGTCATCGAACGTTAAGCGTGTGGACCCTACGGGTTCGAGAACTATGTAGACATAAACGAGACACATCTCCGGTCAATAACTAATAGCGGAACCTGGATGCTCATATTGGCTCCTACATATTCTACGAAGATCTTTATCGGTCAAACCGCATAACAACATACGTTGTTCCCTTTGTCATCGGTATGTTACTTGCTCGAGATTCGACCGTCGGTATCATCATACCTAGTTCAATCTCGTTGCCGACAAGTATCTTTACTCGTTCCGTAATACTTCACCCTGCAACTAACTCATTAGTCACATTGCTTGCAAGGCTTATAGTGATGAGCATTACCGAGAGGGCCCAGAGATACCTCTCTGAAACACGGAGTGACAAATCCTAATCTCGATCTATGCCAAGCCAAAAAATACCTTCGGATACACCTGTTGAGCATCTTTATAATCACCCATTTACGTTGTGATGTTTGATAGCACACAAAGTGTTCCTCCGGTATTCGGGAGTTGCATAATCTCATAGTCTGAGGAACATGTATAAGTCATGAAGAAAGCAGTAGCAATGAAACTGTAACGATCATAATGCTAAGCTAAGAAATGGGTCTTGTCCATCACATCATTCTCCTCATGATGTGATCCCGTTCATCAAATGACAACACATGTCTATGGTTAGGAAACATAACCATTTTTGATAAACGAGCTAGTCAAGTAGAGGCATACTAGGGACACTTATGTTTTGTCTATGTATTCACACATGTACTAAGTTTCCGGTTAATACAAGTCTAGCATGAATAATAAACATTTATCATGAAATAAGGAAATAAATAATAACTTTATTATTGCCTCTAGGGCATATTTCCTTCAGTTTCCCACTTGCACTAGAGTCAATAATCTAGTTCACATCGCCATGTGATTTAACACCAATAGGTCACATCACCATGTGATAGTTCACATCGCCATGTGACTAATACCCAAAGGGCTTTAGTAGAGTCAATAATCTAGTTCACATTGCTATGTTATTAACACCCAAAGAGTACTAAGGTGTGATCATGTTTTGCTTGTGAGATAAGCTTAGTCAATGGGTCCGCATCACATTCACGTACCGTATGTATTTTGCAAATTTTCTATGTCTACAATGCTCTGCATGGAGCTACTCTAGCTAATCGCTCCCACTTTCAATATGTATCTAGATCGAGACTTAGAGTCATCTAGATCGGTGTCAAAGCTTGCATCGACGTAACTCTTTACGACGAACTCTTTGTCACCTCCATAACCGAGAAACATTTCCTTATTCCACTAAGGATAGTTTTGACCGCTGTCCAATGATCCACTCCTGGATCACTATTATACCCTCTTGCCAAACTCATGGCGAGGTAAACAATAGGCCTGGTACACAGCATAACATACTTTATAGAACCTATGACTGAGGCATAGGGAATGACTTTTCGTTCTCTTTCTATTTTCTGTCGTGGTCGGGTTTTGAGTCTTTACTCAACTTCACACCTTGCAACACAGGCAAGAACTCCTTCTTTGACTGTTCCATTTTGAACTACTTCAAAAACTTGTCAAGGTATGTACTCATTGAAAAAATTTATCAAGCGTCTTGATCTATCTCTATAGATCTTGATGCTCAGTATGTAAGCAGCTTCACCGAGGTCTTTTTTGGAAAACTCCTTTCAAACACTCCTTTATGCTTTCCAGAAAATTCTACATTATTTTTGATCAACAATATGTCATTCACATATACTTATCAGAAATGTTGTAGTGCTCCCACTCACTTTCTTGTAAATACAGGCTTCACCACAAGTCTGTATAAACCTATATGCTTTGATCAACTTATCAAAGCGTATATTCCAACTCCGAGATGGTTGCACCAGTCCATAGATGGATCGCCGGAGCTTGCACACTTTGTTAGCACCTTTAGGATTGACAAAACCTTATTGTTGTATCATATACAACTCTTCTTTAAGAAATCCATTAAGGACTGCAGTTTTGACATCCATTTGCCAGATTTCATAAAATGTGGCAATTGCTAACATGATTCAAACAGACTTAAGCATCGCTATGAGTGAGAAAATCTCATCGTAGTCAACACCTTAAACTCGTCGAAAACTTTTGGCGACAATTCGAGCTTTGTAGATAATAACACTACTATTAGCGTCCGTCTTCCTCTTGAAGATCCATTTACTCTCAATGGCTTGCCGATCACCGGGCAAGTCAACCAAAGTCCACACTTTGTTCTCGTACATGGATCCCATCTCAGATTTCATGGCCTCAAGCCATTTTGTGGAATCTGGGCTCATCATCACTTCCTCATAGTTCATAGGTTCGTCATGATCTATTAACATGACTTCCAGAATAGGATTACCGTACCACTCTGCTGCGGATCGTACTCTGGTTGACCTACGAGGTTCGGTAGTAACTTGATCTGAAGTTTCATGATCATCATCATTAACTTCCTCACTAATTGGTGTAGGCATCACTGGAACTGATTCCAGTGATGAGCTACTTTCCAATTCGAGAGAAGGTATAGTTACCTCATCAAGTTCTACTTTCCTCCCACTCACTTCTTTTGAGAGAAACTACTTCTCTACAAAGGATCCATTCTTAGCAACGAATATTTTTCCGTCCGATATGTGATAGAAGGTGTACCCAACAGTCTCCTTTGGGTATCCTATGAAGACACATTTCTCCGATTTGGGTTCGAGCTTATCAGGTTGAAGCTTTTTCACATAAGCATCGCAGCCCCAAACTTTAAGAAATGACAACTTCGGTTTCTTGCCAAACCACAGTTCATATGGTGTCGTCTCAACGGATTTACATGGTGCCCTATTTAACTTGAATGCAGCCGTCTCTAAAGCATAACCCCAAAACAATAGTGGTAAATCGGTAAGAGACATCATAGATTGCACCATATCTAATAAAGTACGGTTACGATGTTCGGACACACCATTACACTGTGGTGTTCCAGGTGGCATGAGTTGCGAAACTATTCCACATTGTTTCAAATGAAGACCAAACTCATAACTCAAATATTCACCTCCACGATCAGATCATAGAAACTTTATTTTCTTGTTACAATGATTTTCCACTTCACTCTAAAATTCTTTGAACTTTTCAAATGTTTCAGACTTATGTTTCATCAAGTAGATATACCCATATCTGCTCAAATCATCTGTGAAGGTTAGAAAATAACGATACCCGCCGCAAACCTCAACACTCATCGGACCGCATACATCAGTATGTATTATTTCCAATAAGTCAGTTGCTCGCTCTATTGCTCTGGAGAACAGAGTCTTAGTCATCTTGCCCATGAGTCATGGTTCGCAAGCATCAAGTGATTCATAATCAAGTGATTCCAAAAGTCCATCAGCATGGAGTTTCTTCATGCGCTTTACACCAATATGACCTAAACGGCAGTGCCATATATAAGTTGCACTATCATTATTAGCTTTGCATCTTTTGGCTTCAATATGATGAATATGTGTATTACTACGATTGAGATTTAATAAACCATTTATATTGAGTGTATGACCATAGAAGGTTTTATTCATCTAAATAGAACAACAACTATTCTTTGATTTAAATGAATAACCGTATTGCTATAAACGTGATCCAATCATATTCATGCTCAACGCAAACACCAAATAACATTTGTTTTAGGTTCAACACTAATCCCGAAGGTAAAGGGAGTGTGCGATGGTGATCTTCTCAACCTTGGAATCACTTCCAACTCACATCATACCTCGCCCTTAACTAGTCTCTGTTTATTTTGCAACTCCTGTTTCGAGTTACTAATCTTAGCAACTGAACCAGTATCAAATACTGAGGGGTTGCTATAAACACTAGTAAAGTACACATCAATAACATGTATATCAAGCATACCTTTGTTCACTTTGCCATCCTTCTTATCCGCCAAGTATCTAGGGCAGTTCCACTTCTAGTGACCATTTCCTTTGCAGTAGAAGCACTCAGTTTCCGGCTTGGGTCTAGCTTTGGGCTTCTTCATGGGAGTGCCAACTTGCTTGCTATTCTTCTTGAAGTTCCCATTCTTTCCCTTGCCCTTTTACTTGAAACTAGTGGTCTTGTCAACCATCAACACTTGATGCTTTTCTTGATTTCTACCTTCGCTGATTTCAAAGATCATGAAGAGCTCGGGAATCATTTTCGTCATCCCTTACATATTATAGTTCATCACGAAGTTCTAGTAACTTGGTGATAGTGACTAGAGAACTCTGTCAATAACTATCTTATCTGGAATATTAACTCCCACTTGATTCAAGCGATTGTAGTACTCAAGACATTCTGAGCACATGCTCACTAGTTGAGCTATTCTCCTCCATCTTGTAGGCAAAATACTTGTCAGAGGTCTCATACCTCTCGACTCGGGCATGAGTCTGAAATACAAATTTCAGCTCTTGGAACATATTATATGCTCCGTGGCGTTAAAAACGTTTTTGATGTCATGGTTCTAAGCCGTAAAGCATGGTGCACTAAACTATCAAATAGTGTCGGTGTACAAAAGTAGGGGCCTTCTGTACCCCTTTACTTGTACGCGGGCAGTTGTAGACAAGACTACCAGAGCTGCGCTGAGACTATAGGAGCAAAGAGCAAAGGGGCAAGGTGGGTCTCCCTCGGCAAGAGCCTTGCCGGGGACGACCTACGCTGCCCCGGCAAGAGCCTTGTCAAGGCAACTTACCCAACACCAGCAAAACAGCCACCCTTGAGCCCGAGAGTTCCGACACCATCGACAACATTGGAACCAAGGATCGGGAGGCGCCTACATGGTGGCATGCAGATCTTTGTGAAGACTAAAGATCTGCAAGACCCTTGCCGGGACGCCCACAAGACCCCGGCAAGGCCTTGCCGAGGACATCTGCGGGGCCGCAACTGGGCCCGCAGTTATCAAAGCTCTGCTGACCCATGGCCGTCCCGACGCAGCAGCCAGCCTGCCAAATAGGCACGCACCTGCGTGGCAGCATGCAGCGTCTAGGCCAACGAAGCAAGCACCTGTGTGGTGGCATGCAGATCTTCGTGAAGACCCTGCAACCGCACCAGCTCAGCAACAACCAGCCAGTGTGGCGCTGCATGCCTGATCAGCTCGGACGCGCGTTGAAGCGAGGCGAGGCGTGATGACCCACAAGCATAGGGGATCTATCGTAGCCTTTTCGATAAGTAAGAGTGTCGAACCCAACGAGGAGCAGAAGGAAATGATAAGTGGTTTTCAGCAAGGTATTCTCTGCAAGCACTGAAATTATCGGTAATAGATGGTTTTGTGATAAGGTAATTTGTAACGGGTAGCAAGTAACAAAAGTAAATAAGGTGCAGCAAGATGGCCCAATCCTTTTTGTAGCAAAGGACAAGCCTGGACAAACTCTTATATGAAGGAAAACGCTCCCGAGGACACATGGGAATTATCGTCAAGCTAGTTTTCATCACGCTCATATGATTCGCATTCGTTATTTTGATAATTTGGTATGTGGGTGGAACCGGTGCTTGGGTGCCGTCCTTTCTTGGAAAAGCATCCCACTTATGATTAACACCTATTGCAAACATCCGAAACTACAAAAGAAGTATTAAGGTGTCACGACCGGTTTTTCAATAAAAATATTTATTGAGAAACCGACCTATAAAATCCAGTGTGAGGAAAATACTCCATACCGGTAGACAAAATCTTGATACAATAAGCCAGTAGCATAAGATATATTACAGGGTCGAGCTGAAGTTGCTCAACCAATTATTACAAGCACGCCAATAATTATACATAGTGGCGGATGTGACATGATGGAGTGGTGGCATACCATCGACTCGTGGTAAAGTGGTGGAATAACACAAAGGAGTGGGAGATATGACTCAACATCGGGCGGCTCATCGGCGCCGAGGTGAGGCTCGATGAATTTATTTGGGTAGCGGAAGCGAATATATCACAGTGACTAATCCAGGTGTCGCACGAGACTAACTGGGATTCCTCTATGCGTCGGACTCCAAATCTAACTCTTCATCCATGAGATCGCCTTCACAAGATTCCGCCAAATCAACAAGCTGGGAGTACTTTGAAAGTACTCGCAAGACAGTTCGGACAAAAGATATAACAAATGTATGCATGAATGTGTTAGGAATAATTCAACAATGCGCAATCAATAGCAAGGTAAGTAAAAAGGGAATCGGCGGTAGTCCGCTCGAAAACCCAAAGAAGATAAACTCAGAACCGATCGGGTGTCTGAAGCGACGCCTCGAAGGGTGAATAAAAATAAATAAAACATACCACAGTCGGGCGTCTAAGCGACACCTCATAAAGGGCTTATATTGAAAGAAAAGACATGCGTGCCTAGTCGGACGTCGGAGCGACATCACAGAAAGGGCTTATAATAAATCAAATAATAACAATGCCGCAGTCGGACGTCTGAGCGACATCGCAGGAAGGGCTTATAATTAAAGTAAACAATAACAATGCCGCAGTCGGACGTCTGAGCGACATCGCAGAAAGGGCTTATATCATAAATAAATAAACAACAATGCCACAGTCGGACGTCTGAGCGACATCGCAGAAAGGGCTTATAATTCATTATCCATAACTTACAAGAAATGGTGCTCACGGAAAATATTCATCACAAGACAATAAGCGGGTTAGTCCATTCACATGAAATAAACATTTAACACTCATATGGTTCTCAGGAGTTTCTGTCACCGAGACTGACACTTGACAAGATAAGATGAACACAGTACTTGGACATGGATAGGATGAATTTTAAGAATTGTGACTCTGCAGAGTTTGTACTAAAATTATCCACAGCCAACGGATTTCCGTAGTCACGAAGGACTAGTTCTGTTTACGGTATTTCGGAGGAAACACAGCTAACCAGTACACACCCATCCCACCTCACGCTGCTGTGAATCACCCTAGACAGCGTTCAAGAAAAACTTTGAGACGGGGAGATCACAATCTCGAATAGCATGGGATCAAATTTAAATACGCGCGCTCTAAGTGGTGCCCCCCTCTCGGTCCCAACCGGAAACACCCATGCCCCCTGACCGGATGAAAGGCTTTAATCCAGGGCCATGGAACCCTCATCCCGGCCTCTCGATTTGGTGTGTACCAGGAAGTGGTTTGCAACTTACTAAGCCGTATCCCTTGCGGAAAACATGTGGTAGTACGAAAGGGGAGACGGACGGGAATTTGACTGATTTACTTTGACACTGGGTCAACAATCTGGCATAAGACTGGCATGCTACAACACTGCCATCTTACCCATTCTCATGCCAACTCATGGCCATGCAACATGTTTCCAACAACTCATGGATTTCCCGAAACTCACTTGCCTCAACTTTTACGAGATAAACTTTCATCGAGATGCTCATGAACATGCCTTGATACTAAATTAATGCAAACATGCCCAAACACTCATCATATAAAAAGTTCAAACATGCTTGCCTGGTTCGGAGTAGTCGGGGCCTAGCTCGGTGAAGTTCGCGGTCCCGTCACCTCCTTCGGTATCTACGGTATACAAAAAAAAAATATGCACTAACGTAAATACAAAGGGGTGCTCAAAAAATATTCCAAATATTTTTCAAATAAATCTGATAAAAAACTAGACAAAATTTTAAGAGGACAGAAAAAGAATCACTCAAAAATCCCTTTATTATTAAAAGTTATAAGAGTTTTGGTCCAAGGACCCATCTGTAATGAAACAGAAAACTCTCAGGGGCCTAAGCAGAAAAGTGCAGAAAACGATTCAGTTTGGAAAGCGTATTTTGCCAGAATGTGCTTTTAGAAAACGGTTCAAAAAAAAACAACAGAGAGGCTGATGGGCGGGTCCCACCCGTCAGGTTTGAATATTCAAACGAGGCGGCAGAGCACGACGGTGCCCGAGAGCCGCGGTGGTCGCCGGCGGCGATCCACGACGAGGCAGGGAGATCGGAGGGTACCTCCGTGTTCAGTGCATCATTCTGCGTCGGTGGGTGGTGGTGGTGGTCGCCGGCGAGCACCACGTCAACGGCGGCCCTTGCTCCGGCGGACGGTGGTTCGGGTGGTCGCGGGCCTCGTCGGAGAGAGCTGCTGTGGTCAAATTGGAGTGGGATTTAGCCTTCTATAGGTGCCATGAGGCTACGGGCAAGTCCAGGGCGGTGGAGAAGCTCTCACCAGCGAGAACGTTGCCGGAGCCCGAAGCGGACGGAGTTGGCCGAAGTCGAGGAAGAAGGGCCCCTCGATGTTCTTCCAGTGGCTGGGCGAGGTCTGGTGAGGTGGTGGAGGTGTGCGGGGGCGAGAGCGAGCTTGAGGCGCTTATTTATAGCCGCCCGAGGCGGTTGCCGTGAACGGATAAGTCCGGCGAAGCGACACGGCCGCTACCGTGGCTGGACGGTCGGCTTAGGGGCTTGAGCATCATCTAGATGAAGCACCGGTGCCATCCCAAAGTGTCCAACTCAGCAAGGAGGGGAGGTTACTACCTGTCCTCGACGGAACGGCCGCGACGACACGTCGGCGGGCAGAGAACGCGCTCGCGCGTGCTGTGCCATGGTGACGGTGCTGCATGCGGCGGCAAGGAGATGGGCACGCGGAGCTCGGGAGGTTTGGGCGGTGCCGAACGGCGTTATGTCGCAGGTTGCCCCGCCGGCCGCCACGGTGGTTCTGCCGCCAGGAACACGCCGGGCAGAGGCGGGCTGTGGCGCCACCGACGCCAGAACGAGCCAAGCGTGTGGTGCTCCGTACAGGGAGGAGGGGCTGTGAGCAACATGCCAAGTGCACAGTTGACGCGTGACTGAACTCTGACGAAGGGAAACAACACTGAACTCTGAAACTCTGAACATTTCTGAAAATGCAAAGAAACAGTGCCGGCCAGGTGTTCGACAAAATGATTTTGGTATGTGGGAGTTTCTCCTTGAGCTGATTTTTGGTGGAGTGGCCTCTCATTGCATCTGGGGGTTGCCTGAATTTTGGTGGAATTTTAGGAGGAGAGGAGATATGAATTTCACCAAATTTGACAAATCTGGTCCAAACTTGCAGAGGGTGAATTTTGAAAATTTTGAAAAGAAGAAGAGTGGATCTTGATTGTTCTAGGTTGTGGGTACCAAGGACTATCCAGGGGAGTTGAAATGAGATCAAAGATCAAAGGCATTAAGGTACTTGCTTTGCAAACTACCTAGGCTCAAAATAATTGACATAAAAGATTTGGGAAGAGAAATAAATGAATTAAAATTCAGACATGAGTTGGACTGGTTGGGACAGAATATTTGGATTACTACAAAGTGGAAAGAGGGTTTTTGGGAGGTTTTACCATATGGGGTATGGTAAAATCATGAGTGGTTTCAATATAGGAGAAGACACAAAACTCCTAGGGTTTTCTTTTTAAAAGAAAATAAACCCAAAAAAAAATCTTGAGAAGGGGGAAAATCAGAAGAAAGGTTTTTAATAACCAACACCAGAGTTGAAGAAGATGCCAAAATAAAATCTTTTGTCAAAGGGAAAATTCTTGAGAGAAGGAGATTTTTGGAAGGGTTCTGATGACCTCCTTCAAAACTAACAAAGTTTTTGCTGAAAACTAAAACAAATTTTTTTGGAGTGCCACAACACCTACCCCCTTAGGAAAAATCTCGTCCCCAAGATTCCAGCTGATCCTCAAATAAATGTGGGTGCTCTGTCCGTAGAAAATCCTCTCTTTCGCAAGTGGCTTCACTTTCGGTGTGGTTGCTCCACTGAACTTTGAAGAACTTGATGGTTTTCAGTCGGGTTATCCTTTCAGACTCTTCCAAGATTTTTATTGGATGCTCTCGATATGTGAGGTCTGGCTGCACGTCAATGTTTTCATGGGGTACTTGTTTCTCTGGGTTGCTCACGCACTTCCTCAATTGCGAGACATGGAACACGTCGTGGACGTCGGATAAATCTTCGGGTAAGTCTAGCTGGTAGGCTACCGTGCCTTTCCGTGCCACTATGCAGAATGGTCCGATGAATCTTGGTGCTAGCTTCCCTTTAATCTTGAATCGATGCAGGCCTCTCATAGGGGATACTCGTAGGTACACAAATTCACCGGGTTCAAAGCTGATTCCCCGATGTTTTTGATCGTAATAACTCTTCTGTCGACTTTGGGCTGTCTTGAGTCGGTCCATCTGTCTGGGGATGGTATGCGGTACTGAATGCCAGCTGAGTTCCCAGAGCTTGTTGTAAGTGATCCCAAAATCGGGAGACGAATTGAGTGCCTCTGTCCGAGATTATTTTCTTTGGGACTCCATGTAAGGCATCGATACGGGAAAGGTAGAGCCTAGCAAGCTTCTCGAGTGGTGTGGGTTGTCTTCACGGGGATGAAGTGTGCTACTTTAGTCAATCTATCGGTGATGACCCAAATGGCGTTATTTCCGTCTTTGTGACCGAGGTAGCCCAACAATAAAATCCATCCCAATCTCGTCCCATTTCCACTCGGGTATTTTATTTGGCTGTAAAAGTCCGGCCGGTTTCTGATGCTCGGCTTTGATGCATTGACAAGAGTCACAACATGCGGTGAACGTGGCTATGTCCCTTTAGACCGTGCCACCAATATTTTTCTGAATATCCTTGTACATTTTTGTCCCTCCGTGATGTATCGAATATGTATGTGTGTGGCCTTCAGCTAAGATCTGCCGCTTAAGATCCTTGATATTTGCACGCAAAGTCTAACCCCGCACCACAATATTCCCCGCTATCGATAATGAATTACGGGGCCTTGCCCAAACTCACTTTCCGCTTAATGCCTTCAATGCCGGGTGTCCATGCTTTGAGCCTCTTTAATTGTCTCCATTAGAGTGGGCTGTATTTCTAAATTTGATATGTTGCCGGTGACTACCCGGCAGGTTGAGTTTAGCAAACTCCCGCCGGAATTCAGGCCTCAGTTTGGCAGGCCGTCGTCGTTGGGGCTAGGGTTCCGACTTAGGGCGCCCGCCACTACATTTGCTTTTCCCCGGTGGTAGTGGATTCCAACATCATAATCCTTCACCAGTTCTAGCCAGCGTCGTTGCCTCAAATTCAGTTCCGGTTGTGTGAAAATATACTTGAGGCTCTTATGGTCCGTATATATCTCACAACGATTTCCAAGTAAAAAGTGTCTCCATTCTTTGAGTGCATGTATAACCGCTAACTCCGTGTCATGAGTAGGATAATTTTCTTCATGTTTGCGAAGTTGTCTGGAGACATATGCGACTACCTTGCCTTCTTGCATCAACACGCATCCGAGTCCTTTCCGGGATGCGTCGCAATACACCTCAAAATTCTTGTGTATGTCCGGCACAATTAATACCGGTGCTGACGTTAATTTCCTCTTTAACTCTTGGAAACTTTTCTCGCAAGCTTCCGTCCATTCAAACTTCCTGTCTTTCTTGAGTAGTTGCGTCATTGGCTTTGCTATGGTGGAGAACCCTTCAATAAATCTTCGGTAGAATCCCGCCATTCCCAAGAAACTTCGTACATCCGTCACGCTGGCTGGTGGCTTCCAGCCAAGTACGACCTTGACCTTTTCCGGGTCCACGGCGATACCTTCTTGGGTCAGTACGTGGCCCAGAAAACCTACTTGCCTTAGCCAAAATTCACACTTGCTGAATTTAGTGTATAATTGATGTTTCCTGAGCTCCCCTAGTACAATTCGGAGATGTTCAACGTGTTCTTCTGGTGTCTTGGAGTATACCAGAATATCATCGATAAATACCACCAAACTTGTCCATAAACTTCATGAATACTTTGTTCATGAGGTGAACAAAATATGCGGGAGCGTTTGTTAGTCCGAATGGCATTACGGTGAACTCATACAATCCGTATCTGGAGGTGAAAGCTGTCTTGGGAATATCTTCGGTTCGCACTTTCAATTGATGGTATCCCGATCTCAAGTCAATCTTTGAGAATACCTTGGCTCGAGTGAGTTGATCGAATAAATCATTTATTCGTGGCATCGATATTTGTTCTTGATTGTGACCATGTTTAGCGCCGATAGTCTATGCACAATCTCGGTGTTCCATCCTTCTTTTTGGCAAATAAAATTGGTGAACCCTGTGGCAAGGAGCTGGCTCAGTATATAACCCTTGTCCAAAGAATTCTTTTATTTGCTTCTTTGATTCTACCAATTCGGATGGTGCCATTCTGTATGGTTTCTTGTATATGGGGGCGGTTCCGGTGCTAGCTCAATGCTGAATTCTATCTCTCGGTGCGTGGCATGCCCGGTAGCTCTTCGAAATACATCCGGAAATTCACACACCATCGAACCTTGCTCAATTCAGAAATATCCACCTTGTTCAATCTCGGTTGCCGGGATATTTTTCTTTCCTTGGCTGAAACCTTTATGGTCTTCCCGTGGTGGTGGGTGAGAATTACGGTCCGGTTGAAACAATCAATAAAACCTTTGTTGGTGGTTAACCAATCCATCCCTAGGATGACATCCAGTCCTTTATTTTCCAACACGATAAGATTTGCGTGAAACTTCAACCCTTCAAACTCGATAACCACACCCTGGCAGTAACTTAGGTAACTTGCTTAATTCCAGGGGACTTGATGATCATAGATTTTTCCAAGGGAAGCATCGAAAAGTATTTTGCAAGGCAAAACTTTTCAAACGAATGAGTGTGAAGCTCCGTAATCAAACGAAACCATGGCGGGTATTGTGTTGATGTGAAACGCATCGAGTACGATATCTGGGGCATTTTGCGCTTCCTCTTTGGTCACGTGGTTCAGATGACCCTTCCTGTGGTTGTTATTTGGTTTGACATTGTTGCGCTTTGGCGCCGAATTATTGCCTCCGTTGTTCGGCTTTGGGGTCGAGTTCCTTGGCTTGGGGCACTGCTTGTCATAGTGCCCTTCTTCTCCACAAGCTCGGATTGCCCCCTGTCGGCCGCTACGGTGGTTCTGCCGCCGTGGAACACGCTGGCGTAGGCGGGCCAGGGCGCCACCGACGCCAGGAACGAGCCAAGCGCGCGTGTGGTGCTCCGTACAGGGAGGAGGGGCTGTGAGCAACATGCCAAGTGCACAGTTGACGCGTGACTGAACTCTGACGAAGGGAAACAACACTGAACTCTGAAACTCTGAACATTTCTGAAAATGCAAATAAACAGTGCCGGCCAGGTGTTCGACAGATTGATTTTGGTATGTGGGAGTTTCTCCCTGAGCTAATTTTTGGTGGACTGGCCTCTCATTGCATCTGGGGGTTGCCTGAATTTTGGTGGAATTTTTGGAGGAGAGGAGATATGAATTTCACCAAATTTGACAAATCTGGTCCAAATTTGCAGAGGGTGAATTTTGAAAATTTTGAAAAGAAGAAGAGTGGATCATGATGGTTCTAGGTTGTGGGTACCAAGGACTATCCAGGGGAGTTGAAATGAGATCAAAGATCAAAGGCATTAAGGTACTTGCTTTGCAAACTACCTAGGCTCAAAATAATTAACAGAAAATATTTGGGAAGAGAAATAAATGAATTAAAATTCAGACATGAGTTGGACTGGTTGGGACAGAATATTTGGATTACTACAAAGTGGAAAGAGGGTTTTGGGAGGTTTTACCATATGGGGTATGGTAAAATCATGAGTGGTTTCAATATAGGAGAAGACACAAAACTCCTAGGGTTTTCTTTTAAAAGAAAATAAACCCAAAAAAATCTTGAGAAGGGGGAAAAATCAGAAGAAAGGTTTTTAATAACCAACACCAGAGTTGAAGAAGATGCCAAAATAAAATCTTTTGTCAAAGGGAAAATTCTTGAGAGAAGGAGATTTTTGGAAGGGTTCAAATGACCTCCTTCAAAACCAACAAAGTTTTTGCTGAAAACCAAAACAAAATTTTTTGGAGTGTCACATAAGGTAAACCTAACCATAGCATGAAACATATGGATCCAAATCAGCCCCTTACGAAGCAACGCATAAACTAGGGTTTAAGCTTCTGTCACTCTAGCAACCCATCATCTACTTATTACTTCCCAATGCCTTCCTCTAGGCCCAAACAATGGTGAAGTATCATGTAGTCGACGTTCACATAACACCACTAGAGGACAGACAACATACATCTCATCAAAATATCGAACGAATACCAAATTCACATGACTACTTACAGCAAGACTTCGCCCATGTCCTTAGGAACAAACGTAACTACTCACAAGTCATATTCATGTTCATAATTAGAGGGGTATTAATATGCATAAAGGATTTGAACATATGATCTTCCACCAAATAAACCAACTAGCATCAACTACAAGGAATAATCAACACTACTAGCAAGCCACAGGTACCAATCTGAGGCTTTGGGACAAAGATTGGATACAAGAGATGAACTAGGGTTTGAGATGAGGTGGTGCTGGTGAAGATGTTTATGGAGATTGACCCCCTCCCAATGAGAGGATCGTTGGTGATGACGATGGCGATGATTTCCCCCTCCCGGAGGGATGTTTCCCCGGCAGAACAGCTCCGTCGGAGCCCTAGATTGGTTCCGCCTCGTGGCGGCGGTGTTTCATCCCGAAAGCTTGCTTATGATTTTTTCCAGCGTAAAAGACCTCATATAGTATAAGATGGACACCGGAGGCCTGCCAGGGGGCCCACGAGGCAGGGGGGCGCGCCCAGGGGGTAGGGCGCGCCCCCACCCTTGTGGACAGGGTGTGGGCCCCCTCTGGTGGATTCTTTCGCCAGTATTTTTTATTAATTCCAAAATGTGCCTCCTTGAAGTTTCATGACTTTTGGAGCTATGCAGAATAGGTCTCTAATATTTTCTCCTTTTCCAGCCTAGAATTCCAGCTGCCGGCATTCTCCTTCTTCATGTAAACCTTGTAAATTAAGAGAGAAAAGGCATAAGTATTGTGACATAACGTGTAATAACAACCCATAATGCAATAAATATCGATATAAATGCATGATGCAAAATGGACGTATCAACTCCCCCAAGCTTAGACCTCGCTTGTCCTCAAGTGGAAGCCGATAACGATAAATATGTCCACATGTTTAGAGGTAGAGGTGTTGATAAAATAAAATACGGACATGCGGGCATCATGATCATTCTTATAACAACAACATATATATTGTCATATGGTTTCTTATACTCAAGTAATAATCTATTCACAATGTCAAGTATGAATCAGAAACTTCATTGAGAACTAAGAAACTATGATCTCGGTCATTGAAGCAATTGCAATTTATCATAACATCGGAAAGAGTCAAATAAGAGCTTTTCAGCAAGTCCACATACTCAACTATCATTTAGTCTTTCACAATTGCTAACACTCACGCAATACTTATGGGTATGGAGTTTTAATCGGACCTGAGAGAAAAATAGGGGCTTATAGTGTTGCCTCCCAACCTTTTACCTCAAGGGTAATGTCAACAATAATAATTCATGCTAACTTACATCCAATTGGACACACACACACACACACACACACACACACATATATATATATATATATATATATATATATATATATATATATATATATATATATCAGGGTCTTTCCAACACAAGGTGCTTGCCAAAGGATAAAATGTAAAAAGTAAAGGTGAAGATCACCATGACTCTTGTATAAGGTATAAGACAAGAATAAAAGATAGGCCCTTCGCAGAGGGAAGCAGAGGTTATCATGTGCTTTTATGGTTGGATGCACGAAATCTTAATGCAAAAGAACGTCACTTTATATTGCCACTTGTGATATGGACCTTTATTATGCAGTCCGTCGCTTTTATTTCTTCCACATCACAAGATCGTATAAAGCTTATTTTCTCCACACTAATAAATCATACATATTTAGAGTGCAATTTTTATTGCATGCAACATGACAACTTACTTGAAGGATCTTACTCGATCCATAGGCAGATATGGTGGACTCTCATGGCAAAACTGGGTTTAAGGATATTTGGAAGCACAAGTAGTATCTCCACTTGGTGCAAAGAATTTTGGCTAGCATGAGAGGGAAAGGCAAGCTCAACATGTCGGATGATCCATGACAATATACTTTATTTCAGATATAAGAAAACATAACCCATTATGTTGTCTTCCTTGTCCAACATCAACTCTTTAGCATGTCATATTTTAATGAGTGCTCACAATCATAAAAGATGTCCAAGATAGTATATTTATATGTGAAAACCTCTCTTTCTTTATTACTTCCTATTAATTGCAACAATGACCAAAACTATGCTTGTCAACTCTCAACAACTGTTATTCATCATACTCTTTATATATGAAGTCATTACTCTCCATAAGATAAATATGATCTCTTTACTTCTTTTTATTCTTTCTCTTTCTTTTATTTTTAATCCCTCAAGATCATAGCAAGATAATCAAGCCCTTGACTCAACACTAATCTTTATTATATAGCTCACGTACTCGATTACATAGAAGGATCATAAAGCAAAACTCAAAACTAAATCATACTAAAACTTTATTCTACTAGATCAAGATATTACCAAAAGGATCGAACTAAGAAAAACGGTAAAGATAGGAGAGTTATGGTGATACGATACCGGGGCACCTCCCCCAAGCTTGGCAGTTGCCAAGGGGAGTGCCCATACCCATGTGATTATATCTCTTTCCCCAGAGGTGGTGATGATGGAGTTGTTGATGATGTAGATTGTGCTTTCAGCTTCCTCATATTGTAATTGAGAAGATCAATTTCCTCCTTTAAAGCATCGACCTCCAATTCCAGCTTCAAGATCTTGTCACATAAATCTCCTTTGCTTTTCCCAAGGTTGAGGTAGAGGGACATCCTCCTCCTCCGAACTTGAATCATTGATCCTCATCAAATGAGCATCCTCCTCCTCATCTGTAGTTCGACCACAAGGAGATAGATCCCCATAGGTCTTGGGGTCAGCAATGAAGTGTGAGACATAGCTCTCTCCGTCGGAATCTTGAGATGACATCTTGCTCCAAATCTGCTACAGAAACAACTCGAAACAAAAACAGAGGATATTTGCACGATACGAGGGTCAAAACCTTCGGGAGATTATATAATGAATTTTTACCGACCAAAATAAGTATCGTGCAAAAAAATGGAGTCCGGAGAGCACACGAGGTGCCCACGAGGCAGGGGGTGCGCCCAGGGGGTAGGGCGCGCCCTCCACCCTCATGGACGCCTTGTGTCCTTCCCGGACTACAGATGAGTCGGTTTACCATTAGAACTATTTTGGAGTCGGTTTACTTACCATACCACATACCTATTCCTTTTCGGAGTCTCAAACGTTCTAGAAAGTGTCCCTTATGTATTCCTCCGGGGTTACGGTTTCTATAACATTGGTTTCAACATTTATGGGATTACCTGAGATATAATGTTTGATTCTTTGACCGTTCACCACCTTCGGATTTGTGCCTTCAAAGTTGTTGATTTTTATGGCACCGGAACGATAGACCTCCTCGATAACGTAAGGACCTTCCCATCTAGATAGAAGTTTTTCCGCAAAAAATCTTAAACAGGAGTTGAATAGCAACACATGATCACCTACATTAAACTCACACTTTTGTATCCTTTTGTCATGCCATATTTTAACCTTTTCTTTAAATAGTTTAGAATTCTCATAGGCCTGGGTTCTCCATTCATCAAGTGAACTAATGTCAAATAGCCTCTTCTCGCCGGCAAGTTTGAAATCATAGTCGAGCTCTTTAATGGCCCAATATGCCTTGTGTTCTAGTTCGTGAGGTAAGTGACAAGCTTTTCCATAAACCATTTTATACGGAGACATACCCATAGGATTTTTATATGCAGTTCTATAGGCCCATAATGCATCATCAAGTTTCTTGGACCAATTCTTTCTAGATCTATTAAAAGTCTTTTTCAAAATTAATTTGAGCTCTCTATTACCTAGTTCTACTTGACCACTAGACCGTGGGTGATATGGAGATGCAATTCTATGATTAACATCATACTTAGCAAGCATTTTAAGGAAAGCACCATGAATAAAATGTGAACCACCATCAGTCATTAAGTATCTAGGGACTCCAAACCTCGGGAAAATAACTTCTTTAAGCATCTTAATAGAGGTGTTGTGATCAACACTACTAGTTGGAATAGCTTCTACCCACTTAGTAACGTAATCAACATCAACTAAAATATGTGTATACCCGTTAGAGGAAGGAAAATGTCCCATATAATCAAAGCCCCAAGCATCAAATGGTTCAATAGCAAGTGAATAGTTCATAGGCATTTCTTGACGTCTACTAATATTACCAATTCTTTGACATTCATCACAAGACAAGACAAACTTACGAGCATCCTTGAAGAGAGTAGGCCAATAAAAACCGGATTGCAATACCTTATGCGCAGTTCTATCTCCAGCATGGTGTCCTCCATAGGCCTCGGAGTGACACTTGCGTAGGATCTGTTCCTATTCATGCTCAGGTACACAACGTCCATAACACCATCTACTCCCTCTTTATAAAGTTGTGGGTCATCCCATAAGTAATGTCTTAAATCATAGAATTTTTCTTTTCTTTTGCTGGTATGTGAAACTAGGTGGTATAAATTTTGCAACAATGTAATTAGCATAATCAGCATACCATGGAGCAGTGTGTGAAGCATTTATGACAACTAATTGTTCATCAGGAAAGCTATCATCAATAGGTAGTGGGTCATCAAGAACATTCTCTAACCTAGACAAGTTGTCTGCAACGGGGTTCTCGGCTCCCTTTCTATCAGTAATATGCAAATCAAATTCTTGTAGCAAGAGAACCCATCTAATAAGTCTAGGTTTAGCATATTTCTTTTCCATAAGGTATTTAATAGCAGCATGATCAGTGTGAACAGTTACTTTAGAACCAACAATATAAGGTATGAACTTATCACAAGCAAATACAACTGCAAAAAATTCTTTTTCAGTAGTAGCATAATTTCGTTGGGCACTGTCTAGAGTTTTACTAGCATATTGGATAACATTTAATTTCTTATCAACTCTTTGTCCTAGAACATCACCTACAACATAATCACTAGCATCACACATAATTTCAAAGGGTAAATTCCAATCAGGTGGCTGAACAATAGGTGCAGAAATCAAAGCTTTCTTAAGTATTTCAAATGCTTCTTCACAATCATCATCAAAGACAAAAGGAATATCTTTTTCTAAGAGATTAGTCAGAGGCCTGGAGATTTTAGAGAAGTCCTTAATGAACCTCCTATAAAAACCGACATGACCAAGGTAACTTCTTATACCTTTAATGTCCTTGGGACACATCATCTTTTCAATAGCATCAACTTTAGCTTTATCAACTTCAATACCTCTTTCAGAAATTTTATGCCCCAAGACAATACCTTCATTAACCATAAAGTGGCACTTCTCCCAATTGAAGACAAGGTTAGTTTCTTCACATCTCTGCAAAAATCGATCATGGTTGCTCAAGCAATCATCAAAAGAAGTTCCGTATACGGAGAAATCATCCATGAAAACCTCAACAATATTTTCACAAAAATCAGAGAATATAGGCATCATGCATCTTTGAAAGCTAGAAGGTACATTACATAAACCAAAAGGCATATGTCTATAAGCAAAGGTACCGAAAGGGCAAGTAAAAGTGGTCTTTTCTTGATCCTCTTTTGACACAGGTATTTGAGAGAAACCGGAATAACCATCTAGAAAGTAAAAATGCGTATGTTTGGATAATCTTTCTAGCATTTGATCGGTAAATTGTAAAGGGTAATGATCCTTTTTAGTAGCTTTATTTAATTTGCGGAAATCAATTACCATTCTATAACATGTAACAATTCTTTGAGGGATCGATTCATCTTTATCATTAGGAACAACAGTAATACCTCCCTTTTTAGGGACACAATGGACAGGGCTTACCCACTGACTATCAGCAACATGATAAATTATACCTGCCTCCAGAAGCTTTAGTATTTCTTTTCTTACCACTTCTTTGATCTTTGGATTTAACCGTCATTGGTGATCAACAACTGGTTTAGCGTCTTTCTCCAGTTTTATTTTGTGCTGGCATAGAGTGGGACTAATGCCCTTAAGATCATCAAGAGTATATCCAATAGCAGCACGATGCTTCTTCAGAGTTTTCAATAATTTCTTTTCTTCAAGCTCTGAAAGGTTAGCACTAATAATAATAGGATATATCTTCTTCTCATCAAGATAAGCATATTTAAGAGTATCAGGTAATGGTTTAAGCTCAAACACGGGATCACCCTTGGGTGGAGGAGGATCCCCTAGGATTTCAACAGGCAAGTCGTGTTTCAAAATAGGTCCCTGTTTAAAGAATACTTCATCTATTTCCCTTCTTTCATTCATAAACATATCTTTTTCATGGTCGAGCAAATATTGTTCTAAAGGATCATTAGGAGGCATGGCAATAGAAGCAAGATCAATAATTTCATCCTTACTAGGCAATTCCTCGTCACGAGGTTGTCTACGAAATTTAGCAAAATTAAACTCATGAGACATATTACCCAAACCAATAGTAACAACATCCTTTTCGCAGTCTATCCTGGCATTAACAATATTCAAGAAGGGTCTACCAAATATGATGGGACAAAAGCTATCTTGTGGGGAACCAAGAACAAGAAAATCAGCAGGATATTTAACTTTCCCACACAAGACTTCAACATCTCTAGCAATCCCAACTGATGAAATAGTATCTCTATTGGCAAGCTTAATTGTAACATCAATTTCTTCTATCTCAGCGGGTGCAATATCATGCATAATTTCTTTGTATAAGGAATGAGGTATTGCAGTTGCACTAGCACCCATTTCACACAAGCCATGATAACAATGATCTCCTATTTTAGCAGAAATAATAGGCGTGCCTACAACAGGTCTATGTTTATTTTTAGTATCAGGTCTAGCAATTCTAGTAGCTTCATTACAGAAGTAAATAACATGCCCATCAATATTTGTCAGCCAAGAGATCTTTAACCATAGCAATACTAGGTTCAACCTTAATTTGCTCAGGGGGTTTTGGTGTCTTAATATTACTTTTGTTGACCACATTTGAAGCTTTAGCATGATCCTTTATTCGAACAGGGAAAGGTGATTTCTGAATATAAGCAGTTTCCAGTAGGAACGACATGATCATTATAAGTGATAGTCTTTTCTTCAACTTTAATAGGTGCAACTACTTTTACTTCAATGGGAGGATTATATTTAAACCACTTCTCCTTAGGGAGATCAACATGAGTAGCAAAAGATTCACGTAAAAGAAGCTACTATCTCAGAGTCAAGTCCATATTTAGTGCTAAATTCACGGAAAACATCGGTATCCACAAAAGATTTAACACAATCAAACTTAGGTGTTATACCTGACTCCTTACCTTCGCCGAGATACCAATCTTCAGAGTTGCGTTTAATTATTTCCAATAAATCCCATTTGAATTCAATAGTCTTCATCATAAAAGAGCCAGTACAAGAAGTATCGAGCATGGAGTGATTATTGAGAGAAAGCCGAGCATAAAAATTTTGAATAATAATTTCACTTGAGAGCTCATGATCGGGGCATGAATATAACATTGACTTAAGCCTCCCCCAAGATTGAGTGATGCTTTCTCCTTCACGAGGCCAAAAATTATATATATATAATTACGACCACGATGAACAAGATGCATAGGATAAAACTTCTGATGAAATTCCAATTTCAATCGGTTGTAGTTCCATGATCCCATATCATCACATAGCCTAAACCATGTCAATGCCTTTCCCTTCAAAGATAAAGGGAAGACATTCTTCTTGATAACATCCTCGGGCATACCTGCAAGCTTAAATAATCCACAAACTTCATCCACATAGATTAGGTGCAAATCGGGATGTAATGATCCATCTCTTGTAAAAGGATTAGCTAGCAGTTTGTCTATCATACCCGAAGGAATTTCAAAGTAAACATTTTCAGTAGGTTCAGTAGGTTGAGGAGCAACTCTTTTCTCTACTGGTCGGGGTGAAGATACCCCGAACAAGCCCCTCAAAGGATTATGTTCCATAGTAACAAGTGACAGTAAATTTCAGCACACTATATAATTTTTTCCTTACCAAATTCCACCTACCAAAGGCGCTTCACTCCCTGGCAACGGCACCAGAAAAGAGTCTTGATGACCCACAAGTATAGGGATCTATCGTAGCCTTTTCGATAAGTAAGAGTGTCAAACCGAACAAGGAGCAGAAGGAAATGATAAGCGGTTTTCAGCAAGGTATTCTCTACAAGCACTGAAATTATAGGTAACAGATGGTTTTGTGATAAGGTAATTTGTAATGGGTAGCAAGTAACAAAAGTAAATAAGGTGCAGCAAGATGGCCCAATCCTTTTTGTAGCAAAGGACAAGCCTGGACAAACTCTTAAATGAAGGAGAACGCTCCCGAGGACACATGGGAATTATCGTCAAGCTAGTTTTCATCACGCTCATATGATTCACGTTCGTTACTTTGATAATTTGGGATGTGGGTGGACCGGTGCTTGGGTGCTGCCCTTTCTTGGACAAGCATCCCACTTATGATTAACCCCTATTGCAAGCACCCACAACTAAAAAATAAGTATTAAGGTAAACCTAACCATAGCATGAAATATATGGATCCAAATCAGCCCCTTACGAAGCAACACATAAACTAGGGTTTAAGCTTCTGTCACTCTAGCAACCCATCATCTACTTATTACTTCCCAATGCCTTCTTCTAGGCCCAAACAATGGTGAAGTGTCATGTAGTCGACGTTCACATAACACCACTAGAGGACGGACAACATACATCTCATCAAAATATCGAACGAATACCAAATTCACATGACTACTGATAGCAAGACTTCTCCCATGTCCTCAGGAACAAACGTAACTACTCACAAATCATATTCGTGTTAATAATCAGAGTGGTATTAATATGCATAAAGGATCTGAACATATGATCTTTCACCAAATAAACCAACTAGCATCAACTACAAGGAGTAATCAACACTACTAGCAACCCACATGTACCAATATGAGGCTTTGGGACAAAGATTGGATACAAGAGATGAACTAGGGTTTGAGATGAGATGGTGCTGGTGAAGATGTTGATGGAGATTGACCCCCTCTCGATGAGAGGATCGTTGGTGATGACGATGGCGATGATTTCCCCCTCCCAAAGGGATGTTTCCCCAGCAGAACAGCTCCACCGGAGCCCTAGATTGGTTCCGCCAAGGTTCCGCCTCGTGGCGGCGGTGTTTCATCCCGAAATCTTGCTTATGATTTTTCCCAGGGTAAAAGACGTCATATAAAAGAAGATGGACACTGGAGGCCTACCAGAGGGCCCACGAGGCAGGGGGCGCGCCCAGGAGGGTAGGGCGCGCCCCCCACCCTCATGGCCAGGGTGTGCGCCCCCTCTGGTGGATTCTTTCGCTAGTATTTTTTATTAATTCCAAAACGTACCTCCGTGAAGTTTCAGGACTTTTGGAGCTGTGCAGAATAGGTCTCTAATATTTGCTCCTTTTCCAGCCCAGAATTCCAGCTGCCGGCATTCTCCTTCTTTATGTAAACCTTGTAAATTAAGAGAGAAAAGGCATAAGTATTGTGACATAACGTGTAATAACAGCCCATAATGCAATAAATATCGATATAAAAGCATGATGCAAAATGGACGTATCAAGGTGGCGACAGACGAGACGAGCTTCCTTGCCGTCCCTGATAAAGCAAGAGGACACATCGACGGCACATTAAATGCGTTTTGTCCCATGATGTCAGGATAAACTTGTACCTGTAGATGCTTTCCACCTCCCGTGTGCCGCTGTGGCAGCCCCTTTGGCATATAAAAGGATGCCCGAGGCATACTGAGGAAGGATTCAGACTTCTTGGGCTAGGCACGCACCGCAACTAGTTCAAGATCTCAAGAACACCAAATATACACCAAAGCAGGACTAGGGTATTACGCATCACTCGCGGCCCGAACCTGGATAAAACTCCCCCGCGTTGATCTTCTAAACCCGCTCTTTTTACAGCCCCGCGCCCCGGCAACCATAGTAGGGATTCCCCGTGATCCCATAGTTGTCGTTTTTGAACCCCGACATCCGTGGCGCGCCAGGTAGGGGTACGCAAGCTGTGAAAATCCGGTTTTGAAGCCAACTCACCAACTTCATCGCCGCCATGGCCCCCAAGAAGAAGGGGATCACAGTGATTGGGTCGTCCGGAGCCGGCTCGTCCGCACCAGCGCGGGCGGGCGACGGGGTGGCCGCGGGTGGTGCCGGAGGCGCAACCCGTGAGCACCCACGAAACTCTGGCAATCGAAGCCAGGCGAGTAGCATCGTTCTGGCCCAAGACGACGAGCCACACGCTGCTGGGTCCGAGGGCAGGGCCATGCTGCCCACGGGCGGCACGACGACCTCTATGACGCCCCAGCCGGCGCCCGTGCCGCGGCCCTCCTAGGCCGCACACGATGAACAACACCGCGACGTCGGTGCCCCTGGGCACCGCCGCGGGAAGAGCCCTTTGCGTCATTCTCAGGATGCGTCGGGCCGGCCTACACGCCCGGACGCTGGCGGAAGCAGCGCGCGACAGCGTGACTGTGATAGAGCTCCTTCTAACGTGGTTAGGATTCGAAGAGCGTCATGGTCCACGAAGTTTTCGCCACCTCACACACCAGCAGAAGTGTTGGCACGCATGCAACTCCTCCTCGACTTTCCTCCTGCGGCGGAGAGGGTCGACGAGTGGAGAGCCATCATTCGGACCCTCATCAGATTCGCTAATAAGGATGAACCGCTACCAGCGGGACCCTCGTGCCGGCGCTCTGTGGAGCCAGCGCACGATGATGGTGGGAGGACCGGAGCCGCTGCAACCACAATGCACTCTCCTCCCCCACGCCAGCAACAGCAGCCGCCGGCTCGTCGGGTCGATGCCTGTGACAACGTTTCCACATCATCGTCCGACCCACGAGCCCCCCAGGACCAACGCCAAGTTCTTCGGGAGTGAGCCCAGGAGGATGCTCGGACCACCATCGAGCGGCGCCGGGAATCGTGCTATCAGTCATATAGGCGTGCGGGGCCCACTAGGGACCACCCACCACAGGGGGGTTCCGACGATCTGCCCTACGAGGTGGGTTGTCCGGCCTTTACCCGTGAGCTGCGGCAGTTCCAGTGGCCCTCCCACCGGACGTTCAAGCCTGATGTTGGGGAGAAGTACAATGGCAAGAATCACCCATCAGAGTTTCTCAACATCTACACGAGCCGGAGCTCGCGACGATAAGGTGCTTGTAGATTACTTTCCATTAGGACTTAAGCCCAATGTCATGTCATGGTTGATGCACTTGCTAGTGGATTCCATCTCTCCTTGGTCGGATCTGTGCCACGAGTTTGTTGGCGCCTTTACCGGAGGCCACCAGGCTCCTGGCCAGGCAAGTGATTTGCATGTCATCCCCCAGAAGGATGGCGAGAACCTGCGCAAGTACATCCAAAGGTTCAGGCGTGCGATACAACATCCCGTGATGTTCACCCCGCCAGATCATCGATGCATTCCATCAGAATGTGCGCAACCGCAAGATGCATGAAGAGCTGGCAATGAACAAAGTCAAGGATGTAGCCAAGATTTATGTTCTGGCTGACAAATGCGCTCGGGCTGAAGAAGCAAGGAAGTACCCCGGCGAGGACGTCGGCGCAGAAACCAACTCCACGGATGAAGACACCGTCGCCCTGACAAAGAAGGGCCGATGCTGCAACAGGAAGCATAAGGGCAAGGCCGTGCTTGCTGTTGAGGGATTCGGTGACCCCGGCGCCGCCAAGAAGGCCAAGGCAGACGACCCTGGCAAGGAGGTTGTCGGGTGCGCCGCTTGCTGGGCCTTGGCAGCTGCCGACAAGCCAGGAGGCTCCAACAAGCGGTACTGCAAGATCCTTCGCACCAAGGGCCATGTGCGTCGACGGTGGCGCCTCACTGCACACCTCCCACCGCCAACTGAAGCAGTGGGCGCGTGAGATCACTGCAGCGGAGCCATCATTCGATACCCAGAAGCCACTGAAGTGGTCCAGCACCCCTATCATTTTTGAAACCGAGGACCACCATGATCGCACAACTGCGGTCGGGTGTTTGCCATTGTTGCTTTCCCCAAAAATACGCAACCTCAAGGTAACAAAAGTGCTAGTTGATGGTGGGGCTGGACTGAACCTGATCTCGCCTGCCGTGATCAAAAGGCTGCAAATCCCCGATGGAGACCTCGAGGAGACGGGCATGTTTCAAGGGGTCAACTCGGGGAGGTGTCAGCCAAAGGGTAAAATCACGCTGCACGTTACATTCGGAGGCGAGCTGAACTATAGGACGGAGAAGATCGTTTTTTGATGTTGCCGAGATCCCCTTGCCCTACAATGGGATCCTTGGTCGCCCAGCACTGGCCAAGTTTATGGCGGCGTCACATTACGCCTACAACACGTTTAAGATGCCCGGGCCGCTGACCATCATCACCGTCCCCTTCGACAAGAAAGACGCGCTCATCTGCACCGACCAACTCTACCGGGAGGCAGTTGCAGCAATTGCCGCCAAGGAACTTGCTCCTGCCGCTGGAGCCCCAGGAGGGAAGAAGACCAGCAAGACCTCTTCCGGTAAGACCTCCAGCACCCACTCCGGCAAGCGCGCCTCTTCGGAGTGCAGCGCTCCCGTCGAGGACGTGCCAGAGAGCTCCACCGGCAAGAGCAGGAAATCCAAGGCAGCGCCACCACGGACCAAGAAGGTGCCCGTCAAGGAGGACGGCACGGGCGGAGCTTTCACTACAAGCTCCACCCTTGACAGCAAATAGGAAAGCACGCTCGTCGCATTCTTGCGGGCGAATGTCGACATGTTTGCATTGCGAGCATCCGACATCCTCGGCGTTCCCAGGGAGGTGATTGAGCACCGTCTTGCTATCTATCCTCATGCGCGGCCCGTCAAGCAGAAGGTCAGGAAGTAAGCGTTGGAACGGCAGGAGTTCATCATCGCAGAGACCAAGAAGTTGGAGGCAGTAGGCTTGGTTAGAGGAGTGCTCCACCCCACGTGGTTGTCCAGTCCAGTGGTGGTGTGTAAGGCAAATGGGAAGTGGAGGCTGTGTATTGATTACACAAACATCAACAAGGCATGTCCCAAGGATCTTTTCCCTTTGCCACACATTGACCAAATTGTGGACTCCACTGCCAGGTGTGACCTGCTGTCGTTCCTCGACGCCTATTCAGGATACCATCAGATCTTCATGATGAAGGAAGACGAAGAAAAGACCGCGTTCATCACCCCATGTGGTACGTACTGTTTTGTACGAATGCCTTTCGGGTTGAAAAGCGCTGGTTCGACGTTTGCCCGAGCGGTCCAAATTGGTTTTGAACCCCAGCTACATAGAAATATGGAAGCTTATATGGATGATATAGTGGTCAAAACCAAGGACAGGGCCACACTCGTGCAAGATCTGGAAGAAACATTTGAAAATCTGCGCAAGATCAACCTTAAGCTCAACCCAGAGAAGTGCGTGTTCGGTGTCCCATCCGGCAAGCTTCTTGGGTTCTTTGTGTCTCAACGCGGGATCGAAGCAAACCCCGACAAGATCAAGGCAATTGAGCAGATTCACGCGGCAAGATGGGTCAAAGACATCCGTAGGCTCGCCGGCTGCGTTGCTACCCTGAGTAGGTTCATCTCCAAATCTGCTGAGTGCGCCCTCCCCTTTTTCAAAGTTTTTAAAAAGGCGGGTCCAAGGAAATGGACTCCAGAGGCAGAGGCAGCACTGCAAGATTTGAAGAGGTACCTCTCCTCAACGCCAATACTAATCGTGCCTAAGCCATAGGAGCCGTTACTGCTATATCTAGCGGCGACGAATCAAGTGGTCAGTGTTGCGCTGGTGGCACACAGGGAGGTTGAGGAAGAAGCAGCAGCGCAGCGGAGCCGTCGGATGATGGGTCGGGGCTCTCCTCGGCAGGGCCTGACGCCGGCACGGCGGAATCCCCGGCCCCGGCAAGACAGAGTCTGCGCGGATGGGCGAAGTTGAACAGAAGAAGAAGATGGTGCAGCATCCGGTTTATTTTGTCAGTTCCCTCTTGCAGGGGGCTAGGTCAAGATATTATGGCTTGCAGAAGCTATTTTTTAGCCTCCTCATGGCCTCGAGAAAGCTACACCACTATTTCCAAGCACACGAGATCACCGTCGTCACCCGCCTCCCTTTGCAGTGAATCTTACACAACCCAGATGCGACCGGGAGGATTATGGAGTGGGCATTGGAGTTGTCGAGCTTTGGCCTCAAGTTTGAGAGTACTTCAACAATCAACAGCCGAGCCTTGTTGGAGTTCATAGCAGAATGGACCGCGACGCCCGATGAAAAGATTCAAGAGACCACCCTTCCCGGCAAGGAGGCGCACCGCGATTGGATCATGTACTTTGATGGAGCTTTCTCACTACAAGGTGCTGGCGCCAGTATACTACTTGTCGCGCCCACCGGAGAGCGCCTCAAGTACGTGGTGAAAGTGCGTTATATAGACTAGAGGGAGGGGGTGGATAGGCGATTTTTATGAATTCTTCACTACAGAATTTGCGGGTAAGGAAATTCCTTAGTGAAGAACTACTTGCAGTGGAATAAGTACTCAAAAGTAAACATAACAGAACACAAGCATGGTTATCATGATGAAATGAAGACAAGCACAGAGTACAGAAAGCGTAAACACAGGATAACACAGGATGAAGACAAACAGACTGAAGAAATTGAACTGAGGAAATTGAGAAAGTCTTCAGTCAAAGTCTTCAAACATAGATATGAACAAGTGCACAACACAGTTATGAAGAAAAGAAAGAGTTGAGGAAATAGAACCAGTAAGCTTGGTGAAGAGAATGATTTGGTAGACCAGTTCCAACTGCTGTCTCAGTTGTACGTCTGATTGGAGCGGCTAGGTATTTAAACCCGAGGACACACAGTCCTCACCGTATTCTCCTTGAGCTAAGGTCACACAGAACTCGCCCAATCTTCACTCGTGGTAAGTCTTCAGGTGACTTCCAAACCTTTACAGACTCGGTCACTCGGCGATCCACAATTCCTCTTGTATGCTCTAGACCATGACGCCTAACCGTCTGGAAGAAGCACAGTCTTCAAAGGTAACAAGTGTCGGATCCACACAGGATCAATCTCTTCAGTGATGCTCAATCACTTTGGGTTTGTAGGTGTTTGGGTTTGGGTTTCCTCACTTGATGATTTTCGCTCGAAGTCCTCGGAGGATGCGATGCTATCAAATGACAAGTGTCAGTTTCTCTCGGAGCAGCCAACCAGCTAGTGGTTGTAGGGGCGGCTATTTATAGCCTAGGGAGCAGCCCGACATGATAAGACACAAATGCCCTTCAATGATATGACCGTTAGGTGGGTAGATATTTTGGGACAGCTGGTGCGTAGCACATCAACGGTCGGAAATTTGAGTATCAAATCCCTCAGGGCTATCATGTTCCTCACTGTGTAGGCAATCCACACCGGTGAATTCCTAACTCCTCAGTCAGAACAAATTCCTCAGAGACCAGGAGAACTTCGCCTCTATCCCTGAAGAAATTGACTGAATTGTATGAGATTTCCAATGGCTTCACTCGAAGGGATTGGTAGGTGTAGGATTTTGAGTTGAGCATCACATGGAAATTTTTCCTTAGTATTTCCTCGACCCCCTTTGACAGTACAGTGTTTCCTATGACTCAAGAAAGAGAAAATGAAACTACGAAAGTAAAAGTCTTCACGCTTCATGTTCCTGGAATGAATACGAAGTCTTCAAGGTCACACCAATTTCTTCATTTTCAAAGTCTTCAGAAAGTCTTCAGAAATCCAAAGTCTTCACTTGAAGAACTTCATTTTTAGGGGTCGACTTTCTCTGTAAATATCAAACTCCTCATATACTTATAGACCTGTGTACACTCATAAACACATTAGTCCCTTAACCTATAAGTCTTCAATACACCAAAATCACTAAGGGGCACTAGATGCACTTACAATCTCCCCCTTTTGGTGATTGATGACAATATAGGTTAAGTTTTCAACAGGGATAAACATATGAAGTGTAAATATTGATATTGAGGAATTTGATTGCAAGATATAGAAGAACTCCCCTGAAGATGTACATAGTGAGGAATTTGCTTTTGAGGCAATGCACACTTGAAGAATAGTATCATGGAGATCTCCCCCTAAATCTTGTAATTCATACACGCATTTAACATATAATATGAAGAATTTGAAATGCATGATGAAATATGGTGACTGATGTAATTCAGCATGCGTGCATTAACATTAATGAGGAATAAGCATGCAGAAAATCATAGCAAAAGTATCGGGCCACCATAGAGTTTAAGTTTACAACTCGATCCAGCAAAGTCATCAAAAGAGCGAGAGTTGTAACTTCGCAAAAAAACGCCCATATAAGATAGACCCGCTTGAAGTTTAACTCAAATTTCTCCCCCTTTGTCATCGAATGACCAAAAGGATTGAAATATGAGGACTAACGCCCCTAAAGAATATCATGTTGATGGAGGAGCGCTAGTGTTGTTGGCGTCGTTTGTCGCTGTAGGGCCTGCCGCAGTGTCGTCCAAGTCTTCATGCTCGTCGGTTTCGCGCGATGAAGAATATGAGCTGGCCACCAAGGAAGGAACCTTGACCTTCTTGTATTTCTTCAGTGGAGGAGCAGCCTAGTCAAAATCTTCCTTGAGACCCATTTTCTTCAGATCTTCTTCACCATATACATGTGACAGAATAGCCTAGGTGTGACCGAAGACTTCATGGAGGTAGTAATGGTTTTTCTTCACTGCATTATGTGTAGCAGTCATGTTGTGAAGAATAGAACCAAACTGACGCTTAACCCATTTATGGTTTCGATCCACCTTCTGGTGAAGACTAAGAAGCAGCTCGCGGTCAGGTCATCACTCGTGAAGTGGCTTGAGGATTTGGCTTGGATGCATTAGCAGCAGAATCATGAGTGGCAGAGTCATCATTGGTGGAATAAGATGCAGCTTTGTGAAACTGACCATCCAATGGACGAATGCCTTCATCAATAACAGCAGGTGCCTTGCCCTTTTCATCAGCTGAGGAATAGGTCCGCTTGAGGACTTCGATTGGGGGCAAGTAGCTGAGGTGATTCTGAAAATCAGCCTTGTAGTTGAGTGAAGATCTTGTTCTGAGGAATCTCATAATCCAAGGAGCATAAGGCTTCAACTCAAACGGAGAGATAGAGCGACATTGGCCAGAGTCCTCATGAAGAAATCATGATAGTTGACAGGAATTCCATGCATGATATTGAACAGCAGATTGTTCATGATACCAACAACTTCTTCATCATTCGAGTCATGGCCTTTGATTGGACTCATAGTCTTCGTCAGTATGCGATAGACTATTCTGGGCACATAGAGCAATTCCCTCACGAGGAATTTGGTCCATGGGGCTTGACCAGGTTTGAGAGGCTTCATAAGAAATTGCTTATAATGGAAAATCAGTTCAGGCTCTTGGTACAGGCAACGAGCTCCTTCAGGTGGAGGACTGATGGGCAGGGCGTGAAGTAATTCAGAGGCCGGTGCCTTATAGTGAGTGTTTTCGGTCATCCAGTCCAAAACCCAGGAGTTCACATCGTCAGCATCTCCTGTGATGTGCATTGTTGCGTAGAATTGAAGAATGAGCTCTTCATTCCAATCAACTATGCCTGTGCAAAAGTTGAGGAGGCCTGCATCATGAAGCACACCGAGGACAGGTGAGAAGCATGGCAGTGATTCCATGTCTACATGAGGAATATGCTCGTGGTCGAGGACTTTGTCCTAGTTGAAGAGCAGTGAAGAATAGAAGTTGGCCTGGCTGGCGGTCCAGAAGCGCTTCCTTTTAAGATGAGTGGAATCATAGGGATTATAGTTAGTGAAGAGCACGTGCTTGCCGAAGTAGTCATCAGCCTTGAATTTCTGCTTCTTTGAGAATGGATCCTTTGGCTTGGGCTGAGGAGTGTCAGTCAATTGCATTATCACCTCAGGAATCGCAATCTCAGGTTCCACAGGCTGAGGAATTTCAGCTTCTTCTTCAGTGGCAGCCTGGGTCTTACATTCTTCATTTACAATTTCTTCAGCACTAGTGGCTGGAATCTCTTCATGGACAGACGGTGTGGCATGTAGTTCATCAGATCCCATTTGAACTATAGTTACTGGGGACTGAGGAATCTGTTGCAACGGTGTGAACAGTGGAGAGTTGGGTTGTTGACTTTCCCAAAAGTCATCATTCAGCATGGGTGTGGTACAGCCAATGTCCACATCTTCATCTTCCAATTCTTCAACGCCGGCCTCTTCAGCAGTGAACTGAGGCATAGGCGAGGAGAAAATTGGTGTTGAAGGGATTGCATCCGCTTCAATTTCTTCATCCAACTGCTCTGACGAAGCAGCAGAAGGAATGTCATCATCAGATTCACTGGGAATCACATATTCTTCATCAAAAGGAACAAGGTCCTTTGATGGCATGGTTGTGATAGGAACGTCATCAATTGGGTTGTCAAATGAACTAGTCAGTGGCTTCATCTTCTTCGGAGCTGAAGAATGTGATGAAGTTGATGCCTTCCTTTTCTTCACTGCTGCACGCTCTGCAGCCTTGATCTTCTTCACATCTGATGCAGATGGAAGGATCGGAGTTGGGGTAGGCGTAGGAGGAGCAGAGGAATTTGGTTGAATTTCTTCAGGCACAACTGATGCAGTTGCCCTGACTTCTTCATTTTCTTCAGGCGCACCACTAGTGGATGCCCTGGCAATTTCTTCAGTGGCTGGAATGCAGTCATCAGCCCTGGTGCTTTGAGTTTCTTCAGCAGCCTGATTGTCATAAGAGGTGCTGGCATTTTCTTCAGTCGGCTAAGAAGATGCTTCAGCCTGAGGATTTTCTTGTTGCATTGGGGCTGCAACATTGGAAGTGAACTTTTTAGTCAACTTCACAAACCTGACTTTGGCTCCAAGCCAGTCAGCACGGTATGCGTCAAATTCATCATTAAGTTTCTTGATCTCTGATTGAATTGTGACAAGTTCTTTAGTTGTCATAGAGATAACGTTTTTCTTCAGGAATCTTTCTTGTACTGCGCTTTCTTGATCTGCCTGGCCTTTTCAAATTTCCATTTCTCTTCTTGAATGAAGGCAGTCAGCATATGACTTTGGCCAGGTGTCATCTTGAAATTAGGCATAGGAGTGTTGGCGTCCTTGTGCCAGAGATCAATGTAGTCAAGGATCAATTTCGGATCCAAAAGCAGAGGCACATTTGTGCCTTTGGCTCTTGTGGCCCTGACCTGCCTATCTCTGAAGATTTCTGCAAGTTCTTCATCATCAGCTTCGTCTTCATCAGACGGCACTTGGAACACGACATGCTTCTTGTGAGGACTTGGGCGAGAACCTCGACTAGCAATGGCCTTTTTCTTCAACAGAGAGGGGCCAGTTGAGGAAATTGGTGCAGCTAAGGAACTAGCAGAAGCTCCTGAGGCAATAGAGATGCATGTTGTCCTTTGGCACGTGGCAAGGTGCACAGGTGCAGAGGATTTGTTCGGAGGAGCCGAGGACTTTGGCGGAGGAGCTGAGGACTTTGGAGCGGGAGCAGCATGAGGAGTTGGCGTGAGGGCTTTGAAGATTCTAGCCGTGAGGGCATTGCTGGGGAACTTGGCTGTGAGGGCATTGACGGTGAAGCACTTGGCTTATGAGCAGGCTTCTTTGTCATGGCCTTCTTCGGCTTGATAGTAGAGGCCTCAGCAGTGGCAGCAGCATCAGCAGTGTCTTCGTTGAATTTCCTCACTGCTTCTCTTGCTTGTCTGGCCAATTTGGCCTGGCGCTTGGCCCATTCATCAGGATAATCCTCACCACACTTGAGGCTGGTGGGATCTGCATCTTGGCCAGGTGCCAATGGAGGTCTTGGGCATGGAGGATTTAGAGCAAATTTCTTCATATACTTGGGAGTAACATACCTGTACTCCCTCCATCTCTTGCCCATCTCCTCTCTATTCTTTAAATGCACACCTTGCGCTGATTTTTGTCCTCTTTGCCAAACTTGGCCTCATCTGGAGTGCAACAATCTTTGTATATGTCATCAGGGATCTTGAACGCAGTATTGATTTCAGGCCTCTTTCCTCCTTTCTATGGCTTCTTTCCATCAGCCATTTTCTTCAACTTAGGAATTTGGACAATCGAACTCTCTGAAGATGTATGCAACTTTTCTGCAAGGAACGCTGCAAATGAATTAAGTTGATGAGAACCTAGTGATTCAGCAGCTGACATGAGTACCTGTGAACAGAGTATAGTTGCGAGGAATTTGGAGAGGTCATATGCGTTCTCAGAGGTTTTTAAAAAGGAACAAGTTTGAGGAATTTGACCAGATGAGTCTTGAAGAATTTTACTAAGCGTTCTTTGTCTTAGGTTCCAGAGTTGTATAGATCAGAAATCCACACAACTAAGGAATCTTGAAGAAAAATATAGCTTAGAGAAATGAATCAAGAACATATGATATGTGAGGTGTTTAGTGTGTGAGGAATTTCAAGAATAAACACCTTTGAAGATTTTGTAGAAATTAGTCGAATCAAAGAGGGTAGTAAAAGTAACTTTTAATTACCCTGGACGAAGAACACGACGAACTGAGAGGTGTAGATGTGAAGTTCGTCAGCTGAGATCTTCCACGCCCTAATTTGGCTGAGGAAGACAACTATGGCGGCGGCGGAGTGAAGAAATCCGCGGCCGGCGCGAGTACGACGACGACGAGGTCGAGGCAGTGAATCTCTTCCTCTCCGGCGATGATGAAGTAGCGGCAGTGCTAGGGTTTGAAAAGCTCGAGTGGGAGAGAGATCGAGCGGAGTAAAAGAGAAGTGAGGAAGGGGAGGGGTATTTATAGCCACGGTGAAAAACTGTTCGCCCGAAGAAATTGGACAAACGTGCCGCTGACCCTTCTCATTCGCTTGACATGTGTCACCCACGTACTGAGAAGTGGAGATCGTGTGAGATCGTGGGTGAATAGATAAGTATTTCATGGAATGCGGAACGGTTTGAGCGGCAAAGCCGAAAATTTAGATAAGATAAGTTAAAAGTTCCGTTCGCAAATTCTTCAGCTGACAAGGACACAGTGAAGATTTTGAACGAGTTTCAAATAGAACGCACATGAAGAATTTGTGAATAGATTGGGTTGAGTTTAGCATAGAGGGGGAAGGGTCCGATCACATTCACTTAGTAGAAAAAGAAACACCATTTTCATCAGTGCGTAGATGGCCATTTGTGGGCATTGGAATTTTGACCCCTTTGCAATCTTGCATGCCGAATTTCCTCGGTACATCCTTGAGGTACTTCTCCTGAGATATGAATATTCCATTTCGCTGTTGACGAATTTGAAGACCTAAGAAGAATTTCAATTCTCCCATCATAGACATTTCATATTCCTCTCTCATCATATAACCAAATTAATCAGTGTAACGTTGGTCAGTATAACCAAAGATAATATCATCAACATATATTTGGCACACAAACAGTTCACCGTCATAAGACTTAGTGAAAAGTGTAGGGTCGAGTGATCCGAGTTTGAAGCCTTTCTTCATTAGGAATTCCTTCAAAGTATCATACCACACCCGAGGGGCCTGCTTGAGGCCATACAGGGCCTTATTGAGTCTGAAGACTTTGCCAGGATGCTTTGGATCTTCAAAACCTGGGGGTTGAGCAACATATACTTCTTCCTCAAGCTTACCATTGAGGAATGCACTTTTCACATCCATTTGGTATAAAGTGATATCATGATGGTTAGCATAAGCAAGTAATATGCGAATAGCCTCAAGTCTAGCAAGAGGTGCAAAAGTTTCATCAAAATCAATTCCTTCAACCTGTGTGTAGCCTTGAGCTACAAGCCGTGCCTTATTCCTCACCGCAAGGCCATTTTCATCTTGCTTGTTGCGGTAGATCCACTTTGTGCCAATGATATTGTGCTTGCGAGGATCTGGACGTTTGACCAGTTCCCAGACGTTGTTGAGCTCGAACTGATGTAGTTCTTCTTGCATAGCTTGAATCCACTCAGGCTCCAGAAATGCTTCATCTACTTTAGTGGGCTCTGTGATAGAGACAAAACCAGAGTGCCCACAAAAGTTAGGTAAATGTGAAGCTCTTGAGTGTGTGAGAGGACCTGATGTCATTGATGGTCTTCTCAATTTGCACTTCGTTTGCAACGCAAGGATGAGTTGGTTGTCGTCGAGGAATTTGATCAGCATTTTCTTCAGGACCATTTTCCTCAGTACCATTTTCTTCAGGTGCATCAGCTCGACGTTCTTCACGTTCTGGAATGAATTCTTCAGCGGATACTTCGGTAGGAATGACATCCTCAGTAGCCTTGAACTTGATAGATTCCTCAGGTGCAGGTTCATCTATCACAGAAGGTAGGTGCTCTCTTTGCGAGCCATTAGTTTCATCGAACCGCACTTCTACAGTTTCAACAACCTTGTGAAGAACGTTGTTGAAGACTCTGTAGGTGTGCGAGTCCTTTTCGTAACTAAGCATGAAACCTTCATGTGCTTTCGGTGCAAATTTAGAGTTGTGATGAGGATATCGAATTCAACATTTAGCACCGAAGACTTTGAAATAACTCACATTGGGTTTCTTGTCAGTGAGGAGTTCATAGGCAGTCTTCTTGAAGAATTTGTGAAGATATACTCTATTGATGATGTGGCATGCAGTATCAATTGCCTCAATCCAGAAACGATGAGGCATCTTATATTCTCAAGCATAGTGCGAGCCATCTCAGCAAGAGTCCTGTTCTTGTGCTCCACGACGCCATTCTGCTGAGGAGTATAAGGAGCAGATAACTCATGAGTAATACCAAGTTCATCAAGATAGTCATCAAGACCAGAGTTCTTGAACTCAGTTCCATTGTCACTTCTGATGTGCTTGATCTTCACACCAAAGTTGGTTGAAGCCCTCGAACAAAATCGTTTGAAGACTTCCTACACATCATGTTTGTAAGTAACAATGTGTATGTAAGTGCATCTAGTGCCCCTCAGTGATTTTGGTGTATTGGAGACTTCTAGGTTAAGGGACTAATGTGTTTATAACTGTACACAGGTCTATGAGTCTATGAGGAGTTTGATATTTATAGAGAAATTCGACCCCTAAAAATGAAGTTGTTCAACTGAAGACTTTGGATTTCTGAAGACTTTGAAAGTGAATAAATTAGTGTGACCTTGAAGACTTGGTATTCAATTGAGGAACATGAAGCGTGAAGACTTTCGTTTTCGTAGTTTCATTTTCTCTTTCTTGAGTCATAGGAAACACCTTACTATTGAAGGGGGTCGAGGAAATACTAAGGAAAAATTTCCATGTGATGCTCAACTCAAAATCCTACACCTACCAATCCCTTCAAGTGAAGCCATTGGAAATCTCATACAGTTCAGTCATATTCTTGATGTAGACGAAATTCTTACGGTCGCCGAGGAATTTGTTCTGACTGAGGAGTTAGGAATTCGCCAGTGCGGATTGCCTACACAGTGAGGAACATGATAGCCCTGAGGAATTTGATACTCAAATTTCCGACTGTTGCTGTGCTATGCGCCAACTGTCCCAAAATATCTTATCCACCTAACGGTCATATCATTGAAGGGCATTTATGTCTTATCATGTCGGGCTGCTCCCTAGGCTATAAATAGCCGCCCCCTACAACCACTAGCTGGTTGGCTGCTCCGAGAGAAACTAACACTTGTCATTTGAGAGCATCCCATCCTCCGAGGACTTTGAGCGAAAATCATCGAGTGAGGAAAACCCAAACCCAAGCACCTACAAACCCAAAGTGATTGAGCATCACTGAAGAGATTGATCCTGCGTGGATCCGATGCTTGTTACCTTTGAAGATTGTGCTTCTTCCAGACGGTTAGGCGTCATGGTCTAGAGCATTGAAAGTGCAACTATCCCTAGGTGGTTTTGGTAATTCATAACAACATATAGCTCACTGAGCTAATGCTATTCCAAGACAAATATTTCAGGAAAGCTCAATGAATGGCATGGCATGGATGATGAAAGTGGATCCTCAAAATATTAAGGACAAAGGATTGGCTGAAGCTCAAAAGCTCAAGACTCTACATTTTATATTTTAGTGATCCAAGATCACATTGAGTCTATAGGAAAAGCCAATACTATCAAGGAGGGATGAGGTGTTGCTTAATGAGCCTCTTGCTTCATGTGCTTAGTGATATGCTCCAAAACCCTCAACTACTTTCTCACATCCACATATGACCTAAACCCAAAGTCAAAATCGGTCCTACCGATTCTTTCCATCCGGCGCCACCGAGTTCAAATGTCATCGCCACTGCCACAAACCCTAGCCAAATCGGTTTCACTGATAGGGATCTCGGTCTCATCGAGATGGGATTGTAATCTCTCTATTTCCCTTCGTAAAGTTTTGGTCAAACCGAAGTGAGCGATCGGTCCCACCGAGATTGCAATGTAAACTCTCTGTTCCCTTTCGTAACATTTCGGTCTCACAGAAAGAGCGAATCGGTCCCACCGAGTTTACCTGACCAACTCTCTGGTTAGCTAATTACCAAAATCGGTCTCACCGAGATTACGTTATGCCCTAACCCTAACCATATCGGTCCTACCGAGTTGCATGTCAGTCCCCAATCAAAACCCTAACGGTCACTAGGTTTCTTGAATCGGTCCGACCGAGTTTGTTGATTCGGTCCCACCGAGTTTGGTAAATTGTGTGTAGCAGTTAGATTTTTTGTGGAGGCTATATATACCCCTCCACCTCCTCTTCATTCGTGGAGAGAGCCATCGAACAAACCTAAACTTCCAACGTACCTGTTCTGAGAGAGAACCACCTACTCATGTGTTGAGGCCAAGATATTCCATTCCAATCACATGAATCTTGATCTCTAGCCTTCCCCAAGTTGCTTTCCACTGAAATCTTCTTTCCACCAGATCCAAATCCTATGAGAGAGAGTTGAGTGTTGGGGAGACTATCATTTGAAGCACAAGAGCAAGGAGTTCATCATCAACACACCATTTTTTATTTCTTGGAGAGTGGTGTCTCCTAGATTGGCTAGGTGTCACTTGGGAGCCTCAGACAAGATTGTGGAGTTGAACCAAGGAGTTTGTAAGGGCAAGGAGATCGCCTACTTCGTGAAGATCTACCGCTAGTGAGGCAAGTCCTTCGTGGGCGACGGCCATGGTGGGATAGACAAGGTTGCTTCTTCGTGGACCCTTCGTGGGTGGAGCCCTCCGTGGACTCAAGCAACTGCTACCCTTCGTGGGTTGAAGTCTCCATCAACGTGGATGTATGATAGCACCACCTATCGGAACCACGACAAAAACATCCATGTCTCCAATTGCGTTTGAATCCTCCAAACCCTTCCCTTTACATTCTTGCAAGTTGCATGGTTTAATTTCTGCTGCCTATATACTCTCTGCATGCTTGCTTGAATTGTGTGAAGATTGCTTGACTTGTGCAAAGATATCCAAAATCCGCCAAAGCCTAAAATTGGGAAAAGGTTAAGTTTTTAATTGGTCAAGTAGTCTAATCACCCCCCTCTAGACATACTTCAAGGTCCTACAAGTGGTATCAGAGCTTTGGTCTCCATTTGCTTTGATTTCCATAGCTTTTGGTGGTCATAGCCTTGGTTTCACAACCTAGGAGAGTATGGCATCTAGCGAGGGAAATTATCACCGTAGAGGTCCTTACCTTGATGGCACTAATTTTGCTAGTTGGAAGCATAAGATGAAAATGCATATTCTCGGACATAACCCCATTGTTTGGACTATTGCGTGTATTGGCTTGCAAGGTGAATTCTTTGATGGGAGAGAACCGAACCGTGAAGCTAACGTGGATGAATTGAAGATGCTGCAATACAACGCTCAAGCTTGTGATATCCTCTTCAATGGCTTGTGCCCCGAAGAATTCAACAAAATCAGCTGCCTTGAGAATGCAAAGGAAATTTGGGATACTTTATTTGATATGCATGAAGGTACCGACTCCGTCAAGGAATCCAAATTGGATGTGCTCCAAAGTCAGCTTGACAAGTTCAAAATGAAGGATGGTGAAGGTGTCATTTGAAATGTACTCTAGGCTTGCTCTTATCACAAATGAGATTGCCAGCTTAGGAAGTGAAGAGATGACCGACAGATACATCATCAAAAAGATCCTAAGAGCATTGGATGGAAAATATGATACCGTGTGCACATTGATCCAAATGATGCCAAATTACAAAGATTTCAAGCCAACGGAAGTCATTGGAAGAATTTTTGCTCATGAGATGTCACTCAAGGATAAGGAGGAACTTCACAACAAGTCAAGTGGTGCTTACAAAGCCTCATGTGAAGCCCCCACATCATCAAGTGAGAAAAAAACCTTCAATGAAGAATTGAGCTTAATGGTGAAGAACTTCAACAAAATCTACAAGAGTAGAAGCAAAGAAAGAAGCTCTAAGTCAAGGTCCTACAATGACAAAAGATCTTCTAGTCGAGAGCGCAATTGCTACAAATGTGGGAGACCAGGACACTATTCCAATGAGTGTACGACACCCTACAGAAGAAGAGAAGATTCTCCAAAGAGAAGAAGTAGAAGAGAAGAATCACCACCAAGAGAGAGAAGGAGTAGAGATGATCGTTATGAGCGAAGACCCTCACGGAGAAGCAAGGATTAGGAAAGGAAGGACAAGTCATCAAAGAGCTACACAAAGCGAAGACATCAAGCTCATGTTGGTGAATGGGTATCCGGCTCCGACTCCGACAATCACTCCGAGAGAAGTTATCACTCCGACTCCGAATACACTCAAGATGAAGGTGTTGCCGGTCTAGCACTTGTGTCAACCAACTCCTATGACATATTTGATTCACGAAATGAAGGAATTGGAAGATGCTTCATGGCCAAAGGTCCTAAGGTAACACACCCCGAGTATGTTGATTTTAATAGTGATGAAGATGACTTGTTAGTTGATAATGATTTACTTGTTGACAACTCTAGTGATGAATACTATGATGAAACGTCAATTAATCATGCTAATCAAGATGAAACGAATGACAATGATAAGGAGAAGATTGAGCTACTAACTAAAGAACTAAACACTCTTAAGTTAGCTCATGAAACTATCTTCAAGATCATCGAGAACTTTTAAGGGCTCATGAGAAGTTACGCTTTGAAAAGCTCAATCTTGAGCAAGAGCATGAGTTCCTAAAAGCAATCGATGATGATCTCCGTAAGAAAAGTTCTTCTTACATTGCCAAGCGTTTACTCTTATCTACTTACATGCCTCAAGTCAAGTCTAGTAACAAGAACAAGAAAGATTCTTCCTCTAGTAGTAACAAAAACAATGCTAAATCCAATATGGTTGCTTCTAGTAGCTCTCTTGATTCCACTAATGATTCTCTTATCCAAGTTACACTTAAGCAAGAAAACAGCTTATTGAAGGGAATTATAGAGAAAGGTGTATACAAGAGCCTTGCCGGGAGTAAGCAATTCGAGGAAATTATGCATAAAGCAAGGAAGGCACCGGAAGAATCAAGGTGTTGGTTTTGAACGAAAGTTCAATGCCAATGGAGTAGAGTTGGAAGAAGATCAATACCCTAAGATGAAGTTTGTTCCTCAACAAGAGAAGTATGATCCTACTTCCTTCAAGGGAACACAAGCACAAGATGGTCTTCCACCACAAGACCACAAGAACAAAGGCAAGGACAAGATTCAAGAGGAGATTGATGCATTTGAAGAAGCACCTAAGGCCTTGGTCAAGTGGGTTCCCAAGACTACGTCAAGTTCTACTTCATCAAGTACAACTACTACTCCAAGGATTCCCATCAAGATGATGTGGATCCCGAAGAAGAAGAACTAGAGAGTTCTTGAGGGTGACTCCGCCAACATTCTTCACTCATATCATTATGGCGAGGACAAGTGCAATCATCTTCCATATCTTGCACTAGTTCAAGGAGTCACAAACCCTCATGTTGGTAAGGCAAGGGACAAGGTAACCTAATGTTTTCATGGACATCATTTTGTGTGTGCATCACTCTATGTCTATGGATATACTTGTTTGTTCCTTGTGGGACTAACCCATGTAGGTATTGAAAGTGCAACTCACTCCAAAGGATTGCTCCAAAAGATCTACATCAACCTTGAGCATCCACATCTTCAACACCTACATGAAGTCATCATCGACAAAACCCAAGGTTAGTTCATACCTCTAAGGGTGGATCTCACATATAGGGGGAGATTAACTCTAAGAATTGAGTCAAAGCAACTCTAATGATGTGAACACATAAATGCTTTATGTAAAAGTGGTAACCCCACTTGAGCTTAAACGATGAGTATGACCTATGATCAAATGTTCTCATTTGACTCCTAAGTCAATATACTCATATATAGATGACCTAGTCATCGCCAATTGTTTGATAGATGCTAGAATTGGTTGTGCATGCTTTGTCACATGTTTCATTTGTCATTTTATTGTGTGAGAATGTTGGTTGCATACTTTACTCATTCGAGGACATCTACTTGTTGTTTTGATTGATTGTTTTCTTTTTTTTTGGCCAAGTGGATGGACAAGAATGCCTAAGAACCTTCTCTAGCTATCTATGCTTTTCTCGTCTCAAACTCTATTCATGCTACATCACAAAATTTGATCAAGTCAGATTCAAACCACTCTATGTGAGGAGCACTGAGTCCCCGATTCATCATAGACTTAAACTTCCAAAACTTCTTTGTGCTTTTCGGTCGACCGATTCCTCCATTTCGGTCATACCGAGATCACTAAGTCGATCTAGGTTTTCAATCTCGGTGCAACCGATTTGAACTTCGGTCACACCGAGTTGTCAGAATGTTAACAGTTACGCATCTCGGTGCCACCGAGTTGTTCCACTCGGTCACACTGACAGTGTCGGGCTATATATTCACACGGGCAAATTTTGGAAAACTTTCTCCGAAACTCTTCGCCCGCACATAGCTCGCTCTGCCTACTAGGTCTCCGGATCGTCGACTTCGTCGCCAGCCGCCTCCTGTCGCTGGTCTCCGCCACCGTCAACGGATTTCATCTCCGCCGTTGCCGCCGTGGCGAGTTCACCACCGAACTAGGGTATGAACTCGATCAAAGTGCTATCCTCGTCTGATTCTCAGCACATTGTGTTCATTAAGCTTCTTACCACGATTGAAACACCTCTATCCAGTCAAAACAATCCTTAGAATAGATGTGATTAATTTAGGGTTAGGTTTCCACCGAAACCATATCGGACCCACTGAGTTGAAAAACTCGGTCCCATCGATTTGGCTAATGCCATTGCACTAGTAACTCTCGGTCTGACCGAGAATTGCTAATCGGTGTGACCGATTTTAAAACTTTGTGAAACCCTAGCAGTCTCGGTGCCACCGAACTGAGACTCGATGGCCAAGTTCACTAGTTTAGGTTCCAAAACTGCTTGGTATCACTGAGTTTGAAATCGGTAGATCCGAAATGCTTTTGTGGAAAACTAAAACTAAGTTTTTGAATCATTCTTTGCAAAAATCTCTGCATTTTGTGATGCTCACCCACTCTACCTCATCTATAACTATTCACGTGGTCAGCGATGGTGTATGTGCAGCATGTCGGACCAAAATGTGACGAGCAATGGGAAGAGCAGATTCACATGAGTGAGGGCACTAGTCCCTCTAGCAGCTCAGATGAGGGAAGCAGAAGCACTCCCAGCAATTTACCCAAAGCTGCCACTAGGACAAGGAAGAAGAAGACCTCAGAGTCTGAGGATGAGGATTATGTGGCAGTTGAGGATGAGGCTAGTTCAAAGAAGAAAGTACTCAATAAGGAGTACAACTCAGCTGCAGTAAAGCCAGGAATGAAAATCAAAAGGCCTGCAGGAAGACAACCAATGTCAAAAGCCAGAGTCTCCACTCAAGCATCTTTGGAATCCCAACCCAAAGAGCCTGCTGCAGAAGGAAAGAAAAGGAAGGAAAGGGTCAAGAAGACCATGGCCAGAGTGATTGGAAAGCCTTCCATGATGGAAGAAGAGGAGGGAAGAAGAAGTTGCTGCACCAGCACCCAAGGCACAAAAGCTGATGGGTGATGCTATAAAGTCAGGGGCTGCAACTTCAAAGCCCAAAGAAGCACCCAAAGCTGCCTCCAAGCCCAAGAGTGCACCTAAAGGGAATACCAGGAGTATACCAACTGCTGAAAAGAACAAGGCCCAAGTGCCTGATGTTGCTGCTGAGGAAGATGATGAAGGACAATTCCTAAGGAAGCTCAAACCAAAGATTCCAGACCACAATGATGCTCATCCAGTGGCTGAGAACATGAAGATCAGGAGAGATTCAGGGTTGAGGCTATGGAGAGAGTCAGATCCATATGCCACCAGGAGAAGGACTGCTGTAGATTACAGGTTCCACACAAAGGAGCAACAAGACTTCTATGAGACCATCTTGTTGGACAAGAAACCCATAGTGTGTGATATGAGGTGGGTCATTTGGACCTACATACAGAAAATGAAGAACACTATCACAGAGTGTATGACAGCTTCAGTGCGTGTGGAGTTGCAGACTTTGTTGGGCAGAAGCTCACAAACTGGAATGATGAGCTCATTATGCAATTCTACTCCACAGCACATTTCTATCCTGATGGCAGGATAGTTTGGGTGTCTGAAGGAACGAGATACCAATCAACCATTGAGGAATGGGCAAGTCTGTTCAATGCCCCAAAGGAGAGTGAAGATGACTTGGACGTTTATGCCAAGAAGAAGATGGATCACAACTCTATGTCACAGATGTACAAGGAGATCCCAGATGAAGCACTTGAGACTTTCAAGTTTGGATCAGTTCATTTTCTTCTGTCAGGGCTGCCAACGATCAACTGGATCCTAAGGCACACTCTGTTGCCCAAATCAGGTGACCACAACATGATCAGAGGGCATGCAATTAATTTGCTACACATTTTTGATGTGCCCTAAATTCAAGGTCATGAGCCTCATAGTTGAGACTATCAAGAGGACAGCGGCAGACCAAGAGAAGCTGTGGATATGCCCCACAAATTCAGGAGTTGATTAACTCAAAGATGGGCACAGGAAATATCTCGTTGGATAAGGAACACTTTGTTCTCTATCCTGACTTTGAGGACAATCAAGTTGTCATGACTGAGAATGAACCATCATCAGTACAAGCTCAAGAGAAGAAGGAGAAAGCAAGGAAAGAGAAGGCTGTCAAGATGCCAACTCTAGCAGAGGCATCTCAGTACTTTTTGAAGAGCAAGCAGGACCAGCTTGGTTACTTGATAGCATCAACTCTGCGGATTGAGAAGGGGTTGGCCACCCTAACTCAAAACCATGAGAGCCTGGAAAGAATCATGGAACAAAAATTCTATGATCTTGATGTCAAAGTAACAAAGATTCAGTCAGTTGTGGAGCAGCTACAGGATGACATGCAGGAGAGGAAGGGCAAGACAACAACTGATGCATTTGCCAGAGTGCCTCGAGCTCATAGATCAGCTGCAGAGCCAGTAACAGACACCAGAGTCACCTCATCTACTCCAGCTACAGCTCCAGCACAACCAGCTCCTGCACCAACTCCTTCAGCTCCTTCCACATCAACTGAAGTCTTCGTCCAAGGAGCCATCTCTACGCCACCAGCTGAAGACCAAGCCTGAGAGACGATATAGTACTATGCATTTTCTAGGAACTTTTTGGTAACTTGTTGCCAAAGGGGAGAAAAATGTATAGATCATAGGCTTCGAGAGAGAGAGAGAGTTTGCTTTTGTTCTCTCTTGTCTTCTTGGTTGAACTTTGTTTGCTTTTGATTGCTTGAGATACTATGCTATTACGGTGAGACATTGATGATCATGTGTTTGATCATAAGCTACACTTATGCTTGTTAGATGATATTATCTTACTTATCCTTATATGATCATTCACTTTGCTTGGTGATGAGTGCATGTATTCAATCTTTATTATTTTGAGCGCTCCACCAAGATGTATGTGACTGTAACATCCCGAAATTCTAAATTTTGGAATGTTATATTAGATAAATAACTATGCTTGTTGCCTGATTGTTTGTTTGAGTGATTGAGTGAAATTGAGTGGAATTTGAAACTTTTGAAAGTTGGATGAGAGGGAATAAAATGACTTTCCCAAAACTATCCCTTTGACCTTTTGGATCTCAATGAATTCAATTCCATTCCAACACCAAAACCCTAGAGTGAAGATGAAATGACTTCTTCCATTTGAAATGAAAAGGGTTTTGAAAAGATTTGAATTTCATTTGAGAATATTTCAAATTCAAAGCTTTATGCAACTCAATGATTTTCATGAGGGAAGATAAAATGACTTCTTCAATTATATGAAATATGAGTTGGAAGTTAAAAAGAATCAAATTGAAAGTCATTTGAAAGTGCCTTGAAAACCCCTTTCAAATTTGAGTTTTATTTGGAATTTTTGAAAAAAATGAATTTTCATAAAGTTTGGATTTTGCCTCTGGAAAAATGTTCAAATGATAGGGAATATTCCCCTGATCATTTTGATATATATGTCCTATATAAAATATTTATATTTATATTATTTTCTCTCTCCCTAATTATTCAAAAAAAAATTGGAAAAAAAAATACCCAGGCGCCCGGCCAGCTATTGGCCCAGCCCAAGACTGGGTGACCCACCCAGCGGCAAGCCCGATAACGGCCGAGCTGATGAGCCGACCACTTCAAACTCCCCACGTCGGTCGACCGACCCAGCGCCCGCTCCCGCCGTCGCCCGACAGGTGGACCCCACCCTTCTTCCTCACAAGACGCCACCATGGCCCGCCGCTGGGAAACCCAGCGATCCCCGGATCTCCTCCCGATCCTCCCCGATCCTCCCCTCGCCCAAGTCCCCCTATTTATACCTCCCCTCGCCCGTTTCCCCCTTCGCCCCTCACCCGACGCTCTCCTCCTCCAGAAACCCTCACCGAGCCCGAGTACGCCCGCCGCCATTAGCCTCAGACCGACCGCCCGGCCACCCTCGAGCTCCACCGAGTCGACCCCGAGCTCCTCGTCGCGCCACGCCGGAGCTCCCGCCGTCGCCCCCGACCACCGGAGTTGCCGGAACCATCGCCGCCCGAGCCGCCGTCGCCGTCGCCGCCTCGGTAAGTCGCCGGAGCCCCCGCCACCGTTGGATCTAAGCGTAGGGCTTAGAACCCCGAAGGGGTACGGTTTTTTTTAGGGTTTAGTTTAATTAGCCGGTCTAGTTCCGGTTTATTTTAGTTAGGTTTTTTTATTAGACCGGCCCGACTCGTTTTAACCCTATGGCCGTTTTAGTTATATTACGCCGAAGCGTTATATAGGCCCATTAGCCCGTTTTCGTTTTAATTTTTATTTTTAGTTTTCTGTTTTAACAGAATAGTTTCAGATTTGAAAAATTCATATCTTTTAATCTACTTAATATTTTTAAGTGATTCTTTTTTTGTTGGTTTGAAAATTTCTTATAGTTTCTTTAGAAAATATAATTAGCCATGTTAAAATTACTTAAAATTGCTTTATTTTAGATTTAGACAGAATGGTAAATCTGCTATAAAGTGAGTTAGGAAAATTACTTTTTAGTGATTCTTTTTGTCACAACTTTGTTTTGACATTGCCTAACCGTAGGAATTTATTTGGGCATTTTAGGATTAATAAAAAAATAGTTTTAGTCAGAATCATGTTATTCTTAATTAATTAACTAGCTACTGTTTTCCTATTGTTTTACTTAGCAAATAAATTTATTTTTTCATGAGGGATAGATTATTCTAGGTTAGTTTCTGTAACTTTAGAGCATGAACTTTTATTTATAATAAATAAAACTTTTATTTTATTTTTCTTACTAGAATTTGCTTTAAGCCTAATAGGAGTTTTATAATAGATTTTAAAGTGATTCTTTTTGCTCCTAGTTGCATAATGCATTCTTTTCTGTTAAGTTAGCATAAAACCATGCTTAGGTTCTGTTAAGAAAAAATTTTGTAGTGCAAAACTATTTTTAATTGTTGCTTGATGTAGGAAAACCTTGAATTGTTTTCTCCGAGTTTTTCTTTGGTAGTTTTGTTGTGTAGTTTTCCTTTGTTTTTATTTGGTGTTCCTTGATTTGCATTTTTATTTGTTGATTTTATTATGAGTGTTAGAATTGTTTGCTAGGATGTTTGCTTATATGAATGCTATGACTATATAGATTTTCAGCGGAGTGACGAATAGTTCTACCAAGTCATTATTCGAGAGTGTTGCTATCTTCATCAACTTACTGTGCAAGTTCACTTTGACCATGCTTTCATACCTATGTTTATTGCATTTAGTGGCATCTTTGCAACCACCCCTTAGTCAAGAGTGTTATTGAATCCTTGTAGTTGAGTAGTATGCATGAGGTAGGAACCCATCACCACATTACCAAGCCGGGACGTTATTTGTTTTAATGCTACGCTATAAGTAGACGGGGTTTGGTATGAGTGCACTGAGTGGTGTGAAGAAGGAGGACTCTACGTCAATGACGACAACTCCATGATGGAATGTGCAAGGACTGCACCTTCAAGACCTCAAGACTTCAAGACTCGAGACAAGAATTCAATACACACTCTTTGGGTGAAGGGCGGTTGTGGGCACCTGGAGAAACCAGTGGTTGGCGGGATGCATGGAGAAGCGCCATGACATCTTGCGGAAAGCTTCACCCAGACTCAAAGAGACGGAAGAATACTTCATGCAGGAAGCTTACATGCAACCGCAAGTCAATATGGGCTCTGGCTTGGTTGACCTTAGTTGTGACTGACTGGGGCGGTGCTAGCAGATGTAGAACTACGGTAGGATGGGATGAGCACCGGACGGTGGTCGAGGAGGAACTCTTCGGAAGACCATGTTTGGTCATCTTGTTCTCAAACACCACGAAGTGCGAGAACGTAAAGAGAGGGATCGAAACATGCGGCAAAAGAGTACAAACCTCTCCAGAGGGTTTAAACCTAATCGATTAGCCGTGTCCCCGGTTATGGACAATTTGAGCATCTGGACTTGGATCTATCTCGGAACTCTCAACACCGGACTGATAACTTAATTGTGGGCAACATATGATGATTTTTGGGCTATGAGACATCGGTTGGCGGAACCATGTCATGATAGAAGACTCCATAGTACAGACTTCATTTATTCCTTTGATGTAGGGAAAATAAAATCAGCTTTTACATAAACAAAACTCGAGATCTGAGCCACAAAGCCAAATTGCATATAGTATAGTTTTACCATCTGTTTATTCATGTTGTGATCTTGCCGGTACATTCAATGTACTGACCTACACGGCTGCAACGTATCATGTTGCAGATATTTTTCTTCCGACGAGTAAGAGTACGGTACAGGGTTACGGTCTACACTCAACCTGCCGATGGCGTTGATGGGACTCCACACCCGACTAATTGTTTCCGCTGTGACTTATGAGGTATATATCAGTTTTACGTTAATTATACATGTGATTGCACTTTGATATATACATTGATGTACTGTGTGTGCCAGCATACTGATCCAGGGATGGCACAGATACACAGAGGCTTGACCGTCTGAGGTCGGGTCGCTACAGTGACATGGAAGAGTAACCCATGAGCCTAATTCCTTGTGCATTGCAGTCCAAAGCAAATCTTAAAATATGCACAAATTTAGGGGGAGCTCTTGCTTATCACATACTTCTCAAAGCAACGATGTTTTTCAATCTTATTATCGTTTGTCGAAGCTTTGATCTATATGTTGTCATCAATTACCAAAAAGGGGGAGATTGAAAGTGCAACTATAAATAGGTGTATTTGGTAATTCATAACAACATAAAGCTCATTGAGCTAATGCTATTCCAATACAAATATTTCAGGAAAGATCAATGAATGGCATGGCATGGATGATGAAAGTGGATCCTCAAAATATTAAGGACAAAGGATTGGCTCAAGCTCAAAAGGTCAAGACTCTACATTTTACATTTTAGTGATCCAAGATCACATTGAGTCTATAGGAAAAGCCAATACTATCAAGGAGGGATGAGGTGTTGCTTAATGAGCCTCTTGCTTCATGTGCTTAGTGATATACTCCAAAACCCTCAAGTACTTTCTCACATACACATATGACCTAAACCCAAAGTAAAAATCGGTCCTACCGATTCTTTCCATCCGGCGCCACCGAGTTCAAATGTCATAGCCACTGCCACAAACCCTAGGCAAATCGGTTTCACCGATAGGGATCTCGGTCTCACCGAGATGGGATTGTAATCTCTTTGTTTCCCATCGTAACGTTTCGGTCTAACCGAAGTGAGCGATCGGTCCCACCGAGATTGCAATGTAAACTCTCTGTTTCCCTTTCGAACATTTCGGTCTCACTGAAAGAGCGAATCGGTCCCACCGAGTTTACCTCACAAACTCTCTGGTTAGCTAATTACCAAAATCGGTCTAATCGAGATTACGTTATGCCCTAACCCTAACCATATCGGTCCTACCGAGTTGCATGTCAGTCCCACCGAAAACCCTAACGGTCACTAGGATTACTGAATCGGTCCGACCGAGTTTGTTGATTCGGTCCCACCGAGTTTGGTAAATTGTGTGTAACGGTTAGATTTTGTGTCGAGGCTATATATACCCCTCCACCTCCTCTTCATTCATGGAGAGAGCCATCAGAACAAACCTACACTTCCAACTTACCAGTTCTGAGAGAGAACCACCTACTCATGTGTTGAGGCCAAGATATTCCATTCCAATCACATGAATCTTTATCTCTAGCCTTCCCCAAGTTGCTTTCCACTCAAATCTTCTTTCCACTAGATCCAAATCCTATGAGAGAGAGTTGAGTGTTGGGGAGACTATCGTTTGAAGCACAAGAGCAAGGAGTTCATCATCAACACACCATTTGTTACTTCTTGGAGAGTGGTGTCTCCTAGATTGGCTAGGTGTCACTTGGGAGCCTCCGACAAGATTGTGGAGTTGAACTAAGGAGTTTGTAAGGGCAAGGAGATCGCCTACTTCGTGAAGATCTACCGCTAGTGAGGCAAGTCGTTCGTGGGCGTGGCCATGGTGGGATAGACAAGGTTGCTTCTTCGTGGACCCATCGTGGGTGGAGCCCTCCATGGATTCAGCAGAACTGTTACCCTTCGTGGGTTGAAGTCTCCATCAACGTGGATGTACGATAGCACCACCTATCGGAACCACGACAAAAACATCCGTGTCTCCAATTGCGTTTGAATCCTCCAAACCCTTCCCTTTACATTCTTGCAAGGTTCATGCTTTAATTTCTGCTGCCTATATACTCTTTGCATGCTTGCTTGAATTGTGTGAAGATTGCTTGACTTGTGCAAAGATATCTAAAATCTGCCAAAGCCTAAAATTGGGAAAAGGTTAAGTTTTTAATTGGTCAAGTAGTCTAATCATCCCCCCTCTGGACATACTTCAAGGTCCTACAAGCATCCAAGAGGAATTGTGGATCGCCGAGTGACCAAGTTTGTGAAGGTTCGGATGTCACCTGAAGACTTACCATGAGTGATTGGGCGAGGTCTGTGTGACCTTAGTTCAAGGAGAATACGATGAGGACTGTGTGTCCGGGACTGTGTGTCCTCAGTTTTAAATACCTAGCTGCTCCAACCAGATGTACAACTGAGACAACAGTTGGAACTGGTCTACCAAATCATTGTCTTCACCAAGCCTACTGGTTCTATCTCCTCAACTCTTTCATTTCCTCATAACTATGTTGTGTGCTTGTTCATATCTGTTTGAAGACTTTGACTAAAGACTTTCTCAATTTCCTTAGTTCAATTTCTTTAGTCTGTTTGTCTTCATCCTGTGTTATCATGTGATTGCGCTTTCTGTACTCTGTGCTTGTCTTCATTTCATCATGTTGACTATGCTTGTATTCTATTATGCTTACTTTTGAGTACTTATTCCGCTGCATGTAGTTCTTCGCTAAGGAATTTCCTCATCGGCAAATTCCTAAGTGAAGAATTCATAAAAATCGCCTATTCACCCCCCCTCTAGTCGATATAATGCACTTTCAATTGGTATCGGAGCAAGTTACTCCCTTGTTCTGTGTGATTTTGGTTTAACCACCTGGAGTTTTAGTTATGTCAACCACAGGAATGAAGACTGTGTCATGCCCCATCTTTGACGGTCACGAGTATCCCAAGTGGAAGGCCATGATGAAGAAGCGCCTCATGGCAATGAACAGCAAACTGTGGACCGTCACTGGGATTGGTCTTACCGATATGTGCAAGATGGCGGAAGCTGATGACATTCACAAGTACACTCTTCTCAACCTCACGGCGAAGGATGTCATCTGCTCCTGTCTGTCTCAAAATCAGTTCAGGAACATCATGCATCTCGATCATGCGAAGCTTATCTGGGACCGTCTCTCTGAGGTCTATGAAGGTCATCAAACCCGTCATGATCCTTGGTTTGAGGACTTCAAGGGATCTCTCAAAGCGATGACATTCGAACCAGAATCATCATCCTCTTCATCATGCCTTATGGCAAAAAGTGCCGAGGTAACTGAATGCTACCTATCCGAGTCTAGTGATGATGAATCTGGTGATGAATTTGGACCCAGCTATGTCAAACTTGCTTCCCATGCCACTAAACAACAAAGAGCTTTGGAAAAAGCTCAATACATGCTAAATAGGAGCGATGATATATTGGGTGAAGAAATGGATCAGTCAAAAGCTTTGGCGGAATGTCTTCAGAGACTGCATACTCAGTCTGACACCCTGCAAGATCCACATAACACTCTCTTATCTGATCATGAGAAGCTTTCTTATGAATTTCTTCAAAGAAAGCAAGATCTTGAGAACCTAAGAGTGAGTTATGAAGATCTTCAGAAGAAGTGCGATTCGTTACTTGCTCAACAAATCAATTTGCTCGGGAAGAATTTGTTCCTCCATGTTTGAAATGCATTGAGCGTGAATACGCTAATTCTTCACCTGAATGTTCAAATGCTTCTAATGTTACAAATTCTTCACCTGCCTCTTGCTATCACTAATTCCTCATCTCGAGGACATTGCTAGTATCCTTGACGATGCAGTCTTTGAAGGAATTGTACATGACAGACATGTACAAAAGCCTCAAAGGGCATCAGACTCTTTGTGATGTGCTTAAAAGCGAGATCCTCAATAGGAACCCTAGGAAAAAGGGTATTTCCTTTGAGAGGAAACTCAATCTGATGGTACTTATTGGAAGCCCGAGCGGTACCCCAAAACCTCATGGAGTTGCTTTGCAAAGGGACCTCCAGTTGATCCATCCAATTTATCTGGCTTTACATGTTAATCTCCTCATTCTTCTGATAAGTCATTTGACTCCAACTATAAACTGTTCAAAAATCAGAATGGTGAAGTATTTGCTAGATATGTTGGCACTAACTGCAGGTACGGTTCCCCTATGAAGAAAATCTGGGTTCCCAAAAGGTGCCTTGAAAGTCTTCAGGTGAATGTCCTCATGACACCACCTGTGAAGAATAGGAACCCCAGATCAAATTCTTCATATGGATCCAAGTCCTCATACGGACCGAATGCCTCACGTGGATCATATTCTCAAAAGGATCAAAGTCCTCATATGATTATCATCGTGCTAACAACTCTGTCTCGCAGGGAAGAGCTAAGGGATATGAATAGGAGCATTATTCTTCTAATCATTATGTTCACAAGTCCTCGAAGAATTTCTCTGTTATTCATATGCTTACCCTAACTCCTCTTATGTGAAACGAAATGGATTGGCTTCTATGCCACCTTTCTTGTATGGAGCTCGTAGAGTGATGAACTCTTTGCCACCCCTTCTGATGTGGGTGGTGAAGAAAAAGAACTAATCTCTTCTGCAGGGTCAGGTCTCGGGGCGATGCGTGAACGTCTGAAGAATTTGCTGGAGACCTTAAAAGTGCCTGAAAGGACGCAGGCTAATCATGAAGAAACGAACTTTCATTTCTCACGTCCTCATACTGCTTTATCTGTTCTATTACTTGATGAAATTGATATAATGAATTGATGTCATATTCTTCATTGATGAATTATATGAGTTCGTAAGCTGCACTAATTCATCTGCAGGATGATCAACCCAAAGCCACTGAGTGGGTTCTCGATAGTGGATGTACAAATCACATGACTGGTGACAAGAATCTATTGATGGATGCTCCCTTATCTCCATCGCATCTGAAGCATATCATCTTTGCTGACAAAGGCAAAAGTCAGGTATTGGGTCTAGGTAAGGTTGCTATCACAAAGGATCGACACATGGACAAAGTCATGCTTGTCGAGTCCTTAGGATAGAACCTCATGTCTGTCTCAATGCTTTGTGATCTTGATATGGTTGTTGTCTTTGGCAAGTACCGTTGTGTTGTGGGTATGGAAGCTGACAATTCCAAAGTCTTCGAAGGCTTTAGGAGAGGAGACTTGTATATTGTTGATTTCTCTACAGGACCGCAACCAGCCATGTGCCTACTTGCAAAAGCTTCAGAAGGCTGGCTCTGGCATCAACGACTTGGTCATGCAGGCATGAGGAATTTGCACACGCTTGCAAAGAAGAAGCATGTCATTGGCATTGAGAATGTCAAATTTCTCAAGGATCACTTATGCGGAGCCTGTGAAGCTGGGAAGATGACAAAGGCTAAGCATCCAGCGAAGACTATCATGACTACTACTCGACCATTTTAATTGCTTCACATGGATCTTTTCGGTCCTAATCATTACTCAGCAGTCACTAATGATGCATCTCTCTATGGCTTTGTTATTGTTGATGATTACTCTCGATACACTTGGGTACATATTGTCACTTACAAACATGAAGTGCAGGAAGTCTTCAAACGATTTTCCTCGAGGTCTTCAACCAACTTTGGTGTGAAGATCAAGCACATCAGAAGTGACAATGGAACTGAGTTCAAGAATATTGGTCTTGATGACTGAGGGAGTCCTGGATTAGGGGGGGTCCGGATAGCCGAACTATCACCGTTGGCCGGACTCCTGGACTATGAATATACAAGATTGAAGACTTCGTCCCGTGTCCGGATGGGACTTTCCTTGGCGTGGAAGGCAAGCTTGGCGTCTGAGATATGTAGATCTTCTACCATTGTAACCGACTCTGTGTAACCCTAACCCTATCCGGTGTCTATATAAACCGGAGGGTTTTAGTCCGTAGAACAAACAACAATCATACCATAGGCTAGCTTCTAGGGTTTAGCCTCTTTGATCTCGTGGTAGATCCACTCTTGTACTACCCATATCATCAATATTAATCAAGCAGGAGTAGGGTTTTACCTCCATCGAGAGGGCCCGAACCTGGGTAAAAATATCGTGTCCCTTGTCTCCTGTTACCATCCGCCTAGACGCGTTCGGGACCCCCTACCCGAGATCCGCGGTTTTGACACCGACATTGGTGCTTTCATTGAGAGTTCCTACGTATCGTCATCCTTAGGCCCGATGGCTCCTTCGATCATCAACAACGGCGTGGTCCAGGTGAGACTTTTCTCCCAGACAGATCTTTGTATTTGGCGGCTTTACCGCAGCCAATTCACTTGGCCATCTGGAGCAGATCGAAGCTACGCCGCCATCGAGTCAGGTTTGGGAGTTTGAACTACACGACCGACATCCGCGGAGACTTGATCTTCGACGGATTCGAGCCTGACCAAGCGCGCGCCGCCTTTGTCTCGATGGGCACGATCTAGCTCTGCCGCCCGAACAGTGCCACGGAGGCCGCACCAGCGTCGCTCCGACCCTTAGCTCGGAGCCGACTCCGCCGATCGAGGGCGAGTGGCTGGACACCGCCTCGGGGCTACGATCTCTATGGCGATTGAGCGAACAACATCCTCGTCGCTGCGAATCCCATGACTCCATGGTGCGGACTCCTCTCCGGACTCGAACCCTCCGTGCCCCGCCAATCGAATCCAATTGGGCGCGGTTATGGAGTTCACTTCCACGGACATCTTTCAAAGACTTTTCGCCCTTTGGCGACATCCTGAATTCACTAAAGTCTCTCTCTTTATCCGAGAGCCCTGGCGGACTATGGTCGGGAAGGTTGGGATGCAGACGACGAAGAAATTCAACGCCCACCCAAAGACCCACTTTGTAGCCACTGCCGATGATTTAACCGACATGCTCGACTTGACTCGAAGACATCGACGGTATGGACGACGATGCTGGAGACGACCAAGAACCAGCACCTACAGGGCACTAGAAGGCCATCACGTCATACGACATATACATGGTGGACATCCCAAAAGATGGGAACGACGATGCAACAACAGAGGATGACCCCTCCAAGAAACAGCCCAAGCGGCGGCGTCAGCGGCGCCACTCTAAATCCCGCCACAGCAAAAACGGTGATTCCGGCATGGGAGATAATAACACCCTGGACAGTGCCGAAGACAAACCCCTCCAGCAGAATTCAGCACAGGAGGAGGGAGAAGCCAGCCCTCATGATAGAGCGGCAGACATGGAGGTGGAGGACGATAATTATATGCCTCCCTCCGAAGATAAGGCAAGCCTCGACGACGACGAATTTGTTGTGCCTGAGGATCCCGCCGAACAGGAGTGTTTCAAACGCAGGCTTATGGCCACGGCAAGCAGCCTCAAGAAAAAGCAGCAGCAGCTTAGAGCTGACCAAGACTTGCTAGCTGACAGATGGACTGAAGTCCTTGCAGCCAAAGAGTACGAACTCGAACGCCCCTGCAAGAGATACCCAAAACAAAGGCTGCTACCCCAATTAGAGGAAGCAGCGCCCAAACCTACATCACCAGCGCATGATGCGGCCGACCGGCCACCCCGTGGTCGCGATAGAGAGGCCTCTAGACCCACCATTCAAGCCACACCCCGGCGTCGCTCGAAAAGTATCAAGGCACGGGGAAACGCCCCAGACCTGCGAGACATATTGGAGGACAAGGCAAGGCAAACAAGATTGATCTACAGATCGCGTGGGCGCCCCACAGCACGCGACAATAACTGTCACGCCGGATACAGCAATTCCGGCCGGGCCGAACACAGTAGACAAAGCTCATTTGAGCTGCGTCGTGATATAGCTCAATACAGAGGCGCCGCACACCCACTATGCTTCACAGATGATGTGATGGATCATCAAATCCCCGAGGGTTTCAAACCCGTAAACATCGAATCATACGATGGCACAACAGATCCTGCAGTTTGGATCGAGGACTACCTCCTCCATATCCACATGGCCCGCGGTGATGATCTACACGCCATCAAATACCTCCCACTCAAGCTTAAAGGACCAGCTCGGCATTGGCTTAACAGCCCGCCAACAGAATCAATTGGTTGTTGGGAGGACACGGAAGCCGCATTCATGATAACTTCGGGGCACATATGTGCGACCACGGAACACCGATGACCTTAGCCACATAATTCAGCAGCCGGAAGAATCAGCCAGACAATTGTGGACACGGTTCCTAACCAAGAAAAATCAAATCATTGGTGTCCGGATGCAGAGGCCCTTGCAGCCTTCAAACATAACATCCGCGACGAGTGGCTTGCCCGGCACCTAGGACAGGAAAAGCCGAAATCCATGGCAGCCCTCACAACACTCATGACCCGCTTTTGTGCGGGAGAGGATAGCTGGCTAGTTCGTAGCAACAACTTGACCAAAAACCCTGGTAGTTCGGATACCAAGGACAGTAATGGCAGGTCGCGTCGCAACAAGCACAAGCACCGGATTAACGGCGATAATGCTGATACGACAGTCAATGCCGGATTCAGAGGCTCTAAACCCGGTCAGCGGAAAAAGCCGTTCAAAAGAAATACTCAGGGCCCATCCAATCTGGACCGAATACTCGATCGCTCGTGCCAAATACATGGCACCCCCGAAAACCCAGCCAACCACACCAACAGGGATTGTTGGGTCTTCAAACAGGCAGGCAAGTTAAATGCCGAACTCAAATGACAAGGGGCTACATAGCAATGACGAGGAGGAGCCCCGGCCGCCGAACAATAGAGGACAGAAGGGCTTCCCCCCACAAGTGCGGACGATAAACATGATATACGCAACCCACATACCCAAAAGGGATGAGCGTGCACTAAGGGACGCATATGCGATGGAGCCGGTCGCCCAAGTTCAACCCATGGTCCTCCTGCCCGATCACCTTTGATCGAAGGACCACCTCACTAGCATCCGCCACGGCGGATTTGCCGATTGGTTCTTGACCCAATCATCGACGGATTTCACCTCACTAGAGTCACGATGGACGGCGGTAGCAGCCTGAACCTGCTCTATCGAGGATCTGATGTGCAAAATGGGCATAGACCCCTCAAGGATTAAACCCACAAAGACGACCTTTAAAGGCGTCATACCGGGTGTAGATGCCAATTGTACAGGCTCAGTTACACTTGAAGTGGTCTTCGGATCCCTGAATAACTTCCGAAGCGAAGAGTTAATCTTTGACATAGTCCCGTTCCGCAGCGGCTACCACGCACTGCTTGGGCGAACCGCATTTGCAAAGTTCAATGCGGTGCCGCACTAGCATACCTCAAGCTCAAGATGCCAGGCCCTCGAGGAGTAATCATGGTCAATGGAAACACCGGACGCTCTCTCCGAACGAAGGAGCATACGGCGACCCTCGCGACGGAGGTGCAAAGCAGCCTCTCACAGCAATTCTCGAGTCCGGCTACTAAACGTCCGGGCACCGTCAAGCGCGCCCGGAGTAATCTACAACAAGACCACCTGGCATGATCCGAGCACGCATAGCAATCCGGCCCCAACCCCAGGCCCTCGCAAAATTGCAAAGCCAGTACTACGCATACATAACTACGCTCTGGAGATACCATGGGCATAAGGGGAGGGGCACGACCACGGCACGCCCAGAATGCGGCTCAACCGCACCAGGGGCTCCCGATTGTGTCATTCTTTTTCTTTCTTCTTTTCTCTTACTTTTAGGACTCCGTTTTTCAGAAGCCCTGTCCGGCTCTAGAATTGCCGAACTCACGATGCAACAGCCAGGGAAGCAGAAACCTATGTCGAGTGTCCAGGTGGTCTCTACTACGAGCATTATACCTGTTTTACATACCATCCCGCAGCTTACCCCTGGAGGGGGACATGTCAAATAATTCCATCCCTTGCTTATCGCACTATTTGTATCGTTCTGCTTTCATTGCAGTACCTTTTTGAATAAACAATACATAGCTTTTGCCTATTATTGCACTCCTTCTTTTTTATCTATATATATGTTCATTCATGACACGTTGCACCCATACACTTTGGTACGGCCAATACACCAGGGGCTTAAGTACCCCAAAAATATGGTGTGATAAGTCCGAACACTTTCACAAGTGCGGCACCCCGAACTTATAGCATTATATGCATCGGCTCCGAATCATGTCTTGGGTCAATAGTTGGGTTTGACCGACTCCCATGTTTTGGTACCTTACGTTCCGTTGTATCGGCTAAGGTAGCACTGGGAGAACCACTGCGATTGTGCCCCGGTTGAGCTGGGTTGAGCACCTTAGTGGAGAAAGCTAAAACTGACTGTCATGATAGGGTGAGAGCCGGTCGCTGTTCGAGAGGTCTTTTCGGGTCCCTAAAGACTTATGCCGCTTAGAGCGAGGAGTCGGCATTGTCCGGCCAAGGCGTGGATAGCGCCCCGAACTCGGTCTTCCGAATACTAGGGGCTTCGCTGAAATTTAAAATTGTAGAATTCTATGGCTAAGTGAGAGTGTTCAAGCACTATAGTCTGGTTGCCTTGTTCGTTGCGTTGAGCGTCTCCCTCGAAGGACCCAAGAATGGGAACAAGAGCGCTCAAGTTTATCCCGAACACCCCAAAGACTTTCGTGGCATGGGGGTTGAAGCCAACGACTTGCCATCTCTCAAATTTGATAAACGGCCGCACAGAAGGTAATACTTTAAATTCACAAGCGTTGCTTAGCGCATATGAACAAGTTTTCATCGTACATGATAACAAATGCGAGTCTATTCAAAAATTACATCTTTGGAGCATTCACCCGCTATAAGGGGGCCACCCTTCAGGACGCCCTCATAGTACATTTCGGGCTTGCGATGCTCCTTGCCCTTCGGTGGCCCGTCCGTCACAAGCTTCAAAGCATCCAGCTTGCCCGTGCATCAGAAGACGGGCAAGGGCCCGACGGGCACCTTCAATTCAGATGGAGCGCTTGATGACTTCAATCCATGGACAAAGGTCTACCACCGCCAGACTAGCCAAGTAGCTCCTGTGCATGGCTTCCAATGGCCACACCAATTATGAGGCCCTTCATGGCCTGTTCGGCGACCTTGTGGAGCTCGACCCGGTTGCTTCAATTTGGTCGCTCGAGAACCTTGGATGTCCGGCCTCGACATCTTGAGACCAGAACACCTTTTCGTCGAGCTCCCTCCTTGGCGGTAGAGAACGCGGCGACATCGCATACACTACGGGGAAGATCTGCGAATGCTCCTGGAGAGCTCTGGATTCAGGTAAGTAATAGATAATTCACTTTCACATGCTTGCTTTGCATAAAGAATGCCTTACCCGCCGCTATCTTCTTTAATGATTCAATTTCCTGGAGGGCTTTTTTGGCTTTGGCCTTAGCAGCTTTGGCACTCTCAAGAGCCGAGGCGAGCTCCGACGCTCGAGTCTTCGAGTCACGCTCCAAACTCTCGTGTTTTTCCACAAGAGCCTGGAGCTCTTGCCGCACCTCCGCCACCCGCGCCTCCTTCTTCTCTCGCTCGGTCCGCTCCGCGACCGCTTTGCTTTCGGCCGTGGGCACCGCTTCCTTCAGGGTCGCCACCTCGTTCGTGGCCCCTACAATACCCACGTTAGTCCTGTCATTTTTTGCAACCAAATCCTTTCTATAAGTTATTACTTTAATAAGGTTTTACTTACCTTCCTTGTCCTCGAGCTGCTTCTTAGCAAGGCCAAGCTCTTTCTCGGGCCGCTCGAGGCTCTGCTCCAATGCATTGACCTCCATGATCGGTCTGGCGAGAGGTCGGCAGCGCCTTTGCATTCCCATATTGACATACTTATGTTAGACTCCTGCGTATATCTTTTTAGATCCTCGGTCCGGTTTTTATTTCCGAACACCGAACTAAGCATCGAGGCTCTCTGTCTATGCGGTAATATTTTTACATATTCTAAACTGACCTCAAAGCCTGTTAGAAGGATGGTACAGGCTTGATCAGCCCGCTCTTGGCGGGCCGAACTTTCTGGATCACCACACTCATAACTGTGCGGTGCTCCTCATCGATGGAGGCGCCGTTAAGCGCCTCCGGCAAGCTATCTGGTGCCTCCGGATGGGCCGGAGGTCACCGGCGTCATGATCTTGCCCTTCTTACGAAGGGCGGCAGCCGGACTTCGGAACCACTGAAGGTTCGAAGACGGAGTCGGCACAGGCCGGACTTAGAGCCCTCTGGGGTTTCGCCCCCTTTGCGCCCGGAGTCCGGGAGGTCGCCTTGCGGCGCCTCCAGGACCACCTCCTCCTGGTGGGGCCCCTTTTGGGACTCCATCGCGGCGTCGTCTGCGTCATGAGGAGAGGAGGCGGTCGGAAGTGAAGTGCTATTCACATCCGACGAATCCAGGGAGCCGCTCGACGAAGCGGCGAGCTCGTCCTTGGGCGGGCTACATGGTTATACTCGGCGTTAGAAGACGCTATGCGACAAATAAAAAGTCATGAGCTATTCCGGAGTCCGAACACTTACGATCTCGTCAGAGGCTTGGCCCTTGGTGGCCACTCCTCCTCGTCGTTGTCGGCGTTGGTGGAGAAGTCCGGAGGAAGGGTCCTTCCTTTCTTGGACCCTCCGGCCTCCCGGTCGGGCGGCCTTCCTTTCTTCTCTCCCCGCTAGAGAGGCTTCTTTCCTCCTCCCCATCCTCGGGGAGGATTCCGCCTCGAGTCGTCGGACGATGAGTCCGACAACGCCTGGCATCGGGCGCTCCTTCGAGTCCCCGTGGCCTTCTTCTTGGCCTTCTTCTCCGGCACCACGTGAGGTGCCGGAGCCAGCAGCCCCGTCAAGCGGGCGTCCACTGGGTCTTCTGGCAAGGGAGCCGGACAGTTAACCTGCCCAGACGTGTTACGCCAGTCCTGTCAAAGGTAAGGGAGTTTAGATCCCACATAGAGTCAAACTATGAAAAACAAGAGTACCGTAAAGGGCAAAATAGCTTACCTCGATAGCTTGGCGCTGCAAGCTGAATCCGCGATCTTCGGTAGCGGATGTGGGAGCCTCAGCACCCTTAAACAGCACCTTCCAGGCATCCTCGTACGTAGTGTCGAAGAGCCTTTTCAGAGTTTGGTGTTGTGCTGGATCGAACTCCCACAATTTGAAGGCCCGTTGTTGGCATGGGAGGATCCGGCGGATGGGCATAACACGGACTACATTGACAAACACGAGATTCTTGTCCACTGTGGTTCGGACGCAGTTTGGAGTCCGGACAGCTAATACGAATCACCCCACGTCGGGCCCGCCTCTTTCCATGATGTGAGCCGTGTGGGGAAGCCGGATCGAATTCGGGGCCGCCGCCCATTGAGAGTCTTGGCTCGGTGATGTAGAACCACCCGATTGCCACCCCTTTATGGTCTCCACAAAGGAGCCCTCGAGCCATAGGACTTTGGCCATCTTGCCAACCATGGCACCTCTGCACTCCGGGAGCGGCCGCCCACTACCTTGGCTTGACATTGAAGGTCTTGACCATAAGCGAAGTGGGGCTGGATGCTGAAGGAAGGCCTCGCCTGACGATGAGCATAAAGATGTTGAGGATGAAATTCGGGGCCAGATCGTGGAAGTCCAGGCCGTAGTAGAACATGAGCCCCCGGACAAATGGGTGAAGTGGAAAACCTAGTCCGCGGAGGAAGTGGGTGAGGATCACCACCCTCTAATGGGGCCTGGGGGTGGGAATGAGCTGCCCCTCGTCGGGGAGCCGGTGCGCGATGTCGCTGGACAAGTATCCGGCCTTCCGCAGCTTTTTGACTTGTCCCTCCGTGACAGAGGAGACCATCCACTTGCCTCCCGCTCCGGACATGGCTGGAGAAGGTTGAGGAGGGATGTGCGGACTTGGTATTTGGAGCTCGAGTGTCTTGGAAATGGATGAGCAAAGGAGGAAGAAGGCGTGGGTTTAAAGGTGGATCCTTATCCCTTATATGGGCGAATGACTATCGTCCCCTTGACTAGTAAAACTCGCTTATCTCCCAAGCACCGTAATCAATGGCGCGGTTGGGTTACCCACGTCCGTATTGATGGGAATCCTGGAATAAGGGGGCACGATCTCCGCTTTGATAAGATGTGCCAGGGAAATCGCCTCGCTAAACGCGCTGAGGTGGAACAGTAAAAATGATTCGTATAAAGGCCTGGCCGTGGTGTGATGTCACGCTGCGGAATACGTCAGCAGATCTGTGCAAAGGTTATTCTCTCTACAGTGGTATGTGGAACTTGCTTTGCAAAGCCGGACACAATCCTTGTGTTCGAAATCTTCTATGAAGTATTCGGAGGGAAACCCGCCTTGCAATGTCGAAGACAATATGCGCGCCGGACTAAATGCGTCATTGAAGCCTGGTTCGGGGAGCTCCGAGGGAGTCTGGATTAGGGGGGTGGGATAGGCGAACTATCACCGTTGGTCGGACTCTGGACTATGAATATACAAGATTCAAGACTTACGTCCCGTGTCCGGATGGGACTTTCCTTGGCGTGGAAGGCAAGCTTGGCGTCTGGATATGTAGATCTCCTACCATTGTAACCGACTCTGTGAACCCTAACCCTATCCGGTGTCTATATAAACCGGAGGGTTTTAGTCCGTAGGACGAACAACAATCATACCATAGGCTAGCTTCTAGGATTTAGCCTCTTTGATCTCGTGGTAGATCCACTCTTGTACTACCCATATCGTCAATATTAATCAAGCAGGAGTAGGGTTTTACCTCCATCAAGAGGGCCCGAACCTGGGTAAAAACATCGCGTCCCTTGTCTCCTGTTACCATCCGCCTAAACGCACAGTTCCGGACCCCCTACCCGAGATCCGCCGGTTTTGACACCGATAATGACTATCTTGATGAACTTGGTATTACTCATGAGTTATCTGCTCCTTATACTCCTCAGCAGAATGGCGTCGTGGAGCGCAAGAACATAACTCTTGTTGAGATGGCTCGCATTATGATGAGTACAAGACGCCTCATCACTTCTGGATTGAGGCAATTTATACTGCGTGCCACATCATCAACATGGTATATCTTCACAAATTCTTGAAGAAGACTGCCTATGAACTCCTCACTGACAAGAAACCCAATGTGAGTTATTTCAAAGTCTTCGGTGCTAAATGTTGGATTAGAGATCCTCATCACAATGCTAAATTTGCAACGAAAGCACATGAAGGTTTTATGCTTGGTTACGGAAAGGACTCGCACACCTACAGAGTCTTCAACAACGTTCTTCACAAGGTTGTTGAAACTATAGATGTGCGATTCAATGAAACTAATGGCTCGCAAAGAGAGCACCTACCTTCTGTGATAGATGAACCACCACCTGAGGAAACTATCAAGTTCAAGGCTCATCGAGGATGTCATTCCCATCTTGAAGAATCTATTTGAAGAATTCATTCCAGAACGTGAAGAACGTCGAGCTAATGCACCTGAAGAAAATGCTGAAGAAAATGTTGATCAAATTCCTCGACGACAACCTGCTCATCCTCGCGTTGCAAAAGAAGTGCAAGTTGAAAAGATCATCGATGACATTGAAGCACCAGGTCCTCTCACGCGCTCAAAAGCTTCACATTTATCTAACTTCTATGGGCAGTATGCTTTTGTCTCTATCACAGAGCCTACTAAGGTAGATGAAGCATTTCTGGAGCCTGAGTGGATTCAGGCCATGCAAGTAGAATTACATCAGTTCGAGCTCAACAACGTCTGGGAACTGGTCAAACGTCCAGATCCTCGCAAGCACAATATCATTGGCACAAAGTGGATCTACCGCAAGAAGCAAGATGAAAATGGCCTTGTGGTGAGGAATAAGGCACGGCTTGTAGCTCAAGGCTACACACAGGTTGAAGGAATTGATTTTGATGAAACTTTTGCACCCGTTGCTATGCTTGAGGCTATTCGCATATTACTTGCTTATGCTAACCATCATGATATCACGTCATATCAAATGGATGGGAAAAGTGCATTCCTCAGTGGTAAGCTTGAGGAAGAAGTATATGTTGCTCAACCCCCAGGTTTTGAAGATCCAAAGAATCCTGACAAAGTCTTCAGACTCAATAAGGCCATCTATGGCCTCAAGCAGGCCCCTCGGGCGTGGTATGATACTTTGAAGGAATTACTCATGAAGAAAGGCTTCAAACCCGGTTCACTCGACCCTACTCTTTTCACTAAGTCTTATGATGGTGAACTGTTTGTGTGCCAAATATATGTTGATGATATTATCTTTGGTTGTACTGACCAACGTTATAGTGATGAATTTGCCTATATGATGAGTGAAGAATATCAAATGTCTATGATGGGAGAGTTGAAATTCTTCTTAGGTCTTCAAATTCGTCAACAACGCAATGGCATAGTCTTATCTCAGGAGAAATACCTCAAGGATGTACTGAGGAAATTCGGCATGCAAGATTGCAAAGGCGTCAAAATTCCTATGCCCACAAATGGCCATCTGTGCACTGATTAAAATGGTATTGACTTCGATCATAAGGTATACCGCTCCATGATTGGTTCTTTATTGTACTTATGTGCATCTAGGCCAGATATAATGCTTAGTGTTTGCATGTGTGCCCGATTTCAAGCTACACCAAGGAATCACACCATAAGGTCAGTGAAGCGTATTCTTCGATATCTAGCTCTCACACCAACACTTGGATTATGGTACCCCAAGGGCTCGGCTTTTGATCTCATTGGATATTCTGACTCTGACTATGCTGGTGATCGTGTGGACCGCAAGTCAACATATGGCACATGTCATTTCCTCGGACGATCTTTGGTGCATTGGTCCTCGAAGAAACATAATTGCGTATCACCGCTTCTGAAGCCGAGTACATTGCTGCTTTGGTTCTTGCTTTGTGCTCAATTGCTGTGGATGAAGCAAACTCTCAAGGACTACGGCGTCAACGTGAAGAATGTGCCTCTCTTACGTGACAATGAGAGTGCCATCAAGATTGCTCACAATCGATTCAGCACTTTCGAAGACAAAGCACATTCAGATTCGTCATCATTTTCTTCGTGATCATGTGTTGAAGGGCGGCATTTCTATTGAGCATGTGAAGACTGAAGAACAGCTAGCCGATATCTTCACAAAGCCCTTGGATGAGAAGAGATTTAGCAAGTTGTGGTGTGAGCTAAATATCTTGGAATCTTTGAATGTTCTTTGAAAAGGACACTCATCCTAACACTTATGCAAAATTGATGACTTACACGGTTGTAAGTGTGAAGAAATTAATGAAGAATTTGATTCTCATTACCCTACGACAATTGTACGGGTGTTTTAAATCATCATTCTTACACGGTGGGTCACGCCACCACCAAAAGTTGAAAATCTTCAATTTGAGTTTTTCCTCAGTTGTTCATATTCTTCAACTTTGCAAAATCTTCACTGTTTCCATCGTTTTTCTTCATTGGCTATATATATATATATATATATATATATATATATATATATATATATAAGTTTATGTCCTCTACATCATTCACTTATGGCTAATTCTTCAAGTTGGGTTTTTCTGCTAAGTGAATGTGATCGGACCCTTCCCCCTCTATGTTATACCCAACCCAATCTATTCACAAATTCTTCATGTGCGTTCTATTTGAAACTCGATGAAAATCTTCACTGTGTCCTTGTCAGCTGAAGAATTTGCGAACGGAACGTTAAAACTTATCTTATCCAAATTTTCGGTTTTGCCGCTCAAACCGTTCCGCATCCCATGAAATACTTATCTATTCACCCACGATCTAACACGATCTCCACTTCTCAGTACGTGGGTGACACATGTCAAGCGAATGAGAAGGGTCAGGGGCACGTTCGTCCAAAATCTTCGGGCGAACAATTTTTCACCGTGGCTATAAATACCCCCCTCCCCTTCCTCACTTCCTTTACTCCGCTCGACCTCTCTCCAGCTCGAGCTTCTCAAACCCTAGCGCCACCGCTACTTCATCATTGCCGGTGAGGAGGAGCTTCACTGCCTCGACCTCGTCGTCGTCATACTCACGCTGGCCGCGGAAATCTTCACTCCGCTGCCGCCATAGCTATCTTCCTCCGCTGACTTAGGGCGTGGAAGATCTACACAGACGAACTTCTCATCTCCACATCCCAGTTCGTCGTGTTCTTCGTCAAGGGTAATTAAAAGTTACTTTTACTGCCCTCTTTGATTCAAATGATTTCTACAAAATCTTCAAAGGTGTTTATTCTTCAAGTTCTTCACACACTAAACACCTCGCATGTCATCTGATCTTGATTCATTTCTCTAAGCTATAATTTCTCATCAAGATTCCTCAATTGTGCGAATTTCTGATCTGTAAAACTCTAGAACCTAAGACTAAGAACGCTTAGTGAAATTCTTCAAGACTCGTCTGGTCAAATTTCTCAAACTTGTTTTTTTACAAAACCTTCTGAGAACGCATATGACCTCTCCAAATTCCTCGCAACTATACTACATTTCACGGTACTCATGTCCGCTGCGGAATCACTAGGTTCTCATCAACTTAACTCATTTGCAGCGTTCCTCGAAGAAAAGTTGCATAGTTCTTCAGAGAATTCAATTGTTCAAATTTCTCAGCTGAAGAAAATGGCTGATGGAAAGAAGCCACAGAAAGGAGGAAAGAGACCTGAAATCAATACTGCCTTTGAGATCCCTGATGATATATACAAAGACTATTGCACTCCTGATGAGGTCAAGTTTGGAAAAGAGGACAAAAATCAGCGCAAGGTGCGCATACAGAGGATAGAGAGGAGATGGGCAAGGGAGTGGAGGGAGTACAGATATGTTACTCCCAAATACATGAAGAAATTCGCACTCAATCCTCCATGCCCAAGACCTCCATTGGCACCTGGCCAAGAAGCGGATCCCACAAGCCTCAAGCGTGGTGACGACTATCCTGATGAATGGGCCAAGCGCCAGGCCAAGATGGCTAGACAAGCCAGAGAATCAGTGAGGAAATTCAATGAAGACTCTGCTGCTGCAGCTGCCGCTGAGGCCTCTGTCAAGCCGAAGAAATCCATGGCAAAGAAGCCTGCGCACAAGTCAAGTGCTTCACCTTCAATGCCCTCAAGGCCAAGTTCCTCAGCTATGCCCTCACGGCCAGAATCCTCAAAGCCCTCACGGCCAATTCCTCGTGCTGCTCCTCCTCATCCAAAGTCCTCAGCTGCTCCAACCAAGTCCTCAACACATGTGCATCTTGCCACGTGCCAAAGGACTACAGGCATCTCTACTGCCTCAGGAGCTTCTGCTAGTTCATCAGTTGCACCAAATTCTTCAACAGGACCCTCTCTGCTGAAGACAAAGAACACTGATGGACGAGGTTCTCGCCCAAGTCCTCACAAGAAGCAGGTCGCCTTCGAAGTGTAAATGCGAAGAAGACGAAGGCGATGATGAAGAACATCTTTGAAATCATCGAGATAGGCAAGTCAGGTCAAGAAGAGCCAAGGGCACAAATGTGCCTCTGCTTTTGGATCCAAAGTTGATCGTCGACTACATTGATCTCTGGCACAAGGACCCAAACACTCCTATGCCTGATTTCAAGTTGACTCCTGGTCAAAGTCATATGTTAACTTCCTATCCAAGAAGAGAAATGGAAATTTGAGAAGGCCATGCAGATCAAGAAAGCGTAGTACAGGAAAGCAAAATTCCCAAAGAACAACATTGTCACTATGACAACTGATGAACTTGTGAAGATCCAGTCTGAAATCAAAGTCCTCGGCGATGATTTCAACACTTACTATGCTGATTGGCAAGGAGCCAAGGTCAGGTTTGTGAAACTGACTGAAAAGTTCACCTCCAATGTTGCAGCCCCGTCGCAACAAGAAATTCCTCAAGCTGAAGCATCTGCTCAACCAACTGAAGAACATGCTAGCACCGCTGATGACACTCAGGATGCTGAAGAAAATATGAGTTCGTGGTTGATGATCGCATCCTACCGATGAAATTGCCAGGGCATCCACTAGTGGTGCGCCTGAATAAAATGAAGAGGTCAGGGCAACTGCATCAGTTGTGCCTGAAGAAAATCAACCACATTCCTCTGCTCCTCCTGCGCCTACCCCAACTCCAATTCTTCCATCTGCATCAGATGCAAAGAAGACCAAGGCTGCATAGCGTCCAGCAGTGAAGAAAAGGAAGGCACCGGCTTCTTCAGATTCTTCAGCTCCGAGGAAGATGAAGTCAATGACCAGCTCATTTGCAAACCCAATTGATGTCGTTCCTCTCACTACCATGCCATCAAAGGAAATCATCCCTTTTGATGAAGAATATGTGATCCCTAGCGGATCTGATGAAGAAAATCCTTCTGCTGCTACGTTAGAGCAGATGGATGAAGAAATTGAAGTGGATGAAATCCCTTCAACTCCAGCTGTTTCCTCGCCTATGCCTTAGTTTACTGAAGAAGAGGCCAGCGTTGAAGAAATGGAAGATGAAGATGTGGACATTGGCTGCACCACACCTGTGCTGAATGATGACTTTTGGGAAAGTCAGCACCCCAACTCTCCACTCTTCACACCATTGCAACAAATTCCTCAGTCCCCAGCAACTACAGTTCAAATGGGATCTGATGAACCACATGCCACACCATCTGTCCATGAAGAAATTCCAGCCACTAGTCTTTGAAGAAAATGAAAATGAAGAATTGAAAACCAGGTACATCCTTTGAGTAGAAGCTGAAATTCCTCAGCATGAAGAACCTGAGATTGCGATTCCTGAGGTGATAATGCAATTCACTGACACTCCTCAGCCCAAGTCAAAGGATCCTTTCTCAAAGAAGCAGAAATTTAAGGCTGATGATTTCCTTGGCGAGCACGTGTTCTTCATTGACTACAATCCCTACAATTCTGCTCGTCCTAAGGAAGCGCTTCTGGACCGCCAGCCAGGCCAACTTCTATTCCTCAGTGCTCTTCAACAAGGACAAAGTCTTCGACCACGAGCATATTCCTCATGTGGACATGGGATCACTGCCACGCTTCACACCTGTCCTCAGTGTGCTTCATGACACGGGTCTCCTCAACTTTTGCACATATATAGTTGATTGGAATGAAGAACTCATTCTTCTATTCTACGCAACTTTGCACATCACAGGAGATGCTGACGATGTGAACTCCTGGGTTTCGGACTAGATGACCGAAAATACTCACTATAAGGCACCGGCCACTGAATTACTTCACGCCCTGCCCATCAGTCCTCCACCTGAAGGAGCTCGTTGCATGTACCAAGAGCCTGAGCTTACTGCCCACTATATGCAAGTGATGATGAAGCCATTGAAGCCCGGTCAAGCCTCAAGGACAAAATTCCTCGTGAAGGAATTGCAGTATGTACCAAGGACAGTCTATCGCATTCTTACGAAGACTATGAGTCCAATCAAAGGCCACGACTCATTTGATGAAGAAATTGTTGGCATCATGAAGAATCTGGTATTCAACATCATTCATGGCATTCCAATCAATTATCACGATTTCTTCATGAGGACTCTGGCAAATGTTGCACTTTCACCATTTGAGCAGAAGCCTTATGCACCCTGGATCATGAGATTCCTCAGGACAAGGTCTTCACTCAACTACAAAGCTGATTTTTAGAATCACCTCAGCTACTTGCCCCCGATTGAAGTCCTCAAGCGAACCTATTCCTCAGCTGATGAAAAGGGCAAGGCTCCAGCTGTTATAGATGAAGGAATTCGTCCATTGGATGGTCAATTTCGCAAGGTTGCATCTTATTCCACCAATGATGACTCTGCCACTCATGATTCTGCTGCCCATGCCTCCAAGCCAAATCCTCAAGCTACTGCTCCTCGTGTGATGACTGACCGTGAACTTCTGCTAAGTCTTCACCAGAAGGTGGATCGAAACCATAAATGGGTTAAGCGTCAGTTTGGTTCTATTCTTCACAATCTGCTGTTCAATATCATGCATGGCATTCCTGTCAACTATCATGATTTCTTCATGAGGACTCTGGCCAATGTCGCTCTCTCTCTCCGTTTGAGCTGAAGCCTTATGCTCCTTGGATTATGAGATTCCTCAGAACAAGATCTTCACTCAACTACAAGGCTGATTTTCAGAATCACCTCAGCTACTTGCCCCCAATCGAAGTCCTCAAGCGGACCTATTCCTCAGCTGATGAAAAGGGCAAGGCACCTGCTGTTATTGATGAAGGCATTCATCCATTGGATGGTCAGTTTCACAAAGCTGCATCTTATTCCACAAATGATGACTCTGCCACTCATGATTCTGCTGCTAATGCATCCAAGCCAAATCCTCAAGCCACAGCTTCACGAGTGATGACTGACCGTGAGCTGCTTCTTAGTCTTCACCAGAAGGTGGATCGAAACCATAAATGGGTTAAGCGTCAGTTTGGTTCAATTCTTCACAACATGACTGCTACACATAATGCAGTGAAGAAAAACCACTACTATCTCCATGAAGTCTTCGATCACACTTGGGCTATTCTGTCACATGTATATGGTGAAGAAGAACTGAAGAACATGGGTCTCAAGGAGGAATTTGACTGGTCTGCACCTCCACCAAAGAAATACAAGAAGGTCAAGGTTCCTTCCTTGGTGGCCAGCTCCTATTCTTCATCGCGCGACACCAATGATCATGAAGACTTGGATGTAGCGACCCGACCTCGGATGGTCAAGTCTCTGTGCTTCTGTGTCATCCCTGGATCGGTAATGCTGACACACACAGTACTCGAAGGATTTATAACAGAGTAGCAATCACACACTTATTACATCGAATGTCTCAAAAGAGAACTTATTACAATAATACGGCTGAAGGCCATCTAATGTGATAACAGTGGAAGGCTTGGAAGATAAAGTGAGTCCATCAACTCCAACGGCATAAGCGAGCTGCACGGCAACAGCGACCTACAATCCTTACTCCTCGTGCGAAAAGTCTGCAACATAATACGTTGCAGCCCGAGAACGGTCAGCACATGGAATATCTTTGGCAATGTAACACATAGAGTAATGAAAGAATAAGCTATACTACATGCATATATGGCTGGTGGAAAGCTCTATGGTTACTGATTTTGCGAAAAGCCAATTTTTCCTACCTCAAAGGAATAAATTTTAATTTAACTATCATGGTGGTTGAAACATCATTGAGAAGGTATAACCCCAACTCAATGATCCCAATTAAAGTGATTAACAACCCAGCAAAATTAGTTAAGAGTGTTGAGATACATGTGAATACTCAAGTACTAGATACTCAGAATTGTCCATAACCGGGGACACGGCTAACCATGATTAGTTTGTACACTCTGCGGACGTTTGCGCACTTTTCCCCACAAGACTCGATCGCCTCCGTTGGTTTCTCGCACCGCATGGTGTTTGAGAGACGGATGACCGAGACACGATCTTCGAAACATTAACTCTCTACTCGGATAGATCATACCAAACCTATAAAACCCACTACCTGCTGATCTACCTCTTGAGAGCTTCACGTAACTTACTCAACTATGCTAGAGCCCATAATAGCTTGTGGATGCACACGGAAGTTTCTAGCATGAATAATCTTAGTTCCCTTTGAGCACTGGTGGCGGTCCATAGGAAGATCACACGGGTACCCAGGATTTCCAAAAATAAAGCAGAACAACCTTTGGGTTCCCCGGTGCCTCAATCCACCCAGATGTGTATTTAAGTTGCCACCTTAAAGTAAACCATTAATTAATAATCTCACATCTGTCGTGAATATCTCTCAAACCCAAACCACGTCTACGAGCATAGCATGACATTATAAGCATAACGTAGAAGTAACTCCCAAGGGTTTGAAAGTAACAGGGCAATAGGTTCCTACCTCATCATCTACTTCCCAACCCACAATTTAATGACATCCTAATCATGCAATGTTTGAGGGTTGAGCTAATGCATAAAAACTGGGTATGAAAAGGTATGATCAAGTGTTACTTGCCTTGCTGACGATCCGTGAATCCTAGAGACTCGTAGTAACACGCTTCGCACTCCGGAAATTCTATCGCAAGCAAACAATACATATATAAGTAAACAAGCAAAGATGCACAAACGAAACTTCAACTGAAAGAGGTTGACCGGAGAGTTCAACTTAAGAACTCCGGTTTGCAAAAAGAATCAAACCAAACGGAACAACAAAACTCAAACGGCGAAAGAAATAGGGTCCATTTACTAATCTGAACTAGGGTCAAATTTTACAGAGATAAAAACTGGTTTAAGTTGGTTATTCGGAAAGAGGGTTTCGAGATGAAACCCCAGACGCTTGAATCGCCTGATTCCGATAAACGAGCGAAAAGATAAACAGGTTTGAAAATTGGATCAGAAATCGCGATCAGAATAACCGCGGAATAAATCTGATAAAAGAAAAGCGACGAACTACTAAAGGAACGAACGTTCGTTAACAGAAACTAAACGGTGAACGCGCTCGTTAGAGCGAGCAGACGAGCAGACGTTCGCTAAATAAATAAATTGACGAAATAAACCGATCTATATAAAAAAGCGATCTAGGGTTTTATAAAAAAAACCGAAGGTTTTCTTTAAAAACCGCGGCGGGGTCGGGTACCTCGAGGCGCGTCCCGTGGCGGGCTCCGGCGGAGTTCCGGGTGGGCGGCGAGGCAGGCGGGCGGCGGCTCGGCGAGAGGGCGGCGACGGCGCGGATCGAGACTCAGGCGGCTCGGGGCTCGGGCTCCGGCGGTTTTGGCGGCTCGGGTGGTGGCGAGGTGGTGGTGTGGCGGCGGGCGGCAGCGGTATTTATAGGAGGCGGGGGCTTGGGAAGAGTGAGGCGGCTCCGGCTTGGGAAGGGCGCCCGGGGTGGAGTCGGCTCGGACTCGCCCTCGGCGTCCGTGTCGCGCCTGACAGCCTTGTGAGGAGCTGACGTCATGGCCAGGCGGCTTAGCTGGTGAGCCTTGACCCGATCGGTATGAAATCCTTTTTAAAACATTCCATGAAAGAAAAATTCCTAGAAAAATAAATAAAAATCTAAAAATTCCAAAACAAGTTTTCTCCGTCTAAATAAAATATTTAGAACTAGAGGAACTTTTCTTGGCCCCTAAAATGCAACTTTTAAAGCGTGCTAATTTTTCTAGGGCAAATAAAATTCCAAATAAAATCAAATAAAATCCCAAAAATGATTTTAACATTTTTCCTCCGTTATTTCAATTATTTTGGAGAAGTCATATTATCTCCCCTCATTTATTTATTTAAAATGAAATAGTTTTCCAGAGAGAAAATAATTAAAATCCAATATCCTCGTCTTTCATTATTTGATAAAATTCAAATATGAAAATAAAAAAAAATCCCCAACTCTCTCCGAGGGTCCTTGAGTTGCTTAGGATTTTTCGAGGATGGCAAACGAATATGCAATAAAATATGATATGCAGGGATGACCTATGTATAACATGCCAAATTGAAAATTTGGGATGTTACATTGGACGACACTGCGGCAGACCCTACTACGACAAACGACCCCAACAACGCTGGCGCTCCTTCATCAACTTGATATTCTTCAGGGGCGTTAGTCCTCATTTTCGATCCTTTTGGTCATTCGATGACAAAGGGGGAGAAACTTGAGTTAGTCTTCAAGCGGGTCTATCATATATGGGCGTTTTTTACTAAGTTACAACTCTCGTTCTTCTGAGACTTTATTGGATCGAGTTGTAAACTTAAACTCTATGGTGGCCTGATACTTTTGTTGTTTCTTCTGCATTCTTATTCCACGTTAATGTTATTGCACGCATGCTGAGTTACATCAGTCACCATATTTCATCATGCATTTCAAATTCTTCATATTTTATATCAAATGCATGTATGAATTACAAGATATAGGGGGAGATCTCCATGATTCTACTATTCAAGTGTGCATTGCTTCAAAAGCATATTCCTCACCATGCACATCTTCAGGGGGAGTTCTTCTATATCTTGCAATCAAATTCCTCAATATCAGTATTTGCACCTCATATGTTTATCCCCGTTGAAAACTTAACCTATATTGTCATCAATCACCAAAAAGGGGGAGATTGTAAGTGCATCTAGTGCCCCTTAGTGATTTTGGTGTATTGAAGACTTATAGGTTAAGGGACTAATGTGTTTATAAGTATACATAGGTCTATAAGTCTATGAGGAGTTTGATATTTACAGAGAAAGACGACCCCTAAAAATGAAGTTCTTGTTGAAGACTGTGGATTTCTGAAGACTTTCTGAAGACTTTGAAAGTGAAGAAATTGGTGTGACCTTGAAGACTTGGTATTCATTTGAGGAACATGAAGCGTGAAGACTTTTGTTTTCGTAGTTTCATTTTCTCTTTCTTCAGTCATACAAACACCGTACTGTCAAAGGGGGTCGAGGAAATACTAAGGAAAAATTTCCATGTGATGCTCAACTCAAAATCCTACACCTACCAATCCCTTTGAGTGAAGCCATTGGAAATCTCATACAGTTCAATCATATTCTTGATGTGAGACGAAGTTCTTACGTTCTCACGAGGAATTTGTTACGGCCGAGGAGTTAGGAATTAGCGGTCGGATTGCCTACACAATGAGGAACATGATAGCCCTGAGGAATTTGATACTCAAATTTCCGACCGTTGCTGTGCTATGCGTCAGCTGTCCCAAAATATCTTATCCACCTAACGGTCATATCATTGAAGGGCATTTATGTCTTATCATGTCGAGCTGCTCCCTAGGCTATAAATAGTCGCCCCCTACAACCACTAGCTGGTTGGCTGCTCCGATAGAAACTGACACTTGTCATTTGAGAGCTTCTCATCCTCCGAGGACTTTGGGCGAATATAATCGAGTGAGGAAAGCCCAAACCCAAGCACCTACAAACCCAAAGTGATTGAGCATCACTGAAGAGATTGATCCTGCATGGATCCGGCGCTTGTTACCTTTGAAGACTGTGCATCTTCCAGACGGTTAGGCGTCATGGTCTAGAGCATCCAAGAGGAATTGTGGATCGCCGAGTGACCGAGTTTGTGAAGGTTCGGAAGTCACCTACCACGAGTGATTGGGCGAGGTCTGTGTGACCTTAGTTCAAGGAGAATACAGTGAGGACTATGTGTCTGGGACTGTTTGTCCTCAGGTTTAAATACCTAGCCGCTCCAACCAGATGTACAACTGAGACAGCAGTTGGAACTGGTCTACCAAATCATTGTCTTCACCAAGCCTACTGGTTCTATCTCCTCAACTCTTTAATTTCCTCATAAATATGTTGTGTGCTTGTTCATATCTGTTTGAAGACTTTGACTGAAGACTTTCTCAATTTCTCAGTTCAATTTCTTCAGTCTGTTTGTCTTCATCATGTGTTATCATGTGATTACGCTTTTTGTACTCTGTGCTTGTCTTCATTTCATCATGATGACCATGCTTGTATTCTGTTATGCTTACTTTTTAGTACTTATTACGCTGCAAGTAGTTCTTCGCTAAGGAATTTCCTCACCGGCAAATTCCTCAGTGAAGAATTCATAAAAATCGCCTATTCACCCCCCTCTAGTCGATATAACACACTTTCAGTGTACCCGTGTGTAACAAGAGTAATCATAAACAATAACAAAGCCATATTGAGATGCATCATTTGAAACTGCAGATTAATTATTAGGACCTAAAAGATCCATGTGAAGCAATTCAAATGGTCGAGTAGTGGTCATGATAGTCTTCGCTGGATGCTTGGCCTTGGTCATCTTTCCAGCTTCACAGGCTCCGCATAAGTGATCCTTGAGGAATTTGACATTCTCAATGCCAATGCCATGCTTCTTCTTCGCAAGCGTGTGCAAATTCTTCATGCCTGCATGACCAAGTCGTCAATGCCATGGCCAGCCTTCTGAAGCTTTTGCAAGTAGGCATACGGCTGGTTGTGGTCCTATAGAGAAATCAACAATATACAAGTCTCCTCTCCTAAAGCCTTCGAAGACTTTGGAATTGTCATCTTCCATGATCACAACACAACGATACTTGCCAAAGACGACAACCATATCAAGATCACAAAGCATTAAGACAGACATGAGGTTGTATCCTAAGGACTCGACAAGCATGACTTTGTCCATGTGTCGATCCTTTGAGATCGCAACCTTACCTAGGCCCAATACCCGAATTTTGCCTTTGTTAGCGAAGATGATATGCTTCAGATGCGATGGAGATAAGGGAGCATCCATCAATAGATTCTTGTCACCAGTCATGTGATTTGTACATCCACTATCAAGGACCCACTCAGTGGCTTTGGGTTGATCATCCTGCAGATGAATTAGTGCAGCTTACAAACTCATATACTTCATCAGTGAAGAATATGACATCACAATTCATCGGATCAATTTCATCAAGCAATAGAACAGATAAAGCAGTGCGAGGACGTGAAAAAATGGAAGTTCATTTCTTCATGATTAGCCTGCGTCCTTTCAGGCATTCTCAGGTCTCCAGCAAATTCTTCAGGCGTTTACACACGTCTGGAGACCTGACCCTGCAGAAGAAATTAGTTCCTTTTCTTCACCACCCACATCTAAAGGGGTGGCAAAGAGTTCATCACTCTGCGAGCTCCATATGAGAAAGGTGGCATAGAAGCCAGTCCACTTATTTTCACATAAGAGGAGTTAGGATAAGCATATGAATAAGCAGAGAAATTCTTCGATGACTTATGAACATAATGGTTAGAAGAGTAATGCTCATATTCATAACCCTTAGCTCTTCCCTGCGAAATAGAGGGGTTAGCACGATGATGATCATATGAGGGCTTTGATCCACATGAGGAATTTGGTACGTATGAGGACTTGGATCCATATGAAGAATTTGGTCCATATGAAGAGTTTGATCTGGGGTTCCTATTCTTCACAGGTGGTGTCATGAAGACTTTCAAGGCACCTTTTGGGAACCCAGATTTTCTTCATAGGGGGACCGTTCCTGCAGTTAGTGCCAACATATCTAGCAAATACTTCATCATTCTGATTTTTGAACAGTTTATAGTTGGAATTAAATGACTCATCAGAAGAATGAGGAGAATCACATGTAAAGCCAGATAGATTAGATGGATCTACTGGAGGTCCCTTTGCAGCAACCCATGAGGTTTTGGGGTACTGCTCAGGCCTCCAATATGTACCATCAGCATTGAGTTTCCTCTCAAAGGCAATACCCTCTTTCCTAGGGTTCCTGTTGAGGATCTGCTTTTTAGGCACATCACAAAGAGTCTGATGACCTTTGAGTCTTTTGTACATGCACATCATGTACAATTCCTTCAACCACTGCATCATCGGTGATAATAGCAATGTCCTCGGATGAGGAATTAGTGATAGCGAGAGACAATTGAAGAATTTGTAGCATTAGAAGCATTTGAACATTCAGGTGAAGAATTAGCGATTCACGCTCAATGCACTTCAAACATGGAGGAACAAATTCTTCCTGAGAAGCGCTGATTTGTTGAGCAAGTAATGAATCGCGCTCCTTATGAAGATCTTCATAACTCACTCTTAGCTTTTCAAGATCTTGCTTTCTTTCAAGTAATTCATAAGAAAGCTTCTCATGATCAGATAGGAGAGTGTTAGATGGTCTTGAAGGTTGTCAAACCTAGATTGAAGTCTCTGAAGTTTTTCAGTCAAGGTTTTAGTGCGATCCATTTCTTCACCCAACATATCATCACTTTTGTCTAGCATGTGTTGAACCTTTTCAAAAGCCTTTTGTTGTTTCACAACAATCTTAGCAAGTTTAGAGTAGCTGGGCTTGAGGTTTTCATCAGATTCATTCTCACTTGATTCACAGGAGGTATATTTGAGTACCTTGGCACCCTTTGCCATGATGCACCCTTTGCCTTCATCAGCCTTGTTGATGGAGCCATTTTCTTCAGAGTTGAAGATAGACTTGCTGACGAACGCAGTAGCGAGAGCAAGACTCGACGCACCAGACTCAGACTCCTCAGATGCCTCCTCTTCCTCATGTTCCTTAGATTCATCCTCAGAGTCCATTTCGTTGCCAATAAATGCCCGAGCCTTCTTGGAGCTGCTCTTCTTGTGTGACGAAGACTAAGAGGATTTTGATGATGAAGACTTTGAAGATTTCTTCTTCTTCGCATCATCAGAACTTTAATCCTTGTATTTCTTCTTCTTTGGTTCCTTTTCCCATTGAGGACAATCTTGAATGTAGTTACCAGGTTTCTTGCACTTGTGGCATAGCCTCTTCTTGTAGTCACTGGATGAGGAATCATTGCTCCTTGAGGATTTTCCAAAGCGACCACGTCTTGAGAACCTCTGGAATTTCTTCACGAGCAGTGCTAGCTCCTGGCTCAGTTCTTCAGGATCACCAAGGCTACTAACATAATCTTCACCTTCAGATTTAGAGACAGCCTTGGCCTTCAGGGCACGTGATCTGCCATAGCTCGAACCATAGAGATCTCTCTTCTCAGCAAGCTGGAACTCATGAGTGTTTAGCCTCTCGAGGATATCAACAGGTTCAAGTGACTTGTAATCAGCATGTTCTTGTATCATCAATGCCAGAGTATCAAATGAGGAATCAACCGATCTCAGCAATTTCTTCACCACCTCATGGTCGGTGATGTCAGTGGCACCAAGTGCTTGAAGCTCATTTGAGATGTCAGTGAGGCGATCGAAGGTTTGCTGAACATTTTCATTGTCGAGTCTTTTGAAGCGGTTGAAGAGATAGCGAAGAACGTCAACTCGAGAGTCACGCTATGTTGAGACTCCTTCATTGACTTTGGATAGCCTATCCCAGATAAGCTTAGCAGTTTCCAAAGCACTCACTCTTCCATACTGCCATTTGCTCAGATGACCACATATGATGTTCTTCGCTTGAGAATCGAGTTGCTTGAATCTCTTCACATCAGTAGCGTTCAGAGAAGGTGTGACTGAGGGAACACCATTTTCCACAACATACCAGAGATCGTTATCAATTGCCTCAAGATGCATCCGCATCTTATTCTTCCAGTAAGGGTAGTCCGTCCCATCGAAGGTAGGACACCCAGCAGAGACCTTGATCATACATGCGGCCGACATAACTAAAACTCCAGGAGGTTAAACCAAAATCACACAGAAAAAGGGAGTACCTTGCTCTGATACCAATTGAAAGTGCGTTATATCGTCTAGAGGGGGGTGAATAGGCGATTTTTATGAATTCTTCACTGAGGAATTTGCGGGCGAGGAAATTCCTTAGTGAATAACTACTTGCAGTGGAATAAGTACTCAAAAGTAAACATAACAGAACACAAGCATGGTCATCAAGATGAAATGAAGACAAGCCTGCAGTCTGAGAAAGCGTAAACACAGGATAACACAGGATGAAGACAAAGCGGTGAAGAAATTGAACTGAGGAAATTGAGAAAGTCTTCAGTCAAAGTCTTCAAACACAGATATGAACCAGTGCACAACACAGTTATGAAGAAAATAAAGAGTTGAGGAAATAGAACCAGTAAGCTTGGTGACGACAATGATTTGGTAGACCAGTTCCAACTGCTATCTCAGTTGTACGTCTGGTTGGAGCGGCTAGGTATTTAAACCTGAGGACACACAGTCCTCACCATATTCTCCTCGAGCTAAGGTCACACAGACCTCGCCCAATCACTCGTGGTAAGTAGGGATGGCACCCGCAGGGTTTCAGTACAGGTGGAGCCATCCCATACCCTTACCCATCCTCCCAAACCTTACCCATCACCCGTACCCATACCCATTGATGGGTACAATTTTTTCTCATACCCGTCACCCATCAGGGTAAGTGGGTACCCGCGGGTAAAATTACTCAGATTTATAACACACCAATTTGAGCATTACATAGTCATAAACAACAACTTATAACAATAATTGATAAACAACAACACATCATTACATTATCGCATGCTCGTTTGTGGGCTAGCTATTGTGGTGCGGCGGCCTAACATGAATGTATGAAGAGGTCTCGTTAGGGCTGTCGGATTTATGTACATATAATATGTGGATAATAACATATAAGGTCTATTTGTCAGAATATATGCGGGTACATGGGTACATGGGTATGGGTTATACTAAACCATACCCATACCCACTATACCCGATGGGTATGGAATTTTCCTGTTTATGTACCCATGGGTACTTTTTTGACCCATACCCTTGCCCTAATAGGGTTTTTACCCACAGGGTACGCGGGTAATGGGTACCCATTGCCATCCCTAGTGGTAAGTCTTCAGGTGACTTCCAAACCTTCACAGACTCGGTCACTTGGTGATCCACAATTCCTCTTGGATGCTCTAGACCATGACGCCTAACTGTCTGGAAGAAGCATGATACGTCTCCAACGTATCTATAATTTTTGATTGCTCCATGCTATATTATCTACTGTTTTGGACCATATTGGGCATTATTTTCCACTTTTATATTACTTTTGGGACTAACCTATTAACCGGAGGCCCAGCCCAGATTTGCTGTTTTTTGCCTATTTCAGTGTTTTGAAGAAACGGAATATCAAACGGAGTCCAAACGGAATGAAACCTTCGGGAACGTGATTTTCTCACCGAATATGATCTAGGAGACTTGGACCCCCCCGTCAAGAAAGAAAGGAGGTGGCCACGAGGGTGGAGGGCGCACCCCCCCTAGGGCACACCCCCTGCCCTCCGATGAAGTGTGAGTAGTTTACCTCAGACCTTCGGGTCCATAGTTAGTAGCTAGATGGATTCTTCTCTCTTTTTGGATCTCAATACAATGTTCTCCCCCTCTCTCGTGGAGATCTATTCGATGTAATCTTCTTTTTGTGGTGTGTTTGTTGAGACCGATGAATTGTGGGTTTATGATCAAATTTATCTATGAACAGTATTTGAATCTTCTTTGAATTCTTTTATGTATGATTAGTTATCTTTGCAAGTCTCTTCAAATTATCAGTTTCGTTTGGCCTACTAGATTGGTTTTTCTTGCAATGGGAGAAGTGCTTAGCTTTGGGTTCAATCTTGCGGTGTCCTTTCCCGGTGTGATGAGGGGCAGCAAGGCACATATTGTATTGTTGCCATCGAGGATAACAAGATGGGGTTTTTATCATATTGCATGAATTCATCCCTCTACATCATGTCATCTTGCTTAAGGCGTTACTCTGTTTTCTTGAACTTAATACTCTAGATGCATCTTTGGATAGCGGTCGATGAGTGGAGTAATAGTAGTAGATGAAGGCAGAGTCGGTCTACTTGTCTCGGACGTGATGCCTATATACATGATCATACCTAGATATTCTCATAACTATGCTCAATTACATCAATTGCTCAACAGTAATTTGTTCACCCACCGTAGAATACTTATGCTCTTGAGAGAAGCCACTAGTGAAATCTATGGCCCCCGGGTCTATTCTCATCATATCAATCTTCCATCACTTTATTATTGCTTTGCTTTTTATTTTGCCTTTTATTTTACTTTGCATCTTTATACCAAAAATACAAAAAATATTATCTATCATCTCTATCAGATCTCATTCTCGTAAGTGACCGTGAAGGGATTGACAACCCCTAATCGTGTTGGTTGCATGGAGCTATTTGTTTTGTGTAGGTACGAGGGACTTGCGTGTAGCCTCCTACTGGATTGATACCTTGGTTCTCAAAAAATGAGGGAAATACTTACTCTACTCTGCTGCATCACCCTTTCCACTTCAAGGAAATCCAACGCAGTGCTTAAGAGGTAGCAGGAAGATTTCTGGCGCCGTTGCCGGGGAGTCTACGCAAAAGTCAACATACCAAGTACCCATCACAATCCCTTATCTCTCGCATTACATTATTTGCCATTTGCCTCTCGTTTTCCTCTCCCCCACTTCACCCTTGCCGTTTTTATTCGCCCTCTCTTTTTCGTTTGCCTTTTTCTTCGCTTGCTTTTTTTTTGCTCGTGTGTTGGATTGCTTGCTTGTCACGATGGCTCAAGATAATACCAAATTGTGTGACTTTACCAATACCAACAATAATGATTTCCTTAGCACCCCGATTGCTCCTCTTACCAATACTAAATCTTGTGAAATCAATACTGCTTTGTTGAATCTTGTTATGAAAGATTAATTCGCCGGCCTTCCTAGTGAAGATGCCGCTACTCATCTAAATAGCTTCGTTGATTTATGTGATATGCAAAAGAAGAAAGATGTCGATAATGATATTGTTAAATTGAAGCTATTTCCTTTTTCGCTTAGAGATCGTACTAAAAGCTTGGTTTTCGTCTTTGCCTAAAAATAGTATTGATTCTTGGAACAAGTGCAAATATGCTTTTATCTCTAAGTATTTTCCTCCCACTAAGATCATCTCTCTTAGAAACGATATTATGAATTTTAAGCAACTTGATCATGAACATGTTGCACAAGCTTGAGAGAGAATGAAATTAATGATACGTAATTGTCCTACTCATGGTTTGAATTTATGGATGATTATACAAAAATTTATGCGGATTGAATTTTGCTTCTAGAAATCTTTTAGATTCGGTCATGGGAGGCACTTTTATGGAAATCACTTTAGGAGATGCTACTAAACTCCTAGATAATATTATGGTTAATTATTCTCAATGGCACACTGAAAGATCTACTAATAAAAAAGTGCATGCGATAGAAGAAATTAATGTTTTGAGTGGAAAGATGGATGAACATGAAATTATGTGCTACTAAGAGTGTTTCTTCTGATCCTAATGATATGCCTTTGTCTACTTTGATTGAGAATAATAATGAATCTATGGATGTGAATTTTGTTGGTAGGAATAATTTTGGTAACAACGCCAGATAGGGAAAACTTTAATCCTAGGCCTTATCCTAGTAATCCTTCTAATAATTATGGAAATTCCTACAACAACTCTTATGGAAATTTTAATAAGATGCCCTCTGAATTTGAGACTAGTGTTAAAGAGTTTATGAATTAGCAAAATAATTTCAATGCTTTGCTTGAAGAGAAATTGCTTAAAGTTGATGAATTGGCTAGGAACGTTGATAGAATTTCTCTTGATGTTGATTCTTTAAAGCTTAGATCTATTCCTCCTAAGCATGATATCAATGAGTCTCTCAAAGCCATGAGAATTTCCATTGATGAGTGCAAGGAAAGAACCGCTAGGATGCGTGCTACGAAAGATGCCTTTATTAAAGCGTGTTCTTCCAATTCCTATGAAAATCAAGATGAAGATCTAAAAGTTATTGATGTATCCCATATTAAATCTTTGTTTTGCAATATGAATCTTGATGAGACTGAATATGATCCACCTTTACCTAGAAGGCGTTCCAAAAATTCAGAGTTTTTAGATCTTGATGATGAAACTGATAAAAGTGGGATTGAAAAGAATAAAACCCTAGTTTTGCTAAACCCACTATATTGGATTTCAAGGAATTTAATTATGAAAGTTGCTCTTTAATTGATTGTATTTCCTTGTTGCAATCCGTGCTAAATTCTCCTCATGCTTATAGTCAAAATAAAGCGTTTACTAAACATATCGTTGATGCCTTGATGCAATCTTATGAAGAAAAACTTGAGTTGGAAGTTTCTATCCCTAGAAAACTTTATGATGAGTGGTAACCAACTATTAAAATTAAGATTAAGGATCATGAATTTTATGCTTTATGTGATTTGGGTGCGAGTGTTTCCAATATTCTCAAAACTTTGTGTGATTTGCTAGATTTCCGTGATTTTGATGATTGCTCTCTAAACTTGCATCTTGCGGATTCCACTATTAAGAAACCTATGGGAAGAATCAATGATGTTCTTATTGTTGCAAATAGGAATTATGTGCCCGTAGATTTTATCGTTCTTGATATAGATTGCAATCCTTTATGTCCTATTATTCTTGGTAGACCTTTCCTTAGAACGATTGGTGCAATTATTGATATGAAGGAAGGGAATATTAGATTCCAATTTCCATTAAAAAGGGTATGGAACACTTCCCTAGGAAGAAAATAAAACTACCATATGAATCTATTATGAGAGCCACTTATGGATTGCCTACCAAAGATGGCAATACCTAGATCTATCCTTGCTTTTATGCCTAGCTAAGGGCGTTAAACGATAGCGCTTGTTGGGAGGCAACCCATTTTTATTTTAGTTTTTCGCTTTTTGTTTCTGTTTAGGAATAAATAATACATCTACCTTCTGTTTAGATGTGGTTCTATGTTTTAATTAGTGTTTGTGCCAGGTTAAACCTATAGGATCTTCTTGGTTGATAGTTATTTGATCTTGCTGTAATTTCCAGAAACTTTCTGTTCATGAAAACAATTGTTAAACATCACCAGAACGTGATGAAATAGTGATTCCAATTGCTTCTAATCAATAAACAAATTGGCTAGGTCTTCATATTTTGGCTGATTTTTTGGAGTTCCATAAGTTTGCATTAGTTACAGATTACTACAGACTATTCTGTTTTTGACAGATTCTGTTTTTCGTGTGTTGTTTGCTTATCTTGATGAGTCTATGGCTAGTAAAATAGTTTATAAACCATAGATAAGTTGGAATACAGTAGGTTTAACACCATTATAAATAAAGAATGAGTTCATTACAGTACCTTGAAGTGGTCTTTTGTTTTCTTTCGCTAACGGAGCTCACGAGATTTCTGTTGAGTTTTGTGTTGTGAAGTTTTCAATTTTTGGGTGAAATCTTTTGATGGATTATGGAACAAGGAGTGGCAAGAGCATAAGCTTGGGGATTCCCTTGTCACCCCCAATATAATCTAAGGACACCAAAAAGTCAAAGCTTGGGGATGCCCCCGGAAGGCATCCCCTCTTTCGTCTACTTCCATCGGTAACTTTACTTGGAGCTATATTTTTATTCACCACATGATACGTGTTTTCCTTGGAGCATCTTGTATGATTTGAGTATTTGTTTTTTTAGTTTACCACAATCATCCTTGCTGTACACACCTTTTGAGAGAGCCACACATGAATTGGAATTTGTTAGAATACTCTATGTGCTTCACTTATATCTTTTGAGCTTTATAGTTTTGCTCTATGTGCTTCACTTATATCTTTTGAGCTTTATAGTTTTGCTCTAGTGCCTCACTTATATCTTTTAGAGCACGGTGGTGGATTTGTTTTATAGAAACTATTGATCTCTCATGCTTCACTTAGATTATTTTGAGAGTCTTAAATAGCATGGTAATTTGTTTAAAAATCTTAATATGCTTGGTATTCAAGATTTGTAAAACTTTCTTTTGAGTGCGTTGAATACTAAGAAAAGTTTGATGCTTGATAATTGTTTTGAGATATGGAGGTGATAATATCAAAGTCATGCTAGTTGAGTAGTTGTGAATTTGAGAAATTCTTGTGTTGAAGTTTGTAAGTCCCGTAGCATGCACGTATGGTAAACGTTATGTAACAAATTTGAAACATGAGGTGTTATTTGGTTGTCCTCCTTATGAGTGGCGGTCGGGGACGAGCGATGGTCTTTTCCTACCAATCTATCCCCCTAGGAGCATGCGCGTAGTGCTTTGGTTTTTGATGGCTTGTAGATTTTTGCAATAAGTATATGAGTTCTTTATGACTAATGTTGAGTCCATGGTTTATACACACTCTCACCCTTCCATCATTGCTAGCCTCTTCGGTACCATGCATTGCCCTTTCTCACATTGAGAGTTGGTGCAAACTTCGCCAGTGCATCCAAACCCCGTGATATGATACACTCTTTCACACATAAACCTCCTTATATCTTCCTCAAAACAGCCACCATGCCTACCTATTATGGCATTTCCATAGCCATACCGAGATATATTGCCATGCAACTTTCCACCATTCCGTTCATCATGACACTTTCATCATTGTGTAGTTGACATAGTATTCGTGGAAAAGCCACCGTTCATAATTCTTTCATACATGTCACTCTTGATTCATTGCATATCCCGGTACACCGCCGGAGGCATTTATATAGAGTCATACTTTGTTCTAGTATCGAGTTGTAATCATTGAGTTGTAAATAAATAGAAGTGTGATGATCATCATTTAATAGAGCATTGTCCCAATAAAAAAAAGAGGCCAAAGAAAAAAAGGAAGGCCCCCCAAAAATATAAAATAAAAAGGGGCAATGCTACTATCCTTTTTTTCCACACTTGTGCTTCAAAGTAGCACCATGATCTTCATGATAGAGAGTCTCTTGTTTTGTCATTTTCATACTAGTGGGAATTTTTCATTATAGAACTTGGCTTGTATATTTCAACGATGGGCTTACTCAAATGCCCCAGGTCTTCGTGAGCAAGCAAGTTGGATGCACACACACTTAGTTTCTTTTGTTGAGCTTTCATACATTTATAGCTCTAGTGCATCCGTTGCATGGCAATCCCTACTCCTTGCATTAACATCAATCGATGGGCATCTCCATAGCCCATTGATTAGCCTCGTTGATGTGAGATCTTCTCCTTTTTTTTCTCCACATAACCCCCATCATCATATTCTATTCCACCCATAGTGCTATATCCATGGCTCACGCTCATGTATTGCGTGAAGGTTTATAAGTTTGAGATTATTAAAGTATGAAACAATTGCTTGGCTTGTCATCGGGGTTGTGCATGATGAGAGCATTCTTGTGTGACAAAAATGGAGCATGACTAAACTATATGATTTTGTAGGGATGAACTTTATTTGGCCATGATATTTTGAGAAGACATAATTGCTTAGTTAGTATGCTTGAAGTATTATTATGTTTATGTCAATATGAACTTTTGTCTTGAATCTTTCGGATCTGAATATTCATGCCACAATTAAGAATAATTACATTGAAATTATGCCAAGTAGCACTCCACATCAAAAATTCTTTTTTATCATTTACCTACTCGAGGACGAGCAGGAATTAAGCTTGGGGATGCACGATCGTCTCCAATGTATCTATAATTTTTGATTGCTCCATGCTATATTATCTACTGTTTTGGACCATATTGGGCTTTATTTTCCACTTTTATATTACTTTTGGGACTAACCTATTAACCGGAGGCCCAACCCAAATTTGCTGTTTTTTTGCCTATTTCAGTGTTTTGAAGAAACAGAATATCAAACGGAGTCCAAACGGAATGAAACCTTCGGGAACGTGATTTTCTCACCAAATATGATCCAGGAGACTTGGACCCCCCGTCAAGAAAGAAAGGAGGTGGTCACGAGGGTGGAGGGCGCCCCCCTAGGGCGCCCCACCTCGTGGGCCCCCTTGCTCCACCGACATACTCCTTCCTCCTATATATACCTCACGCATTCCCCCAAACGATCAGATACGGAGCCAAAAACCTAATTCCACCGCCGCAACCTTCTATACCCATGAGATCCCATCTTGGGGCCTGTTCCGGAGCTCTGCCGGAAGGGGAATCCACCACGGAGGGCTTCTACATCATCACTATAGACTCTCCGATGAAGTGTGAGTAGTTTACCTCAGACCTTCGGGTCCATAGTTAGTAGCTAGATGGCTTCTTCTCTCTTTTTGGATCTCAATACAATGTTCTCCCCCTCTCTCGTGGAGATCTATTCGATGTAATCTTCTTTTTGCGGTGTGTTTGTTGAGACCGATGAATTGTGGGTTTATGATCTAGTTTATCTATGAACAATATTTGAATCTTCTCTGAATTCTTTTATGTATGATTGGTTATCTTTGCAAGTCTCTTCGAATTATCAGTTTGGTTTGGCCTACTAGATTGGTTTTTCTTGCAATGGGAGAAGTGCTTAGCTTTGGGTTCAATCTTGCGGTGTCCTTTACCAAAGATGAGGGGCAGCAAGACACGTATTGTATTGTTGCCATCGAGGATAACAAGATGGGGTTTTATCATATTGCATGAATTTATCCTCTACATCATGTCATCTTGCTTTAGGCGTTACTCGCTTTTCTTGAACTTAATACTCTAGACGCATCTTTGGATAGCGGTCGATGAGTGGAGTAATAGTAGTAGATGCAGGTGAGTCGGTCTACTTGTCTCGGACGTGATGCCTATATACATGATCATACCTATATATTCTCATAACTATGCTCAATTACATCAATTGCTCAACAGTAATTTGTTCACCCAATCGAGAATACTTATGCTCTTGAGAGAAGCCACTAGTGAAATCTATGGCCCCCGGGTGTATTCTCATCATATCAATCTTCCATCACTTTATTATTGTTTTGATTTTTATTTTGCCTTTTATTTTACTTTGCATCTTTATACCAAAAATACCAAGATATTATCTATCATCTCTATCAGATCTCACTCTCGTAAGTGACCGTGAAGGGATTGACAACCCCTAATCACGTTGGTTGCGTGGAGCTATTTGTTTTGTGTAGGTACGAGGGACTTGCGTGTAGCCTCCTACTGGATTGATACCTTGGTTCTCAAAAACTGAGGGAAATACTTATTCTACTCTGCTGCATCATCCTTTCCTCTTCAAGGAAATCCAATGCAGTGCTCAGGAGGTAGCAAAGCACTGTCTTCAAAGGTAACAAGCATCGGATCCACGCAGGATCAATCTCTTCAGTGATGCTCAATCACTTTGGGTTTGTGGGTTGTAGGATCGAAAGTATGTCTAGAGGGGGGGGGGGGGTGATTAGACTACTTGACCAAATAAAACTTATCCTTTAGTTCTTGGTAGATTTTAGCAACTTTGGACAAGTCAAGCAATCTTAACACAATTCAAGCAAGCATGCAAAGAGTATATGAGCAGCGGAAAGTAAAGCATGCAACTTGCAAGAATGTAAAGGGAAGGGTTTGGAGGATTCAAACGCAATAGGAGACATATATGTTTTTGTCGTGGTTCCTATAGGTGGTGCTATCGTACATCTACGTTGATGGAGACTTCAACCCACGAAGGGTAACGGCTGCACGAGTCCACGGAGGGCTCCACCCACGAAGGGTCCACGAAGAAGCAACCTTGTCTATCCCACCATGGCCGTCGCCCACGAAGGACTTGCCACACTAGCGGTAGATCTTGTCGGTGTTCTGGGAACGGGGGTCCCCAGACTTGCCTGCCTGCGGCCCACAGCGTGGCCGAGCAGCAGGCCGTGCGGCCCATCTTCATCAACAAGGCATCCAAGACCCTCGTGAGGGTCCAAGCCTCACGAGGCGGACGACACAAGACTTCCTCTGGAGTGGCCTAGCCAGGCGGCCTCACGAGGAGCGGAGATATCAAGGTGGGGCAAACCTCACGAGACTCTCGTGACGTAAGCCATGACGAATGGTGCCAGGCGGGTACCAGGAGGGCGCCAGTGCGCACAGCGTCCACATTTCCTCTTTGGTGCTAAGGAGGCAAGCGCAGACGAAGAGTACCGAGGCATCAGGCAAAGGTTGCCATATTGGTGCAACAAGATCAAGACCAGGAGGACGACCAGGCGGAGGTCATCGTGGAGCCCAAGACGGCGTCACCCTAGGGCTTTTCGCAGGAAAAGACCACTTTTGTCAGGATAGCTTGTACTAGCTGTCCCCCTTTCAAATTTGCCCGCCGTTGTTGGCTCCCTTCCCGCTCAACATTTGGGAAGAGGACCAGGGCCTATATAACTAGAGCTAGCTACCATAGTAGAGGCATCTGATCCGAGCTTGATCCAACAGATTGAGAGCCTGGTCACAAGAACACCTTAACCTCAGGAGGCTGTTCTTCTCTTGTATTGTTCATCATCAGCCCAAGAGGCAATCCACCACCACCACACTGGAGTAGGGTATTAAACCCCGTGTCTCTTTCTGTGTTGTGAGTTTGTCGAGTTCGTCCGCAAGATCTTAGCGAGCTAGAGCATAGATCGGTAGGAGGGAGAGACTTCGCGTGCACCCCAGTGTTTAAACCTTAAGGGTTTGCCGGAACTCCACATCCGACATTTGGCGCGCCAGGTAGGGGTGCGCCGTAGTTTCCCTTCCGCCGGTTCCGTCGTTTCCATGGCGGACGCTCGCCGTGCTCGAGCTGAGCATTGAGCTACCCTCTCCGCCCGCGTCGCTCAGACAACTTCTGTAGGCTGGCCACCTCGTCGTTCTCCGACTCCCGTCGCAGACCCTGCCACCAGCCCGACGGGGAACGAGCATCAGGCGTCCTCGCTGCATCCTTCAGTGTGGCAAGATGGCCGCACCGCTACTCCGTCGCTCACCCCTGCTGGTTCTTCGTCCCGCACGCACCACGCTCCCATGGAGGCACGAGCCGCGCTCATTGCGGCGAACGAGCTCCTCCGCTACCGCCCTGTCGACGACGTCTATGAGGAGTGGCTCGACCGCGTCGCCGAGCTCGTCCGCGCCGCAGGGGGCTCTCCAGCGCCGTCCAACTCTCTGCCTCCCCCTCAACCAGCCGCGGGCGACGGGGCTCATGGCGTGCCTCCACACCCTCACCCCCAAGACGGTGCCTTGGCACTAAGGCGCGCACCTCCGCCGCGTGATCCTCCGCGCCCGGCGCACGTGCGCGAAGAAAGAAGCTGCCAAGAAATCCCGCGGCCGCGAGAAGCTGCGCCAGCGCTCCCCGCGCCACCTCGTCAAGACCACGCACCGCCTGCAGCGGCGGAACGCGAACCCCGTCAAGACCAAGCTCCACTCCCGAAGCGGGCCCCGGCAACCATGGCCGGCTGCCGCGCCTTCACCCCCGAGCTGCGTAGCATCGCCTGGCCAGGCAAGTTCAAGCCATACCTGCCTCCTCGCTACGACGGCACCGCCGATCCCGCGGAGTTCCTGCAGCTCTACGAGCTGAGCATCGAAGCCGCCAACGGCGACGAAAAAGTCATGGCGAATTGGTTTCCTATGGCTCTCAAGGATGGGGCCCGTTCTTGGCTCCTAAACCTGCAACATGGCTCGATCTCCTCCTAGGACGAGATGCGCGACCGCTTCGTCGCCAACTTCTAGGGCACACGCGACCGCCCACCGGCCGAAGGCGATCTGCGCCGCATCAAACAATAGCCAGGAGAAACTCTCCAGAAGTACATCCAACGCTTCAACAACACTCGCCTCAAGATCCCCAAGGTCACAGACGAGGCCATCATCTCCGCGTTCTCCGACAGCGTCCGTGACGTCAAGATGAAGGAAGAGCTGGCTATCCACGAGGAGCTCTGCACTTCTCATGAGCTATTCAACCTGGCGACCAAGTGCGCGCAGAGGCGAGGAGGCGTCTCTCTCCTCGAGCTGCCAGTTGCAGGAGTGGAAGAAAAGAAGACTAAGGCCAAGGACGTGAAGCGCAAGGAGGCAGTGGTGCTCGCAACGGAGCCCGACACCAAGCGAGGCAGAGATCACCCTGAGTCGTCCAAGAACGGCCGACCATTCTGCACCTTCCACAACCTGAACACCCACAACACCAGCGAGTGCCAAGAGCTCAGAGCCATACGAGAAGGACGCTACGGTCGACGCCCCGAGCACAACGACCGGGGCTACGGCCGTGGAGGCGGACGCTGGGACGACCGTGGCCTGCGCCAGGAGTGGCGCGACCGGCCTCGCGAGGACCGCTGGCAAGACCAACCTCGCGAGGGCGCTTGGAGGGACCCGCCTCATGAGGATCGCCCCCAGGGCAACGCCGGTCTTCCCCCGCTGCCGCCACCAAGAAGGAACAGCGACCACCACCAGGACGAGGGGGCTGGGGGCTTCCAGGAGCCGCGTGCCATTGCTTGCATCTTGGGCGGTGCTCAAGCCCCAGCCTCTCAGCGCAACTTCAAACAGTTCGCTCGCGAGGTGAATGCGGTTCTCCCCAAGCTCGAGGCCACACGCCCGCTCAGGTGGTCCCAATGTGCCATCACTTTTCAACTCGGCAGACCAGCTCAAGTGCGCGGCCACCGCAGGCACACTCCCTATGCTGTGCTCCCCGGTCATCAGCAATGTGCAAGTCACCAAGACTCTCATCGACGGTGGCGCAGGGCTCAACGTCCTATCCATCGACACGTTCGACAACCTTCAAGTGCCCTATGAGCAACTCCAGCCAACCAAGCCTTTCTCAGGAGTGCCTGATGGTTCCACCACACCGATAGGGCAAGTCCGTTTGCCGGTCACCTTCGGCAAGCGCGACAACTACCGCACCGAGCTCATCGAGTTCGACGTCGCGCACATCTGCCTGCCGTACAACGCCATCCTCGGGTATCCAGCCCTGGCCAAGTTCATGGCAGTCATCCATCACGGCTACAACGTTCTCAAGATGTCAGGAAGCGGAGGAATCATCACGGTCCCGTGTGAAGAAAGGGATGTGGTGTGCTCTCTTGAGCGCGCCTTCCAAGCCGCAGCAATCGATGACCCCGGCAGCAGAAGTGAAGGCCCTCCGGAGACCGTCCCCAAGAAGAAGTTGACGCGCCGCGCAGGACCCCAGGGAGACGGCGCCGCGTCAGGAGCCTTGACAGGATCAGCGCCCGTTCCAGGGGCGCCTCCCTCCATCACATAGAAAGGCGCGCCCGGCGCCCTCCTCGGGCAGGGCTCAGGGGCTCTCTTCTGGAGGGCCTCATACCTTGCCAACCTCACAAGGGAGGCGCTTGGGCACCACTTGGAAGCGTGCTTCACGGCATGCCTTCCTCAGGAGAGCACAGGGCAAGGAGTGCCCAACACCCAGGAGTTCATCACCAAGACCACCCAAGAACTGCAAGAAGCAAGAGCCATGCGCGGCAACAGCCGCTCACAGGGCGCAGCTCCCCATCCAGGCGAGGATGCCGGGTTGCGTCTCTGCGTCGACGTCCCAGGGCTCAACAGGGCTGCATCTCAGGAGCGCTTCTAGCCATCACGCACGGGCCGCTGTGAGAGCCCACCAAACAACTACGTTCGCATGCCCTTCGGCTTGCCGAGCGTGGCGTCGGCCCATCAGTGCAACTTGTGGCAGGTCCGGGCGTCTCAGGAGGCCAGGATCCACGCCGTTCAGGAGGAGATGGAGATGCTCTTCAGGGAACCTCCTGAGCCCCCAGATCCTCTTGAGGCTCAAGGTCCCGGTGGCTCATGAGGAGTCATCCCTTCAATGCGCGGCTTCAGCTACATCAACTCTACTTCGTCTACAGAACCAGGTGACATCTTCCAAGTTCGTTTAAGCTGGGAGCGCCCCTCGGGCTGCATTATTCCCAGGCCACACGGGTCCGTCCCTGTGGCATGTATCCCCTTTGCTTAAGTCTTTAGCTTACCTTGCTGGGGGCGCCCCTTGGGCTGCATCATCCCCAAGCCACTCGGGCCAGACCCAGTGGCGTGTATCTTCCTGTATTTATCCAAGTCGATCTGCTCTTTATGCTTAACCTGCCAACGGCTATCGCCTGCTCGATTGCCGCCCGCCGCGGGCCTGTTCACCCTATGCAATCCGCTTGCACGTTAAAGGGTTGATCCTGAGCATCGCGACTCAGGAGATCTTACTGGCTCTCCAGCCCTCACCCCCTGGCCTTGACGATGGCATCGCGACCTGGCATACCAGCGGCGGCTGAGCTCGCTCGAGGGCCGGGACCTGAGGACGTAGAGTGCTTGCATGTAACCGCTCTGCAGGAACGTACAGTCACCAAGACTCAAGACCAGGCGCAATCCGCCTTGAGGTAGGGCCTCGTGAGTCCCGCGCTGGCTCACGAGTGCCCAGATACACCTCGCAGCCCTACCGTGCAAGCCACGTGTTAGGGCGGGGTTGTACACGCACCGGGGGCTCCTCCCGGAGGGGGGCCCCCATCCCACGCCCAAGTGGAAGCACCATGCTTCGCGCTGGCTGATGACACTGTCGAGGAGCGGCTATGCCCGTGCACAAGCGGAAGCACTATGCTCCGCGCTGGTGATAAACAACTGAGGGCGACCCCACGGTCGTGCCAACCTCAGGGAGCCCAGAGCTCAACGCCCAGCCTTACCACAACGCCTCCCCTCGGGAAAGCCGCGCATGGGGGCTGGGCATGGGGGCTGCACATGGGTCATGCCCAAGCGCACGCCACCTAACCAGGTCCCCCGGACCTGGGTATCGCGCGCCCCTCCCGAGGCCTCGGCGAGGGCAGGTATGGGAATTGTTTGCACGTCAAGGGGGACTCCTGAGCATCGCGACTCAGGAGCCTAACTGGTCACGTAGCCCCTCACTCCTTGGTCCGTCCTGGTCTCCGGTCGGCCCAATGGCGGTTGAGGTATGCGCGGGGCCGGGCTCTGCCGACGTAGAACAATAATCTATCCCAGCAAACTCTCCCTATATGCTGTTTGCGCGTCAAAGGGGACTCCTGAGCATCGCGACTCAGGAGCCTAACTGGTCACGTAGCCCCTCACTCCTTGGTCTGTCCTGGTCTCCGATCGGCCCAATGCACTACAAAAAAAGACACATCCATGACATTTTGGGCCGAACGAATTTTTTTCTGTCATACATATGACACTTCTATGACGATAATTTTGACAAAACCCGGTATCATCATAGATGTGGTGGGCTCCTACTTCTATGACAAAAAATCATGACAGAAAATGGGCTTTTCGTCTGGGCGGGCGGAGACGCAGCTGCATGACATTCTTTGGGCCGTCCATGACGGAAAAACCATGGTAGAAGCGAGGGGAGGAAAATTTCGGGAGCTGCACATTACGGTGGGGGTCGGGGGCCTAGCGACACGCTGGCGTTTCTCGTACACGTCTGCAGCGTGTGTGCGGCGTTGGCTCTAATCGAACCCGGCGAGGCGTTGGGCTCTAATCAACCCGGCGATTGCCTTTGCAGGCTACGCTAAGCATCTTGAACCCGAGCGATCGATCGATGGTTGTTAATCGAACCCGATCGGCGATTCGCCGCCATCTGCGCGCTGGCGAAGCTAATCGATGCTGCCTCTGGGATGAGCAGTGAGTGTGGGGAGGGGGTTGGATGAGCGATGGAGCGGTGGCGTTGCCTCCGGATGAACAGGACCCGTGGTGTGGAGGGCTGGATGAGCGATGAGACGGTGGAGGGGTGGTTGAACAGGAGCGGGTGGAGTAGCGCGCGGTGGAGGCTGGACGAACAGGAGCCCGTGGAGGCTGGAGGAGGTCGACGGTAGCCCGTGGAGGCTGGAGGAGGTCGACGGTGCAGATGAACAGTATCCCGTGGAGTCCCGTTTTGTGGTACGCCATACCCCTCCCGATGAACAGGACTCTCGTTTCGACCGTAGCGCTCCAACACAAGTCCGTTTCGTCCGTTTTGCGGTACGCCACACCCCTCCCGATCAACATGACCCCCGTTTCGACCGTAGGAGGTCCGTTTAAATCCGCTTTTGTCAGACGCCACACCCCTCCCGATCAACAGGACCCCCGTTTCGACCGTAGGAGGTCCGTTTCCTCCGTTTTGCGGTACGCCACACCCCTCCCGATCAACAGGACCCCGTTCAGAACGTGGCCGGTCGAACACAAGGCCGTTTCCTCCGTTCTGCGGTACGCCAGGCCTCGTTTCCATCGCCTATTCCGTCCAAGCCGGTTGGCTCCCACGCGTTCCGTTGCCTCCCGATGAACACGACGCATTCCGTTGCCTCCCCATGAACATGACGCATTCTGTTGCCTCCCCATGAACACGACGACGACGCTGTTTCTCCGTTCCGACCCAGCCATGTACACGAGCCACGGCCGACGTATGCGCCGAGTAGGCGTTCGAGACCCGCCCGTATGTACACATACGTGGTCAGATTTTCTTTCTTGCACCTGGCGGCAGACGACGTGTACATGCTACGTCGCGGCGCCTCTACTACGACGCGTCGCGCACCTCTACATCGACCCGGTATGTACGTACACATTCGCGACCAGGATGACAACGCCACGCACGCTTCGACCAGGTGGGTCCACCGCCGAGCACTTCCTTGCTGTGAAGATGTAGCTGGTGGGTCCCAGTGATCGGGGCGAATCGTTTTTTTGCGGACACACTTCCTTGCGTGTGAAGATGAAGTGGTGGGTCCCAGCGATGGGGAAACGTTTTTCCACAAAATACGATGGCCCGTCCGGTGGGTCCCAAATTGTCGGTGGAGGAATCATTATTTTCCGCGTAATAAGGAGGCACTTCCTTGTTGCGGCCGTGGACCCAGCTGTCAGCCTCTCCACGTACAGTCCATGTCCGATGGAAGTCGTTCCTTGACCACGTTGACCAGGCTGCGCAGAGAGCACCACGGCGGTGGACGATGGCAAGGCCTAGGAAGGGGATGACGCGGAGCCGGGAAAGACGCGGCAGTGGAAGCCCGCGGAGAGGAGTACGAGGTTCACTTTGGTTTGGCTGCGGTGTGAGGCTGCCCTCGCCCGGGGCACAGGCAGCGGTGGGAATAGCGAGGCGGTGAGGCCTCATGACGGCACAACCGGCCCGCAGGGGAGGGGGAGCATGCAGCACGACGGTCTTTGCTTTGGTAGCTGGAGCAAGAAGACCAGAGGTTGAAGAAGCACTACGGTCGTTGGATGGACATCGTACGATCAATGGAGCTAGAATCGTTCATATTGACTAAGTTGACAAGGCCCTCCGTCCCCGTCAACTTAGTTGGCCCACAAGTCATCCTCCCACTATGGTGGGTCCCAGCTAGCAGGGTGGGTATTCATTTTTTGTGCGTAATAAGGAGGCACTTCCTTGTGTGCGAAGATATAGCTGGTGGAGTCGACATGTCGGCGGGGAACGTTTTATCATGAAATCTGAGGCCCTTCCGATGGGTCCCAGCTGTCAGGTGGAGGAATCATTATTTTGCGTGTACAGTCCACGGCTGATGGATGTCGTTCGTTGACCATGTTGACCAGGCCGCGCCGAGAGCACCATGGTGGTGGACGACGGCGAGGCCTAGGAAGGGAACGACACGGAGCCGGGGAAGACTCGGCAATGGTTGCCTCTGGCGATTAGAATCTGAGGTTCTTGGTCCGGCTGCCGTCGCGGAAAATAACACGAGGTGTGGGTGAGTAGAGGAATGGCACGGCCAGCAATGAAGTAGGGTGGGGCGGTGCGGCTTGCGGCAAAGACCGGCCACGGGAGGTGGGAGCAGGCAGTCCCACCGGAGCTGGTTTGGGCGGCTAGAGCAATAAGATCAGATATTGAAGAAGCAGCATGGCCGTTGGATTAACATCCAACGATCACTGCTGCTAGAATCGTTTGTGGACTAAGTTGACAAAGCCAAAGTACACGTCAACCTAGTAAACCCACAAGTCAGCCTCCAAATCTGTCCCAAACAAAGATACTGACCCGAAATTTCTAGCGATTCAAATTAATTTTAAATCTAAATATACCTTAATTTAAATTCAATGAAATTTTTCCTGCATAAAAACAATGAAATTTAAAATATCAAAATCCGAAAGAAAACAATATTTTGGAACTAACTGCCTGTTTGATGTATTTTTTTTCATTTTACAGCCCATTTATTATTAATTTTAGCCCATTTCTTATTACTTATAGCCCATTTCTTTTTTACTTATAGTCCATTTTCTGGGAAAAATGCATCCCTCCTCATCTTGAAAGTTTTCCGGCCCAGCAGGGCGTTGAAAAGCAAGTGGGCCCATATTGGTTATTCAGCAAAAAACAAAATAGCTGACTAGCCATTTTTCAGAAAGGAAAAAACAAACTGGGCTGGTCATGTGCTAAACATATGAAATAAAAGCCTGGGCTAGACGGGCCACGGGTCCCGCACAACCCAGTTGATACCCTTCTCCGTCCCGAAAAAACAAAATTACTACGTGCGCTGCTGGGTCCCTACTGTCATCCTCACCATGTATAGTCATCTCCTTATTCCTCTCGGTTGTTGACCATGTTGACAATACCGGAGGGCAGCACCGTGGCGAGCGAACCAAGGCGAAGGACGATGGTGAGGCCTCGGGCGGGAACGAACAGGAGCCGGGGAAGATCACAGCCAGCCGTGGGAGGCGGGAGCAGGCGGTCCCGCCGGCGCTGGTTTGGCTCTAGCGGCTCGAGGAAGAAGATACTGAAGAAACGCGACAGACGTTGAATGTCAATCCAACGGTCAAGGTTGGCACAATCATTTTTTGACTAAGCGGACACCAAGTAGCATACTTTTTTATATATAGGAAGAAACGTGCGAGGAAAATGCGTTCGTCTGCCGTCCTCCTCACAGGGAACGTTCGCCACATAAGTGACTAGCACCCTTGGTTTTCAACCGAGAGGTCTTGGGTTCGAGTCCGAGGAACTCTCAATTTTGTCCTCCTTCCTTCCTTGCAAAAAAAGGGAAAGAAAATCAAAGACTTGGGAAGGCGTACAGAACAAGCTAGTGTACCAGTAAAGAGACGTTGCCGAGTTTTAGAAAAAAGAAAGAGGTGCTCCTGTAGCTGTTCGAATCCAAACCTAGACTATGACTATATATGGTGCTATTCTACTCTGCAAGTAATGAAACTGACATATCCAACGTTCGCTTCTCTTCTTCTCTACTTACTCTGCCTAGCATCGGAAGCTCTGGCCGCAGCAACCATGTCCGCTGGCTGCTCGTCCACCTGCTCTTCAGCAGGCAACAACCATATATGCGCCAAGTCGCCACCCGTACCATCGCCTGTGGGTCTCATCACACCCCGCCAAGACAGCGCACCGCAGCCGGTTGCTCATCGCAACCCGCTGCCGTTGGTGTGGTGCCACTGCTGCAAATCACGTAGAGTCATCCGTCGCGTCTCAACCACAATCCGCAACCCTGGTCGAGTCTTCTATAAATTCCCGAATCATGGGGTAATAATATGTTTGAGTGTTGTTCTGCTGCTTTCAGTTGCTGATTTTTTAATAGTTTGGTTGATGATCTTCCAATTTGATTCGTGCAGAAAAGTGAAGATTCGTGTGATTTGTATTTACGGGAAGTTCTTGATGTGGGGAATGCAACTACGCTGATTATTTGGTTAGCCGAGGAATCCCAATACCAAAGAAAGTTGGGGGTTGGACAAGTAACTAAAGGAATGGCGTAAGAGGAAGATGCAGAGCGAAGGTTAAAGATGCAGTTCCTCCGATCACGGCCAAGCAACAATCGCTGAACGGCCTTGACAAAGAATGAGGAGATGAAAGAGCTTGTGAAGATAATGGGCAAAATCGATGTTCTCTGAGGATGATTGTCTCTTTATTTGCAGTGTATGTAGCACTCGTGATGTATTCAGTGGCTACGACATGAGGACTTTGCTGAAACTAGTAATGAATGAAACCTGTGTAGCAGGCTGGGCGTAGTGTTGTGAACATCTAATGATTTCGATTAACGGAAATCAGGGGGTATCCCATTTTTCTCATGTAAATAAATAAATAGCAGAGGCCCTGTCGGGTCAGCTTTGTTCTCATTCGAAGACGTCGAGCAAATTGCAGTCCAACAGCAAACTATGTCATCAAATTCAAGTTTCACAGCCAAATATGAGTACAAGTAAACAACAATGTCATCTTGTTTTAGTTGTCATACAATCACCAAACACAAATCAGCATACATAACAAGTGATGTTCTCACAGCAAAATACTAAACAACATGTTCATCAGGTTTCAGTTGTCATAGCAAACACAATTTCACATAGTAGATAAAAAAAACGTCTTCTGACAGGCAAATACGACAAAAGCAATGTAATCATCATCCGTAGCAGCAGCGTCAACATCTTCTCCATGTGTATCAGTCTAAATCGTAATTCCCCACGGTGTTATCTTCTTCTTCGTCCTCAACATCCTCAGATGTTGGCTTCTTCTTGATCAACTCTTGTATGTCCACAGCACGACAGGCAATCTTTTCGCCGGCGTCGTTGACCTGATGGTTCTCAAAGATATTAGGAACATTTGTGTTATCTTGTACATCAGGAGCAGTGTAAGCATCATCTTGTTGTGCAACTTCATTAAACGACTTCCTCTGCTCAAACCTTTGCAATACTCTCCAGTCATCGCTACGTGCAAATGTGTCTTCCAAGAAAAATATTTGTGTTGCTTGATTTGCCAAAATAAAAGGCTAGTTGGTCTAGTACGCCGCATTTACATTGATGGATTTGAAATAATCATCAGCTCGGGTTTTGCGATCACGAAAACAGGTTATACCAACGACAGCATGACAGAACCACACACCGATGATCCTCGAAACTGGAGATATACTGCAACTGAACAATGTCTGTTATGTTAGCATACATTTCAGTTATCTCTTTATCAGACATATCCGTCCTCATGATGGCACTGTTTCGTGTCTTCCTGCCTTCGTCTTGTGCAAGGGTGTTGTAGCACACATCTCCAACAACGCAAGATTCATGATGTCTTACCCGAGTATCAGGACCCATTGCTAGTGAGTAAAGGGCATCATCAACTGCCTGCCCATCCTCCCGCGTCTTCTTAACCTATGGTTAGAAAATAGACAAGCTGATCACCTTATGTACTCAATATATTAAAAAAACTGACAATGCACTTCAAAAGCATACATGGTTCTTGAACCATTTCGCAAATCCTGCCATAACCAGTTTGTCAATGTTTCTAGGATTTTGCGGCAGTAACTCCTCTTTGTAGATGCTGCACAACATAGTGATCGCGTCAAACATCTAAATATATAAGAATGTGCTGCCAGTTTAGTAGATTACGATGTATAAGCTGCGATCGCACTTACTTGATACAAGGTAGTATCTCGTGATGCTTATTCAACACATACTAAACCATTTTGTCCAAATCTTTAGGTTTGTCCTCTTGTCGACTCTTCCACGTAACTTTCGAACAAAATAATCGAAAACATTGAGCCCGGGATTGTCTTCACCCACCTCTTTGCTAAGCTGATCAGTTGTTTCAATGTATTTTGAGCAGAATGTCAACGCTTCTGTAGCAATGTAGGCCTCTGCAATGGAACCCTCTGGTCTAGCTCTGTTCCTAACATAGCCCTTGAAAGTGCCTAGCCGCCTTTCAATAGGGTACATCCAGCCATACTGTAGTGGACCTCTAAGTAGTGCCTCATCAGGTAGATGAACAACCAAATGCACCATCACATCAAAGAAGGCTGGAGGACATATCTTCTCAAGGTCATAGGATAGTTGGTATCTTGTCTCTAAGACGCTCCAAAGCATCTATCCACGATATTTCTACCGCAGAGTTCTCAAGAATTGTCCCAACTCGCAATCGCTCTGTATAAGTCGTAGGCGGCCCAATCCTCTAAGGATAACAGGTAAAACCCTTTGAAGTAGGACGTGGCAGTCATGAGTTTTCAACCCTTGTACCTTGTTTCCATCTCAGACCGACTCTCCTTTCAGGGTTGGAAGCAAATCCATGTGGGAATCTCACACGTGATGGGACCTCGCAGAATTCTTTTCTTTTACCTTGTCCAAGGCATTACTGGCGGTGCCATATCCCGTGGTTTACCTTCATCTTGCACACCGCAAATCCTTTCTCGATACCGGGTGTGTGAAATCAATCCTAGATTTTAAGGTATCTTTCGTCTTGCCTTCAATGTTAAGAAGTGTGCCGATAATGCTGTCACATATATTTTTCTTGATGTGCATCACATCAAGATTATGCCGCAGATCCAAATCTTTCCAATACTCCAAGTCCCAAAAAGTGGACCTGCGGGTAAACAATAATCTCTCTTCTATCGTGCCACACTTCCTTTTCCCGCTACCATTACCAGGATGGTTTCCTGGTGTAATATGCCTAACCTTCTCTAATTCCATTTGCAACTCATCGGTGGTGAGCCTCTTTGGCGCATCACGGTTTTCATGCTTTGCATTGAACACATGTCTTCGATATTTTCTAGGATGCGGCTTGTCCTTGGGAAGGAAACGACCGTGTGCAATGTAACAGATCTTGCTAAGTATTATGTGATGACAATGATTCTGTCTGGCGAACACATGGATTGTAACCATGTGTCGCTTACGACATAGTGCCCAAAGCCGTATAATCATGGATGCACCAAATTACAACATCACGCAGAAAGAAATCAGCTGGTGGGCTGCTATATAGGTCTCGAGTGAGAACACCCTTCCATAGCTGTTGAAGTTCCTCCACTGGAGGCTCCATGAACAAATCAAAATCCTTTCCAGGACTTTTTGGACATGGGATGAGCAAGGCCATCATGTAGTTTGATTCTTTGGTGCAGACATTTGGAGGCATGTTGTAAGGGATAACAAGCGGCCACATGCTATATGTGGCGCTCACAGTGGCCAAATGGGTCAAATCCATCTGAAGCTAAGCCAAGTCTAATGTTTCTCGGGTCAGCAGCAAAGTCTTTGTGTTTATCATTGAAGCTTTTCCACTCACTACCATGAGATGGATGGCTCATTACATTCTGGTCTCTGTACTCCTAGTTCCTAGAATGCCACAATACATCCTCTCTTGTTTCAGCATCATGAAACAACCTCTGCAATCTTGGTGTAATTGGAAAATGTCTCAGAACATTATAAGGAATCCTCTTCACAAAATCGCCATCTTTCCATCTTGATGATTTGCATTTCGGGCATTCACTTAAGTTGGCATAATCCTTCCGGAACAGAACACAATTATTCTTACAAACATGGATCATATCATATCCAATTCCAACAAGACGAAGGAAATTCTTCATTTCTTTGTAGGTGTGTGGCAGCTCGAACCTTGTCTGGGAAAGATTTGTGGAAAGCAGCCAACATCGCATCGAATGATTTGTTGGTCATCCGCTCAGATGTCTTCACCTGAAGAAAGGTGATCATTGCTGATAATACTGACAGCTTATTTCCTGGGGTGACAGCAATGTTGCATTGTTCCAACATGTGGGCCCACCGCTTTTCTTCTGCAGGTGAAAGTTCACGGAATGCACGAGCATTTCGTAGCATTGTTTCAATGTTGGTCAAACTCACTGGCTCCGCCACCACCACCTCCTCCTCCTCTTCCACCTGAGCATCAGGCAGATCAAGATGGTGATCTGTTGCTTCCACGTAGTCAATAACATTGACGTTCACAGCTTCACCATGATGAACCCACCTAGTATATGTGACCGACATCCCATACAAGTGTAGATGATTTTGCACAGTTGACTGGGGTCTTGTAACTGAATTCATACAACTGCTACACGGCAGAGCACATCTGATTTCGGACCACCGTACTCAGCTCGATAAAGTTCATGAGTTTTCAACCCCTCGACATATGCAGTGGAGAATCTTCGAGCAGAAGTTATCCAAGTCCTGTCCATCTGTTAGACATACAAATTAGTTCTTCTACTAGATATTACAGGAAAAACATATATGTTTTTTTATGAAGTCCAGAAAAAAAATACCTAGGTCGATGTCTAAAGTTATGGCAAGATATTTGGACGAGCAGATCTAAGTAACGAAATATATGTAAAGCTAATTCAGCAAACAAATTTGAGTGCTAAATTATGGCAGACTGTTTTAGCAGTCAATGAGGCCGAGCACACATCCATCAAACTAGCGAAGGCCATCGCAGCAACAAAGATCGAGTATAAAACGGTGTAGAGCTATTTCACCTAACAGATTGGCTACTAGACCATGGCAATCTACGTCACAATAAATATATGGCAAGATATTTTAGCAACTAATCGGCCTTGGCATGCCATCTCAGCTAAGCAGATTGAGTGCAGAACAGGCCAAGGAAGCTTCTTAAGCAGAGCATATTGACAGTAAACTACTTCGGCAAACAGTGAGATTAACAGCGTCTATCAGCTAACATTCAGCGCTACACCGACATGAACGGGGCCTCAGTCTAGAATGCGCGTACCGTGGGAGAAGCTGACCGCCGTGCATCTCCACACGAACGTCGCCAGCGGTGGCGGCACTGACCGCCGTGCGCCTCCACAAGAACGTAGCCAGAGGTGGCGGCGCGGCTAGAGGACGGCAGTCTACGAGAGCGTACTGTGGGAGCGAGAGGATCGCCGTGCGTCCCCTCGACGAACCGCGGCGCCGACGTATCGGCGTGGCGGGGAGAGCGGCTTTGGCGGAGCGAATGGAGTGGAGGGGGGACGGGGGGACGGGGGGTTGGGGAATATTTGGCCGAAGGGCGGTTGAGTCGGATTTGGGGGGAATGTTTGTGTGTGTGTGTGTGGGGGAGGATTTTTAGCGGCGGGCGGCGGGAGTTTGGCGCATGGTCGGTTTCTCCAAGTGCAGTCCCACGTGTCAGTGAAGAGGCAAGCCGAAGCGTGTTCCGTTTGCGTGAGCCGTGTGCAGGACCGAATGTGTGTGGGGTGCAATGCGACGCTGACAGAGTGCTGTGAGTGTACCGCCTTTTTCCTTTTAAACTAGTAGGTGCTTCGCCTCAAAAAAAATTGTAAGCCCGGCGCGATCCATCGATACTACTACTAGTAATCCGGTAATCCCAACTAAACGGCGCTGCCGGTCTTTTCCAGCGATATGCTGGGAGGTTGGCTTAGTTGGGTTTTCTAGATTTGTCTCAGTTCAATAAAAAGCAGAGTTGTGATGATGGTGTGCCTGTCATCCTGCAATATAGGCCGTCCGATCTATATCTAACGGATAGGAAGGAAACTATGACAATTTACCCGCACTCCTCTCCACATTTGCAGATAAGGCTTTCCCTCGTTCATCCTTTTCTCCCACAAGATCTTGATCTTCCATGCAATGCACGGGCATCTTGCTAGTACTCTCACAATATGTATATTATTGTGAAATTTCATATACACCGGCCGAGATTAATGCAAACACAGCAGATTTTCATTACATTTCCAACTTTTATAGGACAGAAAAATAAAAGAAACCCGACCTTAAACCTATTCTACGGCGGCGACCGACGTCCTCCATCTACGATCTCTATGTACGGGGGCGGGGTTTAAGACCCGTGAAGTGAAGGTACGGTCTCCGGCGAGGAAGAGTAGAACACGGGATACGGACCGGCCAGTTGGCACACCATGCCCTGCCGCCTCCCATGCCCTACTCATCCTCGGAGGAGCCCCCGACCTCGGCGGTGCTAGACGTTGGACGACGACAAGTAGGACGCGTGGCTGACGGTGCTCCCGTCGTCGGCGCCGCCCACCGCCAGCGGTCGCTTGTCTTGGCGTCGCGTCGGCTACACGCTATATTGCGCCGCGAGAGGCGACTTGAGCGAGGGCGGCGATCTTGAGCTTCATCCCCGAAGACAAGCTCTCCCGCAGAGCGTTAGCACTTGCGGTCATGGCGGATGTGGTGCCAGGTAGGAGGACGATGCGCTATGGTGTAGGTTAGCTAGGCGTTGCCGCTTTAAGTAGCGCATTCCGGTGAGGCCAAGCGTCCGGGTGCGTCATTAAGTCGCCGGAGTTGGTTCCTTGGGCTCTTAACGACGACATACGAACGGACGGCATGAATGCGGGCAGCTCGCGCCGGCTGGGAACGCACCGCGTGAAGGCGCGATGGACGAGGGCTTTGGTGTGCCGAGGTAGTCAGCTGCGGTCGTGGCAACGTTGGAGATGCCCTTTGCTCAAATGCGATCCCCGCATGTCATTGAAAAAGCAAGACGACCCGGCATGGTCTCAGGTCCAGAGGATGCAGTTGGCCGCGCTACACCACTCCACGGACGCGTCGCGGCGCCCCGTGCATCCTCGACGAGCCGAGTGTTGGGGTGTGTTTGGATTGTGGCCAAAGTGCACCTTACCAAAATTTTGGTCATACCCAAAGATTGGTCTTTGTTTGGATGGTTGCCATTTTTTTGGCATGCCAATGAACTCTAGCCAACTCTAGTTCATTTTTCTTGCCAATGTCAGCCAAATCATGGGCAACCAATACCTCAACCAAAATTTTGGTCATGACCCAAAGATTCGTCTTTGTTTGGATGGTTGCCATTTCTTTGGCATGCCAATGAACTCTAGCCAACTCTAGTTCATTTTTCTTGCCAATGTCGACCAAATCATGGGCAACCAATACCTCAACCAAAATTTTGGTCATGACCCAAAGATTGGTCTTTGTTTGGATGGTTGCCATTTCTTTGGCATGCCAATGAACTCTAGCCAACTCTAGTTCATTTTTCTTGCCAATGTCGGCCAAATCATGGGCAACCAATACCTCAACCAAAATTTTGGCTACCCAATGCTTTGATGGGGCAACCTTGGGCACAAACCAAACATACCATTGGTCGTGCCACAGCACTAACGCCACCCTCGGCACACTGAAACCCACCGTGTCTAGCGATTATATGATTGTGTCGCTCGCCGCGGTCACCGTGTCCAGAGGCGGTGCTGGAGCTGCGCCCCGTTGTTGGCCCCAACGACCCACATGAACGGTTGTCGGTGGCGAGGAGGTCATGGGCCAGCCCCTCCATTGGACTAGTCTGCGCTACGTCGTCCCGACAGGTGTGCGCCACATGTCGGTTTCCCTGTTTTCCCGGCCATATTCGAGCGTCAGTGCTCCGCGTTGCGCATTAAGCCTTTCACTATGTAGGCCAAGCGAGACAACTTATTGTTTATTTGAGCCATTCAAGTGTAATTATCTGGCGTTTGCTTATTTCTCATTCCTCTCCAACCCTTCTCCATCGATCATGTCGCCCTCCAGTCGAGTCCATCCTCCCACATGCCTCATTTGAACAGTCCGCCGAGTATCATTCGCATGTACCCACCCTAGTCCTCTTTCAATAGATCTCCGGACCCCGAGATTAAATCGAGAGGGAACGAGTGGGGGCACGTGATACCTAAGGTGGATTCAAAATTTTGAACCGGTGATCATAGCATCCGCAAATCATATATAAAGGGTATTCAATGTTCGTTTCGTTTTTGAACGTACAATATACTCCCTCCTATCCTTTCTACTTTACATATAAGTTTTATGTGTAGTCAAAGTATCTCTACTATGATCAAAAAGGTATGAACATTCAACAACGCCCAATCAATATTGTTAGATTCGTATGTACTCCTAGATTTGTACTCGAGATGGTTTCCAATTTGACTATTGACAAGATTAATAGTACATGAGATGTATAATGTGAAAATTATATCATTGGAAACTCCTTTAACATACAAAATTGACCGTATGCTTTGTGTAAGTTGCATGTCATATATTATTACTCTAAGATTTGGTCAAAGTTAGCCTCGAAAAACGCATTAGACCCTGTATGCTTTGTGTAAGTTGCATGTCATATATAATTACTCTAACATTTGTGTAAGTTGCATGTCATATATTATTACTCTAACATTTGGTCAAAGTAGTATAGTGGAAGTGGATCCTCTGATGTAGGTATCCTGTCTTACCCTCCCTTTCGGTCACTTCTTGGAGGACCCCATGCTTGCTAGGCCCGTATGTCGGTTACTCAATGGGTTCGCCACGTCGAGGATCCTCATCCGTAGTATACTCCCTCTGTTTTTATTTACTCCGCATAAAACGGAGGGAGTGGTGGTATAATAAATGACGCGGGCGGGGGAGGGAGAGGGACGTCGGTTTGCTCTCAACCGCGGTCCCACAAGCGAGCGAAAACGCAAGACGAAGCGTGTTCCATTCGGTGAGCGACGTGGTGGGTCCAGCGTGCCGGTCTGCAACGCGAACGCGACAAGAGCGATGTACGTCAAAACCGATTGACCGGTCGTCACCGAAACCACTATTCACACCAGAACGTTCGTAGCTCGGCCTACGCCAGCCACTGCCCTAACACCACACCAAATCTCCAGCCCATTCCCCCACCTTTCGATCCCCTAGCCCGCATCAAGCGTCCCCTAGTTCACCGGAAAGCCATGGTGCACCGCAAGATCACTTACTACAAGATGTTGACGCCGGAGCGCCGTGCAGAAATCGCGGCGGCGGTCGGCGCCACAGACCTCCGTTCCCAAGCTCCGAGTTCTTTGGAGCCAAGCTACGAGGAGGAGGAAGCTGATCCAATGTTCACTGCGGAGGTCGCGGCGCAGAAGGCCGCTGATGGGTATGAGACGATGGACGTCGACTTCGTGCCGGCGTCCGAGTCCCCCATGGTGCAGGCGGACCAGCGGTTCAACATGGCAATACTAAAGGAGGACCGGAGGTAGAGGCTCAACTCGGCGCTGAGCGCTGCGCATGCCGCTGCCATCGAGGCTCTCCCCGCAGCGGAACCGGATGTCGTGGATGTGAACCGGGCGGCGGAGGCTCAACTTGAGGCGGAGCGTGCGGATGCCGCTGTCATCGAGGCCTCCCCGTAGGTGGAACCGGACGCCCCGGACATGAACCGGGCGGCGAGGCTCGACTTCGACGCAGAGCGCGGATGCCTCTCTCATCGACGCCTCCTGCAGCGGAACCGAACGCCCCGGACTTGAACCGGGCGGCCGAGGCTCGACTCGCCGCTGAGCGCGCGGATGCTGCTGCCATCGAGGCCCTCCTGCAGGCGGAACCGGACGTCCTCGACTTGAACCGGGTTGTGCTCTCGTCCGTGCAGAGCGCCCGCACGCTCTGCTTGAATAGCTGGAGGCCGAGGACACCACAGTGCGGAGACACACGTCGGCAGCGACGGCTAGTTCGCGCTGGCAGCCAAAGACGACGAGGCCATCTCTTTCCGCGAGCAGTGATAGTTTTTCTTTATGTTGTTGTTTTTATGGATCTTTTACTGTGTAAAAACATATTGTACTATATTTGTTATGCAAGTTGCCTGACTTGGGTCAGTCTACCATTTCAGGCGGTTGGATGAATATCCTACATCTCCTAACCCTTCTTTCCTTCTTCCTCACCTCTTCTTCTTCCCCAACAGACCACCGCACGGGCCTTACGGATACTCCCCAACATGCGGTTGGACAAACATACTCTCTGAACGAAAATTATGTGTCGACAATAGGATGGCTGAATTTGGTTTGTTCACTGCTGACAAAGACGCGTGTCGATAAGGGTGCGTTCCCTTGGTTGGGTTTGCGGCGTGCAGGAGCGACTGTGTGAGGGTGCGGTGCGATCGCGGCATGCAGGAGCGACCGTGTGAGGGTGCGGTGCGACCGCAACAGCCGTGCGCAAGTGTACCTCCTTCTCATTTTGAAAACTTTAGGCAAGCTTGGCAAAATGTGTATAAGTTTGGCAATGCAAGGCCTAGACCCAAACAGGATAAATGCGCACGCATTACTAGGAGTACTAGTGTTAAAAAAGAAAGGTGGAGTTTTCCTTCGCGGGATTTAATCGATACAAATCCTCGTTTCACGTGTCAATTAATGCGTATTTTTTTCTCAGAAGACCAAAGAGCTAACCATCTCACTCCTCATCTCTTGATTAATGCAGCACCCTGCAAACCAACCTTCTCACTTCCGCATGCATGCAAGGGATATTAATGTCCTTGGTTGCTAACCCCATCAATTTTGCCTCGATTAGTGTTAGTGGCCCTTTGCAAATTGTAATTTTGATAATACTGGCCTTGTGTACAAAAAAATGGAGGTAGTAAATATATTTGACTTCCTTCCCCATTGCGGTGACGTCGACGATTTTTTTTGTGGTTTGGCGAAGTGCGTTCGATGGAGAACACCATTGAGGGAGACCATGGTAAGTCGTTCGCAAGTGCCGCCTGCACAACCGCCTTATTTGCATCCAGGAAGTCCTTTACTAGTAGTACTACTAGGAGTACTAGTGCGGTGAGATGGTTTCTTGAGGAAGACGATGGAGAAGCGGAGTCAGCGAAGAGTGAAATGTTGGTTGCTTCGTCTGCTTTTGTGATTTGACGCCTCAACGCTTTGTGATTTGTGATAGAAGGGACAGGGAGTAGACTCTGTGCTCTATCTTGTACTACATGCGTCCAAGCATGGGAGAAAGACGAGAGACGTTGCATTTTTCTATTCCTTCAATCAATCAATCGTGGAGCTTCGGTTCCATCTTTTTGGCTTTGGCAACACCGTCCACAATGGTTCCCACGATGCCAAAAGCTATTTTCACATTTGGCTACACGTTGTGGATGCCCTTAACCGTACCACTTGGTTTTGCTCCTGTGAGCTATCTATACAAATCTCAGTTATATTGATCTAAAAAATTATAGAATCAAGATTAGTAAAAAGGAGGTGATTTTGCCACACGGATGGCGGTTTGCTAACATGCGGTCCCACGTGTCAGTGCTTTACCAAGCCGATCCGCGTCCCACATGAGGCAGAACAAGTGCAGAAGCAACACGTGGTTAAGTTGAAGAAGATGAGGGAGAAGCGGATTCAGCAACGAGTGAAATGATGGTTGCTTCGTCCCTCCAACTTCTTCTTTTTAGCATTATTAATTCGTCCCTCCAACTTAACTGCGGGAAAGGTGCAGCTTTGTGATTTGACGCCTCATTGCTCATTACTACGCCGGCGCCATGACTGGGGTGCTTCACCCCGACTGCTCTGCACTGTATTTCGGTATGGCATGTGGACCCGGTAGCTTGATGTCCCACATGTCGGCGAAAGGGACTAGAAGATTTATGAAAGTGAGCGCTCCACTCTTACGTCGGAGGAGTAGACGACACGATGGCCGTAGTGATTCATCACTTGTCTTGTATAGTACTATAGTTTTGCTGTTTACATACGATCCATCGATACAAACCCGATTAAACAGGAAAGGGCGGGATTTTTCCCGCGCGGTAGATGATACTGGCCATACATTTCAAAGGCAATTTTAACGTATGCAAACTGAATAATTATAAGTAACAATATGATATCTAGTAAAACTAAAAACACATATGATTTATTGTGTTAGAGTGTAGTAGTAGTGTTGTATTGCATAGTTGTTAGATGTAACATGCGAACGTGTAGAGATGTAGTTTTGGAGGGCCTATAGAGAGAAAAAGCGTAATACGGTCACCGAACTTCAGAATAAGCTGATTACGGTCACTATATACGTTTTGCGGTGATTATCCGTCACTTGCTCACGCGATTCAGCATCGGATTGCACTCTGTTGATCGCCAAATAGTCTGCGTGGCACCATGTTGACTAGTTAAATTGACCATGTTCCTTGTGGGTCCCACCTGTCGGTTCGCATAGGGAAAAGGTCGAGATAAACACAAATTTACGCAGCGCGACAAGGCTCCAACCCGTGCGCTGGAATCACTTGGTTGTGTATGTATGCATCGGGGCTGATGTGTGCGCATGCACGTGTAGGTTGAGCACTTGAGCGTGAGAGTGTGTGTTGGTCGTGTGGTGTACTGGTGTGTGCATGCATGCGTGCGTGTGTGCGTGTGAGTGCTGCGTGCGTGCGTGGCTTCGTGTGTACGTGTGAGTGTTGCGTGCGTGCGTCGGTGCATGTGTTTGTGTGAGTGTTGCATGGATGCAGTTCGTGTGCATGCATGCGTGTGTGTATAATCACCACACCAGCTCCTGTGTGTTAAAACAGACGGCTCAACATACCAATACAAGGCCACCTTGTCCGCTGTGCCCGCGGTCATGACTTCGAACCACCGTCAAAATATTTTTTTGTCGTTTGTTTTCATTCTTACTAGCAAGATGCCCGTGTGTTGCACGTAACATCTAGATGCATTTGTATGACTTGTTTATCTTGTGAGAGAAAAGGATGAACGAGGGAAGGCCTTATTTACAAATGTGGAGAGGTGTGTGGGTACCTTTTTGCAAAATTGCCATAGTTTCTTTCTTATCCGTCAGATATAAATCGAACGGCCTATATTGCAGGATGGCAGGCACACCATCATCACCAACTCTGTTTTTTATAAGAGTGTATTTTATGTATTTTATAAGAGTGAAGATGTAGAGTAGATACAAGTCGACAGGTGGGCACGATGGTAGTGAGATAATGTGATGCAACACTAGAGGTGCCACGTGGAGCGTTTAACTGGTCAACTAGTCATGTCATGAGCAAATACAGAGTTGTATGGTGAGCCCGTGACTGTATAGTAACCACTAAACGTAAACGGTGACCATAATGAGTGGATTACGAAGTCCAATGTATGTATCGTGCTTTTGCTTCAAATACAATGATCGTCATTGCATATATCGCGAGAGAAAGATTAAACACGCGTGAATTTTCTGGGGGCTTACTTTTAGAGGACCTGGAGATAGTTTTGTGTGCATACGTGAAAGGGACGTACAGGGGGGTGTATGCAATGGAGAGAGAGATGCTCTTCGTTTCTCTTTATTATGACTAACTTTGTATATAATATAGAAATATACAAATTCACAAAGGTCTTGGAATAAATATCATTGTGGGCACCATGCAATGCAAATTAAGCGTTCGTACTCCTCCATATAACTTTGTAATGTTCTATATATGTAGAAACTCTAAAATAATATTTTGGCCACACTTTATTCAAAAGGAATGTTGTATGCGAAATAAACGTGAAGAGAGGGCTCTTTAGATCAATGGAATTACGTGATGTAACATGTGTGAATGTGTAGTTGATGCATTTGGCGGGGCCTAGAGAGGTATGTGTGTGTATTACGATTCGAGAGAGGCATGGATAGAGGGGCCGACGGGGCGTGGGAGAGATAGCACGAGAAATGAGAGTGGTCTAGAGAGAGAGATTTAATATGACGTCACGACAAGAGATTCCATTCCCTTGAGTGTGTATATGCAAGGGGGAGGGAATAGAGGCACCAGGAGAAATTTTCTCTGTGTGTGTGGTGTTTGTGTTGGTATGTGTGGGTGTGAGAACATAATGAGACGTGGGGGCAGAGGGTGTTTCACCGCGTGAGGTCCGGTGGGTCGAGGTGAGGCCCTTCATTCGGTTCCGTCCTGCGCCACATTGGTCGGCCCATGACACATTTAGGAAGACCCATGGATGACTAGTCATACAAGACAAAGATAGCAGAATTGTGAAGGACTCTGTGTCCACTGACAAAGACGTCTAGGATTTGTAACCCTAGGTTCTCGGACTAAGGTAACCCCTTTATCTTTGATATTACTATTCATCCAACCTAACTTTAAGGGGCATCCTCTGAGAATCGCTCTGCTAGAATCATACTCATCGATTAGGAAGAGAGGTGTGAGACAATGCGTGAGAGACAGGCGTAAAGATAATGTGCGTACATGAGACATGTAGGCAGGTCCATGTATATAGAAAGGGTCGATGAGGATTGTGCGTGTGTATGTTTGCGAGGAAGAGTGCTTGTGATAAAGGTTAGTGAAAACAGTTGTAAATGGTTACAAGAGGGAGGGAGGGTTATATCTAGAGTATGTGTAGAAAGACACCTTGGGAGAGAGTGTGTGAGCATGTGTGAGAGACCACCGATGGAGAGTGAAACTACACGTAAAGACAGCTCTACACATTGATTAAAGATATAAATTGTATCCAAATATTAGGATGGGATCATGATATTTGCAATTGCGTAAGGAGCGGTCATTGATCCATCTGACATCTAGATTCTATCGAATTTGAGCATGTCTATGTTATTATTCGACACAATTGATCCACATAGTTAGTATTTTGAACTCCAGACAATGCATCGCTTTAGCAATCGAATATAAACGTGAGTATAGTTCATGTTGTGTGTGTAAAGCACATTATACATACGAAAGTTACACAATGGACATTATAAATAGCTACCTATGAACTAGCATACATTTGAATTCAACTTAAGGTGGTTTAAAAAATCAAATTCAACATGAAGTCCATTCAATTATTTGAATTTGATATCATGGCATTTGTAAACCATACCTAAATTATGGGGAACCAATCTTTGCTCTGATTTTGTACATAATAGCATATGTAGTCGTGTACAAAATAGATTCAAATTTAGCTCCTCCATTCCAAAATAATCGTAGTTATAGGATTTTCAAGTGTCAAAATTTCAAAAAGAAGTAGATAATTTAATGAGGTTTTGAAACATACAAGGTCAAATATAACGTTGTCTATTTAGGTCAATCCTCATAGTTCAAGAGTACTCTAAACATGAATGCTTGTGTTTCAAAATTTCAAACGAAGCGCCAAAAGAGCCTCTACTCGCCCGAAACCGTGTGAGACCAATGTTTGGTAGTACAAGGAAATTACTTTTCTAATAACTCCGACCCGTGAAACCTACCGACCCGATGTCCAAAGGTCTAAACCGGGGTAGGTTTGTAGCTTCATCTAGACGCCACGCAACCGCATCCGAAAAACATTCATACAATGGCCGCCTAAGCACATATGCGCGCGGCCGAAATCGCTCCCGCCCACTATTTGGGACACTTGGGATTACCATCCTACCCTCGACCCTTGATGAGGTCCGAAATTTAAGAGGGGGACAAAGTTTGTAATTTCCCCAAATTTCAAAGAAGCGTGTCCCATCTTCTGTTCAAAAAAGCCAAAAAACAAGCGCGTCCCAGACCGAAACATGGTTCCCCACCGCAACCTCAACCGCAACGCCCTCCACGGCTAGTAGTTGAAGCCGAGGCCGAGCCGTCCGTACCCGAGCCAGTTCAACCACGCCGTCCTGCGCCTCACCGCTGCCGCTCCAACTTCGCCACCCTCCACCGCACCGGAGTTGTTCACCTTCACGATCCTTCGCCGCCTCGGATCTGCTTCCCCTCCGCTGACATATGGCCACGGCAACAAAGTCAACAATTTGGCCATGGGTTCGTCCAAGCCTGCACCCTCCAGAACATTGGTTTCCCTGGTAAAAAGAAGAAGATCGGCGCGACATGTGGAGGTGACCACACCGGCATCGAAAGAATGTAATCCTCTTCCCTTATTCGTGCAAATCTTACGTCTCTGCTTGCATGGTATTCATCCCACGTAAGACACTAGTTGACCGCTTCTTCTTGATACTAGATGTTCCTAGTAACTCGTGATGCACAAGGTTTCTCCTCATATACTATTTCACCTTAACTAGAGGTCATGCCCCTCAATTTCAATTTCTGGCCAGTTGATTCCCAACTAACGGAAGCATTCCCCGGCGTAACAGGCGCTAGTACACCTATTACGTCGGGGAAGCAGCGCCTTGGTGTTTATCTTAGGGGCGTGTGTGGCCTAGAGCTACTGGCGCCCGATCTGGAGGTCGGCCGGGATTAAAGGGATGGCCTGGGGGCGCTGCCAAGCACGGCGGTGGTGTGAGGTCGATGGGAGGGCGGGGCGGCGGAGGCAGGGGTCTGGGCCGGTGGTTGCTGGCGGTTCGAGAAAGATCGTCAACAGTGCATGGCGGGAGGTAGACAAAGGCCATCTGCCCGTTCCTTATAGATCGGACGGTTCATTAAAAAAATCGACTGACCTATTTATTTTCGATCATCGTTATCTTAGATATGACCACATGTGGTGGTGTGCTGGAGGAGTACCTGCATTTCCTGTGCTCATATATTACAAAATCATACGGAGTAGAATCTAATTTTGTTTGCCATGCAATGTTGTAAAGCTATCATATGTCTCCTGTCATTTATTTTTCAGCCACCTGCTATCTGCTACTTTTATAGTGCACTACTTCTGCACACACTTCACCCATACTCTCACTATTGTGTTTTTATGCAAGGGTATTTCAGACCCTGCCTTCACAGAAGCAGGAAAGAGAAGAGAGAAGTCGCTCCAACGTGGTATGCAGCTAGGCCAGACACGTTTCAAGACTTTAAAGGGTGTAGTGTCAGCAGATGGAGATGGGGAACGTAGCTCTGGAGTTGATGATCTCGCTCGCCGTGAACCACCATCCCAGGTGCTTGCTTTAACTCCATGGTGTCATATGTGGTTGAATGTTGCATATGGTGTCTAGCTTGTATTCGAAAGGCCGAAGTCAGTCTTTATCAAGATAAGGAAAGATATTTTTTACATGAACCACCATCCCGGGAGCACCAGAAGACAAATAGCTAGTCGAGGCCTTTGGCCAAAGGATGACAAGCCCAACAAAGAGAGGCATCACCTGGAAGCCAACTAAAAAGCCGCGATGGTGGCGAAGCAGCCCGTCTCCCAGCAGGCTCTCAGGTCCTAGATGATCATGGTCACCACTCCAGCCGGATGTCTAGCTTGTATTGCTTCCAATTTCGTTAAATTGTATCTACTTAGCTTACACATTATACCTTTGAATATGACATGCCTTTACATTTTTTGGTACATACTAATACATCATGTATTAACCATGTTCTTACATCAAACTAATGTTCTTGTCTATCCCTCATTAATCACTTATGACGAGGCAGGCATGCAAGGGGACTACTCATTTAAAGAATGCAGCGTCAGCCTCCCGACATGATTCTCAAGAAACAGAAATGCTAGATGAAGATCCGAGCGTAGCTTTGTAGTTGATTACAGACATTTCCCTACACTAGCATCGCATGTGCTTGCTCTAACTTGGCAGCGTGATATGTGGTTGCATGTTGCATATGGTGTCTAGATTGTAATTCTTCCAATCTGGTTAAACTGCATGTGCTAGTCTCGCTTAGCTTATAGTACATTATACCTGTTAATGTGACATGCCTTCTTGTATTTAGTACATAGTACATCTATCTATTAAGCATGTCCTTACATAAAACTATTGTTTTTTGTATCCCGCATCAATCAATATGACGAGACACCTTTAGTATATCTTTATGCGATATTAGTTGCATGTTTCATATGATTTATAGCATGCTGCTTCTAATTTGTTGAAATTCCATTTATGATGGGATGCTTTTAACTTGGCAGAGTCATATTGGTTCCATCTTTCATGTGGTGTCTAGCATGCATTGCTTCTTATTTGCTGGAATGGTTTCTGCTTAGTTTACACAAACAGTTGTGCACATGCCATGCCGTCCTGTTTTTCATACATATTCCATCCTGGTATCATGTGTTTGCCTTACATCAAAGTAGTGATTGTCAGTATCATGCATGAATGAGTTCTGAAGAGAGAATTTTATTGCTTTTTCTTGTCGGTTTTACTTGACAATTCAAAATCAATAAAGCGTAAGGAAGTTAGCAAGGCAGCGGATGAAGGTACTCCTTCCGAATGGAGGGCCTCTACAGTTTCTACTCCTCCACACCCCCAAGATGATTTCCAAGACAACACATGCATAGACACTCAACAAAGCTGTGTTTATGATGAGCACGTCTCCCTAGTGCAGCATCTTGGTGCTCCCTCTACCTTGGCACTATTATATGTGGTTGCATGTTATTTGTGATGTCTAGCTTGTAGTGCTTCTAATTTTGTTGAATTCCAACTTCTTACTTTACACATTATACGAGAATAAGACACATGTTCCTGTTTCTAGAACATACAATATCATCTATCACACCATGTTCTTACATCAAATTACTACTATTGTGTAACCTGCAACAATCACTTATCATAAGACACGTTTGACTTCAGAGTGTGATATAGGTTACATCTCACATTCTTTTCTAGCTTGTACTACTAATTTGTTGAAATGGCACTTATGACGAGATAGTGTTAACTTGGTAGAGTGATATCCGTTGCATCTTTCATATGGTGTCTAGCTTTCATTGCTTCTAATTTGTTGAAATGCCTTCTCCTTAGTTTACACATCATAAGCTCTGAATATGCAATGCTGTGAATATGCAATGTGTCAGGACCCCGATTCCAAGTCACATCGACCCAGCCGGTAACACCTCATATCACTTTGCGGCCTCACGCACGGTATTCCCACGGGTGTCGCCTTACCATGGCCCGGGACCGTTTGTGCCTTTTGGCTCACGTATATGATAGTGTCGCTAGCATCCATATGACAGAGAACCGGGCCGACATGGCTAGTCGTGAACCCAAAGCGGCGCTTAACCCATGGGGACAGGCATACATGAATCAACTTCGAGCATGTCGGTCAACAACGTGTGAATCCGGGCTGTAGCACCTTTGGGCTATGAGGACTCCGTAACCGGGCTGTAGCGGGCTAGGCAGGACTCCGGATGTCACCGCGTGACATTTCCCCGAAGGGACAGACACAAGAACGAAGTGAAACACATGCCGGCCAGTCGAGTGTCCAGAGCAGTAGTGCTGGGCTAGCAGGACTCCGAAGAACCGGGCTGTAGCGGACTACTATCGCTCAGGAAGCACTAGACTACATTTCCCCAAATGAGAGGCTGCCAAGGATAAACAACTAGATTGTCGGATCCCACTCATACCAAGCATTTCAATCATACACACAATATGCCCGATATGAGTGCATACAACATGGCATCACAACAAAAGTCTACAACTCAAATTAATTTATTTAAAAGGCTCAGAGAGCCATACATATCATACACTCAAGTACGGGTCACACGACCCACATTCAAGTCATACAAGACAAAGATAGCAGAATTGTGAAGGACTCTGTGTCCACTGACAAAGACGTCTAGGATTTGTAACCCTAGGTTCTCGGACTAAGGTAACCCCTTTATCTTTGATATTACTATTCATCCAACCTAACTTTAAGGGGCATCCTACAGAATGCTCTGCTAGAATCATACTCGTCGATTAGGAAGAGAGGTGTGAGACAATGCGTGAGAGACATACGTAAAGATAATGTGCGTACATGAGACATGTAGGCAGGTCCATGTATATAGAAAGGGTCGATGAGGATTGTGCGTGTGTATGTTTGCGAGAGGAAGAGTGCTTGTGATAAAGGTTAGTGAAAACAGTTGTAAATGGTTACAAGAGGGAGGGAGGGTTATATCTAGAGTATGTGTGCGAGAAAGACACCTTGGGAGAGAGTGTGTGAGCATGTGTGAGAGACCACCGATGGAGAGTGAAACTACACGTAAAAGACAGCTCTACACATTGATTAAAGATATAAATTGTATCCAAATATTAGGATGGGATCATGATATTTGCAATTAAGCGTAAGGAGCGGTCATTGATCCATCGGACATCTAGATTCTATCGAATTTGAGCATGTCTATGTTATTATTCGACACAATTGATCCACATAGTTAGTATTTTGAACTCCGGACAATGCATCGCTTTAGCAATCGAATATAAACGTGAGTATAGTTCATGTTGTGTGTGTAAAGCACATTATACATCTGAAAGTTACACAATGGACATTATAAATAGCTACCTATGAACTAGCATACATTTGAATTCAACTTAAGGTGGTTTAAAAAATCAAATTCAACATGAAGTCCATTCAATTATTTGAATTTGATATCATGGCATTTGTAAACCATACCTAAATTATAGGGGAACCAATCTTTGCTCTGATTTTGTACATAATAGCATATGTAGTCGTGTACAAAATAGATTCAAATTTAGCTCCTCCATTCCAAAATAATCGTAGTTATAGGATTTTCAAGTGTCAAAATTTCAAAAGAAGTAGATAATTTAATGAGGTTTTGAAACATACAAGGTCAAATATAACGTTGTCTATTTAGGTCAATCCTCATAGTTCAAGAGTACTCTAAACATGAATGCTTGTGTTTCAAAATTTCAAACGAAGCGCCAAAAGAGCCTCTACTCGCTTGAAAACCGTGTGAGACCAATGTTTGGTAGTACAAGGAAATTACTTTTCTAATAACTCCGACCCGTGAAACCTACCGACCCGATGTCCAAAGGTCTAAACCGGGTAGGTTTGTAGCTTCATCTAGACGCCACGCAACCGCATCCGAAAAACATTCATACAATGGCCGCCCTAAGCACATATCTGTGGCCGAAATCGCTCCCGCCCACTATTTGGGACACTTGGGATTACCATCCTACCCCTGACCCGCAGTAGGTCCGAAATTTAAGAGGGGGACAAAGTTTGTAATTTCCCCAAATTTCAAAGAAGCGTGTCCCATCTTCTGTTCAAAAAAGCCAAAAAACAAGCGCGTCCCAGACCGAAACATGGTTCCCCACCGCAACCTCAACCGCAACGCCCTCCACGGCTAGTAGTTGAAGCCGAGGCCGAGCCGTCTGCATTCGAGCCAGTTCAACCACGCCGTCCTGCGCCACCGCTGCCGCTCCAATCTCGCCACCCTCCACCGCACCGGAGTTGTTCCTGCTACGCCGCCCTTCGCCTCGGATCTGCTTCCCTCCACGACATATGGCCACGGCAACAACAAAGTCAACAATTTGGCCATGGGTTCGCCCAAGCCTGCACCCTCCGAACATTGGTTTCCTGGTAAAAAGAAGAAGATCGGTAGCGACATGTGGAGGTGACCACACCGCAACCGAAAAAGGTAATCCTCTTCCCTTATTCGTGCAAATCTTACGTCTCTGCTTGCATGGTATTCATCCCACAGAAGACACTAGTTGACCGCTTCTTCTTGATACTAGATGTTCCTAGTAACTCGTGATGCACAAGGTTTCTCCTCATATACTATTTCACCTTAACTAGAGGTCTGTCGCCCCCCCTGAATTTCAATTTCTGGCCAGTTGATTCCCAACTAACGGAAGCATTCCCCGGCGTAACAGGCGCTAGTACACCTATTACGTCGGGGAAGCAGCGCCTTGGTGTTTATCTTAGGGGCGTGTGTGGCCTAGAGCTACTGGCGCCCGATCCGGAGGTCGGCCGGGATTAAAGGGATGGCCTGGGCGCTGCCAAGCACGGCGGTGGTGTGAGGTCGATGGGAGGCGGGCGGCGGAGGCAGTGGGTCTGGGCCGGTGGTTCTTGGGCGGTTCGAGAAAGATCGTCAACAATTGCATGGCGGGAGGTAGACAAAGGCCATCCGCCTGTTCCTTATAGATCGGACGGTTCATTAAAAAATCGATCGACCTATTTATTTTCAGTCATTGTTATCTTAGATATGACCACATGTGGTGGTGTCTTTGGAGGAGTACTGCATTTCCTGTGCTCATATATTACAAAATCATACGGAGTAGAATCTAATTTTGTTTGCCATGCAATGTTGTAAAGCTATCATATGTCTCCTGTCATTTATTTTTCAGCCACCGCTATCTCGCTACTTTTATAGTGCACTACTTACGCACACACTTCACCCATACTCTCACTATTGTGTTTTTATGCAAGGGTATTTCAGACCCTGCCTTCACGAAGCAGGAAAGAGAAGAGAGAAGTCGCTCCAACGTGGTATGCAGCTAGGCTGCATATCGCTTTCAAGACTTTAAAGGGTGTAGTGTCGCAGATGGAGATGGGGAACGTAGCTCTGGAGTTGATGATCTCGCTGCCGTGAACCACCATCCTGTGTGCTTGCTTTAACTCCATGGTGTCATATGTGGTTGAATGTTGCATATGGTGTCTAGCTTGTATTCGAAAGGTCAAGTCAGTCTTTATCAAGATAAGGAAAGATATTTTTACATGAACCACCATCCCGGAGCACCAGAAGACAAATAGCTAGTCGAGGCCTTTGGCCGAGCCGATGACAAGCCCAAAGAAAGATAGGCATCACCGGAAGCCAACTAGAAAGCTGCGATGGTGGCGGCAGCCCGCCTCCCACTGTGCTCTCTCGGTCCTAGATGATCATGCTCACCACTCCAGCCGGATGTCTAGCTTGTATTGCTTCCAATTTGGTTAAATTGCATCTACTTAGCTTACACATTATACCTTTGAATATGACATGCCTTTCTGTTTTTGGTACATACTAATACATCTGTGTATTAACCATGTTCTTACATCAAACTAATGTTCTTGTCTATCCCTCATTAATCACTTATGACGAGGCAGGCAGGCAAGGGGACTACTCATTTAAAGAATGCAGCGTCAGCCTCCCGACATGATTCTCAAGAAGCGAAATGCTAGATGAAGATCTTTGAACGTAGCTTTGTAGTTGATTACAGCATTTCCCCTACACTAGCATCGCATGTGCTTGCTCTAACTTGGCAGCGTGATATGTGGTTGCATGTTGCATATGGTGTCTAGATTGTAATTCTTCCAATCTGGTTAAACTGCATGTGCTAGTCTGCTTAGCTTATAGTACATTATACCTGTTAATGTGACATGCCTTCATGTATTTAGTACATAGTACATCTATCTATTAAGCATGTCCTTACATAAAACTATTGTTTTTTTGTATCCCGCATCAATCAATATGACGAGACACCTTTAGTATATGCTGTGCGATATTAGTTGCATGTTTCATATGATTTATAGCATGCGCTGCTTCTAATTTGTTGAAATTCCATTTATGATGGGATGCTTTTAACTTGGCAGAGTCATATTGGTTCCATCTTTCATGTGGTGTCTAGCATGCATTGCTTCTTATTTGCTGGAATGGTTTCTGCTTAGTTTACACAAACAGTTGTGCACATGCCATGCCGTCCTGCTTTTCATACATATTCCATCCACGGTATCATGTGTTTGCCTTACATCAAAGTAGTGATTGTTAGTATCATGCATGAATGAGTTCTGAAGAGAGAATTTTATTGCTTTTTCTTGTCGGTTTTACTTGACAATTCAAAATCAATAAAGCGTAAGGAAGTTAGCAAGGCAGCGGATGAAGGTACTCCTTCCGAATGGAGGGCCTCTAGCTTTCTACTCCTCCACACCCCCAAGATGATTTCCAAGACAACACATGCATAGACACTCAACAAAGCTGTGTTTATGATGAGCACGTCTCCCTAGTGCAGCATCACTGGTGCTCCCTCTAACTTGGCACTATTATATGTGGTTGCATGTTATTTGTGATGTCTAGCTTGTATTGCTTCTAATTTTGTTGAATTCCATCTTCTTACTTTACACATTATACTTGAATAAGACACATGTTCCTGTTTCTAGAACATACAATATCATCTATCACACCATGTTCTTACATCAAATTACTACTATTGTGTAACCTGCAACAATCACTTATCATAAGACACGTTTGACTTCAGAGTGTGATATAGGTTACATCTCACATTCTTTTCTAGCTTGTACTACTAATTTGTTGAAATGGCACTTATGACGAGATAGTGTTAACTTGGTAGAGTGATATCCGTTGCATCTTTCATATGGTGTCTAGCTTTCATTGCTTCTAATTTGTTGAAATGCCTTCTCCTTAGTTTACACATCATAAGCTCTGAATATGCAATGCTGTGAATATGCAATGTGTCAGGACCCCGATTCCAAGTCACATCGACCCAGCCGGTAACACCTCATATCACTTTGCGGCCTCACGCACGGTATTCCCACGGGTGTCGCCTTACCATGGCCCGGGACCGTTTGTGCCTTTTGGCTCACGTATATGATAGTGTCGCTAGCATCCATATGACAGAGAACCCGGGCCGACATGGCTAGTCGTGAACCCAAAGCGGCGCTAACCCATGGGGACAGGCATACATGAATCAACTTCGAGCATGTCGGTCAACAACGTGTGAATCCGGGCTGTAGCCGGGCTAACAGGACTCCGCAGAACCCGGGCTGTAGCGGGCTAGGCAGGACTCGGATGTCACCGCGTGACATTTCCCGAAGGGACAGACACAAGAACGAAGTGAAACACATGCCGCTGCCGAAAGTGTCCAGAGCAGTAGTCTTTGGGCTAGCAGGACTCAAGAACCGGGCAGAAGCGGACTACTATCGCCAGAAGCACTAGACTACATTTCCCCAAATGAGAGGCTGCCAAGGATAAACAACTAGATTGTCGGATCCCACTCATACCAAGCATTTCAATCATACACACAATATGCCCGATATGAGTGCATACAACATGGCATCACAACAAAAGTCTACAACTCAAATTAATTTATTTAAAAGGCTCAGAGAGCCATACATATCATACACTCAAGTACGGGTCACACGACCCACATTCAAGTCATACAAGCATACAAGCCAATAGCGGAAGTAACTTGTCCGGAAAGTACGCATAACTAGTAAAATAAAAGAGGCTTGGGTAAGCCTGACTATACTACATGGTCCTTCATGAGCTCAGGATCACCACCTGGGCCTTAGCCTACTCATTGATATCAATGTCTATGAAGAACCCATCAGAAGGGGTTGCAGCGTCTTCTGTAAAACATAAAATTAAGCAACATGAGTACAAAGGTACTCAACAAGACTTACATCAAATCCTACATACATGCACATTATCAAGAAGGGTTGGTGGGGTTATGCAGCAAGCCAGCTCTGACTCTTGGCTAAACTATCCTTCAGGACTCCAACTTGAAATGATTTGACGCACTCGAGTCCACTACTCTCCACCTCAATACACCACCGAGGATCCACCTCCGTCATCCTACGGAGGAGCCACCCTCAGCACTCACGCTTATCTTGAGGATTTTAGTAGTAAACATTTACTTGTCTATGAACTGTATAGGCAACCAAGTAGTCCTTCACCGCGGACGCGGCTATTCGAATAGATGATGGTAACCCAGCAGGGTTACCTTCATACATGATTCCACCACTTAGCGTCTGCACACGAGATGTGCTCGGCAGACTTCAAGCGAAAGCCGAAGTGGGTGTAGACCACGACCTACCTAAACACCTAAGTCTCTAGTCCAGGTTTATCGCCTATCTAGGTTCCATCCGCAGGGAGTCCGGCCGAGGTTTCCACATACGGCCCCGAACGATGTGTGCAGGTTTCCCGAGATACCTAACGGGTATCCGGTACACCGTGCCACGTACCTACCGCATCACAGCCCACCCGCTGGTCAGCATCCCACGACCTCCAAAAGCTACAAACACAGAAACTACTTGCAACTCCTGGACAGAGGACTAGGGTGGATAAGAAGTTGAGCGGGGTCATATTTCAGGGCCCAATGTATGGTAGTAGCTAAATCTTAAATCACACATACAGATCTCAGTGCTTAAGGACGGCTTCAATGAAACAACCCACCATGTACTCCTACATGGCCTCTCATCGATACCTTTACCAAATCGTGTTCAACACATTACTCTCATACCGAACATGATCATTTCACTCTAGCTCATCACCTAGATGAACCAGACCTGACACGACTCTAAGCATAACAGGCATAGCAAGGTAGGAACAACACATACACATGGCTCAAACAACTCCTACACATGCTAGTGGGTTTCATCTAGTTACTGTGGCAATGACAGGTCATGCAGAGGAAATGGGTTCAACTACCGTAGCACACAGCAGTTTGAATCGCGTTGTCTTAATGCAGTAAAAGAGAGCAGAGGCGAGAACATGGTTTGTATCGATATGATCAAATGGTTGGTTGCTTGCCTTGCGGGTCCGTGGACTGGTATTGCTCTTCGTTAGGAAATTCGCCATACTCCTCAGGGGCAGAACCTGCCGCAGAGAGCACCAATACACAATCATCACCAAACAATATGCAACAATATGATGCATGCATGAGACATGTCAAAATGAGTGTATTGGGATAATGCAACTAAGACCAGATGGGTTTGAACCATTTTGAACCAAAGATTCAAGTTTCAAACTCATAAGTGGCCCTTTTAAGTGCTTTATCTTTTTCTGCACTAAACAGCAGGTTAACTTGTTTAAACATACATGAAAAGAGTACAGATGTAAATAATGGATTTTTCTGATCATTTTTCATATATAACACTTTGCATTTGGAGCTACAGATTAATTTCTATGATTTTTTGAAGTTTGTGGTATTTTACGGAATTTCACGTGTAAGAATAATTCCAAAGAATTAAATTAATGCATCGACATTGCGTCATGGTGACGTCGATGGTCAACGAAGCGGTCCAGTCAAACCGACTGTGGTGCCATCTGTCAGCAGTTAGTTAAACTAACTAAAATTAGCTAGCGCTAACCCTAGGTTAATTAGCAGAGCGGGCCCCACTTGTCATAGACCCAGGGGTCAAACTGGGCCCACTCAGTCAACTCATTCAACGGGGTCAAACCCGCCAGTGTTTAGCCGCCGGCGAGGCCAGACGCGGTGGTGGAAGTCCATTAGTGCGTTCCGGCGACCAAATGGACGGCAGAGACCATCTACGGGTAGCTGGGAGCAAGGCGCGACATTTGGTGGCAGTGGTGAAGCTCAGGGTGGCCGGAAACGTCGCCGACGACGAGCTTGGCGGTCACCGGAGTCGGGTGAAGATGAGCCCGAGGCTACGGGGCACAGCAAGGCACGTGGTGAGGTGCGTTGGGCTCCTGGGAGTGCGGTGAGTGCTGATGGTGTGCTCGAGTCGAGCCAGCGTGGCTGTAGCCACGGCAATGGCGACGTCTTGATGGCGGCGGCGGGTGCGGCCGAGCTCGGTGCAGTCGGTGCGGGGCTCAAGAGAGAGAACAAGAGGGATAGGGAGGTAGCTGGGCTCACGGCGAGTACGTCGGAACGGTCGGCGTGGTCGGGGACGAGCTGATGTGGTGGCGACGATGAAGGGGATCTCCAGCGGTGGTCGACGAAGACGGGGTCGGTGGAGGTGTTGCAGAGCGTGCGAGCGCTCGGGGCTCGGCCTGCTCGATGTAGTCGACGATGGCGGAGCGAACTGACATGGTGGCGCAGCATGGGGATGACGGAGGGCGCGACTACGCCGGCGGTGCGACGGCAGGTGCGTCGGCCATGGTGCGGGAGAGCGAGAGAGAGAGGCAGGGGGCGAGTGAGGTGTCCACGGGGTTGGGGCGGCGACGTGGAGCCTGCCCAGGGTCCAGGCGCGTGAAGCGGCAAGCTGCTGACGCCATGGCGAGCTCACGCTCGCCGGTGTCACCTCTGTGCCTGGCGAGGGCAAGCGGTGGCTGCCATGGGCCAAAGATCTTTGGGCTGGCAGTGGGCTGCCAGGTAAGATCCTCTCTCTCTCTCTCTTTTCATTTCTGTATTCTATTTTTCTGTAAGTGTTGGGCTTTTCTAAAAATACCTAGACACCTTCAAAAATCCTGCAAATAATCATGGGCTCTGTTCAGATTATTTCCAACAGCCCACACTTATTTCCAGAATTATTTGGGCAGTTAATTTTTTTATAGCATTTAAATGCCCAAAAGCAAATAGGTAATGATTTAATCCAATGACCTTAGTTGTCCTAGAAAATTGTGCACCACTTCTGGCAGAGGTTCTGAACCAAGAGAAAAATGATGGACATTTTAGAAGGGCATTTCAGTTTCATTGAAAATATTTTTAGTAAACCCTAGTTGGTTTCAGAGGGGGCTAGGGGTTCCTGACATCCCCATTTCAAGTTTTCTGAGGAAGAAATAAACATGATGCAATGCTCTAATGCATGAGCTAGCTAGGGTGTGACAACTCACCCCCACTCAGAAAAATCTCGTCCCGAGATTTAGGTTCCTCCGGAAAGAATGTGGGATACTCGAGTCGAAGACGATCCTCCCTTTCCCAAGTTGCTTCCTTCTCAGAATGGTGCGACCATTGAACCTTGAGAAACTTGATATTATGACGTCGAGTGGTACGCTCGGCTTGATCGAGGATACAAACGGGGTACTCGCGATACGTAAGATTGTCTTGAAGATCAAGCGTTTCATGGTCCACTTCACGGATAGGATCCGAGAAGCAACGTCTGAGTTGAGAAACGTGGAAGACATCGTGGACTCTGGAGAGATGTGGAGGTAGTTCTAATTGGTAGGCAACTTCTCCTCGTTTGGCAAGAATGTGAAAGGGTCCAATGTAGCGAGGAGCCAATTTGCCTTTGATACCGAAACGATGGGTTCCCTTCAGAGGAGTAACCCGAAGGTAAGCCTTTTCGTCAACCTCGAAAGTCATAGCCTTATGTTTTCGGTCATATTGACTCTTTTGGCGAGATTGGGCTGTTTTCAACTTTTCACGAACGATGCGAACTTGCTCTTATGCTTCCTGGATCATATCCGGGCCAAAGAATTGTCTTTCCCCGCTTTCTGACCAGTTAAGAGGCATTCGACACCTTCGTCCATAGAGAACTTTGAAAGGGGCTTTACCCGGGCTGGATTGATAGCTGTTGTTATAAGCAAATTCGACAAATGGAAGGCATTTCTCCCAATCCATTCTGAGTGAGATAACAGAAGCTCGAAGCATGTCTTCTAGAATCTGGTTGACACGTTCTACTTGACCACTTGATTGAGGGTGAAAGGCGGTGCTAAAGGAAAGACGGGTTCCCATAGCATTTTGGAAACTTTCCCAAAATCGAGAGGTGAAGAGACTTCCTCGATCCGAGTTGATTTCCAGTGGGACACCATGGAGAGACACTATTTGGGAGATATACAAGTCTGCTAGCTGGCTAGCGGTTATACTCTCGCGAACAGGTAAGAAATGGGCCACTTTGGAAAGACGGTCGATAATCATTTAAGATAGCATTATTCCCTCTCTTGGTCTGGGAAAACCGGTGATGAAGTCCATACCAATTTTATCCCATTTCCATTCAGGAATAGCTAGAGGTTGAAGGGTGCCAGCAGGCCGTTGATGCTCTGCTTTTACACAACGACAAATGTCGCAATTAGCAACAAACTGAGCAATGTCTCTCTTCATCCTAGTCCACCAGAACCTCTGACGTAGGTCCTGATACATTTTGGTACTTCTGGGATGAATGGTGAGAGGAGATTCATGAGCCTCCTTAAGGATCAGCTGCCGTAGATGCTGGTTCTTGGGAACCACTAAACGGTGCTCGAAGTATACAACACCATGATCACTTGTAGAGAAACATTCAGCATCTTCGCTAGCAATGTTCTCCTTGATCCGAGATATCCCTTTATCTCGCTTTTGGGCAGCGATGATTTTATCCGTAAGAGTAGGTTTCGCCACCAGGGTGGAAAGGAATCCTTGAGGAACGATGTGAAGGTTAAGCTTCGAAATTCCTCATGGAGAAGTGGTTGACTTTGTTGCAACATCAGATTGTTGCAATAAGATTTACGACTTAGCGCATCAGCCATGACATTGGCTTTTCCTGTGGTGTAAGTTATCCCTAAGTCGAAATCTATGATCAACTCGACCCAACGTCTTTGCGTGAGATTCAAATCCGGTTGGGTGAATATATACTTCAGACTTTGGTGATCGGTGAAGATTTCTGGCGATTACCGAGAAGGTAATGTCGCCAGGTTTTGAGTGCATGGACTACAGCTGCAAGCTCTAGATCATGAGTAGGATAATTTTCCTCATGTGGGTGTAATTGCCGTGAAGCATAAGCAATTACATGTCGATCTTGCATGAGAATGCAACCTAGTCCGTGTCGCGAGGCGTCGCAATAGATAACAAAGTCTTTGGAGAAATCTGGTGGTACCAGTACGGGAGCAGAAGTCAGACGTCTTTTCAGTTCCTGAAAGCTGTGCTCGCATTGTGGGGTCCACTCGAACTTTTTATCTTTCTTGAGGAGTTCAGTTAGAGGTTTAGCAACCTTGGAGAAATTCTCGACGAAGCAGCGACAATAGCTCGCTAAGCCAAGGAAACTCCAAACTTGCTTGACCGATTTAGGTGGAGTCCAATCAAGGATGGCTTGAACTCGCTCGGGTTGACAACAATACCTTTACCAGAAATTACATGTCCTAGATAGGTCACTTCTGGCAACCAAAATTCGCATTTAGAAAATTTGGCATAAAGGCGATGCTCTCGAAGTTTCATCAACACTAGCCTTAGATGCTCGACATGTTCTTCCTCGTTCTTGGAGTAGATGAGTATATCATCGAGGTAAACCACGACAAATTTATCCAAATACTCCATGAAGATTGAGTTCATTAACCGAGAGAAGGTGGGTGGGGCGTTGGTTAAACCGAAGGACATGACGGTGTACTCATATTGGCCGTAACGAGTAACAAAAGCCGTTTTGGGAATGTCCCCGTTCTTGATTTTGATTTGATGGTAGCCCAACCTCAAATCCATTTTAGAGAAAACTGAGGATCCAGCGAGCTGATCATACAGGTCGTTGATCCTGGGGAGCGGATACTTGTTATTTATTGTGACCAAGTTGACGGGTCGATAAAATCCACAACCATCCGATCCGTACCATCCTTCTTCTTGTCGAAGAGGACGGGGCAAGCCCATGGAGATGAACTAGGACGGATGAAACCCTTTTTCAAGGACTCATAGAGTTGTTTCTTAAGCTCGGCTAGTTCTAGTGGTGCCATCTTATAGGGTCTTCTAGAAATTGGGACAGTTCCTGGAATGAGATCTATCACGAACTCGACATCTCTGTCAGGTGGAACACCTGGCAATTCCTCTGGAAAGACATCCGGGAAGTCACGGACTACCAGAATGTCTTCGAGGTGCAACAAAGGAGGCGGCATTAAGGGATTATAGCTGTAAACGGCTACTCGGGTCAAGACATTGACTATCTTTCCCGAAGGATGAGTGAGTTGAACAGTCCAAGAGAAACAATCAATCTTGGCATGATGGGCCGACATCCAGTCCATACCCAAGATGATATTAATATCCGAAGATTTAAGAGCTATCTATGATGCTAGGAAAACAAGTCTATCAACTTGGATTTCATTCCCATGGCTTACTCTAGAAGTTTGCCATTTGGATCCCGGGGTTTGAATTACCATGGAGGTGGGCATATCACAGAATGTGGTGTTATGTAAATGAGCATAACTCTCGGATATGAATGAATGAGATGCTCCAGTATCAAAAAGAACAGATGTCGGGTGGCAATTAACAAGGAGCGTACCGAGAACGACGTTGGGATCCTCTTGAGCCTCTTCAGTTGAGACACAATTCACATGGCCACGTGCAGCGGTGGCCGGCTTGGTGTAGTACACCTTCCCTACTGGCTTGCCACGGCCAGCCTTTCCGCATCGGTTGGGGTTGGTCTGGGGACACTCACGCAGATAGTGGCCTGGTTCCCCACACTTGAAGCATGTCACGGAGCTGGTGCGTGGAGGAGCGTTGTTGGTTGGCCCACCATAGGGCTTAGCTGGTGCATACTGCTGAGCTGGACGAGGCGCCTGATAGGATGGCCTCGGTGTGAACCTGGGTGGCAGGGCAATGTTAGGCACCCACACCCGGCGCTTACGTGGTCCAAAGACCGGATGAGGAACCCATATCACGGCCATGCTTGCGTGTTGCTTCGAAATCAGTCTGACCCGTTTCATCACTGATGGCTTTGTTCACCAGCTTCTGAAAGGAGGTGCACTCATGCAGACGGAGATCTCGGCGAAGCTCGGGGCTAAGTCACTTGCGGAACCTTGCCTACTTCTTGGCATCGGTGGAAGCTTCCTCAGTTGCATAACGTGTTAGGTTACTGAACTCCCTGGTGTATGCATCCACAGAGAGTCTACCTTGGGTGAAACTGCAGAACTCCTCACGCTTACGGTCCATAAGACCCTCCGGAATGTGATGTTCACGGAAAGCCTCACTAAATTCTGCCCAAGTAGTGATATGGCCAGCTGGGCGCATGGCTCCATAATTCTCCCACCAGAGACTGGCGGGGCCTTCAAGATGATAGGCAGCAAAAGTGACCTTATCAGCCTCAGCTACGAGTGCAGAACGTAGCTTGTGAGTAATCTTTGCGAAGCCATCGACGGCGTCGAGAGGCTCGACGGAGTGGTGGAAGGTGGGTGGATGTAACTTGATGAAGTCATTGAGTGACACCAAGTTATTCCTCCGATCTTTGTGCTATGTTCTGCTCGATGCGCTCCAACAAACGGTTGGTCTCCTACTTGTTTCTCTCGGCCTCCAGCATGACCTCGGCCAGAGACGGAGGGTGAGGCAGGTTTGCATCCCTAGCTGCACTGGCATCAGCCTGCTCAGGGGCAGAAGGGTTGTTGCGGGTGTTGACCATCCTAGGTAAACAAGACAACGGTTTAGACAAGGATGGCAAAATCTTGGCAAGGAAGTGCGGAATGTAATGGATAACACAGAATGCAGAGATGATCATCCGTATGACATGGTAATATAGAAACTACCATATATATACCAAGGGTCATACACACCATACATAGATTAGTACAAGCCCAGGCTAAAGTACAACTAGGTGAAAGACGTTACATCTCATCGAAGGCATTCCAAGCTCCTATACATTATTTTCCTACACCTCCGGAACGTGATACAAACCAAGTCATATTCCACAAGCCGCGCAGGACGGTGGAAATACAACTATTACAAAACTAGTGATACTACTACTAACTCAGACAACTCCATAGTAGTCCTCATAGAAGTCACCTCCATAGCCTGGAAGCTCAATTGATCATCCGGAAACAGACGGTCCTGAGGAGCTTGTGGACCATAGGGGCTAGGATGAGGTCTTGGACCAACAAACGGTGGCCTGCGGGGACCACGGGGTGGGGTGATGCCTCCCACATCACGCCAATCCACCATGTCCGGGCAGAGCAGATCTCACAGATCTGAGATCCTCAGATCCATACATCCAGCTTACCGGCCGGTGCGAACCGAGTCAAAGTGGCCCAATGATCAGCACGGGTGTTGAAAAGCTCCATTCTCAAGGCCCGATTCTCTCGGTCCTTATCCTCGAGCATCTCGGCAGTGGTGCGAGGTAGTGAGTCCTCATGAGTGGTGTCAGCATAGATAGCCTGGAGATACCCTTGCGCTCCCGGGAGTGAAGCTGGCATATAACGGAAGTCGGTGTTCCGAAGCAGGCCAGTCCTGACTCGCATAATGGTCATCATAGAATAGGTCGCATCCTGCACAGCCATCTCAATGGTAACCCCGAGTCCATAGGAGCAATGAAGGGGCTCGGTGGATCCAGGATAAGAAGGAAATATCCTGACAGTGCAGAGGTATTGGGTTTGATTAAAGTCTCGGAACTGCTCTTCGACAGTGTATTCGGGATACCAACGTTAACCCGTCTCGATCATTACCCGGACTAACATAGCCGTATGACCGGGAACATGGAGGCACCGGGTCAGGCAAACCACTTGGTTTTGAGCACGAGTGACCATCTGAAAACACAACACAATGCAAAGACATTAGAATTTTCTAGGAGAAATTGGACAACATAACGGCTGTAAATGCTCAGAAAAGGATTTGAGACATTCACAACAGTTTGCAAGACCACTCAACAACATCATATCAAGGTTCTGGTTCAACTGATAACATACTAAAAGTAGTAAAACTGAACTGAGGCTAGTAACCAACAATCCTATAAGTTACTACGGATTAGTAACACGTGAACCTGATAGAGAGAAGAGAGCCTAGTCCTAAACCCACGTAGAATGAGAAGAGAATGACTCAGATCAGAGGGCATAAGGTAAAGGAGTAAAAAGAGCCTTACGTCCCTCCCACAATCAATTCCCCTACATATAACTAAAGCATTTCTAGACTCGACATCGACCAATTTGGCTTGGAGAACCTACGGGCAGTCCGCCTCTGATACCAACGCTGTCAGGACCCCGATTCCAAGTCACATCGACCCAGCTGGTAACACTTCATATCACTTTGCGGCCTCACGCACGGGATTCCCACGGGTGTCGCCTTACCATGGCCCGGGACCGTTTGCGCCTTTTGGCTCACGTATATGATAGTGTCGCTAGCATCCATATGACAGAGAACCCGGGCCGACATGGCTAGTCGTGAACCCAAAGCGGCGCTAACCCACGGGGACAGGCATACATGAATCAACTTCGAGCATGTAGGTCAACATCGTGTGAATCCGAGCTGTAGCACTGGGCTAATAGGACTCCGGTAACCCGGGCTGTAGCAGGCTAGGCAGGACTCCGGATGTCACCGCGTGACATTTCCCCGAAGGGACAGACACATGAACGAAGTGAAACACATGCGCCGGTCAGTGTCCAGGAAGCGGTAGTCTTTGGGCTAGCGGGACTCAGGGAACCGGGCTGTAGCGGACTACTATCGCTCAGGAAGCACTAGACTACATTTCCCCATATGAGAGGCTGCCAAGGATAAACAACAAGATTGTCGGATCCCACTCATACCAAGAATTTCAATTATACACACAATATGCCCGATATGAGTGCATACAACATGCAATAAAACAAAACTCTACAACTCAAAGTACTTTATTTAAAAGGGTCAGAGAGCCATACATATCATACACACAAGTACGGGTCACACGACCCACATTCAAGTCATACAAGCATACAAGCCAACAACGGAAGTAACTTGTCTGAGTACAGACAACTAGTAAAATAAAAGAGGCTTGGGTAAGCCTGACTATACTACATGGTCCTTCATGAGCTCAGGATCACCACCTGGGCCTTAGTCTACTCATCGATATCAACGTCTACGAAGAACCCATCAGAAGGGGTTGCAGCGTCTTCTGTAAAACATAAAATTAAGCAACATGAGTACAAAGGTACTCATCAAGACTTACATCAAATCCTACATACATGCACATTATCAAGAAGGGTTGGTGGGGTTATTGCAGCAAGCTAGCTCTGACTCTTGGCTAAACTATCCTACGAGACTCCAACTTGAAATGATTTGACGCACTCGAGTCCACTACTCTCCACCTCAATACACCACCGAGGATCCACCTCCGTCATCCTACGGAGGAGCCACCCTCGACATTCACGCTTATCTTGAGGATTTTAGTAGTAACCATTTACTTGTCTATGAACTATATAGGCAACCAAGTAGTCCTTTACCGCGGACGCGGCTATTCGAATTGATGATGGTAACCCTGCACGGGTGTACTTCTTCATACATGTTTCCACCACTTAGCGTCTGCACATGACATGTGCTCGGCAGACTTCAAGCGAAAGCCGATGTGGGTGTAGACCACGACCTACCTAAAGACCTAAGTCTCTAGTCCAGGTTTATCGCCTATCCAGGTTCCATCCGCGGGGAGTCCGGCCGAGGTTTCCACATACGGCCCCGAACGATGTGTGCAGGGTTCCCGAGATACCTAACGGGTATCCGGTACACCGTGCCACGTACCTACCGCATCACAGCCCACCCTGCTGGTCGGCCCACAGCCCTCCAAAGAAGCTACAAACACCAGAAACTACTTGCAACTCCTGGATAGAGGACTAGGGTGGATAATAAGTCGAGCGGGGTCATATTTCAGGGCCCAATGTATGGTAATAGCTGAATCTTAAATCATACATACAGATCTCAGTGCTTAAGGACGGCTTCAATGAAACAACCCACCATGTACTCCTACATGGCCTCTCATCGGCACCTTTACCAAATCGTGTTCAACACATTACTCTCATACCGACATGATCATTTCACTCTAGCTCATCACCCAGATGAACCAGACCTGACACAACTCTAAGCATAGCAGGCATAGCAAGGTAGGAACAACACATACACATGGCTCAAACAACTCCTACACATGCTAGTGGGTTTCATCTAGTTACTGTGGCAATGACAGGTCATGCTGAGGAAATGGGTTCAACTACCGTAGCACACAACAGTTTGAATCGTGTTGTCGTAATGCAGTAAAAGAGAGCAGAGGCGAGAACATGGTTTGTATCGATATGATCAAATGGTTGGTTGCTTGCCTTGCGGGTCCGTGGACTGGTATTGCTCTTCGTTAGGAAATTCGCCATACTCCTCGGGGGCAGAACCTGCCGCAGAGAGCACCAATACACAATCATCACCAAATAATATGCAACAATATGATGGATGCATGAGACATGGCAAAATGAGTGTATTTGGCTAATGCAACTAAGACCAGATGGGTTTGAACCATTTTGAACCAAAGATTCAAGTTTCAAACTCATAAGTGGCCCTTTTAAGTGCTTTATCTTGTTCTGCACTAAACAGCAGGTTAACTTGTTTAAACATGCATGAAAACAGTACAAATGGAAAGAATGGTTTTTTCTGATCATTTTTCATATATAACACTTTGCATTTGGAGCTACAGATTAATTTCTATGATTTTTTGAAGTTTGTGGTATTTTCTGGAATTTCCCGTGTAAGAATAATTCCAGTAATTGAATTAATGCGTCAACATTGCGTCATGGTGACGTCAGTGGTCAACGTAGAGGTCCAGGTCAAACTGACCTGTGGGTCCCATCTGTCAGCAGTTAGTTAAACTAACTAAAATTAGTTAGCACTAACCTTAGGTTAATTAGCAGAGCGGGCCCCACTTGTCATAGACCCAGGGGTCAAACTGGGACCACTCAGTCAACTCAGTCAACGGGGTCAAACCCGCCGGCGTTTAGCCGCCGGCGAGGCCAGACGCGGTGGTGGAAGTGCATTAGTGTGTTCCGGCGACCAAATGGATGGCGGAGACCATCTACGGGTAGCTGGGAGCAAGGTGCGGCGTTTGGTGGCGGTGGTGAAGCTCGGGGTGGCCGGAAACGTCGCCGGCGACGAGCTTGGCGGTCGCTGGAGTCGGGTGAAGATGAGACCGAGGCTACGGGGCACGGCGAGGCACGTGGTGAGGTGCGTTGGGCTCCTGGGAGTGCGGTGAGTGCGGTGGTGTGCTCGGAGTCGAGCCAACGTGGCTGTGACCACGACGGCGACGTGCGGTGGCGGCGGCGGGTGCGGACGTGCTTGGTGCAGTCGGTGCGGGGCTCGAGAGCAAGAACGAGAGGGATGGGGAGGTAGCTGGGCTCACGGCGAGTACGTCGGAACGATCGGCGAGGTCGGGGACGAGCTGATGCGATGGCGACGACGAAGGGGATCTCCGGCGGTGGTCGACGAAGACGGGGTCGGTGGAGGTGTTGCGAGGCGTCGCGGCGCTCGGCTCAACCTGCTCGATGTAGTCGACGATGGCGGAGCGAACGGACACGATGGCGCAGCACGGGGACGACGGAGGGCGCGACTACGTCGGTGATGCGACGGCAGGTGCGTCGGCCATGGTGCGGGAGAGCGAGGGAGAGAGGCAGGGGGCGAGTGAGGTGTCCACGGGGTCGGGGCGGCGACGTGGAGCCTGCCTGAGGTCCAGTAAGCGGCAAGTCTTGACGTGGCGAGGTAAGCATTTGGCTGGCATGGGCCAAAGACATAGTCTTTGGGCCGGGTGGGCTGCCAGGTAAGATCCTCTCTCTCTCTTTTAATTTCTGTTTTCTATTTTCTGTAAGTGTTGGGCTTATCTAAAAATACCTAGACACCTTCAAAAATCCTGCAAATAATCATGGGCTCTGTTCAGATTATTTCCAACTGCCCACACTTATTTCCAGAATTATTTGGGTAGTTAAAATATTTTATAGCATTTAAATGCCCAAAAGCAAATAGGTAATGATTTAATCCAATGACCTTAGTTGTCCTAGAAAATTGTGCACCACTTTTGGCAGAGGTTCTGAACCAAGACAAAAATGATGGACATTTTAGAAGGGCATTTCAGGTTCATTGAAAATATTTTTAGTAAACCCGAGTTGGTTTCAGAGGGGGCTGGGGGTTCCTGAGCTAGCGTCAACTGAGCTAGCAACACGTTCCCAAGCTCCCTTGCCACCTGACACTACTTCCCAAGCACTCTTGACACAAGACAAGTTGGCAATATCAGATGAACCTTGTGAGCTTCAACAGCAAGAAGGTAGTTGCTGGAGTCAAGTTCTGATTCCATGCTTCTTTATATGTAGTCTCACAGTTTGATGTACACTAACACTTCCTATGTTCGTTGTTGGACTAGCACCTAGGCGCAAGAGGAAACAAACATCAGGGATAATGCTCGATAGGTTAACTAAATCTAGAGGAGGAAGAATGGAGATGCGTTTTGAGGCAGGTTTAAAAAGGCCACGTGATGCTACAGAGTCAGCAGAGTTAGTATCAGAGGCAGTGGTTGCTGTTAGGTGTCATGTACGTATCCTTCCAACATGGATTCAGTACAGGAATAACAAAGACGAAACCCAGTTCAACACCTTCCTCGACCATTTATCTGTAAGTATGGTTATGTATGGAAACTAGTAATATCGTCTTGCTCTGTCCCATACTTTCTAGGTTCTTGATAATGAGACTCCCATAATTTTCAGCAGATGAGGTTCAAGTTGGATAGCCAAGATGATGCAACGGACAAGCTTGCACCCATGTTTTCAAATGCGCTTTCTGCTGACGATGTCAAGATAACTTGAGGAAAACTCACTTTGAAGGCAAGGCTAACAAAGTGAACTTTCCCAAACTCTCGATGGAAAATATATAGGATGAAGACTAGAGGGGCCTTGTTAAACACCGGTACGATCCAAGTATCGTGTACATTATATATATGTGATCAGATCACATGTTGAAGTCCTATTTACGCATGTGTCACACAAATCTATCTTCTTGTAGGTGAACTGTTCAAAGAACAAGGCCAACTGCATTTAAAAGTGAAATTCCAATGCATTTACGTGATCTCGTAGCTATATTGCACACTGTGAGGCTCTTGTAATTAGCTATTGTTTAACTCTTTTCGCTGTACCATATTATCAGATCTATATTGACTTGTTCTAAATGCAGAGGAAAGCCCGCAAGGACCAAAAAAGTACCTGAACCAAATGCTGTGAAAATCTTCAACGACTTCCACACCAGCAAGAAGAAGGGCATGACTACACCGATCCAAAGCATTGTTGTAAGTCCTTAATCCTCATCCCTTTTAACTACTACTTACTCTGACTTGTGCCTTGAACTGCATGGTTTTCCTATTACTCTTTTCAATTTTATACACAATTGTCTTAGCGTATCATTGCACCTTACAAGGTTTAAAAGAGAGGAGTGATGTTAATTTGATCTTGACCCGTAATCTAGTTCCGTGCTGGACTTGCCCACACAACGTTACAATTGCCTGCTTGTCTGTTCTCAGTTGTTTTGTGATATGAATGATGTCATACTATGCTTACCGTATTATAAACTTCGTCTCTTTATCCTTAGACCTCAATACAATGTGAAGAAATAGACTATACATTAGCGATGGTACATGGTCATATGTTTGGAACCTGGTTTTATTATGTACTTTGCAATAAAATACAACTAATATTTTACATGGGTTCACGAATAAGTTACGTATATAGACCAAAGCTATTTTGTTTGGTTTTGCTGCCTCCTTAATATCTTCTGTTACGGTACTACTAATGTAAAACCTCAACTTTTCAAAGGTGAGCTATGGAAAAATGGTGGAACTGCCACCTTCTAAAGGTGGCGAGGCAACTATAACCGCAATGTCGACTCTTCTTTGCGGTGGGTCGATACACATCCACTAACGGTGCCAAAAGCGGCGTTCTGTGTATCTTGGGTTGGTTGTTAAGGCAACATCGTCCAAACTGCGCCTCATGGTCAAGATATGCAAGCTCAAAGCAATGTTGTATCTGCGTTCGAGACACAAGTCCATTCCCTAACAGAGGCCCTTTGTGAAACAAGGAGAAACATTGCTCAATGTCGTCAAGATATGCATGGTTTTGAAACCAGACTATCAGACATTTGCTATGTTGTTCAGGAGCCTAGGGGAAATGAAGGCGACGGTTATGGTGCTCCATCGGACAATACAACATGAAAACATAACAGTCATGTCAAATGAACTGAGCTTCTGAACTTCTGGTTGTGCATTTATCTGCTAGACTGTTAAGTTTTATGCCAACCTTCCTTTTGTTATATAGTTGTAATTTGTTTTGGTGCGATACAAAATTTATTCTTAACGTGCAGCCACCGGTTGAAGAAAACAACAAGACATTTTTGTATAGTGTAGGGTGTTCCCTATATTTTCACTGGTGGCGATCTTTGATGCCGAGTGGATGTAATCTGTGCAATCGCCTTAATAGCCTAGCGTTATTTGCGGCCTTATTTATTTCCTAATCTTCTTTTTCCCTGGTTTGCTAGTGGCCACAACTACCATGGGCCATATACGGGCTGTAGGATCCATGGGTCTCCTACGGGCCGTCGATAAATGGGCCTATAATCGGTGGGCCTCGGGCCGTCGATAAATGGGCCTGTAATCGATGGGCCTCGGGCCGTCAGATAAATGGGTCTTCATGGGCCGTAATCAGGCGTAATTGGTATCGGCCCAACACGGTAACGGGCCGTTAACAGGCCGTAGGACTGCAAAGGCTTAATTACATCCACGGGCATAATGGGTCGTTAATGGGCGAGAATATAGGACGGCCGGAAACGGTATAGCAGGTTAACATGCCGTAAATGGTCCGACTCTTGCCATGGGCGAATTTGGCCCATTACGGTAATGAGCCAAGAACGGGTCGACTCTTGCCATGGGCGAATTTGGCCCATTTGGGGAACATGCCGATGTGGTCGACTCTTTCCATGGGCCGAATTTGGCCCATTAGGGGAACATGCCAGTAACAGGCCGAAAGTAATCGAGGGCTGAAAAGGAGCCCAAGAACGTATGGGCCATCAATAGGCCGAAAGCTAACACGGGCTGGAAACGGCCCATGTAAATCACGGGCCGTTAACGGGTACAAAGAAAATAACTGTTCATTATGGGCTAGAGTCATCGTGGGCCTGTAAAGGGCCGAAAGATACGAAGGCCTCATATGGGCCAAAAGACGTCGTGGGCCATACATGGGCCGAAAGTGAAATGGACTGGTGTTATATTCGACGACCCACATGACGTTGTTGGGCCGATTTCCTTTAGGGCCTAACGGGCCGTGAGTTAACGGGCCGTAAAATGGGCTATTTGCGAAGAGACCGTTAACAGGCTTTTCATGGGCTAGCCCGTTAACTTTTGACCAAGTCAAACGGGCCGGCTTTGTAAGCTAAATGGGCCATGGTGGGCCGTGGCACGTGTCGACATATCATAGGCGCCTATCTCGACCCATCGACGAGCGGCACGCGTGTTCGTCGGCCAATAAGAATTTTACACGTGGAAATTTCCCATTGGTCGGGGCTGTTAACGGGTTATCGGATCCAAAACCCACCCTGATAGCTTAACGGCGTTCCGTTACGGTGGATGCCACGAGTCGATCACCCTTGACGAAAGCACTTCTGTGACGCGCGATATATCGTCATGGAAGTGGACACTTCCGTGATGATAATTTTCATAATGTCATCGAACACTTCTACGACAGCACAGGTATGACTATCTTGATTCTGTCATAAATTTGTCATGGATGTACATGCATGACAAAAAAAGCGACCTACTGTGACAAACACGTATCATCACGGAAGTGTATTTTTTTTGTAGTGCTGGCGGTTGAGGTATGCGTGGGGCCGGGCTCTGCCGGCGCAGAACGCAAAGCAAATAGGAAGGAAATCTTGAAATCTCGAAGCAAATATTACAAGCATATTGTCCTCACAATACCAAATAAAAGTCTAAATGCCTCCACGAGGCCGGTTACATGTCGAAGGAAAGGAACGGGAGAAATGGCTATGGGTCATCTATAGACGTCGCCAATGCCTGCGGAAGGCGCTCACTTGTGATCGGCCTTGTCTTCACCACCAGCCGCAAGGTCGAGAACGCCGGACAGAGGAGCGGAGACAAAGCCACGGAACCTTCTCAGCAAGGCTCCCACTTGATCTCGCACAACTGCGGCAGCTGCCTCGTATTGATCTTCAGCCACATGCTCTAGCAGCTCGTCAAGGCGAGCGTTGGGGTCGCGGAGGTGCAGATGGATGAAGACCAGTCGATCTTGGTGAAGACAGACGCGAAGCCGACCTCCGCCATGGGAGCAAGGCCTTCGACGACCTCCTCAAGCGCCTTCACCACGATAGGAAGCAGCTGGGCGGGGCCGTCCTCGTCGGTGTCCAGAGGCTTCTCCAGGCCGCGCTCGTAGAGCGTCTTCAGCGCCTCGCATGACCTCCTCTCGAGATCGGCGAAGGCCACGCGATCTTCCGCCAGGACTCGCGCCTTGGCATCAAGATCGGCCTCCCTCGCCCCCATCTTCTACTCCAGCTCTTCCAACCGGTTGTGCTCGGCAGGCTGCTTCTTCCCCGGCTCCACCAGTTCAGCTTCTCGGTTCTTGACGGCTTCCTCCTGGGCCTTCATCTCCTCCTCCTTCTCCTGGCGGTAGCGCACCTCCCCAGCATGCTTGTCGCGCAGGCTCTATAGCTCGCCCTCTAGCTCTTGGCAGCGGTCACGGGCGGTCTTGGCGTCTTGCAACGCTGCCTCACGATCGGCTGCAGCGCTGGCGGCAACCTTCTTCTCCTTCTCGGAAGCCTCAACAGCTTGGCCCAGCACCGCACGAACTGCCATGTCAGAATGAAGCCAGCCAGAGGCTAGTTCAAGAGGCCCGGCCACCAAGCGCGGGTCCACGCTCATGAGATCCGCCCGCAGCTGGGTCATCTACGAAATGGCACGCTCCAAGATGGCAGCAGGAGCAGAAGGACCAGGCAACGGAGATGCAACGGAAGGAGGAAGCGACGTCGTTACCAGGGCTTGGGAGACCGCGGGTTCCGGAGCAGCCGGGACCTTGTCAGCTGAGCCAAGGGGGCCATGGGGGCTAACTCCACGCGGCGAGGCTCCTGTTGGCCTCGCGAGGACGACCGAGCTGGGGAGACAAGGGCGCGGCTGCCTCCTTTCCCTGCGGAGGGAGGCACGGCCGCTGAATCCTCTTCCTCTTCTACACCAAAGGTGTCGGCCTGATCAACCAAGGGCAAGCATCAGGAAGCGACGGGTACAAGCAAGGACAAAGCAAAGCTCAAGGCACTTACCGATCCACTGCGACGTATTCCACTGACCGCTTGAGAAGCTTGAGGCCTGACAGCTGCGGGACCTGAGGGGCAGGCGTTCTGGCACCGATGGCGCTGGGCGGAGAGGAGGCAGAGCCGGATCCAGTCCCAGGAGGTGTCGGGGCGGAAGCAGCGCCTCGAGCCACCAACGATGACCTGCTCTTCGTCGGGATGGGAGGCAGCTCCCTACCCCCTCGGTGGGCATCGGCATCGGCATCATCAGGAAGGGCGTGAAGAATCTCGGCCTTGCTCAGAGGGGAAGTCTCCCCCACCTCTTCCAGGGTCTTCTCCGAGTCCTCCCCCTCTTTTCCCCCTCCGAGGGACTCATCTGAAGACACCTCCACCGGGTTCTGCACCATAGGGGCTTCTCCAAGCGCCGGTTGCATCAGCCTGCGCGCATCAAAAGTTGGCCTGGAGGCGACGAATTCCTCCCTGTCCCCGCGCTTGAACAGGGGAAGGAAGGCGCTAGCCGGGTACTCCCGGTTGTCCCCGACTATGAGGCGCAAGACGGCGTCCAATTCGTCATCAGGCAAGTCCCCCGACCTCAGGCGGGTCTTGGTTTCCTTATCGTCGAGCTCCCAGAGGGGGGGCGCGCGCGCCTGGAGCGGGGCAACCCGCAGCATCAAGAACTCCCTCAGGAGCATCACCCCCATCACCTTGGCCGTCCTCGCGTTGCCCGACCTCAGATCGGTCATCATCTGCCCCAGCACCAGCGATGCCCGCTCGTCGACAAGCTCCGCCTTGGGCCACCCCTCCTTAGGAGGAGGCGCCGCAGTGGGCAACTCCAGACGTGGGTCGGCGCGCTGAGCATCCATCATGACCCATTTGGATCGGATGTTGTCGGCCCTCTTCTTGGTGCTCGAGATCGAGTTGGCCTTGCCGCAGGCAACGAAATTAGCGCATCTAGTGATATGCTCGCCGGTGACACGGAGGAAGAAGAAATGGAGCAAGAGCGCCACGGACGGCATGACGCCCAGGTATGCCTCACAGTAGTAGGCGAAGATGGACAGGAGGAGGACAGAGTTGGGATGGAGATGCAACGGCTGCAGTCCGTAGTGGTCGAGGACTTCATAAAACAAATCAGAGAAGGGAGGAACCAACCCGACGGCGACGCTGCTCGAGAAGAAGGGGAAGAAGGTGCTTCCCTCAGGCTCCAGCTCGTCGGAGGCAAGTCGGAGCTCCATCTTCCCCCACTCGCTGCCTTCGTCAGCAGTCAGCAGGCGCACGGAGGCAAGGCTCTTCTCCGTGACGGTGGGCGCCTCGAGGGCAGGCTCATACCAAGCCGGTGATGAGGAAGACTTGACCTTGCGCGGTGCCATGGGCGGCAGAAGTAGAGCAGGGGTGGAGCAGATCTGGAGATAGCAGGCGACGAAGGGCGAGAAAGGTGATCTGGAGCAAGGCAAGGAAGAAGTAATGAAGGAAAGAACTGCCCGCGCCAGCCTTTGTCAGGGCGAGCAGTTGCCGAGGCAGCGTGGGGAAGCGGAGACGCCCACGTCCAATCAATCGCCATGCGTCGACCGAGGCCGCAGGCTTTTGGGGCCCGCGGCGCTCTGAACTTGACCCTTGGCTTCACCGCGAAGCCAAGCCCGATCGCACCTTGGGCCCGGGGGCTACTGTCGGTGTTCTGGGAACGGGGGTCCCCAGACTTGCCTGCGGCCACAGCATGGTGAGCAGCGGTCAGGCGGCCCATCTTCATCAACAAGGCATCCAAGACCCTCGCGAGGGTCCAAGCCTCGTGAGGCGGATGAACAAGACTTCCTCTGGAGTGTCCTAGCCAGGCGGCCTCACGAGGAGCGAGATATCAAGGCGGGGCAAACCTCATGAGACTCTGGTGACGTAAGCCATGACGAACGGTGCCAGGCGGGCGCCAGTGTGAACAACGTCCACATTTCCTCTTTGTTGCTAAGGAGGCAAGCGCAGATGAAGAGTACCGAGGCATCATGCAAAGGTTGCCATATTGGTGCAACAAGACCAAGACCAGGAGGACGACCAGGCGGAGGTCATCGTGGAGCCCAAGACAGCGTCACCCCAGGACTTTTCGAAGGCGAAGACCGCTTTTGTCAGGATATCTTGTACTAGCTGTCCCCCTTTCAAATTTGCCCGCCGTTGTTGGCTCAACATTTGGGTAGAGGACCAGGGCCTATATAAGTAGAGCTAGCCACCATAGTAGAGGCATCTGATCCGAGCTTTGATCCCACAGATCGAGATCCTAGTCACAAGAATACCTCAACCTCAGGAGGCTGTTCTTCCCTTGTATTGTTCATCATCAGCCCAAGAGGAAATCCACCACCACCACACTGGAGTAGGGTATTACACCACAACGGTGGCCCGAACCAGTATAAACCCCGTGTCTCTTTCTGTGTTGTGAGTTCGTCCGCAAGATCTTAGCGAGCTAGAGCATAGATCGGTAGGAGGGAGAGACTTCGCGCGAACCCCAGTGTTCGAACCTTAAGGGTTTGCCGGAAGCCCACATCCGACAGATCTTCACAAAGTAGGCGATCTCCTTGCCCTTACAAACTCCTTGGTTCAACTCCACAATCTTGTCGGAGGCTCCCAAGTGACACCTAGCCAATCTAGGAGACACCACTCACCAAGAAGTAACAAATGGTGTGTTGATGATGAACTCCTTGCTCGTGTGCTTCAAATGATAGTCTCCCCAACACTCAACTCTCTCTCACAGGATATGGATTTGGTCGAAAGAAGATTTGAGTGGAAAGCAACTTGGGGAAGGCTAGAGATCAAGATTCATATGGTAGGAATGGAATATCTTGGCCTCAACACAAGTGTAGGTGGTTCATTCTCAGAAAATGTAAGTTTAAAGTGTAGGTTCGTGCTGATGGCTCTCTCCACGAATGAAGAGGAGGTGGAGGGGTATATATAGCCTCCACACAAAATCTAACTGTTACACACAACTTGCCAAACTCGGTGGGACCGAATTGATAAAGGCGGTCGGACCGAGTCAGCAAATCTAGTGACCGTTAGGATTTTCGATGGGACTGACAATGGTTAGGGTTAGGGCATAATGTAATCTCGGTGAAACCGATTACACAAACTTGTTGAGACCGATTTTGGTAAAAAGCTAACCAGAGAGTTGGTCAGGTAAACTCGGTGGGGCCGATTCGCTCATTTCAGTGAGACCAAAATGTTACGATAGGGAAACATAGAGTTTACATTGCAATCTCGCTGGGACCGATCGCTCATCTCTGTGGGACCGAAACGTTATGAAGGGAAACAGAGAGATTACAATCCCATCTCGGTGAAACCGAGATCCCTATCGGTGAGACCGATTTGCCTAGGGTTTGTGGCAGTGGCTATGACATCTGAACTCGGTGGCGCCGGATAGAACGAATCGGTGGGGCCGAGTTTGACTTTTGGTTTAGGTCATATGTGGATGTGAAAAAGTACTAGAGGGCTTTGGAGCATATCACTAAGCATTTTGAGCAAGAGCCTCATTAAGCAACACTTCATCCCTCCTTGATAGTATTGGCTTTTCCTATAGACTCAATGTGATCTTGGATCACTAAAATAGAAAATGTAGAGTCTTGAGCTTTGAGCTTGAGCCAATCCTTTTGTCCTTAGCATTTTGAGGGGTCCACTTTTCTCATCCATGCCATGCCAATCATTGAGCTTTCCTGAAATATTAATCTTGAAATAGCATTAGCTCAATGAGCTATATGTTGTTAGGAATTACCAAAACCACCTAGGGATAGTTGCACTTTCAATCTCCCCTTTTTGGTAATTGATGAAAACATATAGATCAAAGCTTCGACAAATGATAATAAGAGTGAAAAACATTGTTGCTTTGAGAAGTATGTGAAAAGCAAGAGCTCCCCCTAAATTTGTGCATAGTTTAAGATTTGCTTTGGACTGCAAATGCACAATGAGTTAGGATCATCGGTTACTCTTCCATGTCACATACATCTTGGTGGAGCGCTCAAAATGATAATAATTAAATACATGCACTCATCACCAAGCAAAGTGAATGATCATATGGGGATATAAAAGGATAATGTCATCCAACAAGCATTAAGGTAGCATATGATCAAACACATGATCATCCAAGTATCACAAAAAAGCATAAAGTATCTCAAACAAGCAAATAACAAAGTTGAACCACCAAAAAAACAAGAGAGAACAAAGAGCAACACTCGCTCTCGAAGCCTATGATCTATACATTTTCTCCCCCTTTGTCAACAAGTTACCAAAAAGTTCATAAAAAATGCATAGTGCTAGATCAACTTTCAGGCTTGTTCTTCAGGTGGTGGTGTAGATAAAACTCCAAGGACGAAGGCATCAGTTGATGTAGATGGAGCTGGTGGAGTGGGTCTTTGGGCTGGTGGCCTTTGAAGGCATGGCTGGTGCAGATGAAGTTGCTCGTGTCTGTGCATGGCGGCATTGCAGCAGATCTACATCCTCTAGGCACTCTAGCAAAAGCATCAGTGGTAGACTTGCCCTTCTTCTTACGCACTTCATCCTGAAGTTGCTCAACAATGACGGTATCTCATTGACCTTCACATCTAAATCATAGAACTTACGCTCCATGATCCTCTCCAAGCTCTCCTGGTTTTGAGTCGGGTGGCCAATCCCTTCTCAATCCTCAGTGGAGGCAATCAAGTAGCCAAGCTGATCTTGCTTGCTCTTCAGAAGATACTGAGATGCCTCATCAATGGTTGGCATCTTTGCAGCCTTTTTAGTCCTTGCCTTCTCCCTCTTTGCTTGTGCTTGCACCGAAGATGGTTCATTCTCATTCATTACCATAGTGTTGTCCTCAAAGACTGGGTAGATGGGCATATGTTCCTTGTCCAAGAGATATGTGCCTGTGCCCATCTTGGAGTTGATTAGCTCCTGGATCTGTGGGGCATACCCACAACTTCTCTTCTGATCTGTAGCTGTTCTCTTTATAGTTTCCACAATTAGGCTCATAACTTTGAACTTTTGAGGCACATCAAATATGTGAAGCAGGTTAATTGCATGGCCTCTGATCATCTTGTGATCACCTGACTTTGGTAATAGAGTGTGCCCAAGGATCCAGTTGATTGTCGGCAAACCTGACAGAAGGTAATGTACTGATCCAAATTTGTGTCTCTCAAGAGCATCATCTAGATCTCTTTGTACATATTTGCCATAGAGTTGTGATCCTTCTTCTTCTTGGCATAGACATCCAAGTCATCTTCATATTCCTCAGGAGCATTTATGAGTTTTTTCCATTCTTCAACAGTTGATTGGTACCTAGTACCTTCAGACATCCAGACAATCCTTCCATGTGGGTAGAAATGAGCTGTGGAGTAGAATTGCATAATAAGCTCATCATTCCACTTTGTGAGCTTCTGCCCAACAAAGTCCTCTACTCCACAAGACTTGAAACTATCATAGACTCCAGGATAGTGTTCTTCATTTTCCCTGATGTACTTCGGTCCACCCATCTCATATCGGAGACTATAGGCTTCTTGTCAAGCAACAACTTTGTCTCATAGAAGTCTTGTTGTTCCTTTGTATGGAACCTGTAGTCCACCGCAGTTCTTCTCCTGACTGCATAGGGATCAGTCAATCTCCACTGTCTGAGTCCTGCATCCTTCCTGAGCTTCATGTCCTCAGCTACTGGATGAGCATCATTGTGATATGGAATTTTGAGCTTCAACTTCCTCAAGACATGTGACTCATCATCATCTTCTTCTATAGCAGCTTGAGCCTTTGGGGCCTTGTTCTTCTCTGCGGCTGGAATATTCCTGGTGCTCCTCTTGGGTGCAGCTTTGGGTTTTGGAGCAGCTGCCTTGGGAGCTTCTTTCGGCTTAGATGGAGCAGCCCCTGATCTTATAGCATCTCCCATAAGCTTTTGAGCTTTAGGTGCTGGTGCATCAACCTCTTCCTCTTCATCTTCTTCGGAATCTCTCATTATTGAAGGTTTACCAATAACTTTGGCAATGGTCTTCTTGACCCTTTCTTTCCTCTTCTTACCATCTCCAGTTTCCTTGGGTTCAAGAGTGAACTCCATTGTTTCTCCTGTGGCAACCTTCCTTGCCTTAGACATGGGCTGTCTTCTTGCTGGCATCTTAGTCTTGAGACACGGCTTAGTTGCAGCGGTTGTTCCGTATTCCTTTTGAGAACTTTCTTCTTTGAGGTGGCCTCTTCCTCAACAGCCACATAGTCCTCATCCTCGAGAATATGAGGTTCTCTTCTTCTGGCCTGGTGGCTGCCTTAGGCAAGTTCTTTGGGTGTACTCCTGCTGCCTTCATCATAGCTGCTAGACGGACTAGTGCCCTCACTCATGTGAACTTGCTCCTCAGACTTGTTCTGACTGTCACTCTGATCTGACATGATGCAAACACTGACAGCAGACCCCTAAGAATAGATATAGATGAGATAGATTGGATGAGCATCACAAAGTGCAGAAGTTTTTGCAAAAGAATGAGTCAAAAACTTAGTTTTAGTTTTCCACAGAAAGCATTTCGGATCTACCAATTTGAAATCTCGGTGATACCGAAGCAGCTTTTGGAACCTAAACTAGTGAACTCGGTTAGACCGAGTCACAGTTCGGTGGCACCGAGACTGCTAGGGTTTCACAAAGAATTGAACTCGGTCACACTGATTTGCAATTCTCGGTCAGACCGAGAATCCATTGTGCAATGGCCTTACCAAACCGGTGGAACCGATTTCAACAACTCGGTTGGTCCGAGATGATTTCGGTGGAAACCTAACCCTAAATTTTCAATCCACAACTAAACTATGGAGTGATTTCGCTGGATAGAGTGATCTCAATCGTGGCAAGATACATGGCAAAGCAATGTGCTAGGAATCTGAGTGAGATTAGCACAAGGATCAAGTCCATACCCTAAGTGCGGTGATGGACCTACTACGGCGGCAATGGCGGAGATGATTTCCATTGACGACAGCGGAGGCCAGCAGCGGGAGGCAGCTGGCGATGAGGAGGATGATCCGGAGACCCAGGGAGGCAGAGCAGGCTGAGCGCGGGCGAAGGGGTTCGGAGAATTTTCCAAATTTTGGCCCGGGGATATATATAGCCTGACCTTGTAGGTGTGACCGAGTGGAACAACTCGGTGGCACCTGGATGCATAACTGCAAGCAGTTACTGCAACTCGGTGTGACCGAAAAGTCCAAGTCGGTTGCACCGAGATTGAAAACCTAGATCGACTTAGTGATCTCGGTATGACCGAAATGGATGAATCGGTCAGACCGAGACGCACAAAGAAGTTTTGGAAGTTTAAGTCTATGACAAATCGGGGACTCGAAAGTGCTCCTCACTGCAGTGGTTCGAATCTAACTTGATCAAACTTTGTGATGTAGCATGAATAGAGTTTGAGACAAGAAAAGCATAGATAGCCAGAGAAGGTTCTTAGGCATTCTTGTCCATCCACTTGGCAAAAGAAAAAGGATCCAAACAATCAAAACAACAAGTGGATGTCCTCGAATGAGTAAATTATGCAACCAACATGCTCACACAATAAAATGGCAAATGAAATATGTGGCAAAGCATGCACAACCAATTATAGCATCAATCAAGCAATTGGTGATGACTAGGTCATCTATATATGAGTATATTGACTTAGGAGTCTAATGAGAACATTTGATCATAGGTCATACTCATCGTTTAAGCACAAGTGGGGTTACCACTTTTACATAAAGCGTTGTTGTGTTCACACCATTAGAGTTGCTTTAGCTCAATTCTTAGAGTAAAGATCCCCTAGATGTGAGATCTCCCCTAAGAGGGATGAACTAACCTTCGGTTTTGTCGATGATGACTTCATGTAGGTGTTGAAGATGTTGGTGCTCAATGTTGATGTAGATCATTTGGAGCAATCCTTTGGAGTGAGTTGCACTTTCAATACCTACACGAGTTAGTCCCACAAGGAACAAACAAGGATATCCATAGACATAGAGTGATGCACACACAATATGATGTCTATGAAAGCTTTAGGTTACCTTGTCCCTTGTCTTAGCAACAAGAGGGTTTGTGACTCCTTGAACTAGTGCAAGATGTAGAAGTTGTTTGCACTTGTCCTTGCCAAAATGATAGGAGTGAAGTATGTTGGCGGAGTCACGCTCAAGAACTCTCTAGTTCTTCTTCTTCTGGATCCACACCATCTTGATGTGAATCCTTGGAGTCGTAGTTGTACTTGATGTAGTCTTGGGAACCCACTTGACCAAGGCCTTAGGTGCTTCTTCAAATGCATCAATTTCCTCTTGAATCTTATCCTTGCCTTTTTGCTTGTGGTCTTGTGGTGGAAGATCATCTTGAGCTTGTGTCCCTTTGAAAGAAGTAGGATCATACTTCTCTTGTTGAGGAACAAACTTCGTCTTGGGGTATTGATCTTCTTCCCACTCAACTCCATTGGCATTGAACTTTCGTTCAAAACCAACACCTTGGTTCTTCCGGTGCCTTCCTTGCTTGCGTACAATTTCCTCGAATTGCTTACTCCGGGCAAAGCTCTTGTAAACACCTTTCTCTATAATTCCCTTCAATAAGCTATTTTCTTGCTCAAGTATAACTTGGCTAAGAGAATCATGAGTGGAATCAAGAGAACTACTAGAAGCGACAACATTGGATTTAGCATGATTATTGTTACTACTAGAGGAAGAATCTTTCTTGTTCTTGTTACTAGACTTGACTTGAGGCATGTAAGTGGATAAGAGTAAACGCTTGGCAATGTAAGAAGAACTTTTCTTGCGAAGATCATCATTGATTGCCTTTAAGAACTCATGCTCTTGCTCAAGGTTGAGCTTCTCAAAACGTAATTTTTCATGAGTCCTTAAAAGTTCTCAATGATCTCCTAAGATAGTTTCATGAGCTAACTTAAGAGTGTTTAGTTCTTTAGTTAGAAACTCAATCTTCTCCTTATCATTGTCATTCGTTTTATCTTGATTAGCATGATTAATTGACGTTTCATCATAGTATTCATCACTAGAGTTGTCAACAAGTAAATCATCATCACCTAACAAGTCATCTTCATAACTATTGAAATCAACATACTCGGGGTGTGATACCTTTGGGCCTTTAGCCATGAAGCATCTTCCAAGTCCTTCATTTGGTGAATCAAATATGTCGTAGGAGTTGGTTGACACAAGTGCTAGACTGGCAACACCTTCATCTTGAGTATATTCGGATCAGAGTGATAGCTTCGCTCGGAGTGATTGTTGGAGTCGAAGCCGGATACCCATTCACCAACATGAGCTTGACGTCTTCGTTTTGTGTAGCTCCTTGATGACTTGTCCTTCCTTTCCGAATCCTTGCTTCTCTGGGATGTTCTTCGTTCATAATGATCATCTCTACTCCTTCTCTCTCTTGATGGTGATTCTTATCTTCTACTTCTTCTTTTTGGAGAATCTTCTCTTCTCTTGTAGGGTGCCGTACACTCATTGGAATAGTGTCCGGGTCTTCCACAATTGTAGCAATTTCGCTCTCGACTAGAATATCTTTTGTCATTGTAGGACCTTGACTTGGAACTTCCTTCTTTGCTTCTACTCTTGTAGAACTTGTTGAAGTTCTTCACCATTAGGCTCAATTCTTCATTGAAGGTTTGTTTCTCACTTGATGATGTGGGAGCTTCACACCAGGCTTTGTAAGCACCACTTGACTTGTTATGGAGCTCCTCCTTATCCTTGAGTGACATCTCATTAGCAACAATTCTTCCAATGACTTTTGTTGGCTTGAGATCTTTGTAATTGGGCATCATTTGGATCAATGTGCATACGGTATCATATTTTCCGTCCAAAGCTCTTAGGATCTTCTTGATGATGAATTTGTCGGTCATCTCTTCACTTCCTAAGCCGGTGATCTCATTTGTGATAAGAGTAAGCCTAGAGTACATTTCAGCGACACCTTCACCATCCTTCATTTTGAACTTGTCCAGCTGACTTTGAAGAACATCCAACTTGGATTTCTTGACGGAGTCGGTACCTTCGTGCATATCAATCAAAGTATCCCAAATTTCTTTGCATTCTCAAGATGGCTGATTTTGTTGAATTCTTCGAGGCACAATCCATTGAAGAGGATATCAAAAGCTTGAGCATTGTATTGCAACATCTTCAACTCTTCCACGGTAGCTTCACGGTTCAGTTCTCTCCCATCAAAGAATTCACCTTGCAAGCCAATACACACAATAGCCCATACGGCGGGGTTATGTCCAAGAATATGCATTTTCATCTTATGCTTCCAACTAGCAAAATTAGTACCATCAAAGTAAGGACCTCTACGGTGGTAATTTCCCTCGCTAGACGCCATACTCTACTAAGTTGTGAAACCAAGGCTATGACTACCAAAAGCTATGGAAATCAAAGCAAATGGAGACCAAAGCTCTGATACCACTTGTAGGATCGAAAGTATGTCTAGAGGGGGGGGGGTGATTAGAATACTTGACCAAATAAAACTTATCCTTTTCCCAATTTTAGTTCTTGGCAGATTTTGGCAACTTTGGACAAGTCAAGCAATCTTAACACAATTCAAGCAAGCATGCAAAGAGTATATGAGCAGCGGAAAGTAAAGCATGCAACTTGCAAGAATGTAAAGGGAAGGGTTTGGTGGATTCAAACGCAATAGGAGACACTGATGTTTTTGTCGTGGTTCCGATAGGTGGTGCTATCGTACATCCACGTTGATGGAGACTTCAACCCATGAAGGGTAACGGCTGCGCGAGTCCATGGAAGGCTGCACCCATGAAGGGACCACGAAGAAGCAACCTTGTCTATCCCACCATGGCCGTCGCCCACGAAGGACTTGCCTCACTAGCGGTAGATCTTCATGAAGTAGGCGATCTCCTTGCCCTTACAAACTCCTTGGTTCAACTCCACAATCTTGTCGGAGGCTCCCAAGTGACACCTAGCCAATCTAGGAGACACCACTCTCCAAGAAGTAACAAACGGTGTGTTGATGATGAACTCCTTGCTCTTGTGCTTAAAATGATAGTCTCCCTAACACTCAACTCTCTCTCATAGGATATGGATTTGGTGGAAAGAAGATTTGAGTGGAAAGCAACTTGGGGAAGGCTAGAGATCAAGATTCATATGGTAGGAATGAAATATCTTGGCCTCAACACAAGTGTAGGTGGTTCTCTCTCAGAAAATGTAAGTTGGAAGTGTAGGTTCGTGCTGATGGCTCTCTCCACGAATGAAGAGGAGGTGGAGGGGTATATATAGCCTCCACACAAAATCTAACCATTACACACAACTTGCCAAACTTGGTGGGACCGAATCAACAAACTCGATCGGACCGATTTAGCAAATCTAGTGACCGTTAGGATTTTCAGTGGGACTGACATGCAACTCGGTAGGACCGATATGGTTAGGGTTAGGGCATAATGTAATCTCGGTGAGACCGATTACACAAACTCGGTGAGACCGATTTTGGTAAAAAGCTAACCAGAGAGTTGGTCAGGTAAACTCGGTGGGACCGATTCGCTCATTTCGGTGAGACCGAAATGTTACGAAAGGGAAACAGAGAGTTTACATTGCAATCTCGGTGGGACCGATCGCTCATCACGGTGGGACCGAAACGTTACGAAGGGAAACAGAGAGATTACAATCCCATCTCGGTGAGACTAAGATCCCTATCTGTGAGACCGATTCGCCTAGGGTTTGTGGCAGTGGCTATGACATCTGAACTCGATGGCGCCGGATAGAACAAATCAGTGGGGCCGAGTTTGACTTTTGGTTTAGGTCATATGTAGATGTGAGGAAGTAGTAGAGGGATTTGGAGCATATCACTAAGCATTTTGAGCAAGAGCCTCATTAAGCAACACCTCATCCCTCCTTGATAGTATTGGCTTTTCCTATAGACTCAATGTGATCTTGGATCACTAAAATAGAAAATGTAGAGTCTTGAGCTTTGAGCTTGAGCCAATCCTTTTGTCCATAGCATTTTGCGGGGTCCACTTTTCTCATCCATGCCATGCCAATCATTGAGCTTTCCTGAAATATTAATCTTGAAATAACATTAGCTCAATGAGCTATATGTTGTTAGGAATTACCAAAACCACCTAGGGATAGTTGCACTTTCATAGGTGTTTGGGTTTGGGTTTCCTCACTTGATGATTTTCGCTCAAAGTCCTCGGAGGATGGGATGCTCTCAAATGACAAGTGTCAGTTTCTCTCGGAGCAGCCAACCAGCTAGTGGATGCAGGGGGCGGCTATTTATAGCCTAGGGAGCATCCCGACATGATAAGACATAAATTCCCTTCAATGATATGACCGTTAGCTAGGTAGATATTTTGGGACAGCTGGCGCGTAGCACAGCAACGGTCGGAAATTTTAGTATCAAATCCCTCAGGGCTATCATGTTCCTCCTTTGTGTAGACAATCTGCCTTGGCGAATTCCTAACTCCTCGGTCGAACAAATTCCTCGAGAGAGCGAGAAGAACTTAGCCTCATCCTTTGAAGAAATTGGTGAACTGTATGAGATTTCCAATGGCTTCACTCGAAGGGATTGGTAGGTGTAGGATTTTTAGTTGAGCATCACATGGAAATTTTTCCTTAGTATTTATTCGACCCCCTTTAACAGTACGCTGTTTCCTATGACTCAAGAAAGAGAAAATGAAACTACGAAAACAAAAGTCTTCACGCTTCATATTCCTCGAATCATTACCAAGTCTTCAAGGTCACACCAATTTCTTCATTTTCAAAGTCTTCAGAAATCCAAAGTCTTCAATCGAAGAACTTCATTTTTAAGGGTCGACTTTATCTGTAAATATCAAACTCCTCATAGACTTATAGACCTGTGTACACTCATAAACACATTAGTCCCTTAACCTATAAGTCTTCAATACACCAAAATCACTAAGGGGCACTAGATGCACTTACACGTGGTCCGGATGCACTTTCCCCGGGAAAAATTGACAAACAACATGGCGGAGTACGAGGGATTGCTTGCCGGTCTCAGGATCACAACAGACTTCGGAATCAGGAAGCTCATCATCAGAGGTGATTCGCAGCTCGTCGTCAAGCAAGTTAATAAGGATTACCAGAGTCCACTGATGGAGGCCTACGTGGATGAAGTGAGGAAGTTGGAAGAGCGTTTTGACGGGCTGCAAGCAGAGCATGTTCCCCAAGAAGAGAGCAGCATTGCCGACGACCTGTCAAAACACATTGCCCTCAAGTTGCCTGTGGAACCAGGTACCTTTGTGCTTTGATTAACTCAGCCATCCGTTGAGCCATCAGCATGGCAGAACAAGCAAAGGAAAGCAGGCCCCGACAAGTACTTCCCCGCTCCCAGGAGCCACCGGCAAGGACGTTGCTGGGTGCCCCAAGATTGTTGAAGGGCAGCAGCCTCCGGCAGGACCCCAAGCCCTGGCCATAGAGGCAGCTACCCCCACGGCCGAAGATGAGCCTTTGGTCCTTGACGTCGAGGCCCAGGCTCCGGCATGGCCGCAACACACCGTATGTTTTCTCCAAACAGGGAGCTCCCTGAGGAGCAGGAAGAGGCAGAGAAAGTAGCCCGTCGGTCCAGCATGTACCGATTTGTGGACAATGCCCTATACAGAAGGAGACCGGACGACATGGAGTTGAAGTGCATCCCTCGGGAGTACGGACTGAGGCTGTTGGCAGAGATACATGGAGGCATGTGTGGCTCCCACATAGGGTCGAGAGCCCTTGCCAGCAAAGCATTCCGGCAAGGCTTGTTTTGGCCCACTGCTCTCCAGGATGCAACTATCCTAGTCACCAAATGTGAAGCGTGCCAGTTCCATTCAAAGAAGCTTCATCAACCAGCTCAAGCCCTTCAAACAATCCCTCTTTCCTGGCCATTTTCGGTCTGGGGGCTCGACATAATGGGCCCTTCCACCGTGCTGTCGGGGGCTTTGAGTACTTGTACGTTGCAATCGACAAGTTCACAAAGTGGCCGGAAGTAGAGCCAGTGAGAAAGGTGACAACACAATCAGCCGTCAAGTTCCTCAAGGTTCTAGTTTGCCGTTTTGGTGTGCCAAATAGAGTCATCACCGATAATGGCACGCAGTTCACGAGCCACACCTTCATGCAGTATATCCAAGACCTCGGCGGCAAGGTTTGTTTTGCTTCTGTGGCTCACCCCAGAAGTAACGGCCAGGCTGAGAGGGCGAACGCAGAGGTGTTGCGAGGCCTCAAGACCAGGACTTTTGACAGGCTGCATAAGTGCAGAAGGCGCTGGATTGATGAGTTGCCAATGGTTCTTTGGTCGATCAGAACGACGCCAAACCGAGCCACTGTCCAAACACCCTTTGCCCTCGTATACGGGGCAGAAGCAGTTCTCCCCACGGAACTCATATAGGGGTCACCTTGAGTGCTCGCTTATGATGAGCTTGAGCAAGAGTAGTTGCGCCAAGATGATGTGACACTCCTTGAGGAAGATCGTCTTCGGGCCACTGTGTGAGTTGCTCGCTACCAGCAAGCCTTGCGCCGCTACAATAGCCGCAAGGTTCATGCCCGAAGCCTTGAGGAAGGTGACCTTATTCTTCGCCGAGTTCAATCCGCCAAGAATTCCAACAATTTGACGCCAAAGTAGGAAGGTCGTTACCGGGTAATACGAGTCACCAGGCCCGGCGCAGTCCGCCTGGAAACCGGAGATGGGATTCCAGTGAGCAACTCCTGGAACATCGAACATCTTCGCAAGTTTTACCAATAAGGCACGGTTGCCGGGTCTCCCGGCAGACCACTTTTGTACAAGCCTTGTCGGCAAAGCATGTAACCCTTTGTACAAAGCCAGGCGCAGACCCTGAGCAACAGATGAATAAATGAAGTGCTGGTGCCCTAGAATTTAGCATGCATGCTAGGTTGAGTCTCTCTCTATGTTAGGGTTGATAGTGCTTAGCGGCAACTAACCCCTAGCATAGAGGTCGAGTGTGTCTTTTTGTCCCTTCCAGTCCTTTTTGGTTCGTAGGCCGCACGGGCGCTTCAGCAGAACCCTTTGGAGGAAAGGAGAGGAACTGACACCCCGACCCCGGCAAGCCAAGGCAGCCGAGGGCAGCAGATCTAGATAAGTCTTTTTCCCCCGTTGCGTACTTCCATATGAAACTTGGCTCAATCCCATGCCACTATGCTCCCTCCTTCCTACGCCCAAAACCCCTTTGGGGCTAGAATTTGGTTGTAGTTGCGGTGGAAGGGGGATGAACGAAGGGCCTAATCCTACTTTGCCCCTACCTCCGCCAAGGGCGTGAGCATAGTCGTTGTATGAAGCGAGAGGACGGCAAGGCCTGTTGCCGGGTGGCGTTGTTTACTTGAGATAACAAGGACTCCTTCCTTGGTGTGAGCCTTGCTCACGCACAAAAGAGCCTGTCAAACACCCTTTTTCTTCATTAATACGTTGATTAACAAGTACAATTCATACGGAACATAAACATGAGCAAGGGGTTACAAGGTCTAAATTCGACAAGTGCCCGCAGGCTTAAAATCTAAAAAAAGATAAGATGCATGTAATCCCTTTCTTGCCCCTCTCCTCACGAAGCGGATTAGGATAAGCAGGAGGGCAAAAGGAGCGCCTAGGCGAGGTACGAGGAGCAGAAGACACCAAGAGAGGGCTGGTGATGACGATGCCGGGGAAGGAGCCGGAAGATGAGGCAGCGGGCTAGCAATACGCGATGAAGGCGTCGGTAACATCGTACTCCGAGTTGACGGTCCGCCACCCACCTTATTCGTGTTCTCCGGCCTTCCAGCGCCAGCCGCCAGATGCAGAGGCCCCGAGAAGTTCAAGGAGCTGGCTCGAGGAGCCGCCGCCAAGAACTCCCCCGCCCCTGGCAGGACATTCCGCCAGGGGGAAGGCCAGGTGCAGATGGTGCTGCTGCCGGCGTCGCCTAGGGATGGGGCGCCCGACGCCTAGTCAGACCCGTCCACGTCGTCGTCCCCGCTGGTCCCCTCCCCGTCGCCATCGCTCGAGGAGGAGCTCTCCTCGTCAGTCGAGCTCTCCCCGCAGCACCCTAGCATGTGTCCCGAGCGTCCGAAGACCTTGACGGAGAGCAGGTCGCACTCCACTAGCTTGAAGAGGAGAACGTGCCCCTTCATCAAGCAATGGGCGCATGCGAAGGTATTCCAACCCTGACGAAGGAGCATTACATGAGGGAAGGGGAACCTTGTGTTCACTCACATGTCGCCATTGCAACACCCCTTCATGTGAAGCCTCAACCTCGGCGGTTGGTCAATCTCCAGCTCCCTCGCGAATGCCTCAGGAAGGCGAAGGCGGCTACACGGCGGCCCACGCAGTTGCAAGATGAACTCCAGCGCCGTGTCCCTGACATGGCCTCTCGATGAAGCAGAAGGAGACGGAGGCGGGGATGGTGACGGAGATGGAAATGACGCGGGTGCCCCCCTTCCGGGCCTGCCTCTGCCTCGACCGCCTCGTCGACCGCGGCCCCATCCGGCATCCACCTTGAGTGTGGCCTTCGCCTTGGGCGGCTGGCTCTTCCTTGACCGCCATGGCTCTCTGGCGGGAGGAAGACCTGGTCGCCTCCGCGGAAGAATGGCCACAGCCATGCCCTCTCGCATGGCAGTGAATGGAGAATGGAGGCAAAGGGAAGATGCAAGAAGATGCCTCCCCTCCTCCTCCTAAGTCCCTTTTTATAGCCGGGCGGGGAAGGCTAAAGACTGGCTCTACGCCTCTGAAGAGCCCGTTCAAGTCCGGCTCATTAAGTTGCAAGCGAGGTCATCAACCACCCTCCCCGCCCAATCAAAGGCGCATAAGCGCCAGCCATAGCGCGCCTTCCCATATCCCGCGCGTCAGTCACCTACGCCTACCCCGCGCCGTGCATGCGGCGTACGTGGCGAAAGGGGTGGGCGTAGTGGGAAACATGGAATGGTGGTTCCCAGGCTGGGAGAGTAAATGAGCAGCGGCCCTGAAGTTTTCCCTCTTTTGTAGGGAAACGCAAGCCGCCTCTTTAGTATTCACCGCGGGATGACGCAAGCATGTTGCGGTCATCCCGCGCACGACCCCCGTGTCACGCATTCAACATAGGTCATGGGGAAGCGCAACTGGCGAAGGAGTTACCACAGTAAAACTCTGCCACGCGTGCCCGTGCACCGTTCTGGGCCCGGCCCAACAACACTCTGCGCTTATGTGTGGCCCAGGCCCAGGGGCTCCTGTCGGTGTACAAAAGTAGGGGCCTTATGTACCCCTTTACTTGTACGCGGGTAGTTGTAGCCGCACCTGCGGCCACGCTTGGCGGGGTAGAAGAAGCAAGGAACAAGACTACCGGAGTTGCGCTGAGACCAGAGGGAAGGGGCAAGGTGGGTCTCCCCCGGCAAGAGCCTTGCCAGGGAATACCTACGCTGCCCCGGCAAGAGCCTTGCCAGGGCAACTTACCCAACACCAGCAAGACCGCCACCCTTGAGCCTGAGAGTTCCGACACCATCGACAATGTTGGAACCAAGGCTTGGGAGGCGCCTACATGGTGGCATGCAGATCTTTGTGAAGACTGAAGACCTGCAAGACCAGATGAGAACCAGAAGACGAAGGCCCCCCGGCAAGACCCTTGCCGGGACGCCCACAAGACCCTGGCAAGACCCTTTCCGGGGCCCCGGCAAGGCCCTTGCCGAGGACATTTGCGGGGCCGCAATTGGGCCCGCAGTTATCAAAGCTCCGCTGACCCATGGCCGTCCTGACGTAGCAGCCACCTTGCCAAATAGGCACGCACCTGCGTGGCAGCATGCAGCGTCTAGGCCAACCAAGCAAGCACCTGCGTGGTGGCATGCGGATCTTCATGAAGACCCTGCCACCGCACCAGCTCAGCAGCAGCCAGCCAGCGTGGCGCTGCATGCCTCATCAGCTTAGACGCGCGTCGAAGCGAGGCGAGGCGGTGACAGACGAGACGAGCTTCCTTGCCGTCCCTGACAAATCAAGAGGACACGTTGGCGGCACATTAAATGCATTTTGTTCCACGATGTCAGGATATACTTGTACACTGTAGATGCTTTCCACCTCCTGTGTGCCGCTGTGGCAGCCCCTTTGGCATATAAAAGGAGGCCCGAGGCATACTGAGGAAGGATTCAGACTTTTTGGGCTAGGCATGCACCGCAGCTAGTTCAAGATCTCAAGAACACGAAATATACACCAAAGCAGGACTAGGGTATTACGCATCACTCGCGGCCCGAACCTAGATAAAACTCCCCCGTGTTGATCTTCTAAACCCGCTCTTTTTACAGCCCCGCGCCCCGGCAACTGTAGTAGGGATTTCCCGTGATCCCATAGGTGTCGTTCTTGAACCCCGACAAGTAGTCATCATACCGAGCTTTGCCAAACGTTCATAACGTCTGTATCTGCTCCTGCAATAGGTCCGTGACCTAGCAGTGCATCAAGGACATAATACTTCTGTGCAGCAATGAGGATAATTCTTGGATCACGGACCTAGTCTGCATCATTGCTACTATCATCTTTCAACTTATTTTTCTCTAGGAACATATAAAAAATAAATGGGGAGCTACATCGCAAGCTATTGATCTACAACATAGATATGCAAATACTATCAGGACTAAGTTCATGATAATTAAAGTTCAATTAATCATATTACTTAAGAACTCCCACTTAGATAGACATCGCTCTAATCATCTAAGTGATCACGTGATCCATATCAACTAAACCATGTCCGATCATCACGTGATATGGAGTTGTTTTGAATGGTGAACATCATTATGTTGATCATATCTACTATATGATTCACACTCGAACTTTCAATCTCAGTGTTCCGAGGCCATATCTGCATATGCTAGGCTCGTCAAGTTTAACCCGAGTATTCTGCGTGTGCAAAACTGACTTGCACCCGTTGTATGTGAACGTAGAGCATATGACACCCGGTCATCACGTGGTGTCTCGGCACGACGACCTATCGCAACAGTGCATACTCAAGGAGAACACTTGTACCTTGAAATTTAGTGAGAGATCATCTTATAATGCTAACGCCGTACTAAGCAAAATAAGATATATAAAAGATAAACATCACATGCAATCAAAATAAGTGATATGATATGGCCATCATCATCTTGTGCCTTTGATCTCCATCTCCAAAGCACCGTCATGATCACTATCGTCACCGGCTTGACACCTTGATCTCCACCGAAGCATCATTGTCATCTCGCCAACTATTGCTTCTACGACTATCGCTACCGCTTAGTGATAAAGTAAAGCAATTACATGGCGATTGCATTTCATACAATAAAGCAACAACCACATGGCTCCTCCCAGTTGCTCATAACTGTTACAAAACATGATCATCTCATACAACAATTTATATATGATCACGTCTTGACCATATCACATCACAGCAAGCCCTGCAAAAACAAGTTAGACGTCCTCTCCTTTGTTGTTGCAAGTTTTACGTGGCTGCTACGGGCTTCTAGCAAGAACCATTCTTACCTACGCATCAAAACCACAACGATTTTTCATCAAGTGTGCTGTTTTAACCTTCAACAAGGACCGGGCATAGTCAAACTCGATTCAACTAAAGCTAGAGAAACAGACACCCACTAACCACCTGTGTGCGAAGCACGGCGGTAGAACCAGTCTCATGAACACGGTCATGTAATGTCGGTCTGGGCCGCTTCATCCAACAATACCGCCGAATCAAAGTATGACATGCTGGTAAGCAGTATGACTATTATCTCCCACAACTCTTTGTGTTCTACTTGTGCATATAACATCTACGCATAGACCTGGATCGGATGCCACTATTGGGGAGCATAGTATTTCAAAAAAATTACCAACGATCACGCAAGATCTATCTAGGAGAAGCATAGCAACGAGCAGGGAGAGTGTGTCCACGTACCCTCGTAGACTAAAAGCGGAAGCGTTTAGTAACGCTGTTGATGTAGTCGAATGTCTTCACGATCCAACCGATCCAAGTACCAAACGCACGGCACCTCCGTGATCAGCACACGTTCAGCTCGATGACATCCCTCGAACTCTTGATCCAGTTGAGGCCAAGGGAGAGTTCCATCAGCACAACGGCATGGTGACGGTGATGATGAAGTTACCGGTGCAGGGCTTCGCCTAAGCACTACGACGATATGACCGAGGTGTGTAACTGTGGAGGGGGGCACCGCACACAGCTAAAAGATCAACTTGTGTGTTCTAGGGTGCCCCCCTCCCCACGTATATAAAGGAGGGAGGGAGGAGGCCGGCCGACCCTAGGGGGCGCGCCCAAGGAGGGGAGTCCTACTAGGAGTCCAAGTCCTATTAGGTTTCCACCAAGAGGGAGAGAGGGGGAAGGAAGGAGAGGGAGAGGGAGTAGGAAAGGGGGCTGCCGCCCCCTTCCCTTGTCCAATTCGGGCTCCAGGGGGGCCTGCCCTGGCTGCCCTCCTCTCTCTCCAATATGGCCCATGGTGGCCCATTAGTTCCCCCGGGGTGTTCCGGTAACCCCTCCAACACTCCGGTTTTACCCGAAACTATCCAGAACACTTCCGGTGTCCGAATAACATGGTCCAATATATCAATCCTTATGTCTCGACCATTTCGAGACTCCTCATCATGTCCGTGATCTCATCCGGGACTCCAAACAACCATGGTCATCAAATCACATAAACTCATAATACAAATCGTCATCGAACGTTAAAGCGTGCGGACCCTATGGGTTCGAGAACTATGTAGACATGACGGAGACACATCTCCGGTCAATAACAAATAGTGGAACATGGATGCTCATATTGGCTCCTACATATTCTACGAAGATCTTCATCGGTCAAACCACATAACAACATACGTTATTCCGTTTGTCATCGATATGTTACTTGCCAGAGATTTGATCGTTGGTATCATTATACCTAGTTCAATCTCATTACCGACAAGTCTCTTTACTCGTTCCGTAATGCATCATCCCGCGACTAACTCATTAGTCACATTGCTTGCAAGGCTTATAGTGATGTGCATTACCGAGAGGGCCCAGAGATACCTCTTCGATACTCGAAGTGACAAATCCTAATCTTGATCTCTGCCAACTCAACAAACACCACCGGAGACACCTGTAGAGCATCTTTATAATCACCCAGTTATGTTGTGTCGTTTGATAACACAGAAAGTGTTCCTCCGGTATATAGGAGTTGCATAATCTCATAGTCAAAGGAATATGTATAAGTCATGAAGAAAGCAATAGCAATAAAACTAAACGATCATAATGCTAAGCTAACGTATGGGTCCTGTCCATCACATCATTCTCTAATGATGTGATCCCGTTGATCAAATGACAACACATGTCTACGGTCAGGAAACATAACCATCTTTGAATAACGAGCTATTCAATTAGAGGCATACTAGGGACACTCTGTTTGTCTATGTCTTCACACATGTACTAAGTTTCCGGTTAATACAATTCTAGCATGAATAACAAAAATTTATCATGAAATAAGGAAATAAATAATAACATTATTATTTCCTCTAGGGCATATTTCCTTCAGGCGCCACCTCCTGTCAAAGCCTCCCTCTCTCCACTATGGCCCAGTAGGCCCATTAACTTTCCCGGGGGGGGGGGGGGTCTGGTAAACTCCCGGTACTCTGAAAAATCTCCGATCCTCTTCGGAACCATTCCGGTGTCCGTATATAACCTTCCAATATATCGATCTTTACCTCTCGACCATTTCGAGACTCCTCGTCATGTCCATGATCTCATCCGGGACTCCGAACAAACTTCGGTCACCAAAACACATAACTCATAATACAAATCGTCATCAAACGTTAAGCGTGCGGACCCTACGGGTTAGAGAACTATGTAGACATGACCGAGACATATCTCCGATCAATAACCAATAATGGAACATGGATGCTCATATTGGCTCCTACATATTCTACGAAGAACTTTATCGATCAAACCGCATAACAACATACGTTATTCCGTTTGTCATCGATATGTTACTTGCCAGAGATTTGATCGTTGGTATCATTATACCTAGTTCAATCTCATTACCGACAAGTCTCTTTACTCGTTCCGTAATGCATCATCCCGCGACTAACTCATTAGTCACATTGCTTGCAAGGCTTATAGTGATGTGCATTAGCGAGAGGGCCCAGAGATACCTCTTCGATACTCGAAGTGACAAATCCTAATCTTGATCTATACCAACTCAACAAACACCACCGGAGACACCTGTAGAGCATCTTTATAATCACCCAGTTACGTTGTGTCGTTTGATAACACAGAAAGTGTTCCTTCGGTATACAGGAGTTGCATAATCTCATAGTCAAAGGAATATGTATAAGTCATGAAGAAATCAATAGCAATAAAACTAAACGATCATAATGCTAAGCTAACGTATGGGTCCTGTCCATCACATCATTCTCTCATGATGTGATCTCATTGATCAAATGACAACACATGTCTACGGTCAGGAAACATAACCATCTTTGAATAACGAGCTAGTCAACTAGAGGCATACTAGGGACACTCTGTTTGTCTATGTATTCACACATGTACTAAGTTTCTGGTTAATACAATTTTAGCATGAATAACAAAAATTTATCATGAAATAAGGAAAAAAATAATAACATTATTATTTCCTCTAGGGCATATTTATTTCAGGCGCCACCTCCTGTGAAAGCCTTCCTCTCTCCACTATGGCCCAGTAGGCCCATTAACTTTCCCGGGGGGGGGGGGGGGTCCGGTAACCTCCCAGTACTCCAAAAAATCCCCGATCTTCTTCGGAACCATTCCGGTGTCCGTATATAACCTTCCAATCTATCGATCTTTACCTCTCGACCATTTCGAGACTCCTCGTCATGTCCGTGATCTCATCCGGGACTCCGAACAAACTTCGGTCACCAAAACACATAACTCATAATAAAAATCATCATCAAACGTTAAGCGTGCGGACCCTACGGGTTAAAGAACTATGTAGACATGACCGAGACATATCTCCGATCAATAACCAATAGTGGAACATGGATGCTCATATTGGCTCCTACATATTCTACGAAGATCTTTATCGATCAAACCGCATAACAACATACGTTATTCCCTTTGTCATCGATATGTTACTTGCCCGAGATTTGATCGTTGGTATAATTATACCTAGTTCAATCTCATTACCGACAAGTCTCTTTACTCGTTCCGTAATGCATCATCCCGCAACTAACTTATTCGTCACATTGCTTGCAAGGCTTATAGTGATGTGCATTACCGAGAGGGCCCAGAGATACCTCTTCGATACTCAAAGTGACAAATCCTAATCTTGATCTATGTCAACTCAACAAACACCACCGGAGACACGTGTAGAGCATCTTTATAATCACCCAGTTACGTTGTGTCTTTTGATAACACAGAAAGCGTTCCTCTGGTATACAGGAGTTGCATAATCTCATAGTCAAAGGAATATGAATAAGTCATGAAGAAAGCAGTAGCAATAAAACTAAACGATCATAATGCTAAGCTAACGTATGGGTCCTATCCATCACATCATTCTCTAATGATGTGATCTCGTTGATCAAATGACAACACATGTTTACGGTCAGGAAACATAACCATCTTTGAATAACGAGCAAGTCAATTAGAGGCATACTAGGGACACTCTGTTTGTCTATGTATTCACACATGTACTAAGTTTCCGGTTAATACAAGTCTAGCATGAATAACAAAAATTTATCATGAAATAAGGAAACACATATTAACATTATTATTTCCTCTAGGGCATATTTCCTTCAGGCGCCACCTCTTGTGACAGCCTCTCTCCACTATGGCCCAGTAGGCCCATTAACTTTCCCGGGGGGAGGGTCCGGTAACCGCCCGGTACTCCGAAAAATCCCCGATCTTCTTCGGAACCATTCCGGTGTCCGTATATAACCTACCAATATATCGATCTTTACCTCTCGACCATTTCGAGACTCCTCGTCATGTCCGTCATCTCATCCGGGACTCGGAACAAACTTCGGTCACCAAAACACATAACTCATAATACAAATCGTCATCAAACGTTAAGCGTGCGGACCCTACGGGTTCGAGAACTATGTAGACATGATCGAGACATATCTCCGATCAATAACCAATAGTGGAACATGGATGCTCATATTGGCTCCTACATATTCTACGAAGATCTTTATCGGTCCAACCGCATAACAACATACGTTATTCCCTTTGTCATCAATATGTTACTTGCCCGAGATTTGATCGTTGGTATCATTATACCTAGTTCAATCTCATTACCGACAAGTCTCTTTACTCGTTCCGTAATTCATCATCCTGCAACTAACTTATTAGTCACATTGCTTGCAAGGCTTATAGTGATGTGCATTACCGAGAGGGCCCAGAGATACCTCTTCGATACTCGAAGTGACAAATCCTAATCTTGATCTATGTCAACTCAACAAACACCACCGGAGACACGTGTAGAGCATCTTTATAATCACCCAGTTACGTTGTGTCGTTTGATAACATAGAAAGTGTTCCTCTGGTATACAGGAGTTGCATAATCTCATAGTCAAAGGAATATGTATAAGTCATCAAGAAAGCAATAGCAATAAAACTAAACGATCATAATGCTAAGCTAACGTATGGGTCCTGTCCATCACATCATTCTCTAATGATGTGATCCCGTTGATCAAATGACAACACATGTCTACGGTCAGGAAACATAACCATCTTTGAATAACGAGCTAGTCAATTAGAGGCATACTAGGGACACTCTGTTTGTCTATGTATTCACACATGTACTAAGTTTCCGGTTAATACAAGTCAAGCATGAATAACAAAAAATTATCATGAAATAAGGAAATAAATAATAACATTATTATTTCCTCTAGGGCATATTTCCTTCAGGCGCCACCTCCTGTGACAGCCTCTCTCCATTATGGCCCAGTAGGACCATTAGCTTTCCCGGGGTCCGGTAACCTCCGGTACTCAAAAATCCCGATCTTCTTGAACAATTCCGGTGTCCGTATATAACCTTCCAATATATCGATCTTTACACCGTCGACCATTTCGAGACTCCTCGTCATGTCCGTGATCTCATCCGGGACTCGGAACAAACTTCGGTCACCAAAACACATAACTCATAATACAAATCGTCATCAAACGTTAAGCGTGCGGACCCTACGGGTTCGAGAACTATGTAGACATGACCGAGACATATCTCCGATCAATAACCAATAGTGGAACATGGATGCTCATATTGGCTCCTACATATTCTACGAAGATCTTTATCAGTCAAACCGCATAACAACATACGTTATTCCCTTTGTCATCGATATGTTACTTGCCCGAGATTTGATCGTTGGTATCATTATACCTAGTTCAATCTCATTACCGACAAGTCTCTTTACTCGTTCTGTAATTCATCATCCCGCAACTAACTTATTAGTCACATTGCTTGCAAGGCTTATAGTGATGTGCATTACCGAGAGGGCCCAGAGATACCTCTTCGATACTTGAAGTGACAAATCCTAATCTTGATCTATGCCAACTCAACAAACACCACCGTAGACACCTGTAGAGCATCTTTATAATCACCCAGTTACGTTGTGTCGTTTGATAACACAAAAAGTGTTCCTCTGGTATACAGGAGTTGCATAATCTCATAGTCAAAGGAATATGTATAAGTCATCAAGAAAGCAATAGCAATAAAACTAAACGATCATAATGCTAAGCTAACGTATGGGTCCTGTCCATCACATCATTCTCTAATGATGTGATCCCGTTGATCAAATGACAACACATGTCTACGGTCAGGAAACATAACCATCTTTGAATAACGAGCTAGTCAATTAGAGGCATACTAGGGACACTCTGTTTGTCTATGTATTCACACATGTACTAAGTTTCCGGTTAATACAAGTCAAGCATGAATAACAAAAAATTATCATGAAATAAGTAAATAAATAATAACATTATTATTTCCTCTAGGGCATATTTCCTTCAGGCGCCACCTCCTGTGACAGCCTCTCTCCATTATGGCCCAGTAGGACCATTAGCTTTCCCGGGGGGGGGGGGGGTCCGGTAACCTCCCGGTACTCCGAAAAATCCCCGATCTTCTTCGGAACAATTCCGGTGTCCGTATATAACCTTCCAATATATCGATCTTTACCTGTCGACCATTTCGAGACTCCTCGTCATGTCCGTGATCTCATCCGGGACTCGGAACAAACTTCGGTCACCAAAACACATAACTCATAATACAAATCGTCATCAAACGTTAAGCGTGCGGACCCTACGGGTTCGAGAACTATGTAGACATGACCGAGACATATCTCCGATCAATAACCAATAGTGGAACATGGATGCTCATATTGGCTCCTACATATTCTACGAAGATCTTTATCAGTCAAACCGCATAACAACATCGTTATTCCCTTTGTCATCGATATGTTACTTGCCGAGATTTGATCGTTGGTATCATTATACCTAGTTCAATCTCATTACCGACAAGTCTCTTTACTCGCTCACGTAATTCATCATCCCGCAACTAACTTATTAGTCACATTGCTTGCAAGGCTTATAGTGATGTGCATTACCGAGAGGGCCGGAGATACCTCTTCGATACTTGAAGTGACAAATCCTAATCTTGATCTATGCCAACTCAACAAACACCACCGTAGACACCTGTAGAGCATCTTTATAATCACCCAGTTACGTTGTGTCGTTTGATAACACAAAAAGTGTTCCTCCGGTATACAGGAGTTGCATAATCTCATAGTCAAAGGAATATGTATTAGTCATGAAGAAAGAAATAGCAATAAAACTAAACGATCATAATGCTAAGCTAATGTATGGGTCCTGTCCATCACATCATTCTCTAATGATGTGATCCCGTTGATCAAATGACAACACATGTCTATGGTCAGGAAACATAACCATCTTTGATTAACGAGCTAGTCAATTAGAGGCATACTACGGACACTCTGTTTGTCTATGTATTCACACATGTACTAAGTTTCTGGTTAATACAATTCTAGCATGAATAATAAACATTTATCATGATATAAGGAAATATAAATAACAACTTTATTATTGCCTCTAGGTCATATTTCCTTCAGATGAAACCCTCCATCATAGCGGAGCAGTACCTCTCGCTCCATCTCCAGATGCGTTAGATCTTCTTCCCCTCCTCTGACAACCAAATCAGCCAGAGCATCCTCACCGACCAACCCAATCATGCTGAGATCGACCTGGCTTCGCCAAAGAGGTTGTACACTTGTTGCATCACTTTTTTAATCTACATGTTATATATATTGTCCACTGAGCACACTTAGTAACATGAAATATGATTAGTTTCTCCTACTATATGACAAACAGTGAGGTACCAAGCAACTTAGCTATCCGTGATGACCTCTCTTGAACGCCATCATTAGCTGTGCATTTGTAGATGGCCCTGGGAGTTGAGGTAGTAGGGCAGTGGCCTGGGTCCAAAGTAGAAGTAGCACGAAAACATTTTTTGAGTGTAGGCTTTTCCCTGTTCAGGCCTGCCTACTAGAATCGCCAGTGCTTGAAAGGAAAAGTGAAGGAAAAACATAGGAATTGGAAAGTTTCCTATGGTACTACTATTCATGCATTTGGTACAAAGGAATGGAGGAAAGGAAAACTGTAGGATTTGTTCCTTTAGTGTCTCCTTGAAAGAAAAACCGTAGGAATTTTAATATCCACTTGTCCTCCTTTTCAAATTCCTATTCATGAAGTGCAAGACTAAGAGATAGTAGCATAATAGCATTATAACCGTACATTTTCTTGTGGTTTGACTTAATCTCACCATGCTTCTTTGCATCCTGTGATCTTCCAATTCTTGTGAACCAAACACCCAGATTGGCAGGAATTCTGTGTTTTTAAATTCTCTATTTTGCACGTGCATTCTTATCATATTCCTGTGTATTTCCTATCCCTGCATTGTTAGAATTCTCCAGTTCAAACAAGCCCTTACAGAATTACTTCTGTTATAGATATGTGTCAAAGAAAACATTGTGTGGATTGTCCCGCTCCTACTGCACTGTGGTCCACTCCAGCTCAGCTGCTCCAATGACAGACGGGTTAACCACAGCAGGGATCCGCCCTCCAGACTGTCTTTCACCGCCTCAGAGCTTCTTCCCTGCCGCCGGTAGCCACGACAACTGCATTACCATCATCAACTGAGCAAATGACCTTGAGGACTACACGGGTCCACAAGAGAGGTCGCACTCTTTTGTGTCTGCTTTCATTATGCATCGCTTAATATGATGACATGCTACTTTATCGTCCTGTTCACCGATTAGACTCTGAGTTAGGTCCAAACTAATGCTCAAACTTGAGTTTTTAAATGGTTGTGGGGTACATATTGGGGCAGCAATCAATACGATCTGTCTACTACCTGGTTAATCTCGGGTGACTACTATGAGTTTCATGGTGGGTGGAAACAAACATTAAAGAAGCCATTATCTGTATTTTTTAACTGAAGCTATTATCTTCCTGCTATCATTGGTTCTGGGTCTATCCACAGTTTGCTACCATCACTCTGGATTTGTGCACGCACTCCTTACATAATCTCACTATGTTTCATTCCTATGCATTTCAATTATTGTACACAATGGTACTGAACATGTAGAGCAAAAGACACGAGCCTTGCGTGGCAATAAAATTTCATGCATACGTCACTACTACAGGATACTGCTAACGCGACACTACGATCAGAGACCCTTTGCCGAAACTGTGTGCGATGCATTAATCGCAAACGGTGGTGTAAAAAATCGTCAAAAAAGGTGCAAAACGTTTGCGATAGCGGAGCCATCAAACACGGTTCAGATTTTAGTTGCCTGTGCGATGACGGACACACTGTTAATCCATTCAAACCGCTCATGGCGAGGCGTAACAATGTAAACGAGCAGCCATAATAATGTCTCGTATGCGTCACGGGACACATGGTTAATCCATTCGAACTATTTGAGATGAGGTAGAACAACAGAAACGGGAAGCCATATCAATGTGTGTGCGATATACAGCATACAGTTAACTCGGATGAACTGTTTTCAATTAGGGAACACAACAGAAACGGTTCAACTTAACAAGATGTGTGTGATATGCGGCATACAATTTGCATGGATGAACTGTTTGCGATGAGCCAAAAGAACACAAACGAGTCGTGTAAACAAGATGTGTGTGATACGTGGCAAACAGCCGACTCGGATGAACTGTTTGTGATGAGAAATTACAACACAGACGGTCAATATAGTTACTTCCTGTGTGATTCTGTGTGTACAAAAAACTTTGAAAAATGCAAACTAGTTGCTTGCGGTGGTGGAGTATCGCACATGATGCGTCTGCGAGTACTCGTGTGCGATGATTAGTATGTTACACATATGTTTCCTTATGTTAACATGTCTGTGAATTTGCAATATGGACAGTTAATATGCAAATGCCTTCTGGACATTGGGTACACGCTTAAACTCAATGAACCGTGTACGATACTAATACTTTCCATGAAAATTTATGAACTTGGGCAACAACATTTGAGTAACATATATATAGTGGTTACACTATTCGACAAAAGGAGGATCTTCGTAACACGGTTTTGACAACCATATCCATATCTACATACTTAACATAGTAACAACTATCACATTTTAAGAGGCTAAGGGCCAACAACCATATGGTCCATATCTACATACTTAACATATATAGTAACAGCTAGCACATTTTAAGAGGTGAGGGCCAACAACCACAACTATCCTCTGGAAGCAGCTTGATCACAGCGACTCGACATCTCGTCAATGGAAAGGAAGAGCCCTCCTGTGCCTTGGTAGAGGATGAGTAGAACAGTGTCTCCAATTTTCCAATATGGATGCATTGCCACAAGAAGCGAGAACTTGTTAATTTGAATGGTTCCATTTCTGCGGGAAATCAGTACCTTGCAATCACTTTGGCGTTATTAGCAGGCACAAGTTTAATTCGACCACGCTGGGAAATCGATACAGGAACGGCTACAGGGGGCAATTTCTGTTGACATGTAGAATAAAAAACAATTGTAACATATCGTTGAAGATATATATATATATATAGTTTATGAGCATCAACATTAAAATAAGACTTTTTACCAGTGTTTTGTGCACATAATTGGTCTTGTTCAGTGTGTGCACCATAGGTCTAATTAATTCCATCCAAAATCCAGCATTCATACGCTGTGCTATCTCTGTCAGATTGTCAACAAAGTTTATGACATGCTTCAAGTCCTTCCAGCGAAATTTAGTACGCTTAGTATCATACAGATCGTTCACTATGCATCCAACATATCCTGCTTAAAAGGTGGAAAGGTATTATTTATTCAGAACATGGCAGAAGAATATATAGTGCGCATAAATTGGTAAATAGAATTTGTTACTGCCAAGGAACAGAGTCAGAATATGATATCACAATTGGTTGCTTAAATAGTGACCAATTGATTGCTTAAATAGTAATATGATAGCATGGAGAAAGTTGAAAGGACACTAACCTCGGTCAGACTTTGATCGGCTGATGACGTTGGGGAAGTAAACATCCATGTTAATTAGACCAGGCTGTGGTGCACGCACTAGAATTTTATTGCCAGCTTTTAGTTCATAACACTTAGACATTTTTCTCCAAAGGTCCGCATTAAAATAGGAGTTACCACCTTTACCAAGTTTTACGCTAACCGTCATTGTAAATCCATGCTGCGTTGTCAATATGACATCCTGGGAGTCATCAGCAAAGTAAAGCCCAAGATTTCCTTCTACTCCTGTTCTTGCAAAGCAAGGGATGTACTGCTTGAAATGAAAATTAAGATCGTAAATTAGATATATTGAAATAACGAGCAAGATGCAAATATGGGAGTAATCGATAGAACAGATCCATATATATATAGATGAAAGCAAAGTACAAAAATATAGAATTAAAAATAGATAATGTAACAAAGATTTGATGCAAATATATAGATAATGTAGCAAATGCATTTATATATGTTCACAAATTTAGGCCATGCCGACCGTGGTAGGTTGAGATTGAACATACGGAGCGCTCCCTGAAGTCATCCGGAATGGTGAGATAGAACTTCATTTCCGACTGGCCACGACCACAGTTGCCTGATTTGTGCTCGCACTGTGGACACATGAATGAACACCCATGAATCAGCTAGACCAGAAATGATTCCACGGTGATTTCCGCCGGTTGATTAACAACAACTGACAGACTGCGATAAGAGATGAGTGAATATTTCACTAATTAAGTTGATTACCTTCTCCATGAGAAAAATCCCCACACCAATCCCACAGAAAACCCCAGCCGACCAGAGTCTAGAATGTCGGTGCAGATAGGCAGCGGAAAGCGGTAGGGGCGAAATCCTGTGCCGTTTGGAGCACGACCTACACCCGCCGCCAACAGCCGTCGAGCTTAGGGTGCAGAGTTGCAGAGGAGTCCTCGGCGAGTGAGTGGGGATGAAGTGGGCAAGGGTTTTCTTTTTTCCTTTTGCATGTGTGAGTGAACACACAAGGTTCACAGAGGAGACGGAGATGAATCATGTGCGATACCGAGATTGAATGGGAATCCAAATTTCCTTTGTCCTTCATCCATGAGTTTTTTTCTACGATGAACATAAACCCTGCTAATCGCCGTGTTCAAATTTGACACTTTTCTGGTTTCATTTACAATATTTAGGGGATTATGTGCATTTTGTAGGAATTAATGCACATAATTCAAATTCAAACAATCGGTGCATGAAAGGGTGCACAAGAACGGTCTGGAAAAACCATACCTATGGTATTTAGTAATTTCTCAAGACTTTTACAAGGAATGGGCAGAGATTTCAATGGAATCGTGGCAATAGTCAACCACAAACGCGCCATTTACTGGATTATCAACTATAGAACAATTAAATATGTGCTTGAAAAACATGACTACCGGCATGGTGCCATGGTATGGCCTCACCGCGTTCTCGGTTAAAAGCTGAGAAGGTTTGATTTATGTCATCATGCATGCCCTTCATAAATCAAACCATCACCGAGGAAGTTCAATGCTTTCGAGAGGGAAATCACCAAGATTGAAGGGGAATCCAAATTTCCGTCCTAGTTTGTCATTCAGTTTTTTTCCAACGATCAACATACCGCCTCAAATGCAGCGTGTTCAAATTTGACATTTTTTCAAACTCATTTACCATATTTAGGTGATTATGTGCATTTTCTAGGCATTAATTATGCACATAATTCAAATTTGAACAATCGATGCACGAAAAGGTGCACAAGAACGGTCTGGAAAACCATGCTCGTGATATTTAGTACGTTCTCATGCCTTTTACAAGGAATGGGCAGATATTTCAAGGAAATGTGTGGCAATAGTCAACCATCAATGCATCATTTACTGGGTTAACAACTATACAAAAATGAAATACATGATTGGAAAACATGACGCCTGGTGTGGTGCCATGGTATGACCTCACCGTGCCTTGGTAAAAATGTCATCATGCACGCCTTTCATAAAATGAACCATCACCGAGGAAGTTTCATGGTCTCAAGGGGGAAATCACCAAGATTGAAGGGGGATCCAAATTTCCTTTGTCCTTTGTCCACGAGTTTTTCTATGATGAACATACAACCTGCAAATCACCGTGTTCAAATTTGGCACTTTTCCGGGTTCATTTTCCATATTTAGGGGATTATGTGCATTTCCTAGGCATTAATGCACACAATTCAAGTTCAAACAATTGGTGCATAAAGGGTCCACAAGAACGGCCTAGAAAACCATGCTCGTGCCATTTAGTAAATTCCCATGCCTTTTACAAGGAATAATGGACAGATATTTCGATGAAATGTGTGGCAATAGTCAACCACAAATGTTTGTTGGGTTTTCAACTATAGAAAAAATGAAATAAATGCTTAAAAACATGACGCCTGGCATGGTGCCATGGTATGACCTCACCATGCCTTGGTAAAAATTTGAGAAGGTTTGGCTTATGTCGTCATGCACGCCCTTCATAAATCAAACCATCACCGAGGAAGTTCCATGCTTTCGAGAGGGAAATCCCCAAGATTGAAGGGGAATCCAAAATTTCTGTCCTAGTTTGTCATTCAATTTTTTTCCAACGATCAACATACTGCCTCAAATGCAACGTGTTCAAATTTGACATTTTCCTGGGCTCATTTACCATATTTAGGGGATTATGTGCATTTTCTAGGCATTAATGGACATAATTCATATTCGAAGAATTGGTGCATGAAAAGGTGCACAAGAACGGTCTGGAAAACCATGCTTGTGTTATTTAGTACATTCTCATGCCTTTTACAAGGAATGGGCAGATATGTCAAGGAAATGTGTGTGGCAATAGTCAACCATAAATGCGTCGTTTACTCGCTTAACAACTATACAAAAAATGAAACACATGGTTGGAAAACATGACGCCTGGCGTGGTGCCATGGTATGGCCTCACCATGCCCTGGTAAAAATTGGAGAATGTTTTCCTTATGTTGTGATGTGCGCCTTTCATAAATCAAACCATCACCAAGGAAGTTTCATGGTTTCAAGGGGGAAATCACCAAACTGAAAGGAGGACCAAATTTCCTTTGTCCTTTGTCCACGAGTTTTTTTCTACGATGAACATACAACCTGCAAATCACTTTGTTCAAAATTGACACTTTTCTGGGTTCATTTGCCATATTTAGGGGATTATGTAAATTCCTAGGCATTAATGCACATAATTCAAGTTCAAACAATCGATGCATGAAAGGGTCCACAAGAACGGCCTAGAAAACCATGCTCGTGCCAGCCTTTTACAAGAAATGGACATATATTTTGATGAAATGTGTGGCAATAGTCAACCACAAATGTTTGTTTGTTGGGGTTTCAACTATAGAAAAAATGAAATAAATGCTTAAAAAACATGATGCCCGGCATGGTGCCATGGTATGACCTCACCATGCCCTGGTAAACATTTGAGAAGGTTTGGTTTATGTCGTCATGCACGCCCTTCATAAATCGAACCATCACCGAGGAAGTTCCATGCTTTTGAGAGGGAAATCCCCAAGATTGAAGGGGAATCCCAATTTTCTTTGTTCTTTGACTTGGACTTTTTTCTAAGACGAACATACACCCTGCAAATCACCGTGTTTAAATTTGGCATTTTTCTGGGCTCATTTAACATATTTAGGGGATTATGTGCATTTTCTAGGAATTTAGCGCATATAAATCCAATCCGGCTACAGGTGCACGGGTGTGATGTGAGGGACGTGGATTGCCGTTCGATTGCGGTGCATCCTATGGTGCACACACGCGATCCGTGTGGCTGGGGTGCCGGCCAATCATAATGCAACACACAATAGGCTCAGCGCACACTGTTTCCGGAAGCGACGGAGATGGATCATGTGCGATAATGAACGAGCAAAATTGTAAGGGAAGCCAAATTTCTGTTGTCGTTTGTCGTTGAGCTCTTGAATACCACCGCACTGTACGGCTGCCCGGCCCCTCCGTCCCAGAGCTCTCTCCAGGCATCGTCCATGGCACCGCGGCGCACAGTAACTGGTAAGGAAGCGATGGCATCCTGCCGCGCCGCGTTCCTCGCCGCCCGCGACCGCACACATGGTAAGGAAGCGATGGCATCTCGCCGTGCCGAGTTCATCGCCGTCGGCGGCCAGACAGTTACATGGGCGGACTTTGAGGCTACCATGTCCGAGTGGGTGGTGGATCTAGAGGCGGCCAAAGCCGCACAGTAGGAGCGGAAAAGGCAAAAAGCAGTCAAGAAAAGAGAGTCCCCCCGCCGCAAGAAAAAAGAGGCAGCATGCCGTGGTGAGGAGAGCTTGGTGGAGATCGAAGCACGGTGGGCTGCCGCCTACAAGGCCGGGAAGGAGAATGACGACGTCTGGCCAGCATGCCCCGATGGCAGCATGTGAGAAGTAGTTTAAGTTTGTAGTATTAGAGCAAATTACCAGTAGTACTTTAAGTTTGTAGTACTAACGTACAATGTCGGTAAGAGCATCCTTTGAGGGCTTTGAGCGTTGATTAGCATGTGTGCCCGTGTGCTTTTTTTTGCGTTAATCATTAGAAGATCCCAAAACACACGGTTTCTATGTCGTACCCGTCTGTGTTTTTTGCGTCAATGATCCATAAGTCAGTTACTTGTGCGATGTTTCCTAATAAACCAGGCGTACCATGGACCAAAAAATCAAGTACATGTGTACATTTTTTTGGAGACGGGATCTGCCAACTTTCTTTTTTCTCGCACACGAGTATTTTACGCGCTTCGTCTGTGTTGTGTGTTTCCCCCGCCCAAGTTTCAAGTTCCACAGCGAAATTGTCATTAGGCGCGCGATTTCAGAATTTATTCCTCCAACCACATCCCAACCCTCAGTATCCCCCATCGCGCCTCCCCCTACCGGCATCTCAAACCGTCGCCGCCGCAACCACAACTTCAACCACATATATGTTCTGCTCAAATCGAGTCAGGTAACCCACTGATCTCTATCACGTCCCCGACCTGATTGCTTAAATGGCGCCTGCGAAACATCCTCATGCCTCCAAATCCCCCCGCTAGGAGCTGATGGCGGTCCATGGTGCAATGGCCATTGTGCGTGTTGACCCGGAGGAACACCTCGCCTCCACTGCCGCGACCGACATGGTGCAGGCTCTGGCCCAAATGAAGTCCCCCAGCGACTACTCCCCAGGACTTAACAGGTAAGATCTGACCAGCTAAACCTTACCAATACCACTTGCAACGGCTATGATTTGTACGGTTGATGTATTAAGTATGTCCGTGCCTTGTTTATTTCAGTACTGGACACTGTGTGATAGTACATCACAGGGTTAGCATCCAGCTCAATTTCACCAATACCAGCAACAAACTTACAATACATGACTCGGGATATCACTAGTGATGCTGCCCATTTGCTATTTTTAGTGGATGCTAACCCTGTTGTATTTAACATGCCTGTCCATGTACTTACGCAGGGTCATAACGGCGGATGATTTTGTTTGCATCGAGGTGAGCTACATCCCATGTCTTACAATATTTCACATAATTTGTGCAATTGCAGTTTAACTTCTACCATTTACTAGTTGCCTGTAGGTACACATGTCAGTGGCACTGATCACTTTGACCCGGAGGAACAGCTCGCCTCCGCCGTCGCTGACTTTGGGCGGGCTCTAGCCAAGATGAAGTGACCCAACAACTACCTCTCAGGACTTACCAAGTATGTACTCACCAGTTCAATCTTACCAATACCAGTTGCAATTAATGGCTATGTTCTGTACGGTCGATGTATAAAGCATGTTCTAGTAAACATGCCTAACACGTTTTTGCTACTTTCCCTACCTTTTTATAGGCATCTGGGCCATTTTCTGCTCTGGTAGCACCTGCCTTGTGATGTTTAACTATGCCAATTGCATTTTTATCAGTATCGGTTTCAATGTCTATTAAGCATGTTGCAATTAACAGTTGAATCCATTTTTAAACAGTTGTATTTCAATGGCTACAAACTTAAAAAACATGACTTAGGATGTTGTTAAGCCTGTTGCAATTAACAGTTGTATCCAACTTTTAATATGTCCATTTGCTACCATGCTACTCTCTGCAATGAAGATATACTAGAGATGATGCCCATTTGCTAGCATTTGGTGGATGCTAACCCTATTGTACTTAACATGCTTGTCCATGTACTTACGCAGGGTCATAACGGCTAATGTTGTTGTTTGCCGTCGAGGTTAGCTGCATCCCATGTCTTACAGTATTTCACATCATTTGTGCAATTGCAGTTTAACTTCTACCATTTACTAGTTGCGTGTAGGTACACATGTCAGTGGCACTGATCCACGCTTCGACCCGGAGGAACAGCTCGCATCCGCCGCCCGGCCACGACTTTGGCGGGCACGGCTAAGATGAAGTGCCCCAAAGAACTACCTCTCAGGACTTACCAAGTATGTACTCACCAGTTCAATCTTACCAATACCAGTTGCAATTAATGGCTATGTTTTGTACGGTCGATGTATTAAGCATGGTTGTAGTAAACATGCCTAACACGTTTTAGCTATTTTCTCTACCTTTTTATAGACAACTGGCCATTATCTGCTCTGGTAGCACCTGCCCTGTGATGTTTAACTCTGCCAATTGCATTTTTATCAGTACCGGTTTCAATGGCCATTAAGCCTGTTGCAATTAACAGTTGTATCCATTTTTAAAGAGTTGTATTTCAATGGCTACAAACTTACAAAACATGAATTAGGATGTTGTTAAGCCTGTTGCAATTAACAGTCGTATCCATTTTTTAATCTTTCCCTTTGCTACCGTGCTACTCTTTTGAAATGAAGATATCACTACAGATGCTGCCGTTTTATTACCATTTGCTATTTTTGGTGGATGTTAACCTTGTTGTAGTTAACATTGGCTTTCCATGTACTTACACAGGGCTACAATGGGCGATGATGTTGTTTGCCGTCGAGGTTAGCTGCATCCCATGTCTTATACACCATCTATTCCTAAATATAGGTATTTTTAGAGATTCCAATATAGACTACATAAGGAGCAAAACGAGTGAATCTAGGTTCTAATCTAAACTATATCTATAATTCTATATACATCCGTATGTAGTTCATATTGAAATCTCAAAAAAATATACTTTTACTTAGGAACATAGGTAGTTGTATTTTACATCATTTGTGCAATATCAGTTTAGCTTCTAACATTTACTGGTTGCTTGTAGGTACATATATGAGCGGTGCTAATCCATGCTTCGATCCCCTTTGCGTATGGGGAAATGAGTTATTCATGAACAAGCGTCAAGTGAGGAAACTAAGAAAGATTGTTAGGCGAAAGAAACGGGTGATTGGAATTAAGCTCTTTATTTACACTTTGTCAAAGACAACAGTGAACTTTAGGATGGTAAGTAATGTGTTGCCTTTTCCCCTGCCCACAACAAGTTACTCTATTAGACCTCTGTATCTGATATTTTTCTCTTTTCAGTGGTTTCCTAAGCTATTTACTGATGATTACCTTGCAAACTACATGACCAGAGTGGAGGCAACTAAGGTTAAAGTATATAATTCATGCTACCATGCTAATGCTCTAGAAGTCTTCCTGAAGGCGGTGAAGGATGGGCGGTGATCGCCACAAGGGGTTGGACAAAAGTGGTTCGTGCCTATGGCATGCAGGAAGGCACATTATGGGCATTCCGCTTCTTCAACACCGTCGGTAGTCAAAATGATTTACACTTGTCTCTTCACCTTTACCGCCTTTAAATACTGTGGTCCATCATAGTTAATTGTTGCCTAATCCTGTAATTACTAAACATATTGTACTGGCAATTTTATTTATGGATTCGTTGTTGAACCATTGTGTTGAGAATTTGAATTGCACGTTTCATATTTCAAAATTTCCAATTCGAATAATAAATTACAGGCAAAATAAAAAGAGAACAGATGGTCATGGAACTTTGCAAACGGTTCTGGCAGTAAATGCGCTTGCGATGGATAGCCCAATGCCACACCGTTTTCTTCATCAAATCGTGTGCGATGTAGTTGATAAAAGCAAACAGTTAACCAAGGCAGATCGTGTGTGTGATAGTTACACCTTTCATACACGAGCCTACACATAAAACTGTGTGGGATGTAGGTACGAATGGAAATGTTTTCCCTGGATTGACTGTGTGGGATGTACATAAGAACGAAAACGTATTCCTTGGATTGACTGTGTGTGATATACATACGAATGGAAATGTTTTTCTGGGATTCACCGTGTGGGATGTACATACCTACGGAAATGTTTTTCTCGGATTACCGTGTGGGATGTACATACCTATAGAAATGATTGGGTTTCGATGCCTCGACCGATCGCACACGGCCCTAGCCTGTGTCCCGGGAGGGCCTATCCCCGATGATTTCTGGGTCGTGTGGGAAGGACCCCCCCTATCGCCCACACTCACTTGGCGATGGTTCCAAATGCCATCGCGGAAAGGGGTTAAAAACCGTTTGTATAGCACCGACGCGGACCAGTGCGTCACTCCATGGTGGGCGCAAAAGCACCCCCTTCCCCCATTCCGGATTGTAATCAAGAGGAAGATAACTGTTAAGAGAGGGATTCAGAGGGAGCATACCACTCCTATTTATCCCCTGAGGTCTTCCGCTCTAAATTGGCATGCTGATGTTGGTCATATCATGCATATGGTGCCTTGCATTGCTTACTTTATACATAAAATATGTCATCTACTTACTTTAGACATGCATTGTGTGAATGCTATCTGTTTAGTTTCTATATCATATATGTGAATCATGCAATGCCATCTTGTTTAGCCCGTCATCATATATGTGAATTTTGCAATGCCATCCTGGTTAGCTAGTCATTTTATATGTGAATTATATCATGCCATCCTTTTTTATTACGTATTAAATTTGTCAACGATTTTAGCTCATTCAATTACTCTTCCTGTGCATCAGCCATTCGACATGGTCATGGAAAAATCTAGAGTGAAAACAAGGTCTTCAGAGCAGACAATGCTATCTGACGAAGCGCATGTCTTGCTGGTTACGGATAGCTCCTCAGAGGAGGATTCAGAGATAGATGACCAGTCGTATACCCCCCCACCGAGGTGCATGATCTAACTTGGCAGGGTTATATTGCTCATATCGTGCATATGGTGTCTTGCATTGGCATGTCATTTGCTTAGTTTAGACATGCTTTGTGTGAATGCCACCTGTTTAGTGTCTAATTACCACATATGTGAATTTTGCAATGCCATCTTGTTGCAAGACATTATATATGTGAATTATGCAATGCTATCTTGTTGCAAGGCATTATGTATGTGAATTATGCAATGCCATGTTGTTTAGCCAATCGTCATATATGTGAATTACATCATGCCATCCTTTTTTGTATTACTCATTCCAGTTGTCGATAATGTTTGTATATTCAACTGATCTTCCTGTGCATCAACCATTTGAATTGGTGATGGAGAAATCTGGAGTGAAAATAAGGTCTTCAATGCAGACAATGCTACCTGCTAAAGCAGATATCTTGTTGGTTACAGATAGCTCCTTAGAGGAGGATTCGGAGGAAGATGACCAGTCCTATTTTCCCCCAGAGGTGTATGCTCAAACTTGGCAGGGTTATATTTCTCATATCATGCATATTTTGTCTTGTAATGCTTAGTTTTTACACCATATACAGAATATTGAATGCCATCTCCTTAGTTGACAGATCCTATATGCGGTTGCCCTATGCTCACTTGCTTAGTATATAAATCATATGTTTGAATTACATCATGCCATGATGTTACATAGACAACATGTATCTGAATTATGGCATGCCAACCCATTTTCTGAAGACATAATATAGTTATATCATCTCATCTTGTTTACATAGTCATCATATTTTGAATTATGTCATTCTATCCGTGAATTATATCATGCCACCATGTTTCCATCGACGGCATGTTTGTGAATTATGCATACCAACCACTTTAATAGACACATCATATAGTTATATCATGTCATCATGTTTACATAGTCATCATATTTTGAAGTATGTCATTCTATCCTGTTCAATTAGCCATCATATATGTGAAATTGTGTCATGCTATCCTGTTTAATTAGCCATCATATATGTGAAATTATGTCATGCTATCCTGTTTGGCTAGACAACATAAATGTGAATTATTTCTTGCACTGTTTTCTTCCCTACTATCCATTGCACCTGTCTATCTTACAATGTTTGTACATTCAATTACTTTTCTTGTTTATCAGCCATTTGAATTGGAGGGGGTGATGGCAGTATCTATGGGAGTAAAAATACGGTCTTTAGAAAAGATCATGCTACCCGTCGATGCAGATAGAACCAGGGTTGTACTTGCCCAGAAACCAGCCCCACCACACATAACCCAGACTCACACAGATTGTACCCCTACCCACACTACAAAAAAAGACACATCCATGACATTTTGGGCCGAAAAAATGTATTCTTCTCATGCTTATGACACTTCTATGACGATAATTGTGACAAAACCCAGTATCATCATAGATGTGGTGGGCTCCTACTTCTATGACAAAAAATCATGACAGAAAATGGGATTTTTGTCTTGGGCGGGCCGGAGACGCAGCTGCATGACATTCTTTGGGCTGTCCATGATGAAAAAACCGTGGTAGAAGCAAGGGCAAGGAAAATATCAAGGAGTTCCCGGTTACGGTGGGTGGTCGGGGTCGAGCGATGCACATTTCTCTCATACACGTATGCGCGTGGGTGCGAGGCGTTGGGCTCTAACTGAACCCAACCGAGGCCTTCGCCTACTGAACCCGAGCGATTGCACTGCAGGCTACGTGTTACTGAACCCGAGCGATTGCACTGCAGGCTACGCGTTACTAAACTCGAGTGATCGATCGATCCCTGGCTATTAACTGAACCCGATCGAGCGATTCCTTCGCTACTGCTGCTAACTGAAGCCGATCGAACCTGCTGCCTCTTGATGAACAGTGAGCGTTGTTGGGGGTTGGATGAACAGTTCCCGGTGGGGGTTGGATGAACAGGACCCCGTGGTAGTAGAGGCCGTTGCCGCTGGATGAACAGGACCCCGATCGATCGAGCCAATTGGGGGTGGGTGAGCAGGACCCCGTGGAGGGCTGGATGAACAGGACGACCCCGTGGAGGGCTGGTTGAACAGTAGCCGGTGGAGGGCTGGATGAACAGTTGCCCGTGGAGAGTGGTTGAACAGGACCCCATGGAGAGGGCTGGTTGAACTGTAGCTAGTGGAGGAGCAGTGGAGGCTGGATGAACAGGAGCCCGTGGATGAACAGTCGCAGGTGGAGGCTGGAGGAGGTCGACGGTGGATGAATAGTAGCCCGTGGAGGCTGGAGGAGGTCGACGGTGGAGATGTACAACAGCCCGTGGAGTCCCGTTTTGCGGTATGCCACACCCCTTCCGATGAACAAGACCCCCGTTTCGACCGTAGTGCTCCAATATAAGTCCGTTTCCTCCGTTTTGCGGTACGCCACACCCCTCCCGATCAACAGGACCCCGTTTCGACCGTATGCACTTGAACACATGTCCGTTTCCTCCTTTTTGCGGTATGCCATACCCCTCCCGATGTACAGGATCCCGTTTCGACCGTGGCGAATAGAAGGTCGTTTCCTCTGTTCTGTGGTACGCCAGGCCTCATTTTGATCGGCTGTTCTGTCCAAGCCGGTTGGCTCCCGATGAACATGATGATGCAGTTTCTCCGTTCCGACCCAGCCGGTTGGCTGCCGATGAACAGAATGCCGTCGCTGCCTCTCCACGTACACGAGCCCTGGCCGTACGTATGTGCGAGTAGGAGTTTGAGACCCGCAGATGTAATGCTGCTGCGCGTCAGATGCATTTTCTTGCACCCTGGCCATACATACGTGTACACGATATTAATGGGACTACTTGACATGCCACGTGCGCGCCTCTACTACGACACGTGCGCGCCTATACGACGACACATGCCCTTCCTTACTCGACCACGGTTCATCGCTGCGGCCTGCAGACAGACCGATCGACCAGTATGTACATACATGTTCACGACCAGAATGACAGCGCTCCATACACTTCGACCAGGTGGGTCCTGACTGTCAGGGAGGATAAGGAGGCACTTCCTTGCGTGCGAAGATGTAGCTGGTGGTCCCAGCAGTCAGGGGGGAAACATATTTTTCACGAAATACGGTGGCCCATCCGGTGGGTCCCTGTTGTCAAGTAGAGGAATCATTATTTTCCGCATAATAAGGAGGCACTTCCTTGCTGCGGCCGTGGACTCAGCTGTCAGCCTCTCCACGTACAATACAATTCTGATGGAAGTCGTTCCTTGACCACATTGACCACGCCGCGTCGAGAGCACCAAGGCGGTTGTCGGATCACGGGTTTCGGCAAAACCCTCAAGGTTCGAACACTGGGGTGCGCGCGGAGATTTCCTCCTTACCGATCTATTGTAGCGACCCGACCTCAAACGGTCAAGCCTCTGTGTTGCTGTGCCATCCCTGGATCAGTATGCTGGCACACACAGTACATCAATGTATATATCAAAGTGCAATCACATGTATAATTAACGTAAAACTGATATATACCTCATAAGTCACAATGGGAACAAATAGTCGGGTGTGGAGTCCCATCAACGCCATCGGCAGGTTGAGTGTAGACCGTAACCCTGCACTGCACTCTTACTCGTCGGAAGAAAGTATCTCGCAACATGATACGTTGCAGCCATGTAGGTCAAGACATTGAATGTACCGCAAGATCACAACATGAGAAAACAGATGATAAAACTATACTATATGCAATATGGCTTTGTGGCTCCGTGTCTGAGTTTTGTTTGCGTAAAAGCTGATTTATTTTCCCTACATCAAAGGAATAAATGAAGTCTGTACTATGGAGTTTTCTATCATGACATGGTTCCGCCAACCGATGTCTCATAGCCCAAAATCATCATAAGTTGCCCACAATTAAGTTATCAATCCGGTGTTGAGAGTTCCGAGATAGATCCAAGTCCAGATGCTCAAATTGTCCGTGAATCGGGACACGGCTAATCGATTAGGTTTTAACCCTCTGCAGAGGTTTGTACACTTTACCCGCAAGATTCGATCCTCTTTTACGCTCTCGCACTTCGTGGTGTTTGAGAACAAGATGACCGAAACATGGTCTTCGAAGAGTTCCTCGACCACCGTCCGGTGCTCATCCAATCCTACCGTAGTTCTACATCCGCTAGCACCGCCCCAGCCAGAGTCACCACTAAGGTCAACCAAGCGAGCCCATAGTGACTTGCGGTTGCAGTGTAAGCTTCCGGGCATGAAGTATTCTTCCGTCTCTTTGAGTCTGGGTGAAGCTTTCCGCAAGATGTCATGGCGCTTCTCCATGCATCCCGCCATCCACCGGTTTCTCCAGGTGCCCGGCCAACCATCCTTCGCCCAAAGAGTGTGTATTGAATTCTTGTCTCGAGTCTTGAAGTCTTGAGGCCTTGAAGATGCAGTCCTTGCAGATGCCATCATGGAGTTATCGTCATTTACGTAGAGTCCTCCTTCTTCACACCACTCTCGAGCACTCATACCAACCCCGTCTACTATAGCATAGCATAAAAATAAATGACGTCCCGGGCTTGGTAACAGGGTGATGGGTTCCTACCTCATGCATACTACTCAACTACGAGGATTCAATATCACTACTGGAGGGATTGTTGCGAAGATGACACTAAATGCAATAAAACATAGGTATGAAAGCATGGTCAAAGTGAACTTGCTCGGTACGTTGATGAAGATAACAACACTCTCACAAAATTTGATAGAACTATTCGTCACTCTCCAAGAAAATCTATACAAGTCAAACATAGCATTCACATAAGCAATCATTCTAGCAAGCAATACTAACACTCAAAATAACAATTAAAACAAAAAGAACTCAATAATAAAACTCCAACAAAGTCCAAAGAAGCTTCAAATAAAACTAGAAAGAAAAACTACTAACGAAAATCTATGACTTTGCTACAAGCATCTAACATAGTTTTGCCCTAAGTAAAAAAACTTAACAGCAATTAAAACACTAAACTAATAATTTAACAGAAAATAAAAATTAAAACAACTAAGTTAACAGAAAGTATTTTTTCATAAAATTTTATTTGCAAAAAGAAACAAATAAAAAGCTTTTATAAAACTCTAACTATGACCTATAGAAGGTTTCATACAAAACTAAGGAACATAATTTTTTTAAAATAAAAATAAAATTTTCTCCTGTTGTCTAACAGAAACACAACTAATTTTGTCAAAAGTGACAAAAAGAAATAATTTAAAACTAATAAAAATAATAAAGAAAAAGCTAAAACAGAACTAATAATAAAACAGTACTGTTTTGCTAAAAACCTAATTTAAATTAACCTAGAAATAAAATACTAAATACTACTGGATAAACAAAGGTCCTAGAGACCAGGAGCAAAAAGAATCGGTCAAAAATAATATTCCTAACTCAAAATAGCTCAAATCTAGTGATTTGAGAAAATTCATACAAACACAAATTTAAACTGCTCAATTGTGAAATAAAATTGAACTAACAGAAACTTCATAATATTTGTGATCCAAGGCAGTTGGAATCACTCAAAAATACCTCGTAGATAATTAACTATGGATTTTACAAGATTGAAACTATTCTGTTTTAAAAACAGAACGAAAAAAAAGTGGGTCGGGATTTACTGTAGCAGTTCCGATGATGGGGTTCTGGTGGAGCTCCGGCGACGTCCTCCGTGGCCCTCAAGGCGTCGGGATGGGATGGTCGGGGGCGGCAGAGCGGGGCGGAGCGGCTGGTGGGGTATGTTGGTGGCGGGGATGGCCGGAGGTGGCGGGACGGGGCGGCAATGGCGGCGGTGGTCCGGCGAACTCCGGCGAGGTGGCGCGGTGACGTGGGGTGAGGAGAGGAGGGACTAGGGGGGGAAATGGGTGCGGGAGATGGCCATTTATAGGGGGGGCAGGTCGGTTTGGAGAAGGGGGCAAGGGATTTCGCGAATCCCGCGATTCCGGCGATGCTCCGGCGGTGGCTGGAGATCTGGAGCATCTCGTCGGGAGGAAAGAGATGATTCGCACGGACCGGGCCGGATTTGGCCAAAAAAAACAGTACCTTCCTTTTTTTAATAACCCGCGAAGAAGAATCATTTTAGGAAATAAAATGAAAATAAAATATAGGAGTATTATATATCAAAATGATCAGAAAAATAAGCCCAATTTAATGGGATAGTTTGCAGGGGCAAATAAAATACTTTTTGAAAAATCATTTTTTTTTAAATTCAAACAAAAATCAAAATGACTCTCAAAACTCTATGGAAAATTTATTCCAGCATTTTTGGGGTGTCATGTTACTCCCTCTCAACACTTTTGTTAAAGGGTTCTTTGTCAGAAAAGTTTTTGAATAAAACTCAAATGCCACTTTGAGTTAAAAACAAAATTTAAAATGACAAATTCAAAATGAAATTTTTCTTTACTTCCCACTCTCTTTCATTGAAGAAATCATGAGGATCATTGAGTGGCATGAAGTTTGAAATATTTCCAAATTCAAATATTCCCTCTCAACAAAACTTCAAAAGTTTAAAATTCCAATCAATTTCACGCAATCGATCACTCAACAATCAATCAAACAATCATATATTTTAATTATTATAACATTCCAAAATTTAGAATTTTGGGATGTTACAAACTACCACACTTAAAATGAATCTCGTCCTCGAGATTCGAAGAGGCTAGCAAGAAAAGGTTAGGGTTTGGAGGTCTTCCAGCAAATCCATCGATCGGAATGGTCTAGTGTGCTACCACACTTAAAAGCAGGGTTATGGTTCCGACGGAACTCAGGTACTCCATCCCTTTGGGTTGACAAAGTGTCGCCCGGATAACTCTTTCACCGAGGCTCTTTCGGTAGGGGTATAACCTTTTCTCAAAATCTTGTGTCCTCTCAATCCTGGTGAGGTTCTTCCGAAGGGTGGGTCTTCATATCTGACATGTCTGTCGTCAATACTAAGAAACTATCGGAACCTCCTGGCGGTCAACAATTTATGGCTTCTCCTGCAAGAAAAAAATGGTTGGGGTTGAATCTCACCGTATATCCTACGATTGGCATCGGTTGCCTGTAAAGGGTTCCATCGTCCTACTATTCTATGGTTTTATGGCTTGACGTGTCGACACTCTTCTAAGGTTTTCAAGGCTCTCGATTTTCCATCAACATATGATAGTTCATGATAGAACTCTCCGGTATGGGGCCAATCCATCCTGCATTTGAACCATTACTACATATGCAGACATCGAATCACGTATTCTAACACTTGGGCATACTCACAAGCATTGGGAATTTCTCTTGTTGACGAACCGAGTTCGAATAAATCCATGGTTTCGCAAGCTGAACAAGACATCTAACGTGTCTTCACAACCCTCGGGTTTTCGTATCCTCCTAAAAATGTCGGATGATTAACTCAGAGTTTTCTTCCGAAATATCTTCCTTCAGCAAGAGTGTGCTTGCTTCTTATTAACTCCTGGGCCTGTGGGTTATGGCCCACTTCAACTCTTGTACAAGTTTAACTCATCCTTCTGAGGATTATCATTCCATATTCCAACAATTCATCTCCTCAGAATCCAATAGTACTTCTTCCTTCATACCCTTGTGGTGATGATCATACAAAAATCCAACTTATTTGGTCCAGCTCCCTTCTATGGACCGTCATGAATAACACATTTCTTTCTTCATTGATCCCGTGGCTTTCACGGAGTACTACCACACCAAAAATGCACTAGTTTATCCATAAATCACATTATTTTCATATCAATCTTTTATTACATCCTTAACCATTTTTCAGAAATCCAAATTCCAAAAGTTTATTACAAATGCTGCCACCCACATGGTTCGGTATGGTCGGACATTACTTCCAACTTTATTCATTTTTCCTCCTTGAGGATTCTTCATCCCATCGAATTGTGCGACATGCGCCTTTGAAATCTTCAATCTTCGTTTCATCGTGGTGGCCTTGAGCTTCATCTCCATCATCTCTGCATGCACTTCTCTTAGGTATTCCTGAGTATAACGAAGTCTTGCTTCAAGTGTTTCTCCGATCTGGCGTATGGCTTCCATGGCTGCTTCACGAACAACGTCGAAGAAAGTTGCTTGTGGTACACGTGAGATGAAAAAGTACTGCCCCATCCTCTTTGGGCAAACTCCTTTCATACGGTGGAGGTGTACCTCCACATACCAAAGTTCCACTCCCTTTTGCATGAAGGGGTAGCCTTTGTAGACTGCATATCCTTAAAGGTGAATATGCTTCATCATGTCCTTCAGATCTTCGGTAATCATGATCACTTGTCGTGGTCATGATCGCTTCAGGCCCTTAAGGAAAGACTCATAAAGGGTTGTCATCTGCATGTGTAGGATAAGAGGGTACTCGTAACAAAGAATGTATCTCCATGGGGAAATTGCAATTGTCTCCGTAAAAGTTTGGTGTTCAGTTGTCCATGGGTTCAAGATTTTGGGGTCTGGTTGAGATAGAAAGAGAAAGCAAATACCCACCCATCAACAAAAGAATCCTAGCTCAAAAGTACCGCTTTGTAATGGGCCGTTCTACTATGGTTTCGCTTTCTAAGTCCTCATTTCTTCGGTCTTCAATGCTCGGAGTTTCCAATTCTCGATGTTTTTCCCATATGAAGGCCTTCTACCATTCTTCCGTAACTTACGCCTCTCAAGGTTGACATAACAAGCCTCACGAATATCGCATCTATCCAACCATTCAATAAACACAGAAAATAATAGCAACCAAGCATTCATTTATTCAATCAATTCTTTAGTATCGCCACCCACATAAGTTGGTATGGTCAGATACTTAAATCGAGAAAGCGTTCATCTTTATTTCTCTCATGGTGGGCTACTACTAAGCTAATTTAACGGGAACTTGATCATTGTCCCCACTGGGCTTCTTACGTGTGGACTTGATCTCCTCCAATTTTTCTCGCTAGATTTTCCTGTCGATGCGGAGTTTCTTGTGACGACCTGTATGTCCTGAAGTTGTTCCTTGAGCTTCTGGATCTCAACGTCCTTGGCATGAGACATGGTCCTACTGCTTTTCAGTTCCTGGCGCATTCTCGGGATCTCGAGGTTCTCCTCCTCCAGGTTGTCTACCTTTAGTCTCTGAGTCTCAACTTCTTCTCGTAGTGCTTCATTGTCAAATAGGGCTTCCAGGAGGTCCATCTGAAGATTCTTGATGTATTGTTCTAGATCCTGATTGTACACTAACAAAGGGGGAGAACTTCATCTTTTGCACTTCCGTCAAGGCAATAGTTGCTCCATCAAACTTCTGCCATCCAATCCTTCCAAAGAAGTGTGGGTTTAGTGCAAAGACGATGACGATAGCATAAGCGTGCAATAGCATCATGGACGACAGTGTTGATGCCCATATCACGATCACCATTTATGGTGCCAAGCTGATGTCTGCAGCCTTGGGGTCTTCTTTACGGCCAAAAACTTGGGTCTTGACTCCCCATGATCTAGACGTCCTCTTAGTTGCCTTGATCTCGTGTATCGGTAACTTCAAAGACTGACTAGCTCCACAAGGAAGGGGCCTCCAAGAACCTTCTCGTAGTGTTCTCTTTTGTTCGTAATGTAGCTCTCCATCTATAGTTTGAAATAAGGAAGGTTCAGAAAAGGAATTAGGTGTTACGAGAGTAGTAACAAAAACAAAGGTCGTTTACATTGGGGTCTTCATATTACTAAGTCATTTCCTAGGGTCACGTCCCATACCAACATGTGCTCGATACCATATCAGAAGCGACCCGATCTCAGACGGTCAAGCATACGTGTTCTTTGTGCCATCCTCGATCAAGATATCGGCACACACAGTACATCAATGTATATATCAAAGTGCAATCACATGTATAATTAACGTAAAACTGATATATACCTCATAATTCACAATGAAACAAATAGTCGGGTGTGGAGTCCCATCAACGCCATCGGCAGGTTGAGTGTAGACCGTAACCTCAGTATCGTACTCTTACTCGTCGGAAGAAAGTATTCGCAACATGATACGTTGCAGCCATGTAGGTCAAGACATTGAATGTACCGCAAGATCACAACATGAGAAAACAGATGATAAAACTATACTATATGCAATATGGCTTTGTGGCTCGTGGTCCGAGTTTTGTTTGCGTAAAAGCTGATTTATTTTCCCTACATCAAAGGAATAAATGAAGTCTGTACTATGGAGTTTTCTATCATGACATGGTTCCGCCAACCGATGTCTCATAGCCCAAAATCATCATAAGTTGCCCACAATTAAGTTATCAATCCGGTGTTGAGAGTTCCGAGATAGATCCAAGTCCAGATGCTCAAGTTGTCCGTGAATCGGGGACACGGCTAATCGATTAGGTTTTAACCCTCTGCAGAGGTTTGTACACTTTACCCGCAAGATTCGATCCCTCTTTTTACGTTCTCGCACTTCAGGGTGTTTGAGAACAAGATGACCGAAACATGGTCTATCGAAGAGTTCCTCTGACCACTGTCTGGTGCTCATCCAATCCTACCGTAGTTCTACATCTGCTAGCACCGTCCCAGCCAGAGTCACCACTAAGGTCAACCAAGCCAGAGCCCATAGTGACTTGCGGTTGCACAGGTAAGCTTCCGGGCATGAAGTATTCTTCCGTCTCTTTGATTCTGGGTGAAGCTTTCCGCAAGATGTCATGGCGCTTCTCCATGCATCCCGCCATCCACTGGTTTCTCCAGTGGTGCCCGTCAACCATCCTTCACCCAAGAGTGTGTATTGAATTCTTGTCTCGAGTCTTGAAGTCTTGAGGCCTTGAAGATGCAGTCCTTGCAGATGCCATCATGGAGTTGTCGTCATTTACGAGAGTCCTCCTTCTTCACACCACTCGAAAGCACTCATACCAACCCGTCTACTATAGCATAGCATAAAAATAAATGACGTCCCGGCTTGGTAACAGGGTGATGGGTTCCTACCTCATGCATACTACTCAACTACAAGGATTCAATATCACTCTTTGGAGGGATTGTTGTGAAGATGACACTAAATGCAATAAAACATAGGTATGAAAGAATGGTCAAAGTGAACTTGCAATGCACGTTGATGAAGATAACAACACTCTCACAAATTTTGATAGAACTATTCGTCACTCTCCGAAGAAAATCTATACAAGTCAAACATAGCATTCACATAAGCAATCATTCTAGCAAGCAATACTAACACTCAAAATAACAATTAAAACAAAAAGAACTCAATAATAAAACTCCAACAAAGTCCAAAGAAGCTTCAAATAAAACTAGAAAGAAAAACTACTAACGAAAATCTATGACTTTGCTACAAGCATCTAACATAGTTTTGCCCTAAGTAAAAAAACTTAACAGCAATTAAAACACTAAACTAATAATTTAACAGAAAATAAAAATTAAAACAACTAAGTTAACAGAAAGTATTTTTCATAAAATTTTATTTGCAAAAGAAACAAATAAAAAGCTTTTATAAAACTCTAACTATGACCTATAGAAGGTTTCATACAAAACTAAGGAAAATAAATTTTTAAAAATAAAAATAAATTTTTCTTCTGTTGTCTAACAGAAACACAACTAATTTTTTCAAAAGTGACAAAAAGAAATAATTTAAAACTAATAAAAACAATAAAGAAAAAGCTAAAACAGAACTAATAATAAAACAGTACTGTTTTGCTAAAAACCTAATTTAAATTAACCTAGAACTAAAATACTAAATACTACTGGATAAACAAAGGTCCTAGAGACCAGGAGCAAAAAGAATCGGTCAAAAATAATATTCCTAACTCAAAATAGCTCAAATCTAGTGATTTGAGAAAATTCATACAAACACAAATTTAAACTGCTCAAATGTGAAATAAAATTGAACTAACAGAAACTTCATAAAATTTCTGATCCAAGGCAGTTGGAATCACTCAAAAATACCTCGTAGATAATTAACTAGGGATTTTACAAGATTGAAACTATTTTGTTTTAAAAACAGAACGAAAAAAAGTGGGTCGGGATTTACTGTAGCAGTTCCGATGATGGGGTTCTGGTGGAGCTCCGGCGACGTCCTCCGGTGGCCCTCTGGCGTCGGGGAAGGGATGGTCGGGGGCGGCAGAGCGGGGCGGAGCGGCTGGTGGGGTCTGTTGGTGGCGGGGATGGCCGGAGGTGGCGAGACGGGGCGGCAATGGCGGCGGTGGTCCGGCGAACTCCGGCGAGGTGGCGCGGTGACGTGGGGTGAGGAGAGGAGGGACTAGGGGGGGAAATGGGTGCGGAAGATGGCCATTTATAGGGGGGGGGGCAGGTCGGTTTGGAGGAGGGGGCAAGGGATTTCGCGAATCCCGCGATTCCGGCGATGCTCCGACGATGGCCGGAGATCTGGAGCATCTCGTCGGGAGGAAAGAGATGATTCGGTACGGATCGGGCTGGATTTGGCCAAAAAAAAACAGTACCTTCCTTTTTTTAATAACCCGCGAAGAAGAATCATTTTAGGAAATAAAATGAAAATAAAATATAGAAGTATTATATATCAAAATGATCAGAAAAATAAGCCCAATTTAATGGGATAGTTTGCAGGGGCAAATAAAATACTTTTTGAAAAATCATTTTTTTAAATTCAAACAAAAATCAAAATGACTCTCAAAACTCTGTGGAAAATTTATTCCAACATTTTTGGGGTGTCATGTTACTCCCTCTCAACACTTTTGTTAAAGGGTTCTTTGTCAGAAAAGTTTTTGAATAAAACTCAAATGCCACTTTGAGTTAAAAACAAAATTTAAAATGACAAATTCAAAATGAAATTTTTCTTTACTTCCCACTCTCTTTCATTGAAGAAATCATGAGGATCATTGAGTGGCATGAAGTTTGAAATATTTCCAAGTTCAAATATTCCCTCTCAACAAAACTTCAAAAGTTTAAAATTCCAATCAATTTCACGCAATCGATCACTCAACAATCAAACAAACAATCATATATTTTAATTATTATAACATTCCAAAATTTAGAATTTTGGGATGTTACATCTATGCCCTAGCTCGCTAAGATCTCGCGGACGAACTCGACGAACTGGCAACACAAAGACACAAGATTTATACTGGTTCGGGCCACCGTTGTGGTGTAATACCCTACTCCAGTGTGGTGATGGTGGATTGCCTCTTGGGCTGATGATGAAAAGTACAAGGGGAAGAACAGCCTCCTGAGGTTGGGGTGTTCTTGTGTTCGGTGTGTGGCTAAGGATTGGCTCTTGATCAAGTGAGATAAATCTGCCCCCTATTGTGGTGGCTAGTTCTACTTATATAGGCCCTGGTCCTCTCCCCGAGTATTGAGTGGGAAGGGAGCCAACAACGACCAATTTGAAAGGGGACAACTAGTACAGCTTATCCTGAAAAAAGCGGTCTTCGCCTGCGGAAAGCTCTGGAGGTGAAGCCGTCTCGGGCTCCACGGTGACCTCCATCTTGCCGTCCGGCTAGTCTTGGTCTTGTTGCACTAATATGGAAACCTTTGCCCAATGCCTCGGTACTCAGTGCCTGCGCTGGCCTCCTTAGCACCAAAGAGGAAACAAGGACGCTGCACACGCTGGCGCCCGCCTGATCTTGATCATCATGGCTCACGTCATGAGAGCCTCGCGAGGTTTGCCCTACCTTGATATCTCCGCTCCTCGCGAGGCCGCCTGGTGAGGCCACTCCTGAGGAGGTCTTGCGTTGTCCGCCTCGCGAGGCTTGGCCCCTCGCGAGGGTCTTGATTGCCTTGTTAACGAAGATGGGTCGTACAGGCCTGCAGCACAGCCACGCCGTGGGCCGCAGGCAGGCAAGTCTGGGGACCCCCATTCCCAGAACACCGACAGTAGCTCCCGGGCCCAAGGTGCGCTCGGGCTTGGCTTCACGGTGAAGCCAAAGGTCAAGCGCGGAGCGCCGCGAACCCCAAAAGCCTGCGGCCTTGGTTGCTGCATGGCGGTTGATTGGATGTGGGCGTCTCCGCTTCCCCATGCGGCCTCGGCAACTGCCCGACTTGACAATTCCCTGTGACATGCAAGGAAAATCATCATTACCTGTGATCGTGGGAGGCGTCGGTTGGCCTTCTTCCACTATAAATGGGGAGGGGGCGGAGCCCCCGTCACCCATCTCTTCATGGTTCTCTTGCTTCTTCCTCCTTGCCCCATTGCCAACAGCAATGGTGCCGATCCGAAGGTTTTCTGCCGGCGAGAAAGGAAAGGCTCCCCGCGATGATCCGGAGCCGCTTCCGCCGAAGAAGAGGCTGGTTCATCGCTGTGATGAGGCGGCGATGCAGTTGGTGACGAGGCCTTGGTGCGAGCGGCCTCCTCCAGGGTACCCGCTACCCCTGTATGCCCAAGCCGGGGCTCAGGAGGAGGAAGCGTCGAGCGGCATTGTCCGCGCCGTGCCCGTGGTCGTCGTGCGATGGCAACGCATGCCGTTGCTCCTGGCATCCACACCGCGGATTCCTCGCGCGTGCTTGTGCTATGGGCGCCGATGCCCCCAAGCTCTTGGATCCGCTTCCCACGGTTCTTCTCTGACGTGATGCCGCCGAGGGGGGCCCTCGAGCTCTGGCTGCAGCATGCTGACTGCAACGCTCCGGCAGCCGGAGCAGAGATCAAAACGGTCCCCACCGGCAAGATCTTCTTGACCCGCGGCTGGGGTGAGATCACGTGGGTTTGCTGTGCGAGAGGTGCCCTCGTGATCCACTTTGTGTACGACGACGCCTCCACGCTTTTCTTCAAGGTCTTCGACGCGGAGGGCCACCGCCTGGAGTGTTGCCCTGGAGAGGAGCGCCAGGTTGATGTGCGCTCCACTCGCGGCTACTCCAGCAGCAGCAGCCCCTGGGAGTTTAGCGGTTCTCCCGAGCTCTACGAGACTTCGGAGACGAGCGACGACATCTACGTGCCCCCGAGCTCTCGTCGTGCCTGGAGCCGGGCTGCGGCATCCATCCGCCGCCGCCGCTGATCTGGATGGGGTTGGCGCCGGCCTCCCGTGGCCCACTGTTGATGATGGCATCCACCACGGAGGGTGTAGATAGGATTCCTCTAAGTTTCAATCTTTTGTTCCCTGCAAAGAATCATGGAGTACCCCATGAGGGTTTGTAAAGGGTCTGTAATGTCTTTTGTATACGTCCTCCTTGTCATGAAAATTTGCGAACGCATGTCCCGTTAAGGCTCGGTCTCCCCTTTCCATCCTCGCGATAGCTCATTGCTCTATGCTGACAGGTCCCGGTCCCCAAGCAGGCTACAACCATCGCTGGTATGCCAGGTCACGTGTCGTGGTCAAGGCCAGGAGGTGTGCAGCCCGAGGTCCAGTAAGAGCCCCTGAGGCGCGATGCTCAGGAGGTCCCCTTTAGCGCTCAAGCAACCATGGTAACGCAAGAAAGGGAGGCCACGTGGGTGCAATGGGGCTGCAACGTGCATGACCCTAAAGCTTCATCAATCAGTCGATCTGAGCGCGAGACTTATCTTGGCGGTTTGGGGTCGATTCCTTGTGATGCGCCAGGCTGGCGTGCAAGCTTCCGCAGTATAGCTAGGTCGGGCCCATACGAGTGTCCCTCCTCCTATGCTCTCCATAGTGCTCTACGTCCTCAGGTCCCGGCCCTCGAGCGAGCTCAGCCGCCGCTGGTATGCCAGGTCGCGATGCCGTGGTCAAGGCCAGGGGGTGAGGGCTGGAGAGCCAGTAAGAGCTCCCGAGTCGCGATGCTCAGGAGCCCCACTTTTAATGCGCGAGCGAATTGCACGAGAGAATAGGAAGCTTGCGGTGCCGCCTGTCATCCTCCTCACGAGATCCCTGCAGACCAGCACAAGGAAGAAACATGGTTTTGCGGCTTCGGTTGCTAGCTTGTCACTGGTTGCTCCGCGAAGGAATGAAGGCACTGAGGGCCTAGTGAGGTGACGTGCGCGGGGCGTGCAGTGAGCCAGAGCTCGACCGCTCTGCTTTGTCGACGTGGCAGGGATGGGCCCATGCACCAGCGCCGTGCTTGTGTGAGTAGACCCCGAGGGAGGTGATAGTCGAGCAGGCGACAGTCATGGACAGGTTAAGCATGAAAGGCAGATCGGCTTGGGTAAACGCGGAAAGATACACGCCACTTGGGTCAGGCCCGAGCGGCTTGGGGATGATGCAGCCCGAGGGGGCACCCCCAGCAAGGTAAGCTAAAGACATAAGCAAAAGGGATACATGCCACAGGGATGGACCCATGCGGCCTGGGAATGATGCAGCCCGAGGGGCGCTCCCAGCTGAATGAACTTGGAAAATGTCACCTGTTTCTATTGATGAAGAGATGTCGGGGCAGCTGAAGGTACGCGGCGGGGAGGCTGCTCCTCACGAGCCGCCAGGGCCCTTAGCCTCGGGAGGCTCTGGGGGCCCAGGCTGTTCCCTGAGGACCGTCTCCATCTCTGCCAGGACAGCGTGGCGCCTGGCCTCCTGAGCCGCTAGGACGCGCTGCAGGTTGCGCTGGTAGACGAACGACACGCTCGGCAAGCCAAAAGGCATGCGAACGTAGTTGTGCGGTGGACCCTCGCACCGGCCCACGTGCGAAGGCCAGAAAAGCTCGTGAGAGGTGGCCCTATTGAGCCCTGGGACGTCGATGCAGACGCGTAGCCCAATATCCTCGCCTGGATGGGGGGCTGCGCCTCGTGAGCGGCGGTCGCCGCGCATGGTCCTTGCGTCTTGTAGTTCCTGAGTGGTCTTGGTGACGAACTTCTGAGCGGTGGGCGCTCCTTGCCCTTTGTTCTGCTGAGGGAAACGTGCCTCGAAGCACGCCTCCAAGTGGTGCCTGAGCACCTCCCTCACGATGAGGGCAAGGTCTGAGGCCCTCAAGGAGAGAGCCCCCGAGCCCTGCCCGAGGAGGGCGTCGGGTGCGCCTTCCTACGCGATGGAGGGAGGCGCCCCTGGAGCGGGCGCTGATCCTGACGATGCTCCAGCTGCGTTGCCACCCTCCTGAGGCCCGGTATGACATAGCTGCTTCTTCTTCATGGGGATGGCTTCCGGAGGGCCATCGCCCTAGCTGTGGGGGTCATTGATTGCTGTAGCTTGAAAGGCACGCTCGAGGGAGCATACCACGTCTCTTTCTTTGCATGGGACTCTGATGATTCCGCCGCTTCCCGGCATGTTGAGGACGTCGTAGCCGTGGTGGGTCATTGCCATGAACTTGGCCAGGGCTGGATACCCAAGGATGGCGTTGTATGGCAGACGGATGTGCACGACGTCGAAGTCGATGATCTTGGTGTGGTAGTTCTTGCGCTCTCCGAAGGTGACAGGGAGGCGGACTTGCCCTATCGGTGTGGTGGAGCCATCGGTCACTCCTGAGAATGGCTTGGTGGGTTGAAGCTGGTCATATGGCACTTGGAGGTTGTCGAACATGTCGACGGACAGGACGTTGAGCCCTGCGCCGCCGTCGATGAGGGTCTTGGTAACTTGCACGTTGCTGATGACTGGTGAACGAAGCATTGGGAGAGCGCCAGCGGTGGCTGCGCACTTGAGCTGATCTGCCGAGTTAAAGGTGATGGCACACTGGGACCACCTGAGCGGGTGTGTGGCCTCAAGCTTGGGGAGGACTGCATTCACTTCACGAGCAAATTGTTTGAAGATACGTTGCGAGACTGGGGCCTGATCTCCGCCCAAGATGCAGGCGATTACACGCGGCTCCTGGAAGCCCCCAGCCCCCTTGTCCTGATGGTGGTCGTCATTCCTTCTTGGCGGTGGCGGCAGCGGGGGAAGACCGGCGTTGCCCTGAGGACGATCCTCACGAGGCTGGTCTCTCCAGGCGCCCTCGCGAGGATGATCCTGCCAGCGGTCCTTGCGAGGCCGGTCGCACAACTCCTGGCATGGGCCACGGTCGTCCCAGCGTCCGCCACCATGTCCTCCCCCTCGGCCGTAGCCCCGGTCACCGTGCTCGGGGCGTCAACCAAAATGTCCTTCTCGAATGGCTCTGAGCTCTTGATAGTCGCTGGTGTTGTGGGTGTTCTGGTTGTGGAAGGCGCAGAACGGTCGGCTGCTCTTGGATGACTAGGGCTGATCTCTGCCTCGCTTGGTGTCCGGCTCCGCTGCGAGCACGGAGTCCTCCTTGCGCTTCACGTTCTTGGCCTTGGCTTTCTTCTCCTCCGGGCCCGTAACTGGCAGCTCGAGGAGGGATAGGCGCCCCACCTCAGCTCTTGCGCACTTGGTCACCAGGTTGAACAGCTCCTGAGATGTGCACAACTCCTCGTGGATAGCGACCTCCTCCTTCATCTTGATGTCGCGGACGTCGTCAGAGAACGCGGAAATGACGGCCTCGTCCGTGACCTTGGGGGTCTTGAGGCGAGTGTTGTTGAAGCGCTGGATGTACTTCTGGAGGGTCTCTCCTGGTTGTTGCTTGATGCGGCGTAGGTCACCCGCGGTCGGTGGGCGGTCGCGAGTGTCCTGGAAGTTGGCGATGAAGCGGTTGCGCATCTCGTCCCAGGAGGAGATCGAGCCCTGAGGCAGGTTCAGGAGCCATGAACGGGCGGCGTCTTTGAGTGCCATAGGGAACCAGTTCGCCATGACTTTCTCGTCGCCGTTGGCCGCCTCGATGCTAAGCTCGTAGAGCTGCAAGAACTCCGCGGGGTCGAGGGTGCCGTCGTAGCAAGGAGGCAGATCTGGATTGAACTTGCCCAGCCAGGTGACGTACGCAACTAGGGGCTGAAGGCGCGGCAGCCGGCCATGGTCGCTAGGGCCCGCCTTGGAGGTGGAGCCTGGTCTTGATGCCCACGCGCCGCTATGGCAAGCGGCGCGGGAGCCTGCCGCGGCAGACGATCCTGGCACGGTGGTGCGAGGAGTAGCGGGGCGTTCTCTTGTGGTCGAGGAACTTCTTGGCAGCTTCCTTCTTCATGCACGGGCGCCGGACGCGGAGGATATCGTCGCGGCGGCGCATGCCTTGGTGCTAAGGCGCCATGTTGGGGCAGAGGCGGTGGAGGCGCTCCGTGAGCTGCGTCGCCTGAAGTTGGCGGAGGGCCAGGCGGAGAGTGGGACGGCGCAGGGGAGCCCCCTACGGCGTGGACAAGCTCCGCGATGCGGTCGAGCTAGTCCTCGTAGAGGTCATCGACCGGGCTGTAGCGCAGGAGCTCGTGCGCCATGAGGAGCGTGACCCGTGTGTCCATGGGAGCGCGATGAGCGTGAGATGATGACCCAGCTGGGGTCAGCGACGGAGTGGCGATGCGGTCATCCTACCGCAACGAGGGGTGCAACAAAGACGCCTGCTGCTCGTTCCCTGCCGGGCCAGTGGCGGCATTAGCGGTAGGAAACGGAGCGCGACGAGGTGGCCCACCGACGGGAGCCGTCCGAGTGATGCGGGTGGCCAGGGCAGCCCGGCGCTCAGCGCGAGCACGGCGAGCGTCCGCCATGGAGACGACGGAGCAACTCGGCGCGAACGATGGAAAGGAAGCTCTTACGCACCCCTACCTGGCGCCCGAATGTCGGATCACGGGTTCCGGCAAAACCCTCCAGGTTTGAACACTGGGGTGCGCGCGGAGATTTCCTCCCTACCGATCTATGCCCTAGCTCGCTAAGATCTCGCGGACGAAATCGACGAACTCGCAACACAAAGACACAAGATTTATACTGGTTCGGGCCACCATTGTAGTGTAATACCCTACTCCAGTGTGGTGATGGTGGATTGCCTCTTGGGCTGATGATGAACAGTACAAGGGGAAGAACAGCCTCCTGAGGTTGGGGTTGTTCTTGTGTTCGGTGTGTGGCTAAGGATTGGCTCTTGATCAGGTGAGATCAAGCTGCCCCCTATTGTGGTGGCTAGTTCTACTTATATAGGCCCTAGTCCTCTCCCCAAATATTGAGCGGGAAGGGAGCCAACAACGGCCAATTTGAAAGGGGACAACTAGTACAGCTTATCCTGACAAAAGCGGTCTTCTTCTGCGGAAAGCTCTGGTGGTGACGCCGTCTCGGGCTCCATGGTGGCCTCCGTCCTGCCGTCCGGCTGGTCTTGGTCTTGTTGCACTGATATGGAAACCTTTGCCTAATGCCTCGGTACTCCACGCCTGCGCTGGCCTCCTTGGCACCAAAGAGGAAACAAGGACACTGCGTGCGCTGGCGCCCGCCTGATCTTGCTCGTCATGGCTCACGTCACGAGAGCCTCGCGAGGTTTGCCCTGCCTTGATATCTCTGCTCCTCGCGAGGCAGCCTGGTGAGGCCGCTCTTGAGGAGGTCTTGCGTCGTCTGCCTCACGAGGCTTGGCCCCTCGCAAGGGTCTTGATTGCCTTGTTGATGAAGATAGGCCGTACAGGCCTGTAGCACAGCCACGCCGTGGGCCGCAGGCAGGTAAGTCTGGGGTCCCCCGTTCCCAGAACACCGACAACAGTGGACAACGGCGAGGTCCAGGAAGGGGAAGACGCGGCAGTGGATGCCCACGCGGAGAGGAGTACGAGGGTTCACTGGTTCGGCTGCGGTGTGAGGCTGCCGTCACCGCAGGGCCTAGCCAGCGGTGGGAGTAGTAGGAGGCAGTGAGGCCTCCGCGGCAGCACAGCCGGCCACAGGAGGCACGAGCAGGCGGCACGACCGGCGCTGGTTTGGGCAGCTGGAGAAGAAGACCAGATGTGGAAGAAGCACTACGACTGTTGGATGTACATCGTACGGTCACTGGAGCCCTCCGTTCCCGTCAACTTAGTAGGCCCACAAGTCAGCCTCCCACTATGGTGGGTCGCATCTAGCAGGGGGTATTAATTTTTTTGTGTGTTGACCATGCCGCACCGAGGGCATCCAAGGTGGTGGACGAGGGCGAGGCCCCGGATAGCAACGAGTCGGAGATGGGAAGACGCAGGAGTGGAGTCGCAGACGGAGAGGTGTTCAAGGGTTAACTGGTTCTGGTGCGGCGTGGTTCGGCAGTCGATGGAGAAGAATAGGAGGTGTGGAGGGGTGGCCTGGCCGGCGGGGGGGGGGGGGGGGTAGCGCTTCACAGCAAAGAGTGCTAAGTAGAGCTACTAGTAGCAGGAGGCGAGAGCAGGTGGTCCTAGCGGCGCTGGAGGAAGAAGACAAGAGATTGAAGATGGATGCCGGTCGTTGGATGTAAATCCAACAGCTAACGATGTCAGAATCATTTGTTGACTAAGTTGACAACGACTTGCGTTGGCTTTGACCTATTGGCCCACATTTCAGCATCCAAAAATGTGGCAGATATTCAACCCATTTTTTTCAGAATTTACAGTCCGTTTGATCTTTTTTTTTGATAATTACAGTCCATTTGCTGGGCTGGGTGAACAAATAATGTAGTGTCCATGCGGCCTTTTTTTAAACTACAACCCATTTTCACTTTCTCGAAATACATGAATTTGCTGGGCCGGCTGAACAAATAATGTAGCATCCATGCGACCCATTTATTTTTTTCCTAAAAAATTACAGGCCATTTGCACTTTCTCGAAATACACGATTTTGCTGGGCTGGTTCTAATTATAATGTTGGGTTGGGCGCAGCAATGTTATAAAAAAAAACAAAGGCTGAGCACTTTGTTATAAATATATTTAAATAATAAGTGATTTATTATCACATTGGTCCTGAAATCTTACCAAGCTTTTGTACACAATCACCAGGATTTTTGTTGCCTTAATGTAAAAAAAATCCAGGATCTTGTTGTTAAGAAATTATTTTTATGAGTTAATAAGATGTGGGATATTGTTTTCTTATATATGTAAGTATCTATTAAATATATGATGACAATAACAATAATATATAATAACATATAAAATAATTTAAATATATATAATATAGTTAGAAGGGAAACATAAGTTGGACCTAGCGTTCCTACTCTTATATAGAAAAATAGAACATACCTCTGCGTTTTCTTCAAAAAAATACATAAGTTGGGCTGCCGATGTTTCAGGAAAAATAAATCCTCGGATGGGAGGTCCATAGGCCGGTCGATACATGACGGTCCTCAAGGAAATACAAACCAGCATGTCGTGGGCTGCGCATGTTAAAAAAAGCCTAGACGGAGCAGCCCATAACCCAGCTGATACTTGCTGGCCCACTGATAATAAATGATATCTGCCAGCTCCCCGACTTTGTTGTAAATTTATCTAAAAAAATTATAACTGTGTTTACAAACCCGTGGGCCCCAATGTTAGTATAGCATTAGGAGGAAGTATTTTTAATGAGGCACTTGCTTGCGTATGGCCATAGACCTGGTGGGTCCCGACTATCCACCTCTCCATGTACAGTCCTCTTCAGATTCCTCTCGTTTGTTCAACATGTTCACAACGGCAGAAAGCGGCGCCACGGCAAGCGCACAAAGGCGCAGGACGGGAACAAACCACCTGAAGCAGTGCCTTATTTCTACCGAAACTACTGAACTAGCCCAGTGGCCAAGTGACACTACCCGACCGTTGTTCCGCCCGAGTTCGATTCCACCTGATGCAGGGAAAATATCTCCAATTTTTTGCCTCTGCCATTATTGACATGTGGGTCCCCATTGTCATCTACGCACACCACGTCCAACACTTGCCAAAACTTTGTCCCTCGTTTTCTCTATTTTTCGCACACTCGACATTGTGTGGGCATTTTGAAAATAACATATCTTTTTGACTGTGCATCATATGAAGATGTGCTATGCATGAATGTTGATCAGCATGATGTTAACTGGCTGGTAGTTCCATTTTCGACCATGAGTAAAACTTCCAACATGATGTTATCCCTGTTTGAAAAGGGCGTGTTAACATAAATGCTCTGCCTCTGAAACTTGCAGTTTCTTATCTAAAACTGAAACTTGTAGTTTCTTATCTGAAACTGAAACTTGTAGTTTCTTCTTTGAGAATCACACTGTCTGCACTTTTATACTCATATGAAACTACATTTTGAAGTGCTAAAAATAGATCTCTAGAATTCATAAAATAATTCATATGCTCAATACTGCAAATCTGAAATTCAAAAGACATTCATATCTGTAAGTACTCTCAAAATACACAACACAAAACACAATTCACAACCTGCAAATACTGACAACCCTAAGCTCCTCCTGACAATTCAAAACCTGCCTGACTATTGGGCTAGGGGGGCAGTCCCCTCCTATTCCTCGGCGGCAGACAGCCGCCTCGTGAGATGATGTGAACGGTGAGGGAGAGGATGGTGGGGAAGCATCGTCGGGCCAACTGCTTTTCTCCTCTTGTAGTTGGGTTCGGTTGATGAAAACTGCACCGGCTCGCTCTGGCATGGAACCCTCACAAACGGCACCCTGTAGATGCTCAATCCTTCAATCTCTGGTGGATGCTCCATCTGGGATTGATACTCCCACCACCGCTCCCTCATGATCGGATTCGGTGAGTCTGTTTGCTCCATGGCCCAGAGGAGCAGCTCTATGTACTCCTGCGCGGCTCCCTTCGGGAGTATCGCCGCCTTTTCGCTCTCTTGCAGATATTTGGCCATGGATGTCGCCGTCGCCGCTAGTTGGTCCTTGTTGTCAAACCAAGACTGTATCTCCAACATCCTAGCTAGCTTCACAGGGTCGCCGTCTATGATCCTCATGTATCGGTTGTACTCCTCCATCGATCTACTTCTCCACAACACCTTCACTCACCGCCGGTGGTTTTTGAATGGAAGAGGAGAGGAGCGGCGCCGGTTTTGGATTAGAACGGGAGAGGAGTGGTGCTGGTTTTCGATTGGAAGAGGAGAGGAGGGGCAGTTGTTTTGAAATGGAAGAGGAGAGGAGCGGCGCTGGATTTATATTGGAATAGGAGAGGAGCGGTGGTGGTTTAACAGCAGAGGAGCGGTGCTGGTCTTGGAAGTATTTTTTTGTTTTGCGTATTTTGGGTTGAAGTTTGACCACGTACTGTATTTGACAAGCAAAATGTGAATGCATGTCACAAAAAATTGTATCGTTTGGTTCGTATCTGAATGTACTTTCAAATTATATTATTTTTGCAACGTATAACATATATTTTATTTGTCAAAATCATGGGCAATTATGACCCAGAATAAAAGGGAGACTAGTGAATGTGGGGTCCCTTTCTTAATTGAAGGGTAAACTGATTTTGATTTTGATGCAGTCACAGTGCGTCGGCCCTCTCGTCCAATCCTAATCGCTGTTGCATGCTCGTCTCCCTCTTCTCCACTGCAAAACCACCTCCTCTCCTCTCCATCATCTCCATTCCAAAACCACCGTCTTGCCTCTCCCTCTTCTCCATTGCAAAACCACCCATCTCCTCTCCATCTTCTCCATTGCAAAACCACCGTCTCGCCTCTCCCTCTTCTCTATTGCAAGACCACCGTATCTCCTACCATCAAAGCTAGCACCTGACCTCTCGGAAGGAGCAGATCACCGGTGGCAACCAGGCGAAGTTAGCCAGGTTGAAGGAGATCCTTACTTGGTTTGACAATGAGTGGGAGATTTCGAGGACGGTGAGGGCCATGTGGCAATGTATGCGAAAGAGCGAGACGGCGGTGATGTACTCCTCGGCGGCAGTCACGCCGTAGTCCTTCGAGTTCATCGAGTATCTCCTCTGGGCGATGGAGTAGACAGATTCACCCGAGGCGAAAGTGAACCGGAGGTGGTGGGCGTACAGGTCGAAGGTCGAGCATCAAGAGGATAACGAATCGATCGAGTACGGTGTGCCGTTCGTGAGGGTGCAGAGCCAGCCGGAGCCACATGAGTATTCATTCTCCCACCGCAAGAGGAGGCCGGATGGCGCGATGTTGCTTCCCTGCAGTTCTCCACGGTCCCCTTGACGCTCGCCTCGTTCCAACGGCGGGGGTAGGGTTTAAGGTAAGCTTCGCACTAACCTAATCTTCCATCTGCTCATGCTTACAATCAGTGTGATGGCTAATGACAATCATGCTTACAATCAGTCTTCGAGTACTACGCTAATCACCCGAAAATAGATTTGGACCTTTGGGTCAAAGTTATGACACTGTGTACAAATAAATAAATATAGATTGGTGCTTCTTTCAGAAAAGAGTACTCCCTAGAAAACTGCCAATATAAGCTACTCGTATTTGGTTAGAGGATTTGCTGCCGAGAAAGATCCGTCCACAGAGAGCGCCACATATCCCACTGGTGGTGGTGGATGCCAATGCGTGCATGGAGCATGGTTGGTGTCGGTAATTTTTAATTGGCACACCTCGCACTCTACATATATGTCGGTTCCATCCATACTTTTGTGAAGTTCCACCAAAATGCAGCTGAATAACCCTGTTTGCACTGATAATGAAAAAGCACGATTACATTATAGTGGCACTAGTTGATGAAACATACACTAATAAATAGAAGAAAATATTGCGATAGTATCATAGTACGCCATGCTGCGAGGGCGAGATGGGCCCTGCGATGCCTCATACGGTAGGCGTGATACTGGAAATCGACCCAATTCTCCCCGATACACCTTCTGCCAGTGATGAACATCAGTGTACAACGGTAGTACAAGGAGGGGCCTTGAGACATTCCAATCTCTATTTTTGTGCAGATCAACTAAAATTAAGCACCCCAGTTTGCAGAAACGCTTAAACATTAGCAACGGGACTAGTTGATGAGACATATACTAACAAAGAGAAGCACTTTCTTTATCTACATTGGAGATGAAATGATAGAGAGGACACTCGCTCTATTTTAACTGTATTATTACTTCATTTTATCAGTCGCACTAGGGTCAAGCAGGTGGCAAACGAGGTGCACCGTGCGTCGCAAGGATGGAGGCTGGGGGTGCTTAGACTAGGATACTCAAGCTGGCTCTTTCAGTCCCTATCTTCCCCCCTGATGTTTCTGTGGTAGCATTTGGGTTGTAATCCAAACTTAGTCGAGCTGGTGCTGCGTCCCCCTACCTGCCTAGCTTATGTGGCGAACTTGTCTCCTGCTAGTACTCGGTCCGTTCCAGTAGTAGTTGCATAACTACCCGTTTACGCTGAGATGTTGTCGAATAATGGTTCTCTATGGTTGGGTTTCTTTAATGAAATCGGAGGAAACCCCCTCTTTCGATATATAAAAAAATCAGTGGCACTAGCGGTGCTAAAACATTGCCTCAAATTAATAGTGCCACTAGATTAAGGTGCAAAATAATAACATTATCGCTTTATCATGGCGGTCAAACAAGAGCACAAGAGGAGACTCAACATGCAGGATCTTTGGAAAATGGTCGGACCAAAAAGGAACATACCTCATGATGGGAACTATATCTGCAGTCAACGCCATCGTAGAAGGGATGAAACCAGTCACCAACATGGATGATTCAATTCATGGGACCTTTTTGTGCAGTTCACCTAAAATGAAGCAATGTCCCATGAGCTGGCAGCTTCTTCTTCATTTTTTTAAGAAAAGGGCTCCATCCCCAGTTCCATTTCCATCAGAAAACGAAACCCACAAAGATTTTTCTTCATTAGTTGCAATAAAATTGAGCAACATCAAGGTTGGTTGCGAAGCTCGTGGAATGTTCAACTATAATTTGGATATCATTTGTGCAGTTCAACTAAGATCAAGCGTGAAATGTATATCTCTGTTTGCACAAAAAGGTGGAAAGGAGGGTGACTAACTAGTGATGAAACATACATCAAATGAAAAGAAGCATGTTCCTTATCTGAATGGCAATCCTACAAGGACAGTAGCTATTTCTAAAGCAGCAACATTGCTAGATATTAGTGTGGGCATTAGGATTAACTATGACAACCATTAAATATGACATTACTTTAATGGTGCCATTGCTTCATTTTACTAGCAACATTACATTAACAGCTGCTACAGAGTTGGTATTTGGGCACGGGAGAGTAGTCGGACCAGGATAGTTGCATTTTTAACGAAAAGAAGTAACTTATCTTAATGGGAAATTTAGCAGGACATGAAAAATAGTGCCATTGATTCATATTCTTGGAGGCATTACATTTTAAACAACATTGGTTTAACGTGTCCTTACTTTTAATAGTGCGACTGTGATACGTCTCCAACATATCTATAATTTTTTATTGTTCCATGCTATTATATTATCCATCTAGGATGTTTTATATGCATTTATATGATTTTTGGGACAAACCTATTAACCTAGAGCCCAGTGCCAATTTCTGTTTTTTCCTTGTTTTTGAGTTTTACAGAAAAGGAATACCAAACAGAGTCCAATTGACGTGCCAATTTTTGATGATTTTTTCCTTGTTTTTGAGTTTTACAAAAAAGGAATACCAAACGGAGTCCAATAATATCAAGTTTCCTCTCTATGTGTTGAAATTTTTGAAGTCATGCTTGTTTTGCCTTCCTATGCTAGTTGATTCTTGCTCCAATAAATTGTTTGATCACAAAATCCCTATGCATAGGAAGTGGGTTTACTTAAATATGCTAGTAATATTCTTCATGATGCTCTCTTTATGTTTCAATTCTTATCTTTTATGTGAGCATCATTGAAATCATCATGCCTAGCTAGGGGCGTTAAACGTTAGCGCTTGTTGGGAGGCAACCCAATTTTATTTTTGTTCTTTTGCTTTTTGCTCCTGTTTAGTAATAAATAATTCTTCTAGCCTCTGGTTAGATGTGGTTTTATGTTTTAATTAGTGTTTGTGCCAAGTAGAACCTCTGGGAAGACTTGGGAGAAGTCTTTGCGATCTTGCTGTAAAAAACAGAAACTTTTGCGCTCACAAGATTAGATGCCATTTTTTACTGGAGAGTGCTTTTAGGTTGATTCTTTTTGCAGATGATTAATAGACAAATTCCTCAGGTCCAACAATTTATTTTAGAATTTTGGGAGTTCGAGAAGTATACATTTGATACAGATTACTACAGACTGTTCTGTTTTTAAAAGATTCTGTTTCATTGTGTTGTTTGCTTATTTTGATGAATCTATTAGTAGCATCGGAGGGTATGAACCATAGAGAAGTTGGAATAAAGTAGATATTACACCGATATGAATTTAGAATGAGTTCACAACAGTACCTAAGTGGTGATTTATTTTCTTATACTAACGGAGCTTATGAGTTTTCTGTTAAGTTTTGTGTTGTGAAGTTTTCAAGTTTTGGGTAAAGATTCGATGGACCATGGAATAAGGAGTGGCAAGAGCCTAACCTTGGGGATGCCCAAGTAACCCAAAGGTAATATTCAAGGATAACCAAGAGCCTAAGCTTGGGGATGCCCCGAATGGCATCCCCTCTTTTGTCTTCGTTCATCGGTAACTTTACTTGGAGCTATATTTTTATTCACCACATGATATGTGTTTTGCTTGGAGCGTCATTTTATTTTCTTTTGTTTTGATTGCTGTTTGAATAAAATACCAAGATCTTAAATTCTTAAATGTTAGAGAGTCTTCACATAGTTGCATAATTATTCGACTACTCATTGATCTTCACTTATATCTTTCGGAGTAGTTTGTCATTTGCTCTAGTGTTTCACTTATATCCTTTTAGAGCATGGCGGTGGTTTTATTTTGAAGAAATAGATGAACTCTCATGTTTCACTTATATTATTTTGGGAGTCCTAAACAGCATGGTAATTTTCTTTGGTTATGAAACTAGTCCTAATATGATATGCATTCAAGATGGGTATAATAAAAACTTGCATATAGAGTGCATTGAATACTATGAGAAGTTTGATACTTGATAATTGTTTTGAGATATGAAGGTAGTGATATTAGAGTTGTGCTAGTTGAGTAATTGTTAATTTGAGAAATACTTGTGTTGAAGTTTGCAAGTCCCATAGCATGCACGTATGGTAACCATTGTGTGACATATTTGAAACATGAGGTGTTCTTTGATTGTCATCCTTATGAGTGGCGGTCGGGGACGAGCGATGGTCTTTTCCTACCAATCTATCCCCCTAGGAGCATGCACGTAGTGCTTGATTTTGATGACTTGTAGATTTTTGCAATAAGTATGTGAGTTCTTTATGACTAATGTTGAGTCCATGGATTATACGCACTCTCACCGTTCCATCATTGCTAGCATCTTCGGTGCCGTGCATTGCCCTTTCTCACCTCGAGAGTTGGTGCAAACTTCGTCGGTGCATCCAAACCCCGTGATATGATACGCTCTATCACACATAAACCTCTTTATATCTTCCTCAAAACAACCACCATACCTACCTATTATGGCATTTCCATAGCCATTCCGAGATATATTGCCATGCAACTTTCCGTTGTTCCATTTATTATGACACGCTTCATCATTGTCATATTGCCTTGCATGATCATGTAGTTGACATCGTATTTGTGGCAAGGCCACCATGCATAATATTTCATACATGTCACTCTTGATTCATTGCCCATCCCGGTACACCGCCGGAGGCATTCATATAGAGTCATATTTTGTTCTAGTATCGAGTTGTAATCATTGAGATGTAAATAAATAGAAGTGTGATGATCATCATTAATAGAGCATTGTCCCATGAAAAAAAATTAAAAAATAAGAAAGGCCAAAAAAAGGAAAGGCCCAAAAAAAGAAAAAAAAGAAAAAGAAAAAAAATAAAAGGGACAATGTTACTATCCTTTTCCACACTTGTGCTTCAAAGTAGCACCATGATCTTTATGATAGAGAGTCTCTTATTTTGTCACTTTCATATACTAGTGGGAATTTTCATTATAGAACTTGGCTTGTATATTCCAACTATGGGCTTCCTCAAATTCCCTAGGTCTTTGTGAGCAAGCAAGTTGGATGCACACCCACTTAGTTTCTTTTTGTTGAGCTTTCATACATTTATAGTTCTAGTGCATCCGTTGCATGGCAATCCCTACTCCTCGCATTGACATCAATTGATGGGCATCTCCCTAGCCCGTTGATTAGCCGCGTCGATGTGAGACTTTCTACTTTTTTGTCTTCTTCACACAACCCCCATCACTATATTCTATTCCACCCATAGTGCTATATCCTTGGCTCACGCTCATGTATTGCGTGAAAATTGAAAAAGTTTGAGATTACTAAAGTATGAAACAATTGCTTGGCTTCTTATCGAGGTTGTGCATGATGAGAGCATTTTGTGTGACGAAGATAGAGCATGGACAAATGATATGATTTTGTAGGGATGATCTTTCTTTGGCTATGTTATTTTGAGAAGACATAATGGCCTGGTTAGTATGCTTGAAGTATTATTATTTTTATGTCAATATTAAACTTTTGTCCTGAGTCTTATGGATCTGAATATTCTTGCCACAATAAAAAATATTACATTGATAAATATGCTAGGTAGCATTCCACATCAAAAATTCTGTTTTTATCATTTACATACTCGAGGACGAGAAGGAATTAAGCTTGGGGATGCTTGATACGTCTCCAACGTATCTATAATTTTTGATTGTTCCATGCTATTATATTATCCATCTAGGATGTTTTATATGCATTTATACGCTATTTTATATGATTTTTGGGACTAACCTATTAACCTAGAGCCCAGTGCCAGTTTATGTTTTTCCTTGTTTTTGAGTTTTACAGAAAAGGAATACCAAACGGAGTCCAATTGACGTGCCAATTTTTGATGATTTTTATGGACCAAAAGAAGCCCCCGAAGTAAAAGAGTTGGGCCAGAAGAGTCCCGAGCTGTCCACGAGGGTGGAGGGCGCGCCCTACCCCCTGGGCGTGGGCCCCTGTCTCGTGGACAACTCGGAGACCCCCCTGACGTGAAACCTATGCCAAAAAATTCCTATAAATACAGAAACCTCCAGAAAATAACCTAGATCGGGAGGTCCACCGCCGCAAGCCTTTGTAGCCACCAAAAACCATTCGGGACCCTGTTCCGGCACCCTGCCGGAGGGGGGAATCATCACCGGTGGCCATCTTCATCATCCCTACGCTCCCCGTGACGAGAAGGTAGTAGTTCACACTCGGGGCTGAGGGTATGTACCAGTAGCTATGTGTTTGATCTCTCTCTCTCTCGTGTTCTTGATGTGGCACGATCTTGATGTATCGTGAGCTTTGCTATTATAGTTGGATCTTATGATGTTTCTCCCCCTCTACTCTCTTGTAATGGATTGAGTTTTCCCTTTGAAGTTATCTTATCGGATTGAGTCTTTAAGGATTTGAGAACACTTGATGTTTGTGTTGCATGTGCTTATCTGTGGTGACAATGGGATATTCACGTGATCTACTTGATGTATGTTTCGGTGATCAACTTGCGGGTTCCGTAACATTGTGAACTTATGCATAGGGGTTGGCACACGTTTTCGTTTTGACTCTCCGGTAGAAACTTTGGGGCACTCTTTGAAGTTCTTTGTGTTGGTTGAATATGAATTTGAGATTGTCTGATGCATAGCATATAATCATACGCACGGATACTTGAGGTGACATTGGAGTATCTAGGTGGCATTAGGGTTTTGGTTGATAAGTGTCTTAAGGTGTTATTCTAGTACGAACTCTTGAATAGATCGATCTGAAAGAATACCTTTGAGGTGGTTTCGTACCCTACAATAATCTCTTCGTTTGTTCTCCGCTATTAGTTACTTTGGAGTGACTCTTTGTTGCATGTTGAGGGATTGTTATATGATCCAATTATGTTATTATTGTTGAGAGAACTTGCACTAGTGAAAGTATGAACCCTAGGCCTTGTTTCCTAGCATTGCAATACCGTTTACGCTCACTTTTATCGCTTGCTACCTTTCTGTTTTTATATTTTCAGATTACAAAAACCTATATCTACCATCCATATTGCACATGTATCACCATCTCTTCGTGAACTAGTGCACCTATACAATTTACCCTTGTATTCGGTGTGTTGGGGACACAAGAGACTCTTTGTTATTTGGTTGCAGGGTTGTTTCAGAGAGACCATCTTCAACCTACGCCTCCTAAGGATTGATAAACCTTAGGTCATCCACTTGAGGGAAATTTGCTACTGTCCTACAAACCTCTGCACTTGGAGGCCCAACAACGTCTAGAAGAATAAGGTTGTATAGTAGACATCAGACTGCTACATTTTACCAGTGGCATTACATAAGAGGGGCTCGGGGCAACAAACATCAGAACAGGATATCTGGGTTGTTCCCATTTTTGTTCGGTATAGCCACCTTATACTGTGTGAGGCTAGCAAATCTAGTGCTGGACATACTCTGTTGACTTGTCCCCTAGTCCCCACTTTATTTTCTTTTTCAACCAATAGATCGGGTTTATATTGAGTTTGTACTGCATTTCCCTTTATTTCCCTGTTAGACCAAGAGACCAGTTGGATAGCCAGTCTCTGCTACTTTTCACCCCATTATTTCCTCTTTCGACCAAGTCCTAGATTCAGGTAACAAATCTTCCCCCACCCCCATCCCCTTTCTTCCTTGTTTTAACCAAGTAGTACTAGATTCGAGTGCATGAACTAGTTTTACCTCTTAACAGTAAAAATTTAGGTGGCTTTCGAATAGCCGATCGATCCTATCTACGAGGGGGGCTGAGAAATAGTAAAAGATACAAATGCGGCGACGTCAGGAGTTGGGGAAGTAGAGCAAGGCCGGTTTTGAAGGAAGTTATACCTGAGGGTTGCCGGGATGTCGCTAGGTGGGCGGCGGGAGGCCGGATCTGCCCACACAACCGCAACAAGGAAGAAGGGGTCGGAGGCCCTCCCTAGCCGGCGGTGCGTGGGAGAGAACGTCAAGGCACGCTGATCGGGACGCGCCGACAGTGGGTAAGAGCCGTCGCCGAGGACGACCGCGTGAACGTTGCACCTTCTCACCTTCCCCGGCGGAGAGGATCCGGCTGGATCTGTGACCAGCGGTGAGCAGAGAGAGAGTGTGGCCACCGCTGTCGTGTTTAGATCTAGAGAGGATGATACAGTGTGAAGAGAGCAACACTAGCAAGAAAGCACGGAGGCTCCTGCCTATATAGTAGAGTAGTTTTCTTTTGTCTACCGGAGTCGGCTTGAACTCATCAATGACTGTCAAGAAGTCTTCATGCACGTGCCCCGGAGGCGCAGTTGTCGTCATTTTGATCTGAAGCACCAGATTAATGTATAACACGAAAAAATGCCACATGACAAGAAACCATAACCTCACTGCCCCAAGGAGACAACATGAATCCCGATGGACAAACTAGACGAGGATCAAAGCTCAAATTAAAGATAAACTCATAGAAAAGGGGTCCATCGATAGATGTCCCAATTAACATAGCCGGCTTGACCTAGATGGCAGCTGAGTAGTCTTCGTGCATGTGCCCCCAATGACCAGCGCCTTGGAGGAACTCACTTGTCGCTGTTTAACCGTCGTAGCGATCCGAAGCACATGACACCTAATATTGTGAGATGACAAGAAACCTATTTTTCTAGATTTATCATCAGAACTCCAGCCATGTACAACATAGCCTGCACGATATGTAGACGATAGCCAATCCAGCCGTGTCTGCTGGAGTCTGGTCACAGGCATGGATGAAATGATCTTTCGTGTCATCCAGGGATCATCCAGGCACCGACGGCTGTACAACACTGCTCCAGTACTATCGCTCGTCTCTCTCTTCTATTAACTCACCTGACTGCGGGGCCGGGGAGTGTGCCTATGGTTGGTTCTCAATTGCGGTCCCACATGTGTGTGCAAACGCAATATGACACGTGTTCCATTCAAAAAGCGGCATGCCAGACCGACCGACCGTCTGGGGTGCGATGCAAACGCGACGGGCGTGCTGTATACTCCGTACATGTGTACCGCCGTTTTCTTGATGCTTTGCTCCATGGCGCAATCCATGGATACAAAATTATACTATACTATTTAAAAGTTGAGGGCGGGGCTTTTCCTGCGCGGTAGGCGGGGCAGTTCCGCCTAGTCAGTTCGACAGAGATGCGAGAAGATGAGGGAGTAGGTTGCTGCAAACGTAGGGTTGTGTGATTTGACGGTGAGTTACTTCTGGACAGGTGGGGCCCTGTGATTTGACTTGCCATTATCATTTTAACTACGGCACTATGATCGGCGTGAGTCTCCTGATTCCTGACCACCTCCATGGTATACAGGTGCCTCTCCCAATGCTCCACCATGTAGATCATGGTTAGGCCCCTCCCAATGCTCCACCTTGGACAGGTGCTAAGCTTGCCATGTAGGCAAAAAATCTGATGTGGCAAGAGAATTAAGAAGAGAGAGATGATTTTGGTGACACCAGGAAGAATCAATGCCAAGCGCGCAAACCTAGGCCAAACATTTAAATGAAGCAAGATCGCTAATGCATAAAAGAGTTTAGTACTTAAGTCATTAAATTAAGGGAGCTTAGCAACAACATCTTAAGCACCTATGCATTGGGGACTATAGTAGCTAAACTATTTAATGTGCTTAGCACCTGATCTAAGCAACTATGCATTGGAAGAGGTCTAAAGTATAGCCAGCTGTTGGTGCTGCATGAGTATATAAACATGCCATGTCATCAAAAGTTAGTAGTATTATTTATTAGTCATACAATAGGGTTGGCTATAAGGGTTTTCTCACTTTCTCTCTATCTCTCTCCTGTATTAAATGATTTTGTCTAGGAGCACGTCTAGAGGCTGGCTCTTGCATGAGAGCCCACTCCTCCACTTTTTCCTTGCCTCTCTCCTCCACATATGCAAAAATTCCATGTAAGAGGGCTTATAGCCCACTACTGTACTAGCTCGTACAGGTGCTAAGCCTGCCACATAGGCATAAAGTCTGATGTGGCAAGTTAATTAAGAAGAGAGAGACTAGTTTGGTGACCCTAGGAAGAAATGGTGCTAACCGCGTGTACCTAGGTGAAAAGACAATTTTGAGTCTATAGCTAATTAAATGAAGCAAGTTTAGCAACAAAAAACTAAGCACCTATGCATTGGGGACTTGAGTTGCTAAGCCATTTAATGCCCTTAGCACCTCATCTAAGCACCATTTCATTGGAAGAGGTCACTTCTTGGCAAATGCAATAAATACTATGAAGAAAGAGATAGAGAGAAGTAAAAAAAATACTCTTATAGCCAACCTTATAGCTAACCTTGTTGTATGAGTGACTAAGTGATGACTATGTATGACATGCCAACATTAGATAGCCTAACGCACCATGTGAAATCTCCAAGGGCGCGACCACGCGAGCGAGGCAACGGTCGTGGTAGGCGTGACCATGATACGGGCTGCTGGCAGCTCTTGGATCTGAGATCGAATGGTCGCATGTTAAGTTGCTAAAACTTTGCAGAATAACCCTCCAGGATAGGATATTGACACATAGGTCTAGAATCACGCGATGCAACCGTTCGATCTCAGATCCAAGGGCTCTCGCAAGCCCGTATCATGGGAGCATGGAAAGCTTTGTATCACCTGTAATTTTCAAGACGCTTGACGTGCGAACACGCAGATGCATGAAGCCATTTAATTGGGCGTCAAGTAGACATGACATCTAATTGGGCCCCCATAGTACTGTGCATGAATCCATTTATCCACCAGGCAAGCCATTACCCTGCCGTTCGCATGCCCCACTTTTACAATCGAAATATCGCTAGCAGTTCGCTCCTACTCATCCCCGGACGTCCTTTAGCATTACGGCAGTTCGCTCCAAGTCGTCCTGTCCTATGACATTATGGCAGTTCCACTAATCCTAACCCTCCTCCCAAATCCATGCCATCCCAAATCTCCATGATCGGCAATGGGTACAAGGTTAGAACCATCACCGGCGATGAGTTCGACGTCATCTACACACGTTCTTCCGCGGTAGTGAAAGCATGCCTTGCTCGCTTCAGACACATGTTCGAAAAGTCAAATGATGAGTGGGTCACTGGGCTAGATGTTGAGTCGCCCTGGACAAAGAGAAGAATCTAAAGGAGGAAGAGAATATGAAGCCCACCGTGATCCAAGTTTGCGTGCATAACTTATTCTTGGTCACCACATATGCCATGCAGACGTTGAGTGCGAGGAATTTAAGAAATTCCTCGCGGGCGGCCTAGTCAAATTTGTTACCGTAGACTTTACGAATGATGGAACAGTCCTGGGTCGGATGGGCCTCATTGTAGGTGAGCCCTTCGACCTCCAGAAGAATGGGCTGGTGGCCTCCCGTGATCAGCCTTCAATCCCGACCCTGGCAGGAGCCATGGTTCATACTTCATACGGTAAACTGAAGAAACCTCCACCCAAGTTTCATCATGCATGGTAGTGGAATGTACTATATATAGACCACATCCACTACGCTGCAATGGATGCCTACCTTTGTTTGAATAACTACAAGGGTTGGATGAAGAGCAAGAGCCAAGTGTGCAGTTCAAGCAAAGAAGTATCGGCCAAGAGGAAGAGGGACAAGGACGAAGTCGAGCACGTGGACAAGGAGTCCGAGTAAGGTGGCAGTGTTGTTGCTCATGGTTGTTCTAATGCAGTTTCTACTAGATTAGTTGCTTAGTTTAGTTTCAGGGGTGCTTAGTTTTATTTGAGGGGTGTGTTGTGCTGAGCCCCCAGCAGAACTATGTTATGTTCCTTCTCGTTACTTTAACTCTTCAGTATGTACATACTAGTATTTCTTACAGTTCATCTTTTAGTTGGTATAGTACTACCACTCGTTTCTTCACATTATCTACGTACAATATATATGACGAACATCGTACAGCCAAAAATTTAGTTGCTAAAGAATTTTAGTGTGCTTAATTTTGTTTGAGGGGTGTGTCGTGCTGGACACCATTATTGTGACTCAAATCTCTTTTGCCATGTTATAATGACATAAATACCTATGGAACAACATGCCAGCTCTCCCTCTATCTCACCACAGTACAATAAAGTGTGGGGCCTACTTGATCCCAACAGCGTTCTTATTTTCCTGTAAAATTATTCGCTTGGTTAGTCCTGACAAGTAGAGCCACACTTATCATTGTGAGAATCGGCTTACTTTTGTCATATAACATGGTCAACAGTTTTGACGTGAAAATAACAATGTCTAATGGCATTTTTTGAGCAAACATCTTATGGAACAATCACATTTTTGAGATATTTAATTGCATTTTTGAGCAAGCATCTCACAGATCGTGGCATTTTTTATTAGTTGTAACTTCTAATGGCAAAACTGAGTAGTGATACACAACTAGTGGCATAAATAATAAGAACTCAAGAATTAAATAGGTATGCTAATTCCTTTAATAGAATTTAGCACCCCTTTTAAGCATGTACTGGCTTTTTTAATAGTACTATATGCATAATTTGGCGACGAGCGCTCTCTCTATGTACCACCTTGTTTCTTTAATTTCATCTTGTTAGTTTTGCTCCATGGCGCAATCCATCGATACTACTACTGTACAAAAGTATACATTTTTTAAAAGGCTAGCAGGAGGGGCAGTCTCGCTTGGACAGTTTCACGAGAGGCGAGGGCCTTTGTGATTTTACGGCTCATTACTGCTTGAAGGCGGGGCCTTGTGATTTGACTTCTCGTATAAATGTTGCTGACGACCTAAGGAGGAGCAAAGAACCGTGTGGTATACTCAAGTTTTCCACTGGAGTACTAGTACGACGGAGGAGCATGAAACACGGCAGCCCAGTGCCATATGGTGATAAAAATGATCTAATTTTCTAGGCATCAATCCCACGACGCCACTCATCGTTTGCATTGTTCTATTCATGCCTCGCAGAGAATGTGACACGTGCGGCGAAACACCCGAAGCAAAAGAAGAAACACATGAGCAAAATAAGAAGGAAGATTATCACCCCCAAAAAGAAGGAAGACACACACACAAGTCTAGGGCGCTGCTCTCTACTACATGAAGGCTTGCTGGCCACGGAGTCGTATCTGCTTCTTCATCGCCTCGACGACCCCCATCTCCTTGCGCGTCTCCTCTACCATCTTCTTCATTCTGTCCATGACGCAGGATTTCTTGATGCGAGCCTTCATCATCTATTCCACGGCCGCATTACATACCTTGGCAGCAGCCGGGTGTTTGATGCGGAGCTTCGCCAACTCCTCCTTCTGTTCCATGACAAGGGCCTGCAACATCTTCATCGAGGAACTACTCTTCTCATGTAGCTTATTCCAGCCGGCATTCTCCTCCTTCAGCAGGTCGAGCTCGTGGCAGAGCTTCGCCTTGTCCTCCTGAAGTTGCAGGATTTTACCGATCGCCTTCTTAACCGACGCAATGCTCTTCTTCAGCAGCATCACCAAGCCGGCGGTCAACTTCCCCTGCTCATTGAGCTCAACAGGCATGTCGTCGAGGCTCTCCTTCACCAGCTCCACCAAGCCGTCGATGAAATCCTCCTGCTTATTGAGCTGATCGGGCATGTCCTCGAGGGACAACGACTCTAGCGTCACCAGCTTGGCATGTTCGCCTCGCGGCTAAGGCGCTCCTGGGAGCCCTCGCCTCCGCGGCTATGGCACTCCTGGGAGCACTCGCCTCCGCGTCTAGGGCGGTCCTGGGAGCACTCTCCTGTCTCTGCCAGGTGGCGAGCCCTTTTTTTCCGCGGCCTTGGTTGCCGCTCCCTTGTTACGAGTAGTTCTCGACCTAGAGCTCTGCACACCGGCCACGGCAAGGATGCATTTAACAAGAAAGACTTATGAGGAGGAAGAGGTAGAGTGATTTTCGGCTAGGTACTAGTTCCCCTTTTTATAACCTAGTACTACCACTAGTACTAAAGCCTGCATAGTGGGAACACACTCAGGTTTGATATGTACTACTAGGTGTGAGAGCAGGTTTGCACTTATAATTATACTATACACTTTGGAATGTGATGGGCACCAGCTAAAGATTAATTGATGGTTTTGGTTTCGAGGCCCCAAACGGCTCCCGATGAGTTTCCTGGAACACAAATTTCAAGTACTACTGCTCAAATACGGTCTCACAAGTGAGTGATGTAATAGGTCGTACATGTCAGACCAAGCCGATGCATGTCGCTGGTCCGACCGACCGTCTATTGGTGCAACCGACCATAAGTGTTATGCGATGGAGACTTTTAGTTCTGGCTTCGGGTGATTGTCACGACCAAGCATTCAAAAACTAGTGATAAATAAATCACCAGCTTTTTCCAAACGACCAAGTATTTTCACAGGAATACAATACATATAGATGGAGTGATTGTCACGGTTGCAAACCACCATGGCGCTGCAAGTTCACTGCAACAGCAACCGAGTAGGTCACTACATCACCGGCGGGGAAGGAGGGTAGCTCACCTCGCCTATGATGCATGCCCAGCGGTGCCGCCGCAGCTGGTCCTGCAATTTGGCTTCTCCTACCGCCCATTCGAACAGTTGCACCGGCTGCTCATGCCATTCCGAAGGCATGCACGTTCTTTCCTCCGCAGTTGACTCCGTGAATATGATCTCTGCCATTAGCCCTAGCTCGAAATCAACGCGATGCTGCCTGATGCTAACATCCCTCAGCATCTCTCCCCTGAGATCGACTTGCGCCTCCGCCTTGTGTTGTGCCAGGCGCAGCTCCTTCGAACTTCTCTCCAATCGATGTGACGCTTCCTCGATCCGATTTGCCCTTGCTGCCCACCACCTGAAATGCAGCCCTGGCATGTCCTGTGACGCCACCGATCTGTGATTCCAGAGCAATGGATCCCCTCTAAAACACATGTGGGTTTCGCTCAAAGGCGACAGTGTTGTGGGCCGCAGCAAGAGGGCAGCCTGCGGGATCCTGGGATCTAAGGGATTATCCATGGCGGAATCCTCCACGCGGGATCCAGTGGGTGAGGCGGGGAGGCGAGCCTAGGCACTGGGAGGCCCTATGAGGCTAAGATAAATATAGTAATACTCCACTCCGTCCATATTTAAAAACAAAGGCCACCAACAGTAGCCCTAGCAAAAATTGAACATGCTGCGCGCGTCCTGGTTTATTGGCCCCCTTTTTTTGTGCCACTTTTTATGACATGCATAAATATTATGTTACTCCCTCCTTCCATCTATATAGGGCCTAACACATTTTTCGAGGCTAACTTTGACCAAATGTTAGAGCAATAATATATGAAATGCAAGTTACACAAAGTATACCGTCAAATTTGTATGTGAAAGGAGCTTCCAGTGATATAATTTTCACATTATACATCACATGTACTATTAATCTTATCAATAGTCAACGGTGGTCTTGGAAAACACATTAGGCCCTATATAGATGGAAGGAGGGAGTACTTAAAAATATGGTCAAAAATTGGCACACTATACGAAGGAGACCAATGGAAGTAGCAACCCATGATTTAACTACTCGCACGCACGCAGTGGAGTAGTAATGTCTTTCTTAACTACTTCCTCCCTCACGTCCACTCAATTTGCATGCACTGTATTAATTGACCATCAATGAAGTGAAGGACTTCACACGTGTCAAATTGTAACATGGGGTGGATCTTCATACAAAAATGCGTCCCGCCATGTACCCGCATGTGCGTGCATGCACATCTTCGCTTCGTGCATGTACTGCCAGTGTGCCTGAGAGAGAATGAGTACATTCTTTTGGAACCAGCAGCACGTCACTGTGATCAATCTACACAAGGAGGTCGCAACAACGCCTCCACATGTGCCATGTGGTTTTATGAACTGAAAGAGAGACACTGTGTAGTGTGCCATTGGAATTCTAATTTACGTGTTTTGCACATACTGGAAGTACTAGTAAGGTACACGTGCATTGCACGCATCAGATTTGGCAACCAAATGATGAATAAATACCACACTATAGCATGTAAGCTTTGAGTCATATATGCATGATGTAGACGTTCGTTTAATTCTTATAGTTCATCTCATTCAAAATCAATTAGCTTTTATAAAAACGTTAGGGCCTATTTGATTCGTAGGATTTCCAAAACGCGGGAATGGAAAAACATGGGATTAGAGTGGAATGTCGTCTTGAATCCTACATGATTGTACGAGTGTTTGTTTGTGCATAGAAAAACCATAGGATTCTTTCAAAGAGGTTTGGGTGGATGTAAAGTTTCGTATGAAATCTAGTGCAAATGAATCCTATGGATAAATTCCTATGGTTTACAGTCCTACGAATCAAACAACCAAGATAGGAAAAATTCCTAAGGATTAGAATCCTCCAAAATTCCTTTGAGAATCCTTTGAATCAAAGAAGCCCTTAAACTATTTTATGATTCATGGAATTGTGCGTTGTAAAGCATAAAGTAAAAAACAAATAATGGCAATTCAACTAGAAAAAAAGTTTGGGCAGTTATGATACGGAAGATTCTAGAACAAAGGAGAAGCACTTGTGTTTTGAGGTTTGTGCATTATTCTTAAGTTCAACCATGGAGTCTGCTAGATTGTATGTGGCAAAATCCGGTGGGAGGGATAGAAGATGGTTCGAGGGGCCAAGTGGAGGGAGACTATGAAGGAGTGCACAAGTGCGAGATCAATATTTAAAGAGAGGGGGCGAGAACGTGCGCTGTTGCACGCAGTGGTGGAGCCATGAAAAATAAATGAGCTAGGGGGCCAAGCATTGCTAATCCTTTGCGAGGAGGGCCAATTCATCAACTTAAACCATTTTACTAGCAATTGATCTACTGATCACATTCATATTAGCCTCAATACATAGTGATGTTCGGGGGGGCATGGCCCTTGCTGCCCCCTGTCTTTGCCACTGTGCGCGCGTCTGAGAGATGAAGCGGAAGGCATGGATAATGAGAGGGGGACGTTGGATATATAATTAATGTGTGTGTATTAGCTATGTAATCCTATATAGAGAGGTATAGATTGATCGATGCGTACGTGGGAAAGAGGGTGAGACTTCACTAGATATCTAGATTAATCGGTTTGCGTGGAAAACTAGAAAATACCTAGCTATATATACACACACATAGAGGAACATCGATTGTTGCGCATGCGCGTGAGAGATAAAGAATGCCCGATATGATGAAGAGGGGGAGGTGTGCATGTCTGCATGCATGGGAGACTGACCTGAAGAAAAAGATTGCATGTGTGTGATGGATAATGCCGAGTGGTAGTGTGTGTGCACGCATGCACGAGAGAAAGAAGACGACTGTGTAGGTGTAGAAGACTAGGTGAGGTCATAGTGAATGTAAAGTTGAATTCAAATATTTGAATAAGAGATCATGATGTTTGAAACCCATGCATGCATGAATATAACTCAGATATACGCGGTGTGGTTTGGAAACAGGCATGATATACTGTATACACATTGAACAAGATCAGACTGATTTGAATTTGAGATACCTATGGCAGACATCGTTTAGCCACATTGCATCTATGCATGGACACACTATTCTAATTGGAGATGATGGGTGGCTTTCGCATCACATATCTATATCTATACCCCTATATATATATTATATTTTATATTTTTTATATAGTGTGCGAATAACTTTAACTTTGAAAGATGGTCGTTGGATGAAGCCAACCCGATGGTGCAGAGATGGAAAATTCGATCACTACTGGCCGTTGGATATCATCCACATTCGACCAGATTTTGCCACATGTACAATCTAGAAGACTCCATGGTTGAACTTAAGCATAATGCACAAACCTCAAAACACAAGCACTTCTTCTTTGATATAGAATCTTCCGTATCATAATTGCCCAAATGTTTTTCTACATGATTTGACATTATTTGCTTTTACTTTATGCTTTACAACACACAATTACATGAATCTTAAAATAGATTAGCTTTCTTATAAAAACTAGATGATTTTGAATGAGATGAACTATAAGAATTAAACGAACATCTACATCATGCATATATGACTCAAAGCTTACATGCTATAATGTGGTATTTATTCATAATTTGGTTGCCAAATGTCATGCGTGCAATGCACGTGTACCTTACTAATCTAAATGGTGTTTGTATGTGTGTTGTGCGTGTTAAACATATTATACGTAGTATCATACATGGTTTAGATTCCGAACATCTAGCTGGAGTACATGTACTATGATTTGAATTCAACATAAAATGGATACATATATTTGAATTTGAGATCGTATGTACATGTAGTTCGTATTTATATAGGAATTTACTACTCCTATATTCATGTCATGCGTTGTGAAGATAATATTTAGATAGTTGTAACTAACCCGAGTACAATCCCATTCAAACAGGGAAAATGTTCTCAAATTTAGTCCATATGCTAGACAGCATGAATTGTTTTTCATTGTTGAGGGAAGTGCAAATTGATTTGGTAATGTACACGTTATGTTTGTTGTCCCGATTTTTTTAGTTTTGTTGTTGTATTTGAATGCATTTCTAGTAATATAGTAAAATGGGACATGGCTCTCTATAGTGATGAGATGCGAATTGTCTTTTTTTGTTGTTGTACACGTTAAGCTTGTTCTCCCGAAATTTCAAGCCGCGCCTTGTTATGCCGAAATTTCAAGCTAGCATCTCTGTCTATCGTGCTGAGAAACTCCCGCCTCTTCAACCCGCGCCTTGTTACCCCGAAATATTTAAGATATATCTTTGTCTTGTTGTGCTCCGAAAACTCCCTCCATCTCAACTCGCGCCTTGCTATCCAAAAATTATTGCACGCGCGAAAACTCCCACCTCCTGCGAAATCCCGACACGTGAAATGCCCGTGATACCCTGAACAGAAAGAACCACTGTCGGTGTCAAAACCGGCGGATCTCAGGTAGGGGGTCCCGAACTGTGCGTCTAGGATCGATGGTAACAGGAGACGGGGGACACGATGTTTACCCAGGTTCGGGCCCTCTCTATGGAGGTAATACCCTACTTCCTGCTTGATTGATCTTGATGAATACGAGTGTTACAAGAGTTGATCTACCACGAGATCGTAATGGCTAAATCCTAAAAGCCTAGCCTATGAATATGGTAATGAATCTGTCCTTTCCGGACTAACCCCTCCGGTTTATATAGACACCAGGGGGATCTAGGGTTTACATGGAGTCGGTTACATAAGAAGGAATCTTCATAGTCGGTCGCCAAGCTTGCCCTCCACACCAAGTAGAGTCCAATCCGGACACGGTGCAGTCTTCGGCCTTCATGTCTTCACAGCCCATCAGTCCGGACCATGGATAACAGGCCGGACGCCTGAGGACCCCTTAGTATAGGACTCCCTCAGTAGCCCCCGAACCAGTCTTCAATAGCGAGGTGCTCGACACTCATATTGTCTTCGGCATTGCAAGGCAGGTTCCTTCTCCAAGTAGTATATTAGGCCATTGATCCAATATCACTCCCCTTGGCTTCTGTGCGCTAATAACTTCGTCTTCCACATGTCGAGCGAATGCGGGGGGTCAGGTATTTTTGCGAATTACACCCCGTCCACGCAAGGGAGAGCGCCTATTTAAAGATACCGGATCTTAGATCCAGGCTACACTGTGCCGAGAAAATCCCCAGAGACTACCAGGAGAAACCATTCCATCATGGCTATCATTCCCAGCTCCTCCTCCCGCTCCAATCCTAAGAGAAGCGAGTGGGAGAAGTGCTCTGTGACTCATAGTCAACTAGCAAAGTTGCAAATGCAGGGATTTCTTCCTCCCGCGGATCTGGTCCCTGTTCGAGCAGGGTCGGCCTCCTTCAATGGCGTGACTCAGGCGGAGGACTTCCCCAATCCCTCCGGGGGGAGCGAGTGTGCTTCGTCCCCTATCTGCTAAGAGGCGTTGGATTTCCAGTCCATCCATTCCTCCGAGGGCTTCTAGAATATTATGGCCTCCAGCTGCACAACCTCACTCCCGCCTATGTCCTGCACATCGCAGGTTACGTCGCTCTATGCGAGTTATTTTTGGGTGTTGAAGCCCACTTTGAACTGTGGAGAAAATTGTTCTGTCTCGTCCCGCGCAATCACGAAGGGTCAATATTTGAAGTGGGCGGAGCCAAAGTATGGCGTGTCGCCGATACCGGATATCCATCCGGCACACCAAAGAAGGCACCTGATGAATGGCCCTCCGGATGGTTTTATATAGAGGACGTCACGCTTCCCGACCCGGTTCGAAAGGGTCTTCCTAAATTTGCGCGCGTCCCGCTGAAGAAATGCCACAGTTGGTGTCCCCGGAGTCTTGAAGAGGAAGATGGTGCGGAGGTTCGTCAGCTGATGAGCAAGATAAAAGAGTTCACTCAGTCTGGACTCACAGTAATCGAGGTTATGGCAATCTCCATAGCGTGAGGGGTTCAGCCGCTCCAATACAGAGGGCTTCCAATGTGGCACTACAATGGGGAGGACGACGCCTCTCGCTGCGGCCGGAAAGGTCCGGATACCCCTGCCGCTTTGGCTAAGATATTAGCCGAATTGTTCAAAGGGGAGGAAAAGGAATTTCTTCGCATCAAACTTAGAGACGGGTACTCTGTGTATAACCCTCCCAGTTGGGTAAGGCCCGACCCCTTTGTTTTTACTCCTTCCATCTCCGAATTGCCTTTGATAAATTTCTAGTTTGTTTGCTTATGACAACACTGGCGAAAGGTCACCGAGGGATTTTATAGTCCCGCCCCACAGCCGAAGGACCACAACCGGGAGCTTGATCCCGAGTTTGAAGAGGATCCGGATATATTTGTGGTGCTCGCGGAGGGGGTGTTTTACCAGACGAGCTATGATGGCACAGAAGCGGCCGTTATCGCCGACTACCCAGGTCTTCTTCCTGCTTCACAGGTAAGTAATAAAGAAACACCTCTTTGAAAGGGTGCTCGTACTCTGCCTCACCCACCGCATTGTCGCGCGTTCTACGAGGGAGGCGTTTGACGACACCGAGGAAATCGGTTCCTGTGGCGGACAGGCCTTCGAAGAGGAGGGCCTGTGAAGGCACCGCCGGGCCCTCGTCGAGGAGGTACGGATAAATATTTTTTTCAGTGGCCGTGTCCAACTGTGACCTACGCGCCTGTTTGATTACAGGAAAAAGGTTTGCCGAACTGTGTCCGGGGGTCCGACCGGCCGCGCTCCCAACGAACAAGATTTAGATCCAGTCGGGGAGACGGGAGCCGATGTAGGAACAAAGCCGGACTGCCCTTCGGACGAGGGTTCGGACATTATGTCTGTTACCAACTCGGAAGTAGAGAGCGCCATGAATCATCGGCGCTGCAGAGCTGTTTTATGAGACCCGAAATTCTCAGACAAGGCATTTAATGCCTTTAGCTCGGGCGACGCATACATCCGAGCTGCTCGAGACGGGCTTAGAAAAGCCACGAGGCAATATCTGGTAGATGTGCAGGTAAGTTTTCTTTGTCAAAAAAGGATGGCCATATACCCGTAGCCCCCGGGACTGAAAGCAGTTGGTACAACTGATTTAAGGCCACTGTATGACCAGGTTCTTACAAAGAAGAACAACCTGCTGACCCAAGAGCTGGAACAATGTCGGGCGCAGCTAAATGCTGCTACCGCCGAACTGGAGAAGTCCAAAAAGGCGTCGCCTAGTAATTTTCCCCTCCATCGAGAAAATATGATCATATGCCATTAATGCTAACAGTCGCAGGTGCCCGGATCAGCTGATGATCTGCTGCAAAGACTATCGCAGGTGCACGAGCATGCTCGGCTGGCCATGCGGAGTGTTGCCAAGGCCTTATGGCCATCCGCCTCCCCTCCAGGAAGTATGGAGGAGCTTGTAGAGCTGTTCAAAAGAGCGCGACAGCGTATCCAATTATGGAAGACATCGGCCTATCGAGAGGGTGCGCGAGAAGCTTGGGCCATGGTGAAAACTCGGTATACCAAGCTTGATCCTAATCACATGGCTCGGGTCGGACCACTAGGGCCGAATGGGGAAGAAATTCCCGTTAGTTTAGTGTATGACCAAGTAGAGGTGGCCGCCAAATATTCCCAACAGGATTGTAAGTTAGACCGCCGTTGGACGGTATAGAGAAGGAAGTGTTTGAGTCCCAGTGACTATGTACTTTCCTTACCCTATGTAATTCTAGCTGAATTGTATAGCATTTTTCATGGTAGACCTTTTTGCTTCAACCTCCAGACTCGATGGTGCGGAGTGTTTCCGAATACCCTTGCGGCCGAATAGACCGGGGTATGCCTGGAAAACTAGGTGTAGGGGTCATAGTTGCTTGAACAGACAAGTTGCATCTGGCTAGTTATGTTATATTACATTGAGATTGTAAGAAACATCTTCCAGGAGAATAGTTCCGTTAAGGGTTCCTTTCCACAGGTGTGCATGCATTAGTAGACATGTCCGAATTGTGATGTAAAAATCACAGTGTGTATAGCTTCTGGGGGTTCACAATAGAGTGAGTGCAAAGAGTATTTTTCATCCACCGACCGAATATTCCCTTAAGAACGCTAGCTTTCAGCTTCGCCCAGTCTGAGGTACACATCCGGATAACCAGGCAGTAACAATCGCAGAGGTGCTCCCTTTACCACCTAGCCGAACAATCGGGAACGTAGGGGTAAACACAGGAGCCAGACAACCCAGCTTGGCCAAAACTTAAGTCATATCGATGCATATAATGGTGAAGAAAAGACATACGGGAAGAACGCGTATGTATGGTGAGCTTGATGCTCGGAAAATAGTATTAACAATCTTCTGTTAAAAAAGCCCCCAGGTATGATGGGCGTACATATGTAAAAATGTGTATGTCAGCAGTGTTCGGTCAAGCCGAATGAGAGCTTTAAAGAGAAAAAAAGGAATTGTGTAAAAGGGAGAAAAAGCAATGGAAACTATAGGGGAGAAGGAGACTAACAAAGAGTTCGGCGCTAGGCATAGAACCTTCGAAGTCTGGCCACGTTCCAGGGGTTCGGCTCTAGGCGATTGTTTGATGCGTCACGAAGACGGTACGCTCCTCCGGTAAGAACTTCGTCAATTATGAAGGGACCCTCCCATTTGGGCTTGAGTTTGTCCTTTTTCTTCTCCAAAGAAGCGTAGAATGAGTTCGCCAACATTGTAAGTCTTGGCCCGCATTTCTACTGCTTTGATATCTTGAACTGCTGGCGATAAAATGCTGAACAGGCTTTGGCGATGTCGCGCTCCTCCTCCAGGGCGTCTAGGCTGTCCTGCCGATCCAACTCGGCCTCTTTCTCTTCGTACATACGCACTCGAGGTGAGTCATGTATAATATCGCAGGGCAATACAGCCTCTGCACCGTACACCATGAAGAAAGGTGTGTATCAGGTAGTACGGTTGGGCGTGGTCCACAGCCCCCAGAGTACGGAGTCAAGCTCCTCGACCCAGTGTTTGTCTGATTCTTCCAAAGACCGCACTAGCCTGGGTTTGATGCCGCTCATAATAAGACCATTAGCTCGATCGACTTGACCGTTTGTTTGCGGGTGGTAGACAGAGGCGTAATCGAGCTTAATGCCCAGATTAGCACACCAGGTTTTCACCTCATTAGCTGTGAAATTGGAACCGTTATCAGTGATGATGCTGTGCGGTACACCATAACGGTGCACCACATCAGATATAAATGCAATCACCAGTCCGGACTCGGCCGTTTTAACTGGTCTAGCCTCTATCCACTTGGTGAATTTGTCCACCATGACCAGCATATATTTTTTCTTATGGCTTCCCCCTTTAAGGGGTCCAACCATGTCCAAGCCCCAGACCGCAAAAGGCCATGTAATGGGGATTGTTTGTAGGGCGGTTGGGGGCATATGGCTTTGGTTGGCGGAGAGTTGGCATCCAATGCAGCGCTGGATGAGGCCCTGTGCGTCTGCCTGGGCCGTAGGCCAATAGAATCATGTCCGGAAGGCCTTGCTGACAAGTGCTCGGGCTGCGGCATGGTGCCCACCGAGACCGGCGTGAATTTCTACAAAGAGTTTCCGCCCCTCCTCCTCGGAGATACACCTTTGAAGGACTCTGGTAGTGCTTTTCTTGTAGAGCTCTCCCTCGTGAAGTTTATAGGCCTTCGAACACCGGACTATGCGGCGAGCCTCGTTCTGATCTTCTGGGAGCTCCTTCCTATTAAAGTAGGCCAAGAATGGTTCGGTCCACGGGGCAATTACTGCCATGATGAGGTGGGCCGATGGTGTTATTTCGGTGGCTGCGCCTCCAACGATATCGGCATGTTCGCTATCTGAGTTTGTGTTTGGAACGGGACTGTCGTTGCTATCTCCCCCTTGCCACACTACGGATGGCTTGAAGAGCCTTTCGAGGAAGATGTTAGGTGGGATGGGGTCGCGCTTAGCACCGATGCAAGCAAGGACGTCTGCCGCCTGATTACGTTCGCGGGCAACGTGATGAAATTCGAGCCCCTCGAACCGAGCCGACATTTTCAAGACGGCATTGCGATAAGCTGCCATCTTTGGATCTTCGACATCAAAGTCTCCATTAATTTGGGATATTGCGAGGTTTGAGTCCCTGCGCAACTCCAGGCGTTGTATGCCCATTGATACGGCCATCCGAAGGCCATGCAGTAAGGCCTCGTATTCAGCTGCGTTGTTGGAGTCTGTGTATAATATTTGGAGTACGTACTGGACGATATCTCCTGTGGGGGATGTTAATACGACGCCTTCCCCTAGACCTGCCAACATTTTGGAGCCGTCAAAATGCATGACCCAGTTGGAATATGTGTCGTACTCTTTAGGGAGTTCGACCTCTGTCCATTCGGCAACGAAGTCAGCCAGTACCTGGGATTTGATGGCTCGGCGTGGTTTGTACGTGATGTTGAATGGTAGGAGCTCAATGGCCCATTTGGCAATCCGGCCCGTTGCATCCTGGTTGTTGATTATATCATTTAGGGGCACTTCGGAAGCCACCATGATCAAACACTCCTTAAAGTAGTGTCGCAATTTTCGAGATGCCATGAAGACTGCATATGCTATCTTCTGATAGTGAGGTTACCGGGATTTGCATGGTGTGAGGATGGTGGATACGTAGTATACCGGCTTTCGGAGCAGAAATTTGTGTCCGTCCTATTCTCGTTGGACAACGAGTACGGCGCTCACCACCTGGTGTGTTGCCGATATATATATATAGGAGCATTGGTTCGCCGATGTTTGGTGCGGCCAGGATTGGGTTGCTTGCCAAAAGGGCTTTTATTTCCTCCGGCCGGCTGTCACCATGTCTGTCCATTCGAAGTTATCGGTGCACCGTAGAAGGCGATAAAGGGGCGGTGCCTTTTCCCCCAACCTGGAGATAAAGCAGCTTAAAGCTGCCACACACCCGACAAGTTTTTGGAACTGTTTGAGTTCGGTTGGCGTGGCCAACTGGGACAGAGCTCGGATTTTGGCTGGATTTTCTTCAATTCCTCTGTTGGAAACGATGAAGCCTAGTAGTTTACCGACAGGGACGCCGAAGACGCACTTTTCCGGGTTAAGCTTGATGTCGTATGTGCAGAGGTTGTCGAATGTGAGACACAAGTCGTCTATTAGTGTTTCAACATGTCTAGTTTTGATGACGACGTCGTCTACGTAGGCCTCCACTGTTTTGCCGATCTGTTTCTCGAGGCATGTTTGGATCATGCGCTGGTAGGTGGCGCCGGCGTTCTTGAGCCCGAAGGGCATGGTGTTGAAGCAAAATGGCCCGTATGGCGTAATGAATGCTGTTGTGGCTTGATCGGACTCCTTCATTTTGATTTGATGGTATCTGGAATATGCATCAAGGAAGCACATCGAGTCGTGTCCTGCTGTAGCGTCAATAATTTGATCAATGTATGGAAGAGGGAAGGGATCCTTAGGGCAAGCCTTGTTAAGGTCTTTGAAGTCGACGCATAGGCGCCAGGATTTATCCTTCTTTGGTACCATTACCAAGTTTGCCAGCCAGTCCGGATGTTTAATATCTTTGATGAATCCGGCCTCGATGAGTTTGGCTAACTCCTCACCCATAGCTTGTCGTTTGGGTTCGGAAAAGCGCCGCACTGTTTGCTTGACCAGTTTATATCCCTTTAGTATGTTGAGGCTGTGTTCGGCCAACTCGCGCGAGATTCCTGGCATATCTGAGGGGTGCCAGGCGAATATATCACAGTTTTTGCGCAAGAAGTCTCGTAGTGCGGCGTCTACTGTGGGGCGGAGTTGCGCTCCGATGGAAGATGTCTTCTTCAGGTCTGTTGGATGGACCTGAAATTTGACCGTTTCTTCTGCTGGCTTGAAGGAAGTAGATTTGGGTCGTTTGTCCAGGATGACATCATCTCTATCCACAGTGGAGCGTAGTTAGTTCTTCAGCCGCAAGGGCCTCAGACAATGCCTCGAGGGCCAAGGATGCGGTTTTGTTCTCCGCGCGGAGTGCTATATCTGGATCACTGATGAGGGTGACTATTCCATTAGGCCCGGGCATTTTTAGCTTCATACACCCATAATGAGGTATGGCTTGAAAGCGCATGAAGGCCTCTCGGCCTAACAGGGCATGATATCCACTGTTGAAAGGGGCCACCCGGACAGTTATTTCTTTAGACCGATAATTCTCCGCGTGCCGAATACCACATCAAGTGTAATTTTCCCGCACACCGTGCTTCCCGGCTGGGAATGATACCTCGAAAGGTTGTGCTGCTTTTCTCAATGTGGCTAATGTCTATTTCCATCTTGTGGAGCGTGTCCTCGTAAATGAGGTTTAGTCCGCTTCCACCGTCCATGAGGACTTTTGTGAGTCAAAAACCGTCCACGATGGGACTAAGGACTAATGCAGCTGGCGCTCGGACTGCTCTGTATTTAGGTTCGTCACTGGCGTTAAAGGTTATGGCCGTGTCATTCCAGGGGTTAATTGCGGCGACCTGGCAAACTTCAGCGAGATCGTGCAGTGCCCTTTTACGCTTATTGTTTGAAGCGAATGTCTCGAATACTGTCAATACTCTATTGTCGTCATTTGCTGGAGGTTGTTGTTCTGGGGTGTCCTTGATAAGGATGTCCTCGCCGCTCTTGGCTACCTGCCGAAGTATCCAACATGCTTTGAGGCTGTGGGTTGCCACGGTATCTGGCGTCGTGTGTATTTTACATGGGCCATTGAGCCATCCCTCCAGAATGGTGCCATGCAGCATAATGGGTTTATGGTTTTTGACTGTTCGGCTGGGCGTGCCACGGGGGTTGGGATGAGTTGGGTTGGGATCGACGGTTCCCAGCGAGCTACCTGAGTTCTCCAGGCGCTTTCCATCGCATTGTACTTTTGTATGATAGTTGCTAAGTCAGCGAACTTTACTATGCGGCGACGATTGATGGTGTTGAGGATACCTTCGTCCGCGCAGTTGTTGCGGAATGCCGCTATCACGTCTTCGTCGCGTCAATCTTTTACCTTATTTTTGACAAGGAGGAATCTAGCCCAGAAGTGGTGGACCGTTTCGTGAGACTTTTGTTTGATGCTCATGAGAGCGTCTATATCCGGGTGGGTGGGTGGAGCGAAATCCGAACCCTGACCCGATTTTGGATCCGGAGTTTGAGGATCTACCGGACCTGGCAGTTCGGGCTCTGGGATATCGACTGATTTTTTAGGCTCATCGTCCGACTCCATGTTCCGGGGACGGGACACGCCTTTCTGCCGGAGAATATCCGGCCCTTCAAGATCGGAGATCCGAACATAGTTCGTCTTCAATATAGTAGAAGAGTTGCTCCGCTCCTTGACTACCGGTATCTGATGGGTGATCGGACGAGTTTTGATTTCTCTCTGGTCGGGTTTAAGCCCAACCCGATCGTAGTCTGTAGCGACTCCCAAGGTGGCCATGCGATCCAGGAGTTCGTTTAACGATGACAACTCCATTGGATCCATGCGGGCGGAGTATTCGGGATCGACGCTGAGGCGATTTTCAATGACTTGAAAGGTCATCGTCGGTTTAAGGGCCGACCCGGCGGTCATGACGAATCCGCCCAGCAGGAGAGTTTGGCCTGGGGCCAAAACTCCTCCGGAGATGATATTATCCTTGGAAACAAGGTGAGCCATCAATCCTCTTGGCGACGGCACAACGGAAGTCTCAATGAAAGCACCAATGTCGGTGTCAAAACCGGCGGATCTCGGGTAGGGGGTCACGAACTGTGCGTCTAGGATCGATGGTAACAGGAGACGGGGGACATGATGTTTACCCAGGTTCGGGCCCTCTCTATGGAGGTAATACCCTACTTCCTGCTTGATTGATCTTGATGAATATGAGTGTTACAAGAGTTGATCTACCACGAGATCATAATGGCTAAACCCTAAAAGCCTAGCCTATGAATATGGTAATGAATCTGTCCTTTTTGGACTAACCCCTCCGGTTTATATAGACACTGGGGGGATCTAGGGTTTACATGGAGTCAGTTACATAAGAAGGAATCTTCATAGTCGGTCGCCAAGCTTGCCCTCCACGCCAAGTAGAGTCCAATCCGGAAAAGGTGTAGTCTTCGGCCTTCATGTCTTCACAGCCCATCAGTCCGGCCCATGGATAACAAGCCGGACGCCTGAGGACCCCTAAGTCCAGGACTCCCTCAACCGCCTAGCTCAAATCGCTGGGGGTAATTTCATAACTTACCCCACATTTCAGACAAGCGCGTCCCTAAGCCATGGTCCCCCCTCCCATCCCATCCGCCCACCCATTCATACACCGAGGCCGCGAAAACCAGCGAAGCCCCACACCCTCCTCCGTCCGCCACCCAGCCGGAGCCTCTTCCCCGATGATGTCGTCCACAGCAACACCTCGACGTCCCTCATCCACTGCACCGGATAAGGATCCGTCGTCGATCTCGTCGTCCTGCCGGTTCAGCCACCCCGTCCTCCACCTCCAAGGCGCTGCCCCGACATTCCCCTCATCTTTCGCGCCACCTCCATTCCCACACCACCATCTTCACCTGCACAACCGAAAGAGCACCATCATCACCGTTTCCTCGGATGAAGCTGAGGCCTAATCGGCGCCACCAAAGAGGTTCTACACTAATCACCACATTTTCTTCTTGATTCGATCTCACGGTGTTGCTGGCGCTCGATCCCGAGCCGACATGGCGCAGCTCCATCCACGGTGGCGTCGCTGGCCACTTCCTCCACAACGTCGCTCCCTCGGCGATGACATCCACATCAGTAGGACCTGCTGCTTCTTTGGCTCTCGCTCGCGCTACTGCTCTGCTCTTGCTCTCGGTCCCCTTCCTAGTCTGCTCTTCCTCTTTCTCGTGCAGCTGGTATCGCTCTTGCACTTACTTGCGCTGCTGCTTCAATTAAGCTACACTTCAGTCGACTGAATCGACTTTTGGGTTAGTCGATTTTCAGGGGATGGGGGGGGGGCTCGCTGGAGTTAAGGAAGAACTAGCCGCAGCAGGGAGGGGGCTCGCCGGAGAGGTACCCCACTATCTATCTTAGGGTTCAGGGTGGGGGCGGTGGTCGCCGGCGGTGGTGGGGCCGTGGCATGGGGATCGTCGGAGAAAAAGCTCGCGTAGGGGGGCTAAGAGGGATGGCCGGGGCGGCGGCGGACCGACGGTGGGGAGTGGTTTTGGGGTGGGTGGGGCAGCGGGGGCCGACGGTTTGGCCGGTGGTGGCTGGCGGCTCAGGGGGGTGGAGGTTGAGGATGAACTGCATGCCCTTGATTTCGTATCCAATGGCTAGAAAATTGAATGACCAGAGATGAAAAAGTCAGTCGACTGGCGTGTAGCCTCACCCTGCCTGCAGCTCTACTCTTGCACACGCTGTTGCTGCATGAGCAGCAGATACTGCTCTCGCTTGAGCCCCTGCAGCTACTACCCGAGATGCTGCTACATGACCAGATGCCCCGGCTCTCGCACGCGCTGCTCCTCCTGGTGCTGTTGCTGCTGCTACTGCTTTTCTGCTACTAGTGCGTTTAGTTTCGACAGTAAAATTCAGTTTCGGCAGCAAAATACAGTTTCGACAGTTAAATTCAGTTTCGACAATTAAGTTCAGAGATGAGCAGCTGATGTATTTTACATCTAGAACTTTGTGGTTATGTATTTTACGTCATCTATTGGAGATGCTATTAGAATTCCACTCAGGTTAACATTGTCTCTCTTGTCCTGCTTCACCCTCGCCGTCGTACAACTCTTCGGAGCTTCTCCAACGATGAAACCCTCCATCACAGCGGAGCAGTACCCTGGGCTCCATCTCCAGACTCCTAAGATCTTCTTCCCCTCCTCTGACAGCCAAATCAACCGGAGCATCCTCACTGACCAACCCAATCATGCTGAGATCGACACGGCTTCAAAAAAGAGGTTGTACACTTATTACATCTCTTTTTTACTCTACATGTTATATATATTGTCCACTAAGCACACATAGTAACGTGAAATACGATTAGTTTCTTCTACTATATGACAAGCAGTGAGGTACCAGGCAACTTAGCTATCCGTGATGGACTCTCTTGAACGCCATCATTATTTATCTCTGCGCGTTTGAGCTGTGCATTTGTAGATGGGCTTGGAAGTTGCGCTAGTAGGGCAGTGGACTGGGTCCAAAGAGGTAGAAGTAGCACAAAAACATTTTTTGAGTGTAGGCTTTTCCCTGCTCAAGCCTGCCTACTAGAATCGCCAGTGCTTGAAAGGAAAAATGAAGGAAAAACATAGGAATTGGAAAGTTTCCTATGGTATTACTGTTCATGCATTTGGCTCAAAGGAATGGAGCAAAGGAAAACTGTAGGATTTGTTCCTTTACTGTCTCTTTGATAAAAACCATAGGAATTTTAATATGCACTTGTCCTCCTTTTCAAATTCCTATTCATGAAGCACAAGACTAAGAGATAGTAGCATAATAGCATTCTTTGCATCCTGTGACCTTCCAATTCTTGTGAACCAAACACCCAGATTGGCAGAAATCCTGTGTTTTTAAATTCTGTGTTTTGCACGTGCATTCCTATCCTATTCCTGTGTATTTCCTATCCCTGCATTGTTAGAATCCTCAAATTCAAACAAGCCCTTACACAATTACTTGTGTTACAGATATGTGTCAGAGAAAACCTTGTGTGGTTTGTTCCGCTCCTGATGCGTTGTGTTCCACCCCAGCTCAGCTGTTCCAACGACGGAAGGGTTCACCACAGCAGGGATCTGCTCTCAAAACTATCTTTCGCCGCCTCAGATCTTCTTCCCCACCGTTGGCAGCCACGACAACTACATTGCCATCATCAACTGAGTAGATGACCTTGAGGACTACACGGGTACGCAAGAGAGGCCGCACTCTTCCGTGTCTGCTTACGTTATGCATCGCTTAATATGATGACATGCTATTTTATCATCCTGTTCACCTATTAGACTTCGAGTCAGGTCCAAACTAATGCTGAAACTTGAGTTTTTAAATGGTTACGGGGTACATATAGGGGCAGCAATTAGTACTATCTGTCTACTATCTGGTTAATCTCGGGTGTCTACTATGAGTTTCATGTTGGGTGCAAACAAACATTAAAGGAGCCATTATCTGTATTTTTAACTAAAGCTATTATCTGCATGCTATCATTGGTTTTGTGTCTATCCACAGTTTGCTACCATCACTCTGGATTTGTGCATGCACTCCTTACATAATCTCACTATGTTTTCTTCCTATGCATGTCAATTTTGTACACAATGGAACTGAACATGTAGAGCAAAAGAGACGAGCCTTACGTGGCAATAAAATTTCATGCAGACGTCGCTCCATGGTGGGCGCAAAGGCAGCCCCCCTCCACCCATTTCGGAATGTAATCAAGAGGAAGATAACTGTCTGAGGGGGATTCAGAAAGAGAAGACCACTCATGTTTACCCCTGAGGTCTTTGCTCTAACTTGGCATGCTGATGTTGGTAATATCATGCATATGGTGCCTTGCATTGCTTACTTTATACATCAAATATGTCATCTGCTTAGTTTAGACATGCTTTATGTGAATGCCATCTGTTTAGTTTCTATATTGTATATGTGAATCATGCAATGCCATCTTGTTTAGCCAGGCATCATATATGTGAATTTTGCAATGCCACCACAGTTGTGATCATCTTATATGTGAATTATATCATGCCATCATTTTTTGTTACGTATTAAATTTGTTAACAATTTTAGTACATTCAATTACTCTTCCTGTGCATCAGCCATTCGACACGGTCATGGAAAAATCTGGAGTGGAAACAAGGTCTTCAGAGCAGACAATGCTATCTGACGAAGCGCATGTCTTGCTGGTTACAGATAGCTCCTCAGAGGAGGATTCAGAGATAGATGACCAGTCCTATTTCCCCCCGAGGTGCATGCTCTAAATTGGCAGGGTTATGTTGCTCATATCGTGTGTATGGTGTCTTGCATTGCAATGTCATTTGCTTAGTTTAGACTTGCTTTGTGAATGCCACCAGTTTAGTGTCTATTTACCAGATATGTGAATTATGTAATGACATCTTGTTGAAAGACATTATATATGTGAATTATGCAATGCTATCTTGTTGCAAGGCATTATATATGTGAATTATGCAATGCCATGCTGTTTAGCCAAGCGTCATATATGTGAATTATATCATGCCATCCTTTTTTTGTATTTCTCATTGCATTTGTCGACAATGTTTGTATATTTAACTGCTCTTCCTGTGCATCAGCCATTTGAATTGATGATGGAGAAATATGGAGTGAAAACAAGGTCTTCAGAGTAGACAATGCTACCTGCTGAAGCAGATATCTTCTTTGATTCTGAGATAGCTCCTCAGAAGAGGATTCAGAGGCAGATGACCAGTCCTATTATCCCCCTGAGGTGTATGCTCAAACTTGGCAGGGTTATATTACTCATATCATGCATATGTTGTACTGCAATGCTTATTTTTTACATCATATACACAACATTGAATGTCTTCTCTTTAGTTGACACATCATATATGCGATTGCCCTCTGCTCACTTGCTTAGTATATAAATCATATATTTGAATTATATCATGCCATGATATTTACATAGACAACATGTATCTAAATTATGGCATGTCAACCCATTTTCTAAAGACATAATATAGTTATATCATCTCATCCTGTTTCCATAGTCATCATATTTTGAATTATGTCATTCTATCCGTGAATTATATCATGCCATCATGTTTCCATCAATGGCATGTGTGTAAATTATGGCATGCCAACCACTTTAATAGACACATCGTATAGTTATATCATGTCATCCTGTTTACATAGTCATCATATTTTCAAGTATGTCATTCTATCCTGTTTAGTAAGCCATCATACATGTGTAATTGTGTCATGCTATCCTGTTTAATTAGCCATCATATATGTGAAATTATTTCATGTTATTCGGTTTGGTTACACAACATAAATGTGAATTATTTCATGCACTGTTTTCTTCCCTACTATCATTGCACCTGTCTATCTTACAATGTCTGTACATTCAATTACTTTTCTTGTTTATCAGCCATTTGAATTGGAGGGGGTGATGGCAGTATATGTGGGAGTAAAAACACGGTCTTCAGAAAAGATCGTGCTACCGGTCGATGCAGATACAACCACGATTGTACTTGCCCAAGAAACAGCTCCACCACACATAACCCAGACTCACGCAAGTTGTACCCCTACCCAGTTGGACAGAGAACCAGCTACACCCCTTCTAACCCCAACCTTAGTAGATAGTAACCCAGTTCCAGTTGACACAGCACCATCTCCACCACAGAGCACCCAAACACGAGAATTTAGTAAGGCAATTACAGTGCCCAAAGCACGAGGACCACCACTCTGAACCCCAAGTCAACGCTTAAAGCAGAAGAAGAATTGTTCTCAGGTTAGGTTCCGTAGCTATGGTTCATACTCCTTTGCTCTTGCATCATTGTATTTACTCATATCAACTAATTTCAAATTTGAACAATGCAATTGAAACTCCAATGAGGTATGTTTTAAACCTGTTTCTTCAATGTGTTTGCTGTTGTAACTTGCTCTATGTTCATTTTAGTTTCAATTGAATAAATAGTTATGTTCTCATGCCATGCACATTACAAGTGTTGTTATTGCTGTGTAGTTTCCCACACTTATATTCTGTCTATGCTGCTTTGTCTTAAATAGATATGATTTGAACTGTCTCTATCTTGATTTGGCAACATAAACTAGAATGATATAGACCATACAATGACCATACTACATAGATATATGTTTGTTTCATGTTGTTATCCTGTCCACCTTACTACTGAACTGGTTTACCAAAATGAGTTTCATATACAACATGGTAAACCTGTGATGTGTCTGTTTGTTTCTCTTTTAGAACGCGGATAAAATATTGGAGAAGAGTACTCGGTTATGAAATGGTAAAGGAAGTAATGCAGATAAGGTTCAAGATAGTGAGACATCCCTGTTGGTCTCCAAGAAAGCTGATAAAAACTATATTGAAGACACTGAGACAACCCCAAAGTCCTGTCTCGATGTAGTGTTCGAGTTACTGGCTACTACTGCTAGCACCAGCTCTTCGAACTCGCTACCTGAATTAGTTCGGCTTCTTGAGTCTCAACTTCAAGTTGAAAGATGTAGGATCAAAAGTAGGGATAATTAGTTTCATGCCCCTAGTTGTGTCCCACTCGTCTGTTTTACCCCTAGTTTGAGAAACTCACCTGTTCTGTCCAAGCCACTTTGGGATTCTTTTGTTTTTGCCCTTCCGTCACGGTTCCGCTTGGTCAGCGTCGTTTTACCGTATACGACGTTCCGTTTTGAACACCAGATGCCCCTGGCTAGGACAAAAACCACTCGGGCCCATCTCACTCTCAATCCCACTCTCCCATTCCCCACTCTCTCACAAACCCTAGGCGGTGGCGGTGACGGTGACCGAATCAGCTCCCACCAGATCGACTTCTGCTGGCGATGAGGGACGACGTGGACGGTAGCGCTGCCACAGGCGGTGCCTGCCAGCGAAGAACACAGTCATCTCAGAGAACATCACAGTAAGTTCCCCCATCTCCTCCAGATCTGCTGCCTCTTGCCTCTGTCCCCTAGATCTACTGTTTCTTGGTGGATTTAGGTTAGGATATACATGTTTGCATCTTATTTAGGCTAGTCTCTTGATGTATTTTAATATTGTGACATGTTTGCATAGGATGGATCCGGCTAGAGCATTCAATCTCAGTGTTAGAATGGAGACATGCATTTTATCTGGTGCTGGTACAAAAGGAAAAGAACAAGGCTTCAAATTTCCATTAGTTGTGGACAACAGTAGCCCATCTGATCAGTTAAGGGCAACCATTTGTGCCAAATATCCATGGGGATTATATGATGCTGTGGAGATAAGGTATTGGGATGCATCCAAAGTTGCTTGGGTTCCTATTCAGTCTGATAGTGAGTTAGGTGTCATGTTTGCTACTAATGCACAAACCATGTCATGCAATCTGGGAATCAATGTTATTCAGAGGCCTAGATCACAGAAAAATTCCAATCCCACTGGTTAAAGGCCCTCTAGTTCTAAAGCATCTGGAAAACTGACTAAAACAAGGGCAACATGCAGCAGCTGCAAGCCACCTACAACTCCTAGTGCAAATGTTCAGTCAGAGCATTCTTGCAGTAAAACCCAAGCTAAACCTAGCATAGTTGTTGATCCTGTTGTGGAGGAAGCAGAGCCTGATGCAGAACCTTTGTCTGATGAAGAGGATGAGAAACTTTACCCAGGATATACTGAGAACAACATTGAGGAAGATAAAGCAAATGAGTCCTACATTCCTGCTGAATTTTCAGATACAGATGAAGATGAGAAGCTAGAGGAAAAGGACAATGCAAAATTTGGAACTGAAGATGAGGACATACCTGTAATGATGTATGATAGAGAAAATCCCTCTATTGAGGAGGGGGTAGTTTTCATACGCAATTGAGTGTAGAAATGCAGTTGCAACTTTCTCAATTAAGAGTGAAACAGAGTTCATTATTTTGAAAAGTGACCCAACAAGGTTTACTGTCAAATGTGCCTCTGAGAGATGTAAGTGGAGGCTACATGCCTCTTTAATGAGGAGAAGCACATTATTTCAGGTACTTATGCATTTTCTTCTTTCTGTAGTTTCTATAGTAATTGTGAAACAATTCTGTTGCATTTACTAACTGTTTGTTCTTCTTCTTTTTAGATTAAGGTCAACCCTTACCCTCACAATTGTCCAAATGTTAATAGTTCTCATAGATTGAGGGCTGCAAAGAGAAGATGGATAGCAGATGCTTCTACGCAGTGGCTTAGAAATAATCTAGGCATGGGCCCAAAGGAAATTCAGCACAGGTTGACTGAGAAGTATGGAGTGGAGGTGCCATACAGTAGGTGTTATTTTGGTAAAGAGCTGGCACTAGACAAGATGTTTGGGAAGTACAGTGAGAGTTTCAGTCTTATTTATTCATTCAAAGCTGAAGTTGAGAGAACATCACCAGGCAGTGTAGTTGAAATTGACAAGCGCACTGTGGAGTACACAGTGAGAGGAAAGAAAATGTACAAGGAGTGCTTCAGAAGAGTTTTTGTGTGTTTCAAGGCATGTCAAAAAGGTTTCTTGGAGGGTTGCAGGCCTTATATTGCTGTGGATGCAACTGCACTGAATGGTAGGTATAGGGGTCAGCTTGTTTCTGCTTGTGCCCTTGATGCTCACAACTGGTTATTCCCTGTTGCCTATGGTGTCATAGAAGCAGAGTCAACTGAGAGCTGGACTTGGTTTTTCCAACAACTGAAGAAACTCATAGGGCATCCAGATGGTTTAGTCATACATACTGATGCTTGCAAAGGATTGGAGGCAGCTGTTGATGATGTATTTGCTGGAGTAGAGCACAAGGAGTGCATGAGACATTTGGCTCAGAACTTCAGCAAGAAGTTCAAAGGCAAGTTCTATGATGACAATTTGTGGCCATGCTCACTTACATACAGCATAAAGAATCACAACTACCATCTAAATCAGTTGCACAACAGGCCCAAAGTTAAAGAATATTTAGAGGAGCACCACACGAAAATATGGGCTAGGGCACTCTTCAACGATACTTGCAAAGTGGACTATGTGAACAACAACCTAGCTGAAGCTTTCAACTCAAGGATCAAGAAATACAAGGGGCTTCACATAGTTGATTTGTGTGACAAGATCAGGCAGTATAGTATGCAGAAGTTTGATATCAGGAACAAGATTGCCATTGACCATTTTGAAGGCCACTTGATTGTTCCAACTGTAATGAAGGCCTTAATGGAAAAAACAGAAGGTTTAGAGATGACTTTGATTAAGAGAAGCCCAAAAGAGGCTGAAGTTACAACTACTGACAAAGAAAAAAGAGAATGGAGGTACCCAGTTGACTTACAGAACTGGACTTGTAGTTGCAGACAGTGGCAAATAATTGGTAAGCCATGCATCCATGCTCTCTTCTTTATCACTGCTCTAAGAGGTGAAGCTAGTGCAATAGATCAGTATGTGCACAACTTTTACTCTGTTGAAAATTTCAGAGCTACATATGCTGATAACCTTCCAGTTTTGGAAGGAAAACAACAGTGGGAAATTGTGAATCCAGGATTTAAACTCTGTGCTCCAGTTCAAAATAGAGCACCAGGCAGGCCTAGGAAAACTAGGATAAGGTCTAGCAGTGAAGGAAAGGGACTTGGTCCCAGGAAGTACAAGTGTGGCAGGTGTGGAAGACTTGGCCACAATGCAAACAAGTGCAAGAATTCAGTTGATGCAGCATTTGGTGAAGATGAACATTGGGGAGCAGAGAATGCAGAAGAGCCAGCAGTGGAAGAGCCAGCAGATCCACTAGAAGTAGATGATGGAACAGATGGAGAGGAAGTACATCCACCAGCAGATCCACTACAAGAGCCAACACCATCATCTACAAATGCTCGTGTAGTCAGGTACATCTATATATTTATTTGTTTATGTTTGTTATCATGCACAAAAGATGAAATGTAATATGTTTGAATATGTTTGCACTTGTGACAGCCCCAGGAAGAATTACAAGAGGGCAGCAGCTAGAGGAGCTTCTCCAGTTAAGAAGCAGACAACAACACCTCAAGTTCCTGCTGTACTAGCCCCCAACCCAGCAAAGAACACCAGAAGCAGAAGTAGGCTAGCACCAAATCCAGCTGAGAACACCAGGAGCAAGAAACTGAAGTTCTAGTTCTTGTTGTGCCCCAATATCATTCTGTGTGTCCTGTTGAACTACTAGGTGATGAACTTGTTTGAAGTTGTTGGACTACTGTGTGTTTGAACCTGATGAAGTACTGTGTGTTTTTAGTTGTTGAACTTGTTTGAAGTTGTTGAACTACTGTGTGTTTGAACCTGATGTCATGTTGAACTTGTTTCAAGTTGTGGAATTTGATGCTTGTTCCCTTAATGATATGTGATGCTTGCTTTAATTTGTGGTTGTTCATAATTTGGTCATCTCCCTATTCATGTGCCAACATTACCAAATTGTCGTCGTCGATGACAATTTGGTCATCTACCTAACTCATGTAACAATATGAACCAAATTGTCGTCGTCGACGACAATTTGGTCATGTAACAATATGAACCAAATTGTCGTCGTCGGCGACAACTTGGTCATGTACCTAAGTCATCCACCAGCAGATATGAACCAAATAGCTTTCATCATCCAACAACAAACTGCATTACATTAAGTTTGGTACATTACTACAAGGGATCCCTTACAACAAACATACTTGATTCACTCACTGCCTTGAAAATGCAACAAGTACAACACATACAATAATTCCAGCAAACAACACTACCCAAACATTGAGCATCTCATCCCTCTCCTTCAGTTTCTTCTTCAAAGCACGGTTCTTCTTTGTCAGCTCCATATTTTCCCTTTGCAATTTGTGAGACTTGATCCAACTGCATTCAAGCTCTGCATGTAGATCTTCAAATGCAAGTGCCACACGTAGTGGAGGAGGAGGGTCAACCCAAACCACCCACTTGCACTCATCTGGTAACTTGTTACATCAGAAAAGAATAACAGATTTAGAAATTTCACATTAGCAGCAACCAAATCAGAAACAAATTGACAATATTAGATGATTACATCAAGTGGGCATCCTAAAAAACGCCGGCCAGTGCTAGCCCATCCCCAAGCCACCCGGCGAGCAGGAACTAGCCCATGACCAGGGCATCGATGCTTGGACCTCGATTCCAAGCCAGAGAAAGATTCGTCTGGGTGGTGGTACTCCGAGACAAACTCCACAATCCCAATCCCATCGATCTAAATCGAAAAAGAGCAAAAAAAAACAAATCAGAGAAACCCTAGAATGATATTGGGGTTGAATCCTACTCGAGTGCTTCACTTACCTCTGCATCCAAACCAGCCACGGTCGATGAGCTCGAGGACCCGAAGCTCGTCGTCCGCATCTTCTCCTCCCTTCAGTCCTCTCCCGCGCCTCTCGATCTGTTCTTCACCAGCGCCTCTGTCTAATTCCCCAAGTGAGCTTGAGGAGGACAAAGCGGTAAAGGGGCAATGGCAACAGGGGCAAAATTGTCCAAAATGGAGCGCCGTTGTCACATCCCTAGTTCTATTAATGCCTAGTACTAGCATCTGGTGTTGCATCATGTTTAAATTTTAGTTAAACCTGAAATGGGGATTGCCTAAACCCTAGCATTAAAGGAATTCACTAGGTTCAACCAAAATATTTTTAGTAAATCCAAATGACTTTTAAAAATGTTCATCATTTCTGGATAATGCTGGAAACAATAACCAGAGGTGTCGCACATTTTTCCATGACATATTTGGGCTCTGAATTAAATCATATAGTATTTGAATTTGGGCATTTAAATGCTAGTAAATATTTTAAATGTCCAAATAATCCTAAATTTAAATGTCCCATGTTGGATATATTCTATACAATGGGCATGTGCAGTTTGGTGATTTTTGAGAGGGTCTAGGTATTTTTAGAAAAGCCACAAACTTACAGAAAAAAAGAAAAAAGAAAATCAAAGCAAAGCAGAGGCTTACCTGGCGCCCATCTGGCAAGCCCACCTGCCGGCCCAGCCCAGCCACCGCTCCAACGAGTTGCTTGGCTCGGCTAGGCAGGCAGCCAGGTGCTTGGCGCCGGCACCAGCGCGCGCCACGCAGCCGCCCGCCGCCCTGCTTCCTCCCCTCGCCGTTCTGCCGCCCTGGTCGGTCACCCACTCCTCCCCCGAGCTCACAGACACGCCCTTTCCTCCCCAGCTCCTCTCCCTCGCTCTCCCGCACCATGGCCGACGCCACCGCAGCCGCACCGTCACCGTAGTCGCGCTCTTCGTCATCCCTGCGTCGTGCCATCGTGTCCAGAAGCTCTGCCGCCCTCCTCTCCTTCGAGCAAGCCGAGCCCCGAGCGCTTGCTTGTCCCGAAGCCACTGCACCGACCTCGCTCGAATCCGCCACCGCTGGAGATCCCCTTTGCCGTTACCGCCGCACCAGTTCGTCCCCGACCGCGTCGTCTGCACCGTCGTGACCGCCGTGAGCTCAACTATCTCCTCCCCCTTCTCGAAATCGCTCTCGAGCACCGCAGCGACCCCATGGAGCTTGACCGCACGCACCACCGCCGAGCTCGTCGTCGACGTGTCTCCGGCCAACCACCGGCCACACTACCGTGTCCAACACACTCACCGCATCGTGAGGAGTCCAACGCACCTCACCACATGCCTCGCCGTGCCCCGTAGCCTCGGGTTCATCTTCACCCGACTCCGGCGACCACCAAGGTCGTCCCCGGCGACGTTTCCGGCCACCCCGAGCTCCTCCACCGCCACCAAACGCTGCGGCCTGCTCCCAGCTACGCGTAGATGCCCTCCGCCGCTCATTTGGTCGCCGGAACGCGCTAATGCTCTCTCACCGCCGCGTCTGGCCTCGCCGGCGGCTAAACGCCGGCATGTTTGACCTTTGACTTTGACTGGGTGGGCCCAGGTTGACTCCTCTGAGTCTATGACAAGTGGGCCCCCCCTCTGCTAATTAACTCAGATTATTTTTAACTAAATTTAGTTATTTTAAATAACTGCTGACACACGGGACCCACTGGTCAGATTGACCTGGACGTCCCCTTTGACCACTGACATCACCCTGACGCACTGCTGACGCAACAACTAATTTCTGGATTTATTTTTATATAGAAAATTCCAGAAATTGTTGCAAACTTCAAAAATTCATAGAAAATAATCTATAACTCAGATGGAAATAAATTATATATGAAAAATGATCAGAAAAATCCAATCTACCCATCTGTACAACTTTCATGCATGTTAGATCAACTTATGGCTGCTGTTTAGGCCAAATCATATAAATGGCATTTAAACTCTCACATATGGAGTTTGAATTTGAACCTAGGGTTCAAACCAACTCCATTTAACATGTTGCTAGTTGCATTAGCTCAAAACACAGCATATTGACATGTCATGATCATGCATCATATTGTGCACTGCATTGATTGTGTTTTCTTTCTCTGTTGCCGGTATTTGTCCCCTCTCAGTAGACGAGGTTCCGACGATGAGTTCGATGACACCGATGAAGAGCTATAATATCTTCAGAAGCGCCAGGAAAGCAAAACCCCCTTGTTCATTCTGATACAATCCTACTCTCTCGCTCCTACTCTCTTTTACTGCATTAGGACAACAACGATTCATCTGTACTTGCTGCGGTAGCTGAACCCCTTTATCCTCTGCATGACCTGTCATTGCCACAGTAAATAGATGAAACCCACTAGCATGAGTAGGAGTTGTTTGAGCCCTGTTGTGCCTATTCATTCATGCTAGTTTGTCATGCCTGCTATTGCTTAGAGTTGAGTCAGGTCCGATTCATCGGGGATGAATCAGAGGTGTGTGAACATGTCCTACTGTGTGTGAGCTAAGTGTGGGAACACGATTTGGTAAAGGTAGCGGTGAGAGGCCATGTAGGAGTACATGGTGGGTTGTCTCATTGCAACCGTCCTCCGGAACTGAGTTACGTGTTTGTGATCCATGAAACAGTTACTACCACGCATTGGGCCCGAAACCAATGGACCCTCTCGACTTATTAACTGCCCTTGCCCTCTGTCCAAGAGTTGCAACTAGTTTCTGGTGTTTGTAGGATATGTGTTGGAGGTCGTGCGTAGCACTGACCCTAGGGGTGGGCTATGATGCAGTAGATACACCGTGGCCCGGTATACCGAGCGCCCGTTGGTGTCTCGGGAACCCTGCACACATCGTTTGGGGCTGTGAGCGAAACTCCGGCCGGATCTCCTCGCTGATGGAACCTGAATAGGCAATAAACCTGGACTAGAGACTTGTGTGGTTAGTCAGGTCGTGGCCGACTCCCTCGCCGGGCTTCCGCCTGATGGTTGCCGAGATACACGACGTGTACATGGTGGTAAGTGGCGAGAGCGGGTGTGAAGTACACCCCTGCAGGGTTATAAATGATCTATTCGAATAGCCGCGTCCACGGTAAAGGACTTCTGGGTTGCCTATAACAGTTCATAGACAAGTGAAAGTGGATACTCTAAAATGCGCAAGATAAGCGTGAGTGCTATGGATGGCGTTCTCGTAGGGAGACGGGAGCGGATCCATAGTGGTGTATTGATATGGTGAATATGTGGACTCGTGCGCCACCTCAAAAGAGTTACTTGTAGTCGTAGTTCGGGATAGCCACCGAGTCAAAGCTGGCTTGCTGCGGTCAAACTCCACCACCCCCTTTGTTGATACCGATGCATATGTAGTTAGTTACGATGTAAGTCTTGCTAGGTACACTTGTACTCACGTTTGCTTAATTTATGTTTTGCGGAGAGACTTCGGTCTCGCTAATAGTTCCGCGTGGACTTCGGCCTTTAGCTTGATACCTCAGCTACGATCTTGTGCCCTCGGCAGGATCTGGTAGATAGTCAGGCTTCTCAGCCATTTTCATTTGTAGATGTCTGTACTCAGACATGTTAAGCTTCCGCGCGTGCTTTGATTTGTATGCTCTGAATGATGGGTCATGAGACCCATGTTTGTAATATCTCGCTCCTCGGAGCCTAATGAATAGATACTTGAGTCGTAGAGTTATGTTGTGATGCCATGTTGTATTTACACATATCGAGCATATGGTGTGTATGTTTGAAATGCTTGGTATGTGTGGGATCTGACTATCTAGTTGTTTATCCTTGGCAGCCTCTCTTATGGGGAAATGTAGTCTAGTGCTTCCTTGAGCCATAGTAGTCCGCAACAACCCGGTTCACCGGAGTCCTGCTAGCCCAGCACTACTGCTCAGGACGCTTGACTGGCCGGCATGTGTTTCACTTCGTTCCTGTGTCTATACCTTCGGGGAAATGTCACGCGGTGACATCCGGAGTCTGCCTTAGCTCACAGCCCGGTTCCCGGAGTCCTGTTAGCCGTTACAGCCCGGGTTCCCGGAGTCCTGTTAGCCCAAGTGCTACAGCCCGGATTCACACTGCTGGCGACCGACATGCTCGAAGTTGATTCATGTATGCCTGTCCCCATGGGTTAGTGCCGCTTTGGGTTCACGACTAGCCATGTCGGCCGGGTTCTTTGTCATATGGATGCTAGCGACACTATCATATACGTGAGCCAAAAGGCATAAACGGTCCGGGCCATGGTAAGGCGACACCCGTGGGAATAGCATGTGAGGCCGCAAAAGTGATATGAGGTGTTACCGGCTAGATCGATGTGACTTGGAATCGGCGTCTGACAGCTTTGGTATCGAGCGTTGCTGTAGGTTTACCAAGCCAAACTGGTGAAGTTGAGTCTAGAAATGCTTTAGTTATATAAGGAATTGATTGTGGAAGGGAACGTAAGGCTCTTTTTACTCCTTTACCTTATGCCCTTCTGATCTGAGTCATCCTCTTCTTTTCTACGGGGATTAAGGAACTAGGCTTTCTCTTCTTTCTATTAGGATGACGTGTTACTAATCCATAGACTTATAGAATTGATAGTTTCAAATCTCAATTCAGTTTCTACTACTTCCGTGTGTTCATAGTTGGTCTCGGAACCTTGATTTTGTGCTTCTGAGTGGTTATGCCACCATTTTTGCAGGATGTCTCAAATCATTTTGAGCATTTACAGCCGTTATGCTGTCCGAGTCATCCCAGGTCTCTAAATAGTCTGATGCATTTGCAAATCCTTTCTTTCCGTTCCCGATTTCCTTTTTGGTCAGAATAAGCACACTAATCGGTGAGTTGAGGTACTTTGTTGCCTCGACATATATGTTGGAGCTATTATTATGACCCTAGGCGTCTTATGAAACCATCTAGTAATCTAGCCATATTTTGTGTTCTCAGTGTGATGATTCTGGCCATCATTCTTGAAAGCATCCCATGATGCAATTTAGTTAGTAGGTATTCTACTCCTGGGTTCTTGACCCAAGATTCACTCTACATACCTCCTGTTGATAGTGTTTGCTCGTTCCTTTAGGATATTAGTGACCTTGTGATAGTCTTCGAGGTCCGTGGTATATCATTCTTCCAAATACCATGAACCATCCTTGGCAGAAGTTCCTCGTTGAACCAAAAGGTCACAACAAGAGTGCTCTCGATGAGTTCTCCATTCATAATTGTGACTCGCCAATCCTACCTCTCTGCATGGGTTATCCGGAAGAAATATGTTGAATTTGTTCGGCATACTAATCCATGCCTCCACAACTCGAAAAGTTATATGTTCCTTTGAGTTGGCCCTCTTCAGTTGTATTCCGACCTTCGTCTATCAATTGATAGTTAGGAGTAATTGTGCATTCGGGTTATCGATTTTTTAATATTCTTGTGGTCCGTTAAGCCATTCTATTTCATAATGACTAGGAGAAACAAACTCCAGTACCTTATCCATTTCCAGGATTGGGACAAAAAAATTGTATTCCGCAGGTCAAATGCAATTCAATTTTGATTCTGTTCCACCCTGGAGTATTGCCATCTTATGTCAAGAATGTCATGGGAATTGCACAACTTCTTATGAATTCTTGATGCAGTGATACTTCTCGCCATCATTATTCATTCCTCGGTCCCGTGTTGTCGCAACCGGAATGCCGACAGTGAATCATGATGTGTGAAATCAATACCCCTAGCAACCATGTTGCTTAGTGGTTAATGGATGAAAATATCATTCTTAGTGTGTTGGTTACTGAATCACCATCCTGAGATTGATCGTGCTACCTAGTCCGTTTTTCCTGGTGCACCCTTCGATCAATGAGTTAGGACTGTATCCATCCCTTTCTCTTCTGATCATGTCGTCTTGCCTTGAAAAGCAAGATTGTTCTCGAGCTTAATAACATATCGGTGGTTCGTGATTTTCCGAATATCTTCTCGAAAGTATTACCAGGTTGTCACCTGACCACTATGTTGGGTTCGTGATCAAGTTGGTTTTCCATAAACCACCCTTTCTCCAAGGATCTGTGTTGGATACCCCTGAACTTATGGACAAGCTAAACAATAAACTGGAGAGTTGGAAGATAAAAGCTTTATTTGACCCGGTTCATTCAAAGGGATATCTTTAGGTGTGTGTGTGTTGAAGAAAGATAATATCTTCATCGATTGGTCCCTGTGATCAGTTGTTGGATCTATTATCTTAAACAATCTTTGATTTGAATATGGGCTATTGTCAAGTCAAATCAGAACCAATGATATTTGTAATGTTGTCTTACTCGTGGTTGATTCCTCGAGCATACACCGTTATACTCTTTGGGTATGACCAATGCTATCACCTTGTTCACATGATGGTGGAAGTCCAGTGATATGGAAATTCCGATGAGTTGTTGTTGAGCCCATTAGCAGCATCTTGTTTCCTCCATGATTCATGTTGAACATCCAGTTAGTGTTGGAAACTTTTGTAAGCAATGCCTTCGTGTTCCATTCATGAAGCTTATGCTTGGATAGAAGAAGTGACTTCCTCGAATTCATGTGCATTTGGTGCAAGTTGCCGCCGTGAGTTCGAGAAAGTTTGTTTTTGCTTCCTTGGAATCATCCCAAGTCAGTCATGCCTGTGCGAAGTATTCTGTGGTCTGATAGACTGATCATCTTCAATCCATATGAATTTCCTAGCACATCAAGCCACTGATTGGTTTGTTCGAGGAAAAGGAGTTGTTGTATGAATACTAGTTCATGCACAAGATTCCAATATCCTCGAAGATGGTTCCCCACCGAACTTGGTAGTGTTTTATTATAAGACTACCATGTGGTCATGCTTATGCAGGACAGCATGTTCACATGTGTTTAGCGAGAACCAGCTCATGTTTTGGAGCTTGCTATCTTAGTTCATTCCTCGAGAATCCATAGCGCCATCTCGTCGAATCGTGTTGCAAACTTTCTTTCAGACATGCTCAGTCTGAAGTATCCTATCACCAATCTGATCTGAATCTTAGGCAGATATGATGGTTGGAACATTCCCAACAGTTGCATATTGTTCCCAGCTTGCACCGCCATTGTGCCAATTTCCCATGGGCTGCCCTTCTCGTGATTCTTGTCCAAGATCATCTTTAAAAGTGGACTTGTCATGGGTCCCATCCATTTCCGGTGATAAGCAAAAGTCATCCATTGCGTTGTCTTCAACAAGGTAGTCCACATCATCCATCCTAGTCTGAGCATGCCACTCCTTCGAGCTCTTTCAAACGATCAATTGTAAATTGCCTTAGGCTGGTGAGAAGAGTTTCAATGATCTCTGAATCAAAAGTAATTCCTTTTGCCACTTAAGCTAACAAACCTACGAGTCACCTTCCCTAAGGTGCCCCGTTATGGAATCATGGCAATTCTTCCTCGCAATTCTGAAACCCTCGTCAAATTGTTTCTTCCGTCTCTCCTGATGCATGTTTTGCCTCTCAGCTCCAGATATGTTTTTATGTCCCATTCCGTGAGTTGCTCTTGTGACCATTAAGATGATCCTAAGTTGCTCGAACCTCAGGAAGATTGATTCTTCTAAAATTCTCCCTTTCTACTCGTTGTTATGTTGGATGAAGTTCTGAAAGCAAGCAGTCGAGATCAAGGTGATGCAATGAATCAACATGCTCGAGAAAGACATCTGGATCGTGAAGATCGTGTTAGCTTGTGTCCCTCTGTCTTCTTACCTCACGCCTTGAATCTCGGGACGAGATTCTTGTTTAGTGGGGGTGAGTTGTCACATCCCTAGTTCTATTAATGCCTAGTGCTAGCATATAGTGTTGCATCATGTTTAAATTTTAGTTAAACCTGAAATGGAGATTGCCTAAACCCTAGCATTAAAGGAATTCACTAGGTTCAACCAAAATATTTTCAGTAAATCCAAATGGCTTTTAAAAATGTTCATCATTTCTGGATAATGCTGGAAACAATAACCAAAGGTGTTGCACATTTTTCCATGACATATTTGGGCTCTGGATTAAATCATATAATATTTGAATTTGGGCATTTAAATGCTAGTAAATATTTTAAATGTCCAAATAATCCTAAATTGAAATGTCCCATGTTGGATATATTCTATACAGTGGGCATGTGCAGTTTTGTGATTTTTGAGAGGGTCTAGGTATTTTTAGAAAAGCCACAAACTTACAGAAAAATAGAAAAAAGAAAATCAAAGCAAAGCAGAGGCTTACCTGGCGCCCATCTGGGAAGCCCACCTGACGGTCCAGCCCAGCCACCGCTCTAGCGAGCTGCTTGGCTCGGCCAGGCAGGCAGCCAGGTGCTCGGCGCCAGCACCAGCGCGCGCCACGCAGCTGCCCGCCGCCCTGCTTCCTCCCCTCGCCGTTCTGCCGCCCTGATCGGTCACCCACTCCTCTCCCGAGCTCACAGACACGCCCTTTCCTCCCCAGCTCCTCTCCCTCGCTCTCCCGCACCATGGCCAACGCCACCGCAGCCGCACCGTCGCCGTAGTCGCGCTCTCCGTCGTCCCTACGCCGTGCCACCGTGTCCTGAAGCTCCGCCGCACTCCTCCCCTGAGCGCTCGCTTGCCCCGAAGCCTCTGCACCGACCTTGCCCGACTCCGCCACTGCCGGAGATCCCCTTTGCCGTTACCGTCGCACCAGCTCGCCCTGACCGCGTCGTCTGCACCGTCGTGACCGCCGTGAGCTCAGCTATCTCCTCCCCCTTCTCGTTCTCGCTCTCAAGCACCGCAGCGACCCCATGGAGCTTCACCGCACGCGCCACCGCCGAGCTCGTCACCGACGTGTCTCCGGCCAACCACCGGCCACACCACTGTGTCCAACACACTCACCGCATCGCGAGGAGTCCAACGCACCTCACCACGTGCCTCGCCGTTCCCCGTAGCCTCGGGTTCATCTTCACCCGACTCCAGCGACCGCCAAGGTTGTCGCCGGCGACGTTTCCGGCCACCCCGAGGTCCTCCACCGCCACCAAATGCTGCGGCCTGCTCCCAGCTATGCGTAGATGCCCTCCGCCGCTCATTTGATCGCCGGAACGCGCTAATGCTCTCTCACCGCCGCATCTGGCCTCGCCGGCGGCTAAACACCGGCGTGTTTGACCTTTGACTTTGACTGGGTGGGCCAAGGTTGACTCCTCTGAGTCTATGACAAGTGGGGCCCCCTCTGCTAATTAACTCAGATTAGTTTTAACTAAATTTAGTTAGTTTAAATAACTGCTGACACGTGGGTCCCACTGGTCAGGTTGACCTGGACGTCCCCTTTGACCACTGACGTCACCCTAACGCACTACTGACGCAATAACTAATTTTTGGATTTATTTTTATATAGAAAATTCCAGAAATTGTGGCAAACTTCAAAAATTCATAGAAAATAATCTATAACTAAGATATAAATAAATTATATATGAAAAATGATCAGAAAAATCCAATCTACCCATCAGTACCACCTTCATGCATGTTAGATCAACTTATGGCTGCTGTTTAGGCCAAATCATATAAATGGCATTTAAACTCTCACATATGGAGTTTGAATTTGAATCTAGGGTTCAAACCAACTCCATTTAACATGTTGCTATTTGCATTAGCTCAAAACACAGCATATTGACATGTCATGATCATGCATCATATTGTGCACTACATTGATTGTGTTTTCTTTCTCTGTTGCCGGTATTTGTCCCCTCTCGGTGAAGCGAGGATTCTGACGATGAGTTCGATGACACCGATGAAGAGCTATAATATCTTGAAGTGCCGTGCAAGCAAATCCCCTTGTTCATTCCGATACAATCCTACTCTCTCGCTCCTGCTCTCTTTTACTGCATTAGGACAACAACGATTCATCTGTACTTGCTGCGGTAGCTGAACCCCTTTATCCTCTGCATGACCTGTCATTGCCACAGTAAATAGATGAAACCCACTAGCATGAGTAGGAATTGTTTGAGCCCTGTTGTGCCTACTCATTCATGCTTGTTTGTCATGCACTGCTCTTGCTTAGAGTTGAGTCAGGTCCGATTCATCGGGGATGAATCAGAGGTGTGTGAACATGTCCTACTGTGTGTGAGCTAAGTGTGGGAACATGATTTGGTAAAGGTAGCGGTGAGAGGCCATGTAGGAGTACATGGTGGGTTGTCTCATTGCAGTCGTCCTCAGGAACTGAGTTCTATGTTTGTGATCCATGAAACAGTTACTACCACGCATTGGGCCCGAAACCAATGGACCCTCTCGACTTATTAACTGCCCTTGCCCTCTGTACAGGAGTTGCAACTAGTTTCTGGTGTTTGTAGGATATGTGTTGGAGGCCGTGCGTAGCGCTGACCCTAGGGGTGGGCTATGATGCGGTAGATATACCATGGCCGGGTATACCGAGCGCCAGTTTGGTGTCTCGGGAACCCTGCACACATCGTTTGGGGTTGTGAGCGAAACTCCGGCCGGATCTCCTCGTGGATGGAACCCGAATAGGCGATAAACCTGGACTAGAGACTTGTGTGGTTAGTCAGGTCGTGGCCAACTGCCTCGCCAGGCCACGACGTGTACATGGTGGTAAGTGGCGAGAGCGTGTGTGAAGAAGTACACCCCTGCAGGGTTATAAATGATCTATTCGAATAGCCGCGTCCACGGTAAAGGACTTTTGGGTTGCCTATAACAGTTCGTAGACAAGTGAAAGTGGATACTCTAAAATGCGCAAGATAAGCGTGAGTGCTATGGATGGCGTTCTCGTAAGGAGACGGGAGCGGATCCATAGTGGTGTATTGATATGGTGAATATGTGGACTCGTGTGCGCCACCTCAAAAGAGTTACTTGTGGTTGTAGTTTAGGATAGCCACCGAGTCAAAGCTGGCTTGCTGCATTTAAACTCCACCAGCCCCTTTTGTTGATACCGATGCATATGTAGTTAGTTCGGATGTAAGTCTTGCTGGGTACATTTGTACTCACGTTTGCTTAACTTATGTTCTTGCGAGAGACTTGATCCTCGCTAATAGTTCAGCGTGGACTTGACGTTTAGCTTGATACCTCAGCTACGATCTTGTGCCCTTGGCGGATCTGGTAGATAGTCGGGCTTCTCGGCTGTTTCATTTGTAGATGTACGTACTCAGACATGTTAAGCTTCCGCGCGTGCTTTGATTTGTATGCTCTGAATGATGGGTCATGAGACCCATGTTTGTAATATCTCGCTCCTCGGAGCCTAATGAATAGATACTTGAGTCGTAGAGTTATGTTGTGATGCCATGTTGTATTTACACATATCGAGCATATTGTGTGTATGTTTGAAATGCTTGGTATGTGTGGGATCCGACAATCTAGTTGTTTATCCTTGGCAGCCTCTCTTATGGGGAAATGTAGTCTAGTGCTTCCTTGAGCCATAGTAGTCCGCTACAACCCGGTTCACCGGAGTCACCTTAGCCCAGACACTCTTGCTCGGGGCGCTTGGCCGGCCGCATGTGTTTCGCTTTGTTCCTATGTGCATGCCTTCGGGAAATGTCACGCGGTGACATCCGAGTCCTGCCTAGCCTGCTACAGCCGGGTTCCCGAGTCCTGTTAGCCCAGTGCTCTGACCGGATTCACACGCTGGCCGATGACATGCTCGAGGTTGATTCATGTATGTCTGTCCCCATGGGTTAGTGCCGCTTTGGGTTCACGACTAGCCATGTCGGCCCGGGTTCTCTGTCATATGGATGCTAGCGACACTATCATATACGTGAGCCAAAAGGCATAAGCGGTCCCGGGCCATGGTAAGGTGACACCGTGGGAATAGCATGCGTGAGGCCGCAAAGTGATATGAGGTGTTACCGGCTAGATCGATGTGACTTGGAATCGGGGTCTTGACAACCGTATATGGTCAAACGGCGCTGACCAAGCGGAACCATGACGGAAGGGCAAAAACGTAAGAATCCCAAAGTGGCTTGGACAGAACAGGTGTGTTTCTGAAACTAGGGGTAAAATAGACGAGTGGGACACAACTAGGGGCATAAAATTAATTCTCCCTAAGTATGTCTAGAGGGGGGGTGATTAGACTACTTAACCAAATAAAAATCTAGCCTTTTCCCAATTTTAAGTCTTGGCAGATTTTAGCAACTTATAACAAGTCAAGCAATCAACCTACACATGCAATTCTATGAGTATAGCAACGGAATGTAAATCATTGCATATGAAGGTAAAGGGAGGAGTTTGGAAGGAGCAAACGCAAGACACGAAGATTTTTGGCGTGGTTCCGATAGGTGGTGCTATCATACATCCACGTTGATGGAGACTTCAACCCACGAAGGGTAATGGCTGCGCAAGTCCACGGAGGGATCCACCCACGAAGGGTCCATGAATAAGCAACCTTGTCTATCCCACCATTGCCATCGCCCATGAAGGACTTGCCTCACTAGGGTAGTACTTCACGAAGTAGGCGATCTCCTTGCCCGTACAAACTCCTTGGTTCAACTCCACAATCTTGACGGAGGCTCCCAAGTGACACATAACCAATCTAGGAAACACCACTCTCCAAAAGGTAATAGATGGTGTGTTGATGATGAACTCCTTGCTCTTATGCTTCAAATGATACTGTCCCCAACAATCAACTCTATCTCACATATTTGGATTTGGTCGAAAGATAATTTGAGTGGAAAGCAACTTGGGGAAGGCTAGAGATCAAGATTCTTGTGGTTGGATTGGTATATCTTGGTCTCAACACATGAGTAGGTGGTTCTCTCTCAGAGAATGAATGCTGGAAGTGTAGGCACGTTCTGATGGCTCCCCTCATGAAAGAAGAGTGGGTGGAGGGGTATATATAGCCTCCACACAAAATCTAACCGTTACACACAATTCACCAAACCCGATGGGTGATGTCTACTACGCAACCTTCTTCTTGTAGACGTTGTTGGGCCTGCAAGTGCACAGGTTTGTAGGACAGTAGCAAATTTCCCTCAAGTGGATGACCTAAGGTTTATCAATCCGTGAGAGGCGTAGGATGAAGATGGTCTCCCTCAAGCAACCCTGCAACCAAATAACAAAGAGTCTCTTGTGTCCCCAACACACCCAATACAATGGTAAATTTTATAGGTGCACTAGTTCGGGAAGAGATGGTGATACAAGTGCAATATGGATGGTAGATATAGGTTTTTGTAATCTGAAAATATAAAAACAGCAAGGTAACAAGTGGTAAAAGTGAGCATAAACGGTATTGCAATGATAGGAAACAAGGCCTAGGGTTCATAATTTCACTAGTGCAAGTTCTCTCAGCAATAATAACATAGATAGATCATATAACAATCCCTCAATATGCAACAAAGAGTCACTCCGAAGCCACTAATAGCGGAGAACAAACGTAGAGATTATGGTCGAATGCAGAAACCACCACAAAGCTATTCTTTCGGATCAATCTATAAAAGAGTTCATACTAGAATAACACCTTAAGATACAAATCAACCAAAACCCTAATGTCACCTAGATACTCCATTGTCACCTCCAAAGATCCGTGGGCATGATTATACGATATGCATCACACAATCTCAGATTTATCCAACCAACACAAAGTACTTCAAAGAGTGCCCCAAAGTTTCTATCGGAGAGTCAAGAACGTGTGCCAACCCCTATGCATAGGTTCCCAATGTCACGAAACCCGCAAGTTGATCACCAAGACATACATCAAGTGCTCTCATAAAAGACACAATCCGATAAGATAACTTCAAAAGGGAAACTCAATTCATCACAAGAGAGTAGAGGGGGAGAAACATCATAAGATCCAACTACAATAGGAAAGCTCGCGATACATCAAGATCGTGTGAAGTCGAGAACACGAGAGAGAGAGAGAGATCAAACACATAGCTACTGGTACATACCCTCAACCCCGAGGGTGAACTACTCCCTCCTTGTCATGGAGAGTGTCGGGATGATGAAGATGGCCACCGGAGATGGATCCCCCTCCGGCAGGGTACCGGAAAGGGGTCCCGATTGGTTTTTGGTGGTTCTGGAGGCTTGCGGCGACGAAACTCCCGATCTATCTTCTGTTCTGGAAGTTTTAGGGTACGTAGGTATATATGGGTGAAAGGAGTACGTCGGTGGAGCTATGGGGGCCCCACCAGGCAGGGGGCACGCCCAGGGGGGATGGGCGCGCCCCCCCACCCTCGTGAGCTCCTCCCGTAACTTCTGACGTGGGGTCCAAGTCCATGAGGTGTGTTTCCTTCCAAAAATAACTTCTCCAGTTGATTTCGTTCCGTTTTGACTCCGTCTGATATTCTTTTTCCTCGAAACACTGTAATAGGCATAAAACAACAAATCTGGGTTGGGCCTTCGGTTAATAGGTTAGTCCCAAAAATAATATAGAAGTCGAAAATAAAGCCCAATATTGCCTAAAACAGTAGATAAAGTAGCATGGAGCAATAAAAAATTATAGATACGTTGGAGACGTATCAAGCATCCCCAAGCTTAATTCCTGCTCGTCCTCGAGTAGGTAAATGATAAAAAAGAATTTTTGATGCGGAGTGATACTTTGGCATAATTTCAATGTAATTCTTCTTACTTGTGATATGAATATTCAGATCCGAAAGATTCAAGACAAAAGTTCATATTGACATAAAAATAATAATACTTCAAGCATACGAATCAAAATAATTATGTCATCTCAAAATAACATGGCCAAAGAAAGTTCATCCCTACAAAATCATATAGTTAGGCCATGCTTCATTTTCGTCACACAAAGATGTTCCCAACTTCTATACCACCGTTGACAAGCCAAGCAATTGTTCCATACTTAAATAATCTCAAACTTTTTCAACCTTCACGCAATACATGAGCGTGAGCCATGGATATAGCACTATGGGTGGAATAGAATATGATGATGGGTATTGTGTGGAGAAGACAAAAGGAGAAAGTCTCACATTGGCGAGGATAATCAGCGGGCTATGGAGATGCCCATCAATTGATGTCAACATGAGGAGTAGGGATTGCCATGCAATGGATGCACTAGAGCTATGAATGCTCAACAAAAGAAAACTAGTGGGTGTGCATCCAACTTGCTTGCTCATGAAGACCTAGGGCATTTGAGGAAGCCCATCGTAGGAATATAAAAGCCAAGTTCTATAATGAAAAATTCCCACTAGTATGAAAAACACAACTTATGAGACTCACTATATGAAAAACATGGTGCTACTTTGAAGCACAATATATGAGACTCACTACATGAAGAACAAGGTGCTACCTTGAAGCACAAGTGTGGAAAAAGAGATAGTAGCATTGCCCTTTTTATTTATTTTCTCTTTTTTTGGGCCTTTTTTGGCCTTTCTATTTTTTTTGGGCCTTTCTTTTTTTGGCCTTTCTCTTTTTTTGGGCAATGCTCTAATAATGATGATCATCACACTTCTATTGATTACAACATAAGGATTACAACTCGAAACTTAGAACAAGATATGACTCTATGTGAATGCCTCCGTGATGTGCGGGATGGTGCAATGAATCAAGAGTGACATGTATGAAAAATAATGCATGGTGGCTTTGCCACAAATACGATGTCAACTACATGATCATGCAATGGCAATATGGCAAAAGTAATGTATGTCATAATAATGATCATGGAAGTTGCATGGCAATATATCTCGGAATGGCTATGGAAATGCCATGATAGGTAGGTATGGTGGCTGTTTTGAGGAAGATATAGGGAGGTTTATGTGTGATAGAGCGTATCATATCACGGGGTTTGGATGCACCGACGAAGTTTGCACCAACTCTCGAGGTGAGAAAGGGCAATGCATGGTACCGAAGAGGCTAGCAAAGGTGGAAAGGTAAAAGTGCGTATAATCCATGAACTCAACATTAGTCGAAAGAACTCATATACTTATTGCAAAAATTTATAAGTCATCAAAAACCAAGTACTACGCGCATGCTCCTAGGGGGATAGATTGGTAGGAAAAGACCATCGCTCGTCCCCGACTACCACTCATAAGGATGCACAAGCCAGGTACATTTCATGTTTCAAATTTGTTACACAACTTTAACCATACGTGCATGCTACGGGACTTGCTAACTTCAACACAAGCATTCTTTGAATTCATAATCACCCAACTAGCATGACTTTAATATTATTACCTCCATATCTCAAAACAATTACTCCCTCCGTAAACTAATATAAGAGTGTTTAGATTACTATTTTAATAATCTAAATGCTCTTATATTAGTTTACAGAGGGAGTATCAAGCATCAAACTTTTATTAGTATCCAACACACTCATAAGAATTCTTACAAATCTTTTATGCTTAGCATATTAGGATTATTTAAGCAAATTACCATGCTATTTAAGACTCTCAAAATAATCTAAGTGAAGCATGAGAGTTCATCTATTTCTTCAAAATAAAACTACCACCATGCTCTAAAAGAAATAAGTGAAGCACTAGAGCAAATGACAAACTACTCCGAAAGATATAAGTGAAGATCAATGAGTAGTCGAATAATTATACAACTGTGTGAATACTATCCCATTTAATAATTTCAGATCTTGATACTTTATTCAAACAGCAAGCAAAGCTAAAGAAAACTACATTGCAAGGATAGCACAACTCATGTGAAGAAGCAAAAACTTAGGCTCAATCGATACTAACCGATAGTTGTTGAAGAAGAAAGGTGGGATGCCTACCAGGGCATCCCCAAGCTTAGATGCTTGAGACTTCTTTGAAATATTATCTTGGGGTGCCTTGGGCATCCCCAAGCTTGAACTTTTGTGTCTCCTTAATTCCTCTCATATCATGGTTTTCTTTTTATCAAAAGCTTCATTCACAACAAACTCAACAAGAACTCGTGAGATAGGTTAGTATAAACCAATGCAAAACCTTATCATTTTCTACTGTAACAAATCACTAACATTATTATTCAACATTGCATACTAAATGCCTCTGCATATTTAATACTCCTATCCTCAAATAGAATCATTAAACAAGCAAACATATGCAAACAATGCAAACATAACAGGAATCTGGCAGAACAGTACAGTCTGTAAAGAATGCAAGATTCATCATACTTCCCTAACTCCAAAAATTATGAACTAAAATTACCACTGTAATAAATTTATCAGATCTCATTATGAAAAAATATTAAACATTATACCACTCCCTGACTTTTCTAGAGAATTTTTGCAACAGCGGTAAACTTTCTGTTTTCAAACAGCAACATGCATACTTGCAAAATAAGCATGGCAAAGGCTATCCTTGAATTTATTGAAACTAAAGATGCAAAACATTATTCTAACTAACAGCAAGCAAATACTAACACCAATAAAATGATGCTCCAAGCAAAACACATATCATGTGGCGAATAAAAATATAGCTCCAAGTAAAGTTACCGATGAACGAAGACGCAAGAGGGGATGCCTTCCGGGGCATCCCCAAGCTTAGGCTCTTGGTTATCCTTGAATATTTCCTTGGGGTTCCTTGGGCATCCCCAAGCTTAGGCTCTTGCCACTCCTTATTCCATAGTCCATCGAATCTTTACCCAAAACTTGAAAACTTCACAACACAAAACTTAACAGAAAACTTGTAAGCTCCGTAAGCGAAAGAAAACAAAACACCACTTCAAGGTACTATAATAAACTCATTATTTATTTATATTGGTGTTAAACCTACTGTATTCCAAATTCTCTATGGTTTATAAACTATTTTACTAGCCATAGAGTCATCAAAATAAGCAAACAACACACGAAAAACAGAATCTGTCATAAACAGAACAGTCTGTAGTAATCTGCAACTAACGCAAACTTCTGGAACTCCAAAAATTCTAAAATAAATTGGTAGACTTGAGGAATTTGTCTAGTAATAATCTGCAAAAAGAATAAACTAAATAGCACTCTCCAGTAAAAAGTTCTAGCTAATCCCGTGAGAGCTAAAGTTTCTGTTTTTTACAGCATGATCATAAAGACTTCACCCACGTCTTCCCAAAGGTTCTACTTGGCACAAACACTAATTAAAACATAAAAAAACATCTAACCAGATGCTATATAGATTATTTATTACTAAACAGAACCAAAAAGTAATAAACTAAAATAAAATTGGGTTGCCTCCCAACAAGCGCTATCATTTAATGCCCCTAGCTAGGCATTATGATTTCAATGATGCTCACATAAAAGATAAGAATTGAAACATAAAGAGAGCATCATGAAGAATATTACTAGCACATTTAAGTCTAACCCACTTCCTATGCATAGGGATTTTGTGAGCAAACAACTTATGGGAACAATAATCAACTAGTATAGGAAGGTAAAACAAGCATAACTTCAAAAATTTAAGCACATAGAGAGGGAACTTGATATTATTGCAATTCCTACAAGAATATGTTCCTCCCTCATAATAGTTTTCAGTAGCATCATGAATGAATTCAACAATATAACCAGCACCTAAAGCATTGTTTTCATGATCTACTAGCATAGAAATTTTATTACTTTCCACATAAGAAAAATTCTTCTCATGAATAATAGTGGGAGCAAACTCAACAAAATAACTATCATGTGATTGAAAATTAAGATCAAGATGACAAGTTTCATGGTTATCATTATTATTTAAAGCATACGTGTCATCACAATAATCCTCATAGATAGGAAGCATGCTTTCATCATAGTAAATTTGCTCAACAAAGCTTGGGGGACAAAAAATATCATCTTCATAAAACATAGCTTCCCCAAGCTTGTGGCTTTGCATACCATTAGCATCATGGATATTCAAGGAATTCATACTAACAACATTGCAATCATGCTAATCATTCAAAGTTTTAGTGCCAAACAATTTAATGCATTCTTCTTCTAACACTTTGGCACAATTTTCCTTTCCATCATACTCATGAAAGATACTAAAAAGATGAAGCATATGAGACAAACTCAATTCCATTGTTTTGTAGTTTTCTTTTATAAACTAAACTAGTGCTAAAACAAGAAACAAAAAGATTCGATTGCAAGATCTAAAGATATACCTTCACTTACCTAGCCTCCCGCAACGGGCGCCGGAAAAAGAGCTTGATGTCTACTACGCAACCTTCTTCTTGTAGACGTTGTTGGGCCTGCAAGTGCCAGGTTTGTAGGACAGTAGCAAATTTCCCTCAAGTGGATGACCTAAGGTTTATCAATCCGTGAGAGGCGTAGGATGAAGATGGTCTCCCTCAAGCAACCATGCAACCAAATAACAAAGAGTCTCTTGTGTCCCCAACACACCCAATACAATGGTAAATTGTATAGGTGCACTAGTTCGGCGAAGAGATGGTGATACAAGTGCAACATGGATGGTAGATATAGGTTTTTGTAATCTGAAAATATAAAACAGCAAGGTAACAAGTGGTAAAAGTGAGCGTAAATGGTATTGCAATGATAGGAAACAAGGCCTAGGGTTCATACTTTCACTAGTGCAAGTTCTCTCAACAATAATAACATAGATAGATCATATAACAATCCCTCAACATGCAACAAAGAGTCACTCCGAAGCCACTAATAGCGGAGAACAAACGTAGAGATTATGGTCGGGTACGAAACTACCACAAAGCTATTCTTTCGGATCAATCTATAAAAGAGTTCGTACTAGAATAACACCTTAAGATACAAATCAACCAAAACCCTAATGTCACCTAGATACTCCATTGTCACCTCAAGTATCCGTGGGCATGATTATACGAGATGCATCACACAATCTCAGATTTATCCAACCAACACAAAGTACTTCAAAGAGTGCCCAAAAGTTTCCATCGGAGAGTCAAGAACGTGTGCCAACCCCTATGCATAGTTTCCCAATGTCACGAAACCCGCAAGTTGATCACCAAGACATACATCAAGTGTTCTCATAAAAGACGCAATCCGATAAGATAACTTCAAAGGGGAAACTCAATTCGTCACAAGAGAGTAGAGGGGGGGAAACATCATAAGATCCAACTACAATAGCAAAGCTCGCGATACATCAAGATCGTGTGAAGTCGAGAACACGAGAGAGAGAGAGAGATCAAACACATAGCTACTGGTACATACCCTCAGCCCCGAGGGTGAACTACTCCCTCCTCGTCATGGAGAGCGTTGGGATGATGAAGATGGCCACCGGAGATGGATCCCCCCTCCGTGAGAATGCAGGAAAGGGGTCCCGATTGGTTTTGGTGGTTACGGAGGCTTGCGGCGGCGGAACTCCCGATCTTTCTTCTGTTCGGAAGTTTTAGCGCACGTAGGTATATATGGGTGAAAGGAGTACGTCGGTGGAGCTACGGGGGCCCCACGAGGCAGGGGGCGCGCCCAGAGGGAGGGCGCGCCCCCCACCCTCGTGAGCTCCTCCCGTATCTTCTGACGTGGGGTCCAAGTCCATCAGGTGTGTTTCCTTCCAAAAATAACTTCTCCAGTTGATTTCGTTCCGTTTTGACTCCGTCTGATATTCCTTTTCCTCGAAACACTGAAATAGGCATAAAACAGCAAATAAAATTTGGGCCTCCGGTTAATAGGTGAGTCCCAAAAATAATATAAAAGTGGAAAATAAAGCCCAATATTGCCTAAAACAGTAGATAAAGTAGCATGGAGCAATAAAAAATTATAGATACGTTGGAGACGTATCAGTGGGACCGAATATTCAAACTCGGTCAGACCGATTTAGTTCAAAATGTGAACGTTAGGCTTTTCGGTGGGACCGACATGTCAACTCGGTGGGACCGATTTCATTAGGGTTAGGGCATAACTGTCGGTGTACAAAAAGAGGGGTGCGTTTTTGTACACCTATACCTGTGCACGGGCAATCGGAGCCGCGCCTACGGTCACGCCAAGCAGAACAGGGGAGGTGAGCCAAGGTAAGACCAAAGCCCAAGATAATAAGAGCAACACCAAGGCCAAGACCACAAAGAGCAGAGGGAAGAAGTAGGTTCCCCTGACAAGACCCTTGCCAGGGCAGCCTCAGCAGCCCCGACGAGATCCTTGCCGGGACAACTCGCCCCACACCAACAGAGCGGGCCACCCTTGAGCCCACGGTCTCCAACATCACGTTGGGCCAGGGCTCAGGAGGCACCTCCGTGGTGGCATGCAGATCTTTGTGAAGACATATTCAAGATCAAATTAGGATGATCCTCGGCAAGATCCTTGCTGAGGAAGGCCACCAAACCCCCGGCAAGGCCCTTGCCGGGGACGACAGCGCGCCACGGCAAGACCCTTGCCGGGCCACACGACAAGACCCTTGTCGGGCCACCCGGCAAGGCCCTCACCAAGGACGCCAGCAGGGTCACCGCAAGGCCCACGCCAACCAAGCTTCTACCGCCGTTCACATGCAGCTGCCAGCCCAACCAGCTGGGCGGGCACCTGCGTGGCAACATGCAGCTCCCAGGCCAACTCATCTAGCGCGTGCGTGGCGGCATGCAGATCTTCGTGAAGGCTCCGCCATCGCTGCACCACCTGCCTGCTCACGCATGGCACCACGCTACCTCGCCGTAGGCGCGTGTCAAAGCGAGGAGGAGCGGCGACGGACGGGACGGGCCTCGCCCCCGTCCCCAATAAAGCAAGGGACACCTAAGCTACGCATTAAATGCGTCTTGTCCTGTAATACGAGCGATAAGCTCAGGGCACTGTACGCCTTTCCACCTCCTCTGTGCCACTGTGGCAGCCCCTTTCGACTATAAAAGGAGGCCCATGGCATACTGGAGAGGGATTCGGCTCTTTCGAACCACGCACTAACCACATCTAGTTCGAGAGCTCAAGAACTCTCTGAAATACACCCACCAAAGCAGGACTAGGGTTTTATGCATCCTCGCGGCCCGAACCTGGGTAAACGATACTTGTGCTGTCTACTAGCCCTGCTCTTCTCGCAACCCCGCGCCCCGGCAACCGTAGTAGGGATTCTTGTGATCGCATAGGTGTCGTTCCACACCGACATCTTTGGCGCCAAGTTGGGGGCGCAATTGTGATAATCTGGTCTAGTAGTTAGCCTAGCAGTTCTTCATCACCCTTGGCTCCTGAGAAGAAGGCGGTCGGAGGAACGACACCAGCTCGACAGTAGAAAAGCTAAGTCATTCAGAGCTTTGAGTTATTTCCTCCTATACATAAGGTTATCGTCCTCGGAGATCTCGCCTATGTATGAGAAACCTGCACGCAAAGGGGCCCTCCCACAATTGGCAACGCCCTTGTTCTGTTTCGAGTCCGCTCAACAGCTTAAAGCAGCCGCGTCGAGAGTGGTGGGGTAGCCTTCCGCACTTGGCAAAGCTCCCGACTCTGACTCGAGTCAAGCTCGATAGTTCGGGCGGCCGCGCTAAGGGCGACAAGGTGGTTCTCCTGGCAACAAGAACACCCGGCAGGCAAATGGGCATCCATCCCCAAGACACCGCCTTGGGTTTTATGCACCGGTGAACCTACCCAGTAACGTAGGGAGGACATACAAAGGAAAATCAAACAGGAAAATAACATGCATAATACTGAAAGTGCTGCAGAGTTATATTACATCGAATTGTTGCTGCGGTTCTAACTAGAGATAGAGATTGTCTTGGTCGTGAACCTACATCGGTGATAAAGAACGGGATGCCTAATCCCGGCGCTGGCCCTCCACCCTCTGAATTTCGCCGACTCGGCTGATGATGGGCTTGATGCGCTCCCTAAGCGGCGCGAGGTCAGTAGCCTCCGGCAAGCTCTCCAGCGCGGTGTCGAAGTCGAGGTTGGGGTACCAATGGGCCACCTTGGTGAGAACCTTGGTCATGGCACCCTAGCAAAGCCTCTGGGACTCGCCGGCCAGTGAGGCCGCCCGGTTGGCGTGGAGCCTCTCCAGAGCACTGACAACCTTCTCAAAGAGCATGGTCAGGCTGCAATTGGCGCTCACGCTCCGCTCCGGGACATACCTCACGTCCGGCGTCCCCATGATGGCCAGCTGCATCGCGGCCTGGTTGGCGACGGTGGCGAGGTGATCAAGCCAACGGTTCTCGCCCTCCACGTGATCCGCGAAGTTGAGGCCCTCATTCTTCCGCAGCTGCTTCTCGGCCTCCAGCTCCTTGGCCAGGGTCCCCTCTCAGGTTTTGGCCTCCGACAACACCTTCTCGAGACCCTCCAGCTTAAGCTTGAGGTCTTTGATGGAGTTGTTGGCCTCGGAGAGATCCCCAGCCTTGCTGACGACCGCGCCCTGCGCCTCTGTCATGGCACTGTTAAGCGTGTCCTTCTCCTGGCAGCTTCAGGGCCTACTCCTTTAGCCCGTCGCGCTCCGCCTCCAACTCCTCCACCTTGTGGGCGTGAACCTGGGCTTGGGCATTGAGTGCCTCTTTGTGCCTCTGCTCCAGCTCACTGGTCCGCTGCAAGACAAGCTTCTCCACCTCTGCATCCTTGCCGCGAAGCATGGCGGCAAGCTTCTCCTCGCGTGCAGCGAGGTCCTCCTCCTGGGAGTTCAGCGCGGCCTCGTGCTGGGTCCGGGCGGCTTCGGCGGCTGCGGCCAAGTTCCTCACCGTCTCTTTGAGCTTTCTCGACTTTGGCGAGCTTCATGGTGAGCTCCACGTCGCGCTTGGCCAGCTTGCCCTGGGCAGCCTTAAGCTCCTTGTGGGCCTCGCGGAACCAGTCATGCGTCTCGGCAACGCGCTTCTGGAGGTCCGCCTCTGCCTTCTCCACCACCGCCGTCCTGGACTTAACCTTGTCCAGGCGGGCGCGGTGGAGCGCCTGGAGCTTCCGGAAGATGGCGCCCATGGCGTGGAGGAGCCGCTCTTTCTGCGAACCATCGCCGCCAACGATCGGCTCATCGACGACTTCAAGCCCGGCAGCGGCAAGCACTTCGTCATGGAACACCTCTCCCTCAACGGGTGTCCTGGTGCTCGACGCTCCTGGAAGGTGGACGAACAAGTCGTCGCTCACCCTCAGGTACTTGCCGGAGCTGGAAGCAGCAGAAGAGGAAGGCTGGTCGTCAGCCACCTCCTCCTCCTCCTCGGCAGCGGCCCCGCCAGCCTCTCCGGCAGGCCCCTTTGCCGGTCTCCTCAACGGCAGCCTTGCCGGCCTCCCCGGTAGGCCCCTCGGCGGCGTCCTCGGCAGCACCCTTGGCGGCCTCCTCGGCGGCGATCTTCTCGACGTCTGCCTCGGCGGCCTTGGCGATGCCCTTGATGACAGCGTCCACGTCCTCTGGGTTCACCGAGGAGGAATATGGATGCTGAAGAAGGGGGTGAGGCAAGGCCAGGACCAAGAGCCGGAAAGAAAAGAAGCGAGTGGACGAACGATTTAACGACTTAAGCGTGCAAGATCTGCCGGCTAGGAAACAGAAGTCCCCTCCCCGCCAACATTTGGCGTCGAGGCAAAGCCATTGGCGCCCAAGTTCTCCTCCTCCTCCTCCATGTGTCTGGGCTTAGTTCCTGGCGCCCTTGCCGGCGACGCCCCTCGGGGTGGCGTGGTCGATGAGGGCGACGTGTTGGGAGTAGCCCTCTATGTCTCCTCCTGCATACCTGGCAAGGTCAGCACCAAAGTGTCGAGCCCCTGACACATGTCGACAGGGGAAGAGTGATGAACTTACACTGGGGGCTATGCCTGGGGCTGCTGTCCGGGCTGCTCAACACCACCAGTGGCGCCCTCGAAGTACCAACTAGGGGCTGGCCACCCGCCGGGCCCTCTTCACTCTCTGGGCCAGCGCCTCCACGTCCCTGCAAAGATGAAGACAAGTCAAGACGAGCAACACAGATTGAGGAGGCAGAGATAACGAAAAGGAACCAGATACTTACTCGTCGTCCGGCTCCTCCTCTGCTGTTTTCCTCTTCCTCATCGGGCTGAGGGATCCATAATCAAAAGTAACCTCCATATCGACATCTGCCGGAGGAGGAGAAGGAGGTGGTGTCTGGACATGCGTGGACGAAGAAGGGGCAGCTGTCTTCTTCTTCACCGCGGCCTTCGCCGGCTTCTTTGCCGCCGCGGCCCTCGTGTGGCGCCCGGACCCCTCCAAGGTCAGCTGTGGCCGCTCAGCCCTGCCGGGCCAGACCGGCTCACCAGAACTGGCCGCCGCAGGACTCGCCCTCTCCCCATAGCCAGCGTCGGGCCTGCAGTCTCGGCCTCCTCCTCCGATAACTCGCCGGTCACATCTTCAACCAGAGGAGCCTCGATGCCGGCGCTGCTGGCTCCCCCGGCGGACGCCGCCCACCGGGCGAACTCCTCCTCCTCCGCGGCCGTCGCGGCCTTGTCCTCCACACTACCGGTGCTGCCGGCCTCCTCCTTGGCAAGCTGTGCCTCCCTCGCCCTGGTGGCGATGTAGTCCAGCTACGCCTGGGTGGTGTCCTGGACAAGCAGCCGCTCGGCGTCGGCGTTGACGTACCCCTCATGCAGAGTGTCAAAGAACTGTTGCACCTCGGCGTCCTCCGGCTCCTTCCAGCTCGGGTCAGGGCCATGCGCGTTGCAGTCCGGCATCATGGCAATGATATTGGACCGACGTGAGTTATTGCACAACGGGACCACCCGTCTACAGCTTGAACAGAGGCCCCTTGAGGACCTTGCCAGCCATCACGGCGGCCCTCGCGACCTTGCCAGTCCACTCGACCTCGTCGCAGCCCACGTCAAGCTGGAAGAGCCGCTGGCAGAAATGGGAGTGTCCCATCACTGTGAAATTGTGGTCGAGGCCGGGACGAAGCCGCATGATGTCGGCGGGGTTCGTGAAGAGCCAGGCTGGCCTCCCCTTGTTATGTAGTGGAGCGATCCGGCGTCGGATGAAGTCCGCCCCGATTATCTCAAGGGTGAGGCCGGCCTCGGTAAGCCGGAGGATCCTGGTGGTGGCAACCGTGAGCTTCTCATCGTTAGCATCGACGTCGCTCCAATCGCTTCTGCGGACCGGCGGCGCCCGGCGAACTTCACAGAACGCCGACGGGTCCTTCTCCTTGATCCGGCACCACCGGCCCTGCCATTCTTCCCACCTCTCCTTCATGGCGCCCTCCTGATACGCCTCCTTGGATCTTGAGATCCAGGCAATGCAACCGGAGATGGCGCCCCCTGGTTGGATCCGAGGGGAGAAGTAATGGCGGAAGAGCGCCATGTTGGGGTGCACCCCGGTGAAGCCCTCGCAGAGATGCGCGAAAAGGGCCTTGCATGCCATCGCATTCGAAGTAAAATCCAGGAGGCGGAAGGCAAAGATATGCATGATGTTGCTGAAGAAATCGGAGAAGGAATGACAGAGCCCGCAGGAAAAATAATCGACGAAGAAGGGGTACCGATTTGGGGCAGCCTTGGCGCAGTCAGCGGGGATGACACGCGTGGCTGGATGCCCCTATTTCGCCCCCCCCCCCCCCGGTATTCACTCCCCACAGGGGCCTGAAGAAGTCCCGAAGCTCGAACACGTCAACTGTCGAGTGGAAGAAGGTGGACTGCATCCGCTGCACCGCCAGCACACTCTCCGGTGGCTCCGCGGCTCCGGCGTCGTTGGCCACTCCCTTGCCCTTGCTGGATTTTGGCGCCATGGCGGCTGGGGGAGGAGGGTAGGACAGAGGGCGGTGGAAGCGCAATGGCGGCGAGCAGGAACGAAGCTTGGAGAAGAAGAGGAAGGCAGGCGGAGGTTTCCGAGATTGGGGTTGCGCGAAGGGTAAAAGGAACAGTGCGCCCGCGATTATCCCTTTTTATGGGGAAGCCACGGGGCGCGCTGCCCATTTACTGTGATGCAACGCATGCGTGTGGAAACCGCCCCACGCATGCCGCCCACGTCACGCACACCCCTCCAAGTCGTGGGAAGCGCCACGCGCGAAAAGTTTTACCGTGGTAAAAAACCGCCCCGCCTGCCCGCGCACCGTTTTTGGCCTAGCCCAACAACGTGTCGCGCTTATGTGTGGCCCAGGCCCAGGGGCTCCTATCGGTGTACAAAAAGAGGGGTGCGTTTTTGTACCCCTATACTTGTGCACGGGCAGTCGGAGCCGCGCCTACGGTCACGCCAAGGTATCAGGGAGGTGAGCCAAGGTAAGACCAAAGCCCAAGATAATCCGAGCACCGCCAAGGAAAAGACCACAAAGAGCAGAGGGACGAAGCAGGTTCCCCCGGCAAGACCCTTGCCGGGACAGCTCGCCCCGCACCAACAGAGCGGGCCACCCTTGAGCCCACGGTCTCAAGCATCACGTTGGGACAGGGCTCGGGAGGCACCTCCGTAGTGGCATGCAGATCTTTGTGAAGACATATTCAAGATCAGATGAGGATTAGAAGACGACGATCCTCGGCAAGATCCTCGCCAAGGACGCCAGCAGGGTCACTGCCAGGCCCATGCCAACCAAGCTTCCACCGCCATTCACATGCAGCTGCCAGTCCAACCAGCTGAGCGGGCACCTGCGTGGCAACATACAGCTCCCAGGCCAACTCATCGAGCGCCTGCATGGCGGCATGCAGATCTTCGTGAAGGCTCCACCACTGCGCCACCGCAGCTGCCTGCCTGCCTACATGGCACCATGCGCCTCACTGGCCAGGGCGCGTGTCAAAGCGAGGAGGAGCGGCGACGGACTGGACGGACCTCGCCCCCGTCCCCAATAAAGCAAGGGGACACCTAAGCTACGCTTTAAATGCGTCTTATCCTGTAATACGAGCGATAAGCTCAGGGCACTGTACACCTTTCCACCTCCCGTGTGCCATTGTGGCAGCCCCTTTCGACTATAAAAGGAGGCCCATGGCATACCGGAGAAGGATTCGGCTCTTTCGAACCATGCACTGACCACAGCTAGTTCGAGAGCTCAAGAACTCTCTGAAATACACCGACCAAAGCAGGACTAGGGTTTTACGCATCCTCGCGGCCCGAACCTGGGTAAACGATCCTTGTGCTGTCTACTAGCCCTGCTCTTCTCCCAACCCCGCGCCCCGGCAACCGTAGTAGGGATTCTTGTGATCCCATAGGTGTCGTTCCACACCGATAATAATGTAATCTCGGTGAGACCGATTTCTGTAATAGGCAAACAGAGAGTTGGTCAGGCAAACTAGGTGGGACCAATCGCTCATTTCGGTGAGATCAAAATGTTACGAAAAGGAAACAGAGAGTTTGCATTGTGAACTCGGTGGAGCCGATCGCTCATCTCGGTTAGACCAAAATGTTACGAAGGGGAACAGAGAGTTTGCAATCCCATCTCGGTGAGACCGAGACCCCTATCGGTGACACTGGACTGATTAGTATTTCTGGCAGTGGCTATGTCAAATGAACTCGGTGGCGCCGGATAGATCAAATTGATAGGGCCGAGTTTGAGTTTTGGTTTGGGACATATGTGGAAATGAGAAAGTGGTTGAGGGCATTTGGAGCATATCACTAAGCATTTTGAGCAAGAAAGTGTCGGATTTCGAGTTCCGGCAGACCCTTGAGGTTCGAACACCGGGGTGCGCGCGGAGATCTCGCCCTCTACCTACCTGCACCCCGCCGCCTCGCTAGGATCTAAACTACGAAAGGAACAACACAAGAGACACAAGGTTTATACTAGTTCGGAACACCATTGTGGTGTAATACCCTACTCTAGTTTGTGGTGTGGTGGATTGCCTCTTGGGCTGATGGTGATGAACAATACAAGGAAGAACAGCCTCGCCAGGGTCTGTTCTTGGCCGGGGCGGTGAACTGCTAGGAGGAGTTCAGCCACCTTTCTCTCTCTCTCTTTGAGATGCTACTTGATCCGATTCTCCTCTCCTCTTCTCTCTCTTTTTCTCCTCTCTTTCCCCTTTCTATCATGTGGGTGGCTATTCCTATTTATAGGTAAAGGCCCTGGGCCTCTCCCCAAATATTGAGCGGGAAGGGCGCCAACAATTGGCCATTTTGAAGGGGAACATCTGGTACACTTATCCTGACTAAAGTTGGTCCTCGCTTTGTCAAAGGCTCTGGTGGTGACGCCTTTGCTTGGGCTCCACAATGACTTCCTTCTGCCGTTGGGCTGGTCCTGGTCTTGTTGCACTTTGAAATGGATGCCTTTGCTTGATGTCGCTTTGCACTTGCTCCCTTTGCACCAAAGAGGAAAGGAGGACACTGCTGGCTGGCGCCTCACCGTTCCCTTGGTCGTTATGGCTTGCGTCATGGGCACCTCGTGAGGTACCCCGCCTTGATCTCTCCGCCTCGCGAGCTAGCCTGATGAGGCCGTGCCTGAGGAAGCTCCCTGTCGTCCGCCCCGCGAGGCTTGGCCCCTCGTGAGGGTCTTGAGCTTGTGTTGATGAAGATGGGCCATGCTGGCCCCCCCTTTAAGCCACGCCGCAGGCCGCAGGCAGGCAAGTTCTGGGGACCCCCGTTCCCAGAACGCCAACAGTAGCCCCCGGGGCCAAGGCGCGCCCGGACTTGGCTGAGCAGAGAAGCGAAAGGGCAAGTGTGAAGCGCCGCGTGGCCTAACAGCCTGCGGCCTTGGGCGCCGCATGGCGGTTGATTGGACGTGGGTGCCCCAGCAATCGTGCGAGTTGATAAAGGAGCGGCATCTGCCTAGGCTTTGCTTCCCTTGCTTTCTCTGGTTACTGCTCAGATCCCCTTTCTTGCGCCTCTCCTTCCTGCCTCCGAAATCTTCAGATCCACTTCGACTGCACGCCCTTGCAAGACATGGTGCCTCGCCAGACCCCGGCCGGAGCTTGGTACTCGCCTGCCCTGGAGTCGCCGAACGTGTCGGAGGTGAGCCTTGCTCGGGTGCGCCAGATGGTGGTGGCGCAAGGCATCGACGGGGCGAAGGTGTTCAAGGCCGGCTCCGCCCTCCCTGATGGCCAAGGGAGCACCTTCTATCCGCTCTTTGTAAGCGCAATTGTTGCCAGTCTGGTGCCTCCCTTTTCCGAGTTCTTCTTCTCTGTCCTCCGCCATTACAAGCTACAAGCTCTGCATCTCCACCCCAACTCAGTTCTCCTTCTGGCAATCTTCGCCTACTATTGTGAGGCTCACGTCGGGGTGCAGCCCTCAGTGGCCCTGCTGCGCCACTATTTCTCCCTCCGGACCTCTCGTGGTCCCATCTCTGCGTGCGCGAGCTTCGTCACGTACGGTAGCTCCATCGTCATTTCGAACCCCGGGAAGAGGCTTGAGGGCTTCAGGAGCAAGTGGGTCTTGGTAGATGTTGGGCGCATCCACCCTCGGCTAATCTTGCCCACGGAGCACCCCATGAGCTCTGACAATTGGTCTCGAGTGGAGCTCGTGGACACCCGCGCGAGGCCGGTGTTGGAGAATATGGACACGGATCTGAGGCCGGCCAGCATGGCGGCGGCGAAGCTGACCGGCGCATCGCTGCTGAGGGAATTCCTGGAGCACCAGCTGGCTCCGCTTTGTCAGTACTCACTTCCGATGTGGAGGCCCCACCCGAGCCCCGCGGTCTTGGCCGACGAAGAACTGGCTGAGGTTCTCCAATCTTTGGTCGGGGGTGACGTGGCGAGGTTGGAGGGCGCTCCTACGCCCCTGTTCCTCCACGACGACTGGGAGCAGGTAGTGGAGTCCATGCCCGTCTTCAACGGGGACGGGCCTGTGCCCGCGGAGGTTCCTGAGGACCCGGTGGACGTGTCCTCCGGCGACTCAAGCAAAGAGAAGGGAGAAGGGGAGCGGGAAGGAGGGCTCGACTCCGAGGCGACCGACGGAGAGTCGAGGGCTCCCCTCCCTCGGCGCAAGTCCCGCGTTCTCCGCCTCTCACCGAGCGACGACGACGAGGAGGATGATGACGAGCAGGGTGGCGGGAGCTTGCCCCCGATCCCGAAGAAGGACATGACCGGGCTGATCCCCCGCGGGTCTGCCCCGGCCCCGAGGCGATCCGTAGGCGCGCCTTCTGCTCCCGAGCTCCTTGAGGCTGATCCTTGCAGCCGGCTCTCGGGCTTCAAGTATGGCCGGAGGTTGCTCGAGCCATGAGCGACGACCGATAAGTGCTTGATTCCTATCTTATTTCTTGTTTTGTCACGAGGCTTGACGTCTGTATCTCTTGGCTAGGCTGGCGCCCGCGGCAAAGAAGCCGAAGGGATCTCCCGAGGTTCCGTCTGGGGCAGCGCCTCTGCCCGCGAAAGAAGGTGACCGCAATGCACGTGCCTCTCCTGCCCGGTCGTCCTCACGAGGCCTGGTTGAGCCGGCTGGGGCGAGCTCAGCCCCCACGGCCCAAGAAACTCCTGAGGTGCCCTTGCCTGATGCTGCCACCACAGCCGTTGGGGCGCAGCAGGCTCCGCCTCAGGATACTGTGGTCACGCTGCCGCCTTCTCCTCCTACCCCACCGACTGTTGTCTCTCCGACTCCTCCTACCGTTCTGGATCGTGTTGCTGCCGAACTGGACCGGCTGCGGCAGGATCTTTTGGGCGCCGACCCTCGTCTAGTGGCCGGGCGATTGGAGCTGGCTTCTGGCTGTATTCGCTCCGACGCTTCGATTCGGGCGGTGCTGGTCCAGGCCTCGACGGCTTGCGACAAGGAGAAGCAGGCCGTCCTTGGGGCGAAGGCTGCTCGCGACACCGCCTTGGGGGAGGTAGCCGATGTCCGAGGTCGCTGTAGGGCGCTGGAGAGCGAGCTGCAGGGCCTGCGGGACCAGCTCGCCAAGGAGGCCCGCCTTCGCCAAGAGCAGGAGGAAGGCATGAAAGCTCGCGAGGTGGCCGTCAAGGACCGGGACGCCAAGCTCAAGAAGCGTCGTGACCGCCTAGGCGCACTGGAGCAAGAGTTGGAGGCGAGGAAGGTCGAGCTGGACGGCAAGGCACGGGTCCTTGCCGAGGATCGCGTGGCCTTCACGGAGATGGAGGTGAAGGCTCGCACCTTGCTGAGGACGCTTTATGAGAGTGGCCTGGAGAGCCCGCTGGCCGGCGCACAGGACGGCCCCGCCAATCTGCTTCCCTTCCTGGTTCGCGCTCTTGAAGATGTCACCCTTGGCCTTGGCCCTACGGCTGAGGCCGAGGCGTGTGTCTTGTCTTCTGCAGCGCTGACGCGGGTCCTCACCCACATCTACCTTCACGATCCCAACGTCGACCTCGACAGCCTGCTGGAGCAGCGAGCGGCGAGCTTGCCGCTGCCGCCGCTGAGGCCGTGAAGGGTCATTCGGAGGCTCTGCTGGGGAAGTCCCGGGCCTTCAGCACCAAGCCAAAGCGGGGCACTGCCGACCCTGCGGCTCCACAAGGCGAACCCGCTCCGCGCAGCTCCACCGCCGACAAGTGACTCCCTTGTGGCTCCTGTTCTGCTTTTAATTCCTGCACATGTATCATGCCTCGGGGAGGCGTTTAAACTTGCATTTGGCATTGTGATAACAGTTATGGACTGTAATATTTGCTTTTGAATTCCTTGAAATTTGCGCTTTTCCTTCCTACTTGCTTATGTTCTACGCCGGCAGAGCCCGGCCCCGCGCATACCTCAGCCGCCGTTAGCCTCGACTGGAAACCAGGACGGGACCAAGGAGTGAGGGGCTACGTGACAAGTTAGGCTCCTGAGTCTCGATGCTCAGGAGTCCCCCTTGGCTCACGAACAACAAGTAGGAGGTGAGATGTGGGTGGATCTACCGTTCTACGTCTACAGAGCCCGGCCCCGCGCATACCTCAACTGCCGTTAGCTTTTCGGAACTAAGGAGTAAGGGGCTACGTGACCAGTTAGGCTCCTGAGTCGCGATGCTCAGGAGTCCCCCTTGACGCTCAAAAGGCCTTCGTACCTTGGCTCCGCTCGGGGAAGGACGTGCGACGAACCAGGCCCGAGGGGCCTGGCTGGGTGGCGTGCGTTTGGGCGTGACCCAGGCGCAGCCCCCATGCCCAGCCCCCTCGTGCGGCACTCCCGAGGGGAGGCATTGCGATGAGGCCAGACACTGAGCTCTGGGCTCCCTGAGGTTGATGCAGGCCGGGGGCCACCCTCAGTTGTTTATCACCAGCGCGGAGCATAGCGCTTCCGTATGTGTACGGGCATAGCCGCTCCTCGGCAGTGTCGTCAGCCAGCGCAGAGCATGGTGCTTCCATCAGTGCGTGGGAGGGGCTCCCCTCTGGAGGAGCCCGGGGTGTGTAACCCCGCCTCGACACGTGGCTGTACGGTAGGGGCTGACGAGGTGTATCTGGGCACCCGTGAGCCAGCGAGGGACTCACGGGGCCCTACCTCAAGGCGGGTTGCGCCTGGCACTGGGCCTTATCTTGTGATGTGTTCCTGCAGATTTGGTTAGATGTCGGCGCTCTACGTCCTTGGGTCCCGGCCCTCGAGCTGGTCTCAGCCGTCGCTGGTATGCCAGATCGCGATGCCGTGGACAAGGCCAGAGGGTGAGGGTTGGAGAGCCAGTAGGAGCCCTGAGTCGCGATGCTCAGGTACCCCCCCCTTTAACGTGCAAGTGGTCGACATGAATGAAGAAAGGTGCCATGGATTGGCATCAAATAACAAGCATGATGGGTCGAACGCATGACCCGAAATAAACGCAAGAGGGATACATGCCGCCGGGTCTGGCCTGAGCGACTTGGGGATGATGCAGCCCGAGGGGCGCCCCCAACAAGGTAAGCTAGTAACATGAAGTAAAAGGGATACATGCCGCAGGGACGGACCCACGGGGCCTGGGAATAATGCAGCCCTGGGGGGCGCTCCCAGCTGGAAATGAAACTTGAAAGATGTCACCTGATAGAGTTGAAGAAGAAAGGGTGTTGGTGCAGCAGACTCGGTGGGCTGCGGGAGCCGATCCTCACGAGCCCCCAGGCTCAGGGGCCTCGGGAGGCTCCAGAGGCGCTGGTGGCTCCTCGTGGACCATCTCCATCTCTGACAGGGCTGCAGAACGCCTAGCCTCTTGAGCCTCCAGGATGCTCCTCATGAGGCGCCGGGCGTGGCAGCCGCATTCGGCAAGCCGTAAGGCATGCGAACGTAGCTGGGGTGGACCTTCAAGAGCGCCCCCACGCGAGAGGGCCATAGGCGCTCCTGAGAGGCGGCTCGGTTGAGCCCTAGTATGTCGATGCAGACGCGCAGCCCACCATCCTCGCCTGGATGGGGAGCTACGGCAGGTAAGCGGCGGCTGCCACACATGACTCTTGACTCCTGCAGCTCCTGAATGATCTTGCTGACGAACTCCTGAGGGTTTGGCCCTCCTTGCGTTGCTCCTTCTTGAGGGAAACGTGCTTCGAAACACACCTCCAAGTGGTGCCCAAGCACCTCCCTCGTGATCTTAGCAAGGTCGGTGGCCCTCCAGGGGGGAGCCCCCGAGCCCTGCCTGAGGAGGGCGCCGGGCAGGCTTTCCTATGCGATAGAAGGAGGTTCCCCCTGAGCAGGCGCGGACCCTGAGGGGCCTGCCTCCTGAGGGGCCGAACCGGACGATGTCTTCTTCTTCTTGGGGGCGATCTCGGGAAGTCTCCTGCTTCTGCGATCCGGGTCTTCCAGTGATGCAGCCTGAAAGCTCGCTCTAGGGAGCACACCGCGTCTTTCTCTTTGCAGGGCACCGTGATGACTCCCCCACTTCCTGGCATCTTGAGGACGTTGTAGCCGTGGTAGGTTACGACCATGAACTTGGCCAGCGCTGGGTACCCGAGGATGGCGTTGTATGGCGGGCGAATGTGGGCGACGTCGAAGTCGATGAGCTCGGTGCGGTAGTTGTCGCACACGCCGAAGGTGACAGGGAGGCGAACCTGCCCAATCGGGACCGTGGAACCGTCGGTGACCCAGAGAAAGGCTTGGTCGGCTGAAGCTGATTGTAAGGCACTTGGAGATTGTTGAACGTTTCCACGGACAGGACGTTGAGCCCTGCCCCGCCATCGATGAGGGTCTCGATGACTAGCACGTTGCTGATGATTGGGGAGCAAAGCATCGGGAGGACTCCGGCTGTGGCCGCACACTTGAGCTGGTCCGCTGAGCTGAACATGAGGGCGCACGCCGACCACCTGAGGGGGTGTGTGGATTCGAGCTTGGGGAGGACTACATTCACTTCGCGGGCGAACTGCTTGAAGATGTGTTGAGAGGCTGGGGCTTGAGCTCCCCCAAGGATGCAGGCGATCGCGCGCGGCTCCTGGAAGCCCCCAGCCCCCTCGTCCTGATGATGGTCTTCATTTCTCCTTGGCTGCGGTGGCAGATGAGGGAGGCCTGTGTTGCCTTGCGGGCGATCCTCACGAGGCTGATCCCTCCAGCCTCCCTCGCGATGCGGGTCCCGCCAGCGATCCTCGCGAGGTTGGTCGCGCCACCCTTGGCGAGGGCCGCGGTCTTCCCAGCGTCTTGCATTCCTTCCTCCTCCTCGGCGTAGCCCCGGTCGCTGCGGTCGGGACGTCGGCCGATCGTCCCTTCTCGCACGGCTCGGAGCTCTTGACATTCGTTGGTGTTGTGGGTGTGGAGGTCGTGGTACACACAGTACCGGCTGCCCTTGGAAGACTCGGGCTGATCTCTGCCCCGCTTGGTGTCCGGTTACGCCGCGAACACGGCAGTCCCCTTGCGCTTCACATCCTTGGCCTTGGGTTTCTTCTCTTACGGGTCTGCGGCGGGGCAGGCTCGAGGAGGGAGAGACGCCCTTCCTCGGCCCTGGCGCACTTGGTCGCCAAGTTGAACAGCTCCAAGGAAGTGCACAAGTCTTCATGCATCTCCAGCTCCTCCTTCATCTTCACGTCGCGCACACCGTCGGAGAATGCGGAGATGATGGCCTCCTCGGTCACCTTGGGAATCTTGAGGCGTGCGTTGTTGAAGTGCTGGATGTATTTCTGCAGGGTCTCCCCTGGTTGCTGCTTGATGTGGCGCATGTCGCTCACGGCGGGTGGCCGGTCACGAGTACCTTGGAAGTTGGCGATGAAGCGGGTGCGCATCTTGTCCCAGAGGAGATTGTGCACGAGAGCCGTTCAGGAGCAGTGCAGGCCCGTCGCCCTGAGCGCCATGGGAAACCAGTTCGCCATGACCTTCTCGTCTCCGTTGGCGGCTTCGATGCCCAGCTCATAGAGCTGGAGGAACTCTGCGGGGTCGGCCGTACCGTCCTAGCGAGTTGGCAGGTCTGGCTTGAACTTGCCGAGCCACGCGACGCTGCGCAGCTCGGTGGTGAAGGCACAACAGCCTGTTGTGGCCACGGGAGGCCTTGGGTTACGAAGAGCTTGGTCTTGTGGGTCCCCATGCGCTGCAGCTGGGAGCAGCGCAGGGTCTTGGCGTGTTGGAGCAGGAGCGTGGTCGTGACGAGCTGGAGCAGGGAGCACTCGGGCAGCTTCTTGCGGGCGAGGGACTTCCTGGCAGCTCTGCTCTTGCCGCGATGGCGCCGGACGGAGCGGGTTCCGCCCAGGGACCATGCGCCTTGGGGCCAGGGCGCCTTCTTGAGGGGGAGTCGGCTGAGGCGCCCCCTGAGCTTCATCGCCCGCGCAGGCCGGGGTGCGGTGCAGCGGGATGGACGGCGCGGGGAGCCCCCTGCGGCACGGACAAGCTCGGCGACGCGGTCGAGCCACTCTTCGTAGACGCTGCCGACCGATTTGTAGCGCAGAGCCTGCTTTGTCGCGCGATGAGCGCAGCTTCGAGCCTCCATAAGCGCTGGAACGCAGACGGCGAACCAGCCGGGCGAGTGAGGGGTAGCTTGATCGCGGCCGTCTTGCCTCACGGAGGATCTTTGGGGACGATGCTTGCTGCTCATTCCCCGTCGGGCCGGTGGCGGCGTTGATGACAGGCGACGGGGAACGACGAGGGCGCCCGTCGACGGGAGCCGTCTGGGCGACGCGGGAAGCGAGAGCGGCTCGGCGCTTGGTGCGGGCCCGACGAGCGTCAGACATGGATGCGGTGGTCGATGGAGAACAGGGCGGCGAAAGACAAATTCTGGCGCACCCCTACCTGGCGCGCCAAATGTCGGATTTCGGGTTCCGGCAGACCCTTGAGGTTCGAACACTGGGGTGCACGCGGAGATCTCGCCCTCTACCTACCTACACCCCGCCGCCTCGCTTGGATCTAAACTTCTGAAAGGAACAACACAAGAGACACAAGGTTTATACTAGTTCGGGCCACCATTGTGGTGTAATACCCTACTCTAGTTTGTGGTGTGGTGGATTGCCTCTTGGGATGATGGTGATGAACAATACAAGGAAGAACAGCCTCGCCAGGGTCTGTTCTTGGCCGGGGCGATGAACTGCTAGGAGGAGTTCAACCACTTTTATCTCTCTCTCTCTCTTTGAGATGCTACTTGATCCGATTCTCCTCTCCTCTTCTCTCTCTTTTTATCCTCTCTTTCCCCTTTCTATCCTGTGGGTGGCTAGTCCTATTTATAGGCAAAGGCCCTGGGCCTCTCCCCAAATATTGAGCGGGAAGGGCGCCAACAATTGGCCTTTTTGAAGGGGAACATCTGGTACACTTATCCTGACTAAAGTTGGTCCTCGCTTTGTCAAAGGCTCTGGTGGTGGCCTTTGCTTGGGCTCCACAATGACTTCCTTCCTACCGTTGGGCTGGTCTTGGTCTTGTTGCACGAAATGGATGCCTTTGCTTGATGCTCTCGCATGCGCTTGCTCCCTTTGCACCAAAGAGGAAAGGAGGACCTTTGTCTTGGCCGGGCGCTCACTGGGCGCCTCTTGGTCGTCATGGCTTGCGTCATGGGCACCTCGTGAGGTACCCCGCCTTGATCTCTCCGCCTCCTCGCGATCCAGCCTGATGAGGCCGTGCCTGAGGAAGCTCCCATTCGTCCGCCCCGCGAGGCTTGGCCCCTCGCGAGGGTCTTGAGCTTGTGTTGATGAAGATGGGCCGTGCTGGGCCCCCCTTTGAGCCACGCCGTAGGCCGCAGGCAGGCAAGTCTGGGGACCTCCGTTCCCAGAACACCGACAGAAAGCCATTAAGCAACACCTCATCCCCTTTTAATAGTATTGGCTTTTCCTATGGACTCAATGTGATCTTGGATCACTAAAATGAAAAAGTAGAGTCTTGAGCTTGAGCCAATATGTGTCATTAGCATTTTGAGGGGTCCACATTCCTAGTCCATACCATGCCAATCACTGAATTTTCTGAAACGATCATCTTGAAAGAGCATTAGTTCAATGAGCTATATGTTGTTAGGAATTACCAAAACCACCCAGGGATAGTTGCACTTTCAATCTCCCCCTTTTTTGTAATTGATGACAACATATATATCAAAGCTTCGACAAATGATAATAAGATTGAAATACATTGTCGCTTTGAGAAGTATGTGATATGCAAGAGCTCGCCTAAATTTGTGCATTATTTAAAAAATTGCTTTTGAATGCAAATGCACAATCAATTAGAATCATGGGTTACTGTTCCATGTCACATACATCTTTGTGGAGCGCTCAAAATGATAGAAAGTAAAATATGCACTCATCACCAAGACAAAATGAATGATCATATATGAGAGATAAGTAGTAGCATCATTCAAGTAGAAGCATTAAAGTGGTATGATCAAACACATGATCATACAAGTATCTCACACACACATGAAGTATCATCCAAGAAAGAACACAAATAAGTATCAAACAAGAAGCAAAAGAGATAGCAAAAAGAAGCAAGCTCTCTCTCTTAGAGCCTATGATCTATACACTTTCTCCCCCTTTGGCAACAAGTTACCAAAAAGCTCGAAAATGCATGGTGCTATGCGTCTATCTTCGGGAGGAAGCATTGAGAGGACTCCAAGGACAAATGCATCTGTTGAAGTTGTTGGAGCTGGTGGAGTGGCAACTGGAGGTGCTACTGATGTTGTGGCTGCAGGTGCTGATGTAGTAGCTCTTGTGTCAGTCACTGGCACTGTAGCAGATCTCTGTCCCCTTGGCACTCTCTGAAAGGCATCTGCGGTAGCCTGCCCTTTCCTCTCCTCAGCTTCTTTTTGGAGTTGCTCAACTGTTGTCTGCATCTCTGTCACCTTCGAGTCAAGATCATAGAATTTTGTCTCAATGATCCTCTCCAGGATTTCTTGGTTCTAAGGTAGGGTGGCCAATCCCTTCTCAATCCTCACGGTTGCTTGAATCAGATATCCAAGTTGATCTTGCTTTGTCTTGAGGAACACTTGTGAAGCCTCTTCAACACTTGGCATCTTTGCAGCTTTCTCAGCTTTAGCTTTCTCCCTCTTCTCTTGAGCCTCTATAGAAGTGGGATCTTCCTCATCCATGACAACTGTGTTGTCCTCAAACTCATGCCTCAAGGGAATATGTTCCTTGTCTAACAAGTATGTGCATGTTCCCATCTTGGAGTTGATGAGCATCTGGATGTGTGGAGCATACCCACATGACCTTTTCTGATATGCAACTGTCCTCTTGATTGTCTCAACAATCAGACTCATCACTTTGAACTTTTGGGGCACATCAAACAACTCCAGCAAGTTGATGGAATGACCTCTAATCATTCTATGATCTCTTGATTTGGGCAACAAGGTATGCCTCAAGATAGTGTTGATGGTGGTCAGACCAGACAACATATAGTATATAGAGCCCATCTTGTGAGTTTCCAAGGCTCTGTCAGGAATTTCCTTATACATGTTAGCCATGGAGTTGTGATCTTTCTTCTTCTTGGCATAGACATCTATGTCATCCTCATGCTCTGCAGGGGCATTGATCAGTTTGGCCCATTCAGCAACTGTCGATTGGTACCTAGTACCTCCACACATGCACACAATTCTGCCATCAGGATAGAAATGTGATGTGGAGTAGAATTGCATAATATAATAAGTCCATCATTCCACTTGGTCAACTTCTTCCCACAAAGGCATCTACTCCACACAGCCTGAAGCTCTCATGCACTCCTAGAAAGTGGTCTTCATTGTTGTCAATATATTTCCAGTCTGTCCATTTCATATCACAGACAATTGGCTTATTATCAAGCAGAATAGTCTCATAGAAGTCCTGCTGCTCCTTGGTGTGAAACCTGTAATCCACAACAGTCCTTCTCCTCATAGCATATGGATCAGATTCTCTCCATAGTCTGAGACCTGCATCTTTTCTGATTTTCATATTTTCTGCCACTAGATGATTGTCATCATGGTCATGGATCTTGGGCTGTAGCTTCCTAAGCACATGGGCTTCAACATCTTCTTCTTCTTCTTCAATCTCTGGCACTGGGGCCTTGTTCGTCTCAGCAGCTGGTATACTCCTTGTGCTCCTCTTTGGTGCAGTCTTGGGGGCTGGAGCAGAAGCTTTGGGTGCTGGTGCAGCATCCTCTTCCTCTTCCTCTTCATCCTCATCAGAGGAGTGCTTCTCAAATTCTTCCATGGGATCCACTTTCTTGCACCATCTTGCTCCCTTCCTTTCCTTCTTCTTCTTGGCCTCAACAGCAGCCTCTCCACCAGTTGATTTGGAAGTTTCAAGAGTGGAGGCTCTGGCCTTAGACATGGGCACTCTTTTTCCAGGAGACTTCTTGTTAAAACCAGGCTTTGTAGATGCAATTGTGCCAAATTCTTTCTTGAGAACTTTCTTCTTGGGGCTGACCTCCTCCTCAGCAGCTACATAATCTTCACCTTCATAATTCCTCTTCCTCCTCTTCCTAGTAGCAGCCTTAGGCAGGTTGCTAGGAGTACTTCTGCTGCCTTCATCATAACTGCCTGAGGGACTAGTGCCCTCACTCATGTCAACTTGTTCTGCAGACTTGTTTGGCTATCACTCTGATCAGACATTCTGGCACTGCAAACTGACAGCTGACCCTGTGAATAGTTATTGTAGCGACCCGACCCAACGGTCAAGTCTCTGTGTAGCTGTACCATCCCAAGATCATGCTGGCAGACACAGTACATTGATGCAAAGACTCAAAGTTCAATCACACCTGAATTTATTACACGATTCTCATATCGAGTCTTTATTACAAGATAATAAATTTGGCCGAAGGCCAACTCATGAGAAATAAACTAAATAAAGCTGTGGAAGCGTAGACGAATAGCGAGTCCATCCGACTCCATAGGGCAATCGCCAAGCGTGGATCGTAGCCTCACTCCCCGATCGGAAAACTCCTCTGCAACATAAGACGTTGCAGCCGTGTAGGTCAGCATTTTGAATATGCCGGCAAGACAAAGAGAGAACAACAATAAAATTACTAACACTATATGCAATTTGGCTGTGGGGCTCTAAGTTTCATTGTTTTGCAAAAAAGCCAGTTTTTCCCTACAACAAGGACTTGTTTGCAAATACTACAAAATGTGGTAGTTATTGAGATGGTTCCGCCAACCAATGTCTCATTCCCACTTATTAAATAACCCCCTCAATTAATTTATTAAGTTCGGTGTTGAGATGTCCGAAATACTCCAAGTTCCAGAGGCTCAAATTGTCCGTGAATCGGGACACGGCTAATCGATTAGATCTTCACTCTGCAGAGGTTTGCGCACTTTACCCGCAAGAATCGTTTCCCTCCTTTAAGTCTTCGCCTTTGCTGGTGTTTGAAGACGGGACGAGCTAAACAGGGTCTTGAAGAGTTCCTCTGGCCTTGCCGGTGCCCATCCAATCCTACCGTTCTCCTACATCTCGTAGCACCGTCCGACCAGAGTCACGCCTAGGGTCGACCAAGCCAGAGCCCATAATGGCTTGCAGCTGCACAGGTAAGCTTCCGGTCAATGGGTATCCATCCGTCTCTTCGTGGCTGGGTGAAGCTTTCCGCAAGATGTCATGGCGCTTCTCCATGCATCCCGGCCATCCGCTGGTTTCTCCAGGGTGCCCGTCGGCAAATCCTCCACCCAAAGAGTGAATTTTGAAGTCCATCTTGAGCTTGAAGTCATGGGGTTGTCATCATCTTGACTCTCACATCTCCCTTATGAACCACTCAACCAACCCGTCTCACGAGCATAGCAAAAGAAACTACATCGTCCCCGGGCAATGGTAACAAGGAATTGGTTTCATCCTACCTCATGATACTACTCAAGAACATAACTTAAAATTCTCCCATCGCATGCATGGTGGGGAGGCAAAATTCTAATGCAACAAAATCATAGGTATTGTAAAACATGATCAAATGACTTGCCTGGCTGACGGTCTTCGAAAGTTAGCGACTCGTAATAGCAGGCTTCGCACTCCGGAAATTCTATCAAAGCAAACAATAATCATATAAGCATACAAACATACAATCACTTAACATAACAACATGCTAACATAAAACACACAAAACAATCGAACCAAAAACCAAAGAAAACTCGAAGAAATCCAAGCCAACAACTAACAAGAAAATAAAATAAACTTTTTATTTTCTGTAAATAAAAGTTCACGTTCTAAAACTACAGAAACTAATCTAAAATAAATTATGACAGAGGTAAAATAAAATTTTAAGAATACCTAGAACGGCAGAAAACAGCAGCAAGCTAAATAAACTAGAAAAGCTTGTTGTCGCATAAAAACTATTTTTAATAAAGACTATAAATACCCAAATAAATTCCTACTGCTGGGCAAAGTCAAAACAAGGCAGTGACAAAAAGAATCACTAAAATAAAATAATCCTAACTCAATTTATGGCAGAAAAACTAATCTGTCTAAAACTAAAAATAAAACTATTTCTAATAATTTAAACATGGCTAAAAATATTTTCTACAGAAACTACAACAAATTTTCAAACTAACAAAAAAAATAATCAACTAAAAATAATAAACCAGCTAAAAGAAATAGCAAAACAAAAAAGCAGAACTATCTCGCTAGAAAAATGTAAACTGAAAATACAACTAAAAAGAAAAACTCGCGCGACCGGTCCTATGTAACGCTCAGGCTATATATAACTAATGCAGGCCCGTGGCTAACAGAAAATAAACCGACCGGTTCGATCTAATATAAATAAACCACAACTGAACCGGAGTAAAACCGAACTAATCTAAGATAAACCTAACCTTTCGCTAGATCTAATCATGCCCTAGGTTTCAGATCGACGGTGGTGGGCGGCTCGGCGACATACATGCAGTGGCGACGACGGCGATTTGACAGACGGCGGCTTTCGAGGCGTGGCACGGTGGCTCGGTGGTCGGGGAAGACGGCGGAGACGTCGGGGAGATCTTGGCGGAACTTGGGAGGTCGGGGTGGAGTCGTTGGAGCTCGGGGATGACGGAGACGATCGGGCGAAGCTTCGGGTGAGCTCCTGCTCCGGCGGGCGGCGAACGAGCTCGGGGCGACGGAGTCGGGGGCTCCTGGGCAAAGAGAGGATGTCAGGGAGGTGCGGGATGAAGTGGCGGTTCGGATGGAGTAGCTTGGAGGTCGAGGGGTGGCTCACCGGCGTTGGAACAGCGGCGAACCGAGGCGGCGGCGGCGAGATGCGTTCGGCGAGGGAGGCGAGCTGCGGTGGGTTTTGGGCCAGGGTTTTAGGGGGTTCGAGGGAGGAGGGGCAGGTCTTTATATAGGGCATCAACTTGGAGGAGGGGGCGTCTCGGGATCACGATCCCGAGAGGATCGGAACCGCGGCGGCGGCGGTCGCGCTCTGGGCGGCGTTTGCGTGCGTGAGAGGAAAGAGAAGGGGTGGGGCCGGCGCGTCGGTGAGAGAGGGAGAGAGGAGAGCGATCGGGCGACCGAGGGGGAGAGGAGTCGGGCGCGGGGCGCTGAGGGCAGGCCGGCTCGGAGCTGGTGGGCTGCGCCTGGCCCGCTGGTGAGTGGCGCGCTGGCCGGGCCATTATTCTGGCCGGGCGCCTGGGCTTTTTCCTTTTTTTTTTAATTAGAGAGAAGAGAGAATATATAAAAATATATATTATTTTTATATAGGACATATATATATCAAAATTCTCAGGGGAATTTATCATACAACGTAGACATTTTTCCAGGGGCAAAACTCAAACTAAAAAAAACACTTTCTAGAAATCCCAAATAAAATCAAATTTGAATTCAACTTTTTGGCAAAACTTTTCTTCTAAAATTTTTGGAGTGTCATGTTTACTCCTCTCATACTTTTTCTCAAGTATTTGTCAGGCATTGTTTTGAAATAAATTCAACTACCAATTTGAATTCAAATTCCAACAAACTCAAAAGCCCCTGAAATAATTCAAATGTCACTCAATTCAAACAATATGCATAGATGCTTAGCTATAATTGTAAAACATTCCAAATGGGAAATTTGGGATGTTACAAACCTACACACATTAAGAAGTATCTCTCACTTGATATTCGGGTTGGCTAGCAAATAGGTGCTGGTGGTCTCTGCGAAGGTCTTCTTCTCGCTCCCGTGTGGCTTCCTCCTCGGAATGATGACTCCACAGAACCTTGCAAAACTTGATGATCTTGCTGCGGGTGACTATGTTCACAGTCTCGAGAATTCGGACGGGTTTCTCCTCATAAGTCAGATCACTGTCGAGCTGTATGGCCTCTAGGGGCACTGTGTCTCTCAACGGAATATCGGCCATCTTGGCATGGCATTTCTTCAGCTGAGAAACATGGAAGACATCATGAACTCCGGACAATCCTTCCGGCAATTCCAACTTGTAAGCAACTTCTCCACGACGTTCGAGGATTTTGTAGGGGCTAATGAACCTGGGTGCCAACTTTCCTTTAACACCGAACCTCTTGATTCCACGAAGTGGGGACACACGAAGACATGCCCGGTCTCTCACTTCGTATGTTACTTCCTTGCGTTTACTGTCGGTATAACTCTTACGCCGATTGAGCTACCTTGAGTCTATCTCGAATCAGCTTGACTTTCTCTTCGGAATCTCTGATAAGATCGGGACCGAAAAGTTTTCGATCTCCAACACCATCCCACAACAATGGTGTTCTGCACCTCCTTCCGTATAGGGCTTCAAAAGGGGCCATCTTCAGACTGGTCTGATAGCTGTTGTTGTACGAGAACTCTGTGTATGGCAGGTTGTCATCCCAGCTAGACCCATAGTCTAGCGCACAGGCTCTCAACATGTCCTCCAGAATCTGGTTGACTCTCTCGGTCTGTCCATCTGTCTGCGGATGAAAAGTTGTACTGAACTCCAGCCTCGTACCCAAAGTTTCATGCATCTGATTCCAAAACTTTGAGGTAAATTGCGTTCCTCTATCTAACACGATACTCCTCGGAACTCCATGCAGACATACGATCCTGGTCATGTATATCTTGGCTAACTTAGCGCTGGTATAGGTAGTCTTCACGGGAATGAAATGAGCTACCTTGGTCAAGCGATCAACCACTACCCAGATGGAATCATAACCTGAACGGGTCCTGGGTAATCCTGTGATAAAATCCATTCCAAGTTTTTCCCATTTCCACTCGAATCGGCAAAGGTTGAAGTAACCCTGCTGGCTTCGATGTTCCGCCTTTACTCGGCCGGCAAACATCGCATATTGCTACGTACTCAAAGAATATCCTTCTTCATACCGTCCACGTAAACTTTCCTTCAAATCCAGATACATCTTGGTGTTACCGGGTGAATCGAGTACGGTGAATCATGAGCCTCTGAAGAATTAGCTTCCTGAGTTCGGGATCATTGGGTACATAAATACGATCCTCGAACCATATAGCTTCGTATTCATCCTTACGAAACCCTTTAGCTTTTCCTTCATTCATCCTTTTCTTTATCTCATCAATTTCCTTGTTCGACTTCTGGGCTTGACGAATTCTTTCGGCCAAAGTGGACTGAACTTCCAGAGCTGCAACATATCCTCTCGGAACTATCTCCAGCTGGAGATCTCTGAGGCCATCGACTAACTCCTAGGGTAATCCTCCCGCTATAAGAGTATTCACATAACTCTTACGGCTCAAGGCATCTGCTACAACATTAGCCTTTCCTGGGTGGTAATGCAATCTCATGTCATAGTCCTTGATTAACTCTAGCCATCTCCTCTCGCTCGAGGTTCAACTATTTTTGCGTGAAAATATACTTCAAGCTCTTATGATCCGTGTAAACATCACAACTATTTCCGATAAGGAAATGTCTCCAGGTCTTGAGTGCATGCACTACGGCTGCTAACTCCAAATCATGTGTGGCATAATTCATCTCGTGAGGTCGTAGTTGTCTGGAGGTATAAGCTACAACTTTTCCTTCCTGCATGAGTACTCCTCCGAGTCCACGACGAGAAGCGCCACAATATACCGTAATCCTTGTGTATGTCCGCAAAATCGATCTTGGGGCTGTAACCATACGTTTCTTCAATTCTCGAAGCGGCTTCACAATCCTCGGTCCAAATGTACTTGGCGTCCTTCTTCAACAGCTCAGTCATGGGCTTGGCAATCTTCGAGAAGTTCTCAATAAACCTCCGATAATATCCTGGGAGTCCGAGAAAACTACGGATCTCCTTGACTGAGGTGGGTGATTGCCAATCGGTGACTGATACAACCTTGGCGGGGTCAACTACTATTCCTTCTCCTGAAATAACATGTCCGAGGAATCCGACTTCCTTCAGCCAAAATTCACATTTGCTGAACTTGGCATACAACTGATGTTCTCGGAGTTTCTTAACTAGACGCAAATGTTCCTTATGCTCTTCCTCGCTCTTGGAGAAAATCAGTATATCATCGATGAACACCACGACAAATTTGTCCAGATATTCCATAAATACCTTGTTCATCAAATTCATGAAGTATGCAGGGGCATTAGTCAATCCGAATGACATGACGGTATACTCATATAAACCATACCTGGTGGTGAACGCTGTTTTGGGTATATCCTTTTCACAGATCTTCAACTGATGATACCCTGATCGAAGATCGATCTTGGAAAATACCTTGGCTCCAACTAGCTGATCAAATAGATCATTAATCATCGGCAGAGGGTACTTGTTCTTGATGGTCACGCTGCTCAACGAACGATAATCCACAACCATTCTCGTGGTTCCATCCTTCTTCTCTACCAAAAGAACTGGGGCTCCCCAAGGTGACGAGCTTGGCCGAATATATTCCTTCTCCAATAGCTCATTAATTTGCTTTTTGATCTCTTCCAAATCGTTCGGGGGCATCCGATAGGGTCTCTTGGATATTGGGGCTGTGCCGGGCAATAACTCAATCAGAAATTCAATTTCTCTGTCTGGTGGCATTCCTGGTAATTCCTCCGGAAACACAACAGGAAAATATTGCACTACCGGAACTTCCTCCTGAACAACTCTCGTGAGGGAATTCACCTGATTCTTCATCTGGATACGTCTGGATACATACTTGATCCTCTTACGCCCGGAGTGGTGAGCGAGAATCGCCTTATGGCACAGTCTATGTTTCCTTCAAACTTCATCAACTAATCCATGCCTAGGATTACATCCAAGGTCCGGGTTTCCAATACTATGAGGTTTATGGAAATTTAGGGTTTCCGATGTTAAGGGTTGCATGACATGACCCTAAGCCTGCCATCATTTCTCCTCCTGCGGAACTGACGTGAAGAGGGCTTCTAAGGGTTCTAGTGGGCAACCCGTACTTTTCCACAACTACCCTTGATATAAATGAATGAGTTGCACCAGAATCAAAGAGTACCAATACTGGACGTGAATTTAATAAAAACTTACCAACCACAGTGTCTGGCTGATCATAGATGTCCTCCACGTCAATGTGGTTCACCTGAGCATGAGGAAAAGGGTTGGGCTTCTTTCCGAGCTTCCATTGCCGCTTCCATTCCTCCGCTTGGCCTCCGGGCATTCGGTGGCATAGTGCCCTGTTTTCTGGCACTTGAAACAGGTGATGTGACTCAGATCCTTCTGAGCCGAAGCGGGACGGTGCTGGTTGCCATTGCCTCCATTGCCTGACTTGGAGTTGTTGTCGTGGTTGCGATTGTTCCCATTCCTCCATGGTTATGTCCTCCATGATTATGTCCTCCATGGGTGTGATGGGTATGTCCTCCCGAGTATGGGGCATAGCGGGGCTTTTGCTGAGCTCCGGAGCTGTACTTTCCCTGGCCATATTTCCGCTTGCGGCTATCAATCTGCTGCTGCTTGCCTTCGAGTATGGTGGCCTTGTCTACCAGCTCCTGGTAGTTGTTGAAGGTAGCCACCATTAGCTGCATTCCCAGCTCGTCATTGAGTCCCTCGAGAAACTTTTTCCGCTGCGGCATCTGTGGCCACATCATCCGGGGCATAGCGAGCTAACTTGCTGAACTCATCCACGCATCGCCCCACAAGACGGTTCCCCTGGCGTAAGTTGCGGAACTCACGCTTCTTCAAACTCATGGCTCCAACTGAGACATGAGCGGTGCGGAAGGCCTGCTGGAACTGATCCCACGTGATGGTGGCGATGGGATAAGTGGCGGTGTAGTTCTCCCACCAAGAGGTTGCAGGTCCATCAAGCTGATGCGCGGCAAAGCGCACCTTCTCTGCATCTGTGCATCCAGCAGTGGCTAACTCCTTCCGACCTTATGGAGCCAATCATCGGCCACAATCGGCTCGGTGATGCTAGAGAACACCGGCGGATTCAGCCTTAGGAAGCGGGTCAAGTTGTCAGCGAGGGGTGGTGGCGGTGGATTGTTGTTGTTGTTGTTGTTGCAGTCGGATGAGCATACGTGATCGTGGCATTCTCGCTGCTGGATCACCGGGTGAGCTCCGCAGAAAGTTGAAACCGGGTCACGTCTCAAGGCATCCGGTGTTTTGGAGTGGATGAGAAAATTAGAATAGAACAAGGGTCTAATGAGAAAATAGCACTACCCATATGAATGCACAATCATAATCACACCAATCATTTATTTAATCATCTCAAACATGGTTCAATCTCGGATTACAAATTCTCACGACTAATCGAAAATAACAGCCTAACTGATCAACGGAAAAATAGAATAACATGGCGGTTGACTAAATGTCTTCATCAATTATCCTTGCGTCCTCTGGTGCGGCGTCCTCCGATGCGGCGTCCTCTGGTGCGGCGTCCTCTGGTGCGGCGTCCTCTGGTGCGGCGCCTCCTCTTGCGGCTTTCTTCGATGGAGCTCTCTTCATAATCCTGGTCATTGCTCACGAGGGGTCCGTCATCTCCACTCGGAAAAAGGTCTTCTCCTGTGTCCATCTTCTCCTCTAATGCGGCAACATCAATCTTCAGCTTGTCGACTCTCTCCATGAAATCCTTGATTTCTTCTTCATGGTCAAGGAAGTCCGCGTGCTTTCTCCTCCGGTTCGATTCACGGAACAACAGCCTCCCCGTGTACCTTCGAAGTTTCGGCGAGTCCGGATTTCCGTTTCTGAGGAGACTCTCCAAGTCTTGGACATATGAGAGAATGGAGTCGCCCTCTCACAGACGGATGATATCTCCATTCCTAGCTCTGCGAGAAATCATGGCGAGGTCTGATGGGTCGAGCTCGGCCCTGTACTCTTCTCGGAGATGTCCAAGTGCACGATAAATCGCCATGTCTCTTTCGAGGATCCAAGTGAAATCGGTAAACTCAAAGTCAATGGGCTCTGAATGTCCTCCAAAGGTCCTCCCTGGAATGTGCACCTTAATCTCAGAAGCGGGTATCCGTCGGAAGTGCATTGGTAGGCTTCCCGGTGATTGAGGGCAGAGCAATCTTCAGCTTCTTCACGATCTGAACCAGCTTCTTGCCGAGAGGCATCGTCTCATCTGGCTGGCAAAACTCCGGTAGCAAAACTGGGGTGAACTCGGCGGCCATCTAGAATGTTGAAAATCGGAGAGAAGTCAGAAATGAACAGGGGAGAATTACGGAATGATAAGGACATAAAATAAATAGTCTCTTCCTATGGCTTTCCGATCCTAGGGGTTACGTCCTACGGTCGGCGTGTGCTCGATACCATCTCTCAGAGCGACCCGACCAAATCGGTCAAGTCTTCGTGTAGCTGTACCATCCCAAGATCATGCCGCACACACAAGACATTGATGCAAAGATTCAAAGTTCAATCACACCTGAATTTATTACACGATTCTCATATCGAGTCTTTATTACAAGATAATAAATTCGGCCAAGGCCAACTCATGAGAAATAAACTAAATAAATCATGCGGGCGTGAGCGAATAGCGAGTCCATCCGACTCCATAGGGCAATCGCCAAGCGTGGATCGTAGCCTCACTCTGATCGGAAAACTCCTCTCGCAACATAAGACGTTGCAGCCGTGTAGGTCAACATTTTGAATATGCCGGCAAGTCAAAGAGAGAACAACAATAAAAATTACTAGCACTATATGCAATTTGGCTGTGGGGCTCTAAGTTTCATAGTTTTGCGAAAAAGCCGCTTTTTCCCTACAACAAGGACTTGTTTGCAAATACTACAAAATGTTGGTAGTTATTGAGATGGTTCCGCCAACCAATGTCTCATTCCCAATAATTAAATAACCCCTCAATTAATTTATTAAGTTCGGTGTTGAGATATCCGAAATACTCCAAGTTCCAGAGGCTCAAATTGTCCGTGAATCGGGACACGGCTAATCGATTAGATCTTCACTCTGCAGAGGTTTGCGACTTACCCGCAAGAATCGTTCCCTCCTTTAAGTCTTCGTGACCGCCTGGTGTTTGAAGACGGACGAACGAAACAGGTCTTCCGAAGAGTTCCTGCAGGCCACCGCCGGTGCCCATCCAATCCTACCGTTCTTCTACATCTCGTAGCACCGTCCGGCCAGAGTCACGCCTAGGGTCGACCAAGACAGAGCCCATAATGGCTTGCGGCTGCACAGGTAAGCTACCGGTCAATGGGTATCCATCCGTCTCTTCGTGGCTGGGTGAAGCTTTCCGCAAGATGTCATGGCGCTTCTCCATGCATCCCGGCCATCCGCTGGTTTCTCCAGGGTGCCCGTCAACCGTCCTCCACCCAAAGAGTGAATTTTGAAGTCCATCTTGAGCTTGAAGTCATGGGGTTGTCATCATCTTGACTCTCACATCTCCCTTATGAACCACTCAACCAACCCCGCTTCACGAGCATAGCAAAAGAAACTACATCGTCCCGGGCAATGGTAACAAGGGGAATTGGTTTCATCCTACCTCATGATACTACTCAAGAACATAACTAAAAATTCTCCTACTGCATGCATTGTGGGGAGGCATAATTCTAATGCAACAAAATCATAGGTATTGTAAAACATGATCAAATGACTTGCCTGATTGACGGTCTTCGAAAGTTAGCGACTCGTAATAGCAGGCTTCGCACTCCGGAAATTCTATCAAAGCAAACAATAATCATATAAGCATACAAACATACAATCACTTAACATAACAGCATGCTAACATAAAACACACAAAACAATCGAACCAAAAACCAAAGAAAACTCGAAGAAATCCAAGCCAACAACTAACAAGAAAATAAAATAAACTTTTTATTTTCTGTAAATAAAAGTTCACGTTCTAAAACTACAGAAACTAAACTAAAATAAATTATAACAGAGGTAAAATAAAATTTTAAAAATACCTAGAACGGCAGAAAACAGCAGCAAGCTAAATAAACTATAAAAGCTTGTTTTCGCATAAAAACTATTTTTAATAAAGACTATAAATACCCAAATAAATTCCTACTGCTGGGCAAAGTCAAAACAAGGCAAAGTGACAAAAGAATCACTAAAATAAAATAATCCTAACTCAATTTATGGCAGAAAAACTAATCTGTCTAAAACTAAAAATAAAACTATTTCTAATAATTTAAACATGGCTAAAAATATTTTCTACAGAAACTACAACAAATTTTCAAACTAACAAAAAAGAATCAACTAAAAATAATAAACCAGCTAAAAGAAATAGCAAAAACAAAACAGTAACTATCTCGCTAAAAAATGTAAACCGAAAATACAACTAAAAAGAAAAACTAGCGCTTAACGGGCCTATGTAACGCTCAGGCGATATATAACTAATGCATGCCCGAGGCTAACAGAAAATAAACCGACCTGTTCGATCTAATGTAAATAAACCGCAACTGAACCGGAGTAAAACCGAACTAATCTAAGATAAACCTAACCTTTCGCTAGATCTAATCTGTGCCCTAGGTTTCAGATCGGACGGTGGTGGGCGGCTCCGGCGACATACCACGGTGGCGACGACGGCGGGCGTGGACGGCGCGATGGCTCCGGTGGTCGGAGAAGACGGCGGAGACGTCGGGGAGATGCGGCGGAACTTGGGGAGGTCGGGGGTGGAGTCGTTGGAGCTCGGGGATGACGGAGACGATCGGGCGAGCTCGGGTGAGCTCCTGCTCCGGCGGGCGGCGAACGAGCTCGGGGCGACGGAGTCGGGGGCTCCTGGGCAAAGAGAGGATGTCAGGGAGGTGCGGGATGAAGTGGCGGTTCGGGTGGAGTAGCTTGGAGGTCGAGGGGTGGCTCACCGGCGTCGGAACGGCGGCGAACCGAGGCGGCGGCGGCGAGATGCGTTCGGCGAGGGAGGCGAGCTGCAGTGGTTTTGGGCTAGGGTTTTAGGGGGTTCGAGGGAGGAGGTTCAGGGCTTTATATAGGGCATCAACTTGGAGGAGGGGGCGTCTCGGGATCACGATCCCGAGAGGATCGGAATCATGGCGGGCGGCAACAAGGCCTGGGCGGCGCTATGCGTGCGTGAGAGGAAAGAGAAGGGGTGGGGCCGTCGCGTCGGTGAGAGAGGGAGAGAGGAGAGCGATCGGGCGACCGAGGGGGAGAGGAGTCGGGCGCGGGGCGCTGGGCAGGCTGCCTGGCTACTGGTGGCGCGCCTGGCCCAGGTGAGTGGCGCTCGGCGCTGGCTGGGCCGGTTGGCCTGGCTGGCGCCTGGGGCTTTTTTTTCCTTTTTTTTTTTGAATTAGAGAGAAGAGAGAATATATAAAAATATTTTTTTATAGGACATATATATATCAAAATTCTCAGGGGAATTTATCATACAACGTGGACATTTTTCCAGGGGCAAAACTCAAACTAAAAAAACACTTTCTAGAAATCCCAAATAAAATCAAATTTGAATTCAACTTTTTGGCAAAACTTTTCTTCTGACATTTTTGGAGTGTCATGTTTACTCCTCTCATACTTTTTCTCAAGTATTTGTCGGGCATTGTTTTGAAATAAATTCAACCGCCAATTTGAATTCAGATTCCAACAAACTCAAAAGCCTCTGAAATAATTCAAATGTCACTCAATTCAAACAATATGCATAGATGCTTAGCTATAATTGTAAAACATTCCAAATGGGAAATTTGGGATGTTACAGTTATACATGAGATAGAGTGGATGAGCATCACAAAGTGCAGAGGTTTTGCAAAACAAATGAGTCAAAAACTTAGTTTTAATTTTCCACAGAAAGCATTTCGGAGCTACCGATTTGTTAAACTCGGTGACACCGAAGCAACTTTTGGAGTCTAAACTAGTGAAATCGGTCAGACCAAGACACAGTTCGGTGACTCCGAGATTGCTAGGGTTTCACTGAGAGTTGAACTCGGTCACACTGATTTGCCAGTTTCGGTCAGACCGAAAAGTGCTAGTGCAATGGCCTAAGCCAAATCGGTGAGACCGTTCCACAACTCGGTCGGTCTGAGATGAGTTCGGCGGAAACCTAACCCTAAATATTTGAATCAAATCTAATTTAAAGGAAGTTTTTGCTGGACAGGATGATCTCATACGTGGTAAGAAACATGGCATTTGCTTTGTGCTAAGAATAGGAGGTAAGAACAGCACAAAGATTCGAACTCATACCATAGTTCGGTGATGAGATCGCTACGGCGGCAACGGTGGTGTTGAATCCGTTGACGGTGAAGGAGACCAGCGGCGGGAGGTCGCTGGCAATGAGAGGACGATTCAGAGACCCGAGACGGCAGAGTAGGACACGCGCGGGCAAAGAGGTTTTGGAGAAATTTCCAAAATTTGACCCGTCGGTATATATATCCTGACCCTGTCAGTGTGACCGAGTGGAACAACTCGGTAGCACCGAGATACAGAATCGCAAGTGGTTTCTGCAACTCGGTGTGACAGAAAAGGATGAATCGGTTAGACCGAAATGCACATAGAGGTTTTGGAAGTTTAAGTCTATGACGAATTGGTGACTCCAAGTGCTCCTCACGTAGAGGGTTCGAATCTGATTTGATCAAACTTTGTGATGTAGCATGAATAGAGTTTTAGACGAGGAAAGCATAGATAGCTAGAGGAAGTTCTTAGGCATTCTTGTCCATCCATTTGGCAAAAGAAAAAGAGCCAAACAATCAAAGCAACAAATGGATGTTCGCGAATGATAAAAATATGCAATCAACATCATCACACAATAAAATGGCAAATGAAATATGTGGCAAAGCATGCACAAACACTCTAGCATCTATCAAGCAATTAGCGATGACTAGGTCATCTATCTATGAGTATATTGACTTAGGAGTCAACTGAGAACATTTGATCATAGGTCATACTCATCGTTTAAGCACAAGTGGGGTTACCACTTTTACATAAAGCATTATTGTGTTCACACCATTTGAGTTGCTTTAGCTCAATATTTAGAGTAAATCTCCCCCTAGATGTGATATCCCCCCTAAGAGGGATGAACTAACCTTGGGCTTTGTCGATGATGACTTCATGTATATGTTGAAGATGTGGATGCTCAATGTTGATGTAGATCATTTGGAGCAATCCCTTGGACTGAGTTGCACTTCCAATACCTACACGGGTTAGTCCCACAAGGAACAAGCAAGGATATCCATAGACATAGAGTGAAGTTCACACAAGATGATGTGCATGAAAGCATTAGGTTACCTTGTCCCTTGTCTTACCAACAAGAGGGTTTGTGACTCCTTGAACTAATGCAAGATGTGGAAGTTGTTTGCACTTGTTATCGCCAAATGATATGAGTGTAGAAGGTTGGCGGAGTCACCCTCAAGAACTCTCTAGTTCTTCTTCTTCGAGATCCACATCATCTTGATGGGAATCCTACGAGTTGTAGTCGTACTTGATGAAGTAGAACTTGATGTATTCTTGGGAACCCACTTGACCATGGACTTGGGAGCTTCCTCAAATGCATCAATCTCCTCTTGAAGCTTGTCCTTGCCTTTTTGCTTGTGGTCTTGTGGTGGAAGATCATCTTGAGCTTGTGTCCCATTGAAAGAAGTAGGGTCATACTTCTCTTGTTGAGGAACAAACTTCTTCTAGGGGTATTGACTTCTTCCCAATCAACTCCATTGGCATTGAACTTTCGTTCAAAATCAATACCTTGATTCTTTCGATGCCTCCCTTGCTTGCGTACCATTTCCTAAAATTGTTTACTTCCAGCAAGGCTCTTGTAAACACCTTTCTCTATAATTCCCTTCAATAAGCTATTTTCTTGCTCAAGTGTAACTTGGCTAAGAGAATCATTAGCGGAATAAAGAGAACTACTAGAAGCAACAACATTGGGTTTAACATGATTATTGTTACTACTAGAAGAAGAATCTTTCTTGCTCTTGTTGCTAGATTTTACTTGTGGCATGTAAGTAGACAAGAGTAAACGCTTGGCAATGTAAGAAGAACTTTTCTTACGAAGATCGTCATTGATTGCCTTTAAGAACCCATGCTCTTGCTCTAGGTTGAGCTTTTCAAAGCGTAGCTTCTCACGAGTCTTTAAAAGCTCTCGATGATCTTCTAACGTAGTTTCATGAGCTAACTTAAGAGTGTTTAGTTCTTTAGTTAGACGCTCAATCTCCTTCTTATCATCGTCATTCGTTTCAACTTGATTAGCATGATTAATAGCAAGTTCATCATAGTTTTCATCACTAGAGTTGTCAACAAGTAAATCATCATCACCTAGCAAATCATCTTCATCACTATTGAAATCAACATACTCGGGGTGTGATACCTTTGGGACTTTAGCCATGAAGCATCTTCCAAATCCTTCATTTGGTGAATCAAATATGTCATAGGAGTTGGTTGACACAAGTGCTAAACCGGCAACACCTTCATCTTGAGTATATTCGGAGTCGGAGTGATAACTTCTTTCAGAGTGATGGTCAGAGCCAGAGCCGGATACCCATTCACCAAGGTGAGCTTGATGTCTTTGTTTTGTGTAGTTCCTTGATGACTTGTCGTTCTTTTCTGAATCCTTGCTTCTGTGAGAGGTTCTTCATTCATAGCGATCATCTCTACTCCTTCTCTCTCTTGGAGGTGATTCTTCTCTTCTACTTCTCCTTTTGGGTGAGTCTTCTCTTCTTTTGTAGGGAGCCGTACAGTCAATGGAGTAGTGTCCGAGTCTTCCACAATTGTAGCCATTACGCTCACGACTAGAAGATCTTTTGTCATTGTAGGACCTTGACTTGGAACTTCTTTCTTTGCTTCTACTCTTGTATAACTTGTTGAAGTTCTTCACCATTAGGCTCAATTCCTCATTGAAGGCTTGTTTCTCACTTTTTTATGTAGGAGCATCACATGAGGCTTTGTAAGCACCACTTGACTTGTTGTGAAGCTCTTCCTTATCCTTGAGTGACATCTCATGAGCAACAATTCTTCCAATGACTTCCGTTGGCTTGAGATCTTTGTAGTTGGGCATCATTTGGATCAATGTGCACATGGTATCATATTTTCCATCCAAGGCTCTTAGGACCTTCTTGATGATGAATCTATCGGTCATCTCTTCATTTCCTAAGCCGGCAATCTCATTTGTGATGAGAGCAAGCCTATAGTACATTTCAAATGACACCTTCAAAGATCCTTCATTTTGAACTTGTCAAGCTGACTTTGAAGCACATCCAATTTGGATTCCTTGACGGAGTCGGTACCTTCGTGCATATCAATCAAAGTATCCCAAATTTCTTTTGCATTCTCAAGACGGCTGATTTTGTTGAATTCTTCGGGGCACAATCCATTGAAGAGGATATAGCAAGCTTGAGCATTGTATTGAAGCATCTTCAACTCTTCTGCGGTAGCTTCACGATTCGGTTCTCTCTCATCAAAGAATTCACCTTGCAAGCCAATACACACAATAGCCCAAACAGTGGGGTTATGTCCACGAATATGCATTTTCATCTTATGCTTCCAACTAGCAAAATTAGTACCATCAAAGTAAGGACCTCTACGGTGGTAATCTCCCTCGCTAGACGTCATGCTCTCCTAGGTTGTGAAACCAAGGCTATGATCACCAAAGCTATGGAAATCAAGGAAAATGGAGACCAAAGCTCTGATACCACTTGTAGGATCAAAAGTATGTCTAGAGGGGGGTGATTAGACTACTTGACCAAATAAAAATCTAGCCTTTTCCCAATTTTAAGTCTTCGCAGATTTTAGCAACTTATCACAAGTCAAGCAATCAACCTACGCATGCAAATATAAGAGTACAGCAGCAGAATGTAAATCATTGCATATGAAGGTAACGAGAGGAGTTTGGAAGGAGAAAACGCAATGTAGACATGGAGATTTTTGGCGTGGTTCCGATAGGTGGTGCTATCGTACATCTATGTTGATGGAGACTTCAACCCACGAAGGGTAACGGCTGCGCGAGTCCGCGGAGGGCTCCACACACGAAGGGTCCATGAAGAAGCAACCTTGTCTATCCCACCATGGCCATCACCCACGAAGGACTTGCCTCACTAGGCTAGATCTTCATGAAGTAGGCGATCTCCTTGCCCGTACAAACTCCTTGGTTCAACTCCACAATCTTGACGGAGGCTCCCAAGTGACACCTAACCAATCTAGGAGACACCACTCTCCAAAAGATAATAGATGGTGTGTTGATGATGAACTCCTTGCTCTTGTGCTTCAAATGATAGTCTCCCCAACACTCAACTCTCTCTCTCTCTCGCAGATTTGGATTTGGTGGAAAGCAACTTGGGGAAGGCTAGAGATCAAGATTATTGTGGTTGGATTGGTATATCTTGGTCTCAACACATGACACTAGAAAAATACACTTTCGTGATGATACGTGTTTGTCACAGTAGGTCACGTTTTCTGTCATGCATGTACATCCATGACGATTTTATGACAGAATCAAGATAGTCATACATGTGCTGTCGTAGAAGTGTTCCATGACATTACCAAAATTATTATCACGGAAGTGTCCACTTCCTTGACGATAAATCACGCGTCATAGAAGTGCTTTCGTCAAGGGTGACCGACATGTGGCATCGATCGTAACAGGTCGCCGTTAAGCTATCAGGTCCGGTTTGGAATCCGATAACCCGTTAACAGCCTGGACCAATGGGGATTTTCCACGTGTAAAATTCTCATTGGCCGGAGGAAACACGTGTTTGCTCACCGTTGGGACAGATGGCATCCACTCATTGGTAGGAGGCGCCTATGATATGTCAACACGTGGCACGGCCAACAGAGGCCCATTCCGGTGAAAAGGCCGGCCCAGCTAAAGGCCCACCATGTTTTTTCAGACACTAGTGGGCTGGCCCATTAACAGCCTGCCATGTTTTGGGCCAAATTGAGGCCCATAGCAGATCAGGCCCGTTCACAGCCTGCCGTGTTTTGGGCCAAATTACGGCCCATATTGGATCAGGCCTGTTAACAGGCCACTGTTCTTTTTGCCCCATTCTAAGACAGGTTTGTATTTCATCCTGTTAAATGCCTGTTTACCAGTTCGGCCCGATAATAGTTTCGGCCTGTTAGCGGCCCGTGATGCATCTGGGACATTGTCGGCCCGGTTTAACTTTAGGCCCTTTAATGACCCATGCAGAAACTGGGCTATTTCTTGTCCGAAGTAACTTTAGGCCTCTTAACGCCCCATAGTCTTCATGGATAAATTTCAGCCCAACAAGCCTATCGACCTATTAATGGGCCGTGGAACAGTTGGACCTAATTACAACCCTCATTGAATCCGGCCTGCTTACAGCCCATCTGATAATGGCCCGTGACACTTTTGGGCCTATGGCCCGCGTGGATACCGGCCTACTTAAAGCCCATAATTTTATTGAGCCAAACAGGCCCGAGATATATTTTGGCCTGTTAACTTCTCGCCCTATTTGGGCCAAACTTGGGCCTTAGGAAGTTTCGGCCTGTATTGGCCCGTGAAGTTTTTGGCCTAACGCTGGCCCAATCTAGGCTTTAGCCTCTTAAAAGCCCATGGTATTCTCTGGCCTAGCTGGCTAGAACTTAACTCGGCCTGTTAAAGGCGGCAAACTACTATAGGTTTAGACCTGCTAATGGCCCAAGATGATTATAGGCCCACGTTTTGGCCCATATGAGTAATGGGCCGGCCTGAAGACCGACAACATGAGATCCACTGAACCTTCCGTCCTAAATTACAGCATACCGACCAAAGAATAAACCTAGACTATACAATAAAGAAATTACGGCATATTACATCCACTGGGAATCAAAGTCCGCTACCGGTGGTAATAGAGCACAACGTGACCGCGGATTACATACACTGGGCATCAAAGGTCGCCACCAGTGCATATAAACGAGCCAACAAAAGAATATACAAAACTGAGAGCACTTCAGAAGGCACTAGGCCTGGCCAGGACGGGCCCCACAAGCAGCTGAACAAGTTGATGAGACCTCAGTTGTGTCAGCTATAGATGCTCCATCCCTAGCTGTATGGCACCATAATGCACAAGGCAGTCCTCTGACATCTTCTTTGCATCTTTGACTTCAAATCGGAGCTGAGCTGAAGCAAGCCTTTCCACTTTAAGTTGAGACTAAAGAAGTCAAACTGATTGAGGCAGCGACTGCATAGAGGTTGTCTCACACCTGCTGGTGAGTAGCTTCAACTCACTGTCTTCATCAAGACAGGACCTTGGAGTTATCTCGTTGTCCTCAATATGATTTGGCTCACTATCTTCCCTAAAGTTCTGCCTGGCATAAGAGATATGACTCTGAAAGAGAAACAAGGAGACACGTAACATGTTTCACAATTATATAAGCACATAAATGGATCTGTTCTGCATAAGGAACATGTTTTTACAACTACAATTTAAAACTGGTAGTTGTTGCAAACATCCAATCAGATGTAAATAGCAAAGTAAACAACAGTGGAGGAAATGATGCCTATCCAACTCTATACTAGAACAAAGTTTGAAGGCTTGAGAAGGATGAACTTACATTACATGTTAACACGGGCTGGACAAAGCCCTTCTCCATGTTGATGGAAGGATAATTCAATAAATTCCCCAAAGAAAATTCTTTATAAGCATTTCCATTATTCTACATTTTGCAAATAGTAAATATAGATCAAATAATATTGGAAGAAACAGAGGATAATGAAGCTCAGGTGCAGACTGATGATACATAATCAAATAGCAATTAATTAAGTATAGGGTTACAAGGAAAAATGTACTGACAAGAGGAATGCAGCCATCAATGTGTGTAGTGGCATTGGCTTTATTCAACAGTTTGGTAAGAGTAAATGTAGATATGATAATTTGGAGAAAGTGGAGGGCAGGGTAGATAAGATGCAGAGTAATGCTAGACAATCAACTATCTCGCGATGCAAGTACAGTAATACCACCACCGTTCGTTATTACTTGTCGCTCAAATGGATGTATCTAGCACTATTAAGTTCTAAATACATCCAATTGATCAACAATTAATTCGATACAGAGGGAGTACATGACAACAGGTACTTACATGAGCAATCCAAAACTTCATAACCATTGTGTTAATTCTACATTTATCTAAGAGTAAATATAGATCTTATAATTTCAAGCAAAGGGAGGATAAAGAAGCAAACATTTACAGTGATGCTACATAATGAAATAACAACGAGTGTAAGTACGCTGACAAAGGGCAAGAGGTACTGACAAGAGCAATGTAGAGCCCAGTATTGTTTGTGAGATCCTATGATCCTTTGAGCAAGGAGATTCATCTGAAATTAGTTTTCATACAAGAGAGAAGGTAAGGCACATGCAGAAATTTAGGAGTTCAAATTTTGAATTGATATCATAGACAGTACCTGACGGTGGGCTCTCAGCAGTTCTAATAGGGGTTTGGCCAGTGGAGTAGGGGTAAAGTGTGGTACAGTTGGGCCTGTGTTTTCTGTGGCTGCTGATCTATCTGATTTAACATGTATCACTACCTTTTCCAAATACCTAGTTTGTACTCCTTGAGGATCTGTGCTCACCCTCTTCCTTTTGGACATCTATTACAAAAGAACAACATTTGACTGGAAAAACATAGTATGACGACACATGTAATAGGTGCAAAAAATGGATAGGTATGGCATATACTCATATATGATGCTTAAACTAAGCAGATGGTGTAACAAAGTAGAAGTAATGCAAGAGGTCAGATGCAAAACATGTGCGACCAATACAACCTTGCCAAGTTAGAGCAAGCACCTTGATGGATGAATAAGATAGGCCATCCTCCACCATGCCAAGTTTGTTAGCCAGTGGATTGTTCCGCAATATTCCTCTTGTGCGCCCATTCTCATATTCATTTTGATAATGTTCAATACCTGACATGCATGTTAACATAAAAACAAGCGAGATTATCTTTGTAATGCAGAAGTGATTCTAATCCAATCTTGCCTCCTCAGAACCCCTTTGTGCTATCTCCGCAATTCTTCTGAGAGATGCCATGCATGCTGTAATTTGGTGAGTGCATTAATATAATGTGGCATACTACTCAAAATATGAGAGCTCCAGAAGTGATGATACTTCGCAGATGATAGCTTGAACATATAGTAAAGAAGAACAAGTCGACCTGACCTGACAGATTCAAAATATAATAAGGGAGAACAACTCGACCTGACCAGCTGACCGCAAATGTCTCTGCTACTCTTCCCAACAAGGAACATACTTATTAAAGAAGAGAAGAGGATCATCTTAAAGAAGAGCAGAAGAGCAAGCAGATTGAAGATATTACGTCTTTCTATACAATGTCGGTTGCCCACCCATGATGAACCAGAGCACACAGAGAAATACTATTCCTTCCGGTCTCTCCATATGTGGCTCACATGCATTTCGAAACTAAAGTAGGAACATTTAGTGAATTTAATTAAACATCTCTCAATTTTACTAATATCAGCATAATATCATATTTGAATTTGTACAACTAAGCTTGTTTAGCTCGATGGGTGGAGAAGTGCTATTATGACACGAACCACATAGGCTGATCGTGGTCATCATAAAATGGGGAAACCGTAAGCATGATGAGTATAGGGTTGACTGTGGCAGTGGGATGGCAGATCTGAAGCTGCAAACGATGCAAAGGGTAGTTAGCAACTGATGTTTGCTTTGAAATAACAACTAAGATTTGGTATGGACAAGAAATTACAGTCAACAAGTGACAAAGAAATGCAATTCTGCTGTCTCTCTATATGTCACGACATGCATTTGGAAACTCAAGTGGGACCTTTAGCTAACCAATTAAATGTGTCTGTTAACTAATATTAGTATCATATCACAATCATATTTGAACAACTAAGCTTTGGAATTTTGAGTGTTGTGTTGTTTAGCTTGAAGGGTGGAGTATTGCTAGTACGACAGAAAGCACCTACACAGATCATAGTAGAGTAGATAAAAGGGGAAACCCTAAGCATCAAGAGTAAAATCAGGAAAGTGGAACTAGCTGGACCAGTGGGTGGTGCACATGCTTTTCGAAATGAGTATAGGAACATCAAGTGACAAATTAAACGTTCTCTGTTTTAGTAATATGAGCATCATATCAGATTCGTATTTCAACACCTAAGATTTGGAATTATGAGTGGCATGTTGTTTCGCTTGATAGGTTGAGGTCTTGAGGAGCAGTGCTAGCACGACAGAAACACCTACGATGATGGTAGTGAATATAAAGGGGGGAAACCATAAGCTTTACAAGTATAGTGATCGTGCCATGGCGGATCTGAAGGTGCAAACCGGACAAAGCTACTTCGCAACCAATGTTTGCTTTCAACTAGCCACTATGATTTGGTACGGACAAGAAAAGTACAGTAAACAATTTAAGATCTTTTTTCTGGGTGAGATCAATTACTTAAGCACATATTGAAGAGTACCACCTCTCTTGCAACGCTGTGTAGGCCCCTGCTGATACGTTGAGGGTGATGTGGGTGCGATGGCTGTTGGCGGCGAGGAAGAAGACTTTAGACGGCAGACGGCCGGGTCGGGGGGATAAATCTTGTTGCCGTGGACGAGGCGGTCGTAGGAGCAGCAACGGCAAGGTGGACGACGGCGCCAATGAAGCGAGAGGACACGACAAAAGGATCCTGGTCCGGCACCATGGATGAGAGACATCCATCTCTTGCACTGGACGATGGGGTAGGGGTAGCGGCTCCGGCAAGGTGGAGGATGGGGTGCTGTACGGAGGAGGCTGGACGTAGTGGGGTGGTTGTTGTGGCGCCTACAGTTTATGAATGAGGAAATGGAGGGGAAGGGTGGGGATCTCAAACTTTGGGACGCGCTTGTCTGAAATGTGGGAAAGTTACGAACTTATCCCCCGTTTAAAATTTTGGACATCACATTGGTTGGGGATAGGATGGTAATCTTGCATCTCCCAAATATTTGCCGGTAGCGATTTCGGGCGAGGAGAGGGTGTTTTGCCGCCCACGGTTTGTGCCCACAGTGTATGAACGGGGCTGATAGGTAGGGCAGTTGTGTCACGTCTGAGGGAAGTTACACATCTGCCCCTACTTAAAATACTCCCTCCGTCCTAAAATTCTTGTCTTATATTTGTCTAAATACGGATGTATCAAGTCACGTTTTAGTATTAGATACATTCGTATCTAGATTAATCTAAGACAAGAATTTTGTGACGGAGGCAGTATTTGCCTACATCAATTTCGGACGAGGAGTTTTTGTTTTGCCGCCCACCATGTATGAATGGGGAAATGGAGGGAGAGACCCATGTCTTTCGGACGAGCTTGAATCAAATGTGTTTTGCCGCCCACGTTTGGCGCCCACCGTGTCTGAATGGGCTCAAAGGCGGTCGTGTCATGTCTGATTGAAGTTACTAGTCTACCCCTATCGACAGCAGTGTAAATCCGGTCGATAAGGATGTCAAAGTGTCAGGGGTAGACAGTAATTTCCATCTCACAAACACTTGCTTCGGGCAGCCCACAAATGATGGTGGGTGTTTAGCCGCTTCATTCCAAACTTGGGAGAATTAGCATTCACGTTTGCGTTGGGCCCTGGCAACTAAATTCAAATCCAATTTGTATTCGATTACGAATATCCACAGATAATTCTATGTTTTGTTATTTATTTCTTCAAAACCACCTTTATATATGATTATGATTTAGAAATTCAGTGATCTTCGAATTCAGTAGGTTGGATACACTTTGAGTCAAACAGTTATTTCATCCAATTCAATATGCTCACACGAAAAACAGTTCACTTTATGTCAATCATACAAGTACTGAGGATTACCTCGCCTAAAAAATTCAGATCATTACAACACATGGACAACATAGGGGATCTTACAACATAATCCATTCAGAGACATTACACAACATGCAAGTACAATAATCTAATGACAATTTCAACTGGTATCTAAAGAAGAACTGGGATTACCCTCAGCTTCAGATAGCAGAAACAGTAGGACCTCCTCCTTCTTCAAATACAACATTCTTACTTCCTCCAATTCTTGGGTTGCTTGCATAATGTGTGCAGCTAATTGCATAATTTCCAGCCTCAAGATCAAGATTACCTCATTCATGGCAGCCACACCATCTCTTTCTGCCTCTAGTAGAGCCTCAAGAACTATAATATATGTGCTCAGACTGCTTCCGGCGGTGTTGCCTCTAAACTGCTACCATCTGGTAACATGGATGGCACACTGCTTCCACAAATAGTGTCAGGACCGGATTTTCGGGATATAAATTTTCCAGAAAATGGCCCTTGTGCTCACCAGCCCTGTGATTATCAAGAATGATGAGGCACCAACTTGATACAGACACTCCAAGCAAAATACAAGATATGTGGTACAAGACCATTCTGGCCTATGAGTACAACAAATGGTTTCTGGTGGTTGAGGGCGGAAGCGATTTGTGGATCATCAGCGTTTATGGGACTCCATTTCCCACAGGAACAGCTGACCAGGTTAACTCCTATTTTCGTGAGGCTGCTATCACCGTTGCTTAGGTTCCAGGGCTGTCATCGCAACGCTCCTCTCCAAGCAAGCAATCTGGCCAAGACAATAGCCACGGACAAGCCAGTGAGTACTTTGAATGTACTCGCAAACATTATGAACACGGGTATAATATAACAAACGATAATCATGCTCTGAGGACATTCTATGATCACAACGTCAGTCATAAAAATAAAATCCCTGATGCATGCAAGCATGTTATTTATATGCAACAATGAATATGTAATAATAGAGTAGTAATAAAATGCACCGACCGGATGTCTGAAGCAACGTCTCGAAAGGATAGTAAATAATGAGCATGCCTCAGTCGCGCGTATGAGCGACACCACATAAAGGGCTTATAAAGTAAATAAATAACAAACAGGCCACAGTCGGGCGTCTGAGCGACACCACATAGAGGGCTTATAAAGTAAATAAATAACAAGCATGCCACGATCAAGGCGTCGGCGACACCACATAAAGGGCTTATAAAGTAAATAAATAACAAGCATGCCACGATTCGAGGCGTACATGCGACACCACATAAAGGGCTTATAAAGTAAATAATCACAGTGAGTATCCAGGAGGTAGAACCGTCCCAGGGATACTCAATAATTTCAAGTAATATAATGGGTTAGTCCATAATAGTAATAATCATAATCATCACAAGTCACAAGTCATGATCCAGGTTCTGCTTTAACATGTTTCTCCTTCGAAGACCGACACTTGACCCATCCCAGACTGTAGTCCTTAACCATGGATACAGATATTCGAATAGATTTAATCTCTGCAGAGGGTGTGTTCTTTACCCACGAGTAACGGATTCCTTTAGTCCATAAGGGACTAATTCCGTCTACGGTCTTTTAATTGAAAACACACCTGACTTGCACACACCAGCTTAACTTACCGGTGTATGGAATCACCCACGACACCTGTCAAGCAAAACTCTAAGTGGGGAGGCTACAACCTCGCGTAGCATGGAATCAAATTTATATCGCGCGCTCTAAGGGGTGCCCCCCTCTCGGTCCCAACCGGAAACACCCATGCTCCCGGACCAGGTGGCGTGCCTACCGGATGCATCCGGTATCTTCCACCATGGCCTCTCTGTACGGTGTGTGCTAGGAAGGGGTTGACAACTTACTGAACCGTACCCTACCTGCGGCAGGGACAAGTGATAGTACGAACAAGCATGGGGGTTACTGGAACAAGACTCGATCTATGGCCGACTCAGGAGGTTTAGGTATTCCCTGCATTATTAGCATAACAAAAATGTATTTTCAACCAACAGACAGAATCACCACTCCTCATACCCCGTCATGCCATACCGGACACACTCGTCTCGATGAGGAACTAGGAACAAACTCGGGTCTACCCAAGACAGTTTTCACAACCCCAGAATTGTTTGTAACTAGATGCACCAGTGAGTTCCATGCATCATGTTTAAATTTTTGAAACTTGAAATGGGGATGTCCAAACCCTAGCAACAAATGAAATTCAACTAGGGTCAAAGTTAAATCTTTTCAATGAACCCAAAGTGCCCCTCATAAATGTTCATCATTTTTGTTTTGGTCCAGAACCTCTGCCAAAAAAATGGTGCACCTTTCTCTGGGACATTCTGGGTTATTGAATTAAATCATACATTATTTGTTCTTGGACATTAAATGCTATAAATAATTTTAAATGTCCAAATGATCTTGAAAGTAAATGAGGGCTGTTGGAAATATTCCAAACACAGCCCACAAATATTTTCAGGATTTTTGAAAATGCTCTAGCATTTTTATTAAAGCAAAAACAATTACAGAAAATAGAAAAACAGAAACTAAATAGAAAACCGGAGAGAGAGGGCATCAGACTGGCAGCCACTTTGGCCAAGCCACTGGCGGCAGTTGGCTTGTCGGCCCGGCCAATGCCTGCTTCTTCAACCTTACGCCAAGGAGAAGTGTGTGTGTGGCGCAGCCAAACGCGGCCACCTCCTGCTTGCCACCTCCTGCCTCCCCATCACGCCACGGAGATGCCCGATGCCTCCCCTCACTCTCCCCTCGCTCTCTGGATCTCCCGCCCCCTCCTCTGCTCCCTCGCTCGCGCCCGAGCGGAGCCCGTCGCCTCCGCCCGCTGTTGCCGCGGCCAGACCCACCTCCCCGCCATTCGCCCGAGTCCAGAAGCTCGGCCTAGTCTGCCTCGTCTTCCCCATCGACTCACGCGACGCCGGACGCCTCGAAGCGCCGCCCCCGATGCCTTCTTCTTCCTCGGGTCACCGAGATCGCCTCCGCCGCCTCGCTCGCTTCGGACCTCCTCCGTGCTCTCTGTGTGCACTGCTACAACCACCGTGAGCTCCTGGTCGTTCCCCCTCCTTCGTTTTGCTTGCTTCCGTGCCGTAGCACCCTCACCCGCAGCTCCGAGCTCCAGTCGCCGCCATGGCCGACGAACTCCATGATCCTGCGCTCTCCTGCTCGCCCCATCACCACAAACATGCTCATCGTGTCCCCGGGAAGCGAACGCGCCACGCCTTTTGCTCTAGCTCGCGCTGAAACCCCGCACCCGCTCGAGCCCGAGCTACGTCGCCGCTAAACCTCGACGCCAGCGACACATCCGGCCACCCCAGGACTGCCCGAAGCCACCAACCAACGCGCCTCGTTGCGCTTCCTAACGCCCATCCACGCGAGCTCCCATCGCCGGAGTAGGCCGGACAGGCGTCGCCGTTGTGCTGTGCTTAGCACCGGCGTTTAGCCGCTGAGGTGGCACCGTCATTAGCGGTTAATGACTCCGCTAATTAACCCCCTCTCTCACTGACATACGGGCCCCATGCCCAAATTAACCCTGGGATTTATTCCCTGTTTAGTTTAGATTAATCCAGCCGGCCATTGTCCGGTTTGACTATGCCACGTCATCGTTGACTGGCCCACCGGTCGACCTCTGTTCCATACATGCCAGCGGCGTGTGGACCCCACAAGTCAGGTTTGACCTGGTCAGCCCTTGATTGACTTGCTGATGTCACGTTGATGCGATCTTGATGCGATTATTCATTTTCTGGATTTAAAATTATTCAGGAAATTCTAGAAAATAGTATAAACTTCTAAAAATCATAGAAATTCAATCATAACTCCAAATAAAATAAATTATACATGAAAAATGATCAGAAAAATCCAATCTATCTATCTGTACCATTGTCATGCATGTTAGAACAACTTTTGTTCACTGTTTAGGTCAAATCAAATGAATTTCATTTAAATAACCATATGTGGAGTTTGAATTTGAACCTTGGGTTCAAACCAACTACACTTAATTGTGTTGCTAGTTGCATTAGGCCAAATCACACTCATTTTGCCATGTCACATTCATGCATCATACTGTCGCATTGCATTGATTGTGTTCTTCCTTGTTTGCTGGTGTTTGTCCCCTCTCGCAAACGACGTCTGGGCGATGAGCTCGATGACACCGATGAAGAACTATATTATCTTCGGGAGTGCCAGGCAAGCAAAACCCCTTGTTCATTCGATACAATCCCACTCTCTCGCTCCTGCTCTCTTTTACTGCATTAGGACAACAAAGATTCAACTATTACTTGCTGCGGTAGTTGAACCCCTTTATCCTCTGCATGACCTGTCATTCCACAGTAAATAGATGAAACCCACTAGCATGAGTAGGAGTTGTTTGAGCCCTGTTGTGCCTACTCATTCATGCTTGTTTGTCATGCCTGCTTCTGCTTAGAGTTGAGTCAGTGCGATTCATCGGGGATGAATCGGAGGTGTGTGAACATGTCCTCTTGTTGATAGCTAAGTGTGTGAACACGATTTGGTAAAGGTAGCGGTGGGAGGCCATGTAGGAGTACATGGTGGGTTGTCTCATTGCAGCCGCCCCTCGTGAACTGAGTTCTGTGTTTGTGATCCATGAATAGTTACTACCACACATTGGGCTCCGGGCGCTCCAAGCTCTCTCGACTTATTAATCAACTTGATCTATGTCCAGGAGTTGCAACTAGTTTCTGGTGTTTGTAGGTAGTGTTAGTAGTCTACCAAGTGGCACCCGTGCAGGTGGGCTTGGGACAGACTAGGCACCGTGGCACGGTGTAACAAGCGATAGAACCACCCGTCGAGGTGGGCTTGGGAACCCCGCACACATCGTTTGGGGCCGTGGCGACACCGGCCGGATCTCCTTGCGGATGGAACCCGAATAGGCGATAAACCTAGACTAGAGACTTGTGTGGTTAGTCAGGTCGTGGCCGACTCCCTCGCCAGGCTTCCGCTTGAAGGTTGCCGAGATACATGACGTGTACATGGCGGTAAGTGGCGAGAGCGTGTGTGAAGAAGTACACCCTGCAGGGTTAATATGATCTATTGAATAGCCGTGTCCGCGTAAAGGACTTCTGGGTTGCACATACGGTTGATAGACAAGTGAAAGTGGATACTCTAAAATGCGCAAGATAAGCGTGAGTGCTATGGATGGCGTTTTGAGGGAGACGAGAGCGGATCCATAGTGGTGTATTGATATGGTGAATATGTGGACTCGTAGCGCCACCTCAAAAGAGTTACTGCAATCGTAGTTTAGGATAGACACCGAGTCAAAGCTGGCTTGCTGCAGTTAAACCCCACCATCCCCTTGTTGATAATGATGCATATGTAGTTAGTTCTGATGTAAGTCTTGTTGGGTACATTTGTACTCACGTTTGCTTAATTTATGTTTTGCAGAGAGACTTCAGTCCCGCTAGTAGTTCCGCGTGGACTTCGACATTTAGCTTGTTACCTTAGCTACGATCTTGTGCCCTCGGTAGGATCTGGTAGATAGTCAGGCTTTTCAGCCTTTTTCATCTGTAGATGTCTGTACTCAGACATGTTAAGCTTCCGCGTGTGCTTTGTTTTGTATGCTCTGAATGTTGGGCCATGAGACCCATGTTTGTAATATCTCGCTCCTCGGAGCCTAATGAATAAATATTTGAGTCGTAGAGTTATGTTGTGATGCCATGTTGTATTTACACATATCGAGCATATTGTGTGTATGATTGAAATGCTTGGTATGTGTGGGATCCGACAATCTAGTTGTTTATCCTTGGCAGCCTCTCTTATGGGGAAATGTAGTCTAGTGCTTCCTTGAACATAGTAGTCCGCTTCTGCCCGGTTCACCGGAGTCCTCGCTAGCCCAAAGACTACTACTCGGGACACTTGATCGGCCGGCATGTGTTTCACTGCCGTTCTGTATACATCCCTTCGGGGAAATGTCTCGCGGTGACATCCGGAGTCCTGCCTAGCCTGCTACAGCCCGGATTACCGGAGTCCTGTTAGCCCAGTGCTACAGCCCGGATTCACACGCTGCTGACCGACATGCTCGAAGTTAATTCATGTATGCCTGTCCCCATGGGTTAGTGCCTCTTTGGGTTCACGACTAACCATGTAGGCCCGGGTTCTCTGTCATATGGATGCTAGAGACACTATCATATACGTGAGCCAAAAGGCGCAAACGGTCCCGGGCCATGGTAAGGCGACACCCTTGGGAATATCGTGCGTGAGGCCGCAAAGTGATATGAGGTGTTACCGTAAAGATCAATGTGACTTGGAATCGGGGTCCTGACAGCTTTGGTATCGAGCTTTGTTGCTGTCAGAGGATTACCAAGCCAAACCGGTCGAAGTTGTGTCTAGAAATGCTTTAGTTATGTAAGGGAATTGATTGTGGAAGGGAATGTAAGGCTCTTTTTACTCCTTTACCTTAAGCCCTTCTGATATGAGTCATCCTCTTCTCTTCTACGGGGATTAAGAACTAGGCCTTCTCATCTATCTATCAGGATGACGTGTTACTAATCCATGGACTTATAGAATTGATAGTTTCAAATCTCAGTTCAGTTTTTACTACTTCCGTATGTTCATAGTTGGTCTCAAAACCTTGATATTGTGATGGTAAGTGGTTATGCCACCATTTTTGCAAGATGTCTCAAATCATTTTGAGAATTTACAGCCGTTATGCTGTCCGAGTCATCCCAGGTTTCTAAACAGGCTGATGCATTTTCAAATCCCTTCCTCCCATTCCTGATGTCCTTTTGGGCCAGATTAAGCACACTAATCGGTGAGTTGAGGTACTCTATTGCCTCGACATATATGTTGGAGTTAGTATTATGACCCTAGGTGTTTTAGGGAGTCACCTAGTAATCTAGCCATGTGTTGTGTTCCCAGTGTGATGATTCTGGCCACCAAACTCGAAAGCATCCCGTGATGCTACCTAGTAGTAGGTATTCTACTCCTGGGTTTTGAACCCAAAATTCACCCTACTTACCTCATGTTGATAGTGTTGCTTGTACCTTTAGGTTATTAGTAACTTTTGTGATAGTCCTCGAGGTCCGTGGTATATCCTTCTTCCAAATACCATTAACCAATAAGGTAGAAGTTCTTTGAATTAAAAGATCACAATCAGAGTACTCTTGAGGAGTTCTCCATTCATAATTGTGACTCTGCCAGTTCTACCTTCTCCGCATGGGTTATCCGGAAGAAATGTTGAACTTTGCTCGACATACTAATCCATGCCTCCACAACTCGAAAAGACATATGTTCCTTTGAGTTGTGCCTCTTTAGTTGTTTCTGACCTCCGTTTATCAATTGATAGTCAAGAGTATGCGTGCATTCGTTCATCGTTGCCTTTACTCTTGCGTTCCGTCAAGCCATTCTATCTCGGAATGACCAGGAGAAATAGACTCCAGCACCTCATCCATTTCTTGGAGTGGTCAAAGTAGTTGTATTCCGCAGACCAAAATGCCAATTCAGCTTTTGTTCTGTTCTACCTTGGAGTATTACCCTATTTATGTCAAGAATATCATAGGAATTGCACCATCTCTTATGAATTTTTGACGCAGTGATACTTATTGCCATCATTGTTCATTCCTCGGCTCCCGTGTTGTTGTAACCGGAATGCCGGCAAGTGAGTCATGATGTGTGAAATCAATACTCCTAGCAACTAGTTGCTTGGTAGTAAATGGGCAATATCCTTATCCTTAGCATGTTGATTATTGAATCATCATCCTAAGATTGATCGTGCTACCTAGTCCATATTTCCGGGTGCACTCATCGACCAAGGAGTTAGGATTGTGACAATCCCTCGCTCCTTGATCATATCGTCTTGCCCTGAAAAGCAAGATTGTTCTCGAGCTTAATAACATATTGGTGGTTCGTGATTTTCCGAATATCTTCTCAGAAGTATTACCGGGTTGTTTCATGACTGTTATGTTGAGCTCGTGATCATGTTGGTTTTCTTCTAAACCACCCATTCTCCAAGAATCTGTGTTGAATACCCTGAGCTAGTTGGTTAAGCTGAACAACAACTTGGAGAGTTGGAAGATAAAAGCTTTCCCGACTTAGTTCATTCCAAAGGGATATTGTTGTGCGTGTGTTAGTTGAAGAAATATGATATCTTCATCGATTGGTCCCTGTGATCAGTTGTTGGACCTATTGTCTTGTCAAAACTTTGATTTGAGTATGGGCTATCGTCAAGTCAAATCAGAACCAACGATGTTCGTAATGTTGTCTTACTCATGGTTGATCCCTCGAGCATACACCATTACATCCTTTGGTCTGACCAATGCTATCACCGTGTTCACGTGATGGCGGAAGTCCAGTGATATGGAAATTCTGATGAGTTGTTGTTGAGCCCATCGTGACATTTTGTCTCCCCATGAATCATGTTGAACATCAACCTAGTGTTGAAAATTTTGTAAGCAATGCCTTCGTGTTCCGTTCATGAAGCTTATGCTTGGATGGAAGAAGTGACTTCCTCGAATTCACGTGCATTTGATGCAAGTTGCCGTCGTGGATTCGAAAAAGCTTGTTTTTGCCTCCTCTGGAATCATCCCAAGTCAGTCATGCACGTGCAAAGTATGTTGTGGTCTGTTAGACTGATCATCTTCATTCCATATGAATCTCCTAGCACACCAAGCCACTAACTGATTTGTTCAAGGAGAAGAAGCTCCTTCTTAAGAGCTAACCCGGGCTTATAAAAGGACTTCGATATCCTCGTTGATGGTTCCCCACCTGAACTCGGTAGTGTTTTGTTATAAGACTACTACGTGGTCATGCTTATTTTGGACAACATGTTCACAGGTTTGTAGCAGAACTAACTCATGTTTTGGAGCTTGCTATTGCAGTTCATCTCCTGAGAGTCTCGCAACATTATCTCGTCGATTTGTGTTGCAACTCTTCTTTCAGACATGTGAATCTGAAGTATCCCGTTTCTAATCAGATCTGAATCTCAGGCAGATATGATGGTTGGAACGTTCCCAACAGTTGCGTCTTGTTCCCAGCTTGCACCCCATCGTGCCAATTTTCCATGGGATGTCCTTCTTAGCAGTTGTTGTCCAAGATCATCTTTAATAGTGGACTTGTCATGAGTCCCATCCATTTCCGGTGATAAGCAAAAGTCATCCATTGCGTTTTCTTCAACAAGGTAGTCCACATCATCCATCCTAGTTCGAGTTTGCCATTCCTTCGAGCTCTTTCAATCGATCAATTGTAAATTGCCTTAAGCTGGTATGAAGAGTTTCAATGGTCTCTAAATCAAAGGTGATTCTTTTGCCACTTAAGGGAATATATCGACGAGTCACCATCCCTAAGGTGTCTTGTTGTGGTATCATGGAAACTAAACTCCTCGCTACGTTGACAACCGTTCACCAACTTCTTAAGTGTGGAATTGTGTCTATGTAGTGAACCTTCGTCATATGTTACACTTCATCCCGCTGGATGTATGTTTCATGTCTCAGCTCGAGGAATGTTCAACGTCTCATTCCGTGAGTTGATCGTCAGTTGTCCGATCTTCGAGAAGATCGATCCTTCTAGAGTTTTCCTTTTCCTCTCGTTCTCAAGATAGCTGGAGTTCTCAGAGCAAGACGTCGAGACAAAGATGGTGATCGAATCAATTTTATGAGATGCAACCTGGATGGTGAAGATTATGTTAGTTTGTGTCCCTCTGTCTTCTTTCCTCACGACTTGAATCTCGGGACGAGATTCTTGTTTAGTGGGGGTGAGTTGTCACAACCCCAGAATAGTTTGTAACTAGATGCACCAGTGAGTTCCATGCATCATGTTTAAATTTTTGAAACTTGAAATGGGGATGTCCAAACCCTAGCAACAAATGAAATTCAACTAGGGTCAAAGTTAAATCTTTTCAATGAACCCAAAATGCCCCTCATAAATGTTCATCATTTTTGTTTTGGTCCAGAACCTCTGCCAAAAAAATGGTGCACCTTTCTCTGGGACATTCTGGGTTATTGAATTAAATCATACATTATTTGTTCTTGGACATTAAAATGCTATAAATAATTTTAAATGTCCAAATGATCTTGAAATTAAATGAGGGTTGTTGGAAATATTCCAAAAAGAGCCCACAAATATTTTCAGGATTTTTGAAAATGCTCTAGCATTTTTATTAAAGCAAAAACAATTAAAGAAAATAGAAAAACAGAAACTAAATAGAAAACCGGAGAGAGAGGGCATGCACGGCAGCCCGCTGGCCAGCCACTGGCGGCTCAGTTGGTCGGCCCACCAGCCTGGGCCACCGCTTCTTCAACCTTACGCGAAGGAGAAGCGAGGTGTGTGGCGGCCAGCACCGAATGCAGCCACCTCCTGCTTGCCACCTCCTGCCTCCCCATCACGCCACGGAGACGCCCGACGCCTCCCCTCACTTTCCCCTCGCTCTCTGGCTCTCCCGCCCCCTCCTCTGTTCCCTCGCTCGCGCCCGAGCGAAGCCCGTCGCCGCCGCCCGCTGTTGCCGCGGCCAGAGCCACCTCCCCGCCCTTCGCCCGAGTCCAGAAGCTCCGCCTCATCTGCCTCGTCTTCTCCATCGACTCACGCGACGTCGGACGCCTCAAAGCGCCGCCCCCGATTCCTTCTTCTTCCTCGGGTCGCCGAGATCGCCTCCGCCGCCCTGCTCGCTTCGGACCTCCTCCGAGCTCTCTGTCTGCACTGCTACAACCACCGTGAGCTCCTGCCCGTTCCCCCTCCTTCGTTTTGCTTGCTTCCGTGCCGTAGCACCCTCACCCGCGAGCTCCGAGCTCCGGCCGCCGCCATGGCCGACGAACTCCATGCTCCTGCGCTCTCCTGCTCGCCCCATCACCACAAACATGCTCACCGTGTCCCCGGGAAGCGAACGCGCCGCGCCTTTTGCTCTAGCTCGCGCTGAACCCCCGCACCCGCTCGAGCCCGAGCTACTTCGCCGCTAAACCTCGACGCCGGCGACACATCCGGCCACCCCAGGACTGCCCGAAGCCACCAACCAACGCGCCTCGTTGCGCCGCTTCCAACGCGCCCATCCACGCGAGCTCCCATCGCCGGAGTAGGCCGGACAGGCGTCGCCGTTGTGTTGTGCTTAGCACCGGCGTTTAGCCGCCGAGGTGGCACCGTCATTAGCGGTTAATGACTCCGCTAATTAACCCCCTCTCTCACTGACATACGGGCCCCATGCCCAAATTAACCCTGGGATTTATTCCCTGTTTAGTTTAGATTAATCCAGCCGGCCCCGCTGGTCAGTTTGACTATGCCACGTCATCGTTGACCTGGCCCACCGGTCAGCCTCTGTTCCCGCCCTGTGCCACTGACGTGTGGACCCCACAAGTCAGGTTTGACCTGGTCAGCCGCAGTTGACTTGCTGACGTCACAGTGATGCAGTGCTGATGCAGTTATTCATTTTCTGGATTTAAAATTATTCAGGAAATTCTAGAAAATAGTATAAACTTCTAAAAATCATAGAAATTCAATCGTAACTCCAAATGAAATAAATTATATATGAAAAATGATCAGAAAAATCCAATCTATCTATCTGTACCATTGTCATGCATGTTAGAACAACTTTTGTTCACTGTTTAGGTCAAATCAAATGAATTTCATTTAAATAACCATATGTGGAGTTTGAATTTGAACCTTGGGTTCAAACCAACTACACTTAATTGTGTTGCTAGTTGCATTAGGCCAAATCACACTCATTTTGCCATGTCACATTCATGCATCATACTGTCGCATTGCATTGATTGTGTTCTTCCTTGTTTGCAGTGTTTGTCCCCTCTCAAGAAACGACGCATCTGACGATGAGCTCGATGACACCGATGAAGAACTATATTATCTTCAGGAGTGCCAGGCAAGCAAAACCCCCTTGTTCATTCCGATACAATCCCACTCTCTCGCTCCTGCTCTCTTTTACTGCATTAGGACAACAAAGATTCAACTATTACTTGCTGCGGTAGTTGAACCCCTTTATCCTCTGCATGACCTGTCATTCCACAGTAAATAGATGAAACCCACTAGCATGAGTAGGAGTTGTTTGAGCCTGTTGTGCCTACTCATTCATGCTTGTTTGTCATGCACACTCTTGCTTAGAGTTGAGTCAGGTCTGATTCATCGGGGATGAATCGGAGGTGTGTGAACATGTCCTACTGTTGATAGCTAAGTGTGTGAACACGATTTGGTAAAGGTAGCGGTGGGAGGCCATGTAGGAGTACATGGTGGGTTGTCTCATTGCAGCCGTCCTCAGGAACTGAGTTCTGTGTTTGTGATCCATGAATAGTTACTACCACACATTGGGCTCCGGGCGCTCCAAGCTCTCTCGACTTATTAATCAACTTGATCTATGTCCAGGAGTTGCAACTAGTTTACGGTGTTTGTAGGTAGTGTTAGAAGTCTACCAAGAGGCACCCGGTACATGATGGCTAGGTACAGACTAGGCACCATCGCACGGTGTAACAAGCGTAGAACCACCCGTCGAGGTGGGCTTGGGAACCCTGCACACATCGTTTGGGGCCGTGGCGACACCCGGCCGGATCTCCTTGCGGATGGAACCCGAATAGGCGATAAACCTGGACTAGAGACTTGTGTGGTTAGTCGGTCGTGGCCGACTCCCTCGCCAAAGCTTCCGCTTGAAGGTTGCCGAGATACATGACGTGTACATGGCGGTAAGTGGCGAGGCGTGTGTGAAGAAGTACACCCTGCAGGTTAATATGATCTATTCGAATAGCCGTGTCCGCGTAAAGGACTTCGGGTTGCTGCATACAGTTGATAGACAAGTGAAAGTGGATACTCTAAAATGCGCAAGATAAGCGTGAGTGCTATGGATGGCGTTTTCGTAGGGAGACGAGAGCGGATCCATAGTGGTGTATTGATATGGTGAATATGTGGACTCGTGTGCGCCACCTCAAAAGAGTTACCTGCAGTCGTAGTTTAGGATAGACACCGAGTCAAAGCTGGCTTGCTGCAGTTAAACCCCACCATCCCCTTGTTGATAATGATGCATATGTAGTTAGTTCTGATGTAAGTCTTGTTGGGTACATTTGTACTCACGTTTGCTTAATTTATGTTTTGCAGAGAGACTTCAGTCTCGCTAGTAGTTCCGCGTGGACTTCGACATTTAGCTTGTTACCTTAGCTACGATCTTGTGCCCTCGGCAGGATCTGGTAGATAGTCAGGCTTTTCAACCTTTTTCATACGTAGATGTCTGTACTCAGACATGTTAAGCTTCCGCGTGTGCTTTGTTTTGTATGCTCTGAATGTTGGGCCATGAGACCCATGTTTGTAATATCTCGCTCCTCGGAGCCTAATGCATAAATATTTGAGTCGTAGAGTTATGTTGTGATGCCATGTTGTATTTACACATATCGAGCATATTGTGTGTATGATTGAAATGCTTGGTATGTGTGGCATCCGACAATCTAGTTGTTTATCCTTGGCAGCCTCTCTTATGGGAAATGTAGTCTCTTGCTTCCTTGAACCATAGTAGTCCGCTACATTTCGGTTCACCGGAGTCCTGCTAGCCCAAAGCACTACTGCCGGGACACTTGACTGGCCGGCATGTGTTTCACCGTTCCTATGTACATCCCATCGGGAAATGTCTCGCGGTGACATCCAGGAGTCCTGCCTAGCCTGCTACAGCCGGATTACGGAGTCCTGTTAGCCAGTGCTACAACCCGGATTCTGCGCTCTTGGTGACATGCTCGAAGTTGATTCATGTATACTGTCCCCATGGGTAAGTGCCGCTTTGGGTTCACGACTAGCCATGTCGGCCCGGGTTCTCTGTCATATGGATGCTAGTGACACTATCATATACGTGAGCCAAAAGGCGCAAACGGTCCCGGGCCATGGTAAGGCGACACCCGTGGGAATACCGTGCATGAGGCCGCAAATTGATATGAGGTGTTACCGGCTAGATCAATGTGACTTGGAATCGGGGTCCGGACAATAGAGACTTTCCCGGCTTCCTTCCGGTGTGCATGAAAGGCATACGAGGGTGATTACTATCACAACGTATCAAATATCAGTAGCACGGAATCACCAATATGCACTTACGAGTAGGTTTACATCATCACACAAAATATCGAAAACTCCGAGACAGGTAGTGTGGTAATGGTACCAAACGAGACACAAAAATATTATGCCAGAGTTCAGAATGCTTGCCTTCAAGTGTAAGCAAGTGGGGTGTGCGTTTTGAAAGTTGACTTCTTCTTCAAAAACCTAATTTTGAAATTATTCAAATTAAAACATAGTTTCAAAACAGTATAAAAAAGTTGCCTGAATTTTTTTCAAATAGATCTGAAAATAAACTAGACAATATTTGAGAGAGGTAGGAAAAAGAATCAACTCATTTGGAGTTTTATTTTAAAAGATATAGCCAGTCAAAGTTTAGTCAACTTTCTGTTTTTAAAATAAAACTGAAAAAAGAAAAACGCTTCGAAAGGGGTACACGTTGAAGACGTACTCTGGGAAATACGCCTCCACTTATGCCAGCATGGACCGGCGCTGGGTCACTGGCAGTGGGTCCACAGGGCCCACTGGTCAGGTTTGACTAGTCCCCCGCCTTCTTCCTCCTCTGTCCGAGCCGAGGCGGGGGCTCCAGCGATCGACGCCGGCAAACGGCGGATCCTCGCGGGGCTCTGAGGGCGGGGATGGATCCGCCACTCCAGGGCGGTCCTCCCGGTGGTAGAGAGGGTGGCAAGGACAAAGGGAGTCACCGGCGGCGAGCTTTGCGGCGGACGGCAGCTTCAGGAGGTTTGGGGGTTTGGGCTACGGTGCTTCCCGATCGATGCTGAGAGGGTGGGCGGCTCCGCACGGTTGAGGGGAGAAGGATGGAAGCACGGGAGGGGTTTGGGGGCCTCGGTCTTGGCCGGATTTCACCGGAGTGTGGCGGCGGCCGAACCTGTCGGGGACGAGGAAGACGGCCGTCATTCGCCGATTGCTGGCTACGGGGGGCTCTAGAGGGGTGGTATGAGGTTGCTTGAGGGCCTGGACGAGCTCGGGGGTCCCTTATATAGGCGGCCGAGGTCGGTTCCCAAGGCGGTGGATAAGAACGCCGGTGAACCGCCTCTCTGTTGCTGCAGGGGGACGTGGCGGCGACGAGCTCTTGCAGACGAGCGAGGGGATGAGTCCGGACTGCTCCATAGGGCAGCTGGCGCGCGGCTGTGGCTCGGGCGGCGCCGTCGTGTGAGCCCTGCTGCGGCCGTCGGCTTGCGATGATCTTGTGATGTGGTGCGCCCGGGAGGGGGCCGGCGGCACTACGGCGAGGGAGGGGTCGGGGCGCTGGTTGCGAGTGGGGAGGGCCCAGAACGGGTGCGGGGGGGCGGCAGCGGGACGCGGCGACCCGTGCGCAATTAGGAGAAAAAATCAAGGGAGAAAGAGCAAGCAAAAATATGGTTGCAGTACAAATCACCAAGTTGAACCAGAATGCAAATGAGGATGATTCATTCAAATTTTTCAAAGGACATAACTGTTTTTTTTTGCATAAAGTTGAATAATATACTCCTATTAACATCCCATAATTTTGGTGGAAGTTTTAAAGAAATATTTAATTAGATTGTAGTGCAAAATTGCCCACTGGACCAGATTTGAAAACTTGGTGTAGAACTCAAAGTATCTAATGAATGAAATATATTTTTGCATAAAAGTGATTTAAAAACATCACATGACATCCCCAAATTTTGGTGGGATTTTTAAATGAATTTATAAAAGGGCTGCAGTTCAAAAGGGACCCTACAACTTAAGAAAAACCCTTTTAGAGAAATAAAGCTCAAGGAAAAATAATTATATAAATAATACCACTGATAAAAGAATTGTTTTATTTGAGAGGGTAAATAATTCCAATAATGATTGAAAAGTTTTCACTTGGGGTAAAAACTCCATAATAATAAAGAAAAGAATGGTTCTGAAATCAAAAGGAAATCCAGAAAATAAAAGTTTAAGTTTCCTGGCAAAATTTTAATAAACAAAACATGGTTAAATTTTTGGGGTGTCACAACACTACCCCCCTTAAGAAAAAATCTCGTCCTCGAGATTTGTTAAGAGTTGTCTTCGAAAATATCTTTCCTGTTAGTTGAAACCAAAAAGTTTACTCATAGCACAAACTTTGCGTCGTCGGTGTTGGCAGCTATGCCCGGGTTAAAATTGCAAACGCACACCAACGTACTTATGCGTGGCTATTATTTAAAATAGGGGCATACAAGCTAACAACATTTAATTACGGCGATACAGGATCACACAATTACAGGGCGTGGATATACTAAGACTCGGTATTACTCGAGCGACTCTAATCTACGTCATTAATATCGAAGCGGGCTTGCCTTGTGGACGTCGAGGCTTCTCCATGGTTTTCACCGTCGGGATTAGCTGGAGGGGGTTGAGGGGCTGCAAGGTCGGGGTAGCGATGATGACCCTCGCGGGGGTTGTTGGCCACAATCCCGTTGGCGCGTGTTCCTAAAAGGCGACGAAGCACTTCTGGGGTCATCAAGGTATTTTGGTCGATGACTCGGGCTGTCCTCAAGGACTCGATCGGTTGTCCAAACAGCACGACTGGGTTGTCAGCGTTGGGCTCATCTTCTCCTCTTGCCAGGGCTCGGCGAATCATCTCTCCACGAGCTGCGATCAGATCAAGGGTGATTTGATCGAACATATCCTCTAGTGCATTTACATAGCGCACCAGATGCAACAATGCAGGGTCCGTCTCGTGATCTCCGTTGGCAACCTGGGGTGGTCTACCATACCCGTCACGGTTGGAGTAGTAGTAGAACGAGCGACAGTTAACTCTGGGCTACAAGTGCCGGAGTTGAACTATAGCCTCTCGAGCAGCTAGTTGGATGGCTTGTGGCTCAAAGGAAGTTGTCCTTCCGGTGAACCTGTAGGGGCATTCTGGCGACAGACCCCTACCATAGATGTGCATAGTGGCCCAGAATTGGCGGCTCTCACCGCTCATGGGTCCTTGGTACACAACATATTCTGGGGGCTCTTCTAATGCATAGGCACGACGAGTGAGGTTTGCGAGTATGGTCACAAAACCTCCAAGGTTGGTTGTTGTGGTCTCATTGTGCACGACGGGGCCGGGCATCGTTGCTTGGTTTGGGGAAAGGGGTTGTGCTGTGCTGTGCGGGGTTGAGGCTAGTGTGCCCTTTTTATAAAAAAAGGACGGAGTCTTCCTTCGCACGCTTGCGAATGGGACAATTTTAGGTGTCGGTCACTGGCGCGTGATCGACAGGCTAGGCTGATAGGTTGGGAACCGACTGCCAAAAGGTGTCGGGTCACTGTGTGGCTATCTTGCACGAGAAGCTTGGCCGGGGTTTGGTTAAGGTCTGGTGGGTTGGTTTACCTAGGTTCTTCGACCTGGCTAAGATAGGATTAGCCAATGGTCAGCCTGGCTCTGATACCAAGTTTGTCAGGACCGGATTTTTGGGATATAAATTTTCCAGAAAATGGCCCTTGTGCTCACCAGCCCTAGGATTACTGTTAGCTGATGACGCACCAACTTGATACAGAAACTCCAAGCAAAATACAAGATATGTGGTACAAGACCATTCTAGCCTATGAGTACAACAAATGGTTTCTGATGGTTGATGGCGGAAGCGGTTTGCGGATCATCAGCGTTTATGGGACTCCATTTCCCACAGGAACATCTGACCAGGTTAAATCCTATCTTCGCGAGGCTGCTATCACCGTTGCTTAGGTTCCAGGGCTGTCATCGCCACGCTCCTCTCCAAGCAAGCAATCTGGCCAAGACAATAGCCAGGGACAAGCCAGTGAGTACTTTGAATGTACTCGCAAACATTATGAACACGGGTATAATATAACAAACAATAATCATGCTCTGAAGACATTCTATGATCACAACATCAGTCATAAAAATAAAATCCCTGATGCATGCAAGCATGTTATTTATATGCAACAATGAATATGTAATAATAGAGTAGTAATAAAATGCACCGATCGGATGTATGAAGCGACGTCTCGAAAGGATAGTAAATAACGAGCATGCCTTAGTCGGGCGTCTGAGCGACACCACATAAAGGGCTTATAAAGTAAATAAATAACAAACAGGCCACAGTCGGGCGTCTGAGCGACACCACATAAAGGGCTTATAATGTAAATAAATAACACGCATGCCACCGTGGGCGTCTGAGCGACACCACATAAAGGGCTTATAAAGTAAATAAATAACAAGCATGCCACAGTCGGGCGTCTGTGCGACACCACATAAAGGGCTTATAAAGTAAATAATCACAGTGAGTATCCAGGAGGTAGAACCGTCCCAGGGATACTCAATAATTTCAAGTAATATAATGGGTTAGTCCATAATAGTAATAATCATAATCATCACAAGTCACAAGTCATGATCCAGGTTCTGCTTTAACATGTTTCTCCTTCGAAGACCGACACTAAGACCGACACTTGACCCATCCCAGACTGTAGTCCTTAACCATGGATACGGCTATTCGAATAGATTTAATCTCTGAAGAGGGTGTACTCTTTACCCATGAGTAACGGATTCCTTTAGTCCATCGGGACTAATTCCTTCTATGGTCTTTTAATTGAAAACACACCTGACTTGCACACACCAGCTTAACTTACCGGTGTCTGGAATCACCCACGACACCTGTCAAGCAAAACTCTAAGTGGGGAGGCTACAACCTCGCGTAGCATGGGATCAAATTTGTATCGCGCGCTCTAAGGGGTGCCCCCCTCTCGGTCCCAACCAGAAACACCCATGCCCACGGACCAGGTGGCGTGCCTACCGGATGCATCCGGTATCTTCCACCATGGCCTCTCTGTATGGTGTGTGCTAGGAATGGGTTGACAACTTACTGAACCCTACCCTACCTGCAGCTGGGACAAGTGGTAGTACGAACAAGCATGGGGGTTACTGGAACAAGACTCGATCTACGGCCGACTCAGGAGGTTTAGGTATTCCCTACATTATTAGCATAACAAAAATGTATTTTCAACCAACAGACAGAATCACCACTCCTCATACCCCATCATGCCATACCGGACACACTCGTCTCGACGAGGAACTAGGAACAAGCTCGGGTCTACCCAAGACAGAGAATTTCCCGGCTTCCTTCCGGTGTGCATGAAAGGCATACATGGGTGATTACTATCACAACGTATGAAATATCAGTAGCACGGAATCACCAATATGCACTTACGAGTAGGTTTACATCATCACACAAAATATCGAAAACTCCGAGACAGGTAGTGTGGTAACGGTATCAAACGACTCACAAAAATATTATGCCAGAGTTCAGAATGATTGCCTTCAAGCGTAAGCAAGTGGGTGTGCCTTTTGAAAGTTGACTTCTTCTTCAAAAACCTAATTTTGAAATTATTCAAATTAAAACATAGTTTCAAAACAGTATAAAAAAGTTGCCTGAAATTTTTTCAAATAGATCTGAAAATAAACTAGACAATATTTGAGAGAGGTAGGAAGAAGAATCAACTCATTTGGAGTTTTATTTTAAAAGATATAGCCAGTCAAATTTTAGTCAACTTTCTGTTTTTAAAATAAAACTGAAAAAAGAAAAACGCTTCGAAAGGGGTACACGTCGAAGACGTACTCTGGGAAATACACCTCCACTTACGCCAGCATGGACCGGTGCTGGTTCACTGACAGTGGGTCCACAGGGCCCACTGGTCAGGTTTGACTAGTCCCCCGCCTTCTTCCTCCTCTGTCCGAGCCAAGGCGGGGGCTTCGGCGATCGACGCCGGTGAACGGCGGCTCCTCGCGGGGCTCTGAGGGCGGGGATGGATCCGCCACTCCAGGGCGGTCCTCCCGGTGGTCGAGAGGGTGGCGGGGGCGAAGGGAGTCGCCGACGGTGAGCTTTGCAGCGGACGACAGCTTCGGGAGGTTTGGGGGTTTGGGCTACGGTGCTTCCCAATCGACGCTGAGAGGGTGGGCAGCTCCGCACGATTGAGGGGACAAGGATGGAAGCACGGGAGGGGTTTGGGGGCCTCGGTCTTGGCCGGATTTCACCGGAGTGTGGCAGCGGCCGAACCTGCCGGGGACGAGGAAGACGGCCGTCATTCGCCGATTGATGGCTACGGGGGGCTCTAGAGGGATGGTATGAGGTTGCTTGAGGGCCTGGATGAGCTCGGGGGTCCCTTATATGGGTGGCCAAGGTTGGTTCCCGTAGCGGTGGATAAGAACGCCGGTGAACCGCCTCTCTGTTGCTGCAGGGGATGTGGCAGCGACGAGCATTTGTAGACGAGCGAGGGGATGAGTCCGGACTGCTCTAGAGGGCAGCTGGCGTGCGACTGTGGCTCGGGCAGCGCCGTCCGTGGTAGAGCCCTGCTGCGGCCGTCGGCGGCTTGCGGTGGTGATGCTATGGTGCGCCAGGAGGGGGGGCCAGGGCGGCTCTGCGGCGAGGGAGGGGTCGGGGCGCTGGCTGCGAGTGGGGAGGGGCCAGAACGGGTGCGGGGGAGGCGGCAGCGGGACGTGGCGACCCGTGCGCATGCACGTGAAAAACGCGCGCTCTGGCCGCGCCCAGAGCGTGCACGCCAACTGTTCGGAAAAATGCCAGCGGGTGCTAGGGGGTTTGGATGAGGCTGGGGACTAACAGGCCTAGGTTAGGGTAGTCTAGGGGCTTAGTGGACATGGTGGTTTGGCAAAGCAAGCAGGTCCATTGTACAAACCAGAAACTATGCCAAAACTGATCATGCCCATAAGGTGTTTGACAAAATGCCAAGGGCACTTAGGTATTTCTTGGGGTGGCCAAACTCTCCAGATCCTAGTCTCTTTAGATGAAGGTGATGGTGGCAAGGTCATATGGGCAAAACCAGAAACTTGCTAGTGCAAGTTTTGCAAATCTTCTGTTCTGGACAGAAGGTAAATGGCATCATTGCTTGCACTAAAAATACTCCAATGGGTCCACTCCCCTGGACATAAGGGTTTGGTAGGGTGGTCTACAATTAGGAGAAAAAATCAAGGGAGAAAGAGCAAGCAAAAATATGGTTGCAGTACAAATCACCAAGTTGAACCAGAATGCAAATGAGGATGATTCACTCAAATTTTTCAAAGGACATAACTGGCTTTTTTGCATAAAGTTGAATAATATACTCCTATTAACATCCCATAATTTTGGTGGAAGTTTTAAAGAAATATTTAATTAGGTTGTAGTGCAAAATTGCCCACTGGACCAGATTTGAAAACTTGGTGTAGAACTCAAAATATCTAATGAATGAAATATATTTTTGCATAAAAGTGATTTAAAAACATCACATGACATCCCCAAATTTTGGTGGGATTTTTAAATGAATTTATAAAAGGGTTGCAGTTCAAAAGGGACCCTACAACTTAAGAAAATCCCTTTTAGAGAAATAAAGCTCAAGGAAAAATAATTATATAAATAATCCCATTGATAAAAGAATTGTTTTATTTGAGAGAGTAAATAAGTCCAATAATGATTTAAAAGTTTTCACTTGGGGTAAAAACTCCATAATAATAAAGAAAAGAATGGTTCTGAAATCAAAGGAAATCCAGAAAATAAAAGTTTAAGTTTCCTGGCAAAATTTTGATAAACAAAACATGGTTAAATTTTTGGGGTGTCACAAATAGATTCTGGGTTTGTACATTGTGTCCTAGTGTGAACAACATCCTGAAAGGTTTCCGCTGGACATAAGTGAGAGATAGTTATCGCATGATCTAGGCAGTAAGCTTACATGGTAAACGACATAAGAATTATTTCCGAGCATGGCAAGCTATATTTAAATGGTTCGAAGCAGCATCAGCCGAAGAGAAATTAAAATGGTAGGATGAAACTAGGGATGTAACTGGCAAATAAACAACATCCGCCAGTCCCATCTAGTTAGTTTTTGCTAGCTCCCTAGTTCATTTTCCTCAAAAATACAAAAACTCTTTTGAACTATCATACCACTAGTGGACTTTAATCGGGATTAAACGGGACCCAGTTGACATCCCTAGTTGAAAGGGAGTGTACCATCGCTATATTTAAGTTGCCAAGGCATCTAAGCAGTTCAAATAATCTGAGAAAGCACTTAACAGTGTGGCCTCATATAAACTATGAAGACAATTTTGTGATGAAGTTCAGAGGAAAAGTTAAAGGACTCAAATGAACTAGTCATGCATTTCTTTACAATAGTACAGCAGGCACTGTTGACATATCGGCCAACTCAGGTATAGACTAACAAGTAGCAAACAAGCATTTGAATGAAGCAATACAGCAAAGCAGACAACTGAACTATTTGTAATTCTGTATGATTACAGGTTGAGGGCACAAGCCAAGAAAGCAGCCCACATGCACTATTTGTAACAAGTAGCAAACAAGCATTCGAATGAAGCAATACAGCAAAGCAGACAACTGAACTATTTGTAATTCTGTATGATTACAGGTTGAGGGCACAAGCCAAGAAAGCAGCCCACATGCACTACATTTCACATGTACTAAAACACACAAGCTTACCATATGTTGTTGTGAAGCCTCGCTGTTGTTGCAATGTTCTTTGAAGATATCATCAGCATCCCGTGGTTGCAAATCTAGTTGTTGTAGTTTATTCTGCACCCTCTATTTAGGTAAAATTAATTTTAATTGCATGCACTGGTTCAAATTGATCATCATGGTTCATCTAAACTAATGAAAGAAGGGTGTGCGCTTACACGACAATATACCTGCTTCACTCTATTTTTATGCTTGTTCGAGGTGCCAGCCCCAAAAGAACAAATATTTTGCTTGATGGGGTTGGTAGCTCCATAATTAATAGAAGTATGAAATTAGGCATGCAACTTGGGAAGATCAAGAACACACAAAAAAGTAATGAACAGAGGCTCTGAGCAGTGATGTAATAGCTAGCATCAGAAAATGTAGGGTAAAACAAACAAAAAGGAGCGGAACCACATGCTAGTTTGTTGATGTGTAATTAAGTATAGGGAACATGAAGCAGTCTGAAGGAACCAATAGGTGGCATCAGAACAACGCCATTAGTAGGCAGTGATATCTAGGAAGTACAGTAATACTTAGGACAAAACTAAAGCATATTAACTATATGTGCACTGGTATGTAATTTAGCACATGTAACATGTTCACAGCCAGAAGTATGGCCCTACAGGTGCAAGCAGAATAACGTGTCTCATGAAAAATTGAATGATGCCCTGAAGAAATTCAAAGGTGTTGTGCTTATGCTAAGAACGTGAACGTAGGCGCCGGCCGTTGGATAATAGTACATGATTCTCGGCGGCGTATGGGTATCGTTGTCATACTTAATAGCTAAGGATCATCGATGGTGCTCGTGTTGCGGTTGAGTTTGGGCCGGCTGTCGCCGTTGATGAAGAGGCTCCGGTGCTTCGATTGCGGCGCCTGTCGACATACAAGAAAGCTCATCTGTGGTAAGTGAACAGTTGCACGGTAAAGAAGAGAAAAATCAAAGGAGTACAAATCGAAATAACCTGATGAAGCTGTGGCGTCAGTAAAGCAGGGCCGGTGGAGTTGAATGGCGTCCGTGGAAGCGGGTGCAGTGCGATGGGCGAAGGCTTGGCAAGCGCGGTGTCTGATTCTCTCGGTGAGGCGGATCTGTTGCGGCGGACGAGGGCTTGTATGAAGGGCCAGCGATGGGGCGGACGAGGGAGTCAGTGAAGGGCCTACACTGTGGTGGACGAGGGCACCAGTTAAGCAGATCCGGTGCGGTGGACCATGATGGCGGTCAAGGAGATCTGGAGCGGTGGACAAGCCAGTCGCTGAAGCGACTCCGGTGAAGTGGTGAGTTGGCAGTTGGGGGTTCCAAGGTGCGGAAGGTAGATCCGGCGGGGTGTGAGGTCCACCGCTGCGACGGAGGATTATATTCGGCGGCTTTCCATGGTTGGGGGGTCGGGGAGGGGAAGGGGAGGGGCTCTGTGGAAGACTATTGGGGGCAAAGAGGGGAAAACAATGGACTTAGCAAAGCAGCCCTTTTCCGTTCATGTGGCAGGGGTAAAACAGGAATATCGCAGGGCTAAACTTTCGGGCACGAGATATTTCGATGTGAGCGGGAAGTTTGAAAGCTTTTGGCGCCTTTAATTATAAGTGTTATACTCTTATACGGCCGACTATGATATCATGGCAGAGAATTTATTTGTTTTGCACGCAAAAAAAGTGCAAGTTTTGAAAATCAATGTCTCCAACTCGAAACTTAGACTGTTCATTCAATTCAAATATGGATCATTGAGCTAGTACAAGCAAATACCATCATACGGTCCAATTCAAATGAAATTCCAAATGTGTTCATCCAAAATATGATGACAAAAGCAAAAATGTGTACGTGTATGAATAAAGTGGATGATTATAAAGTTTGAACATACCCGTATGTGTATATCTCTAGGTTTGATATATGAATTTGAAATCCCGAAATCCCGGCTTAAAAAATGTAACTTTGTTTAAATGAATTACAAAAGCTAATGATGGAGTCGAATTCTAAAATTCCAATCTTAGGTTTGTAATTCTGGTACATCAAGGTATATCACGCATGTTCAGAAGTATCGATATCTCATAGTCCAAACTGTGAAACAAATTGATCAACCATGACTGTACACACTATTAACCATATATATCTCAATTACGCTAAAGTCCCTCAAATATAGACACCTTACTCATTATCTGAAGCCAACCCCCCCCCCCCCCCCACACACACACACGTCGTTCTCTCCCCCAGACACAAACACACGAGCAAATTAACACCCCCCCCCCCTCTCTTCTAAAGTCCGGACCCCAATATAGGTCGCTTATCACTTTGTCTCTCGGGCATGCACACATCTCTTCCCCCACTCTCTAGGTCTCTCGGCATATCTCTTTCCCAAGCACACACACTATGTAGAGTGTATCTTTCCCATACACACAAAACATCGCCCCCAAACGTCTATCTCCCTAGTTATGTGGTTCTCGCACACTCACCTCACACACCACCCCCACTGCAAACAAGCACACTTTGTCTCCTTGTGCATCACTCTCCTCTTTCTATATCTCCCACATGCGGACCCGCCTCAGCTCCTTCCCTGTATACATGTATGTCGTGACTCTTTCCATAGCTCCCTAATGTATCATCTTTCTCAATCTCGCACATTGTTCTCTGCACCATCAATTCTAGATCTCTCATGAAGTCCCTATCACACACACGATGACTCGCTTCCCTTGCGTCTCCGTACATAGGCCAATTTCGAACAACATCAACATCGTCTCCCTATCTATACGCCACTTATGGACACAAACGACCCCTCTCCCCCCTCTTTTCATCTCTCTCTCCGTTGCTATCTCTCTCTCTCTCTCTCTCTCTCACACACACACACACCCCTCTCCCACACACACTCGATGTCTCTTCCAAATAGTCTGCTCCCTGCCCGCACCCATGCTATCCCGCTACTACACATGCCTTTGTCTCTCTTTGACACACATGTCACACCATTCCCTCTTCCCTTATACTAGGTTTACATCATTAGTGGTCTCTCTACTCCACATACACACACTCCCTCTCACACACAAACGCGCGCACAAACACACACAGACACACACAAACACCCATCTATCTAGATCCTTCTTTTAAGACACACACCCTTGCATATTCTCTCCATATCTAGATATGTATATATCCCCCCTCTCTAGCTCAGATGCACACCAAAATTCTCCATCTCTCTAACTCACACATCTATCCCCATGTCTGCATGTGTATCTCACACACTCACTCTCTGATTATGTCTATGTGTCTCCACGTTACACAACACAAAGGCCCATGTACATGTCTCTCTCTATCCTCCACACACATAGACACAAAGAATCTCTTATCATTGCCTCAGTCTCTAGACATATCACACACGCACACTGTCTCTCTCTCTCTCTCGCAAACACGGTCAACAAGGGTTTCCCCGTGAATAACTTGTCGTCCATTCATCAACAGTCGTGGCAGTACGGTGAACACGAGACATGAAAAAGAATAAATCTACACGTGCGTAGACCACCTAGTGTGACTACTAGGACTAGAGAAAGCCGAAAGTGCGCTGCCATCACCCCCTCCTTATCGTCGACGGGAAAACCTTTGTTTTACACAGTCAAGAAGTCATTGTGCTAAGGCCCCACAAGCTGAGCCGTTGAATAGAATGTAGATCCTAGTTTACTGAAACAAGTATCGATAATACGTTTGTATCTCCATACTTACATTTCTTCTCTTATAAAAAAACCGAGTAGGTGATGATGGTATGCGTGCCATCTTGCAATAGACCGCCCGATCTATATCCGACGGATGGAAATTAAACTAAAAGATACCCGCACCTCTCTCCACATTTGCAGACAAGGCCTTCCCTCGTTCATCCTTATCTCCAACAACCTCATTGTTGAGCAATTAAAAAAGGAAGCCTCTGGAACAAACTGTCCTGGTGGCCACTACCAGTGTCGTCCATCCCCTTGCATCCGCTTAGTCCGACCACCAATCACTACCACGCCCCACTCATGTTCACCTTATCTCCTCTTTCTCGAGATAGCATTAGTTTTTACACATGGATTACTCCCACATGGGTCAATCACAACAAGTGTTTTATAAAAAATGCATCTTGATGTTCCGTACAATGCACAGACAACTTGCCAGTACTCCTACAGAAGACTAAGTTGGTGATGATGGTGTGTCTGCCATCTGTCATTTCTGACCATTAGATCTACATCTAATGACTGTGAGGTAAGTTGTTTCCTTTTCTCACCACCATCCCACTTCTCTACCAATTTGCAGAAAAACCCATAATTAGTATCTTAAAACCAACCACACCCCGCCCCCTCACACCACCAAAACAGCCCATGGAATATTTTTTGATTGAAACATAATATATCTCTAGTGATATATGTATATCAAAATTAGAGTGTTTTGTATCAAGTTTCTGAATAAGTATTATTCTAATTATGATCCGTTGCAACGCACGTGAAAATTGCTAGTATTTCCAACCATGCAAAAAAATGCTAGTATTTCCATAGTTTCGAGTTTTCCATCAAGATATTAGTCACTCATGGTTGATATTTACTTTCAATCACGTACACATAGGCACTATGTATCTAGCCTTGCTTATTGGCTTCCAAATCTTAACTTTCACTTCTACTTACAATATGTAGAGTATTTAACAAAAAACTACCAATTTCAACAAGCCCTAGGAAGAAACTATTGTACAAAAAATAGCAAAAACATACCCAAAATTTCTTAATTCGTGCCAAAAACTACTACCTAGTGCCGATTAGGCTCGTTTAAACCCGTTTATGACAGGGTTGGCCCACACGTCCGTGCTGACGAGGCAGCTTAAACCAACACATTTTGCTTGACCGTTGACACGATGGACCCACATCTGACCTTCTATCATGTTATATTCCCCCTCAAATCATTATTTTTCCTAAACATTACTTCAAACAAGATCTTGATGCGTGTTCGTCGGTGGTGCGGTGATGAGCGAGTTGGCGCCCGCTCCACGGACGGGCCGGACGCCGTCTTGGCCTCCGCATCGGGTTGGCAGGCTGAGCAGGCGTGACTCACACGCGAGCAAGCCGCCGCTGGCCTTCGCTTTCGAGCGAGATGGCTGGCCTTAGCGGCAACGCAGCGTGAAAAGCAGCCGCGCGTGCCAATCTAGCATGCAAACCTTGCGAGACAAGCGGTGGGCGGAGTTATCTTGGCTAGCTAAGCGGCCGCGAAGCCGGGACGGAGCTGGCATCCGGGTTGCTGCAAGATGGGCTCCGCACCGCCGGCGGTTTTGACCTCGCCTTCTTCCGGCGGCGGTAGTTGCGTCCCATGGCCGAGCATGACTAGGTGGACGGGCCGGAGGTAGGAGGTCACTCGGGGATTTTTGTGCAGACTGACATGTAGGTCCCACAAGTCATAACGCCTAACTTGCAGCCGAATAGAAGGCGTTGACTTAAGGGGCGACATGGGTTGAAACGTGCCTATAACGGCACTTTCTAGAGTAGTCGTTTCTTGGTAGGGCTGGTTGGTAAGGGCATGTACAATGGTTGATAAGGTAGTCTTATCTTAAGTCTGCCACGTATGCAAGTGGTAGTAGTTTATTGGCATTATTAGTGGTTTCTTGGCATTATTAGTGGTTCTTGTAAGGAACAATGTACTACTAGCAACAAAAGGCAATTCTAGGTTGCGTTGTACTCCAACGAGTACTACTAGTGGTCGCAGGAGTGTATACCTCGTTTTGTGGGTTTGATCCCGGCCAAACGAACAGTGGCCTTTTTTTAAATAGTACTATACAGAATGAGCTAGTTTGAGTTTTGAAGTCGAAAGGATGTGTCGCACCACAATCTGGGTGCACTGGATAGCCCAGCCACGTGAACGGGTTTTCCTTCCCATCAACTCGTGGCTCGCATGCTCGCCCTAGCCGCACCTCGCTTGCAGCTTCCTCGTCAGCTAGTAGTAGCATATTTAAACTAGCGCCTCCCAATTAAGCCCGAGGAGTCGGAAAAGCCTGGTGCGGCATTGGGAACTGTGCAATATGGCTCTGTATGTAAAGTTCTAGTACTCTACTACTCTGTAGCTTGTGGCATTGCACGCATGGACTTCACTCCATTATCGGCTCTATAAAAGAAATTCCTCTTGATGTGATTTTTTTTGTTTTCAAACGGAGGCAAAAGTTTTGCCTCATCTCATTCATAAAGATGGAACTACTAACAAAGTTCAATGAGATCCATTACACCTCCACAAATGGAAGCGAAAAGCCTAGTCTCGCTCTAGTATCAAATAACTCAAATGTTACGCCCTCATGAATCGTCATTGATAAACAGGCTGCTAGTGTGTGCGTGAGAGGAGCGGCTGAGTAGGCCAGCTACGCGCTTGAATAAAGAACCGAGAGTACCCACTACGCAGGTGTACTTTCCCTGCATTGATAGTACAGCGATGGTTCTAAAGAACAATACTACCCTCCACTTCCAACTGTAGCTCCTTGGCCCTGAGATTCAAGAGTTCAAAACTGGTGCACTATACTAGAAGTACAGTACTACATTGCACTACTAGTTGAGAAAGTAGTACTAGTATTGTTACAGTATGAGTACATAGTAAATAATAGCCTCACCCCTTCGCTAAGGAACGATCGAGGAGCTACAGTTGGAAGGGACGAGGACCTGCGGTTACGACGCTCTTATCTCCTCCTCGCCAGTTCCCCTCCACTCGAAGAGAAGGCAGTTCGTCGCTGCTCCCATGGATTCGCCAGGTGATGAGGACATGTACCTAGGGTAGGGTCACAGGCCTGACCTAAATACCATCCCCAAGGACATCACTCTAAAGCCAGAAGCATTCGAGGGGTACTATCATCCACTCGACCAGAAACATTTCCGCTCAGAGGAATCAAGGTCACTCGACCGTAACAAGAAACATTCGACAGACAGAAGACCTAAAGTCACTCTACACAGCAACGGTCGGGCATTAACTCCTAGACTTAATAACCATTTATAACACTTTATTATGGACGTTACTTGTAACGCTCCTTCTTGATGAACATTGAACTCCTTGTAACATGGGCTGGCTGGGGTTCTGGCGCACTCTATATAAACCACCCTCCTCCACTAGCACAAGGGTTCGCACCCCCTGTAACACACACGCATATAATCTAGTCGACCGCCTCCAGGCACCGAGACGTAGGGTTGTTACTTCCTCCGAGAAGGGCCTGAACTCGTAAAACTCGTGCATACAACTTCTCCATAGCTAGGATCTTGCCTCTACATTCCTACCCCCCATTCTACTGTCAGACTTAGAACCACGGCACAACAACTGGCGCGCAAAGTGTCATCAGACACGGTCCCTTATTCAGAACTGTGTACGATATGTGGACATCACAAACGATTCAGATAGCTTAACCCTTGTGTGATGAGTTTGAACGTCAAAAGTTTTGGTTTGAATTTCCATGGTTACAGTGGTCATCCAAGTCATTGCATAATTTGGGTACACAAAGGAGACTACAGCACACCCACACTTCTTAATCAAGCAAGTTCAGCAATTAAATAGAGCTAGCTGACCTAAACATTACTCTAACAAATTAAAGACCGGCGCTCTTAATTAAACAAAACAAAGAGTACTACTATGGCTGGTGCTCGTCAATCTGCGCCACCGCCTCCATGTCCAGCTCGCGCCCAACAGTCTCCTGGGGAAGGGGCTCCATGGCATCCATCACACCATACTCGGCAAGCATCTCGCCATCCGTGTCCGCCATCTCTTTGGAAAAGGCCGCCACGAGCTAGTTGTGGGAGGACGCGATCACGGAGGCTTGGGCCAGACTCCGTCGTCGCATAAGGTATGCGGCGGAGAGCAGACGGTACCTTTCGAACACTCTCGATGATTGCCAGCTCTTCGGTCGTGAGTTGCGGACCGTTGTCAGAGAAGCTTCATTCAGTTTGTGCGGTGACAGCCAGGAGCTGGGTGTGGGCGGCCTCGACATGGTCGTGGGCGGCCTCCATCAGGGCTAAGGCTGCCGCTGCAGAACGGACAGCTGCTATGCCACTCTCGCCAGTTGCTATCCCCGAGGCAGATGTTGCTGCCGCCACGTGAGAAGCAACAGCGGTGGTTTGGGCTGCCTTTGCCGCCCGGTCGCAGATTGTGGCCGCGCTCATGCACCTTGTTAGGTGATACGTCTCCAACGTATCTACTTTTCCAAACACTTTTGCCCTTGTTTTGGACTCTAACTTGCATGATTTGAATGGAACTAACCCGGACTGATGCTGTTTTCAGCAGAATTGCCATGGTGTTATTTTTGTGTAGAAATAAAAGTTCTCGGAATGAACTGAAAATCCACGGAGACACGTTTTGGAAATAATAAAAAATACTGGCAAAAGAATCAGCATCAGGGGGCCCACACCCTATCCATGAGGGTGCAGGACGCGCCCCTGCCTCGTCGGCCCCCTAAGACTCCACCGACCTCAACTCCAACTCCATATATTCACGTTCGGGGAGAAAAAAACCAGGAAGAAGGATGATACGTCCATTTTGCATCATGCTTTTATATCGATATTTATTGCATTATGGGTTGTTATTACAGATTATGTCACAATACTTATGCCTTTTCTCTCTTATTTTACAAGGTTTCCATGAAGAGGGAGAATGCCGGCTGATGAGGACATGTACCTAGGGTAGGGTCACAGGCCTGACCTAAATACTCTCCCCAAGGACATCACTCTAAAGCTAGAAGCAATCGAGGGGTACCATCATCCACTCGACCAGAAACATTTCCACTCGGAGGAATCAAGGTCACTCGACCGTAACAAGAAACACTCGACGGACAGAAGAACTAAAGTCACTCTACACAGCAACGTTCGGGCATTAACTCCTAGACTTAATAGCCATTTATAACACTTTATTACGGACGTTACCTGTAACGCTCTTTCTTGATGAACATTGAACTCCTTGTAACGTGGGCTGGCTGGGGTTCTGGCGCACTCTATATAAGCCACCCTCCTCCACTCGCACAAGGGTTCGCACCCCCTATAACACACACGCATATAATCCAGTCGACCGCCTCCGGGCATCGAGACGTAGGGTTGTTACTTCCTTCGAGAAGGGCCTGAACTCGTAAAACTCGTGCGTACAACTTCTCCATAGCTAGGATCTTGCCTCTACATACGTACCCCCCATTCTACTGTCAGACTTAGAACCACGGCACAACAACTGGCGCGCAAAGTGTCATCAGACATGGTCCCTTATTCAGAACTGTGTACGATATGTGGACATCACAAACGATTCAGATAGCTTAACCCTTGTGTGATGAGTTTGAACGTCAAAAGTTTTGGTTTGAATTTCCATGGTTACAGTGGTCATCCACGTCATTGCATAATTTGGGTACACAAAGGAGACTACATCACACCCACACTTTCTTAATCAAGCAAGTTCAGCAATTAAATAGAGTTAGCTGACCTAAACATTCCTCTAACAAATTAAAGACCGGCGCTCTTAATTAAACAAAACAAAGAGTACTACTACGGCTGGTGCTCGTCAATCTCCGCCGCCGCCTCCATGTCCAGCTCGCGCCCAACAATCTCCTGGGGAAGGTGCTCCATGGCATCCATCACACCATAGTCGGCATCTCGCCATTCATGTCCGCCATCTCTTTGGAAAAGGCCGCCATGAGTTGGTTGTGGGAGGACGCGATCTGGGCTTGGACGGGCTCCGTCGTCGCAAGGTATGCGGCGGAGGAACGGACGGCTGCTCGAACACTCTCGATGATTGCCAGCTCTTCGGTCGTGAGTTGCGGACCGTTGTTGGAGAAGCTTCGTTCAATTTGTGCGGTGACAGCCAGGAGCTGGGTGTGGGCAGCCTCAACATGGTCGTGGGCGGCCTCCATCAGGGCTAAGGCCGACGCTGCAGAACAGACAGCTGCTATGCCGCTCTCGCCAACTGCTATCCCCGAGGCAGATGTTGCTGCCGCCATGTGAGAAGCAACAGCGGTGGTTTGGGCTGCCTTTGCCGCCCGGTCGCAGATTGCGGCCGCGCTCATGCACCTTGTTAGGTGATACGTCTCCAATGTATCTACTTTTCCAAACACTTTTGCCCTTGTTTTGGACTCTAACTTGCATGATTTGAATGGAACTAACCCGGACTGATGCTGTTTTCAGCAGAATTGCCATGGTGTAATTTTTGTGTAGAAATAAAAGTTCTCGGAATGAACTGAAAATCCACGGAGACACGTTTTGGAAATAATAAAAAATACTGGCAAAAGAATCAGCATCAGGGGGCCCACACCCTATCCATGAGGGTGCAGGGCGCGCCCACCCCCTGGGGCACGCCCCCTGCCTCGTGGGCCCCCTAAGACTACACCGACCTCAACTCCAACTCCATATATTCACGTCCGGGGAGAAAAAAACCAGGAAGAATGATGATACGTCCATTTTGCATCATGCTTTTATATCGATATTTATTGCATTATGGGATGTTATTACACATTATGTCACAATACTTATGCCTTTTCTCTCTTATTTTACAAGGTTTCCATGAAGAGGGAGAATGCCGGCTGATGAGGACATGTACCTAGGGTAGGGTCACAGGCCTGACCTAAATACTCTCGCCAAGGACATCACTCTAAAGCTAGAAGCAATCGAGGGGTACCATCATCCACTCGACCAGAAACATTTCCACTCAGAGGAATCAAGGTCACTCGACCGTAACAAGAAACACTCGACGGACAGAAGAACTAAAGTCACTCTACACAGCAACGTTCGGGCATTAACTCCTAGACTTAATAGCCATTTATAACACTTTATTACGGATGTTACCTGTAACGCTCCTTCTTGATGAACATTGAACTCCTTGTAACATGGGCTGGCTGGGGTTCTAGCGCACTCTATATAAGCCACCCTCCTCCACTCGCACAAGGGTTCGCACCCCCTATAACACACACGCATATAATCCAGTCGACCGCCTCCGGGCACCAAGACGTAGGGCTGTTACTTCCTCCGAGAAGGGCCTGAACTCATAAAACTCGTGCGTACAACTTCTCCATAGCTAGGATCTTGCCTCGACATACCTACCCCCCATTCTACTGTCAGACTTAGAACCACGACAGTTGGCGCCCACCGTGGGGCTGGTGTCTTAGCGACTTGTTGGAGAAGTTGCAATTTTTCTGATCCCCATCAGCATGGTTTTTAGGCAGAGGATTGGCCGAGGGCCGTGAGATCCGTCTCGGCGCGCTCGTGTTCATCGCCGATGACTCCGCTTGGCTCCAAGAGGCTCCACTCGACGTCGAGGCGCTCACCGTCCGCGGGGCAACGCACTTTCGCGCGTGCGTCCGCGGCGTCCTTCTGCGGCAGCCGTCGACCCAGTATCGGTCGGCTCGTGGCGTCTTCACTCCACGCTGCCCGCCGTGGCGTTCCGGTAGGTCGAGGCTCCAGCGGTGGGTGAGGCACGCGGTGGCTCGCCAGTCGGCCACCCCCCCCCCCCCCAAGTCACGGAAATCGAGCCCGATGAAACTCTCTACGGCCTGTTCGACTGGCTCCATTGAGACTGCATCCGAGTGCGACAGCAGTGACCCCGCGGCGGAAGTCCTGATGGTCAACGGACCGTGCAGTCCTCCTGGCTTCCCCCACGACGACGGTGGTGATGGCGGAGGCGACCCATCGCGTGTCCACGAGGAGTACCGCCCCGAGCCCCTCTCTTCGCAGCAGAGGGAAGAGCTTTGCCGCCGTTACATGGATGCACTTCACACTCCTATCGTTGGAGAAACCCCCGAGGCCCGGGCCTTGGAGGAGGCGCACCTGGCAAACTTGGCTGAGCGCACTCGACTGGAGAACCTCCAGCACGCACTCGACGAGCATGCTCGGCAGCGAGTTCCTGAGTCCAGTCGACGACAACTTTTTCCACCTCCAACCCAGGTATATCGAACTCCGATCCAGAATCTCACAGCTACAGCCCAAATAGTAGAGTCAATTCAGTCTTCCCAGTCGGAAGCTGGTATGGTTTGATTCAGATCCAGGCTTTGCTCTGGGTGGCAGGGCAGCAGAACACAGCAGTGTCACAGTTTCGGAATAGGATTCATAGTAGATCTGTAATGGCAGACACAGTTCAGTCGGCTCACAGCCCAAGATCGCCTCCAAGACGTGAGGGACGTGGAGATTGACAGGATCGGTACAGAAACCGTGAGCAGTATGATCGTCGTCGAGCGCCCACGCCTCCCCCAAGGAGTGGGTCATACGCACCTCGGCAACACGATGACAGACGCCCTCACAGTCGCGGGCGAAGGATTCCAGTCGACCCCCGGGAGCTGGGCTTTGATGCGAGATCCATTATCGTTCAAGGTCTGGTTGACAGGAACAGGGCACACAGAGATGGCCACGATAGAGATTATCCGACCGGCAGCAGAGTGCATGTTTCAGGTCCCGAGTTTTTCAGCAGAGCCATCAGAGCAAAGAAGTGATTCCTCCCAACTTTAGGTTGGCGATCGAGTCGACAAGTTCATCGGTGAGTCCAAGCCTGACACTTGGCTTGAGGACTACCGAGTGGCTGTGCAGATTGGTGGTGGCAATGATGAAGTGGCCATGAAGCACCTTCCTCTGATGTTGGAGGGCTCGGCGAGAGCGTGGTTGAATCAGTTAGCGCCCGGCAGCATTTATAGTTGGGAAGAGCTTGCTCGAGTGTTTGTTAGAACATTTGAAGGTACATGCAAACGGCCAGCAGGGCTAACAGAGCTGCAATCTTGTGTGCAGAAGCCGAATGAAACTTTGAGAGATTATATCCAGAGATGGATCATGTTGCACCACACGGTGGAGAATGTGTCAGATCACCAAGCAGTTTGTGCCTTCAAGGAAGGTTCAAGTATCGAGAATTGAATCTGAAGTTTGGTCGGACCGGAGATATGTCTCTGAGTCAAAGATGGAAATTGCCACCAAGTATGCTAATGGTGAAGAGGAGGATCGGCTCCGGAGTGGCAAGCACAAAACAGTCACCCACAAAACCGGAGGAGGGAACTCCAGTCGGAAGCAGAAGCGCAAAGCCGAGCCAGCTGCTCCCGGAGAAGCCTTAGCCATGACTCAAGGAAAGTTCAAGGGGAAGCCCAAAGGGCCATGGAAACCCAGGAAAGTAAAAGATCAAGATGTAAATGATGTGTTGGATTTACCATGCCACATTCACACCAAAAAAGATGAGGAGGGTAATCTCATTTACCCGAAACATACCACTCGACAGTGTCGGCTCCTAATCCAGTAGTTCCGAGAGAAACAACCCAAAGAGAAGGAGAAGGAGTCGGACAAAGTTGAGGATAAGGAAGAGGACGATGATGTTTACCCCCACGTCAATTCCACTCTGATGTTTTTGTTGATGTTGAGAGGAAAAGTCGACTGAAAGTCATCAACAGAGAAGTGAACATGGTCGCTCCAGCGACGCCCAGTTATTTGAAGTGGTCTCAGACTGCCATTACATTCGACCAGTCTGATCACCCAACACACATAGCCACCCCTGGGAGGCAAGTGTTGGTGGTCGACCCAGTCGTCGAAGGCACTCGGTTGACTAAGGTTCTGATGGATGGTGCCAGTGGACTAAATATACTATATGCGGAGACCTTGAAAGGAATGGGCATTCCGATGTCCAGACTCAGTGAAAGCAATATGAGTTTCCATGGTGTTATTCCTGGCAAGAGGGCTGAGTCACTCGGCCAGATCGCCCACAATGTGGTTTTCGGTGATTCCAAGAATTACCGCAAAGAAAAGTTGACGTTTGAAGTCATGGATTTCCAGAGTGCTTATCATGCTATTCTTGGCAGGCCGGCTTATGCACGTTTCATGGCTCGACCATGTTAAATGTACCTCAAATGAAGATGCCTGGTCCTAAAGGAGTGATCACTATCACTGGCAATCGGAGGAAGGCATAAGAGTGCTTCCAGAAGGGCTCAAAGATCGCCGATGTGCAAATGGCAGTAGTGGAATTGCAGGAGTATCGAAAAAATGCAGATCCGAGTGATTTGTTGCAAGCTAAGAAGCCCGCCACTGATTCAGCATTTCAGTCGTCTGGTGAAACGAAGCCGGTTCATATTCATCCGACCGATCCCAATGCTGCTCTGACTCACATTTCGACAACACTCGACTCCAAATAGGAAGAAGCGCTCATCCAGTTCCTCCATGAGAACTGGGACATCTTTGCATGGAAACCTTCTGACATGTCGGGTGTTCCCAGGGGGCTGGCTTAGCACCGTTTGTGAGTCGACCCAAAAGTGAAACCAGTCAAAGAACATCTTCGACGGTCCGCCGTACAGAAGTGAAAAGCAATCAGTGAAAAAGTGGCTCGGCTCCTAGCAGCTGAGTTTATTCGAGAGATTTACCACTCCGAGTGGCTAGCCAATGTTGTCATGGCCACAAGAAGGATGACTCACTTTGCATGTGCATTGACTTCAAGCATATCAATCGGGCCTGCCTGAAAGATCACTTTCCTCTCCCCCGCATCGACCAAATAGTCGACTCGACTGCGGGGTGTGAGCGCTTGTCCTTTTTGGACGCTTATTCCGGGTATCATCATATCCGACTGTATGGACCTGATGAGATAAAAACAGCTTTCATCAACCCATTTGGGTGCTTCTGTTATGTCACCATGCCATTTGGCTTGATGAACGCTGGAGCCACATTCATGAGGATGATTAAGAAGTGTTTACTCACTCAAATCAGTCGGAATGTGGAAGCATACATGGATGACATTGTGGTCAAGGCACGTAAAGGTTCCGACCTACTAGCTGACCTTGCTGAAACTTTTGCCAACCTTAGAAGGTATGATATCAAGCTTAATCCATCAAAGTGCACATTCGGAGTTCTGGATGGAAAATTACTCGGTTTTCTCGTTTCCGAACGAGGGATCGATGCTAACCTAGAGAAAGTGGGTGCCATACTCCGGATGGAACACCCTGAGCATGTGCATGATGTCCAGAACCTTACTGGTTGTTTGGCTGCCTTAAGTCGATTCATTTCTCGCCTCGGTGAAAAGGCATTACCTCTTTACCGACTGATGAAAAAGTATGATAAGTTCGAGTGGACTCCTGAAACTGATGCAGCGTTTGTAGAGCTCAAAGCCCTGCTTTCTACCCAGCCGGTGCTTGCTGCCCCAATCAGCAAAGAGCCTTTACTGCTTTAAATTGCAGCCACTGGACAAGTTGTCAGTACAGTACTTACGATCGAGCAGGAAGAAGAAGGAAAAGCCTATAAAGTTCAGCGCCTAGTATACTATGTTTCTGAAGTTCTGACTCCGTCAAAGCAAAGATATCCACATTATCAGAAGCTTGACTATGGGATTTATATGACCACGAAGAAGGTTGCACACTATTTCTCTGACCACTCAATTACAGTCGTTAGTGACGCTCCATTATCAGAGATTCTGAACAACAGAGATGCAACTAGTCGAGTGGCAAAGTGGGCGATTGAACTCCTTCCCTTGGATATCAAGTTTGAGGCAAAGAAGGCTATCAAGTCCCAAGCAATAGTAGATTTCCTCGCCGAGTGGATCAAACAGCAACTGCCAACTCAAGTTCAGTTAGAGCACTGGACCATGTTCTTCGATGGCTCCAAGATGCTGAATGGTTCCGGTGCTGGGGTGGTACTGGTATCCCCCCGAGGAGACAAGCTCAGATATGTTCTCCAGATTCACTTTGATTCCTCCAATAACGAAGCGGAATATGAAGCACTCTTATATGGGTTACGTATGGCCATTTCACTTGGCGTCCATCGCCTCATGGTCTACAGCAACTCAGATTTGGTAGTCAATCAAGTGATGAAGGAGTGGGACATCAGAAGCCCAGCTATGACTGGTTACTGTAATGCGGTGAGGAAGTTGGAGAAGAAGTTTGAGGGGTTAGAGCTCCATCATATACCCCGACTAAAAAATCAAGCAGCCAATGATTTGGCAAAGATAGGTTCCAAGAGGGAAGCTATTCCCAGCAACGTGTTTTTGGAACACATTCATACACCTTCAGTTCAAGAAGATCCTTTCACAGAAGAGCTCCCGCAGCCTAAGAGTTCCACAGATCCGACTGAAGTCGAAGTCCCAGCCGTGGTCGACCTGATTATGGAAGTTTTGGTCATCACCCCCAACTGGACAGTGCCATACATTTCGTATATCCTTAGGAAGGAACTCCAAGAGGATGAAGAAGAGGCTCGACAGATCGTCCGTCGATCCAAAGTCTTTACTGTGATAAGAGGACAACTGTTCAGATAAAGTGTAACCGGAGTCAGCCAGAAATGTATAACACCAGAAGAAGGTCGAGTGATCCTCAACGACATTCACTCGGGGACCTATGGCCACCATGCGTCCCCTCGGACCTTGTGGCCAAAGCATACCGAGCTGGATTTTATTGGCCACGAGCAAATGAAATGGCGAAAAATATAGTCGACAAATGTGAAGGCTGCCAGTTTTACTCCAATATGTCCCACAAGCCTGCATCAGCCCTGAAGACCATTCCACTCATTTGGCCCTTTGCTGTTTGGGGATTGGATATGGTTGGACCGCTGACGACTGGTAGGAGCGGCTTCACTCATGTGCTTGTAGCAGTCGACAAGTTTACCAAATGGATTGAAGCTAAGCCTATCAAGAATCTTGAAGCCAGTACCATTGTCAGCTTCATCAGAGAGTTGACATTCAGATATGGGGTTCTGCACAGCATCATCACTGACAACGGGTCGAACTTCGATTCTGATGAGTTCAGAGCCTTCTGCGCTTCCCAAGGCACACTAGTCGACTATGCTTCAGTCGCCCACCCCCAGTCGAATGGACAAGCAGAAAGAGCAAATGGCTTGGTTCTCAAAGGACTGAAACCCCGACTGATGCATGATCTCAAGCACGTAGCAGGCGCCTGGGTCGATGAACTTCCATCAGTTCTTTGGGGATTGAGGACAACTCCCAATCGGTTGACTGGCCGAACTCCATTCTTCTTGGTCTATGGAGCTGAAGCTGTTCTACCGAGTGACTTTCTTCACAATGCACCCTGAGTCGAGCTCTTCTCTGAAGATGAAGCAGAACAGGCCCGGCAGGACACAGTCGATCTCCTAGAGGAGGAAAGAGAGATGGCCTTAATCCGGTCGACCATTTAGCAGCAAGACTTGCGTCGATTCCACGCCAGAAACGTGAGGGGCCGAGCCTTTCAAGAGGGAGACTTGGTTCTTTGAGTGGATCAGCAGAAACCACACAAGCTCGCCCCTGCTTGGGAAGGTCCCTTCATTGTCACCAGAGTTCTCCACAATGGAGCATGCCATCTTTACAATGTCGAGCATCAGAAAAACGAGCCACGGGATTGGAATGCGGAGCTGCTCCGCCCCTTTTATACTTAAGTACTCATTCGGATGAGATGTAATAAGAAATACCTTTGTAGTTTGTTTATCAAAGACAAGAGCTTTACAGTCTTCTTAAACGATTGTTGTTGCTTTTGTTTGCGTCTCAAATCCCCAAGTGGGTGACTTAGCCGCGAATCCGTTCCGCCTAAGTTTGAAAAATCCTACCGAGTGGTGAGCAAGCCTCTCACTCGGGGGCTTAGTCGCGAATCCGTTTCTCCTAAGTTTGAAAAATCCTACCGAGTGATGAGACAGCCTCTCACTCGGGGGCTTAGCTGCAGATCCAAGACTACGCCTAAGTTTGAAAAATCCCACCGAGTGGTGAGCAAGCCTCTCACTCGGGGCTTAGCTGCAGTCCAAGACTACGCCTAAGTTTAAAAAAATCCTACCGAGTGGTGAGCAACCCTCCCACTCAGGGGCTTAGCTGCAGTCCAGTACTCGCCTAAGTTTAAAAAATCCTACCGAGTGGTGAGCAAGCCTCTCACTCGGGGGCTTAGCTGCAGTCTTGTACTCGCCTAAGTTTGAAAAATCCTACCGAGTGGTGAGCAAGCCTCTCACTCAGGGGCTTAGCTGCAGTCCAGTACTCCCCCAAGTTTGAAAAATCCTACTGAGTGGTGAGCAACCCTCCCACTCGGGGTCTTAGCTACAGTCTAGTACTCGCCTAAGTTTTAAAAATCCTACCGAGTGGTGAGCAACCCTCCCACTCGGGGGCTTAGCTGCAGTCCAGTACTCGCCTAAGTTTGAAAAATCCTACCGAGTGGTGAGCAACCCTCGCACTAGGGGGCTTAGCTGCAGTCCAGTACTCGCCTAAGTTTGAAAAATCCTACCGAGTGGTGAGCAACCCTCCCACTCGGGGGCTTAGCTGCAGTCCAGTACTCGCCTAAGTTCGAAGCCCATCCCTATCCGCAAGGACGACGAGGTGCAGGTCGACTGCAACCTTCTCCTTCGGAGCTGCACCACAAGTACAACGTGCGCTCCATCCCTATCCGCAAGGACGACGAGGTGCAGGTCGACTGCAACCTTCTCCTTCGGAGCTGCGCCACAAGTACAACGTGCGCTCCATCCCTATCCGCAAGGACGACGAGGTGCAGGTCGACTGCAACCTTCTCCTTCGGAGCTACGCCACAAGTACAACGTGCGCTCCATCCCTATCCGCAAGGACGACGAGGTGCAGGTCGACTGCAACCTTCTCCTTCGGAGCTGCGCCACAAGTACAATGTGCGCTCCATCCCTGTCCACAAGGATGACGAGGTGTAGGTCGACTGCAACCTTCTCCTTTGGAGCTGCGTCACAAGTACAACGTGCGCTCCATCCCTATCCGCAAGGACGACGTGGTGTAGGTCGGCTACAACCTTCTTCTTCGAAGTTGCGCCACAAGTACAACATGCGCTCCACCCTTATCTGCAAGGACAATGAGATGCAGGTCAACTGGAGTATCCACCTCAAAGCTGCATCTCAAGCACAAAGATTATTACGTGTGGAGAACAAATTCCACTCGAAGGCAAATGCAAGCATTTTCAGAGATAAATCAAGTTTAGATAAACCCTAAAGTTCAAGACCACGGATCAAAGTACTCGGGCGTTCAGCCCGAAGGAGTTTAAAGATTACAAAATCACTCGGCATTTCGAGGCAACTTTAAGGCAGGGCATAAAAGTTTGTTCACCCCGCAGGAGGAGGGCTGGCTGGCTCGACGAATTTGTCTAGGTCGATCCCGTTAGCAATCTGAGTGGCGGCAGCAATGAAAGTCTCCATGAAGGACTGGAAGTCGTGCCTCTTGGTGTTAGCAACTTTAATCACCGCCAGCTTCTCTTCCCGAGCTTCTCGATAGTGGACGCGAACCAGAGATAGAGCCACATCAGCGCCGCACCGGGCAGAAGACTTCTTCCATTCTTGAATTCGACTGGGAACTTCATTGAGCCGAGCCATCATAGACTCGAGGTCATTCTGAAGTGTTGCCATGGGCCAGAGAGCTGTGTCAATCCGCGACATCACGACTTTCAGTCGGGCGAGACAATCAACAACACCAGTGATGCGGGATTCCAGTCGGAGCACATTCATGGCAGCTTCATCCTTCACTGGAGAGTTGATGGGCTCCAAGCTTGGTTCAATTCGCCCGGTCTCTTCCTCAAAGTCCCGGAAAAACTCTGCATGCACAATTCAAGGGTGAGTCAATGATCATATGTCGAGTCGACAAGAACAAACCAGTCAGATCAAAGAAAACACCTTCAAGCATGACAAACAACTTCTTAGCAAGGCTTCCCAGATAACTCTCCAGATCGTTCCTCCTACGGGCAATACCTTCCATCTTCTTGTTCAGATTTTCCTTGTCCTTCTTCAGGCGAGTCGCTTCCTTATTGGCTTCGTCAAGGGCAGTTTTCAGCTTGGAGTTTTCTTCCTCCAATTTGCCAATAAGCCAACTTCGCTCAGCGGTTTTCTCATCAGCTTTTTTCTGCGCGGCCGCCAGATCTTGATCCTTTTTCGCCAGAGCTTGGTTCAGTTTCTCTGAAAGAAATAATGCTTGATTCAGGAAAAGTAGAATGAAATCCGGTTCAGGGATAACTCAGTCGACAGGTCCTCCTTACCAGCAGCGTCATCTTGGCTTTCTGCAGTTCTGTCTTGGCCAGCTCCAGATCGAGGTTGAGTTGAATCTACTGCTTCTCCAGGTCAGCAAAACGAGCTCCAAGATCACAAGATTTCTGCAACCAAAGAACAGGTCAGTCGACGGGCGAAAATATTGGTTATTTCAGAGAGATAAAAGGATAAAGCCAATAAATTCTAAGACTACTGCCGAATCAAACATCCAACAGTAGTCTCGGGGACTACACCCAGTGGGTGCACTTAGCGTGCCCCCACTGGTTCAGTTTACACTCGACAAGGCCTGCCCAGCACGAGTGCAAAAAAAGAGTGAAAGCAACAAATAGAGTCTTCAGACCATAGTCGATTGCCAGCAGTCGACCACGGTCTCGGGGACTACACCCAGTGGGTGCACTCAGCATGCCCCCACTGGTTCAAAGTTCCACTGGACATGGCCCGACCAGACCGAGTGAAGAAATTCAAATTCCAAGACTACAATCGACTGCCCGCAGTCCACCATAGTCTCGGGGACTACACCTAGTGGGTGCACTCAGCGTGCCTCCACTGGTTCAAAAATTCAATCGACGACAACATTGAATTCAGCTCAAAGTACGGATTTTCTCACTGACAAATCGAAACACCCAATGGGTGTACAGATGCGAAACGCAGACAGATGAAAAGATTCTTTGAAAGAAAGTTTTTAGGTACCATATCCTAACAGAACAAGCCAAAAGAGTCGGTAGGCAATCTGCTAACCTGGACGTTGCTCTGGAGAGCAGAGCTGGCATCATAAGCAGCTTGGCTGGCTTCCCGCACCATCTTCACCTTCTCCATCATAATGTCCGCGTGGCGTATAGCCTCTTTGGCAGCACCCACTTGGTCTCTGGGACGTGATGTGTAGCAAAAAGTGAAGGTGCATCGGCGGGAGCCTGTGCAGCTGACGCGGAAGGCCGAGCACTTGACAGCGGTATGGCGAAGGAGACGGAAGTCCGATTGGCATCACCGGCATCCTGAACTACCGGTTCCGCCACCGGCGTCGACTGAAGCGTCTTGCCAGCGGATGTTTTCCTGTTTCTTCTCCCTAAGGGCCTCTGTGGCTCGTCCTCGTCGTCGTCGGGGAGGTCAATGACGTTGAGAGCTGTAAAAAGATCAGTCGCCAAAATTTCATCATCCGATTGGATATATCACAGTTCAATCGACAAAACAAAGACAAAATCACGAAGATTGTACCCGGATTGGAGGTGACCGCATCTTCCATTTCCTAGTCCTTGTTTTTATAAGCAGAGGTCCCGGAGAGATTCATTCGGTCAAACCAAGGGGAAAATAAATAGCACAGAACGTCGAGTAAAAGCGAAAGAAGAACACTCACGCAGAAGCAACATGAACGTCAATTTTGATTCTCGGCAGCGCCTTCCGAGTCTTCTGCACTACAACCTTGGACTTCTTTGGAGCCTTTTCAGTTAGTGCCGGAGAGGACGTCCGAGGACGCTTTGACGACCGCCGGTCTGAGCAGTTTGCCTTGTCACGGCGCCGCCGGTCGTGAGTAAGTTTGGATCGCCTTTCCCTACGGGGAGGAGAGTCGACCTCTTCTTCATCACTCGGGTCATCGCTCTCCTCGTCCCCCTCTCCGTCGGAATGCCACTCGCCGCTTTCACCTCCGGTTGCCTCCCCCTCCGGGTCCTGCTCCTGCTCTCCGTTGGGCATCGTATACATTTCAGTAAGGGCCTAGAAGAAAACAAGCAAGACAAAGTCAGTCGTTGAAGCATGTTAAATAAAGATGACACTCGGTAATTCGGAATCGGACCTTGTCTGGTTCATAGGATTGGTCAAGTGGAGGGATTCTCCTGGCTCCTCTGGGGTTATCCTTGTTGCCAATGATACTCCTCAACCACTTCTCCACCGTATCCTCGTCGACTTCTTCTGGGTGCACCCGAGTGGAATCTTCAATGCCCGAGTACATCCACATCGGATGGTCGCGAGCTTGAAGTGGCTGAATGCGTCGTCTGAGAAAGACTTCCAGCAGATCCATTCCAGTTACACCCTCACGAATGAGATGGACCACTCGCTCAACCAGCACTTTCACCTCCGCTTTCTCCCCTGGAGTCACTTTCAAGGCAGAGGGCTTCTCTACATGAGCCATAGAAAAAGGAGGAAGTCCAGTCGATCGACACAGGTCGGCTGGTCTTTGCAAAGAAAACCAGGTCATTGCCACCCTCGCACTGACTTCGGGAAGAATTATGGCTGGGAAAGAGCTCTTACCCCTCATCTGAATCCCAAGACCCCACACATCTGGATCACTTGGGTCCTCTCGTCACTTTCGGGTTGGCCTTTTTGACCGACCGGGGCGACACGTGAAAATGTGCTTGAAGAGACCCCAGTGTGGTCGACAACCCAAGAAATTTTCGCACAGAGACACGAAGCAGCAAGATACATGATGGTGTTGGGGGAAAAGTGATGAAGTTGTGCTCCAAAGAAATTCAAGAAAGCTCGGAAAAAGGATGCGGAGGCAAAGAAAATCCACGGTCGATGTGAGTGGTGAGGAGGATGCACTCACCCTCCCGCGGTCGAGGTTCGGTCTCATCCTCCGGGAGCCGCGCCGATCCGTGAGGAATCAGCCCCTCCTCCGCCAGATCATCGAGGTCGTCCTGGTGGATCATCGACCGGATCGATCGCCACAGATCCAGCCGCTGACAAACCAGATCATGACGAGGATCCGCCCCGGCTGGACTTTTTCCCCTTCGCCTTCGCCGTCACCTTCTTCGCGCGCTCTAGAGCCACCGTCTTTTCTTTCCCCATCACCGCGGACGGAGCTCAAAAAGAGCGGCGGCGCTGGAGCAGGAGCAGGCGCAGTGGGGGAAACTAAGAAGGGAGAGGAAGAATGAGGATGCACTGTTCAAAAACCCCGGTCCGGCGCCTTATATGGGGTTGCTTCCGAGTGACTGACCTGTAGGCCCGGGCGATCTTATCAAATCCCGCAACAGTCGCGCGCACGATACATGGCAAAAAAGGCGGCACGAGAATCGAGGCGGCCTTGCCTTATCTAGCCCGATTACTGCGGCCTCCTCCGCCCTGCGCGCTTCCCGAAATTCGAATCCCGCGAGATCCGCGGGCAGCAGAACAACTTGTCAGACGGAAGATCTCCTCCACATTAGCACTCGGACCTCTTCCAGCAAAAGTTCACTCGACAAAACCAGGAATGGATCAAGGCGACTGAAAAAGAAGTTGGTGTTACTACCTTGGTTCGTTGATCCAAAAGAAGACACACCCGAAGCGCAAAAAATGAGTCGGAAGTATTTTCAACTCCTCCTCCACTCAAACCCCGATCCATTTGGGGGCTAATAATTAGGACATGTACCTAGGGCAGGGTCATAGGCCTGACCTAAATACCCTCCCCAAGGACATCACTCTAAAGCCAGAAGCATTCGAGGGGTACCATCATCCACTCGACCAGAAACATTTCCACGCGGAGGAATCAAGGTCACTTGACCGTAACAAGAAACACTAGACGGACAGAAGACATAAAGTCACTCTACACAGCAACGGTCGGGCATTAACTCCTAGACTTAATAGCCATTTATAACACTTTATTACAGACGTTACCTGTAACGCTCCTTCTTTATGAACATTGAACTCCTTGTAACGTGGGCTGGCTGGGGTTCTGGCGCACTCTATATAAGCCACCCTCCTCCACTGGCACAAGGGTTCGCACCCCCTGTAACATACACGCATATAATCCAGTCGACCGCCTCCGGGCACCGAGACGTAGGGCTGTTACTTCCTCCAAGAAGGGCCTGAACTCGTAAAAATCGTGCGTACAACTTATCCATAGCTAGGATCTTGCCTCTACATACCTACCCCCCATTCTACTGTCAGACTTAGAACCACGACACCAGGCGGTTCTCCTCCTCGTCGGAGCTGGGAGACCTTGAACGATGATCCTCTGGGAGAAATTGCACACCGCTCCGACGTCCTCACCGCCGCAAGACTCGGTGCTTCCTGCACCAACTTTTTCAAGACGGTGCTTAAACAGGCTTGGGAAAAGGCCATGCTTGTCGGTCTTCCGTGCATCCTCGAGGAGAAGGTTCTTCTATGGGACAATCCTTCGAACAGTCCACCGCTCCCTTGCCATGGTTGCATGTTGACTCCGCTAGAGTTGCCGATGTTGAGAGGTAGTCGGATTTTGTCCGATGAGCAGGTCAGTCATGGAGTTTGATCATGTAGTACTTAGTTATTCCATTTCCATCCCGTAATTTCTCCGCTGCCCACCGTCTTATATATAGGTCCGGGTCGATGCCAACGAAGATTGGCTTGCATACCTACGGTTGGATACCACCATCATTTTGCACAACATCCATAGCAGTGCGGCTATTCCCGTACACCCCTTCTCCACCATTGGGATCGGCCTTCCGGACTGGCTGGGCTTGAATACGTATGATGATGCCGACATGAGATTGAAGAAGATAGCAATTGCGGACCCGCCGACAAAGCAACGCGGCTACGAAGATTCCTATCTCATCGCTGTGTTCGACATAAGGATTGCCTCAATACAAGAGGCAGTAACAACAGACAGGGCAGATGCTGGCGCATGTTGGCCGTGAAAGATTTGTACCCCTACACATTCGAAGACGCCGTGTTCCATCTAGGCCGCATCTTCGCGGTGACAAGCCAGGGAACTTGTTTCATCTGGTTGCCATCCTACGGTACGGGAGATTACAAACGGAATGCACAAACCATCATTTGCATCCCTAACAGTACTCCATTATTTTGCAGGGACCAGTCATCCCCCGATCAAAATAAGATCATCGATCCCGGATGTGCATTTGCATCCGTGATTTGGTCTAACCTGGAACCTTGTAGCTGACTTTTGCATATTGGTATCAACTATCTTAGCAGTCGTTACCCATGGTACCATTGATGTGAAACATGGTCACACAATCTACCACGATCGGACCGTCACCATCTACCCAGGTATTCCATTGAGTACTATATTTTTTAACCCTCTCGCCTTCTCTTTCATTGTTGTACTACTTACTAGTACAAGTAGGAGTACTTTTTACCTTGGAGGACGTGTATAGCTACCTAGGCCCTTGAAGACTTGAACCCACTAGCTGCCACCATTTTTGTTTTCCATGTCTTACTATCTCATCCATGTAGCCAAGAGTGGCTATATATAATAAGCCGGTTATTTTACTTCCTCCATACCGGAGTAGTAATATTTGATGCACAGTATTACTGACCGCCATATTTGAGCACAACATTTTTATGCATGGACCTTGACTGTGTACGTCACCATGTGTCCGGATCTGAGATGCTGCGTGTACCAGATGAACGGCGCCGAGTTCGACCCCCGTGATGCTACGTGGGTGCCGAGGAACACTCTTGGAGAGTACTCTCTTTTCATTGGGGACAACTACCCCATTGTGAAGCGGATGCCACCTTCCGTGCATGACACCGAAGGCCTGCCGTTCATGAAGCATGGTTGTGTCTTGATGCGCACGCCGGATGGACGACATCTTTGGGACACGCTATCACGATTTATGCCGCTCAGCTTGGATGAGTCTCCATCGTGTGGAACCGGACTAGAAAGCTGCGACAGTGATTCCTGTTGCCCACCGCTATGGATCGTGCCATCCATGAAGAAAACACAGGGCCCGGAACACGGAGGAGGACATGTAGCCCATCTATAACGTGTAAGTGGGGTATGGTAAATTGTGAACGGTAGCACTGTGAATATATGTAGACTAGTTGTGCACAAATTTATCACATGAATTGGAGATGAACTTGTGTGACATACTGGCATTTTTCCTTTAGGATTTATTACTAGTAAATGTATTATGTGTACATGCAACTTGTGTGGTTGTTGCACGAGATCCAACACGCTCTTTGAGAAAAAAAGATGCCACAACTTTGGATATAGGTGCGTGGCAGCATCATACAGTAGCATCGTTCGCTATAGTTGTAGTATACTCCTACTAGGACAACGAATCCTATAAAACCTTGTGCTTGGCTCTTTGCCTCTTCGGGAGGTTCAACAGTTCGTACTCGTGTGAACCTCTTGCACTTGGCTCTTTGCCTCTTCAGAAGGTCCAACAATGATGATACTACAGTACAATATGCTTCTGGCAATCTAACATCGATTGAACTGATGCACGTCCACCGCGAGGGCGAGGGCGAGCGAGAGGGAGAGGGCGCTGTAGTCAAAACCCTCTCCTCGTCTGTGAGCCATTGTGCACGTGGGTGAGGGAGAGGCGTAGTAAGCAAGCTTCTCCTCGTTCGGTGAGGTGACGGGACACATCAAAGCAGTACTAGTACTAGTCCATACTGCATCCTTTCCGGTTAATATGGATTAATTTGAAACGAGAAAAATACACTGGTAGTCAACGTATGTAACAATACGCTCTTTACGGTCATTATACATAGTTTTGCGGTGATTATACGATCACTAGCTCATCGTAGAGCACCGTATTGCACCCTACTGGCCGGCCACATAGTCAACATGGCACTTTGCTGACTGGTTATATTGTCACCTGGTTTCTGGGTCCCACTTGTCAGTTGGCAGAGCAAAGAAATCAGTTAAACAAAACTTTATGCAGGCGCAACAGGAGTCCAACCCTTGCGCGCGAACCACCCTGGCTGTGTATGTGAGTGCATGCACGTGTACTCCCTCGGTCTCCCAACAAAGAGTGTACATCGGCTAAAAAAACAAACGGTGTACATCTACACTTCCAATGCATTTAGCCTTTAATCTAAATCGATATTGATTGACTAATGCACCAACTTGTGCTCTAGCTATAGGCTACATGTCTATCCTTAACTACAGCATGCAACAACCTTCATTTAATCTTCTTATCTCAATGGTCGCATGCACGCATAAGTGTGCTACTTTTGGGCGTTAATTATGCCCTGGTCAATGTGTAAATCTCTAAATGTACAGTCTTTCATGGACGTAGGGAGTAGGTTGAGCACTTGAGCGTGAGCGTGTGTGTTGTGTCATGTGATGTGTGCCGCATGGGTGCGTGAGTGTTGCGTGCGTCCATGTGTACGTGTGAGTGTTGCATGTTGCATGCATGCATGCATGCATGAGGATTTTACTCCCTCCCATTGACATGTTCATATTTCATGCTTCCTCTGTTCCCTCCATATGGTGATACTCCCTCTGTTCCCAAACACAAAGTAAAAGCCTCCCTCTGTTCCCTAATACGGAGTATTTATCTTTCTAGAGATTTCAATAAGTGACTATGTACGGAGCAAAATGAGTGAATCTACACCCTAAAATATGTCTACATACATCCGTATGTTGTATTCCATTTGAATGTCGAAAAAGACTATATTTAGGAACGGAGGTAGTAGAAAATAAACATTAAGTTCTCTTGTTTTTCCCTCCTTGGTCACGGTGCACAAACAAAGATGACTTATTCACCTGGATGGAGGGGTAGATGGTCAAAGTTTGACACAAAATTAATGCATTGGTAAACATAATTTTTTGAGGAAAACGAGTGCATTAATTGAGTGTTTTTGCAAACTACAAAAGTTATTCCACCGCTCATCATCTACCTTGGTTGATGAGATTTTTGAATTGAGCCCTATAAACCGAAAAGGAGGTAGTACTAGTACTCCTACATTATTGACGCCGGGTGCCTTGGCCAATGTTCATCTTGTTGGATAGGATGAGGCTACTTCCAATGCATCGGTGCTTACATGGGGTGCTAAGCACATTAAAAACTTAAGCAACTAAAGCTCCCAATGCATAGGTGCTTAACTTGTTGGTGCAAAGCATCCTTTATTTAATGATTTTGTAACTAAAGTTCTTCATGCATTGGTGGGATTCTTCCATTTAAGTATTTTGTCTAGGTTCTCGCGCTTAGTACTGGGGTCACCACACTTATCTCTCTCCTCTTAATTACCTTGCCACATCAGACTTTTTGCCTACATGGCAGCCTTAGCACATGTACAAGGCGGAGCATTAGGAGGGGCCTGAGCGTACAGGCATAGCGATACTGTAGATAGGAAGTCTTCGTGATCCATTATTTCCCATCTCGGTCAGAGAGAACTATTCAACTAGTCTTCACAGTGAAGTGACAATACACGTTGCAGCAGATGGGACACTTAATTAATAAGCTGAACCAGCGTGTTGGTGTTACTAAATCAGCCTTACCCAGTACTGCCATCATGTTTGCCAGTGGAGCACGCTTCCGCAAATACGACTACGCACCTCTCTCCTCCATTAACTGACATATGTGTTGTCTTGAGGTAGGCCCACATGTCATCGGCGTAACTATTTACAATCTGAAGGACGCTATATCCTGGTAGTAATACTAGTAGAATTGAGATTTAATGCACTTTCTTCCCCGTCTTTCACTCTTCTTCCTCCTCTCTTCTTCTTCCTCCTCTCTTCCCCATCGTCGGCCGCACACCATTTCCCCCCGCTCACTGCTCGCCCGCCCGCGCCATCTTCCTTGGTAGCTCGCGCGTACCATATCCCCCCGCTCACTTTTCGGCCACACACGCCATCTTCTTTGCTCGCCCGCCCGAATACACTTCCCCACTGGCTCGCAGGCACCGAAAACCCCAGTCACCCAGCACCCTAAAAAATCCTATGGTAGAACCGACTGACACGCAGAGCCGCGATTGGGATTCCCTCCCTGATGTTCTCTTGGAGCAGATCTGTAATCATAGGGACCTGCTCAGCACCGTACTTCTAGCCGCATGCTCGGTGTCTTTGTACCGTCTACTCGTCTGCAACCGGTCGACTCTTTTCAAGACACCCTGCTTGCTGATGCCCGATCCTCGCAGGTGGCCCAGACACCGACTTGGCGATCCTACGGAGGTTGTCATGGTGCCCCTCGACATGCTACCACTACCCGTCCACCTGTCCTTCATGCGCGGCCACTACTGGGCGGGCATGAAGGCCAACTGGATCGTCCTCATCCACCAATCCGGTAGTCCGTGGCGTCTCGTGGATATCTACACCCAGCAAGAGATCACCCTTCCATCGTTGGATACCGCCACCATCGAGCCTCGCGGCCCACCGGACACTCCTGCCTACTACACACGAGATGCGTCGAGCTTTTGGCTCGACCTCTGTTTGCTGAAGGTTGCAATCTGCGAAGTTCCCACACCATCGGAAGACTACATGGATTACAAGCTCATTGTCGTGTTCAACATGGGATTAGTCTATCTGGAATCCGGTCGCCATACATGGTTATGGCTCATCGTCAATCTTCTTCAACCAACATTTATGTCTGATTCTATAGTGCACGATGGCATCGTTTACGCGGTCAACGCACATATTGGCTACCTATACTGGTGGAATCTACCGTCGCGTAATTGTTCTATCTCATCTCATCTTTACCTTATGAATACGACTGCCTGTTCATTGTTACAAATTTAGAATATATAGTATGTCTATAACCACATCATTGCTATATGTTCCTCTCATTTCCTATATTTTTATGACCACACATGTTATTGTTTTTTTTATAGAAAGACTTAAGGGAACCCCCTACAGTGTAATTGGTGCAACAAACCCAAATTGCAAGTACCATGCCTTGAACCTGGGTGGGTGGGAAGGCATCAGCCCCTTCCCACCACTAGGCTATGCCTTAGTCTACTCACACACACACACATGTTATTGTTAGAGTTGATATGAGAACAATTGGTATCTAATGATTGTTAGAATAGATATTATGAGTATAACCTCATGATTGCTATATGTTACTCTCATTTCCAGGATTTTTATAGCAACACATGTTATTGCTTAGAGTTGATATGAGAACAGTAGTAAGTGCTATGGTAGAATGTGAGTAGGCCCTGTCATATTGTTTTCCTCTCATTGTTACATGATGTTTGAACCATGATATATTTCTAGAATATGAAAGCCATTGGCTTATTTTTTAACTTGGGGTATGATTATGACCACGGCATTGCAATTCTCTTTCTATGATATGTGTCACTGTTATAATAATCTTAGTTCCACACATACTCTGAACATGATTGTTTATTTTTGTCCTTTTGGTCTCCAATTTGAATTGTTGCAGCAGACGCAAATGCGCCGGCCTTCATGATTCCACTAACTAAATGTTACTGCATGTCACAAAAAATTATATCGTTTTATTCGTATTTGAACATAGTTTCCAATGGAATAATTTTCGGTGACATGCATTGACATTTTGTTAGTTAAACCTATGGTTAAAATGTGACACTAAATACGACTAGTAAGTACTCGTACAGTAGCAGTACTAGTATACGTTGGTCAAATTATTCATCATGTCCTCACATTGAATTGACGTGACAACACGTTGCGCGTGAGGTGACACAAGAATCCTGGCGGCGTGTTCGGGTATTGTGGACTTCAGATTTGGATTACTACCACTTATCTGTCGAAATCTTTCATCAATCACTTAAAACAGTCGATTGATCATACATTGAGTACCATATACTAGAATAAACCGATGCAACTCCAAGAAGGATTGGCCGGTGCGGTCGGCTGGCGTCAAGTTCGATCCCATGGATCAGGAGCTGATTGAGCCCCTTGAGGCCAAAGTGAGTGCTGACAGGATGAGATCTCACCCTCTCATCGACTTGTTCATACCAACCATCGACAGCGAGCACGACATATGCTACACCCATCCTGACAAACTTCCAGGTAGGACACCGATGGGCCGTCTACTTGCACAAACATATTCCTTTGTTTATAGCTCTATTTTTATTTTTGGACGCAGACATAGTGAAGCAATTACAATTTGACAGTTAATAAAAAGTGAAAGAAGTGACTGCAACATGCCAAAGATGTTATGAAAATGCCAACTACATACATTAAAACCTGTATTCGACAATACAGCAGGTATCACACTAAGTGGACTAAGCAAGCATTTCTTCCAGCGCAATTCTAGGGCGTTCAAAAGGGGCGCGTGGACGCGTCGCAAGATACACTCGGAGTGCGGCATGCACGCGATGTGGCACAAGACCGACAATACCTTGCCGGTGATGGTCAATGGCCGGCAGACGGGCAACAAAAAGGTTCTGGTGCTGCACACCAACAAGAACTTCGACCACTCCCGCAAAAAAAGAACTTTGACCAGCAGAGGACCAACTGGGTGATGCACCAGTACCACCTCAGGGACCTGGAGCAAGAGAAGGAGCGGCAGCTGGTCCTCTACAAGATTTTCTACCAGACAAACACTAGGGCGGGGACTAAAAAGATTATAAGTTAGTTTGGTATTAGTACTTGTACTACCTTGTCGTCCGCAAGTTGGTATTGTTGTTAACGATCTTTCGGTATGAACTTGGCATTTGCTTCCAACCATCATGCCGAGGGTTGACGTGGATATAAAGCTAAATCATTTGTTTTGAAACGAATTTTCAGGCACCTAATTTTTATTTGATGGGTAGCATAAGCACATGCCGTTCGAATTCCTAGTTCTCCAATTTTTTCGAAACAAGTGCATGCACTTATTATCATGATGAAAAAACAATATACCTGCTGCATCCCAGTTATTAGTTTGTACTTGCAGGATTCTCTCGTTTATTGAGCAGGTATATTGTTTTTTCAGGTCGAGCAAGTTTCAACTGGGATCTAGAATTCTTAGGCTTGGTTTTGTTTTTAATAGGCCCAACCCATGACGACAACGGGGCACAAAGATCTAGCAGGTATCTACTGGCCTCTGGCCCGCCAGCGCTAGTTATATTTTGTCTTACAACATCTGCAGGTAGTTTTTTTAGTGAATCAAACACACAGCCCAGTTCTATTTTCCTCTTGAAACGCCATGTCCTACTTCCGTTTTCTAATCTCATTTTACTAGTTCATATACACGTATCATTATATTGAAAATACATAAAGTTCCCTTTTCATATTTACATCCTTATTTTTGTTGTTGTTTTCCCTCCGACCGCTGATTTTTTTTACCACTGGTTTTCCCTTAAACCAACTCAATTCTCCCACGTCTTGTTTGCTTACAAAAACAAAATGATTTTTTTGGCAAATCAATAAGTTCTTAAAAAATGTTTATCATTTCGGGATTACAACAGTTTGGACTCCACTGAAATATGCAAAATAAGGTTGAACTTTTTGACCGTGGTCCTGGGCAGAAAATGAGTTGTAATAAATTACTTAAGAATTAGCAAATGGGCTGCAAATTATTAAAAAAATAGCAAATGGGCTCTATGTTATGCACTTAAAATTGGGTGGCTTACTTGTGGGCATAATAAGTTCTTGCTTACACATGGTTTAAAAAAAAAAAACTTATTCAACAATCGACTCTACCAGCGTCAGACTGTTAGATGTCAATCTAACGGCAATCGTGCTTCTTCAGTCTCTGATCTTCCTACTCCAGCCGCCCAAACCAGCACCGGTGGAACCGGCCGCCTCCGCCTCCGTGGCCGGGCTGTCTTTGCCAAGGGCAGCCTCACGGCCCCACCATACTCGCATCCCTGGCCTGGCTATCCCTCTACTCACCCACACCTCCTGTTATTTTCCGGCGACGGCAGCCGAACCAGTCAACCCTCGTACTCCCCACCGGATGGGCAGCCACTGCCGTGTCTTCCCCGGCTTTGTGTCATTCCCTTCGTAGGCCTCGCAGTCGTCCACCGCCCTGGTGCTCTTGGCGTGGCATGGTCAACGTGGTCAACGAACGACATCCATCGGAAGTGGACTGTACATGGAGAGGCTGACAGCTGGGTCCATGGCCGCACACAAGGAAATCCTCCTTATTACGCGCAAATTAATGATTCCTCCACCTGACATCTGGGACCCACTGAACGGGCCTCTGTATTTCGCGAAAAAAACTTTCCCGCCACTAACAGCTCAGACCCACCAGCTATATCTTCGCACGCAAGGAAGTGCTTCCTTATTACGCACAAAAAAATGAATACACCCCCTGCTAGCTAGGACCCACCATATGGGAGGCTGATTGTGGGCCTACTAAGTAGATGTAGACGGAGGGCTTTGTCAACTTAGTAAATATGAATGATTCTAGCTCCAGTGACCGTACGATGTCCATCCAATGGCCCGTAGTGCTTCTTCAACCTCTGGTCTTCTTGCTCAAGCCGCACAAACCAGCACCGGTCATGCCACATGCTCCTACCTCCCGCGGCTGGCTGTGATGCCGCGGAGGCCTCACCGCCCCCTACTACTCCCACCGCCAGGCCATCCCTCTACTCACCCACACCCTTTGTTATTTTGCGGCGACGGCAGCCTCACACCGCAGCCGAACCAGTGAACCCTCGTACTCCTCTCTACGTGGACTTCCACCGCCGCGTCTTCCCCGGCTCCGCGTCGTCCCCTTCATAGGCCTCGCCGTCGTCCACCGCCCTGGTGCTCTCGGCGCGACATGGTCAACATGGCCAAGGAACGACTTCGACCGGAAGAGTACTATACGTGGAGAGGCTGACAGCTGGGTCCACGGCTGCAGCAAGGAAATGCCTCCATATTACGCAGAAAATAATGATTTCTCCACCTGGCAGCAGGGACTGACCGGACGGGCCACCGTATTTTGCGAGAAAAACATTTCCCCCCTGACTGTTGGGACCCACCAGCTACATCTTCGCACGCAAGGAAGTGTCTCCATATTACGGTCAAAAAATGATTCGCCCCCCTGACTGCTGGGACCCACCAGCTACATCTTAGCCCACAAGGAAGTGCCTTCCAGCTGGGACCCACCTGGTCGAAGCGTACGTAGCATTGTCATTCTGGTCGCGAACATGTACGCACATATGATCGGTCTGTCTACAAGCTGCAGCGATGAAGGCCTTGTAAGGAAGGGTACGTGTCGTAGTAGAGGCGCGCACGTGTCGTAGTAGAGGCGCGCACTTGTCGTAGTAGAGGCGCACACGTAGCATGTACATGTACGTATAGCCAGGGTGCAAGAAAGAAAATACAGCCACGTACGTACATACGGGCGGGGTCTAGAACGCCTACTCACGCATACGTACGGCCAGGGCTCGTGTACATGGTTGGTTCGGAACGAAGAAACTGCGTCATCGTCGTGTTCATGGGGAGCCAACCGGCTGGGTCGGAACAAAATGCGTCGTCGTGTTCATCGGGAGCCAAACGTCTTGGACGCAATAATTGATGGAAACGAGGCATGGCGTACCGCATAACGGAGGAAACAGCCTTGTGTTCGACCTACCACGGTCGAAATGGGATCCTGTTCATCGGGAGGGGTCTGGCGTACCGCAAAACAAAGGAAACAGACTTCTCTTGGACCTCCTACGGTCGAAACGGGGTCCTGTTGATCGGGAGGGGTGTGGCGTACCGCAAAACGGAGGAAACAGACTTTTGTTGGAGCGCTACGGTCGAAACGGGGGTCCTATTCATTGGGAGGGGTGTGGCGTACTGCAAAACGGGACTCCACGGGATACTGTTCATCTCCACCGTCGACTTCCTCCAGCCACCATGGGCTACTGTTCATCCACCGTCGACCTCCTCCAGCCTCCACCTACGACTGTTCATCCACGGTCTCCTGTTCATCCAGCCTCCACCACGCGCTCCTCCACCAACTACTGTTCAACCAGCCCTCTCCACAGGGTCCTGTTCAACCACCCCTCACGGGCTGCTGTTCATCCAGCCCTCCACCGGCTACTGTTTAAGCAGCCCTCCATGGGGTCGTCCTGTTCATCCAGCCCTCCACGGGGTCTTTCTCATCCAGCCCACCACTGGCTCGATCGATCGGGGTCTTGTTCATCCAGCGGCAACGGCCTCTACTACCACGGGGTCCTATCATCCAACCCCCCACCAGGAACTATTCATCCGAACCCCCAACAACGCTCACTGTTCATCAAGAGGCAGCAGGTTCGATCGGCTTCAGTTAGCAGCAGTAGCAAAGGAATCGCTCAATCGGGTTCAGTTAACAGCCATCGATCGATCACTCGGGTTCAGTAACGCGTAGCCTGCAGTGCAACCGCTTCCGGGTTCGATGGCTGACGCCTCGCTTTCGAGTTCGATTAGAGCCCAACACCTCGCACCCACGCGCGTACGTGTACGAGAGAAACGCGCATCGCTCGGCCCCCGACCACCCACCATAACCGGGAACTCCCCGATATTTTCCTCGCCCTCGCTTCTAGCACGGTTTTTCCCATCATGGACGGCCCAAAGAGTGTCATGCAACTGCGTCTCTGGCCCGCCCAGGACGAAAAGTCCATTTTCTGTCATGATTTTTTTCATACAAGTAGGAGCCCACCACATCTATGATGATACCGGGTTTTGTCACAATTATCATCATAGAGTTGTCATAAGTATGACAGAAAAAATTTCGTTCGGCCCAAAATGTCACGGATGTGTCTTTTTTTTGTAGTGTGAGTAGGTGGTTCTCTCTCATAAAATTAATGCTGGAAGTGTAGGCACGTTCTGATGGCTCTCCTCACGATTGAAGAGTGGGTGGAGGGGTATATATAGCCTCCACACAAAATCTGACTGTTACACACAATTCACCAAAGTCGGTGGGACCGAATATTCAAACTCAGTTAGACCGATTTATTTCAATGTGAACGTTAGGCTTTTCAGTGGGACCGACATGTCAACTCGGTGGGACCGATTTCATTAGGGTTAGGGCATAACGTAATCTCAGTGAGACCGATTACATAAACTCGGTGAGACCGATTTCTGTAATAGGCAAACAGAGATTCGGTCAGGCAAACTCGATGGGACCGATCGCTCATTGTGAACTCGGTGGGACCGATCGCTCATCTTGGTTAGACCGAAACGTTACAAAGGGAAACACAGAGTTTGCAATCCCATCTCGGTGAGACCGAGATCCCTATCGGTGAGACCGAACTGATTAGGGTTTCTGGCAGTGGCTATGTCAAATGAACTCGGTGGTTCCGGATAGATCAAATCGGTAGGGCCGAGTTTGACTTTTGGTTTGGGACATATGTGGAAATGATAAAGTGGTTGAGGGCTTTTGGAGCATATCACTAAGAATTTTGAGCAAGCAAGCCATTCAGCAACACCTCATCCCCTTTTAATAGTATTGGCTTTTCCAATTGAGGGAGTCCTGGATTAGGGGGTGTACGGATAGCCGAACTATCACCATTGGCCGGACTCCTGGACTATGAAGATACAAGATTGAAGACTTCGTCCCGTGTCCGGATGGGACATTCCTTGGCATGGAAGGCAAGCTTGGCGATACGGATATGTAGATCTCCTACCATTGTAACTGACTCTGTGTAACCCTAACCCTATCCGCTGTCTATATAAACCGGAGGGTTTTAGTCCGTAGGAAAAACAACAATCATACCATGGGCTAGCTTCTAGGGTTTAGCCTCTCTGATCTCGTGGTAGATCCACTCTTGTACTACCCTTATCATCAATATTAATCAAGCAGGAGTAGGGTTTTACCTCCATCGAGAGGGCCCGAACCTGGATAAAAACATCGTGTCCCTTGTCTCCTGTTACCATCCGCCTAGACGCCTGATTCGGGACCCGCTACCCGAGATCCGCGGTTTGACACCGACATTGGTGCTTTCATTGAGAGTTCCTGCGTATGTCGTCATCCTTAGGTCCGATGGCTCCTTCGATCATCAACAACGACGCGGTCCAGGGTGAGACTTTTCTCCCCGGACAGATCTTCATATCGGCGGCTTTGCACTGCGGGCCAATTCACTTGGCCATCTGGAGCAGATCGAAAGCTACGCCCCTGGCCATCAGGTCAGATTTGGGAGTTTGAACTACACGACCGACATCCGCGGAGACTTGATCTTCGACGGATTCGAGCCACAGCCAAGCGCGCCGCACTGTCTCGATGGGCATGATCTAGCTCTGCCGCCGAACAATGCCCTGGAGGCTGCACTGTCTCGATGGGCACGATCTAGCTCTGCCGCCGAACAATGCCCTGGAGGCCGCACCACCGTCCGCTCCGACCCTTAGCTCGGAGCCGACTCCGCCGATCAACGACGAGTGGATGGAAACCGCCTCAGGCTCACGATCTCTCTGGCGATTAAGCGAACTCCATCCCTGTCGCTGCGAAGACCGTGACTCCAAGGTGCGGACTCCTCCCGGACTCCGAACCCTCGCGCCTCGCCAATTGAATCCAATTGGGCGCCCGGTTATGGAGTTCATCGCGCGGACATCTTTTTTCGCCCTTTGGCGACATCCTGAATTCACTAAAGTCTCTCTCTTTATCAGGAGAGCCCTGGCCGAACTACGGTCAGGAAGGTTGGGATGCGGACGACGAAGAAATTCAACGCCCACCCACCACCCACTTTGTAGCCACTGTCGATGATTTAACCGACATGCTCGACTTCGACTCCGAAGACATCGGTATGGACGGCGATCTTTGAGCGACCAAGAACCAGCGCCTAGAGGGCACTGGAAGGCCACCTCCTCATACAACATATACATGGTGGACATCCCAAAAGATGGGAACGGCGATGGAACAGCGGAGGATGACCCCTCCAAGAAACAGCCCAAGCGCCCGGCGTCGTGGCGCGCTCTAAATCCGCTACAGCAAAAATGGTGATTCCGCACGGGAGATAATAACACCGGACAGTGCGAAGACAACCCCTCCGCAGGATTCAAAGACAGAGGAGGGAGAAGCCAGCCCTCATGATACTGTGGCGAGCGGGGAGGTGGAGGACGATAATTATATGCCTCCCTCCGAAGATGAGGCAAGCCTCGACGACGACGAATTTGTCGTGCCTGAGGATCCCGCCGAACAGGAGCATTTCAAACACAGGCTTATGGCCACGGCAAGCAGCCTCAAGAAAAAGCAGCAGCAGCTTAGAGCTGACCAAGACTTGCTAGCTGACAGATGGACTGAAGTCCTTGCAGCCGAAGAGTATGAACTTCGACGCCCCTCAAGAGATACCCAAACGCAGGCTGCTACCCCAATTAGAGGAAGCAGCACCCAAACCTACATCACCAGCGCATGATGCGGCCGACCGCCACCCGTGGCCGCTGACGAAGAGGCCTCTAGACCCTCCATTCAAGCCGCACCCGGCGTCGCTCGAAAAAGTACCAAGGCACGAGGAAGCGCGCCCGGACTGCGAGACATATTGGAGGACAAGTCAAGGCAAACAAGATCGATCTCACGGATCACGTGGCGCCCCACGACAGCGGCGATAACAAATCACGCCGGATACAACAATTCCAGCCGGGCGAACACGATGAGACAAAGCTCATTTGAGCTGCGTCGTGATATAGCTCAATCTGAGGTGCCGCACACCCACTATGCTTCACCGAGGCAGTGATGGATCATCAAATCCACGAGGGTTTCAATCCCATAAACATCGAATCATACGATGGCACAACAGATCTTGCGCGGTTTGGATCGAGGACTACCTCCTCCATATCCACATGGCCCTTGGTGATGATCTACACGCCATCAAATACCTCCCACTCAAGCTTAAAGGACCAGCTCGACATTGGCTTAACAACTTGCCGGCCAGAATCAATTGGTTGTTGGGAGGACACGGAAGCCGCATTCCTTGATAACTTCCAGGGCACATATGTGCGACCACCAGACGCCGATGACCTCAGCCACATGATTCAGCAGCCAGAAGAATCGGCCAGACAATTTTGGACACGGTTCCTAACCAAGAAAAATCAAATCGTTGACTGTCCGGATGTAGAGGCCCTTGCAGCCCTCAAACCTAACATCCGCGACGAGTGGCTTGCCCGGCACCTAGGACAGGAAAAGCCAAAATCCATGGCAGCCCTCACAACGCTCATGACCCGCTTTTGCGCGGGAGAGGACAGCTGGTTAGCTTGTAGTAACAACTTGACCAAAAACCCGGATAGTTCGGAAACCAAGGACAGCAATGGCAGGTCGCGTGGCAACAAGCACAAGCGTCGCATTAACGGCGATAATGCTGAAGATACGACAGTCAATGCCGGATTCAGAGGCTCTAAACCCGGTCAACGGAAAAAGCCGTTCAAACGAAATACTCACGGCCCGTCCAATCTGGACCGAATACTCGATCGCTCGTGCCAAATACATGGCACCCGAAAACCAGCCAACCACCAACAGGATTGTTGGGTCTTCAAACAAGCAGGCAAGTTAAGCGCCGAACTCAATGACAAGGGGCTGCATAAGCGGTGGCGAGGAGGAGCCCGACCGCCGAACAATAGAGGACAGAAGGGCTTCCCCCCACAAGTGCGGACGGTGAACATGATATACGCAACCCACATACCCAAAACGGAGCGGAAGCATGCACTAAGGGACGTATATGCGATGGAGCCAGTCGCCCCGAAGTTCAACCCATGGTCCTCCTGCCCGATCACCTTTGATCGAAGGGACCACCCCACTAGAATCCGCCACGGCGGATTCGCGCATTGGTTCTTGACCCAATCATCGGCGATTTCACCTCACTAGAGTCACGATGGACGGCGGTAGCAACTGAACCTGCTCTATCGGGATACAAGGCACAAAATGGGCATAGACCCCTGAAGGATTAAACCCAAAAAGTCGAACTTTAAAGGCGTCATACCGGGTGTAGAGGCCAATTGTACAGGCTCAGTTACACTCGAAGTGGTCTTCGGATCCCCGGATAACTTCCGAAGCGAAGAGTTAATCTTCGACATAGTCCCGTTCTGCAGCGGCTATGACGCACTGGTTGGACGAACCGCATTTGCAAAGTTCAATGCGGTGCCGCACTACGCATACCTCAAGCTCAAGATGCCAGGCCCTCGAGGAGTAATCACGGTCAATGGAAACACCGAACGCTCTCTCCGAACGGAGGAGCATACGGCGACCCTCGCGGCGGAGGTGCAAAGCAGCCTCTCACAGCAATTCGTGGTCCGGCTACTAAGCGTCCGGGCACCGTCAAAGCGCGCCGAGTAATCTACAACAAGACCGCTGGCATGATCCGAGCACGCATAGCAATCCGGCTAACCCCAGCCCTCGCGAAATTGCGAAGCGATTACTCTGGCGTACATAACTACGCTCTGGAGATACCATGGGCATAAGGGGAGGGGCACGACCACGGCACACCCAGAATGCGGCTCAACCGCACCAGGGGCTCCCGATTGTGTCATTCTTTTTCTTTCTTCTTTTCTCTTACTTTCAGGACTCCGTTTTCCAGAAGCCCTGTCCGGCACTAGAATTGCCGAACTCACGATGCAACAGCCGAGGAAGCGTAAAGCTTCGTCGAGTGTCCAGTGGTCTCTACTACGAGCATTATACCTGTTTTACATACCATCCGCAGCTTACCTGGAGGGGGACATGTCAAATAATCCCATCCCTTGCTTATCGCACTATTTGTATCGTTCTGCTTTCATTGCAGTACCTTTTTGAATAAACAATACATAGCTTTTGCCTATTATTGCACTCCTTTCTTTATCTATATATATGTTCATTCATGACACGTTGCACCCGTACACTTTGGTACGGCCAATACACCAGGGGCTTAAGTACCCCAAAGATATGGTGTGATAAGTCCGAACACTTTCACAAGTGCGGCACCCCAAACTTATAGCATTATATGCATCGGCTCCGAATCATCTCTTGGGTCAATAGTTGGGTTTGCCCGGCTCCCATGTTTTGGTACCTTAGGTTCCGTTATATCGGCTAAGGTAGCGCTGGGAGAACCACTGCGATTGTGCCCCAGTTGAGCTGGGTTGAGCACCTCAGTGGAGAAAGCTAAAACTGACCGTCATGATAGGGAGAGAGCCGGTCGTTGTTCGAGAGATTTTTTCGGGTACCTAAAGACTTATGCCGCTTAGAGCGAGGAGTCGGCATTGTCCGGCCAAGGCGTGGATAGCGCCCCGAACTCGCTCTTCCAAATACTAGGGGCTTCACGAAATTTAAAATTATAGAATTCTATGGCTAAGTGAGAGTGTTCAAGCACTATAGTCCGGTTGCCTTGTTACGTTGCGTTGAGCGCCTCCCTCGAAGGACCCAAGAATGGGAACAAGAGCTCAAGTTTATCCCGAACACCCGGCACTTTCGTGGCATGGGGCTGAAGCCAACGACTTGCCATCTCTCAAATTTGATAAACGGCCGCCTGAAGGTAATATTTTAAATTCACAAAGCGTTGCTTAAGCGCATATGAACAAGTTTTCAGCAGACAGGATAATAAATGCGAGTCTATTCAAAAATTACATCTTTGGAGCATTCACCGCTATAAGGCGGTCACCCTTCAGACGCCCTCATAGTACATTTCGGGCTTGCGATGCTCCTTGCCCGTGGTGGCCCGTCCGTCACAAGCTTCTCAAGATCCATCTTGCCCAGTGCACTTTAGCACGGGCAAGGGCCAACGGACACCTTCAATGCGAGACGGAGCGCTTGATGACTTCAATCCATGGACAAAGGCGTCCACGAGCGCCGCACTAGCCCGAAGTAGCTCCCAGGCATGGCTTCCTTAGGCCACAGCCGAATTATGAGGCCCTTCATGGCCTGTTCGGCGACCTTGTGGAGCTCGACCAGCTGCTTCAGCTGGTCGCTCAGGGGCACCAGATGTCCGGCCTCCGCATACTGAGACCAGAACACCTTTTCCGTTGAGCTCCCCTCCTCGGCGCGGTAGAACGTGGCAGCATCAGACACACTACGGGGCAGATCTGTGAATGCTCCTGGCCGGATTCGGTAAGTAATAGATAATTCACTTTCACATGCTTGCTTTGCATAAAGAATGCCTTACCCGCCGCTGTCTTCTTTAATGATTCAATTTCCTGGAGGGCTTTTTGGGCTTCGGCCTTAGCAGCTTTGGCACTCTCAAGAGCCGAGGCGAGCTCGGACTCTCGAGTCTTCGAGTCACGCTCCAAAATCTCGCGTTTTTTCATGAAAGCCTGGAGCTCTTGCTGCACCTCCGCCATCCGCGCCTCCTGCTTCTCTCGCTCGGTGCACTCCGCGGCCGCTTTGCTTTCGGCCGTGGACACCGCTTCCTTCAGGGTCACCACCTCGTTCGTGGCCCCTACAATACCCACGTCAGTCCTGTCATTTTTGCAACCAAATCCTTTCTATAAGGTATTACTTTAAGAAGGTATTACTTACCTTCCTTGTCCTCGAGCTGCTTCTTGGCAAGGCCGAGCTTGTTCTCGGACCGCTCGAGGCTCTACTTCAATGCATTGACCTCCATGAGAAAGTGCGGCGAGAGGTCAGTAGCGCCTTTAATTCCCATATTGACATACTTATGTTAGACTCCTGCGTATATCTTTTAGATCCTCGATCCGGTTTTTCTTTCCGAACACCGAACTAAGCATCGGGGGCTACTGGCTATGCGGGAATATTGTTACATATTCTAAACTTACCTCAAAGCACATTAGAAGGCTGAGTGCAGGCTTGATCAGCCCGCTCTTGGCGATGAACTTTCTGGATCACCACACTCATAACGGTGCGGTGCTCCTCGTCGATGGAGGCGCCGTTAAGCGCCTCCAGCAAGCTATCCGGTGCCTCCGGATGGACGGAGGTCACCGGCGTCGCAGTCTTGCTCTTCTTATGAAGGGGCCGCTTGCCGGACTTCAGAACCACTTGAAGGTTCGATGCGGAGTCCGCACAGGAGGCGGACTTAGAGACCTCTGGGTTTCGCCCCTTTGCGCCCGGAGTCAGGGAGGTCGCCTTATGCGGCGCCTCCAGACCACCTCCTCCTGGTGGGGCCCTTTGGGACTCCACTGCGGTGCCGTCTGCGTCACGAGGAGAGGAGGCGGTTGGAAGTGAAGTGCTATTCACATCCGGCGAATCCAGGAGCCGCTCGACGAAGCGGCGAGCTCATCCTTGGGCGGGCTACATGGTTATATTCAGCGTTAGAAGACACTATGCGACAAATAAAAAGTCTTGAGCTATTCCGGAGCCCGGACACTTACGATCTCGCCAGGGGCTTGGCCCTTGGTGGCCACTCCTCCTCCTCGTTGTCGGCGTTGGTGGAGAAGTCCGAAGGAAGGGTCCTTCCTTTCTTGGACCCTCTGGCCTCCACAGTCGGGGCGGCCTTCCTTTTCTTCTCTCCCCCCGCTGGGAGAGAGGCTTCTTTTTCCTCCTCCTCGTCCTCAGGGGAGGATTCCGCCTCAGTCGTTGGACGATGAGTCCGACAGCACTGGCGCCGGGGAGCTCGCTTCGAGTTCCGTGGCCTTCTTCTCCGGCACCACGTGAGGTGCCGGAGCCCGCAGCTTCCGTCAATCGAGGCGTCCGCTGGAGTCTTCGGCAAGGGGGACGGTTAATCTGTCCGGGCGTCTTGACCAGCCCTGTCAAAGGTTAGGGAGTTTTAGATCCCGCATAGAGTCAAACTATGAAAAAAGAGTCCCATAAAGGGTAAAATAACTTACCTCGCTGGCTTGACGCTGTGAGCTGAATCTGCGATCTTCGGTAGCGGATGCGGGAGCTTCGGCGCCCTTGAACAGCACCTTCCAGGCATCTTCGTACATAGTGTCGAAGAGCCAGCTCAAGGTTCGGTGTTGTGCTTGATCAAACTCCCACAAATTGGAGGCTCGTTGCTGGCATGGGAGAATCCATCGGATGAGCATCACCTGGATTACGTTGACAAGCTTGAGATTCTTGTCCACGGTGTTTGGATGCAGGTTTGGAGTCTGACAGCTCTTCGAATCACCCCACGTCGAGGCCCGTCTCTTTCCATGATGTGAGCCATGTGGGGAAGCCAGATCGAATTCGGGGCCGCCGCCCATTGAAAGTCGCGGCGGCTCGGTGATGTAGAACCACCCGATTGCCACCCTTTATGGTCTCCACAAAGGAGCCCTCGAGCCATAGGGCGTTGGCCATCCTCGCCAAAGATGGCACCTCCGCACTCCGCTTGGCGGCCACCCACTACCTTAGGCTTGACATTGAAGGTCTTCAGCCATAAGCCGAAGTGGGACTGGATGCAGAGGAAGGCCTCGCACACGATGATAAACGCCGAGATGTTGAGGATGAAATTTGGGGCTAGATCATGGAAATCTAGGCCGTAGTAGAACATGAGCCCCCTGACGAATGGGTGAAGTGGAAACCCTAGTCCGTGGAGGAAGTGGGGGAGGAACACCACCCTCTCATGGGGCCTGGGGGTGGGGATGAGCTGCCCCTTGTTGGGGAGCCGACACGCGATGTCGCCGGACAAGTATCCGGCTTTCCGTAGCTTTTTGATGTGCCCCTCCGTGACGGAGGAGGCCATCCACTTGCCTCCCGCTCTGGACATGGCTGGAGAAGGTTGAGGAGGGATGTGCGGACTTGGGCGCTGGACCTCGAAGTCTTGGAAATGGATGAGCAAAGGAGGAAGAAGGCGTAGGGTTAAAAGGTGGATCCTTATCCCTTATATGGACGGACGACTATGCATCCCCCGCCACTGGTAAAACTTCGCTTATCTCCCAGCGCCATAATCAATGGCGGCGGTTGGGTTCTACGCCCGTATTGATGGGAATCCCGGAATAAGGGGCACGATCTCATACGATAAGGTGTGCCAAGGAAACCGCCTCGCTAAACGCGCTGAGGTGGAACAAAGAAAGCGATTCGTATAAAGGCCTGGCCGTGGTGTGATGTCATGCCGCGGAATACGTCAACAGAATCTGTGCAAAGGTTATTCTCTCTACGGTGGTATGTGGGACTTGTTTTGCGAGCGGACACTATCCTTGTGTTCAAAATCTTCTATGAAGTATTCGGAGGAGGAACCCGCCTTGCAATGTCGAAGACAATATCTTGCGCCCGGATTAAATCGTCATTGAAGCCTGGTTCGAGGGGATCTTGAGGAGTCTGGATTAGGGGTGTCCGGGATAGCGAACTATCACCGTTGGCGGACTCTGGGCTATGAAGATACAAGATTGAAGACTTCGTCCGTGCGGATGGGACTTTCCTTGGCGTGGAAGGAAAGCTTGGCGATACGGATATGTAGATCTCCTACCATTGTAACCGACTCTGTGTAACCCTAACCCTATCCGGTGTCTATATAAACCGAAGGGTTTTAGTCCGTAGGAAAAACAGCAATCATACCATAGGCTAGCTTCTAGGGTTTAGCCTCTCTGATCTCGTGGTAGATCCACTCATGTACTACCCATATCATAAATATTAATCAAGCAGGAGTAGGGTTTTACCTCCATCGAGAGGGCCTGAACCTGGGTAAAAACATCGTGTCCCTTGTCTCCTGTTACCATCCGCCTAGACGCACAGTTCGGGACCCCCTACCCGAGATCCGCCGGTTTTGACACCGACACCAATGGACTCAATGTGATGTTGGATCACTAAAATGAAAGAGCAGAGTCTTGAGCTTGAGCTAATATGTGTCCTTAGCATTTTGAGGTGTCCACATTCCTAGTCCATGCCATGCCAATCATTGAACTTTCTGAAACGATCATCTTGAAAGAGCATTAGTTCAATGAGCTATATGTTGTTAGGAATTACCAAAACCACCAAGGGATAGTTGCACTTTCATAAGACATCGATCAGATGTTATGCGACAGGAAGCCGAAGGACTGAGGAAGTCCCTGCAGAATTCAGATGCATACTTTCTGGTGCAACAGCAAGTGCTGGAGGATTTAAGCGCCAAACAAGAGAAAGTTAATAAGCTTACTAAGCATCTTTACAGCATTATGGGTACCCAGGATATTGTTTCTTGAGCTCATTTGAAGTGGTTTATTTCTGGACTTGTTTTGTTGCGGTGTTTATTTGCACTGGTCGCCAACTTTGACAACCAGTGTATGCGATATGCTGCTTTGTTCCCTATATTTTCACTGGTGGCAAACTTTTATGCCCAGTGGATGTAATATGTGTACTAGTCGTGATAGCGTAGCGTAAGTTGCTTGCCTATTTATTTCCTTGTTGTCTTGTTTATTTGTTTGCTTGTAGTCAGTGCAGTTCTTTTTCTGTGGTTTGCTAGTGGCCGCAATAACCTATTTTTAAAACTAGGCCACAATAACCATGGGCTACATATTTACTGTAGTGACCCTAGGCCTCCTACGGGCCGTAGAAACAATCACTACTGCAGGATGCTGCTAATGCGACACTACGATTAGAGACCCTTCGACGAAACTGTGTCCGATGCAAGAATCGCAAACGATGGTGTAAAAAACCGTCAAAAAGGTGGAAAACATTTGCAATGGAGGATGCATCAAACACGGTTCAGATTTTAGTTGCGTGTGTGATGGAGGGCATACGGTTCAGTTCAATTAACTGTTTGCGATGAGGAGGAACAAAAGAAACGGACAGCCAGATGAAGGTGTGTGCGATGTACAGCATACGGTTCACTCAGATGAACTGTTTGTGATTAGGCAACACAAATGAAAAGGTCGGCCAGATCATGGTGTGTGAGATATACGGCATGCGGTTCACTCGGATAAACTGTTTGTGTTGAGACAAGAAAACATAAATGATTCAACTTAACAAGATGTGTGTGATACGTTGCAAACAGGTCTGTAATCAGAAATGTGTGCGAAGAATGATAATAACACAGATGGTTGCTGCTAATAAGACATGTGTGTTGTGCGATGGGATTGCATACAGAACAACAACATATATACACACATATATACACACACTTATAAGGACATATATGTACACATGCTACGAGATGCACATGCGGATCGTTGACATGGGAAGTGCCTCATTACCCAAATTGATGAGCCCGAATCAAGCCACAAGCAGAGCAAGCGTCACAAGATGTAGATGATGATCAGATGATCATTTATGCTAGTTAATCATGCATGTAATATATAGTTTTATTTATTGGTGTGTTGAAATGTCATGTGTGTAGTAGCCACCTATGTAATTATGCATGTAATAGTTTACTTTGGTGTGTGCAAATGCCATGGTTGTAGTAGCCACCTATGTAAGTGCATGTATAATTTGGTTATAATGGCTACGGGAATTAAAGGGGAAGCCGGACGGCCAGGAATATCAGCAGGCCCTGATGGCAGTTCTAATTTGCAGTGCATAACTCCATCGTGCCGCACGTAACTGGCATCGCGCGGCAACGCGCGTGGTGCAACCGCATGCATATGGGGTCCCCAACGTGATCGTGTGCATGCCCAACCGCTGGCAGAGCGCGCCCAAATTCAAACATTGCATTGGGATGCCCATGTATCGATTAGACAAAACATCCAATTATGTTATATAACAAATACCATTAATATTGCAAGGTTCTGTCACATCCCTAGAGTATTGCTTGTAATTAGTTGCATTTGCATCCATGCATCATGTTTGAGTTTATATGAATTTGAATTGGGGATGTTCAAACCCTAGCATCAAATGGAATTCAAATAGGTTCAACCTAAAAATATTTTCAATGAACCTGGAATGCCCTTCATAAAAGTTCATCATTTTTGTTTTGGTCTTAAACCTCTGACAAGAATGGTGCACAATTTTCTAGGACATCCTAAGCTCACTGGATTAAATCATATGTTAATTGCATTTGGGCATTTAAATGCTATAAAATATTTTAAATGTCCAAATAATCCTAAATTGAAATGTTCCATGTTGGCTATATGCTAAACAGTGGGCATGAGCAGTTTGGTGATTTTTGAAAGTGCCTAAGCATTTTTAATAAAGCCAAAACAACTGTAGAAAATAGAAAACAGAGAAAAATAGAAAAGAGAGAGAGAGAAAGGCCAGAGGCCACATACACAGATTGGGCCCAGCCCACGGCACAGTGCGATCATCCTAACCTCTGCCGCCAAGAGGCGTGAGGCGGAGACAGGCACGCCAGCAGCGTGGCGCCACGCCTCCTCCTGCTTGCCGCCGAGCCTCTGGACGCGTGGGTGAACGCCCAGAGCCATCCCGATCGAGTAGACGTCCCCCACGCCTCCCCCTCGCTCCTCCTCATTCGACCCCCGCTATGGGCGAGACCACCATGACCGCAGCGTCGTCGTTGTCGTAGCCACTGCCTTCCCCTCGTCCCCTCGACATGCCCAAGAGCTTCGCCTCGATGCCCCCGTCCTCTACGTCGAGCCACGCATCACCGGGCGCCCCAGAACGCCCTCTCTGCCGTCGTCTTCAAGCTCGAGCACCGGAGATCGCGACCGTCGGCCCGTCGACTCCAAAGCCTTCCCCGGGCCGCCGACCTTCTCTTCGACTTTGCAGTGAGCCTCTCCGTCGTTCGCCTGTACTTCTCGTGTTGATTTCTCCCTCTAGCTAGCTTTGCCGTCGCGGCCGAGAGCTTTCCTCCGCCGGCCACGTAGCCGCCGCGACCACAGCTGCCGCCGCCTGCGTTTGAGCGCGTGGCTGTGCTCAGCGTGGTCCCAGGAGCACAGAGCAAGCATCCGTTCGTCCTCCCGTCCACCGTAGCATCGTTTCCGTCGAGGTGCGAGCTCCGGCTACCGCACCGGCCATACCCACCGTCGTTCTGGTCCACTCCAGCTCGCGCTAGCCGCACCGTTGGACGCGGACGAGCCTCAGCTATGCGTAGAGCCCCACTGCCATCCATTTGGTCACCGGAAGGCAAAACTCGAGCATCGCCACCATCTCTGGACGTCGCCGGCGGCTAACCGCCGAAGTAACCGGCCATTAGGGCCTAAGCACCCTACTAACTACCCCCTGGGGTCAATGACAGCCAGACCCCACCGCCCAACTAACCGGCTAACTAAAATAGATTAAGATTAATCTAATTCTACTGGACCCACGCCACAAGATTGACTTTGCTGACGTGGCCGTTGACCGGTCCCACCTGTCTGTGACTCGAGCCAGCACTGTGAGGCTGACCAGTGGGACCCACTGCTCAGGTTTGACCTGGACCGGCCCTGTTGACCGACGACAACACAGTGACGTCATGCTGATGCAGTAATTCTTTTCTGGAATTTAAATAAATCTTAAATGGTTTATTTATTCCAGAAAATGTTATAAACTTCTAAAAATAGTATAAAATCAACCGTAACTCCAAATGAAATAAGTTATATATGAAAAATGATCAGAAAAATCTAATCAATCCATATGTACTAGTTTCATGCATGTTCAAACAACTTAACCTTGCTGTTTAGTCAAAACATGATAATGCACTTTATAAGTTCTTAGTTTGAATTTGAATTTGAACCTTTGGTTCAAATCAACTCAAACCCTTCTGTTCTTAGCTGCATTAGCTCAGATCACAGCATATTGACATGTCATGATCATGCATCATATTGTGCATTGCATTAATTGTGTTCTTTCTGTGTTTGCCGGTGGTTGTTCGCCCCTCGATAGACATTTGTTCGGACGATGAGTTCGATAACACCGATGAAGAGCTATATCATCTTCAGAAGAGTCTGACATGCAAAACCCCCTTGTTCATTCTGATACAATCCCACTCTCTCACTCCTGCTCTCTTTTACTGCATTAGGACAACAACGATTCATCTGTTACATGCTGCGGTAGTTGAACCCCTTTCTTCTGCATGACCTGTCATTGCCACAGTAAATAGATAAAACCCACTAGCATGAGTAGGAGTTGTTTGAGCCCTGATGTGCCTACTCATTCATGCTTGTTGCCATGCCTGCTACTGCTTAGAGTTGAGTCAGGTCTGATTCATTGGGGATGAACTGGAATGTGGGGAACATGTCCTACTGTTGAGCTAAGTGTGTGAACACGATTTGGTAAAGGTAGCGGTGAGAGGCCATGTAGGAGTACATGGTGGGTTGTCTCATTGAAGCCGTCCTCAGGAACTGAGTTCTGTGCTTGTGATCCATGAACAGCTACTACCATGCATTGGGCACGAAACCAATGGACCCTCTTGGCTTCTTAACCACCCTTGTCCTCTGTCCAGGAGTTGCAACTAGTTTCTGGTGTTTGTAGTATGTTGGAGGCCGCGCGCAGCGCTGACCCAAGGGGTGGGCTGTGATGCGGTAGGCACGTGGATGGGTATGCCGGGCGCCCGTTTGGTGTCGCGGAACCCTGTACACATCGTTCGGGGCCGTATGTGGAAACCTCGGCCGGACTCCCTGCGGATGGAACCTGAATAGGCGATAAACCTAGACTAGAGACTTGAGTGTTTAGGTAGGCCGTGGCCGACACCCTCGCTGGGCTTCCGCTTGAAGGTTGCCGAGTACATGTCATGTAAACGGCGATAAGTGGTGAGAGCGTGTGTGAAGAAGTAAACCCCTGCAGGGTTAACATCATCTATTCGAATAGCCGCGTCCGCGGTAAAGGACTTCTGGGTTGCCTATACAGTTCATAGACAAGTGAAAGTGGTACTCTAAAATCGCCAAGATAAGTGTGAGTGCTATGGATGGCGTTCTTGTAGGGAGACGGGAGCGGATCCATAATGGTGTATTGATATGGTGAATATGTGGACTCGTGTGCGCCACCTCAAAGAGTTACTTGCGGTCGTAGTATAGGATAGCCACTGAGTCAAAGCTGGCTTGCTGCAGTTAAACTCCACCACCCCCTTTGTTGATACCGATGCATATGTAGTTAGTTCTGATGTAAGTCTTGCTGGGTACATTTGTACTCACGTTTTCTTAATTTATGTTTTTGCAGAGAGACTTCAGTCTCGCTAGTAGTTCTCCGTGGACTTCGACGTTTAGCTTGTAACCTCAGCTACGAGCTTGTACCTTGGGAGGGTCTTGCAGTTAGTCAGGCTTCTCAGCCTTTTTCATTTGTAGTTGTCTGTACTCAGATAAGTTAAGCTTGCGCATGTGCTTGTTGCTTGTATGCTCTGTATGTTGGGTCATGAGACCCATGTTTGTAATACTTGGCTCTTCAGAGCCTAATGAATAAATACTCTCAGTCGTAGAGTCTTGTTGTGATGCCATGTTGTATTTGCACATATTGAGCATATTGTGTGTATGATTGAAATGCTTGGTATGTGTGGGATCTGACAATCTAGTTGTTTATCCTTGGCAGCCTCTCTTATGGGGAAATGTGGTCTGGTGTCTCCACTGAGCCTTGGTAGTCCGCTATAGCCCGGTTTACCGGAGTCCTGCTAGCCCAGCACTACTGCTCCGGAACACCTAGACTGGCCGGCATGTGTTTCACTTCGTTCCTGTGTCTGTCCCTTCGATGAAATGTCATGTGGTGACATCCGTAGTCCTGCCTAGCCTGCTACAGCCCGGGTTCCCGGAGTCCTGTTAGCACAGTGCTACAGCCCGGATTCACACGCTGCTGACCGACATGCTCGATGTTGATTCATGTATGCCTGTCCCCATAAGTTAGCGCCGCTTTGGGTTCACGACTAGCCATGTCGGCCCGGGTTCTCTGTCAAATGGATGCTAGCGACACTATCATATACGTGAGCCAAAAGGTGCAAATGGTCCCAGGCCATGGTAAGGCGACACCCGTGGGAATACTGTGCGTGAGGCCGCAAAGTGACATGAGTTGTTACAGGCTAGATCGGTGTGACTTAGAATCAGGGTCCTGATAGCTTTGGTATCAGAGCCTGACTACCTGTATGTCGGCGTCCTGGGAATGGGGGTCCCCAGACTTGCCTGCCTGCGGTCCACGACGTGGCCAAGCCAGCAGGCCGTATGGCCCATCTTCATCAACAAGGCATTGAAGACCCTCGCGGGGGGCCAAGCCCCGTGAGGCGGTCGACGCAAGACCTCCTCATGAGTGGCCTAGTCAGGCAGGCTCATGAGGAGCGGAGATATCAAGGCGGGGCGAACCTCACGAGGCTCTCGTCACGTGAGCCATGACGATCGACACCAGGCGGGCGCCAACGCGTGCAGCGTCCTTGTTTCCTCTTTGGTGCTAAGGAGGCCAGCGCAGGCGAGGAGTACCAAGGCATCATGCAAAGGTTGCTATATCGGTGCAATGAGACCAAGACTAGGAGGACGGCAAGACGGAGGTCATCGTGGAGCCCAAGAGGACGTCACCACCAGAGCCTTTCCTAGGCGAAGACCACTTTTGTCAGGATAGCTTGTACTAGCTGCCCCCCTTCAAATTTGCCCACCGTAGTTGGCTCCCTTCGCGCTCAATATTTGGGAAGAGAACCAGGGCCTATATAAGTAGAGCTAGCCACCGCAGTAGGGGCATCGAGCAGTTCATCCAGCTCTCACCCACTAAGTCACCAAGCACAAGAACACCTCAACCTCAGGAGGATATTCTTACCTCTGTACTATTCATCATCAGCCCAAGAGGCAATCCACCACCACCACACTGGAGTAGGGTATTACACCACAACGGTGGCCCGAACCAGTATAAATCCCGTGTCTCTTTTTGTTGTGAGTTCGTGGAGTTCGTCCGCAAGATCTTAGCGAGCTAGGGCGTAGATCGGTAGGAGGGAAAGACAGCGCGCACCCGGTGTTGAACCTTAAGGGTTTCCTGGAACCCCACATCTGACATTTGGCACGCCAGGTAGGGGTGCGCCATAGCTTCCCTTCCATTAGTTCGTCGCTCCGTTGCCCCGTCGTCTCCATGGCAGACGCTCGCCGTGCTCGAGCTGAGCGTCGGGCTGCCCTCACCGCCCGTGTTGCTCAGGCGGCTCCCGTCGGTGGGCCACCTCATCGTTCTCCGTCTCCCACTGCCAACGCTGCAACCGGCCCAACGGGGAACGAGCAGCAGGCGTCCTCGCTGCATCCTTCGGTGCGGCAGGACGGTCGCACCGCCACTCCGTCGCTGACCCCGGCCGGTTCTTCGTCTCATGCACGCCGCGCTCCCATGGAGGCGCGGGCCGCACTCCTCGCTGCAAATGAACTCCTGCGCTACCGCCCCGTCGGCGACCTCTAAGAGGAGTGGCTCGACCGCGTCACCGAGCTCGTCCACGCCGCAGGGGGCTCCCCGGTGCCGTCCCTCTCTCTACCTCACCCTCAACCAGCCACGGGCGATGAGGCTCATGGCGCGCCTCCACCACCTCTGCCCCAAGACGGTGCCTTGGCACCAAGGCACGCGGCCCCATGGCATGAACCGCCAAGCCCGGTGCCAGCGCGCGAAGAGAGAAGCTGCCAAGAAATCCCTTGGCCACGAGAAGGTGCAGCCGTGCTTCCCGCGCCGCCTCGTCAAGACCGCGCACCGCCCGCGGTGGTGCCACGCAGACCTCATCAAGACCAAGCTCCACCTCCGAAGCAGGCCCTAGCAACCACGGCTGGCTGCCGCGCCTTCACCCCCGAGCTGCGTAGCGTTGCCTGGCCAAGCAAGTTCAAGCCGGACCAGCCTCCTCGCTACGACGGCACCGCCGACCCCGCGGAGTTTTTACAGCTCTATGAGTTGAGCATCGAAGCGGCCAACGGTGATGAGAAAGTCATGCGAACTGGTTTCCCATGGCTCTCAAGGATGGAGCCCGCTCCTGGCGCCTGAACCTGCAGCATGGCTCGATCTCCTCCTGGGACGAGATGCGCGACCGCTTCGTCGCCAACTTCCAGGGTACTCGCGACCGCCCGCCGGTCGCAGGTGACCTGTGCCGCATCAAGAAACAACTTGGAGAGACCCTCCAGAAGTACATCCAGCGCTTCAACAACACCCGCCTCAAGATCCCCAAGGTCACGGACGAGGCCATCATCTTTGTGTTCTCTAACGGCGTCTGCGGCGTCAAGATGAAGGAAGAGCTCGCCATCCACGAGGAGCTCTGCACATCTCAGGAGCTATTCAACCTGGCGACCAAGTGCGCAAGAGCCGAGGAGGGGCGCCTCTCTCTCCTTGAGTTACCAGCCACGGGCGCAAAGGAGAAGAAGGCCAAGGCCAAGGACGTGAAGTGCAAGGAGGCAGTGGAGCCCGACAACAAGCGAGGCAGAGATCAACCCGAGTCATCCAAGAACAGCTGACCGTTCTGCGCCTTCCACAACCTGAACACCCACAACACCAGTGACTCTCAAGAGCTCAGAGCCATATGGGAAGGATGCTTGGTGCGGCGCCCGGCGCAGCGGCAGGGGCTCTGACGTGGAGGAGGACATGGGCCTTGGGCCTCGGACGACCGTGGCCCGTGCCAGGAATGGCGCGACAGGCCTCGTGAGGACCGCTGGTAGGATCAGCCTCGTGAGGATTGCCCTCAAGGCAACGCCGGTCTTCCTCCGCTGCCGCCGCCAAGAAGGAACGACGACCACCATTAGGACGAGGGGGCTGGGGGCTTCCAGGAGCCGCGCGCAATCGCCTGCATCTTGGGCGGTGCTCAGGCCCCAGCCTCTCAGCGCATCTTCAAACAGTTCGCTCGTGAGGTGAACGCGGTGCTCCCCAAGCTCGAGGCCACGCGCCTGCTCAAGTGGTCCCAATGCGCCATCACTTTCAACTCGGCAGATCAGCTGAAGTGCGCAGCCACCACCGGCGCCCTCCCGATGTTGTGTTCCCTAGTCATCAGCACTGTGCAGCTTACCAAGATCCTCATCGACGGCGGCGCAGGGCTCAACGTCCTGTCCGTTGACACGTTCGACAACCTCCAAGTGCCGTATGAGCAGTTCCATCCTACCAAACCTTTCTCAGGAGTGACCGACGGTTCCACCACACCAATAGGGCAGGTCCGCCTGCCTGTCACCTTGGGAGAGCGCAAGAATTACCGCACCGAGCACATCGACTTCGACGTCGCGCACATCCTCCTGCCGTACAATGCCATCCTCGGGTATCCGGCCCTGGCCAAGTTCATGGCAGTCACCCACCACGGCTACAACGTCCTCAAGATGCCGGGAAGCGGAGGAATCATCACGGTCCCGTGTGAAGAGAGAGATGTGGTGTGCTCCCTTGAGCGCGCCTTCCAAGCTACAGAAATCGACGACCCCGACAGCAGAAGTGAGGGCCCTCCGGAGGCCATCCCTAAGAATAAGCAGCTGCACCATGCAGGACCTCAGGAGAATTCCGTCGCGGCAGGGGCCTCATCAGGATCAGCGTCCGTCCCAGGGGCGCCTCCCTCCATCGCATAGGAAGGCGCGCCCGGCGCCCTCCTCAGACAGGGCTTGGGGGCTCTCTTCTGGAGGGCCTCAGACCTTGACAACCTCACGAGGGAGGCGTTTGGGCACCACTTGGAGGCGTGCTTTGCAGCACGAGTCCCTCAGGAGAGCATAGGGCAAGGAGCGCCCACCACTCAGGAGTTCATCACCAAGACCACTCAGGAACTGCAAGACGCAAGAGCCATGCGCGGCGACAGCCGCTCACGAGACGCAGCTCCCCATCCAGGCGAGGATGCTAGGCTGCGTGTCTGCATCGACGTCCCCGGGCTCAAGCAGGCCGCATCTCAGGGCGCTTACGGCCGCCAGCGTGTGGGCGCTGCGAGGGCCAGCGACATAGCTACGTTCGCATGCCCGCCCGGCTTGCGGCGTGGCGTCGACCTATCACCACAACATGCGGCGTGTCCTGGCAGCTCAGGAGGCCAGGTACCATGCCATCCTGGAGGAGATGGAGACGGTCTTCAGGGAACCTCCCGAGCCCCCAGAGCCTCCCGAGGCTCAGCGCTCCGGTGGCTCATGAGGAGTCATTTCTTCGACGTACGCCTTCAGCTGCACCAACTCTACTTCGTCTACAGAACCAGGTGACATCTTCCAAGCTCGTTTAGCTGGGAGCGCCCCTCGGGCTGCATCATTCCCAGGCCACATGGGTCCGTCCCTGTGGCATGTATCCCTTTGTTTATGTCTATAGCTTACCTTGCTGGGAGCGCCCCTCGGGCTGCATCATCCCCAAGCCGCTCGGGCCGAACCGAGTGGCATGTATCTTCTTGCATTTACCCAAGTTGAATTGCTTTCCATGATTAACCTGCTTACGGTTATCGTCTGCTCGATCGCCACCCGCCACGGGTTCGTTCACCCTGTGCAATTTGCTTGCGCGTTAAAAGGGGGGCTCCTGAGCATCGCGACTCAGGAGCTCTTATAGGCTCTCCAGCCCTCACCCCCTGGCCTTGACCACGGCATCACGACCTGGCATACTAGCGGCGGTTGAGCTCGCTCGAGGGCCGAGACCTGAGGACGTAGAGTGCTTGCACCTAACCGCCTTGCAGGAACAAACAGTCACCAAGACTCAAGACCAGGCGCAATCCGCCTTGAGCTAGGGCCTCGTGAGTCCCGCGCTGGTTCACGAGTGCCCACATACACCTCGCAGCACTGCCGTGCAAGCCACGTGTCAGGGAGGGGCTGTACACGCCCCGGGGGCTCCTTCCAGAGGGGGGCCCCCATCCCACGCACAAGTGGAAGCACCATGCTCTGTGCTGGCCGTCGACACTGCCGAGGAGCGGCTATGCCCTTGCACAAGCGGAAGCACTATGCTTCGCCCTGGTGATAAACAACTGAGGGCGGGCCCATGGTCATACCAACCTCAGGGAGCCCAGAGCTCAGCGTCCAGCCTCACTGCAACGCCTCCCCTCGGGAGAGCTGACAGTGTCCTAGACTAGGGGGTACTCACCACGTCATCTCCCGATCTGTTAGATTGGGCCGAGGACCCCCATGGCCATATACTCATAGGCCAGTTCGGACAGCTACCGCATACAAGGAAGATTCCACAAGACTTGGCGATCAAGACAAGGACTCCTCCCCACCGGCATATTCGGCTAGGACTCTTGTTATCTTAGGCCTCTGGTGCATTATATAAACCGAGGTCAGGCTAGTCGATAGAGATAACAACAATCATAATCATATGCTAGCTTCTAGGGTTTAGCCTCTACGATCTCGTGGTAGATCAACTCTTGTAATACTCATATCATCAAGATCAATCAAGCAGGAAGTAGTGTATTACCTCCATTGAGAGGGCCCGAACCTAGGTAAACATTGTGTCCCCGGCCTCCTGTTACCATCCGCCTTAGACGCACAGTTTGGGACCCCCTACCCGAGATCCGCCGGTTTTGAAATCGACATTGGTGCTTTCATTGAGAGTCCCGCTGTGTGTTCGGCAAAAGATTGATGGCTCGCCTGCAGATCAACTGCGACTTCGACATCTTCGTCACTAGCTCGACTGGTCACCTTGGTTCGACCAAGAACTGCGCCTCGTGTTCAGATCACCATGTTCGGACGAGGGCCTTCATCAAACATCAACTCCGATCTCTATCAAGATCATGGAGGAATCATCCATGGAGCTCGGGGGCTCAACGTCAACATTGCCCTCGAGCGACCGTGCTGTTTTTCTGGACATCGAATTTGTATCCGCCGCCACCGCCTCCTCAAGTGTCGTTTTAATGATAGCTTCGGTGGAATTGTGTGGAATCCAGTCTACAACTACCCTGGAAAATTTTGTCGAGTTCCGATGGAGGAATCTCAGGCAATCCACGATATACCGGAGCTGTGTCAAATCTGGACGGGGATCTGGACAAGTTTAGGGCGTGGCGTCCAGCTTCTAGCTCGGACGTCCTTTGGAAGATCAAACCGTTGATCGGCTGCGGAATTCCTATATCTACCACCCCTCAAAATTTCAGCTCGATCCGATCATCCAAACTTCGGGAACCTTCCGATTAGTGCATCAGTTTTCGGATCTGTTTTTACAGGCAACGAATCCGACCGAGTTCGTCTTTTTTATGAGCGGGATTTGGACATCCTTTTGAAGGAAGTTTTGTATGGGGTATTGTGTTTTGTTCCCGAACACATCCCACTAACTTTAAAATCTTTTGAACATGATCTTCACCATCATCTTTGGTGTCAAACCAGTCCGGCAATATTGCTCCAAGGCTGCCGACCTGCGCTAGACACGTCGTCGCTTTGCTGAGGCAAGCTCAACTTCTTCGGATCATCATCTCGGCAAGCTGAACAAGAGTTCAACATCGCGAAGGATAAATCATCACCAACATCACCGCCCCACAGATTACATGGAGCGGCACACCGGCATCGCCGCACGGTCACTTCATCAAGCCGACATTGACCACGTCACGACCTGCATCGGCAGGGCCGCACTGTTGCTCCTTCAAGCCGGTGTCCATCACGCCGACCTACTTCGACTCATCGGCTGGATCGGGGGCTTCACCTTCTCTTCATCAACCTACTCCGGAGACTTCAGCGTCACTAGCCGACCAGCTCTGTCACGTTAGCTGGACCGAGGGCTTTGCCTCGGCGAGCCAACCTTTACCAGCATCGCCATGTCGTCGCTTCACCGCCCGTCAAGCAATGAGAATGCGGATCGAGTCCCAATTTTGGGAGTCACTTTTCTTTGGATTGCTACAACAAATAAACCAGGTGCTATTAATCCTAGTATTTTTTTGCTTGTTTGGGTTTATTTTTCCCAAGGAATTATTACTCTAGTTTGTCCATCATCTGTACACAGGTCTATCAAATGATGGCCGCATTAACGATGGTCGCGTGGTGGTTCGGTCAGTTTCCGTAAAAAGTCCGGCGAGCGCCGCATCCGGAACTCGGACCGACCTGTGAATTCAAGCTTTGCCAAACCTTTACCGCATCACGCCGACGCCCTGCATCGACATTGACTTCGGCGCCAGGCCATATTCCTTTTATTACTCACTTTGCATAAATTATTTATTATGTAACATTTTTTTTAATTTATCATTATTATTATTATCTCCGGTTTGCACTATTTTTTGTGCATAGGTAAATGGTTCGGGTCGGGCAATGTTGTCACCTCGGCGTACTGACATACCACGTCACCTCGGCTGGACGGGGGGCTTCGTCAACACCTCATTAACCCACGCCGGGGGCTTCGGCGGCCTGCATTGGTCAAGCTATGTCACATCTTTAGAGTGCCGAGTTCTTCGCTCGGCCACATCGGGCTTGGGGGCTGAGACCTTGTCTCGCACCAAGCTCGGACCACGTCATCAATGCCGAACACATTAACCAGCTAAGTCGCTTTGACGCTCAAAAACTCCCAGTTTCAAATTTTGTTCGATTCGACCAAGCATTATACCTTTTTGGCAAAAAGTGGCTTGTGAAAAACTTCCTTGTCGAAACTTTGTTTGTGACACACAAATTCAAATACCCCGTTTACTTGGGGGCTTCCTTTATGAATCTTTTCCTCTTGCATATGATTATACTTGTACGGCTTCGTTCCTTGTTCGTGTATTACGCCACAATATGCACCATATTGACTTAAGCGATTTGCAAGCTGGGTTGCCTCGCTCCTGTGTTTACCCCTACGTTCCCGATTGTTCGGCTAGGTAGTAAAGGGAGCACCTCTGCGATTATCACGATCGGGTCATCCGAGCTGGACCTCAGACTGGGTGAAGCCGAAAGCTAGAGCTCTTATTGTTTTCAATTATGGTCGGCACACAACGGAACTCATGAGTACAAAAATTCTATTGCACAATTCTCATAGTAACAATGAGCACCGAAGAAAGGTATCGGTGGGGGTACTATTTTCTTCGAAGATGCTTCTTACACTTCGTCAGTAATATAGCATAAGTTCCATGAGCGTGCTTTGTCTGTTACAGCCTTATGGCCTGATTGCCTGGGTATCGGAAACACCGTCGATATTCTCGATAGGTGGAGTACATAGCACTTTTCGGCCCTTGACCGAAGAGGGAGAAGCCGACGGTCGGTTAAGACGCGTTTAAAGTTCGGGTGAACACATATATGATATAAGTACTTCGGTACATAGAATCATTATACATAAAATTCTTTTACCCAAGTCACTTGGGGGCTCTTAAATTTATATGAGCCGTTTTATAGTAAGTGTTCTTCTTCTTAGTCGTTGCAAAGTTTTTTTATTATTATTTATCACTCCTTTTTTCGACACGAGTGTGTGGTCACTAGCCGGGGTGCCTAATTTCCCTCTCAAATCCGCTAGAGTTTAGTTTGCTAAACTGGCCTAATGAGAAGTACTCCGCCTTCGGGATAGGAGGTTGAAGCCATAGGCTGACCACCTTGAAGTCTTTAGATAGGATGTGTCGTGTTAAAGCACGACAGAAGCACTTTTTTTTCTAAAGTCCAATTTTCAGATTGGCACCGAACACTTGATCTTGTTCGGACGTCAGGTTTTCACTGACGTTTTTTGGTTTTCCAAGCCTATGGCACTTTTAAACTATTTGTGTATTTCCAACATTAGTCTCGTAGTGCAATGCCGGACACCTTTAGAGATTAGGCAAAAACATTCTCGGATATTGCCATATATGCATCGGTTTCGAATTGTGTCTTCGGTCAATAGTTGGGTTGCCCGGCTCCTGTGCTTGCCTCCTACGTTCCGCTTTGTTTGGCTAGGTGTGCAAATGGAGAACCACTGTGATTGTGCTTCCAGCTCACATGGTTAAGCACCTCAGTGGAGAAAGCCGAAAACTGACAGTCACAATAGGCGTAAACTGGTCAGTGATCCGATGACTATGTTAAATGACGGGCCGTTCATAACATTGGCTGAAGTGTTTACGGTTTGACCTCGGTTGTCGCCGAACACTAACCGGGGGCTCATAGCTAGCTTCCCCTAGTATAAAGCTCCTATGACCAAGTGAAAGTTATAAAGCCCACATATCTGATTGCCTCGTTTCTGCTAACACAACCGCCTTCGGGCACCGAGACGTCGGCTAAGGGTTGTTTTGTTATTGCAGAAACACCCTGCATAGTATCTACCAAGGGGTAGAAGCCGACGATGGGCCACTTTCAACTAATAAAACGGTCGTAATGGAGTCAAAATAATTATGTAAAGTACTTGGATACATAGAATCGTTACACATAATCTATGACTTTACTCTGGATATCGATCCTTAATTAGGCCACTCGTGCCCACATTAAGGCTCAGGGGCTATTGGGCTTTGCGCTCATTATTTACAAATATTAAAGGGGCACATCGATCCCCTGATATGGTGTTGCCACCCGACCAGTGTCTCGGGGGCTACTGCATTGCGTATTTCATTGCAGAAAATTCCAGTTGCCAAGTGTTCGGCTTGACCGAACTATGGGCAAACGTATCTTCGGATAACAATAGGTACCATTTGGACCTATCCGGCGTCAAGCTAAATATATTACGACAACTTTTCAAGACCCTCTCTCAAGGGCCCGTTCGCCGATCACTATTATCTCTAATATATTACACTACGTTTTTATTCCTATGTATGATGCCGCGCTAGGAGTTGATCCTCAGGCCGATTTCGCGCATCGGCCTGAGTCTCAGCGGCTACTGGGAGCAGCGGTTTCATGTTTTCCTTCAGGTGCATCTCGGGTTTTAGACTGATACACACCTTGAGGGCTACTGGATATACATATACTGGCTATATACCTCGGCAGAGAATAAACTGCACGCGTAAAGAAAAATATTCACAAAAATCAGCCCATTTGTCGGTGGTGCACCACCTCGGAAGCAGTCCGGCATAAAGCTCGGGCGCCAGTGGCTGGCTCCATCGAGGGCATTTCCGGCATTAAGCTCGCCTAAACTCCTTCAACTTTTTTGAACCAAGGTGATCTATGACACCTCGGATATAGTCCAGCGTTGGATGGACACAGTCTGGCGTTGGTGCTTGGCTGCAAAGGATACCTCGAACGCAGTCCGGTGTTGGGGCTCGGATGCAAGAGGACACCGCCGCACGGGAACAACTTCAAACCCGAGGCGTGGCATAAAAATAACAAGGCATTGATAAAGTCTGAAGACTTAAAGGGATCCTCGGATACCCGACGTATAAACTCGTCAGATTTAGCTCGGCAATCATCAAGAGAGATGATGGGAAAATTTGTTGAACCAGTTTTCAAGACCAACGACCGAAGATGAAGAACAGTTCGTAAGAATCGAGGAGCGTCCCTAACTTGAAGACCGGTTCAGGGGGCTACTGACGATGTCCTGGACTAGGGGGTACTCACCATGTCATCTCCCGATCTGTTAGATTGGGCCGAGGACCCCATGGCCGTATACTCATGGGCGATTCGGACAAGCACGCATACAAGGAAGATTCCACAAGACTTGGCGATCAAGACAAGGACTCCTACCCACCGGCATATTCGCCTAGGGCTCTTGTTATCCTAGGCCTCTGGTGCATTATATAAACCGAGGCCAGGCTAGTCGATAGAGATAACAACAATCATAATAATAGGCTAGCTTCTAGGGTTTAGCCTCTACAATCTCGTGGTAGATCAACTCTTGTAATACTCATATCATCAAGATCAATCAAGCAAGAAGTAGGGTATTACCTCCATCGAGAGGGCCCGAACCTGGGTAAAGATTGTGTCCCCCGCCTCCTGTTACCATCCGCCTTAGACGCACACTTCGGGACCCCCTACCCGAGATCCGCCGATTTTGACACCGACAAGAGCCACGCGAGGGGGCTGGGCACGGGGGTTGCGCTCGTGTCGCACCCGCTCGGGGCGCGCCCCAGCACACGCCACCCAACTAGGTCTCCTGGACCTGGGCATTGCGCGCCCCTCCCGAGGCCTCGGCGAGGGCAGGTATGGAAATTGTTTGCACGTCAAGGGGGACTCCTGAGCATCGTGACTCAGGAGCCTAACTGGTCATGTAGCCCCTCACTCCTTGGTCTTTCCTGGTCTCCGGTCGGCCCAATGGCGTTTGAGGTATACGCAGGGCCGGGCTTTGCCAACATAGAACATTAATATATCCTCACGAACTCTCCCTATAAGCTGTTCGCGCGTCAAGGGGGACTCCTGAGCATCGTGACTCAGGAGCCTAACTGGTCACGTAGCCCCTCACTCCTTGGTCCGTCCTGGTCTCCGGTCGTCCCAATGGCGGTTGAGGTATGCGCGGGGCCGGGCTCTGCCGACGCAGAACGCAAAGCAAATAGGAAGGAAATCGCAAAATCTCAAAGCAAATATTACAAACACATTGTCCTCATGATGTCAAATGAAAAGTCTAAATGCCTCCACGAGGCCTAATACATGTTGCAGGAACGGAAACAGGAGAATAGCCGCAGGTCACCCCCGGACGCCGCCATCACTTGTGGAAGGCGCTACTTCGTGGGCAACGTTGTCTTCACCTTCACCACCAGCTGCAGGATCGGCGACATCGCCGGACAGAGGAGCGGAGACAAAAGCGCAGAACTTCTTCAGCAAAGTCTCCACCTGACCTTGCACGGCTGCGGCGGCGGCCTCGTATTGATCTTCAGCCACAGGCTCCAGCAGCCCGTCAAGACAAGCGTTGGGGTCGCGAAGGTGTAGGTGGCTGAAGACACGCGTCAATGCAGCTGAAGACAGGACGCGAGCTTCCGCCTCCGCCATGGGACCAACGCCATCAACGACTTCCTCGAGCGCCTTCACCAAGAGAGGAAGCAGTCGGGCGGGGCCATCCTCATCGGTGGCCAGCGACTTCTCCAGGCCGTGCTCATATAGCGTCTTCAGTGCCTTGCGGGATCTCTCCTCGAGGTCGGCAAAGGCCGCGCGGTCTTCAGTGAAGACTCGTGCCTTGGCGTCGAGATCGGCCTCCCACGCCATCGCCTTCTGCTCCAGCTCTTCCAACCGGTTGCGCTCCGCGGCCTGTGCCCTCCCCAACTCCGCCAGCTCAGCATCACAGTTCTTGACGGTGTCCTCCCGGGCCTTCATCTCCTCCTCCTTCGCTTGGTGGCAGCGTGCTTCTTCGGCGTGCTTGTCGCGAAGGCTCTGCAACCCGTCCTCTAGCGCCCGGTAGCGGTCATGGGCGGCCTTGGCGTCTTTCAGCACCATCTCACGATCAGCTGCGGCATTGGTGGCACTCTGCTTCTCCTTCTCAGAACCCGCAGCGGCCTGACCCAGCGCCGCACGAACCGCAAGGTCAGAGTGGAGCCAGCCTGAGGCCAGCTCCAGGCGCCCGGCCACAAGGCATGGGTCCGTGCTTAGGAGATCCGCCTGCAGCTGGGTCATATCCGAAAGAGCACGTTCCAGAACAGCAACAGGAGCAGAAGAACCTGGGAGTGGAGGTGCAACAGTGGGAGGAGGCGACATCGTCACCAGGGCCTGGGAGATCGCGGGCTCCAGAGTAGCTAGGACCTCATCAGCCGCGCCAAGCGCCGGCACCTCTGGAGCCAGCGGGGCCATGGGGGCTGATTCCACGCGGCGATGTTCCTCTTGGCCCCGCAAGGGCGACCGGGCTAGGGAGATGCGGGCGCTGCTGCCTCCTTCCTCTGCGGAGGGAGGCCCGGCCATCGTATCCTCCTTCCTCTTCTTTGCCGAAGATGTCGGCCTGATCAACCAAGGGCGAGCATCAGGGAATGACGAGTACAAACAGGGACAAGGAGAAGCTTAAGACACTTACTGATCCACCGCAACATACTTCCGCTTGGGGAGCTTGAAGCCTGACAGCATCGGGACCTGAGGAGCGGCCGTTCAGGCTCCCGCGGCGCCAGGCGGTGCAGAGGAAGAGTTGGAGCCAGCCCCAGGAGGTGTCAGGACAGAGGCGGCATCGCGAGCTACCAGCGACGACCTGCTCCTCGTCGGGATGAGGGTCTGCTCCCTCTCCCCTTGGCGGGCGTCGGCCTCGGCATCGTCAGGAAGGGCGCGGAGGATCTCGGCCTTGTTCAGAGGGGAAGTCTCCCCCACCTCTTCTAGAGTCTTCTCCGAGTCCACCTCCTCTTCCCTTCCCTTGAGACTCGTCGAGAAGACACCTCCACGGTTTCGGGTACCCAGGGGGAGCTCACAGGAGCGCCGGCGGCACCAGCCCACGCGTGTCAAAGGTCATCCTGGAGGCGACGAATTCCTCCCGATCCCTACGCTAGAACAGGGGAACGAAGGCGCTTGGCGGGTACTCCTGGTTGTCCCCAACTATGAGGCGCAGAACAGCGGCCAATTCATCGTCAGGCAGGGCCCCTGGCCTCAGGCGGGTCTTGTTTCCCTCTTCTTCAAGCTCCCATAGAGGGCGTGCGCGCTCTTGGAGCGGGGCAACTCGCCGCGTCAAGAACTCCCTCAGGAGCATGACCCCCGTCACCTTGGCCGCCCTCGCATTGCCTGGCTTCAGGTCGGTCACCATCTGCCCCAACACTAGCGATTCCCGCTCATCGGCAAGCTGCGCCTTGGGCCACCCCCCCGTTGGAAGAGGGCGCCACCGTTGGCAACACCAGGCGCGGATCGGCGCGCTTGGCATCCATCATGACCCATTTGGATCGGATGTTGTCGGCCCTCTTCCCGGTGCTCGAGATCGAGTTGGCCTTGCCGCATGCGACGAAGTTAGCGCATGCAGAGATGTGACCCTCGCTGACACGAAGGAAGAAGAGATGGCGCAGTAACGCCACGGACGTCATCACGCCCAGGTATGCCTCACAGTAGTAGGCGAAGATGGAAAGGAGGAGGACAGAGTTGGGATGAAGATGCAACGCCTGCAGCTGTAGTGGTCGAGGACTTCATAAAAGAAATCAGAGAAGGGAGGAACCAACCCGATGGCAACACCGCTCGAGAAGAAGGGGAAGAAGGTGCTTTCCTCGGGCTCCGGCACGTCGGAGGCAAGCCGGAGCTCGGTCGCCCCCCACTCATTGCTCTCGTCTGCCGTCAGCATGCGCACGAAGGCGAGGCTTTTCTCCGTGACGGTGGGCGCTTCAAGGGCCAGCTCATACCAAGCCAGTGCTGAGGAAGTCTTGACCTTGCTCGGCACCATGGATCGCGGACGTAGGATAAGATTGGAGCGGATCTGGAGGTAGTGGTGGCGAAGAGCAAGAAAGGGGATCTGGAGCAAGGCGAGGAAGAAGCAATGAAGGCAAGTGTTGCCTGCGCCAGTCTTTTGTCAGGTCAAGCAATTGCTGAGGCAGCATGGGGAAGCGGAGACGCCCACGTCCAATCAACCGCCACGCGTCAACCGAGGTCGCAGGCTTTTGGGGCCCGCGGTGCTCCGTACTTGACGCTTGGCTTCGCCGCGAAGCCAAGCCCGAGCGCACCTTGGGCCCGGGGGCTATTGTCGGTGTCCTGGGAATGGGGGTCCCCAGACTTGCCTGTCTACGGCCCATGGCGTGGCTAAGCCAGCAGGCTGTACGGCGCATCTTCATCAACAAGGCATCCAAGACCCTCGCGAGGGGCCAAGCCTCGCGAGGCGGTCAACGCAAGACCTCCTCAGGAGTTGTCTAGTCAGGAAGGCTCACGAGGAGCGGAGATATCAAGGTGGGGCGAACCTCACGAGGCTCTCGTGATGTGAGCCATGACGATCGACACCAGGCGGGCGCTAGCACGTGCAGCGTCCTTGTTTCCTCTTTGGTGCTAAGGAGGCCAGTGCAGGCGAGGAGTACCGAGGCATCAGGCAAAGGTTGCTATGTCGGTGCAACGAGACCAAGACCAGGAGGACGGCAAGACGGAGGTCATCATGGAGACCAAGACGGCGTCACCACCAGAGCCTTTCGCAGGCAAAGACCACTTTTGTCAGGATAGCTTGTACTAGCTGTCCCCCTTCAAATTTGCCCGCCGTTGTTGGCTCCCTTCCCGCTCAATATTTGGGAAGAGGACCAGGGCCTATATAAGTAGAGCTAGCCACTGCAGTAGGGGCATCGAGCAGTTCATCCAGCTCTCACCCGCTAAGTCACCAAGCACGATAACACCTCAACCTCAGGAGGCTGTTCTTCCCTCTGTACTGTTCATCATCAGCCCAAGAGGCAATCCACCACCACCACACTGGAGTAGGGTATTACACCACAATGGTGGCCCGAACCAGTATAAATACCGTGAATCTTTGTGTTGTGAGTTCGTCGAGTTCGTTCGCGAGATCTTAGCGAGCCAGGGCGTAGATCGTAAGAGGGAAAGACTTCACGCGCACCCCATTGTTCGAACCTTAAGGGTTTGCCGGAACCCCACATCCGACACTGTCGGATTACCAAGCCAAACTAGTCGAAGTTGAGTCTAGAAATGCTTTAGTTATATAAGGGAATTGATTGTGGATAGGAACGTAAGGCTCTTTTTACTCGTTTACCTTATGCCCTTCTGATCGGAGTCACCCTCTTCTTTTCTGCGGGGATTAAGAACTAGGCTTTCTCATCTTCTATCAGGATCACGTGTTACTAATCTGTAGACTTATAGGATTGATGGATTCAAGTCTCAGTTCAGTTTCTAGTACTTCCATGTGTTAACAGTTGGTCTCGGAACCTTGATATTGTGATGTTGAGTGGTTATGCCACCATTTTGCATGATGTGTCAAATCTTTTTTGAGCATTTATAGCCGTTATGTTGTCCGAGTCATCCCAGGTTTCCAAAAAATCTGATGCATTTGCAAAATCCTTTCCCTCTGTTTCCGCGTCCCTTTGGGCCAGATTAAGCACACTAACGGTCTGTTGAGGTACTCCATTGCCTTGACATATGTGTTGGAGCTAGTATTATGACCCTAGGCATCTTAGAGGACCACTTAGTAATCTAGCAATGCTTTCCATCCCCAGTGTGATGATTCTGGCCGTCATTCTCGAAAGCATCCCGTGATGCCATTTAGTTAGTAGGCATTCTATTTCTGGGTTTTTGAACCCAAGATTCACTCTACTTAATTCGTGTATATAGTGTTGCTCATTCCTGTAGGATATTAGTGACCTTGTGATAGTCTTCGAGGTCCGTGGTATATCATTCTTCCAAATACCATGAACCATCCTTGGCAGAAGTTCCTCGTTGAACCAAAAGATCACAACAAGAGTGCTTTCGATGAGTTCCCCATTCTATATTGTGACTCTGCCAATTCTACCTCTCTGCATGGGTTATCCGGAAGAAATATGTTGAATTTGTTCGGCATACTAATCCATGCGTCCACAACTCAGAAAAACATATGTTCCTTTGAGTTGTCCCTATTTAGTTGTATTCCGATCCCCGTCTATAAGTTGATAGTTAGGAGTAGTTGTGCATTCGTGCTCACCGATGCCTTTTACTCTTGTGGTTTGTCAAGCCATTCTATTCCAGAATGACTAGGAGAAACAAACTCCAGTACCTCGTCCATCTCTGGGATTGTGTCAAAGCAGTTGTATTCCGCAGATCAAAATGCCAATCCAGCTTTTGTTCTTTTCTACCTTGGAGTGTTGCCTCCTTATGTCAGGATTGTCATGAGAATTGCACCGCCTCTTATGAATTCTTGACACAATGATACTTATCGCCATCATCATTCGCTCCTCGGTTCCGTGTTGTTGCAACCGGAATACCGACAAGTGAATCATGATGTGTGAAATCAATACTCCTAGCAACTGTGTTACTTGGTAGTTAATGGACAATAATCTTATCCTTAGCATGTTGATTATTGAATCATCACCCTAAGGTTTATCGTGCTACCTAGTCCTTATTTCTGATGCACTTTTCGATCAATGAGTTAGGATACTGTCAATCTTTGCTCATTTGATCATATCGTCTTGCCCTGAAAAGCAAGATTGTTCTCGAGCTTAGTAACATATCGGTGGTTCGTGATGTTCCGAATATCTTCTCGGAAGTATTACCAGGTTGTCACCTGACCGCTATGTTGAGTTCGTGATCATGTTGGTTTTCCTCCAAACCACCCATTCTCCAAGAATCTGTGTTGGATACCCTAGAGCTAGTTGGTCAAGCCAAACAACCACTTGGAGAGTTGGAAGATAAAAGGTTGTCTGACTTAGTTCATGTTAAGGGAAATCTTTGTGTGTGTGTTAGTTGAAGAAATATAATATATTCATTGATTGGTCCCTGTGATCAGTTGTTGGACCTATTGTCTTGTCAAAACTTTGATTTGAGTATGGGCTACCGTCAAGTCAAATCAGAACCAATGATGTTCGTAATGTTGTCTTACTCGTGGTTGATCCCTCGAGCATACACCGTTACATCTTTTGGTCTGACCAATGCTATCACCGTGTTCACATGATGGTGGAAGTCCAGTGATATGGAAATTCCGATGAGTTGTTGTTGAGCCCATCAGCAGCATTTCGTCTCCCCCATGATTCATGTTGAACATCAACCTAGTGTTGAAAACTTTGTAAGGAATGCCCTCGTGTTCCGTTCATGAAGCTTATGCTTGGATGGAAGAAGTGACTTCCTCGAATTCATGTGCATTCTATGCAAGTTGGCGCCGTGGATACGAGAAAGATTGTTTTTTCTTCCTTTGGAATCATCCCAAGTTAGTCACGCACATGTGCGAAGTGCTCTATGGTTTGATAGGTTGGCCGCCTCCACTCCATATGTGTTTCCTAGCACACCAAGCCGCTGATTGATCCCCTCAAGGAAAAGGAGCGTGTTGTGCTAATTCTAGATCATGCACAAGATTCCGTTATCCTCGATGATGGTTCCCAACCAGAACTCGGTAGTATTTTTATTATAAGACTACTATGTGGTCATGCTTGTTCTGGACAGCGTGTTCACATGTTGTAGCAAAACCCGCTCATGTTTTGGAGCTTGCTACCATATTTGATTTCCTGAGAATCTTGCAACGCCATCTCATCAATTTGTGTTGCAATCCTTCCTTTCAGACATGATGAGTCTGGAATATCCTAACACCAATCGGATCTGAATCTCAGGCAGATATGATGATTGGAACATATTCCAAGAATTATAATATTGGTCTCTCTGTAACCGATAAAGTGGATGTCATGGCCAACACACCCAGCCGGAACACCTATTATTGTAGTATCTTGATTGAGGAAGTTGGCCACCTCCCCATAAGGATTCTGTAGGATTTACTTCCGTAGTTATTCCTTATGGATTCTTGCGCTCCCGAAGTCCGACCTTCTACTTGATGTTCAAGATACCAAACCATATCAAATGGGTTACGCTAGTACATCAAGGAGAACATTAGAAGCGGAGTGCTAAATGTCTCTCGGTCGATCATCCAGATTTTTGTTTCCTTGGCCTCGCTGAGGTGAAATCTGAGAAGATGTTATCTTCCTTTGCATCTGCATCGTCCATCATTATTTATCATGGTAGTATGTTGTGTTGCCAGGATCCTTGACACGGATATTGGTAAAACTTGATGAATATGGAAATGCTCAAGTTCTTGAGAGCACGCGCAAGCATTAGGTGTCATCGTCGGCACTAACTGGGATTGGCCCCAGTTTCCTCGATTATGTTATAACCTTTCCAATAGTGGAATCACTCTCTACTGTTGAGTTTCTCCCCAGTTACTAGAATCATTCCCATCATTTGCATTTTGTTCCCAGCTTGCACCGCCATTGTGCCATCGTTCCGTAACCCGCCAAACGATTGTTGGTGAATTGCCTCAGGTTGGTATAGAGAATTTCAATGATCTCTGAGTCAAAAGTAATTATTTTTGCCAGCTCAGGTAATGATTCTACGAGTCACCTCCTCCAACATGTCTCGTTAGGGTATTATGGCAATTCAACTCCTTGTTACACTGACAACCGTTCACCACCTTCTTAAGTGTGGAATTGTTGCCTACCTAGTGAACCTTCATCATCCATTTCACTCCATTCCTTTGGATGTATGTTTCATATCTCAGCTCAAGATATGTTTCAATGTCTCACTCCGTGAGTTGATCCTGAGTTGCTCGAACCTCAAGGAGATCGATTCTTCTAAAATTCTCCCTTTCTTCTCGTTGTCATGGTGGGTGTAGTTCTCAAAGCAAGACGTCGAGATCAAGGTGGTGCAATGAATCAGCATCCTCGAGAAAGACATATGGATCGTAAAGATTGTGTTAGCTTGTGTCCCTCTGTCTTCTTACCTCATGACTTGAATCTCGGGACGAGATTCTTGTTTAGTAGGGGTGAGTTGTCACAGCCCTAGAGTATTGCTTGTAATTAGTTGCATTTGCATCCATGCATCATGTTTGAGTTTGTATGAATTTGAACTGGGGATGTTCAAACCCTAGCATCAAATGGAATTCAAATAGGTTCAACCTAAAAATATTTTCAATGAACCTGAAATGCCCTTCATAAATGTTCATCATTTTTGTTTTGGTCTGAAACCTCTCACAAAAATGGTGCACAATTTTCTAGGACATCCTAAGGTCACTCGATTAAATCATATGTTAATTGCATTTGGGCATTTAAATGCTATAAAATATTTTAAATGTCCAAATAATCCTAAACTAAAATGTTCCATGTTGGTTATATGCTAAACAGTGGGCATGAGCAGTTTGGTGATTTTTGAAAGTGCCTAAGCATTTTTAATAAAGCCAAAACAACTGCAGAAAATAGAAAACAGAGAAAATAGAAAAGAGAGAGAGAGAGAGAAAGGCCAGAGGCCACTTACCTGGACTGGGCCAGCCCACCTGGCCTGGTACCAGCCATCCCTAACCTCTGCCAGGAGGCAGAGGCGGGACAGCGCACGCGCGCGCGAGGCGCCACGCCTCCTCTTGCTTGTCGCCGAGCCTCTGGACGCGTGGGTGAACACCCAGAGCCATTCCGATCGAGCAGACGTCCCCCACGCCTCCCCCTCGCTCCTCCTTGTTCGACCCCCGCCATGGCCGAGACCACCATGACCGCAGCGTCGTCGTTGTCGCAGCCACTGCCTTCCCCTTGTCCCCTCGACATGCCCAAGAGCTTCGCCTTGAAGCCCTCGTCCTCTACGTCGAGCCATGCACCACTGGGTACCCCAGAACACCCTCTCTGCCGTTGTCTTCAAGCTCGAGCGCCGAAGATCGCGACCGCCGGCCCGTCGACTCCAGAGCCTCTCCCGGGCCGCCGACCTTTTCTTCGACTTTGCAGTGAGCCTCTCCATCGTTCCACTCTACTTCCCGTGTCGATTTCTCCCTCTAGCTAGCTTCACTGTCGCAGCCGAGAGCTTTGCTCCGCCGCCCACGTAGCCACCGCGGCCACAGCTGCTGCCGCCTGTGTTTGAGTGCATGGTTGTGCTCAGCTTGGTCCCAGGAGCCCAGAGCAAGCATCCGTTTGTCCTCCCGTCCACCGTAGCATGGTTCCCGTCGAGGTCCGAGCTCCGGCTACGGCACCGGCCATCCCCGCCGTCATTCTAGTCCACTCCGGCTCGCGCTAGCCGCACCATTGGATGCGGACGAGCCTCAGCTGCGCGTAGAGCCCCACTGCCGTCCATTTGGTCACCGGAGGGCAAAACTCGAGCATCGCCGCCATCTCTGGACGTCGCCGGCGACTAACCGCCGACGTAACCGGCCATTAGGGCCACCCTACTAAGTACCCCCTGGGGTCAATGACAGCCAGGCCCCACCGCCCAACTAACCGGCTAACTAAACTAGATTAAGATTAATCTAATTCTACTGGACCCACGCGTCAGCATTGACTTTGCTGACGTGGTCGTTGACCGGTCCCACCCGTCTGTGACTCGAGCCAGCACTGTGAGGCTGACCAGTGGGACCCACTGCTCAGGTTTGACCTGGACCGGCCCTGTTGACCGTTGACATCACAATGACGTCATGCTGACGCAGTAATTGTTTTCTGGAATTTAAATAAATCTTAAATGATTTATTTATTCTAGAAAATGTTATAAACTTCTAAAAATCATATAAAATCAACCGTAACTCCAAATGAAATAAGTTATATATGAAAATGATCAGAAAAATCTAATCTATCCATCTGTACTTGTTTCATGCATGTTTGAACAACTTAACCTTGATGTTTAGATCAAAACATGATAATGTACTTTATAAGTTCTTAGTATGAATTTGAATTTGAACCTTTGGTTCAAATCAACTCAAACCCTTCTGTTCTTAGGTGCATTAGCTCAAATCACTGCATATTGACATGTCATGATCATGCATCATATTGTGCATTGCATTGATTGTGTTCTTTCTGTGTTTGCCGGTGGTTGTTCCCCCCTCGGTAGACATTTGTTCCGACGATGAGTTCGATGACACCGATGAAGAGCTATATCATCTTCAGAAGAGTCAGGCAAGCAAAAACCCCTTGTTCATTCCGATACAATCCCACTCCTCTCGCTCCTGCTCTCTTTTCTTGCATTAGGACAACAACGATTCATCTGTTACATGCTACGGTAGTTGAACCCCTTTCCACTGCATGACCTGTCACTGCCACAGTAAATAGATGAAACCCACTAGCATGCGTAGGAGTTGTTTGAGCCCTAATGTGCCTACTCATTCATGCTTGTTGTCATGCCTGCTACTGCTTAGAGTTGAGTCAGGTCTGATTCATCGGGGATGAATTGGAATCTGGTGAACATGTCCTACTGTTGGGAGCTAAGTGTGTGAACCGATTTGGTAAAGGTAGCGGTGAGAGGCCATGTGGGAGTACATGGTTGGTGGTCTCATTGAAGCCGTCTTCAGGAACTGAGTTCTGTGTTTGTGATCCATGAACAGCTACTACCATGCATTGGGCCTGAAACCAATGGACCCTCTCGGCTTCTTAACCACCCTTGTCCTCTGTCCAGGAGTTACAAGTAGTTTCTGGTGTTTGTAGTATGCTGGAGGCCGCGCGCAACGCTGGCCCGAGGGGTGGGCTGTGATGCGGTAGGCACGTGGACGGGTATGCCGGGCACCCGTTTGGTGTCGCGGAACCCTGTACACATCCTTCTGGGCCGTATGTGGAAACCTCGGCCGGACTCCCTGCGGATGGAACCTGAATAGGAGATAAACCTGGACTAGAGACTTGAGTGTTTAGGTAGGCCGTGGCCGACACCCTCGCTGGGCTTCCGCTTGAAGGTTGCCGAGTACATGTCGTGTAAACGGCGATAAGCGGTGAGAGCGTGTGTGAAGAAGCACACCCCTACAGGGTTAACATCATCTATTCGAGTAGCCGCGTCCGCGGTAAAGGACTTCTGGGTTGCCTATAATAGTTCATAGACAAGTGAAAGTGGATACTCTAAAATGCGCAAGATAAGCGTGAGTGCTATAGATGGCGTTCTCGTAGGGAGACGGGAGCGGATCCATAGTGGTGTATTGATATGGTGAATATGTGGACTCGTGTGCGCCACCTCAATGAGTTACTTGCGGTCGTAGTACAGGATAGCCACTGAGTCAAAGCTGGCTTGCTGCAGTTAAACTCCACCACCCCCTTTGTTGATACCGATGCATATGTAGTAAGTTCTGATGTAAGTCTTGATGGATACATTTGTACTCATGTTTGCTTAATTTATGTTTTTGCAGAGAGACTTCAGTCTCGATAGTAGTTCCGCGTGGACTTCGACAGTTAGCTTGTAATCTTAGCTATGAGCTTGTACCTTGGGAGGGTCTTGTAGTTAGTCAGGCTTCTCAGGATTTTTCATTTGTAGTTGTCTGTACTTAGACAAGTTAAGCTTGCGCATGTGCTTGTTGCTTGTATGCTCTGTATGTTGGGTCATGAGACCCATGTTTGTAATACTTGGCTCCTCGGAGCCTAATGAATAAATACTCTGAGTCGTAGAGTCTTGTTGTGATGCCATGTTGTATTTGCACATATCGAGCATATTGTGTGGATGATTGAAATGCTTGGTATGTGTGGGATCCGACAATCTAGTTGTTTATCCTTGGAAGCCCATCTTATGGGGAAATGTAGTCTGGTGTCTCCACTGAGCCTTGGTAGTCCACTACATCCCGGTTTACTGGAGTCCTGCTAGCCCAGCACTACTGCTCCGGAACACCTAGACTGGTCGGCATGTGTTTCACTCCGTTCCTGTGTCTGTCCCTTCGGGGAAATGTCACGCGGTGACATCCGGAGTCCTGCCTAGCTACCTACATGCCTCGGGTTCCCGGAGTCTTGTTAGCCAGTGCTACAGCCCGGATTCACACGCTGCTGACCGACATGCTCGATGTTGATTCATGTATGCCTGTCCCCGTAAGTTAGCGCCGCTTTGGGTTCACGACTAGCCATGTCGGCCCGGGTTCTCTGTCATATGGATGCTAGCGACACTATCATATACGTGAGCCAAAAGGCACAAACGGTCCTGGGCCATGGTAAGGCGACACCCGTGGGAATACCGTGCGTGAGTCCGCAAAGTGATATGAGGTGTTACAGGCTAGATCGGTGTGACTTAGAATCAGGGTCCTGACAGGTTCAAATTCAAAGATTACAACGTCCAAATTCAGACATTGCAAACATCGTCATTTCTGAAAAGGGATCAGCTGCTGACAAGTCATGTATGGGTTTGACACAATGACTGCCAATGTATGGGTCTGGCTTTAATTTGCATACTGTAATCTGAACCATTTCCGTTGAAGAGATGCACAGATCCTGCGTTGAACAGCTTGCATGCTTCGGTGAAACTGCAAGACCGGATCGCGCAGACGCCTCCCGTTCAGTCAAGCAGTTGTCCGCATGGCACCTCCGATAGCCATTAAAGGAAAGACATGTGCGGTCACATGAATGGTTAACAGAACGCACACGGTTTAAATTATACAAACGTTTGAGATATTAAAGTGGCAGCTATTTTTTCAAAATGACTTTTGTTGGCTGTTATTCGAGTGCGCCTTCTCTCAAAATGGACACGAAAAATGCCACAGCATGTCGGGTGCCATTCCATGATAGCATGCCAAGTTTCATGAATTTCAGACGAGTTTTGGATTTACTAGAATTAAAAAACTAGGTATCTCAAGGTTTTGCCGGCAATCAACAGTGCCCTGGTGTTTGAAATTCATTCCCATTTCTTGCATGGGACCTAAGAATGCACCCCTGGACACAAATTTGATATTTCAACCAATTTATATGCACTGGAGCATGTGCATGTATTTCAAATTTGAATTATGCACATAAAATGCCTAGAAAACCCAGTTAATGTATAAAAATGTCCAAATGAACCCCGAAAAATTCCAAAACTTAACACAACACTCAAGTTATTCCATGTTGGCACTACAAAATTTTGGAAAGCAATAAGAAGCAATGGATATCGTTTCGTCCCCAAAGGTGGCACATTCCGTACCGAAACCATCAGGTTGTTGTGAGAAGCTCTGGTTTGTGAGAAGCTTATACCCAAACCTGCCCTAAATGGGACAAATTTTTTACCACGACATGTCGGGTGCTGCTCCACGATACCATGCCAAATTTCATGAATTTCAGACGAGTTTTGGATTTACTAGAATTTAAAAACCAGGTATCTCAATGTTTTCCCGGCAGTAAACAGTGCCCTGGTGTTTGAAATTCATTCCCATTTCTTGCATGGGACCTAAGCATACACCCAAGGACACATATTTGATTTTTCAACCATTTTATATGCACGGGAGCATGTGCATGTATTTCAAATTTGAATTATTCACATAAAATGCCTAGAAAACCCTGTTAATGTATAAAAATGTCCAAGCAGACCGCGAAAATTCCAAAACTTAACACAACACTCATGTTGTTCTATGTTGACACTACAAAATTTTGAAAGCAATAAGAGGCAACAGATATCGTTTCATCCCCAAAGGTGGCACGTTCTGTATGGAAACCATCAGGCTTGTTGTGAGAAGCTTATACCCAAACCTGCCCCAAATGGGACAAAATTTGTACCACTGCATGTTGATGCCGCTCCATGATACCATGCAAAGTTTCATGAATTTCAGACGAGTTTTGGATTTACTAGAATTTAAAACCAGGTATCTCAACGTTTTGCGGCAATCAACAAAGACCTTGGTGTTCAAATTCATTCCCATTTCTTGCATGAGACCTAAGCATGCACCCAAGGACACTGATTTGTTTTTCAACCAATTTATATGCCTTTGGAGCATGTGCATGTGTTTCAAATTTGAATTATGCACATAAAATGCCTAGAAAATCCAGTTAATGTATACAAATGTCCAAACGAACCCCGAAAAATTCCAAAACTTAACACAACACTCCTGTTGTTCTATGTTGGCACTAGAAAACTTTGGAAAGCAATAAGAGGCAATGGATATCGCTTCGTCCCCGAAGGTGGCACATTCCGTACAGAAACAATCGGGCTTGTTGTGAGAAGCTTATACCCAAACCTACCCAAATGGGACAATTTTTTTACCACGGCATGTTGATGCCGCTCCATGATACCATGCCAAGTTTCGTGAATTTCAGACAAGTTTTGGACTCACTAGAATTTAAAAACTAGGTATCTCAATGTTTCGCTAGCAATCAACAGCGCCGTGGTGTTTGAGATTCATTCCCATTTATTGCATGGGACCTAGGCATGCATCCAAGGACACCGATTTGATTTTGCAACCAATTTATATGTACTCGAGCATGTGCATGTATTTCAAATTTGAATTATGCACATAAAATGCCTAGAAAACCCAGTTAATGTATAAAAATGTACAAACGAACCCTAAAAAGTTCCAAAACTTAACACAACACTCATGTTATTCTATGTTGACACTAGAAATTTTTTGAAAGCAATAAGAAGCAACGGATATCGTTTCATCCCCAAAGGTGGCACGTTCTGTACCGAAACCATCAGGCTTGTTGTGAGAAGCTCTGGTTTGTGATAAGCTTATACCCAAACCTGCCCAAATGGGACAAATTTTTTACCACGGCATGTTGATGCCGCTCCATGATACCATGCCAAGTTTCAGGAATTTTAGACGAGTTTTGGATTTACTAGAATTTAAAAAACCAGGTATCTCAACATTTTGCTGGCAATCAACAATGCCCTGGTGTTTAAAATTCATTCCCATTTCTTGCATGGGACCTAAGCATGCGCCCAAGGACACAGATTTGATTTTTCAACCAATTTATATGCACTGGAGCATGTGCATGTATTTCAAATTTGAATTATTGATACGTCTCCAACATATCTATAATTTATGAAGTATTCATGCTATTATATATTTTGTTTTGGATGTTTAATGGGCTTTATTATACACTTTTATATCATTTTTGGGACTAACCTATTAACCGGAGGCCCAGCCCAAAATGTTGTTTTCTTGCCTATTTCAGTGTTTCGAAGAAAAGGAATATCAAATGGAGTCCAAACGGAATGAAACCTTCGGGGGAGTTATTTTTGGAACGCAAGCAATCCAGGAAACTTGGAGTAGACGTCAGGGAAGCTTCAAGGAAGCCACGAGGCAGGGAGGAGTGCCCTACCCCCTGGGCGCGCCCCCACCCTCGTGAGCCCCTCGTGGCTCCCCTGACCGACTTCTTTCGCCTATATAGATCCATATACCCTAAAAACATCGGGGAACAGAATAGATCGGGAGTTCCACCGCCGCAAGCCTCTATAGCCACCGAAAACCAATCGGGACCCTGTTCCGGCACCCTGCCGGAGGGGGCATCCCTCACCGGTGGCCATCATCATCCCGGCGCTCTCCATGACGAGGAGGGAGTAGTTCACCCTCGTGCCTGAGGGTATGTACCAGTAGCTATGTGTTTGATCTCTCTCTCATGTTCTTGACTCGACATAATCTTGATGTATCGCGAGCTTTGCTATAATAGTTGGATCTGATGATGTTTCTCCCCCTCCACTCTCTTGTAATGGATTGAGTTTTCCCTTTGAAGTTATCGTATTGGATTGAGTCTTTAAGGATTTGAGAACACTTGATGTATGTCTTGCATGTGCTTATCTGTGGTGACAATGGGATATTCACGTGATCTACTTGATGTATGTTTTGGTGATCAACTTGTGGGTTCAGTGACCTTTTGAACTTATGCATAGGGGTTGGCACACGTTTTCGTCTTGACTCTCCGGTAGAAAGTTTAGGGCACTCTTTGAAGTTCTTTGTGTTGGTTGAATACATAAATCTGAGATTGTTTGATGCATATCATATAATCATACCCACGGATACTTGAGGTGACATTGGAGTATCTAGGTGACATTAGGGTTTTGGTTGATTTGTGTCTTAAGGTGTTATTCTAGTATGAACTCCATGATAGATCGAACGGAAAGATAGCTTTGTGTTAATTTACTACGGACTCTTGAATAGATTGATCAGAAAGAATAACTTTGAGGTGGTTTCGTACCCTACAATAACCGCTTCATTTGTTCTCCGCTATTAGTGACTTTGGAGTGACTCTTTGTTGCATGTTGAGGGATAGTTATATGATCCAATTATGTTATTATTGTTGAGAGAACTTGCACTAGTGAAAGTATGAACCCTAGGTCTTGTTTCCTAGCATTGAAATACCGCTTACGCCACTTTTACCACTTGTTACCTTGCTGTTTTTATAATTTCAGATTACAAAAACCTATATCTACCATCTATATTGCACTTGTATCACCATCTCTTCGCCGAACTAGTGCACCTATACAATTTACTATTGTATTTGGTGTGTTGGGGACACAAGAGACTCTTTGTTATTTGGTTGCAGGGTTGCTTGAGAGAGACCATCTTCATCCTACGCCTCCCACGGATTGATAAACCTTAGGTCATCCACTTGAGGGAAATTTGCTACTGTCCTACAAACCTCTGCACTTGGAGGCCCAACAACGTCTACAAGAAGAAGGTTCTGTAGTAGACATCCAGCTCTTTTCTGGTGCCGTTGCCGGGGAGGTGAGTTCTTGAAGGTATATCTTTAGATCTTGCAATCGAATCTTTTAGTTTCTTGTTTTATCACTAGTTTATATTATAAAAGAAAACTACAAAAAATGGAATTAAGGGTGCCTCATATGCTTCATCTTTTTAATATCTTTCGTGAAAATGATGGGAAGGAAAATTGTGCTCAAGTACTAGAAGAAGAATTACATAGAATGCTTGGCACAAAATATGTGAATGGTGAGCATGATTGCAATGTTGTTAGTATGAATTCTTTGAATACCCATGATGCAAATGATATGCAAATCCACAAGCTTGGGGATGCTATGTTTGATGAAGATGATATGTTTAGTCCCCCAAGTTTTGATGAGCAAATTTATTCTGATGAAAGCATGCATCCTATTTATGATGATTATTGTCATGACACGTATGCTATAAAGAATAAACATAACCATGAAACTTGTCATCATTATTTTAATTTTCAAGTGGATTATGCTTCACATGATAGTTATTTTGTTGAGTTTGCTCCCGCTACTATTCATGAGAAGAAATTTGCTTATGTGGAGAGTAATAAATTTTCTATTATTGTAGATCATGAAAAGAATGCTTTATGTGATGGTTATATTGTTGAATTTATTCATGATGCTACTGAAAATTATTATGAGAAAGGATCATATGCTTCTACATATTGCAATAATATCAAGTTTCCTCCCTATGTGTTGAAAATCTTGAAGATTTGCTTGTTTTACCTTCCTATGCTAGTTGTTTCATGTTCCCATAAGTTGTTTGCTCACAAAATACCTATGCATAGTAAGTGGGTTAGACTTAAATGTTCTAGTCATATTCTTCATGATGCTCTCTTTATGTTTCAATTCTTATCTTTTATGTGAGCATCATTGAAATCATCACGCCTAGCTAGGGGCGTTGAACGTTAGCGCTTGTTGGGAGGCAACCCAATTTTATTTGTGTTCCTTGCTTTTTGTTCCTGTTTAGTAATAAATAAATCATGTAGCCTCTGGCTATATGTGGTTTTATGTTTTAATTAGTGTTTGTGCCAAGTAAGACCTATAGGATCTTCTTGGATAATAATTATTTGATCTTGCTGAAAAAGATGAAACTTTCTGCTCACGAAAACAATTGTTAAAAATCACCGTAAAGCGATAAAATAATGATTCCAATTAAAGTAGATCAATAATAAAATTATATAGGTCGCCCTATTTTGGCATATTTTTCGAGTTCCAGAATTTTGCGTTTGATGCAGATTACTACTGATTGTTCTGCATTTTTGACAGATTCTGTTTTCTATGTGTTGTTTGCTTATTTTGATGAATCTATGAGTAGTATCGGAGGGTATGTGTAGCGACCCGAACTCGTGACGGTCAAGTCTACGTGGCTTAAGTGTCATCCTGGATCGGTATCTCGACACACACAGTACTCGAGGATTTATAACAGAGGTAAATCACATGTATAAAGCAACGTAAATACTTTTACCTCAATCCAAATAGCGGAAGTAACAAGGTTGTGGATTCCCATCAACACCAACGGCAAAGTTGAGTGTAGAAATCGTAACCCTAACGTATCACTTACTCGTCGTAAGATATCCTGCAACATGAGACGTTGCAGCCACAAAGGGTCAGTACATTGAATGTACTGGCAAATTCACACCATAGGATAATGATGAATAATAACTATCACTACATGCATATTTGGCTGGTGGAAAGCTCTATGGTTATAGTTTTGCAAAAAGCCAAATTTTCCCTACAACAAAGGAACAAACTTTATTTAACTATCATGGTGGTTGTTAAACATTGAGAATGGTTGACAGCATTCTCAATCCCAATTAAAGTAGTTAACATCCCAACAATATTAATTTAAGAGTGATGAGATACATGTGAATACTCAGATACTAGATACTCAAAAATTGTCCATAACCGGGGACACGGCTAACCATGATTAGATTGTACACTCCGCAGAGGTTTGCGCACTTTTCCCCACAAGACTCGATCGCCTCCGTTGATTTCTCGCACTACATGGTGTTTGAGAAACGGATGACCGAGACACAGTCTTTCAGAAACATTAACTCTCTACTCCGGGTAGACCATACCAAACCTACAAAACCCACTACCTTCTGATCTACCTCTTCAAGAGCTTCACGTAACTTACTCAACTATGCTAGAGCCCATAATAGCTTGTGGCTGCACACGGAAGTTTCTAGTATGAATAATCTCATGATCCCTTTGAGCCTGGGTGGCGGTCCATAAAAAAAACAGGCAATCGTTTGAATACCCAGGTGCCTAGACAGGCAATCGCTGGAGTACCCAGGTGCCTCAGTCCACCCAGATGTGTATTCAAGTTGCCACCTTAAGTTGAACCATTAATTAACAATCTCACATCTGTCATGAATACTCTCAAACCCAATCCATGTCTACGAGCATAGCATTGTAATATAAGCATAACGTAATAGTAACGCCCAAGGTTTGAATGCAGGGCAATAGGTTCCTACCTCAGCAACTACTTCCCGGTACCCACATGTTATCAATCCTACTCATGCAATGTTTGAGGGTGAAACTAATGCATAAAAACTGGGTATGAAAGGGATATGATTAAAGTGTGAGCATGCCTGCAATGTTGATGAAGATGATTCGCACTCAAAACTCTTGATAGTTCTGCTCGTCACACTCCGGTCAATCTATCGTAAGCAATCAATAGTAGCAACACATAAGCAATCACTCAAAAGATCAGAAAGAACGAAGAAGACGATTCGGAAAACATCAAAACCAAGCAAATAACTCTTGCAACATAAAACAAATTTCTAACAGTACCAAAATTATATGAATTTGGCCTTATCAGAAAGTTTAGGTCAGAGCTTGATTTGCAAAAAGAATCAACTCAAGCGGAGTTATAAAACTCAAGTTACGATCAAACGAAGTTCAAATTCAAATCTGGTCTAATTCCAATTTTAAACTTTCAAAAACATGTTTGAGTTGGATTACTGGATAGAGGAGATAAATAACGAAGAAGTGGGCGTTGGTTTCGTTGGATTTGGATAAACGAGTAGAAAGTTGTGAGCGTTAAAGTCCGAGGGTTAAGCGTAAATAAAACATCTACAGATAAGTCCCTGACTAAAACTAACAGAAAAAAAGTCTAAATAGCGAACGTTCGTTGCACAAGCCTAACAAACGAAAACCATCCACTATTGAACCCTAACTAACGAGCGCTCGCAAAATAACTAAACTAAAAGAAAACCGGTTTTAAAGGAGAAAACCTAAAAAAAACCTAAACCCTAAAAAGAAATAAACCGGACCGGGCGGTTTACCGGTTTGGTTCGACTGTGGCGGATCTCCGGCGAGACGGCGGCGGCGGCGGTGGTTCGGATCCGGCCGGGGCGGCGGCTCCGGACGTCAAGGGCGGCGGCGAAGTACTCGGGGAGGGGCGGCGTGAGACGGCAGACCTGATGGCGGTGGTGGCGGCGGCCGAGCGCACCGGTGGAGCGCGGGGCGAGGCGGCGGATTTCACCGGCGGCGGTGGCTTCCGGTGAGCGCGGTGGAGATGCGAAAAGGAGAGGGGGGAGAGAGGGGCGGCGGCTTTATAGGGGAGGGGTGGCCTCGGGAGGCGTCGGGAAGGGGTCACGGAAGGCGTGCCCGGCCTGGACTCGGACGGCGCGCATTCTCGAGCAGAGTCCCGCTCGGGGACGGTGGCGACGGGCGACGTGGGCTGGGCCGCGGCCTGGCACAGGGAGCTGGGCACCCGGTCTGCGAGAGGAGAAGATTTTTTAAACATTTATTTCTGAAAAAAAAACTAAATGAACTGAAATATACTATAGGCATATAATATATCAAAATGTTCAGAAAAATATTTCCTACAAGATGAACATTATAGTTGCTTCAAATAAAATACACACAAATTCAAATAAAACAAAGAGTGCTTCTGCTCTAGGAAAATCCAGTAAAAATCATTTTTAAAATACCAAAATTAATTCAAATTTATCTCTCTCCAATTTTCTGATGTAGGGAATCATGTTACCCTATTTTCCATATGTTTTATTTTTGGAGAAAAATAATTTGAATAAAATCCAAATAACTCCAAATTGAAAATAATTTACAAAAGGACTTTAAATTTAATTCTTTGAAACTCCCAACTCATATTTCATATGTTTTGAAGAAGTCATTTTATCTTCACTCGTGAAAATCATTGAGTTGCATAAAGTTCCTGGGTTGGAAATATTTTCCAAATGAAATTCAAATATCTTCAACACCCCTGGTCATTTAAATAAATGGAAGAAGTCATGTCATCTTCTCTCCAGGGTTTTGTGGTGAAAAGAATTTTAATTCACGGAGATCACGAATGCAAAATGAAAGTTTGGGAAAGTCCTTTTATTCCCTCTCATTTAACTTTCAAAAAGTTTCGAATTTCACTCAATTTCACACCATCAATCAAACAATCAATCAAATATATCTATTTATTATAACATTCCAAAATTTAGAATTTTGGGATGTTACAAACCTACCACCCTTAAAATGAATCTCGTCCTCGAGATTCGGAGAGGCTAGCAAGAAATAGGTTAGGTTTGGGGTCTTCTCAAAATCTATCCATCATCACAGGGGGAGTCTGGGGTGCTACCACCCTTAGAAGCATGGTTACTGTTCCATCAAAACTCAGATACTCCATCCTTATTGTTGACAGTGTCGGTCTTCTCAGATCGTAAGGATAATTCCTTCTCTGGGCTCTTCCGGTAGTGGCATAACCTTTTCCTCAATTCTTTTGTCCTTTTTCCTCTTGGTAAGGTTATTCCGAGATTGGGCCTTCTTACTTGACGGGTCTGGCGCCAATACCAACTAACTATCAATAACTCATGGTGGTCAACAATTTATGGTTTGTCCTACAGGAAATGGGTCCGGGTTGAACCTCACCGTATATCCTACGGTTGGCAACAACTGCCGTGTACAAGGGAAAAACTACCTATACCATTCTAAGGTTCAAACAAGGTTTTGATCGTCGTCTCTCTACTATAGGTAAGTCACTCAGATTTACCATCCCATATAGCAAGGCGAATAATAAGAGTAAGTCGGTATGGTGATCAATCCATCCCGCACCCAAATCATTACCTTATACATGGTTTAGCGAATCTCGTATTCTAACACTCGGTCATCCTCATAAGCATTGCAGAATTTCTCTTGTCGATGAACCAAGTTCGGATAAATCCATTGATTCTGCAAGCCAGACAAACATCTATCGTTCCTTCACAACTCTCAGGTTTTGCGTTACTCCTATAAGATCGTCTATTGATAAAATCGTAACTTCTTCCAGGGTTTTTCCTTCAGCAAGAATGTGCTTGCTTCTTGGCAGGTCCTGGGGCCTGTGGGTTATGGCCCATCTCATCACTTGTAGTCCTTGAACTTATCCTCGGGCTTCTGATCATTATTCCAACTTCCAACTTCCTAGTATTCTTAAATCCATCCAATTGTCTTGTCTTCCTTCCTTCTATTGGCACCAAACTAGGACATGATTACTCGAGACTCATCATGGAATTTACCTTGATCCATATTTCCAACATCATACCTCCTTTACATCCAATAGTAATTCATCTCTTCATCCTCGTGGGATATCCCACCTACCGAGATAAAAACTTATACTTATGAAATCCATACTCCACTTCATGGAACATCATTATCCTTTCTAGGGTCAAGCGTCCTTACAGGGGAATATTGGTCATTTCCGCATGGCAGTTCTTCAACTGGAATACGTGAAACACATCATGAACTCCTAACAGTCCTTCGGGTGACTCCAATTTGTTGGCCACTTCTCCCATACGCTCCAAAACTCGGTATGGTCCTACAAATCATGGGGCTAACTTTCCCTTAACTCCAAATAGTTTTACTCCTCGCAGATGGGACACACGAAGACATGCTCTGTCTCCAATTTCATAGACTTCCTCCTTGCATTTTTGAGTCTGCATAACTCTTCTGCCAGGACTGAGCTACCTTCAGTCTATCTCGAATCCACTTAACATTCTCTTCTGACTCCTTGATCATATTTAGTCCAAACAACTGACAGTCTCCAACTTCATCCCACATCAATGGTGCCTGGCTCCTTCTCCCATACAAAGCTTCAAAAGGGGCCATCTTCAAACTAACTTGGTAGCTGTTGTTGAATGAGAACTCCGCGTAAGGTAGATTATCATCCCTACTAGATCCAAAATCTAGCGCACACGTTCTCAACAGGTCCTCTAGAATCTGATTGACTCTCTCGGTCTATCCATCTGTCTGCGGATGAAAGGCTGTACTGAACTCTAGCCTAGTACCCAAAGTCCGGTGCAGCTAATTCCAAAACTTTGAGGTAAACTGTGTTCCTCTATCTGATACGATGGTCCTAGGAACTCCATGCAGACATACGGTCCTGGTCATATATATCTTGGCCAACTTCTCACTTGTATAGGTGGTTTCACTGGGATAAAGTGAGCCACTTTGGTCAAGCGAATCAACTACTGCCCAGATAGAATCATATCCCGATCAGATTCTGGGAAATCCGGTAATGAAATCCATGCCAAGCTTATCCTGCTTCCATTGGGTATCGGCATAGGCTGTAGTAATTCGACTGGCTTCTGATGCTCTGCCTTTACTCTCTGGCATACATCACCTACGACTACATACTCCGCAATATCCTTCTTCATACTAGTCCACCAGAAATGCTCCTTCAAATCCAAATACATCTTGGTGTTTCCAGGGCGAATCGAGTATGGTGAGTCATGAGCCTCCTGAAGTATTAACTTCCTGATCTTTGCATTATTAGGCACATATACACGATCCTCGAACCATAAGGTGTCGTGCTCATCCCTACGAAAACCTTCGGCCTTTCCTTTGCTCATCCTCTCTTTTACCTCAACAATCTCTTTGTCATCCTTCTAAGCTTCACGGATCTTTCCCAACAATGTAGACTGAACTTCCATTGCTGCAACAAAACCTTCGGGAACAATCTCCAATCGAAGTTCCCTGAGAACCTCGGCTAACTCCTTTGGTAATCCTCTGCTTATGAGGGTATTTGTCCTTATTTTCTTTATGGTTGTGTCCTATTTCTCCACAAAGCTTGTATGCATAAGGTTTCTTCATATCCTTTCCATAAGGCCTCAACTTCTGGGACACAAACCGAGACTTTGGCAAAGTCAACTTAAATTCATCCAAGTGGTTACTCCTTGCCATCCATTGATGGTTTGGTACATCCTCCACCAAGTAGCAGCACCTCTTTCAAAGCACTAAAGAGCATGCTGGGTCATATACTTTCCAGCTATAGTGTTATTCTTCATATGGTCCTCCATGTTCTGAATCCATCGGTCTGTCTCCAATTGACTCATCGGTCCCGAAAATACGAGCTCATCTCCATTCATCATCTATTGGGTTCATGGGTTATGGGGTGAGATAAGAGAGATCGAGAGGGATGCACACAGTACAAACAAAAGTTTTGAAAGATAGATTTTATTGTGGCTGTCGGAAAAACATCAAACAAATGACAACTCACAATCGTCGCATCTAACGTAGGTATGTAACAGGGTTTGGTCTTCTAAAGGTCAATAAATCTTCAAAGTCATGAAACTCTTCAAGTCTTGTTCATGCCTCCAATGGCTTCTTCCAATCATGCTTGTCTTTCTCCAGTTCTTTTGCCAGCTCATCTATGTTGTCGCGAAGTCTCTCGTGACGTCTTTGAATATTTCTAGAGTTGCGTTCCAAACTTCTGGGTTTCATCAACCTCAACATGAACCATGATCCTACTGTCCTTCAGTTCCTGACGAATCTTTGATGTCTCAAGGTTTTGCTCCTCTAGCTTGGCTACTTTCGACCACGGGTCCTATGTTCTTCACGAAACGCTTCCTTATCAAATCACATACGCAAGTCCATCCTAAACTTCCTGATGTAATATTCCAGATCCTGGTGAATACACCAGCTAAGGTTAACACTTCATCTTGTTGATAGGTGTTCCGTAAGCCTTCTTGTAATCCAATCCTTCCAAAGAAATGCATGCTTAACTCAGCACGGTGACAATAGCATAAGTGGGAGATAACATCATGGATAGCCATGTTTATCCTCTTGTCATTTCCATGAGCTATCATTCCATAGTTGATATCTCCTGCTTTAGGGTTTACTTGACAAAACTTTGAGTTCTAATGCTCCATGTTCCGGTCTTTTCTCTGATACACCTTGATCTCGGGTATTGACAGCTTCCATAGTCTGCCAAGTTCCATAAGGGGTGCCTTCCTAGGTCATACAAATCTGGGAATTCTTCATATCCCTCAAATTCTCCTAGTCTTCGGAGTCTTCAACCGTTGTAGTTTCCATTATTCAGATGCACGGTAAAATCTCCTTCATTCCATAGTGGTCGTGTTTGTCCTGATATCTTGTACTCCTTTGAGTGGTCTCATCAGCCGAATCTTCATGTGGTCAAAAGGGGAAAGGGTATAGTCTAACTAAAAAGGAATATTTGAATAAGCTCAGAAGAGAAGAGAGGTAAAAGATCCTTTTGAAAAGGAAGTTGTAGAGAAAAATCTTTCCTATGGGCTTGCCAGTTTCTAGGGTCACGTCCTACAGTCAACATGTGCTCTGATACCATCTTGTAGCGACCCGACCTCAGACGGTCAAGTCTCTGTGCTTAAGTGTCATCCCTGGATCGGTATCTTGACACACACGATTTCGAGGATTTATAACAGAGGTAAATCACATGTATAAAGCAACGTAAATACTTTTACCTCAATCCAAATAGCGGAAGTAACAAGGTTGTGGATTCCCATCAACACCAACGGCAAAGTTGAGTGTAGAAATCGTAACCCTAACGTATCACTTACTCGTCATAAGATATCCTGTTTGTAACATCCCAAAATTCTAAATTTTGGAATGTTATAATAAATAGATAGATTTGATTGATCTTTTGATTGATTGTGTGAAATTGAGTGAAATTCGAAACTTTTTGAAAGTTAAATGAGAGGGAATAAAAGGACTTTCCCAAACTTTCATTTTGCATTCGTGATCTCCGTGAATTCAAATTCTTTTCACCACAAAACCACGGAGAGAAGATAACATGACTTCTTCCATTTATTTAAATGACCAGGGGTGTTGAAAATATTTGAATTTCATTTGGAAAATATTTCCAACCCAGGAACTTTATGCAACTCAATGATTTTCACGAGTGAAGATAAAATGACTTCCTCAAAACATATGAAATATGAGTTGGGAGTTTCAAAGAATTAAATTTAAAGTCCTTTTGGAAATTATTTTCAATTTGGAGTTATTTAGGTTTTATTCAAATTATTTTTCTCCAAAAATAAAACATATGGAAAATAGGGTAACATGATTCCCTACATCAAAAAATTGGAGAGAAATAAATTTGAATTAATTTTGGTATTTTAAAAATGATTTTTACTGGATTTTTCTAGAGCAGGAGCACTCTTTGTTTTATTTGAATTTGTGTGTATTTTATTTGAAGCTACTATAATGTTCATCTTGTAGGAAATCTTTTTCTGAACATTTTGATATATTATATGCCTATAGTATATTTCAGTTCATTTAGTTTTTTTTCTGTAGAAATAAATGTTTAAAAAAAATCTTCTCCTCTCGCAGAGTGGGTCGGCCCAGCTCCCAGGCCCGGCCGCGGCCCAGCCCACGTCGCCCGTCGCCACCGCCCTGAGCGGGACTCCGCTCGGGAGTGCGCCGCCGCCGTCGTCCGAGTCCCGGCCGGGCATGCCTCCCGTGACCCCTTCCCCACGCCTCCCGAGGCCACCCCTCCCCTATAAAGCCGCCGCCCCTCTCTCCCCCCTCTCCTTTTCGCATCTCCGCTGCGCTCACGGGCTTCGCCGCCCGCCCGTGAAAATCATGCCTCGCCCAGCTCCACCCGCTCGGCCGCCGCCACCACCGCCATAAGGTCCGCCGTCTCGCGCCGCCCCTCCCCGACTACTTCGCCGCCGCCCTCGACGACCGGAGCCGCCGCCCCGGCCGAATCCGAACCACCGCCGCCGCCGCCGTATCGCCGGAGATCCGCCGCAGTCGAACCAAACCGGTAAACCGCCCGGTCCGGTTTATTTCTTTTTAGGGTTTAGGTTTTTTAGGTTTTCTCCTTTAAAACCGGTTTTCTTTTAGTTTAGTTATTTTGCGAGCGTACGTTAGTTAGGGTTCAGTAGTGGATGGTTTTCGTTTGTTAGTCTTCTGCAACGAACGTTCGTTATTTAGACTTTTTTTTGTTAGTTTTAGTCAGGGACTTATATGTAGATGTTTTATTTATAGTTTAACCACTGGACTTCAAACGCTCACAACTTTCTACTCGTTTATCCAAATCCAACGAAACCAACGCCCACTTCTTCGTTACGATCTCCTCTATCCAGTAATCCAACTCAAACATGTTTTTGAAAGTTTAAAATTTGAATTAGACCAGATTTGAATTTGAACTTCGTTTGATCGTAACTCGAGTTTCATAACTCCGTTTGAGTTGATTCTTTTTGCAAATCGAAGCTCTTGACCTAAACTTTCTAATAAGGCAAAATTCATATAATTTTTGTACTGTTAGAAATTTGTTTTATGTTGCAAGAGTTATTTGCTTGGTTTTGATGTTTTCTGAATCGTCTTATTCGTTCTTTCTAATATTTTGAGTAATTGCTTATGTGTGGTTACTATTGATTCCTTACGATAGATTGACCGGCGTGTGACGAGCAGAACTATCAAGAGTTTTGAGTGTGAATCATCTTCATCAACATTGCAGGCAAGTTCACACTTTGATCATATCCCTTTCATACCCAGTTTTTATGCATTAGTTTCACCCTCAAACATTGCATGAGTAGGATTGATAACATGTGGGTACTGGGAAGTAGTTGATGAGGTAGGAACCTATTGCCCTGGATTCAAACCTTGGGAGTTACTATTACGTTATGCTTATATTACAATGCTATGCTCGTAGACGTGGATTGGGTTTGAGAGTATTCATGACAGATGTGAGATTGTTAATTAATGGTTCAACTTAAGGTGGCAACTTGAATACACATCTGGGTGGATTGAGGCACTGGGTACTCCAAATGATTACTGTCTAGGCATCTTGGTATTCCAGCGATTACTGCTTTTTTTTATGGACCGCCACCTGTGCTCAAAGGGATCATGAGATTATTCATACTAGAAACTTCCGTAGCAGCCACAAGCTATTATGGGCTCTAGCATAGTTGAGTAAGTTATGTGAAGCTCTTGAAGAGGTAGATCAGCAGGTAGTGGGTTTTGTAGGTTTGGTATGGTCTACCCGGAGTAGAGAGTTAATGTTTCTGAAAGACTATGTCTCGGTCATCCGTTTCTCAAACACCATGCAGTGCGAGAAATCAACGGAGGCGATCGAGTCTTGTGGGGAAAAGTGCGCAAACCTCTTTAGAGTGTACAATCTAATCATGGTTAGCCGTGTCCCCGGTTATGGACAATTTTTGAGTATCTAGTATCTGAGTATTCACATGTATCTCATCACTCTTAAATTAATATTGTTGGGATGTTAACTACTTTAATTGGGATTGAGAATGCTGTCAACCATTCTCAATGTTTAACAACCACCATGATAGTTAAATAAAATTTATTCCTTTGTTGTAGGGAAAATTTGGCTTTTCGCAAAACTATAACCATAGATCTTTCCACCATCCAAATATGCATGTAGTGATAGTTATTATTCATCATTATCATATGGTGTGAATTTGCCAGTACATTCAATGTACTGACCCTTTGTGGCTGCAACGTCTCATGTTGCAGGATATCTTACGACGAGTAAGTGATACGTTAGGGTTACGATTTCTACACTCAACTTTGCCGTTGGTGTTGATGGGAATCCACAACCTTGTTACTTCCGCTATTTGGATTGAGGTAAAAGTATTTACGTTGCTTTATACATGTGATTTACCTCTGTTATAAATCCTCGAGTATTGTGTGTGTCAGCATACCGATCCAGGGATGACACTTAAGCACAGAGACTTGACCGTCTGAGGTCGGGTCGCTACACATACCCTCCGATACTACTCATAGATTCATCAAAATAAGCAAACAACACATAGAAAACAGAATCTGTCAAAAACAGAACAGTCTGTAGTAATCTGCATCAAACGCAAAATTCTGGAACTCAGAAAAATATGCCAAAATAGGGCGACCTATATAATTTTATTATTGATCTACTCCAATTGGAATCATTATTTTATCGCTTTCTGGTGATTTTTAACAATTGTTTTCGTGAGCAGAAAGTTTCTGTCTTTTTCAGCAAGATCAAATAATTATTATCCAAGAAGATCCTATAGGTCTTACTTGGCACAAACACTAATTAAAACATAAAACCACATATAGCCAGAGGCTACATGATTTATTTATTACTAAACAGGAACAAAAAGCAAGGAACACAAATAAAATTGGGTTGCCTCCCAACAAGCGCTAACGTTCAACGCCCGTAGCTAGGTGTGATGATTTCAATGATGCTCACATAAGAGATAAGAATTGAAACATAAAGAGAGCATCATGAAGAATATGACTAGAACATTTAAGTCTAACCCACTTACTATGCATAGGTATTTTGTGAGCAAACAACTTATGGGAACATGAAACAACTAGCATAGGAAGGTAAAACAAGCAAATCTTCAAGATTTTCAACACATAGGGAGGAAACTTGATATTATTGCAATATGTAGAAGCATATGATCCTCTCTCATAATAATTTTCAGTAGCATCATGAATAAATTCAACAATATAACCATCACATAAAGCATTCTTTTCATGATCTACAATAATAGAAAATTTATTACTCTCTACATAAGCAAATTTCTTCTCATGAATAGTAGCGGGAGCAAACTCAACAAAATAACTATCATGTGAAGCATAATGCACTTGAAAATTAAAATAATGATGACAAGTTTCATGGTTATGTTTATTCTTTATAGCATACGTGTCATGACAATAATCATCATAAATAGGATGCATGCTTTCATCAGAATAAATTTGCTCATCAAAACTTGGGGGACTAAACATATCATCTTCATCAAACATAGCATCCCCAAGCTTGTGGATTTGCATATCATTTGCATCATGGGTATTCAAAGAATTCATACTAACAACATTGCAATCATGCTCACCATTCACATATTTTGTGCCAAGCATTCTATGTAATTCTTCTTCTAGTACTTGAGCACAATTTTCCTTCCCATCATTTTCACGAAAGATATTAAAAGATGAAGCATATGAGGCACCCTTTAATTCCATTTTTGTAGTTTTCTTTTATAATATAAACTAGTGATAAAACAAGAAACTAAAAGATTCGATTGCAAGATCTAAAGATATACCTTCAAGAACTCACCTCCCGGCAGCGGCACGGAAAAGAGCTTGATGTCTACTACGTAACCTTCTTCTTGTAGACGTTGTTGGGCCTCCAAGTGCAGAGGTTTGTAGGACAGTAGCAAATTTCCCTCAAGTGGATGACCTAAGGTTTATCAATCTGTGGGAGGCGTAGGATGAAGATGGTCTCTCTCAAGCAACCCTGCAACCAAATAACAAAGAGTCTCTTGTGTCCCCAACACACCCAATACAATAGTAAATTGTATAGGTGCACTAGTTCGACGAAGAGATGGTGATACAAGTGCAATATAGATGGTAGATATAGGTTTTTGTAATCTGAAATTATAAAAACAGCAAGGTAACAAGTGGTAAAAGTGAGCGTAAACGGTATTTCAATGCTAGGAAACAAGACCTAGGGTTCATACTTTCACTAGTGCAAGTTCTCTCAACAATAATAACATAATTGGATCATATAACTATCCCTCAACATGCAACAAAGAGTCACTCCAAAGTCACTAATAGCGGAGAACAAATGAAGAGATTATTGTAGGGTACGAAACCACCTCAAAGTTATTCTTTCTGATCAATCTATTCAAGAGTCCGTAGTAAATTAACACGAAGCTATCTTTCCGTTCGATCTATCATAGAGTTCATACTAGAATAACACCTTAAGACACAAATCAACCAAAACCCTAATGTCACCTAGATACTCCAATGTCACCTCAAGTATCCGTGGGTATGATTATATGATATGCATAAAATAATCTCAGATTTATGTATTCAACCAACACAAAGAACTTCAAAGAGTGCCCTAAAGTTTCTACCGGAGAGTCAAGACGAAAACGTGTGCCAAACCCTATGCATAAGTTCACAAGGTCACTGAACCCACAAGTTGATCACCAAAACATACATCAAGTAGATCACGTGAATACCCCATTGTCACCACAGATAAGCACATGCACGACATACATCAAGTGTTCTCAAATCCTTAAAGACTCAATCCAATACGATAACTTCAAAGGAAAACTCAATCCATTACAAGAGAGTGGAGGGGAGAAAGATCATAAGATCCAACTATTATAGCAAAGCTCGCGATACATCAAGATCGTGCGAGTCAAGAACACGAGAGAGATCAAACACATAGCCTCGGGTACATACCCTCAGCCGAGGGTGAACTACTCCCTCCTCGTCATGGAGAGCGTCGGGATGATGAAGATGGCCCTTGGTGAGGGATGCCCTCCGGCAGTCTTGGAACAGGTCCCGATTGGTTTTCGTGGCTACAGAGGCTTGCAGTGGCGGAACTCCCGATCTATTCTGTTCCCCGATGTTTTTAGGGTATATGGATCTATATAGGCGAAAGAAGTCGGTCAGGGGAGCCGCAAGGGGCCCACGAGGGTGGGGGCGCGCCCAGGGGGTAGGGCACGCCTCCCTGCCTCGTGGCTTCCTTGAAGCTTCCCTGACGTCTACTCCAAGTCTCCTGGATTGCCTCCGTTCCAAAAATAACTCCCCCGAAGGTTTCATTCTGCTTGAACTCCATTTGATATTCCTTTTCTTCGAAACACTGAAATAGGCAAGAAAACAACATTTTGGGCTGGGCCTCCGGTTAATAGGTTAGTCCCAAAAATGATATAAAAGTGTATAATAAAGCCCATTAAACATCCAAAACAAAATATATAATAGCATGAATACTTCATAAATTATAGATACGTTGGAGACGTATCAATAATTCAAATTTGAAATACATGCACATGTTCCAGTGCATATAAATTGGTTGAAAAATCAAATTTGTGTCCTTGGGCGCATGCTTAGGTCCCATTCAAGAAATGGGAATGAATTTTAAACACCAGGGCACTGTTGATTGCCGGCAAAACGTTGAGATACCTGGTTTTTAAATTCTAGTAAATCCAAAACTCGTCTAAAATTCCTGAAACTTGGCATGGTATCATGGAGCGGCATCAACATGTCGTGGTAAAAAATTTGTCCCATTTGGGCAGGTTTGGGTATAAGCTTATCACAAACCAGAGCTTCTCACAACAAGCCTGATGGTTTCGGTACGGAACGTGCCACCTTTGGGGATGAAACGATATCCGTTGCCTCTTATTGCTTTCAAAAATTTTCTAGTGTCAACATAGAATAACATGAGTGTTGTGTTAAGTTTTGGAATTTTTTAGGGTTCGTTTGGACATTTTTATACATTAACTGGGTTTTCTAGGCATTTTATGTGCATAATTCAAATTTTAAATACATGCACATGCTCGAGTACATATAAATTGGTTGCACAATCAAATAGGTGTCCTTGGATGCATGCCTAGGTCCCATGCAAGAAATGGGAATGAATTTCAAACACCACGGCGCTGTTGATTGCTAGCGAAACGTTGAGATACCTAGTTTTTAAATTCTAGTGAGTCCAAAACTCGTCTGAAATTCATGAAACTTGGCATGGTATCATGGAGCGGCATCAACATGCCGTGGTAAAAAATTTGTCCCATTTGGGCAGGTTTGGGTATAAGCTTCTCACAACAAGCCCGATTGTTTCTGTACGGAATGTGCCACCTTTGGGGACGAAGCGATATCCATTGCCTCTTATTGCTTTCCAAAGTTTTCTAGTGCCAACATAGAACAACAAGAGTGTTGTGTTAAGTTTTGGAATTTTTCGGGGTTCGTTTGGACATTTGTATACATTAACTAGATTTTCTAGGCATTTTATGTGCATAATTCAAATTTGAAACACATGCACATGCTCCAGTGCATATAAATTGGTTGAAAAAACAAATCTGTGTCCTTGGGTGCATGCTTAGGTCTCATGCAAGAAATGGGAATGAATTTCGAACACCAAGGTACTGTTGATTGCCGGCAAAACGTTGAGATACCTGGTTTTTAAATTCTAGTAAATCCAAAACTCGTCTGAAATTCATGAAACTTTGCATGGTATCATGGAGCGGCATCAACATGCAGTGGTACAAATTTTGTCCCATTTGGGGCAGGTTTGGGTATAAGCTTCTCACAACAAGCCTGATGGTTTCCATACGGAACGTGCCACCTTTGGGGATGAAACGATATCTGTTGCCTCTTATTGCTTTCAAAATTTTTGTAGTGTCAACATAGAACAACATGAGTGTTGTGTTAAGTTTTGGAATTTTCGCGGTTCGTTTGGACATTTTTATACATTAACAGGGTTTTCTAGGCATTTTATGTGAATAATTCAAATTTGAAATACATGCACATGCTCCCGTGCATATAAAATGGTTGAAAAATCAAATATGTGTCCTTGGGTGTATGCTTAGGTCACATGCAAGAAATGGGAATGAATTTCAAACACCAGGGCACTGTTTACTGCCGGGAAAACGTTGAGATACCTGGTTTTTAAATTCTAGTAAAGCCAAAACTCGTCTGAAATTCATGAAACTTGGCATGGTATCGTGGAGCAGCACCCGACATGTCGTGGTAAAAAATTTGTCCCATTTGGGGCAGGTTTGGGTATAAGCTTCTCACAAACCAGAGCTTCTCACAACAACCTGATGGTTTCGGTACGGAATGTGCCACCTTTGGGGACGAAATGATATCCATTGCTTCTTATTGCTTTCCAAAATTTTGTAGTGCCAACATGGAATAACATGATTGTTGTGTTAAGTTTTGGAATTTTTCGGGGTTCATTTGGACATTTTTATACATTAAATGGGTTTTCTAGGCATTTTATGTGCATAATTCAAATTTGAAATACATGCACATGCTCCAGTGCATATAAATTGGTTGAAATATCAAATTTGTGTCCACGGGTGCATGCTTAGGTCCCATGCAAGAAATGGGAATGAATTTCAAACACCAGGGCATTGTTGATTGCCGGCAAAACCTTGAGATACCTAGTTTTTTAATTCTAGTAAATCCAAAACTCGTCTAAAATTCATGAAACTTGGCATGCTATCATGGAATGGCACCCGACATGCTGTGGTATTTTTCGTGTCCATTTTGAGAGAAGGCGCACTCGAATAACAGCCAACAAAAGGCATTTTGAAAAAATAGCTGCCTCTTTAATATCTCAAACGTTTGTATAATTTAAACCGTGTGCGTTCTGTTAACCATTCACGTGACTGCACATGTCTTTCCTTTAATGGCTATAGGAGGTGCCATGCGGACAACTGCTTGATCGAGCAGGAGGCATGCAGCAATCCGGTCGTCTTGAGCTCACTTTGGGAAGCATGCAAGCTGTTCAACGCATGATCTGTGCATCTCTTCAACGCAAACGGTTCAGATTACGGTATGCAAATTAAAGCCAGACCCATACATTGGCAGTCATTGTGTCAAACCCATACATGACTTGTCAGCAGCTGATCCCTTTTCAGAAATGACGATGTTTGCAATGTCTGAATTTGGACGTTGTAATCTTTGAATTTGAACTGTCGGGACCACGATTCTAAGTCACACCGATCTAGCTTTGTAACACCTCATATCACTTTGCGGACTCACGCACGGTATTCCCGGGTGTCGCCTTACCATGGCCCAGACCGTTTGTGCCTTTTGGCTCACGTATATGATAGTGTCGCTAGCATCCATATGACAGAGAACCGGGCCGACATGGCTAGTCGTGAACCCAAAGCGGCGCTTAACTTATGGGGACAGGCATACATGAATCAACATCGAGCATGTCGATTGACGTGTGAATCCGGGCTGTAGCACTGGGCTAACAGGACTCCGGGAACCCGGGCTGTAGCAGGCTAGGCAGGACTCCGGATGTCACCGCGTGACATTTCCCCGAAGGGACAGACACATGAACGAAGTGAAACACATGCCGACCAGTCTAGGTGTTCCAGAGCAGTAGTGCTGGGCTAGGAGGACTCCGGTAAACCGGGCTGTAGCGGACTACCAAGGCTCAGTGGAGACACCATTCTACATTTCCCCATAAGATGGGCTGCCAAGGATAAACAACTAGATTGTCGGATCCCACACATACCAAGCATTTCAATCATACGCACAATATGCTCGATATGTGCAAATACAACATGGCATCACAACAAGACTCTACGACTCAGAGTATTTATTCATTAGGCTCCGAGGAGCCAAGTATTACAAACATGGGTCTCATGACCCAACATACAAAGCATACAAGCAACAAGCACATGCGCAATCTTAACTTGTATAAGTATAGACAACTACAAATGAAAAAGCCTGAGAAGCCTGACTAACTACAAGACCCTCCCAAGGTACAAGCTCGTAGCTAAGGTTACAAGCTAAACGTCGAAGTCCACGCGGAACTACTATCGAGACTGAAGTCTCTCTGCAAAAACAAAAATTAAGCAAACATGAGTACAAATGTACCCATCAAGACTTACATCAGAACTTACTACATATGCATCGGTATCAACAAAGGGGGTGGTGGAGTTTAACTGCAGCAAGCCAGCTTTGACTCAGTGGCTATCCTATACTATGACCGCAAGTAACTCATTGAGGTGGCGCACACGAGTCCACATATTCACCATATCAATACACCACTATGGATCCGCTCCCGTCTCCCTACGAGAATGCCATCCATAGCACTCACGCTTATCTTGCGCATTTTAGAGTATCCACTTTCACTTGTCTATGAACTGTTATAGGCAACCCAGAAGTCCTTATCATGGACGCTGCTTCTCGAATAGATGATGTTAACCTGCGGTGTGCTTCTTCACACACGCGCTCACCACTTATCGCTGTTTACACGACATGTACTCGGCAACCTTCAAGCGGAAGCCCAGCGAGGGTGTCGGCCACGGCCTACCTAAACACTCAAGTCTCTAGTCCAGGTTTATCTCCTATTCAGGTTCCATCCATGAGGAGTCCGCCGAGGTTTCCACATACGGCCCGGAAGGATGTGTACAGGGTTCCATGACACCAAACGGGGTGCCCGCAAGATACCTGGCCCACGTGCCTACCGCATCACAGCCCACCCCTCGGGCCAGCGCTATGCCAAGGCCTCCAAAGATACTACAAACACCGAAACTACTTGTAACTCCTGGACAGAGGACAAGGGTGGTTAAGAAGCCGAGAGGGTCCATTGGTTTCAGGCCCAATGCATGGTAGTAGCTGTTCATGGATCACAAACACAGAACTCAGTTCCTGAAGACGGCTTCAATGAGACAACCCACCATGTACTCCCACATGGCCTCTCACCGCTACCATTACCAAATCAGTTCACACACTTAGCTCTCAACAGTAGGACATGTTCACCACATTCCAATTCATCCCCGATGAATCAGACCTGACTCAACTCTAAGCAAGAGTGCATGACAACAAGCATGAATGAGTAGGCACATTAGGGCTCAAACAACTCCTACTCATGCTAGTGGGTTTCATCTATTTACTGTGGCAGTGACAGGTCATGCGGAGGAAAGGGGTTCAACTACCGTAGCATGTAACAGATGAATCTTTGCTGTCCTAATGCAGTAAAAGAGAGCAGGAGCGAGAGGAGTGGGATTGTATCGGAATGAACAAGGGGGTTTTGCTTGCCTGACTCTTCTGAAGATGATATAGCTCTTCATCGATGTCATCGAACTCATCGTCAGAACAAATGTCTACCGAGGGGGGAACAACCACCGGCAAACACAGAAAGAACACAATCAATGCAATGCACAATATGATGCATGATCATGACATGTCAATATGCTATGATTTGAGCTAATGCACCTAAGAACAGAAGGGTTTGAGTTGATTTGAACCAAAGGTTCAAATTCAAATTCATACTAAGAACTTATAAAGTACATTATCATGTTTTGATTTTATATGATTTTTAGAAGTTTATAACATTTTCTGGAATAAATAAACCATTTAAGATTTATTTAAATTCCAGAAAAAGAATTCTTACATCGACATGACGCGTCACTGTGTTGTCGTCGGTCAACAGGGCCGGTCCAGGTCAAACCTGAGCAGTGGGTCCCACTGGTCAGCCTCACAGTGCTGGCTCGAGTCACAGACAGGTGGGACCGGTCAACGGCCACGTAAGCAAATTCAATGCTGACGCATGGGTCCAGTAGAATTAGATTAATCTTAATCTATTTTAGTTAGCCGGTTAGTTGGGCGGTGGGGCCTGGCTGTCATTGACCCCAGGGGGTACTTAGTAGGGTGCTTAGGCCCTAATGGCCGGTTCGTCGGCGGTTAGCCGCCGGCGATGTCCAGAGATGGCGGCGATGCTCGAGTTTTGCCCTCCGGTGACCAAATGGACGGCAGTGGGGCTCTACGCGCAGCTGAGGCTCGTCCGCGTCCAATGGTGCGGCTAGCGCGAGCCGGAGTGGACCAGAATGACGGCGGGGATGGCCGGTGCGGTAGCTGGAGCTCGGACCTCGAGGGGAACCATGCTACGGTGGATGGGAGGACGAACGGATGCTTGCTCTGGGCTCCTGGGACCAAGCTGAGCACAGCCATGCACTCAAACACAGGCGGCAGCAGCTGTGGCCGCGGTGGCTACATGGGCGGCGGAGCAAAGCTCTCGGCTGCGACGGTGAAGCTAGCTAGAGGGAGAAATCGACACGGGAAGTAGAGGGGAACGACGGAGAGGCTCACTGCGAAGTCAAAGAGAAGGTCGGCGGCCCGGGAGAGGCTCTGGAGTCGACGGGCCGGCGGTCGCGATCTCCGGCGCTCGAGCTTGAAGACAACGGCAGAGAGGGTGTTCTGGGGTGCCCGGTGGTGCGTGGCTCGACGTAGAGGACGAGGGATTCGAGGCGAAGCTCTTGGGCATGTCGAGGGGACAAGGGGAAGGCGGTGGCTGCGACAACGACGATGCTGCGGTCATGGTGGTCTCGGCCATGGCGGGGGTCGAACAAGGAGGAGCGAGGGGGAGGCGTGGGGGACGTCTGCTCGATCGGGATGGCTCTGGGTGTTCATCCACGCGTCCAGAGGCTCGGCGGCAAGCAAGAGGAGGCGTGGCGCCTGGCAGCAGCGTCTTCATCCGCCTCGCCTCTGGCAGAGGTTAGGGATGGTCGGCACTGTGCCGTGGGCTGGCCCACCTGTAAGTGGCTTCCGGCCTTTCTCTCTCTCTCTCTCTTTTCTATTTTCGCTGTTTTCTATTTTCTGCAGTTGTTTTGGCTTTATTAAAAATGCTTAGGCACTTTCAAAAATCACCAAACTGCTCATGCCCACTGTTTAGCATATAGCCAACATGGAACATTTTAGTTTAGGATTATTTATACATTTAAAATATTTTATAGCATTTAAATGCCCAAATGCATTTAACATATGATTTAATCCAGTGACCTTAGGATGTCCTAGAAAATTGTGCACCATTTTTGTGAGAGGTTTCAGACCAAAACAAAAATGATGAACATTTATGAAGGGCATTTCAGGTTCATTGAAAATATTTTTAGGTTGAACCTATTTGAATTCCATTTGATGCTAGGGTTTGAACATCCCCAATTCAAATTCATACAAACTCAAACATGATGCATGGATGCAAATGCAACTAATTACAAGCAATACTCTAGGGCTGTGACAACTCACCCCTACTAAACAAGAATCTCGTCCCGAGATTCAAGTCGTGAGGTAAGAAGACAAAGGGACACAAGCTAACACAATCTTCACGATCCAGATGTATTTCTCGAGGATGCTGATTCATTGCACCACCTTGATCTCGACGTCTTGCTTTGAGAACTACACCCACCATGACAACGAGAAGAAAGGGAGAATTTTAGAAGAATCGATCTCCTTGAGGTTCGAGCAACTCAGGATCAACTCACGGAGTGAGACATTGAAACATCTCTTGAGCTGAGACATGAAACATACATCCAAAGGAATGGAGTGAAATGGATGATGAAGGTTCACTAGGTAGGCAACAATTCCACACTTAAGAAGGTGGTGAACGGTTGTCAATGTAACGAGGAGTTGAATTGCCATAATACCCTAACGAGACATGTTGGAGGAGGTGACTCGTAGAATCATTACCTGAGGTGGCAAAAATAATTACTTTTGATTCAGAGATCATTGAAATTCTCTATACCAACCTGAGGCAATTCACCAACAATCGTTTGGCGGGTTACGGAATGATGGCACAATGGCGGTGCAAGCTGGGAACAAAATGCAAATGATGGGAATGATTCTAGAAACTGGGGAGAAACTCAACAGTAGAGAGTGATTCCACTATTGGAAAGGTTATAACATAACCGGGGAAACTAGGGCCAATCCTAGTTAGTGCCGATGATGACACCTAATGCTTGCACGTGCTCTCAAGAACTTGAGCATTTCCATATTCATCAAGTTTTACCAATATCCGTGTCAAGGATCCTGGCAACACAACATACTACCATGATGAATAATGATGGACGATGCAGATGCAAAGGAAGATAACATCTTCTCAGATTTCACCTCAGCGAGGCCAAGGAAACAAAATCTGGATGATCGACCGAGAGAAATTTAGCACTCTGCTTCTAATGTTCTCCTTGATGTACTAGCGTAACCCATTTGATATGGTTTGGTATCTTGAACATCAAGTAGAAGGTCGGACTTCGGGAGCGCAAGAATCCATAAGGAATAACTACGGAAGTAAATCCTACGGAATCCTTATGGGGAGGTGGCCAACTTCCTCAATCAAGATACTACAATAATAGGTCTTCCGGCTGGGTGTGTTGGCCATGACATCCACTTTACCGGTTACAGAGAGACCAATATTATAATTCTTGGAATATGTTCCAATCATCATATCTGCCCGAGATTCAGATCCGATTGATGTTAGGATATTCCAGACTCATCATGTCTGAAAGGAAGGATTGCAACACAAATCGACGAGATGGCGTTGCAAGATTCTCAGGAAATCAAATATGGTAGCAAGCTCCAAAACATGAGCGGGTTTTGCTACAACATGTGAACACGCTGTCCCACACAAGCATGACCACATAGTAGTCTTATAATAAAAATACTACCGAGTTCTGGTTGGGAACCATCATCGAGGATAACAGAATCTTGTGCATGATCTAGAATTAGCACAACACGCTCCTTTTCCTTGAGCGAATCAATCAGTGGCTTGGTGTGCTAGGAAACACATATGGAGTGGAGGCGGCCAACCTATCAAACCATAGAGCACTTTGCACATGTGCGTGACTAACTTGGGATGATTCCAAAGGAAGCAAAAACAATCTTTCTCATATCCACAGCGGCAACTTGCATAGAATGCACATGAATTCGAGGAAGTCACTTCTTCCATCCAAGCATAAGCTTCATGAACGGAACACGAGGGCATTCCTTACAAAGTTTTCAACACTAGGTTGATGTTCAACATGAATCATGGAGGAGACAAAATGCTGCTGATGGGCTCAACAACAACTCATCGGAATTTCCATATCACTGGACTTCCACCATCATGTGAACACGGTGATAGCATTGGTCAGACCAAAAGATGTAATGGTGTATGCTCGAGGGATCAACCACGAGTAAGACAACATTACGAACATTGTTGGTTCTGATTTGACTTGACGGTAGCCCATACTCAAATCAGAGTTTTGACAAGACAATAGGTCCAACAACTAATCACAGGGACCAATCAATGAAGATATTATATTTCTTCAACTAACACACACACACAAAGATTTCCCTTAACATGAACTAAGTCAGACAACCTTTTATCTTCCAACTCTCCAAGTGGTTGTTTGGCTTGACCAACTAGCTTAGGGGTATCCAACACAGATTCTTGGAGAATGGGTGGTTTGGAGGAAAACCAACATGATCACGAACTCAACATAGCGGTCAGGTGACAACCTGGTAATACTTCCGAGAAGATATTCGGAACATCACGAACCACCGATATGTTACTAAGCTCGAGAACAATCTTGCTTTTCAGGGCAAGACGATATGATCAAATAAGCAAAGATTGACAATATCCTAACTCATTGATCAAAAAGTGCACCGGAAATAAGGACTAGGTAGCACGATAAACCTTAGGGTGATGATTCAATAATCAACATGCTAAGGATAAGATTATTGTCCATTAACTACCAAGCAACACAGTTGCTAGGAGTATTGATTTCACACATCATGATTCACTTGTCGGTATTCCGGTTGCAACAACACGGAACCGAGGAGCGAATGATGATGGCGATAAGTATCATTGTGTCAAGAATTCATAAGAGGCGGTGCAATTCTCATGACAATCCTGACATAAGGAGGCAACACTCCAAGGTAGAAAAGAACAAAAGCTGGATTGGCATTTTGATCTGCGGAATACAATTGCTTTGACCCAATCCCAGAGATGGATGAGGTACTGGAGTTTGTTTCTCCTAGTCATTCTGGAATAGAATGGCTTGACAAACCACAAGAGTAAAAGGCATCGGTGAGCACGAATGCACAACTACTCCTAACTATCAACTGATAGACGGGGATCGGAATACAACTAAATAGGGACAACTCAAAGGAACATATGTTTTTCTGAGTTGTGGATGCATGGATTAGTATGCCGAACAAATTCAACATATTTCTTCCGGATAACCCATGCAGAGAGGTAGAATTGGCAGAGTCACAATATAGAATGGGGAACTCATCGAGAGCACTCTTGTTGTGATCTTTTGGTTCAACGAGGAACTTCTGCCAAGGATGGTTCATGGTATTTGGAAGAATGATATATCACGGACCTCAAAGACTATCACAAGGTCACTAATATCCTAAAGGAATGAGCAACACTATCTACACGAATTAAGTAGAGTGAATCTTGGGTTCAAAAACCCAGAAATAGAATGCCTACTAACTAAATGGCATCACGGGATGCTTTTGAGAATGACGGCCAGAATCATCACACTGGGGATGGAAAGCATTGCTAGATTACTAAGTGGTCCTCTAAGATGCCTAGGGTCATAATACTAGCTCCAACACATATGTCAAGGCAATGGAGTACCTCAACAGACCGATTAGTGTGGTTGAACTGGCCAAAATGGACATCGGAAACAAAGGAAAGGATTTTGCAAATGCATCAGATTGTTTAGAAACCTGGACTGACTCGGACAGCATAACGGCTATAAATGCTCAAAAAAGATTTGACACATCATGCAAAATGGTGGCATAACCACTCAACATCAAAATATCAAGGTTCCGAGACCAACTGTTAACACATGGAAGTACTAGAAACTGAACTGAGACTTGAATCCATCAATCCTATAAGTCTACAGATTAGTAACACGTGATCCTGATAGAAGATGAGAAAGCCTAGTTCTTAATCCCCGCAGAAAAGAAGAGGGTGACTCCGATCAGAAGGGCATAAGGTAAACGAGTAAAAAGAGCCTTACGTTCCCATCCACAATCAATTCCCTTATATAACTAAAGCATTTCTAGACTCAACTTCGACTAGTTTGGCTTGGTAATCCTACAGTGTCGGATGTGGGGTTCCGGCAAACCCTTAAGGTTCGAACACTGGGGTGCGCGTGAAGTCTTTCCCTCCTACCGATCTACGCCCTGGCTCGCTAAGATATCGCGAACGAACTCGACGAACTCACAACACAAAGATTCACGGTATTTATACTAGTTCGGGCCACCGTTGTGGTGTAATACCCTACTCCAGTGTGGTGGTGGTGGATTGCCTCTTGGGCTGATGACGAACAGTATGGAGGGAAGTACAGCCTCCTGAGATTGAGGTGTTATTGTGCTTGGTGACTTAGCGGGTGAGAGCTGGATGAACTGCTCGATGCCCCTACTGCGGTGGCTAGCTCTACTTATATAGGCCCTGGTCCTCTTCCCAAATATTGAGCGGGAAGGGAGCCAACAACGGCGGGCAAATTTGAAGGGGGACATCTAGTACAAGCTATCCTGACAAAAGTGGTCTTTGCCTGCGAAAGGCTCTGGTGGTGACGCCGTCTTGGGCTCCACGATGACCTCCATCTTGCCGTCCTCCTGGTCTTGGTCTCGTTGCACCGACATAGCAACCTTTGCCTGATGCCTCGGTACTCCTCGCCTGCACTGGCCTCCTTAGCACCAAAGAGGAAACAAGGACGCCATGAAAGGCCGGGCGCCTACCGGTGTCGATCGTCATGGCTCACATCACGAGAGCCTCATGAGGTTCGCCCCACCTTGATATCTCCGCTCCTCGTGAGCCTTCCTGACTAGGCCACTCCTGAGGAGGTCTTGCGTCGACCGCCTCGCGAGGCTTGGCCCCTCGCGAGGGTCTTGGATTCCTTGTTGATGAAGTTGCGCCATACGGCCTGCTGGCTTCACGCCATGGGCCGCAGGCAGGCAAGTCTGGGGAACCCCATTCCCAGGACGCCGACAGTAGCCCCCGGGCCCAAGGTGCGCTCGGGCTTGGCTTCGCGATGAAGCCAAGCGTCAAGTACGGAGCACCGCGGGCCCCAAAAGCCTGCGACCTCGGTTGAGGCGTGGCGGTTGATTGGACGTGGGTGTCTCCGCTTCCCCATGCTGCCTCGGCAATTGCTTGACCTGACAAAAGACTGGCGCAGGCAACACTTGCCTTCATTGCTTCTTCCTCGCCTCGCTCCAGATCCCCTTTCTTGCTCTTCGCCCCAGCTACCTCCAGATCCGCTCCAATCTTATCCTACGTCCGCGATCCATGGCCCCGAGCAAGGTCAAGACTTCCTCAGCACCGGCTTGGTATGAGCTGGCCCTTGAAGCGCCCACCGTCACGGAGAAAAGCCTCGCCTTCGTGTGCCTGCTGACGGCAGACAAGAGCAATGAGTGGGGGGCGACCGAGCTCCGGCTTGCCTCCGACGTGCCGGAGCCCGAGGAAAGCACCTTCTTCCCCTTCTTCTCGAGCGGTGTTGCCATCGGGTTGGTTCCTCCCTTCTCTGATTTCTTTTATGAAGACCTCGACCACTACAGCTGCAGGCGTTGCATCTTCATCCCAACTCTGTCCTCATCCTGTCCATCTTCGCCTACTACTGTGAGGCATACCTGGGCGTGATGCCGTCCGTGGCGTTACTGCACCATCTCTTCTTCCTTCATGTCAGCGAGGGTCACATCTCTGCATGCGCTAACTTCGTCGCATGCGGCAAGGCCAACTCGATCTCGAGCACCGGGAAGAGGGCCGACAACATCCGATCCAAATGGGTCATGATGGATGCCAAGCGTGCCGATCCGCGCCTGGTGTTGCCAACGGCGGCGCCCTCTTCCAACGGGGGGTGGCCCAAGGCGCAGCTTGCCGATGAGCGGGAATCACTAGTGTTGGGGCAGATGGTGACCGACCTGAAGCCAGGCAATGCGAGGGCGGCCAAGGTGACGGGGTCATGCTCTGAGGAGTTCTTGACGCGGCGAGTTGCCCGCCCAAGAGCGCCGACGCCTCTATGGGAGCTTGAAGAAGAGGGAAACAAGACCCGCCTGAGGCCAGGGGCCCTGCCTGACGATGAATTGGCCGCTGTTCTGCGCCTCATAGTTGGGGACAACCAGGAGTAACCGCCAAGCCCCTTCGTTCCCCTGTTCCAGCGTAGGGATCGGGAGGAATTCGTCGCCTCCAGGATGACCTATGACACGCGTGGGCTGGTGCCGCCGGCGCTCCTAGGAGCCCCTGCGGTACCAAAGCCGGTGGAGGTGTCTTCTGACGAGTCTCGCGGGGAAGGGGAAGAGGAGGTGGACTCGGAGAAGACTCTAGAAGAGGTGGGGGAGACTTCCCCTCTGAACAAGGCCGAGATCCTCCGCGCCCTTCCTGACGATGCCGAGGCCGACGCCCGCCAAGGGGAGAGGGAGCAGACCCTCATCCCGACGAGGAGCAGGTCGTCGCTGGTAGCTCGCGATGCCGCCTCTGTCCTGACACCTCCTGGGGCTGGCTCCAACTCTTCCTCTGCACCGCCTGGCGCCGCGGGAGCCCGAACAGCCGCTCCTCAGGTCCCGATGCTGTCAGGCTTCAAGCTCCCCAAGCAGAAGTATGTTGCGGTGGATCAGTAAGTGTCTTAAGCTTCTCCTTGTCCCTATTTGTACTCGTCATTCCCTGATGCTCGCCCTTGGTTGATCAGGCCGACATCTTCGGCAAAGAAGAGGAAGGAGGATACGATGGTCGTGCCTCCCTCCGCAGAGGAAGGAGGCAGCAGCGCCCGCATCTCCCCAGCCCGGTCGCCCTCGCGGGGCCAAGAGGAACATCGCTGCGTGGAATCAGCCCCCATGGCCCCGCTGGCTCCAGAGGTGCCGGCGCTTGGCGCGGCTGATGAGGTCCTAGCTACTCCGGAGCCCGCGATCTCCCAGGCCCTGGTGACGATGTCGCCTCCTCCCACTGTTGCACCTCCACTCCCAGGTTCTTCTGCTCCTGCTGCTGTTCTGGAACGTGCTCTTACGGATATGACCCAGCTGCAGGCGGATCTCCTGAGCACAGACCCACGCCTTGTGGTCGGGCGCATGGACCTGGCCTCAGGCTGGCTCCACTCTGACCTTGCGGTTCGCGAGGTGCTGGGCCAGGCCGCTGCGGGTTCTGAGAAGGATAAGCAGAGTGGCACCAACGCCGCAGCTGATCGTGAGATGGCGCTGAAAGACGCCAAGGCCGCCCATGACCACTACCGGGCGCTAGAGGACGGGTTGCAGAGCCTTCGCGACAAGCACGCCGAAGAAGCACGCTGCCACCAAGCGAGGAGGAGGAGATGAAGGCCCGGGAGGACACCGTCAAGAACTGTGATGCTGAGCTGGCGGAGTTGGGGAGGGCGCAAGCCGCTGAATGCAACCGGTTGGAAGAGCTGGAGCAGAAGGCGATGGCGAGGGAGGCCGATCTCGACGCCAAGGCACGAGTCTTGACTGAAGACCGCGCGGCCTTTGCCGACCTCGAGGAGAGATCCCGCAAGGCACTGAAGACGCTATATGAGGACAGCCTGGAGAAGTCGCTGGCCACCGATGAGGATGGCCCCGCCCGACTGCTTCCTCTCTTGGTGAAGGCGCTCGAGGAAGTCGTTGATGGTGTTGGTCCCATGGCGGAGGCGGAAGCTCGCGTCCTGTCTTCAGCTGCATTGACCCGTGTCTTCAGCCACCTACACCTTCGCGACCCCAGCGCTTGTCTTGACGGGCTGCTGGAGCCTGTGGCTGAAGATCAATATGAGGCCGCCGCCGCAGCCGTGCAAGGTCAGGTGGAGACTTTGCTGAAGAAGTTCCGCGGCTTTGTCTCCGCTCCTCTGTCCGGCGATGTCGCCGATCCCGCAGCTGGTGGTGAAGGTGAAGACAACGTTGCCCACGAAGTAGCGCCTTCCGCAGGTGATGGAGGCGTCCGGGGGTGACCTGCGGCTATTCTCCTGTTTCCGTTCCTGCAACATGTATTAGGCTCGTGGAGGCATTTAGACTTTTCATTTGACATCATGAGGACAATGTGTTTGTAATATTTGCTTTGAGATTTTGCGATTTCCTTCCTATTTGCTTTGCATTCTGCATCGGCAGCCCGGCCCCGCGCATACCTCAACCGCCATTGGGACGACCGGAGACCAGGACGGACCAAGGAGCGAGGGGTTACGTGACCAGTTAGGCTCCTGAGTCACGATGCTCAGGAGTCCCCTTGACGCGCGAACAACTTATAGGGAGAGTTCGCGAGGATAGATTAATGTTCTACGTCGGCAGAGCCCGGCCTCGCGCATACCTCAACCGCCATTGGGCCGACCGGAGACCAGGACAGACCAAGGAGTGAGGGGCTACATGACCAATTAGGCTCCTGAGTCGCGATGCTCAGGAGTCCCCATTGACGTGCAAACAATTTCCATACCTGCCCTTGCCAAGGCCTCGGGAGGGGCGCGCAATGCCTAGGTCCAGGAGACCTAGTTGGGTGGTGAGGGAGTCTCGGACAAGGGGATGTCCGGATAGCCGGACTATCGTCACGGCCGGAGTCCAAGACTATGAAGATACAAGATTGAAGACTTCGTCTCGTGTCCGGATGGGACTTTCCTTAGCGTGGAAAGCAAGCTTGGCGATACGGATATGTAGATCTCCTACCATTGTAACCGACTCTGTGTAACCCTAACCTATCCGGTGTCTATATAAACCAGAGGGTTTTAGTCTGTAGGACGAACAACAATCATACCATAGGCTAGCTTCTAGGGTTTAGCCTCCTTGATCTCGTGGTAGATCTACTCTTGTACTACCCATATCATCAATATTAATCAAGCAGGAGTAGGGTATTACCTCCATCGAGAGGGCCGAACCTGGGTAAAAACATCGTGCCCCTTGTCTCCTGTTACCATCCGCCTAGACGCACAGTCGGGACCCCCTACCCGAGATCCGCAGGTTTTGACACCGACATTGGTGCTTTCATTGAGAGTTCCTTCCGCGTTGCCGCCATCAGGTAGGATGCCTCATCTCGTCTTTAAAGATGATACCATCGCCAAAGAAGCCTTGGCCACTGGTCAGACTCTTCGGCTAGGCGGTTTTCTCATGACCGCTAGTTCGGCCATCGCGCCGACGGTGACCTCTCGAGTCATCGATACCAATCTCCATGTCAGTTCGGAACTTGCCAAACAGTTAGATCCGATCGAGCTCTCCTCCGTAAATGAGCTGTTGGATCGCATCGCCGCCCTGGGAGTCACCACAGATTACGACCGGATCGGGCCTAAAACCGATCTAAGAGAGATCAACTCTCCCCAGGCTACCCATCATGTTGCTGTGATAGAGGAGCAATGTGGCGACTCTTCTCCTATCTTAAGGACTAGCTACGTCCGGATTCCCGATCCCTCCTGCCGGATTCCTGCGGGGGGACGGATGTCGATCAAGCCCTAAACTTAAAGTCAGGCGGCGGGTCGGACTCATTGGATAGCACTCAAAAATCCAAGCTTCCGAGTTCGGAAACTTCCCGGCCCTTGAGTCCTAAATTGGATGGGGTTACGGATTTAGTGCCACCCACCCACCCAAACATTAGAGATCTCTCTCGAATTCGGCAAGAGCCCGCCGAAACAGTACATCATTACTGGGCCAGATTCCTCCTGGTTATGAATAGGATAAAGGACTGCCGAGAGGAGGACGCAATACCAATCTTCTGCAATAATTGCACGGACAAGGGAATCCTAAACGCCATAAGTCGCTGCGAAATCACACGCTTTTCTGACTTGGTGACCATCATACAAAAGTACTGTGCGATGGAGAGCGCCTGGAAAACCGGAAGTAAATTTTGGGATAATCCAGCCCCGAATACATCCCTAGTCCGGAGCAAAAGGGTGCATCATTATCAAGCACCTGGGTTGAATACCAAAAAACCAAAACCCCCTAAAGGGTACGAAACGTACTGGAGGGTTGGCTAAATGGACCCTGCAAAATTCATAGCATAGAGGGCGCCACTCCAACTCATAGTCTTCGAGTATGTTGGATACTACGGCAGGTGGCCAAAAGTGGCGAAGAGCTTCTAGCTTCAGAATCCCAGCCCAGCAACACCAAGAGGTGTTAACAGTCTTGAGACTTTCGCATCAAATAACATGCGAAAACGACAACTCAAGAACCTCGTCAAGTCTACCAAGTAGCAACAATAAATCCATGGAGCGACACAGCTATTACCTTCAATGCCAATGACGAACCTAAATTCCGAACTGCCCGGGCACCAGCCGCATTGGTCCTCAGCCCGATAGTAGACGGCTTTCGCCTTACTAAGGTACTCATGGATGGTGACAGCGAACTAAACCTCATCTATGAGGAAACCCTCTGAAAAAATGGAAATAGATGGAACCGCATTGAGCGAAGCAGCACAACCTTTAGAGGAATAATCCCCAGCCGGGAAGCATGCTGCACAGGAAAAATCACGCTGGACGTAGTGTTCGGCTCGCCGGACAATTACAGGTCCGACGAGGTCACATTTCAAGTGGCCCCGTTCAACAGCGGATACCATGCTTTATTAGGACGAGAGGCATTCACATTTTTTCAAGCTATACCCCATTATGGGTACATGAAGCTTAAAATGCCCGGTCCCAACGGAATCATCACTCTCGCTAGTGATCCGAACATAGCACTCCGCGCCGAAAATAAGACGGCGCACTAGCCCTCGAGGCACTATCAAAGCCCTAGCGGCGAGGAACTCACCGCGATGCGCTCCACGGTGAACAGGGATGATGTGATACTTGATAAAAGATCCAAGTCCACCTCTTTTAAACCAGCGGACGAAATAGTCAAATTCCAAGTCCACCCAACGGACCCTGCAAAGACGGCCTCCATCGGGGCACAATTAAACCCTGATGTAGACGCCGCACTACGAGAATTTCTACAAGAAATCCGGGACATCTTTGCCTGGCACCTTTCAGACATGCCAGGAATCCCACGTCAGCTGGCTGAACACAGCCTAAACATCCTAAAGGGATTCAAGCCGGTCAAACAGGCTCTTCGGCGCTTTTCCGAACCCAAGAGACAGGCCATGGGAGAGGAGCTAGCCAAACTTTTGGAGGCCGGATTCATCAGAGATATAAAACATCCGAACTGGCTAGCAAACCTGGTGATGGTACCAAAGAAGGATAAATCCTGGCGCCTATGTGTTGATTTCAAAGACCTTAATAAGGCTTGCCCAAAGGATCCCTTCCCCCTCCCTCGAATTGATCAAATCATTGACGCTACAGCAGGACACGACTCATTGTGCTTCCTCGACGCGTACTCCGGCTACCACCAAATGAAGATGGCAGAGCCAGACCAAGCTGCAACAACATTCGTCACTCCATATGGCCTGTTCTGCTTCAACACAATGCCCTTTGGGCTCAAAAACGTCGGCGCAACATATCAGCGCATGATTCAGACATCTCTGGCAAACCAGATCGGCAAAACAGTGGAAGCATATGTAGATGACGTGGTCGTCAAAACCAAACACGTCGAAACTCTAGTAGACGACTTGAGGCTTACATTTGACAATCTTCGAAAATATGGCGTCAAGCTCAATCCGGAAAAATGCGTCTTCGGCGTTCCAGCCGGAAAGCTCCTGGGCTTCATTGTGTCCGGCAGAGGAATTGAAGCAAACCCGACCAAGATTCGAGCTCTGTCACAATTGGATATTCCAAAAGACCTCAAACAAATAAAAAAATTGACGGGATGCGTAGCGACTCTAAGCCGCTTTATCTCCCGTTTTGGAGAAAAGGCATTACCTCTTTACCGCCTCCTCCGCTGCACCGAACACTTCGAGTGGACGGATGCCGCCACGGCCGGACTCGAAGAAATAAAGGCCATTTTGGCAACAAATACGGTCCTGGCCGCGCCCAACGTGGGTGAACCAATGCTATTATACATCGCCGCAACACATCAAGTTGTCATCGGTAGCGGTGCTCGTTGTCGAACGAGAAACGGACGGACACCGGTTCCCTATTCAAAAACCGGTTTATTATGTGTCCACTGTCCTAACTCCATGCAAGTCCCGGTACCCACACTATCAAAAAATAGCATTCACGGTGTTCATGGCATCCCGGAAGTTGCGACACTACTTTCAAGAGTGTTCGATAACGGTAGCCTCCGAAGTACCTCTTAATGACATTATAAACAACCGCGACGCGACGGGCCGGATTGCTAGATGGGCCATAGAGCTCCTCCCATTCGACATAACTTATAAGCCACGACGAGCTATTAAGTCGCAAGTTTTGGCCGACTTCGTGGCCGAATGGACTGAAGCCGAACTCCCTAAAGAGTACGGCGCATACTCCAATTGGATCATGCACATTGACGGCTCCAAAATGTTGGCTGGCCTAGGGGCTGGCGTCGCTCTGACGTCCCCAACCGGGGACACAGTCCAATGCGTCCTTCAGATAATGTATACGGACTCCAACAACGCAGCCGAATACGAGGCCCTCCTGCACGGCCTCCGGATGGCAGTCTCCATGGGCATTAAACGCCTAGAGGTGCGCTGGGATTCAAACCTCGCAATATCCCAAATAAACGGAGACTTCGACGCCAAAGATCCAAAAATGGCAGCATACCGCAATGCGGTCCTAAAATGTCGGACGGTTGAAGGGCTCGAATTTCATCATATCGCCGGGATAACAACCAGGCGGCGGATATATTGGCGCGCGATCGGTGCAAAACGTGATGCCGTCCCACCCTATATCTTTTGGAACGGCTGTTCAAGCCATCCGCATTATGGGAAGGGGAGTCCGCAATAACAATCCGGACCCAACTGCACCGGCCCGACGCCAACACTCGACACAACCGGAGGCTGTGCCCCGAGATAACACCCTCTGCTCACAAAATAATGGCGGTTATCGCCTGCGGATGAACCATTCCTAGCCTACCTAACTAGGCAGGAACTCCCGAAGACCAAAATGAGGCTCGCTGCATAGTACGGGCGCCTAAAGCCTATAAAGTCCATGAGGGAGAGCTTTATAAGAAAAGCACTACCGGAGTCCTTCAAAGGTGCATCTCCGGAGAGGAAGGGCGAAACCTCCTGGCTGAAATTCATGCCGGACTGGGTGGGCACCACGCCGCAGCCCGGGCCCTTGTAGGCAAGGCCTTCCAGACAGGATTTTATTGGCCGACGGCCCGGCAGAATCTTGCGAGGACTTAGTCCAACGACAAGGCCGGTTGCCGCCTTTTGCTAACTAAAGCCACATGCCACCCACCGCCCTTAAAACTATACCCGTCACCTGGTCGCTCATGGTGCAGGGGCTTGACATGGTTGGACCCCTCAAGGGAGGAACCCACAAGCAAAAATACCTATTGGTCATGGTGGATAAATTCACCAAATGGATAGAGGCCAAACCTGTTAAAATGGCCGAATCCGGACCAGTGATAGACTTCATATCAGGGGTAGTGCACCATTACGGTGTCCCCCACAGTATCATCATCGATAATGGCACCAACTTCACGACCGATGAGGTCAAATCATGGTGCAAAAACATGGGCATCAAGCTCGATTACACCTCAGTCTATCACCCTCAAACCAACGGCCAAGTCGAACGGGCAAATGGTCTAATAATGAGCGGCATTAAACCCAGACTAGTGCGACCCCTCAAGGAATCTAACACGCACTGGTTTGAGGAGCTCGACTCCGTACTCTGGGGGCTGCGGACCACGCCGAATCATACTACCGGATTCACACCATTCTTCATGGTGTACGGCGCAGAGGCAGTCTTGCCCTGTGACATAATACATGACTCACCTCGAGTGCAGATGTACGAAGAAAGAGAAGCCGAGCTTGATCGGCAGGACGGTTTGGACGCATTGGAGGAGGAGCGCGACGTGGCAAAAGCTCGTTCCGCATTCTATCAACAGCAGGCTCAAAGATATCAAAGCAGGGAAGTACGGGCCAAAGCTTATAATGTTGGCGAACTAGTTCTACGCTCACGGACAAGAAAAGGACAAACTCAAGCCCAAATGGGAAGGTCCCTTCATCATCGACCAGGTCTGACCGGGCGGAGCATACCGTCTGCGAAACACATCGGATAACCGACTCGAGCCGAACCCATGGAACGCAGCCCGTCTACGAAGATTCTACGCCTAAGTGCTGGACTCCAAGTTCGTCTCCTTCCTCCGTATGCATTCTTTATTTTTTGCTTTTTGTTGTCTTCTATTTCTCTCCTCCCCCCTTCTTCTTCTTGTAGCCTCTAGAGGCTTGTTTGCGCTTTTTTTCGCACACACTTGACGCGCTGTCCGCGCTCATTATACCTGGGGGCTTCTTTAACAGAAGCTTATTTATACGGGCTTTCATGCCCAACACATGCGTTAAACTTCCGCATGTACCTTTTATTCACCATTATATGCATCGATATGACTTAAGTTTTGGCCAAGCTGGGTTGCTGGCTCTGTGCTTACCCCTCACGTTCCCGATTGTTCGGCTAGGAGGTAAAGGGAGCACCTCTGCGATTATTCTTGCCGGGTCGGCCGGATGTGTACCTCGGTGGGTGAAGCCGAAAGCTAGTGTTCTTAAGGGAATATTCGGTCGGTGAACTGAAAGATGATTCTTAACTCTTTACACATCTGCCCCGGATGATTTTCTCGCTTTATAGCAGCTTTGACATGCACATTAGGGCATGCATCCCAAATGAAAGGAACCCTTAAGGAACCATTCTCCCCGGAAGATGTTTCTTACTACCCATGTAATATAACATAACTAGTTGGGCACTTGTCGTCTGATACAGCAACAATGACCCCTACGCCTGGTCTCCATGCATACCACGGTTCTTATATAACCACGAAGGTATTCGGACACACTCCGGACTATTAGGTCCTGAGGTCGGGTTAAAAGGTCCGCTATGACAAACGATCTACAATCCGGCTAGAAGACATTCTTTCATGTCATATTTTTACATAGTCAACTCGACTCATTGTATTCCTCCTCAATGCCATCTAATAGGCTATCTAATTTACAATCTTGCTGGGACTACTTGGCAGCCAATTCTACTTGGTCAGACACTAAGCTTACAGGGATCTCCATCCCATCCGGCCCCACAGGTCCGACCTCGGCCATGTGGTTTGGGTCAGCCTTTGTGTATCGCGTCTTCACCATGGCCCAGGCCTCCCTGGCGCCTTGAGGGCAGGCCGATATCTTCCATAGCCGGAAGCGCCGCCGTGCTCCTTGAAGCCGCCCCACCAGCTCCCCAATACCTTCGGGCAGGGAGATACATGGCCACAAGGCTTTGCCGATGCCTTTCATCACCTGCCGGACTCGTTCGTGCAGCTGACGCAATTCGGGAAGAAGATCACCCGAAGAACTGGGCATCTCCTCCTCAAGACGACCCGTGAGTAAACCTACAAACATGTTTATGTTAGTGGCCTTCCTCGCCGAACTCTTTTCAAAGTTCGCTCAAGCACTTACTGAAAATGCCGCGACGAAGCCGCCGATTCTCCTTACGGAGTCAGCTAACCGGGCACAAACGTCCTTTAGTTCCTCACCCAGCTTGGTGTTGGCGTCTTGGAGGTTATTCTTCTCCTGCTGCACCTCAGCACGCTCGCCGCCTTTAACCGGGCGTAAGAGCTTTTGCTTGTCCGGATCTAGTCCGCGCCATCTGCAATGTTTTTGTCAAATTTACACACCCGCACTTCATAAATTATTTATCTTCAAGCGTATATTACGGAGAGGGGTCTCTGTGGCTCCCCTCAGCAGCGGCTAGTGCGGCCTCAAATTGGGCCCTGCACTCTTCCAGCTCTGGGACAGTCGGGTATTCTTTTCTCGTAAGATCCTCATAACAAAATGATCCTTAAATCAGTTATCCTAACTATTTTAAGTCTCGGGGCTCTTGGCATATATAATCACAAATTTCCTTACCCGTATGTCCTTCACATACTGCTCCGTGGCTCTGGCTAGACCATCTTGAGTGGCACGGAGGTGCGCATCTCCCGAATCAAAGGCATTCAAGGCCTCTTGGGAGAAACACGCATCACGAAGAACTATCCGGCGGCGCCTATGATTCAAGGCGCTCGCCACCTCGGAGTTGGTGGCGGACAACCTGTCGGCATCCTCTATCAGAGGAGCATCCGATGCACGTCTCGTGCTCGCCTCAGCCTCTCCGGACTCAGTCCGGCGAGCGCTCTTTTTCCTGAAAAGAGCATCAGCGTTAGTACGCCTTCCAGGAACCGATCTTGGGAGTATGGTGACATGCCATACCGTTGCGGCAGAGTTTCGATCCGGACCGCACTTCTTTTTAACCTGTGGGGCCGCGCTGCCCCTTGTTGGCCAGCCGCCGCAGGCTCGGCTTCCCGCCTCGAAGGTACCCCCTGCAAAACACCATTGGTATACGGTGATAAAAAATAAGCACAGATGGATCATTATCAGGGTTTTGGGACCTTGGTCTCGATTACTGGGCTGGAAGTATTCCGGTAATCAGCCGTAATGGCTACCAAAGCATTGTCGATGCTAAGTTGATAGAACACCCCGTCGATCAACTCCACCGTTATATCCGGATCCTCTTTGGAGGTCGGATCGAGGGATCGCTCCGGATCCTTGGGTTGTGGGGGCGGGCTGTGTATCTTCTCCACAGTCCGACGCAGTTCCTGCGCAAAAACCATGAAATGAGATATTTAACTACGGGAATATGGATCGGACAGGTTACAAGGATGTTTGCTTACCCAGCTTCGAGGATTATTCGAAGAAAACTCCTTCATTGGGTTGACACGGAGGAAATCCTCCTCCTCTCCTTTGTACATGGCAGACAAGATCTTCACCAGTTCGGCGACCGATCCTGGCCCTTTGCGGCCATGGCGGGTGGCATCGTCCTCCCCATTGAAGTCCCACATGGGGTGGCCCCTGTATTGGGCCGGCTGCACCCCTCATAATGCAGATTGCCATGAGTCCTGTCATGGTCAATCCGGCATGAGCCAGTAACCTTATTCGGCTCATCAAATAACGGACATCCCGGTCATCTTCTCTCCGGGGGCTCCGAGGGCGCTAGCTTAGGCGCTTCTTCAGAGGAGCATTGCTGAACTCCGGAAGGCCGATCCGAACAGGATCCGACTGCGGGACGTCCTCCATGTAAAACCATTCTGAAGGCCAGTCTTCGGACGCCTTCTTTGGGGTTCTGGACAGGTATCCGGTCCCGGCGATGCGCCATAGCTCGGCTCCGCCCACTTAATATATTGACCCCTCATGAGAACGGGGAACTAGGCAGAATATTCTCTTCCACAGCCCGAAATGAGCCTCGACGCCCAGGAACAGTTTGCAAAGGGCCACGAAGCCCGCGATGTGCAAGATGGAGGCAGGAGTAAGATGGTGCAGTTGGAGGCCGTAGAACTCCAAGAGCCCCCGGAGAAACGGATGGATTGGAAATCCTAGTCTTCTTACTAGATAAGAGATGAAGCACACCCACTCTCCTTTAGAGGGATCGGGGATGCTCTCCGCTTGCTTTCCGCCCTTGTAGGTGGCAAGTCCGGCTCGAACCGGAACCATGAAGGCCGGAGGGAGAAATCCCTTGGCTTGGAGTATAACTAGCTCGCTATGCGGGACTGAGCATCTCTCCCAATTTCCTGGCTGGGGGCTGGGAGCGCGAGAGGAGGAGCCGCGTCGACTGTCCATGATGGAATGGGCTTTGGTCAGAGGCGCCCCGATGAAAGCTTGCAAAGGGGGGATGGTGTGACTCAGATCTAGATCCTTGCCCCTTTTATAAGCGACTCCTTTGCGCGGCTAGGGGGAATATTGTAAAAATACCCTGGCTTTTCGCATTCATTCAAACACGTGGAAGAGGGCCATTAATGGGCGCAGAAGCCGAGGAGTGCAGCATTTATCAGAAGCCGGACACTATTCGACAAGTATATGGAATTTGGAGAAGAACCCGCCTCGCAATGCCGAAGACAATCAACGCGCCGGACTCATCGTCATTGAAGCCTGGTTCGGGGTCTACCGAGGAGTCCGGACTAGGGTGTCCGGATAGCCGGACTATCGTCACGGCCGGACTCCAAGACTATGAAGATACAAGATTGAAGACTTCGTCCCGTGTCCGGATGGGACTTTCCTTGGCGTGGAAGGCAAGCTTGGCGATACGGATATGTAGATCTCCTACCATTGTAACCGACTCAGGTAACCCTAACCTATCCGGTATAAACCGGAGGGTTTTAGTCCGTGGGGCGAACAACAATCATACCATAGGCTAGCTTCTAGGGTTTAGCCTCCTTGATCTCGTGGTAGATATACTCTTGTACTACCCATATCGTCAATATTAATCAAGCGGGGTAGGGTATTACCTCCATCGAGAGGGCCGAACCTGGGTAAAAACATCGTGTCCCTTGTCTCCTGTTACCATCCGCCTAGACGCACAGTTCGGGACCCCTAGCTGAGATCCGCCGGTTTGACACCGGCAGTGGCGTGTCTTTGAAAGCGCGCCCGGCGGGTGCGACACGAGCACAACCCCCTTGCCCCGCCCCCTCGCGTGGCTCTTGTCGGTGACAACCCCGGCGGATCTCGGGTAGGGGGTCCCAAAGTGTGCGTCTAAGGCGGATGGTAACAGGAGGCGGGGGACACAATCTTTACCCAGGTTCGGGCCCTCTTGATGGAGGTAATACCCTACTTCCTGCTTGATTGATCTTGATGATATGAGTATTACAAGAGTTGATCTACCACGAGATCGTAGAGGCTAAACCCTAGAAGCTAGCCTATTATTATGATTGTTGTTATCTCTATCGACTAGCCTGGCCTCGGTTTATATAATGCACCAGAGGCCTAGGATAACAAGAGTCCTAGCCGAATATGCCGGTGGGTAGGAGTCCTTGTCTTGATCGCCAAGTCTTGTGGAATCTTCCTTGTATGCAGCAGTTGTCCGAACTGGCCCATGAGTATACGGCCATGGGGGTCCTCGGCCCAATCTAACAGATCGGGAGATGACGTGGTGAGTACCCCCTAGTCCAGGACACCGTCAGTAGCCCCCTGAACCGGTCTTCAAGTTAGGGACGCTCCTTGATTCTTACGAGCTGTTCTTCATCTTCGGTCATTGGTCTTGAAAACGGGTTCAACAAATTTTCCCATCATCTCTCGTGATGATTGCCGAGCTAAATCTGACGAGTTTATACGTCGGGTATCCGAGGATCCCTTGAAGTCTTCAGCCTTTATCAATGCCTTGTTATTTTTATGCCACGCCTCGGGTTTGAAGTTGTTCCCGTGCGGCGGTGTCCTCTTGCATCCGAGCCCCAACACCGGACTACATTCGAGGTATCCTTTGTAGCCAAGCACCAACGCCGGACTGTGTCCAAGCTCCAACGCCGGACTATATCCGAGGTGTCATAGATCACCTTGGTTCAAAAAAGTTGAACGAGTTTAGGCGAGCTTAATGCCGGAAATGCCCTCTATGGAGCCAGCCACTGGCGCCCGAGCTTTATGCCGGACTGCTTCCGAGGTGGTGCAACACCCGACAGCGGGCTGATTTTTTGTGAATATTTTTGACTGGTACATGCAGTTTATTCTCTGCCGAGGTATATAGCCAGTATATGTATATCCAGTAGCCCTCAAGGTGTGTATCAGTCTAAAACCCGAGATGCACCTGAAGGAAAACATGAAACCGCTGCTCCAAAGAGTTTCTCGAGACTCGTGCCGATGCGCGAAATCGGCCTGAGGATCAACTCCTAGCTCGGCAGCATACATAGGAATAAAAACGTAGTGTAATATATTAGAGATAATAGTGATCGGTGAACGGGCCCTTGAGAGAGGGTCTTGAAAAGTTGCCGTAATATATTTAGCTTGACGCCGGATAGGTCCAAATGGTACCTATTGTTATCTGAAGACACGTTTGCCCATAGTTTGGTCAAGCCGAACACTTGGCAGTTGGAATTTTCTGCAATGAGATAGGCAATGCAGTAGCCCCCGAGACACTGGTCAGGTGGCAACACCAGATCAGGGGATCGATGTGCCCCTTTAATATTTGTAAATAATGAGCGCAAAGCCCAGTAGCCCCTGAGCCTTAATGTGGGCACGAGTGGCTGAATTAAGGATCGATATCCAGAGTAAAATCATAGCTAAGTTAGAATACAATAGATATTACACTAATATGAATTTATAATGAGTTAATAACAGTACCAAAAGTGGTTTTATTTTCTTATACTAACGGAGCTTACGAGTTTTCTGTTAAGTTTTGTGTTGTGAAGTTTTCAAGTTGTGGGTAAAGATTCGATGGACTATGGAATAAGGAGTGGCAAGAGCCTAATCTTGGGGATGCCCAAGGCACCCCAAGGTAATATTCAAGGACAACCAAGAGCCTAATCTTTGGGATGCCCCGGATGGCATCCCCTCTTTCGTCTTTGTTCATCGGTAACTTTACTTTGAGCTATATTTTTATTTACCACATGATATGTGCTCTTCTTGGTGCATCATTTTATTTTGTTAGTATTTGCTTGCTGTTATTTAGAATAATGTTTTTCATCTCTATTTTCAATGAAAATGTCAAGGATAGCCTTTACCATGCTTATTTTGCAAGTATACATGTTGCTGTTTCAAAACAGAAAGTTTATTGCCGTTGCAAAAATTCCCTAGAAAAGCCACAATATGATAAAATGTTGATACTTTTTGCATAATAAGCTCTGATAAATTTTCTACAGTGTGGTAGATTTTCATAATGTTTGGAGTTAGGGAAGTATGATGAATCTTGCATTCTTTACGGACTGTACTGTTTTGGCAGATTGTTGTTATGTTTGCATTGTTTGCATATGTTTTCTTGTTTAATGATTCTATTTGAGGATAGGAGTATTAAATATGCAGAGGCATTTAGTATGAAATGTTGAATAATAATTTTAGTGATTTGTTACAGTAAAAAATGATAAGGTTTTTGCATTGGTTTATACTAACTTATCTCACGACTTCTTGTTGAGTTTGGTGTGGATGAAGCTTTTGAGATTTAGGAAACCATGATATGAGAGGAATTAAGGAGACACAAAAGCTCAAGCTTGGGATGCCCAAGGCACCCCAAGATAATATTTCAAGAAGTCTCAAGCATCTAAGCTTGGGGATGCCCTGCAGGCATCCCACCTTTCTTCTTCAACAATTATCGGTTAGTATCAGTTGAGCCTAAGTTTTTGCTTCTTCACATGATGAGTGCTATCCTTGAAATGTCATTTTATTTTCTTTTGTTTTGCTTGCTGTATGAATAAAATACCAAGATCTGAAATTCTTAAATGAGAGAGAGTCTTCACATAGCTAAATAATTATTTAACTACTCATTGATCTTCACTTATATGTTTTTGGAGTAGTTTGTCATTTACTTGTGTGCTTCACTTATATCCCATGAGTACATAGTCGAATGATTTGAATGTAATAATCTGAAATTATATATGTTTCATATGCTTATCCCGTGGGGAGTAATGACTTCACATATAAAAAGTAGAGGTGGTAAATTTTTTGAAGGTTAGCAAACATTGTATTGGTCACTTGAACAATTCATGAAAGAATATTGAAGGAAGAGAGATTTCACATATAAATATACTATCTTGGACATCTACTATGATGGTGAGCCCCATTAATTATTTTCAAACCTGAGCAAATTAGTTGAAGTTGGACAAGGAAGACAACATAATGAGTTATGCTTGGGTATATTTGTATAGAAGTTATATTGTTATGGATCCTCTAACATGTGGTGCTTGCTATTTAGAATCCTTTGCTAGCCAAAATATCTGTACTAAGCGGGAATACTGCTTGTGCATCCAAAATCCTTGAACCAAGTTCCTCCCATGAGTGTCCACCATATCTACCTATATGCGGTATTTACCTACCGTTCCAAGTAAATTTGCATGTGCCAAACTCTAAACCTTCAAATAATTATCTGTTTTGTATGCCCGAATCGCTCATGTAGCGACTAGGAGCTGTCAGTATCTTCCATGCTAGGTGGGTTATTCTCATGATGAGTGGACTCCTCTCATCATTCACGAGAAAATGGATGGTAACTGGATGCCCAGTCCTATGATCAAAAGATCAAAAATAAATTCGCAAATAATTTAAACAAACTCCCCCAGGATTCTTGATAGTTGGACGGCACCCGTTGTTTCGGACAAGCCGTGGAGTGTGATTGTTGGTGAAGGGGGAGTAAAATCATTACCTTTCTGTTTTGGAACCGCCTATAATGTATCTAGTATGGATGATATTGGGATCTCTTGGTCGTTATGTTGACAATGAAAGCATACCTCTCAAAATTATTTTCATCTCTGTTTTAGCTTCGAGCTCTGTCACCTCTCAAAATCCCTGCTTCCCTCTGCGAAGGGCCTATCTTTTACTTTTATGCAAGAGTCAGTAGTATTCCTTCTCATTCCAACCTACTTTTTAGTTGGAAAGCATCATGTGGTGGAGAGAGATCTAAGCATATATGGCCATTCAAATATATTTGATCATGAATTATTATTGTTGACAATTATCTATATGATAAATAAGTTGGGAGGTGAAACATTAAGCCCCTATCTTTCTCTGTGTTCGATGGATGCTATTTTTTCTAAAAATATGCTTTGAGTGGTAGCAATCATGGAAGACTATATGATAGTTGAGTATGTGGGATTTGCTAATCAAAGCTCTTACATAGACCCTTCCTGAAAATAAGATGAATTGCAATTGTTTGATGACTAAGAACTGTTTGTTAGTTTTCAAGAAAGTTTATGGTCTATGCTTTAACATGTGAATAGCTTGTTACTTGATCATGAAAAGTCTTATGAGTTGAGCTACTTTTATGACATATAATGATGCTAGAAAAGGTGATTGAAATTATCATTGATCAAACTTGTGCACCTGCTAGCATTCACCCTTCATAAATTATTTCTTTTATCATTTACCTACTCGAGGACGAGCAGGAATTAAGTTTGGGGATGCTGATATGTCTGCAACGTATCTATAATTTATGAAGTATTCATGCTATTATATATTCTGTTTTGGATGTTTAATGGGCTTTATTATACACTTCTATATCATTTTTGGGACTAACCTATTAACCGGAGGCCCAGCCCAAAATGTTGTTTTCTTGCCTATTTCAGTGTTTCGAAGAAAAGGAATATCAAATGGAGTCCAAACGGAATGAAACCTTCGGGAGAGTTATTTTTGGACGGAAGTAATCCAGGAGACTTGGAGTAGACGTCAGGGAAGCTTCGAGGAAGCCATGAGGCAGGGAGGCGCGCCCTACCCCCCTGGGCGTGCCCCCACCCTTGTGGGACCCTCGTGGCTCCCCTGACCAACTTCTTTCGCCTATATATATCCATATACCCTAAAAACATCGGGGAACAGAATAGATCGGGAGTTCCGCCGCCGCAAGCCTCTGTAGCCACCGAAAACCAATCGGGACCCTGTTCCGGCTCCCTGCCGGAGGGGGGATCCCTCACCGGTGTCCATATTCATCATCCCGACGCTCTCCATGACGAGGAGGGAGTAGTTCACCCTCGGGGCTGAGGGTATGTACCAGTAGCTATGTGTTTGATCTCTCTCTCGTGTTCTTGACTCGGCACGATCTTGATGTATCGCGAGCTTTGCTATAATAGTTGGATCTTATGATCTTTCTCCCCCTCCACTCTCTTGTAATGGATTGAGTTTTCCCTTTGAAGTTATCGTATTGGATTGAGTCTTTAAGGATTTGAGAACACTTGATGTATGTCTTGCATGTGCTTATCTGTGGTGACAATGGGGTATTCACGTGATCTACTTGATGTATGTTTTGGTGATCAACTTGTGGGTTCAGTGACCTTGTGAACTTATGCATAGGGTTTGGCACACGTTTTCGTCTTGACTCTCCGGTAGAAACTTTAGGGCACTCTTTGAAGTTCTTTGTGTTGGTTGAATACATAAATCTGAGATTATTTTATGCATATCATATAATCATACCCACGGATACTTGAGGTGACATTGGAGTATCTAGGTGACATTAGGGTTTTGGTTGCTTTGTGTCTTAAGGTGTTATTCTAGTATGAACTCTATGATAGATCGAACGGAAAGATAGCTTCGTGTTAATTTACTACGGACTCTTGAATAGATTGATCAGAAAGAATAACTTTGAGGTGGTTTCGTACCCTACAATAATCTCTTCATTTGTTCTCCGCTATTAGTGACTTTGGAGTGACTCTTTGTTGCATGTTGAGGGATAGTTAGATGATCCAATTATGTTATTATTGTTGAGAGAACTTGCACTAGTGAAAGTATGAACCCTAGGCCTTGTTTCCTAGCATTGCAATACCATTTACGCTCACTTTTACCACTTGTTATACCTTGCTGTTTTTATAATTTCAGATTACAAAAACCTATATCTACCATCTATATTGCACTTCTATCACCATCTCTTCGCCGAACTAGTGCACCTATACAATTTACCATTGTATTGGGTGTGTTGGGGACACAAGAGGCTCTTTGTTATTTGGTTGCAGGGTTGCTTGAGAGAGACCATCTTCATTCTACGCCTCCCATGGATTGATAAACCTTAGGTCATCCACTTGAGGGAAATTTGCTACTGTCCTACAAACCTCTGCACTTGGAGGCCCAACAACGTCTACAAGAAGAAGATTGTGTAGTAGACATCAATTATGCACATAAAATGCCTAGAAACCCCAGTTCATGTATAAAAATGTCCAAACGAACCCCGAAAAATTCCAAAACTTAACAGAACACTCCTGTTGTTCTATATTGACCATAGAAATTTTTTGAAAGCAATAAGAGGCAACGGATATTGTTTCATCCCCAAAGTTGGCATGTTCCGTACCAAAACCATCAGGCTTGTTGTGAGAAGCTCTGGTTTGTGAGTAGCTTATACCCAAACCTGCCCCAAATGGGACAAATTTTTTACCACGGCATGTTGATGCCGCTCCATGATACCATGCCAAGTTTCATGAATTTCAGATGAGTTTTTGATATACTAGAATTTAAAAACCAGGTATCTCAATGTTTTGCCGGTAATGAACAGTGCCTTGGTGTTTCAAATTCATTCCCATTTCTTGCATGGGACCTAAGCATGCACCCAAGGACACAGATTTGATTTTTCAACCAACTTATATGCACTGGAGCATGTGCATGTATTTCAGATTTGAATTATGCACATAAAATGCCTAGAAAACCTAGTTAATGTATAAAAATGTCCAAACGAACCACAAAACATTCCAAAACTTAACACAACACTCCTATTGTTCTATGTTGATACTAGTAATTTTTTGAAAGCAATAAGAGGCAACAGATATCGTTTCGTCCCCAAAGGTGGCACATTCCGTACCGAAACCATCGGGCTTGTTGTGAGAAGCTTATACCCAAACCTGCCCCAAATGGGACAAATTTTTTACCACGGCATGTTGATGCCCCTCCATGATACCATGCCAAGTTTCATGAATTTCAGACGAGTTTTGTATTTACTAGAATTTAAAAACAAGGTATCTCAATGTTTTGTGGGCAATCAACAGTGCACTGGTGTTTGAAATTCATTCCCATTTCTTGCATGGGACCTAAGCATGCACCCAAGGACACATATTTGATTTTTCAACCAACTTATATGCACTAGAGCATGTGCATGTATTTAAAATTTGAATTATGCACATAAAATGCCTAGAAAACCCACACTGTTGCACGTCGGTCCTAAACAAACGGTTTTTAACCCCTTTCCGCGACGACATTTGGAACCGTCGCCAAGTGAGTGTGGGCGATAGGGGGGTCCTTCCCACACGACCCAAAAACCGTCGGGGATATGCCCTCCTGGCACACACGCTCGGCAAAATGAGTTCGTGTGCGACCGACAAGCGCTCAAATACAGAAATACGTATAGTAGAGCTAAAAAATACAATTATACGGCAAAATTGTTTCCGGTCGCAAGTACATCCCACACAGTCAGTCCCCGCTAAACATTTCCGTTCGTATGTACATCCCGCACAGTCTCTCCAAGGATAACGTTTCCGTTCACAGGTACATCACACACAATTTTTCCCGTTAAATCGTTTATGATAGCGTTGCCATTGCACACGATATTAATAATTTTATCATTTGAGTTATTGAATGCATCACACACGGTGCATAGAAGAAATTGTGTGGCAAAGGCTGTCCATCACACACACTTTTTATGTGGTAAACATTTGCGCAAGGTGGCCTAACGCAAACAGTTTTCAAGAGAAAGTCGTGTGTGAAGTGGAGATTGATCGCACACGTACTGGATCGTAGAAACGTTTCTGATCTCCACATATATCGCAAACGTTCGATTTCGCAAACCGTCTGCATTGTAATCGCTAATTAATCCCTAATTTAAAAATCACATGTTTTGAATTTGAAAGTAGGCAATCACTTATTTCATATCCAACCATGTTTATTACAAATATAGGTTCAACCATAAATCCATAATTCGATGCACAGGTACATATACTGAAGAACTACCAAAGCACCAAGTAAAGAATGATGAACCACAATTGTACTAAAGACTGTAAAGAGAGAGGCGAAAGACATTCTGGTTGCTGGAGAAGGTGAAGCGGAATGCCCATATTGTGCTCTCCTCCATGCGTAAGGCACACACGACTCTAGGCCAACCCCTTGTGATGGCTGCCCGTCCATCCTTCGCTGTTTTCATTAGGACTTCTCGATGCTCACTGTAGTCTGGATGAAATACTTTAACCTTCATTTCGTGTCCACCAATCATGTACTTTGCGAGGTAATCTTGAGTGAACTGCTTCGGAACCACTTGGAACGAAAAAGATTCAGACATTGTTGTCTAACAACTCATTATGCGCAGTAAAAAGAGAAGGCTGCAGAGTTTGTAGTTACCATCCTACAGCTCACTGTTATGTTGGATAGAGCATAAACAAATAATTTGCTTGCCACCATTCGTATCTTTTTGCTAAAAATCCTTATCAGTTTTCTCACTTGATGCTTGTTCATCAATATCTCATTGCCCCATACACAAAAAGGGTCGATGCATGGATCCTTGCCAAGGGCATATGTACCTACAAGAAACAAGTCAATATTAGAAGCTAACTAGTGTCCAGGCATGGATCTATATGCACTACATTATGGAACGACGGGGGGTGTACAAGTCGAGGGATGAAGCTAACCTCGGCGGAAAATGGTGGCCACTCTCGTTGTTGTCCTGCATAAGTAGTGGAAAGGCATGATAAGTACATCAATCTTAACATCAAACAAATATAGCAATACAGACAGCAGGCTTAACAGATAGCTTGAATGTGTTGGTTTCAGCATGCTGTTAAAGCAGATATAAAATGGAAGGCAATGTTACCGACAGCATGCTTAACAGCCATCAAATATTGCAATTCAAACTGGTATTGTTGAAAATAAATAGAACGTAGGTAATGCTTAAACATCACACTAGATAAATGTGTAAAACTAAAATAAAGGGCATGTGTTAACTACACCAGGAATAATTGGAACCAAATATAGCTGTTCAAACTGGTATTGATGTAGTCGAGCGGCACAGTTCCGACTTGCACGAAATGAACAACACATTGTGAATGACTGAAATAAGCAAGGCATAAATGACCAATATAACAACCAAATATAGCCATTGAAAGCTGGACAGAGTCTCACTGCAACCGACCTAACAAGCAAATACAGATAAACAAGATATATGCTTGAAAACTAGACAAATGCTCACTGCAACCAACCTAACAAGCAGATAAAGATAAACAAGGCATCTGCTTGATAACTGGACAAATGCTAAAAAAGCAACCTAACAAGCAGATAAAGATAAACAAGGCATCTACTTGATAACTAGACAAATGCTAAAAAAAGCAACCTAACAACCAAATACAGATAAACAAGGCATATGCTTCATAACTCGACAAATACTCACTACAACCAAACTAAGAACCAAATACAGATAAACAAGGCATCTGCTCGATAACTGAAAAAATGCTCACTCCAACCAACCTAACAACCAAATACAGATAAACAAGGCATATACTCACTATAAACAACCAAATATAGCCATTCGCGAAACTAAAGTGGACAATTCATACTTAAATATGACATAGACCTATTGAATAATACACTTTTGCATAACTGAAATAATTAAACACAACACAGTTAAAGGACCGCATGGCAAATGTTACTACAACAAAGGGTACGGGTTGGCAAGCTAGAAAAGATAAGATTTGCTGATAGAATGTTGCCTCACATTTCATGGACGGGGTCCTTCTAGTTGGAAGAGCACAGGCCCATGGTGCGCTCTCTGATGTCACAGATGGGATGTTTCACCTTGGAAGAACCTTCGTGGGTGCCCTCCTCGGGGTCGTGGTCGTAGTCAATGAGATATGACTTGGCAATTGAGGATCCCAAGCCACCACCGTAGAACATGTCCTTCAGAAGTGAAAAATGGGCTCGATGGTGTATAAAGCTTGCAAATCCTTGACCGCTTGGCGGAGGAGATCAGCAGCAGGGCCGTCGAAGAGATCGACGGCGGTTGAACCAAAGAGGTTGGGGATGGACCACTTAACCTGTGACATGGCCCGCGTGAAGCCATCGATGTGGACGAGCTTGATGTCGTAGCCAGCTTTCCCGAGATACAGTAATACGCTAGCCCGCTGACATGAAGCCTTCGGCATGGCAATGTAGTCAACATCTTCGCCGGCTTCCGCGGCGACATGTTGCTCTGGGATCGACAGGTCGGGGCGAACGGCGGCCACCTCGCCAACATCCGTCGGAGAGGCCATGATAAACCTCTTCTTGGCCGAACGCTTGTCGGGCTCCCCGGGATATGTGGTCGAGCTTAGGCTGCGACATTCTAGAGCAGGGGATGTGGATCTGGCGGGGAGGGACACCGCAGGCCTCATCTAAAAACTCAGGGGAGTGGGCCGACTGTATGGGAATCACTGGATAAAATGAACTTTATTATCTAAGCTAGAAGGAACAGGCAGACCGACAGGGTTGGCGGCGGCGCCGGCGGTGGCCGCGAGTTAGGATTCGAAGGGGGGAGGGGGCGGGTGTGGTGGTGTTTCAGGATACGCCGCGGCTACTGAATCTTTTTGTAATGGTGGGTGGAGATGGTGGTGGACGAGGGAGGGCGATGGTTCAAATGCCTCGGCTACTGCAATTTTACTATAAGATCGGTGCTGGAGGAGTGTGGGCGACGGTTGAAGTACGACGGCTACTAAAATTTGGGTAAAGGAATTGATGCGGGGCGGGAGTGCCCATGATCACGCACGGTCCAATAACAATATGCGTGTATGATAATACGGAAAAGTGGCGCAGATCCGCCGATTTTTTGCAACGCTCAAGGCGGGTAGTTTGTTTTTCTATTTGTAGCTAGCTGGTCTATCGCACATGGTTTGTCCTAATTTCCAAATAAACTTACCCGCGTTTAGCTTGCACAGGTGGTGGTTTTACAATGCACTTGCATCGCACACGGTTAAGCCAGTACCTCCACCCTTTGCTCGCGCTTGCGCGCTCGTGGTGATTTCAGCGCACTTGCATCGCACGCGGTTGAGCCAGTATGCTCGCGCTTGCACGGTCGTGGTGATTTCAGCGCACTTGCATCGCACACGGTTGAGCCAGTACATCCACCTTAATTTGCTCGCGCTTGCGCGGTCGTGGTGATTTCAGTGCACTTGCATCGCACATGGTTGAGCCAGTACCTCCACCTTAATTCGCTCACGCTTGCGAGGTCGTGGTGATTCACATCGCACTTGTATCGCACACGGTTAAGATATTATACCCCATGTCCGTTGAGGGTCATCAGAGTCTTTGCAGCAAAAAATAACATTAGAGAGGGTCAAAAGACAGCCACACCAGCATGTGGCCTGTCGGTGTACTAGAGTAGGGGTACCCTAGTATCCCGTACTACGTGCCGCAGACGATTGCAGACACCACGGCAAGGTTTGCCTCACACCGCTAATATCCTCCGTGGCTCCTTTGGAGCCATTCCAGAACAAAGTATTTGATTGAGAAGACAAGGCCCCGACAAGAGGAGCTTGTCGGGAAGGCCACTCCAGGCACGCAGAAGACAAGGCCCCGGCAAGAGGAGCTTGCCGGGAAGACTCGGAGCACGACAAGTCTCCGGCGCCGACAAGGATTCGGCCGCGGCAAGGCGCTTGCCGCGCAGCATGCAACTTCTCTCCGTCTCCGCTCCAGCTCACCCAAATGACGTGTCGCCATGGGACCATTCCATGCGGCAGCGTGTCAAGCGGCTGCAGCCAGCGGAGAGCAGCGATAAGCGGCGCCGACAGGCTCGCCATCGTGGCGGCGGAGGCGCACTGACGGCCTCTGTTACCTTGTTTGGGCGACAACGACGGGCATTTATTGCTTTTGTCCCTTGCCGTCGAGTTAGGTATTTTGCAATCGCATAATCGTTCAAGTAGGTGTACCAACTCCTGTTTTTACATTTGTACCCCCGCCTATGTTGCCACCTGTCGGAGACCCCTTGAGCATATAAAAGGAAGCCCATGCGCAACGTAGAAGGGGTTCGGCTGGTTCGGTTCATTCGACTCACCAGAGACCAGAGACACTCACGCTAGGTTTTGTAGCTTGCATTGCTCCCTAGCAAGAACACAATAGATCAAACAAGCAGCAGTAGGAGTTTTATCTCTCCGGAGAGCTCCGCCGGGTAACCGCTCGTGTGCCTCGCCTCGATCCGCTCTTCGTGCGATCTCCGCCCCCCCTCCGAACCACAAGGGGCCTGCTCCGCCGGCCCCATAGGTGTCCGTGGGTACGATCAGCCTCCCCGACATCTTTGGCGCGCTAGGTAGGGGGCGTCGAGGCTGTGTGAACCTGATCCGGCGTTCACACGAGCAGTTTCATCAACATCTTCCTCAACATGCCACCGAAGAAGAAGGCTTCGGCGCAGCAGCCGTCGCGTCGTACCCACCCTCACCGCAGCAAACGGGTGGTGGGGCAGACGCTGGCGGAGGGACGGGCGCCAACGAAGGTGCTCGTGACGTTGCCAAGTCCAAGGACAAGGCACCGCAAACCTCGGCGTCCGCGCATCCCCCGCGCCCATCTCAGGAGACGCGGGACCAACAACGTCATGGCGTTCACAAAGCCATACATTCGTTGGATCGAGACCCTCAAGACCAGCATGCGGCGCCAACATGTCGGCACGAGTGAGATACGGTCGCCGGACGGGCGCCGCTCCTTCTAACGTAGTTAGAAGTCCGGCGTGTCCCGCCTCGCACCGTTCTCCAATGCCACCCACTACTCCAGCGGAAGCTCTGGCGAGAGCTCAGCTGCTCCTCGACTACCCTCCGACGGCCGACAAGGTCGACGAGTGGAGGGCCACCATCCAGAGCCTCATCGGCTTTGCCAACGGCGACGCTCCGCGGCAACCAACGCCATCATTGCCGCGGCAAGACGATAAGGCACGAGCCGGTGGCGACGAGACTGTCGGAGGTGCAACCACCGTGCACTCTCCGCCAAGAAGGCCAAGATCGCCGACTCACCGGATCCACCTCGACAGCGACTCCACCGCGTCGTCGGATCCACGAGCTTGCCGCGATCAGCGCCAAGTTCTTCATGAGCGACAACAAGAGGACGCTTGAACTCGCATCGAGCGCCGAAGAGAAGCGCGACGTCAGTCCGACAAGCGCGCTGGGCCTTCTGTTGACATGCGCGCGCCGGAGGAGCCAGGCGACTTGCCGTCAGACGCGTAGGTTGCCCTGCGTTCACTTTCGTGAGCTACGGCAAGTCCGGTGGCCCAGCCGAAAAACTTCAAACCAGACGTGCGGAGAAGTATGATGGCAGGACGCATCCATCGGAGTTCCTTAGCATCTACACCATCGTGGTGCAGGCTGCGGGGGACGGACGACAAGATCCTCGCCAACTACTTCCGCCGTGCTCAAGCCCAACGCCGAGATCTTGGCTCATGCACTTGCCGGACAGCTCCATATCCTCCTGGCAGATCTGTGCCATCGGTTTGTTGGCGCCTTCACGGTGGCCACAAACCTCATGGCCAAGAGAGTGACCTTCACTTGCTCGCCTGAAGGAAGGAGAGTCCCTGCGCAAGTTCATTCAGAGGTTCAGCCGTGCACTACAACATCCCAGACGTCCACCCCGCCAAGGTGATCGCCAGATTTCATCGTAATGTGCGGAACCGCAGGATGAGGGAGGAGATGGTGATGTGCAAAGTCAAGGGCGTCGGTGAGCTATGCGCCTTGGCCGACAAGTGTGCACGCTACCGAGGAAGGAGGAGACTCCTGGAGAGAATGCGAAGCGGGATCCGACAAGGAGGACACCGCCCGCAAGAAAGAAGGGCCGTGGCGAGGAAACAGAAGAAGAAGGCATGAGAAGTGCTAGCTGTTGAGCAGTCCGCAACGGAGGTGGCGACAAGAACGCCAAGGCTGGTGGCTCCGGCAAGGAGGTTGCCACGACGCCAACCACCAGTCGGTGGCGGCCGCCGACAAGCAGGACAGCTCCGGCAAGCAATATTGCAAGATCCACCGCACCAAGGGCCACGACCTCCAGAGCTGCAAGAAGGTCGAGCAGCTTGTCGAACAGCAGAGAGCTGAGTACGAGCGGCGCGACAATGAGTAGGCCCAGGAAGGTGCTGGGGGAGCAAGCAAGAAACGTCCCGGCCGGTGAGTACGCCGCTGCAAGGCCAAGCAGCGACAAGGAGGTCGACCTCCCGCTGCCGCGACAAGGATGAAGATGAGGACGACGACGAAGATATGGAAGACGACGACGCCGATGAGCAGGAGTTTCGAAAAGCCACGAGGTTCTGCGTTGACGGAGGTGCTTCCTCGCATACCTCCCACCGCCAACTCAAGCAATGATGCGCGAGGTCAATGCAATGGAACCATCCGTGAGAGTCACGCAAGCCTCTGAAGTGGTCCAGCACGCCTATCATTTTTTATATTGAGGACCACCCTGATCGCATAACTGCGGTCGGGTGCTTGCCGATGTTGGTCTCACCAACCATCCGCAACCTCAAGGTCACAAAAATGTTAGTTGACGGTAGGGCCGGCTTGAATCTGATCTCCTCCGCGGTGCTCCAGACGCTTCAAATCCTCGACAATGAGCTCGAAGAGACCGGTACCTTCCAAGGAATCAATCCGGGAAGGAGCAAGTCAAGGGGAAGATTACGTTGCGGTCACATTTGGCAGTGAGCTGAACTTCAGGATCGAGAGGGTTACGCTCGACGTTGCCGATTTCCCATTGCCTTACAATGGGATACTTGGCCGCCCAAAGACTCGCCAAGTTCATGGCAGCCTCTCACTACGCCTACAACCTACTCAAGATGCCGGGCCCGATAAGCGTCATCTCTGTCCATGGCGACAAGAAGGATGCCCTTATCTGCCGATAAGATCTTCCGGGATGCAGCAGCCGCGACAGATTGCCAGACGCTTGCCGCTGAAGCTCCGGGGAAGAAGACCAAGTCCAAGTCCGGCAAGGGCTCGATGCTCACTCCGGCAAGCGCACCTCTTCGAGTGCTGCGCTACCGCCGAGGACGCACCATCGAGCTCCACCGGCAAGTGCCGAAGATGGTGGCTCCGCCAAGACCAAGAAGATGCCCGCCAAGGAGGACGGCACCGGTGGTACCTTCACCATCGGTGCCTCTCTCTCGACCCTAAATAGGAAGGCGGCGCTCGTTGCTTTCCTGCGGGGCGAATGTCGGCGTGTTTGCATGGCAACCGTCTCGACATCCCCGTGTTCCTGTGAAAGTGATTGAGCACCGCCGCCGCTTTGTCCTCATGCGCGCCCGTCAAGCAAAAAAGTCGAAGCAAGCAAGGAGCGCCAAGAATTCATAGCGTAAGAGATCAAGAAACCGGAAGCAGGGCCTTGTCGAGGAGTGCTCCATCCAACGTGGTTGGCCAATCTCGTAGTCGTCGCAAAGCAAATGGGAAATGGAGACCTTGTATTGACTTCACGGATGTTAATAAAGCTTGTCCCAAAGATCCATTTCCCTTGCCGCGCATTGACCAGATTGTTGACTCCACGGCCGGATGTGATTTGCTTCGCTTTCTTGACGCCTACTCAGATACCATCGGATCTTCATGGCTGAAGAATATGAGGAGAAGACCGCATTCATCACACCATGTGGCACATAATTGTTTCATACGGATGCCTTTTGGTTTGAAGAATGCTGGTTCAACATTTGCAAGGGTAGTCCATGACGGCTTTTGAGCCGCAAATGCATGTAAATGTAGAAGCCTACATGGATGACATAGTGGTCAAAAGCAAGGACAAAGCAACTCTGGTTCAAGATTTGACGAGACCTTTGCAAATCTGCGCAAGATCAACCTCAAGCTCAACTCCGAGAAGTGCGTGTTTGGAGTCCCTTCCGGCAAGCTTCTTGGGTTCTTCGTGTCTCAACGAGGGATTGAAGCTAATCCCGACAAGATCAAGGCCATTGAGCAGATTGAAGCACCAAAGCGCGTCAAGGATGTACGAAGACTTGCCGGTTGCGTGGCTGCTATCAGAATGTTTATTTCTAGGTCTGCTGAACGCGCCCTTCAGTTTTTCAAAATTATGAATTATGCAGGTCCAATTAAATGGACTCGGCGAGAGAGGCTACCGCAGAGATGAAGAGATACCTGTCCTCCACTCCAACACTTGTCGCACCTAAGCCACAAGAGAAGCTGCTGCTATATATAGCGGCAACCAATCAAGTGGTTAGTGCTGCGTTAGTAGCGAAGAGGGAGGCGGATGACGAGCCAGCAACCACGGCAAGCACATCCAGCGACAAGCAGGGGGCTTTGCCGATAAGCTCTGGTCTCGACAAGGATGAATCCGCGCAGACACACGAACAGATGCAGAGAAGGATGGTGCAGCGCCCAGTCTACTTTGTCAGTTCCCTCCTGCAGGGGGCTAGGTCAAGGTACTCTGGTGTGCAAAATTTGCTTTTCGGCCTCCTCATGGCCTCGAGAAAGCTGCACCATTACTTCCAAGCACATGAGATCACAGTTGTCACTCGTTTTCCGCTGAAGAGGATACTGCAGAATCCAGAAGCGACAGGCAGGATTGTCGAGTGGGCACTGGAGTTGTCAAGTTTTGGTCTTAAGTTTGAAAGCACATCAACTATCCAAAGCAGAGCATTGGCAGAATTCATAGCAGAATGGACGCCAACACCAGATGAAGAGATTCCGGAGACGAGCATTCCCGTCAAAGAAGCAAGCAAAGAGTGGCTGATGTACTTTGATGGTGCCTTCTGCAGCAGCGCTGGTGCCGGGCGTGCTGCTTATCGCACCCTCGGAGAACACCTCAAGCACGTCGTCGGATGCACTTTCCCAAGGAGCAAGCGACAAACAATACCGCAGAGTATGAAGGTTTGCTTGCCGGTCTCGTGGATCGCCGTGGACCTTGGGATCAAAAGCTTATTGTCGGGGAGACTCACAACTCGTCGTCCGCCAAGTCAACAAATATTACCAGAGTCCGTTGATGGAAGCCTACGTGGATGAAGTGAGGAAGCTGGAAGAGCACTTTGACGGCCTGCAAATGGAACATGTTCCAAGAGCTCAGAATGATATTGTTGACGGCCTGTCAAAGTGCGCTGCGCTTAAGTTACCTGTGGAACTGTGGATTTTCGTGCTCAAGTCGACTCGACCCTACCGTAACACCATCAATCGGATAGAGCAAGAAGAGGAAGTTGGCCTCTGGTGACTACTTTACAGAGCTTCCCCGAAGCCGCTGCTGTAAAGGTCCCCAAGATCAACACCAACAAGGTTGAGGAGCGATGCTCCGGCTGCACTTGTGGTTTGTTTCGTTGAAGCAGACGCCCCGACAAGTCTTGCTCCTAAGAAGCTTGTCGGGGAGCATCTAGCTCCGGCAGGCCGCAGTGCTCTTGCCATGGAAGCCGATGTTCCGCAGCAGCAGATGTACCTTTAGTCCTTGTTGTCGAGCCGCAAGCTCCAAAGATGGGCGCATCAGATTGTCCATTTCCTTGAGACAGAGAACTTCCCAAGAGCAAGAAGAAGCGGAAAGAGTAGCCCGGCAGTCAAGTATGTACCAGTTTGTCGACAAAGATAATTGCATGTAAGAAGACTCAACGGTGTGAAATTGAAGTGTATTCCTGTGGAAGATGGATGTAAGCTGTTGGCAGAGATACATGGAGGCATATGTGGTCACCACATTGGCAAGAAGAGCACTTGCCGGCAAAGCTTTCCGGCAAGGTTTCTTCCGCCGACAGCCCTCCGTGATGCAATCGCACAAGTAACCAAGTGTGAAGCGTGCAAGTTCCATTCCAAACAGATACACCAGCCAGCTCAAGCTCTCCAGACGATCCCTTTATCACGGCCATTTTCGTCCGGGGCTCGACATCCTCGGCCCCTTCCCGAAGCTGTCGGGGCTTTGAGTACTTGTACGCCGCCATCGACAAGTTCACAAAGTGGCCGGAAGTGGAAGCAGTGAGGAAGGTGATGGCGCAATCGGCATCAAGTTCTTCAGTCAATTGTTTGCCGCTTCGAATCCCCAACCGGATCATCACCGACAACGGCACACAATTCCACGAAGTCGCACCTTCATGCAAGACATCCAAGACCTTGGCGCCAAGGTCTGCTTTGCTTCGCTGCTCACCCGAGAAGCAACGGTCAAGCAGAGGGCAATGCTGAAGTGCGTCGCGGCTCAAGACCGTAACTTTCGACAGTGCTGCACAAGTGCGGAAGAAATCGGATCGAGGAGCTGCCGGTGGTTCTTTGGTCGATCAGACGACGCCAAATCGAGCCACCGCCGGACACCCTTTGCTCTAGTCTATGGAGCAGAGGCAGTTCTCCCCACGGAACTCAGATACGGATCGCCTCGAGTGCTCTTTTATGATGAGCTCGAGCAAGAGCAGCTGCGACAAGATGACGCTGCTCCTCGAGGAGGATCGCCTTCGCCGCCAGGCGAGCCGCTCGCTACCAGCAAGCCCTGCGTCGCTACCATGGCCGCAGGGTTAATGCCAGAAGTCTCGAGGAAGGCGACCTTGTTCTTCGGCGCGCTCAGTCCGCCAAGAATTCAAACAAGTTGACGCCGAAGTGGGAAGGCCCTTATCGGGTGAAACGAGTCACTAGGCCTGGCGCTGTCCGCCTTGAGACCGAAGATGGCGTTCCGGTGAGCAACTCCTGGAACATTGAGCATCTTCGTAAGTTTTACCCATAGGGCGCGATTGTCGGAACCCGTTCCGGCAACCACCTTTTGTACAAGTCTTGCCGCAGTTGCATGTAATCCTTTGTACGAAGCCGGGCGCAGACCCGTGCATCAAGAAGCTCATGTGTTGCGCACAACTTGTCAAGTTCATGCTTTCATCAATTTATTGCATGCTTTGGCTAACACTTTGTGCAAAGAACCACACCCGGTAAGCAGAATCGAGCCGCTAGGCTCCATAACGTTATTTCCTCTTCTTTTTCTTTTCTCAAAGAAAGGAAGGCTCCCTCGCGCACAAGTTAACCAGGGGGGAGGAGGAGATAATACTATGGACCAGGCACCGCTCGAGGAAGTTTCACCTCATTGGGAAGCAAGAGACGAAAAGCTAAGTTGCCAAAGTTTGAGCAATCAATTTTAAATTTTCAAGTTATCTTCCTCGAACGATAGTACTTTTGTATGGAAAACCTCAGGCGCAGAGAGGAACCAACTCGCCGGCTAGTCGCGCCCTTACTTTGTTTCGAGTCCGCTCAACAACTTAAGTGAGCTGCGGCTAGTCGCGAGAAGGTTGCTTGTCGGAGGCGGCAGTGCTAGCAGGCTGCTGACGTTCCGCACTCAGCGCTCGCGGCAAAAGTGCCCGCACCGACAAGTCCCCTAAATGCGTAAGGCAAAAACGTACAAAGGAAGGAATCAAATAGAGGAAATAACGTTGCATTGATCGGTTCACCTAAGATAGAATATATTACAGAATAACTTGTCGCTGATCTAACAATGTTTTCTAAACATGATCAGCAGCGACAAGGGAAAGATAAGGTTGGCGGCCTAGTACACGCGGTCGCCCTCAATCCGCTTGATCTTGTTCACCTTGTCCACAATGGGTGCGACAAGGGCTTTGAGCTCCTCCACGTTGGCTTCGGGCAGCAAGGATCTGAGGACGCCGTTAAGGTTGAGGCCCGGGTTGCGGAAGGCCACCTTCATCAACACCTTCTCGAGGGCCCCTGCACAAACCTGGCGTGATTCCTCGGCAAGCTGCTTCGGGACCTCCTCCCGGAGTCACCGGAGGCCCGTCGCCACGCCTTTGAAGAACAAGCTGAGCTTGGCGCTGGGTTGGAGATGCTCGTCGGAGGAGTACGCAAGGTCCGTCATCCCCAGCTCCATCAGCTCGTTGTGGATGTCGGCGGCGGTGTCCACAAGACCTTCGGTCCAGTGCTCCACGCTCTCCCTCAAGGTGTTCTGGACGGAGACAGCATTCGCCAACAGCTCCTCCTTGGCCTTGATCGCCTCCAACAAGCCCACCTCCCGCTCCCTGGCGCCATCCAACGTCTGCGTGAGTGGTGGCCCAGCTCCAGACACGCCTTTGGAATCCTTGGCGGCGTCGAGCTCCTTGGCCTGTCAACAGAGGCGGCTGCAGCTCGCCGCCAAGGGTGTAGGCGTCCTTCTGGCGCTCACGCTGAGCACGGCAAGCTCTTCGCCGCTCTTCTTGAGGGTGGCCTCCAGCTGTGCCACCTTCGCCTTCAGCTCTTCCTTGGCAGCCTCGGCTGAGCTGTGGCGATCGCCGCTTCAAGGCGCCCAAGTGACTCCTCGGCAGCAGCAAGGTCTTACGTGGCTATCTGCGCCCATTTCGCTTTCCTGTGGCGAAGCTTCTCGGCAACCAGCCGCTTGCTCCCTCATCACCTGCGGCCTTCTCAAGGATGAAGGCCGTGCGCTCTTCATGAGCTGCCCAGCGCTTCGCCACGCCACGGAGGGCTTCTTTGTTGGCGCTCGGAGCTCCTCGGCAGCTTCTCCATATCCGCTCCCGCCCTCACGACAAGGGCTTCCTGGGTCTCTAACTTGCCTGCCGGTGCGGTAGAGCGACAAGAGCTTCTTCAAAGCTTGCTCCTCCTCGGACTTCGCCGCTGCTTGCTTGCCGTGGCCCACTAGCGTCAGCCCAGCGGAGGCGAGCAGCTCGCCGTCGAAGGTTTCTCCCTCGACTGGCGCCCTGGATCTCGGCTCCCAGGGGAGCTTGATGAAGACGCCTTCTCCGGCCTTCAGGTAGGCACCGAGCTGGGGCTCCTCGGAGCTGGCCGCTGGCATGACGGAAATCGGCTGTCGGTGTAGCGCTTGCCGCTCCTGCGGCCTCGGGTCACAAGACGATCGCCCGACCTCGCCCGGCCTCCGCGGCAGAGCCTCGGTGGCCTCCTCGCCGACAGGCTTTGCCGGGCGACGGCCTCTTCCTCCACGACGACGACCTCTTCTTCTTCGACGGCGGCCTCGCTGATGTTGCTGCAGCTTTCCTCGCCACGGCTGGCTCGACCTCCATTTGGGTCTGCGTCAGACGAAGAAAGAGCAGTCAAGCAGATATTCAAAAAAGAGAAATAAAAGAAAGCAAGCCCAAGGGAAAATTTCGTGTAAGGGAGTTACCTGCAACGGGATCCGCAGCTATGACCTCGACCGCTGGAGGGTCGCTGGCGCCGTCCCTTGCCGGGGTGGCCTCCCTTGCCGGAGTGGCCTCCCTTGTCGGAGGGAGCTCCCTTGCCGGGGAGTTCTCCCTTGGCGGCGAGGTGGCGTGGCAGGGGATCTCTGAGGCGGCTTCCGAGCCCTCCCCGATGAGGCTGCTCTGCTCCTACACAAGCACACAATCGTAAATCAACGCAGAAAGGGCACCCCTGCACACCCAATAGTAAGAAGAAAACTGCATACTTACTCTGGGGGCTGTGCTGGGGGCTGCTCTGGGGAAGGGTTGCCGGGTCCGGCAAGGCGGTCTCGGACGCGTCCCCCATCGCCACGGGAGAATCGTCCTCAACGACGACCGTCGGGATCTTGGCACTCTTCGCGCTCTACGGGCGGCGTCCCGAAAAGGAAAGAGTCCAGAATCTAAGCAAATCAGATTCAAGATGAAGCAATAAAATTGAAGAAATACAAGCACAATCTCGAGAAGCTTACTCTTCGCCTTCCTCCTCGAGCTGAGCGCGGAGAAGTCAAACTCCAGCCCGCCTCCGGTGCGGCGAGGCGGGGAGTGGGCTCTCTTGGCCGCCAGTGGAGGCGTCGGCGGTGGCTCGAGAAGATTCCGCCCGGTTGTCGCTGCAGTGAGGCGCCCTGCGGCAACCTCGCTTGCCGCGATGGAGCGCTGGGCCGAGCGGCGCTGCTGTTGGGCCGTCTGTCGCCCCGGCTCGCTCTCCAACTCGTGGAGACGCCTCGGGCGGAGCAGGGGCTCACCGCTGGCGGCAAGTCGCCAGCGGTGGGGAAGAAGCGCCCTCGGCGGGTCCACTCGTCCCGGCCTTGGACTCGACAAGCTCGCCCTCGCCGGGCGACCTCCCCTCGCCGTGAAGCTTGCCGCCTTCGCCGCGTCCGCCTCCTCCACGGTGAACCCGAAGGCTCCAGCTGCAGCGGCTGCTGCCGCCTCCTCCACCCTGGTGGCGAGCCTCGCCATCTCCTGGTCGGTGGTGTCACGGGTGAGCCTCTTCGCTTTCGTCGCGCGGATCGGCACTTCTTCTAAGTCATCAAAGAATTGCTGCACGATCTCATCGGGGGCTCTCGCCATGTTGGGACGATTCCGTGGGAGTCGCACAGCTGGCATCATGGCGCCGGATACTGGTCGAGCGCGAATTATTGCACAAAGGACGACCCCGCGGCAACCTGAACCACTGGATGGTCGGGTCGTTCTTGAACAGCTCGAGCAGAATCGAGTCCAGCCCATGACGGTGAAGTTCCAATTCAGGCCCGGCGCAGCCTCATGATGTCCGCCGCGTCGAACTCCCAAGCAGGCCTCCTCCTTTCCTGCAAGGGAGCGATGCGGCGGCGAATGAAGTCTGCGCCAACTGCGCCTACGGTCAGCCCGGCAAGCCTGAGGCGCAGGATTCGGGTCACGGCTATCTTCAGCTTCGCATCCTCCGGCGCCATTTCTTTTTCAGAATATGTTCGTACTTTTACAAAATGTTTATGATTTTCTTTTTGATTTCCTTTTCTTTTCTTCTCTTCCTTTAAAAAACAAAAAAATAAATTTTGTACATGTTTCCAAAAAATGTTCTTAAAATTCAAAATTTGTTCTCATTACACAAAAAAGTACAAAACTTCTGAAATTCAGAAAATGTACTGAATTTCAATTTTTTGTTCACATATTCAAAAATGTTCGCGCTTCCAAATTTGTTCGGGATTTTTCAAAATTTCTCTCTGTTTCAAAATATGCTTTCATGATTTAAAAATTTGTTCGGACTTCCAAATTTTTTCGGTATTTTTCAAAATTTCTCTCCGTTTCAAAATACGTTCTCAAGATTCAAAAAATGTTCGTGCTTTAAAAAATTGTTCGCGCTTCTCCAATCCCTGCCGCGCACTATTGGGGTTTGGCGCACGGCGGTGAAGGGCTGCGGATTCTCCTCTACAACCCAGCACCAGTTGGCTCTCCACTCCTCCCACTTGTTGCGAAACTCCCCCTCTAGGTAGGCCTCTTTCTTGCCGATCCTAGAGACCCAGGCTATTCCCCCGGCAAGTGGCTCTCCTCTCTCGACGCGGGGAACAAAGAAATGGCGGAAGAGTGCCACATTCGGTGGACTCCGACAAAGTTTTCGCACAAATGTGCGAAACGGCCATGGTCAAGATGGCGTTGGGTGAAATCAAGGAGGCGGAGGCTAAAGGTGTTCATTATGTCGCAAAAGAACTTCGGAAAACGGCGGGCAAAGACCGCAATAGAAGAAAAGGGCGAAGAAAGGGTACCCTGTTGGGGCCAAATCAGCGCGGAGGCGGAGCACCCTCGTGCGTGGATGCGCACGAGTCTCCGCCGACCAGTAAAAGGTAGAAGACGCCCCGCAGCTCCTGCGGGCGCCGAAGCTGCGGGGAAGATGGCTCGCTTCTGCGCAGCGCCATGAGCCGCTGCGCCTCGGCCGACTTGACGCCTCTTCTCCTTATCGGCCTTCGGAGCCATGGCGAGGAGGGCGGAGGAGGTCGACGGCGGTGAGTGTGCTCGAGGCGAAGAAGGGCGCTGCTCTCTTCGCACCGGAGAAGAAGAGGGGAGCGGCGGTGGTTTCTTGACAAGACAGCAATGGCAGGGGTGGTCGGCCTGCCTCTGTTTCCTCCGCTTATAAAGGGGAGGAGGGGGGCGGACGTTCCGCTTATATTAATAAAGAACACCCCACGACCGCGCCCACGATCTTCGCACGAGCGCCACGAACGGCGCGTGCCGTTAGTGGGGATCGTGGTGGGTCCGGGGCGAAGTTGCGACGCGTGGTCGAGGCCGCGCGTGTCCGTGTACGCGATTCCGGGCCTAGCCCGACAAGCGCCGGCACCGTGTAATGCCCAGCCTGTGGGCTCCTGTCGGTGTACTAGAGTAGGGTACCCTAGTATCCCGTACTGACTGCCGCAGACGATTCTGACACCAGCGGCAAGGTTTGCCTCGTCACCGCCAATATCCTCCGTGGCTCCTTTGGAGCCATTCAAGAACAAAGTATTTGATTGAGAAGACAAGGCCCCGACAAGAGGAGCTTGTCAGGAAGGCCACTCCAGGCACGCAGAATACAAGGCCCCGGCAAGAGGAGCTTGCCGGGAAGACTCGGAGCGCGACAAGTCTCCGGGCACGACAAGGATTCGGCCGCGGCATGCAACTTCTCTCCGTCTCCGCTCCAGCTCACCCAGCGACATGTCGCCATGGGACCATTCCATGCGCGCGTGTCGAGCGGCTGTGCAACCAGCGGAGAGCAGCGATAAGCGGGCGGCCGACAGTTTCGCCATCATGGCGAGCGGAGGCGCACTGACGGCCTCTGTTACACTATTTGGGCGACAACGACGGGCATTTATTGCTTTTGTCCCTTGCCGTCGAGTTAGGTATTTTGCAATCGCATACACTGTTCAAGTAGGTGTACCAACTCCTGTTTTTACATTTGTACCCCCGCCTATGTTGCCACCTGTCGGAGACCCCTTGAGCATATAAAAGGAGGCCCATGCGCAATGTAGAAGGGGTTCGGCTGGTTCGGTTCATTCGAATCACCAGAGACCAGAGACACTCACGCTAGGTTTTGTAGCTTGCATTGCTCCCTAGCAAGAACACAATAGATCAAACAAGCAGCAGTAGGAGTTTTATCTCTCCGGAGAGCTCCGAAGCTGGGTAAACTGCTCATGTGCCTCGCCTCGATCCGCTCTTCGTGCGATCTCCGCCCCCCCTCCGAACCACAAGGGGCCTGCTCCGCCGGCCCCATAGGTGTCCGTGGGTACGATCAGCCTCCCCGACATGGCCCAAATATATATGAGTGAAAAGGGTGGTCTGTGATGTTGAAAATTCCAATGCACAACTTTGACCCCGCGGGCCCAAGGTTGGGCGCATCATTGAAGATCGATGAGAGGGCCAAGTCAAGAACCACCCGAAGTGGCCAAATATATGTACGAATATTGGGGATGTTTAAAACTTTAAATACACAATGCATAACTTTGGTTGCACCTGCCTCGCAAACCCGAAAGCACCCTAAGTCCCTAACAACCACCTAGCTAGGATATACATAATGACATAATGTCGTACATAGCTAGGATGCTTGGCCCACCACCTCCCACTTCGTGTCAGCGGGGTGGATGCACGTATTGATCGATACTTTGGTCATACATGCATGTTGCCATGACCTACCATAAGACGGACCAATGAATCTTTCGTTTGGTCAAATGACAGTTGTTGTTGTCAATAAACCGCTTGGGCCAATAGATTGAACCATCATAAAAATCACACGAGAGGGACCACAAAACCAGCACCTCTTGCATGCAACCCAAAATGATGTACGTTGGGAAGGGGTGATGTGTGTTTTCAATAAATAATAATGTACAATTTAGATGTGGTGCCTACCTCTCGATACAGACAACAACCATGAAGGCAAGGTAGTTAAGGACGAGATACGTACGCAGGGTTTGATGTAGGTCGAACCCAACAATCCGAGCATCTGGGAGGGAATCCTGACAACGCATGAGCTCGAGCTTTGGTTGACCAACATTTGACGGTGACCGGCCCTAACACGGACTAGGAGGAATCCATTCATGGCCAACACATACCCCTCATTATCGGTCAAAGGGATGATATATATACACTCGGGGAGCCCACCAATATCCGTGTCGTCACCAAAAACCGCACAAGGGAGACGTGGTCGATCAGAAGACCCCGTATACACTGCATGCGACCCGAAAATATGTATGGGTACGATGGTGTATGATCTATTTAAATCCCAAATGCACAACTTCGATGGGCCACGCCAACTACATTACAAACCGAACACTGTACCCGACTCCAAGCCTGGTTCAATACCTATGATGTCAGTTTCCCAACTTCGAGGCGGCGACGGGGGGGGGCGGGGGGGGGTCGTCCCACGCATGCGCTCAAACTTTATTTTGTCTATCATGGGACACATCTATATATATCTATACATCTATACATCTATACACCTATATAGTGTCCGAATAACTTTGAAAGTTGCTCGTTGTATGAAGCCAATCCGATAGTATAGAGATGGCAAATCCGAGCACTACTGGCCGTTGGATATCATCTACATTCCACTAGATTCCGCCACATGTACAATCTAGAAGACTCCATGGTTGAACTTAAGCATAATGCACAAACCTCAAAACACAAGCACTTATCCTTTGTTCTCTAGAATCTTCCATATCTTAATTGCCCAAACCTTTTTTTTCTAAATGAATTGTCACCTTTTATTTTTACCTTTACAATGCACAATTCCATGAATCTTAAAATAGTTTTTTTAAACTAATTGATTTTGGATGAGATGAACTATAAGAATTAAACGGACATCTACATCATGCATATCTGGGAGAAGAGGTGGGAAACCGATGAGAGGAGTGGTGAGAAACGGTAGCCTATTTTGAATGAAAACCTAGTAGAGAAGGAAGCGCGAGCTACACGATGCATGTGCACAGTGCTTACCCATGTATTGCATGTGCTGTCAAAAGGGCTCAGGTTTGTCGTTCGATCTGGGAGCATCCAAAGGTGCACACGTACGATCCGTGGGGTTTGGGTTCTAGCCAGTCAGAACGCAAGACTCAGATATCGTGCAGCGTGGGGGGGGGGATATCATACGGAAACGAACATTCGGTGGAAACCGGTGAAAACCATGAGAAAAAGATGTTTTGAAGTTTAAAAAATTCAAAAAAATGCGGGATGTTAAGAGGATGATGTTTTATTGCCACACAAAATTTCAAGTTGAAACACATTACGAGATGTGAGCGATGAAAAAGAAAAAAATCAGTGTTGAATAGTGTCGAATAGTAATGTCACTATTCAGGGCAAATTTTTTCTTTTTCATAGCTCACATCTCGTAATGTTTTTTAACTTGAAATTTTGCGTCGCAATAAAACATGACCTTCTTAACATCCCACATTGTTTTCTTCAGATTTTTATGAAACTTTAAAATATGGTTTCCACGAAGTTTTCATTGAATATCGACTTTCGTGAGTGAACCGTGTGCTATTTGAAAACATTTCGTGAGAAGAATCTCGGTTTTTAAATCCCCGTAAATCCAAAACTAAGCTGAAAATAGTGAAACTTGCCATGGTGTCACGATATCGCACTTATATGTCGAGGAATTTTTTTCGTCCATTGTGGCACAAGTTTTATTACAAGCCTCTTACAAACCGGAGCTTCTCTCAAAGAAGCCTCGTGGTTCTGATAGGGAAACGTGTCCATTTGTGGGAGAACCGTAATTACTGCCTCTTTTCGCCTTGTATTTTCTTCTACGGGCAACATGGAACGACAGGATATTCGTGCTTAAATTTAAACTTATTCAGGGTTCGTTTGGCCTTTTTATACACTAATTGAGTTTCCTAGGCATTTAATGTCCATAATTCAAATATGAACTACAAATACATGCTCCAGTTCACCAAAATGGCTAGAAAAAATTATACATGTGTCCTTGGGTGCATGTTTAGGTCCCATGCCAGGAATGGGAACGAATTACAACCGTACCGGTGTCATGGCTCGTCCTCAAACATTTCGAATCTCGTTTTTTAAGTCTGCATAAATCCTAAACTCACCAGAAAGTCATCAGAGGTGGCATGGTGTCACGTCATGGCACATATATGTTGTGGTAAAAACATTGTCCAATTTGGGCCAAGTTTTATTACAAACCTCTTACAAAAACTGGAGCTTCTCTCAAAGAAGCCTCGTGGTTCTGATAGGGAAACGTGCTCCCCTTGTGGGCGAAACATAATCACTGCCTCTTTTCGCCTTGTATTTTCTTCTACGGCCAACATGGAACGACAGGATATCTGTGCTGAAATTTAAACTTATTCAGGGTTCGTTTGGCCTTTTTATACACTAATTGAGTTTCCTAGGCATTTAATGTCCATAATTCAAATCTGAACTACAAATACATGCTCCAGTTCATCAAAATGGCTAGAAAAATTATACATGTGTCCTTGGGTGCATGTTTAGGTCTGATGCCAGAATGGGAACGAATTACAACTGTACCGGTGTCCTGGCTCGTCCTCAAACATTTCGAATCTCGGTTTTTAAGTCCCCATAAATCCTAAACTCACCAGAAAGTCATCAAAGGTCGCATGGTGTCACGTCATGGCACATATGGTAAAAATATTGCCAATTTGGGCCAAGCTTTATTACAAACCTCTTACAAATTGGAGCCTGTCGCAAGAACCCTCGTGGTTTCGATAGGGAAATGTGTCCCCTTGTGGGCCAAACGGTAATCACTCGCTCTTCTAGCTTCGTATTTTCTTCTACACGCGACACGGAACAACTGGAGATTCTCGCTGAACTTTGAAATTATTCAGGGTTCGTTTGACCTTTTTTATTCATTAATTGAGTTTTCTAGGCATTTAATGTCCATCATTCAAATCCGAACTACAAATACATGCTCCAGTGCACCAAAATGGCTAGAAAAACCGTGCATGTTTCCTTGGGGTGCATGTTTAGGTCCCATGGAACGAAATGGAACGAATTCAACCGTCTCGCCGTCCTGGCTTGGCCACAAACATTGCGAATATTGGTTTTTAAATGTCTGTAAATCCAAAACTCACCAGGAAATCATGAAACTTTCCATGGTGTCACTACATGGTACATATAATTGTCCAATTTGGGCGAAGCTATATTACAAGCCTTTTACAAACCAGAGCCTGTCGCAACCCTCGTGGTTCCGGTACGGAAACATGCCCCTCTTGTGGGTGAAACGATAATCGATGCCTCTTCTCGCCTTGAACTTTGTTTTCTACAGGAAACATAGAATAACAGGAGTGTCGGGCTGAAATTTGAAACTGTTCAGGGTTCGTTTGCTAATTACTAAGTTTTCTATGCATTTACTGTAGTTCGAGGGGTGTCGGGCTGAAATTTGAAACTATATATATATTACTAATTACTAAGTTTTCTATGCATTTACTGTAGTCCATAATTCAAATTTGAACTACAACCACATGCTCCAATGAAGCAAAATGGGTTGGAAATCGTATATGTGTCATTGGGTGCATGTTTAGGTCTCGTTTAAGGAATGAGAATGAATTACAAACTTGTCGTCGTCCTGAAACAATGAGAATCTCGGTTTTTAAATCCCAGTAAATCAAAAACTCACCCAAAAAACATGAAACTTGGCATGGTTTCATAATATGGCACATATATGCCGTGGTAAAAAATCGTCCAGTTTGAGAAGAGGCGCACACATTAGTAGCTAACGAAGTCCTTTTTGAAAGAAAAAGTTGACACGTTAATATCGCAAACGATTGTATTATATTTACCGCGTCGAAATTTAACCATACTCAGTGGCGTGCATGCAGCTATTTGATTAGACGCGACGAGCGCGAGAATTCTGCCGTGCAGGCTCGACGGGACGCGTGCGAGCAGTCCGCCGCGCAGGCTCGACGGGACGCATGCATCCTGTCCACCTCGCACGCTCGACGGGACACGTGCGAGCAGCAAGTCCGCCCATGCTCATCGGAAAGCGAGCTCTTTGACCACCGTGCACCAGCATCCGCCCGCCTCACTCACAACTTCTCCATTAATGGGTTAATTAAAGCACCTGGACGGAGGGTGTTTGCTTGTGATCCCATGGCAGCATTTGCTTTAATTTGTTCGTGTTTTCAACTTGTATTCCGCCCTAATTTAAATTGCCACATCGGGCAACGGATAATACGACCACTAATAAAATGGCAACGGATAATACGATGACAAATTTACAATGGCGCAGATAATAATTGTCTTACATATTCCGGATAATTTAAAATGCCACATGGGGCAAAGCCCAGAAGACACGGGGGCAAGAGAAGAAGGAAATTGCAGACAACGATCTGGGTCACTACTGTCTCTACTCGTTGATGGATCACCGGGTGGCGAAATCCTCAAACTCCTTCAATTCCTCACGGCTTTGCTTGAAAGCAGCCATGGATTCCTCCACCTCCTGCTCGCGCTCGATCCGGAGCTTCCTCAAGCCACCCATCAGTTCCTCGACGACAGCTTTCAGCGTCATCTCCGAGGCACTGCTCTGCTCATGCAGCATCTTCCAGCCGGCGGCCTCCTCCTCCTTCTCGGTGACCAACTTGAGGAGCTTCGCATTATCATCCATGAGTTGCTCGACGAGGCCAGTCGCCTTCTCAACCGAGGCATCGCTGATCTTGAGCAGCTTCATCAAGCCGTCGACCAGCTCTTGCTGCATAGTGACGCCAGCGAGAATGTCATCGTTGTCGGTGAAGGACTTCAGGAACACCGGCTCGTCGCGATGGCCGACACCGCGAATGCGCTTGTGAGAGCCCTTGCGTGCCCATGAGAGCTCGTTCGAGGGCTCCGTGGCGCGCCGAGACAGCTCTGCTGCGGCTGCGGCTTCGCGGCGGGACCTCTCTGGTGCTTCCGCGGCCTTGGTCTTTGCTTCCTGGTCTTTGCGGCGGGACCCTAAACTCCTCCTAACGGTCATGGCGGAACGACTTGACAGAAAAAACCAGTTTTGTGGGTGATGAGGAGAGGAACAGTGAAGTAATTTTCGAGTGGGTAGTTTTTATTGGCCGGTGCTAAGTGTGAACACATATTAGTTTGATAGGTATGAACAGATTTGCAATTACTTATTGCGTTGTAATCAGCAATGTGACGAGAAACAAGGTCAAAATTTATTGGTGGCAAAAGGTTGACCACGTGGTTGCTCGCCATTGAGGCTGCCGTGGTGTGCTTCGCTCTGGCGTCCCTGCGCGCGCTCTGCTCGCCGTTGAGGCAAAGTTACAATGGCAACGGTTATTAATTCTTCATAATTGTCTTACATGTTTAGGATAATTTAAAATGCCAAATGCGGCAAGGCCCAGGACACTCACGACCTACATATGCACACAATTATAATAAAATATAAGCTAAAAGGCTGAGCTGGCAGCCTTCCGACGATGGTCTTCTCGGACTCCATGATCAGCATAGCACCCTTGTAGCCGTTCACTCCGAGTGTCCCGACCCGCCTCCGCCTATAGAGCTGCTGGCGCTGGGAGGCTCTTGGGTCTGCTAGGCCTCCTCTAGAAGAGCTTGACAGCGTACAATCGCGCGCATGACAACTCCGTGGAACCGCTCCATTTCCATGTCTCTAGCTTGGTAGCAAATTCTGTCGATCACCTGCATCCTCAAGATATCACGTTGGCGTTGTTCTACTTCGTCGGGGACGTCAACTCCGCCAAGGATGCACTCGAGCCTGGCCACCACGTCATTGGGATCGAGGTTGACACGGCCGCCGCGGGCAATGATGAAGCCGCAAGCTGCCTTTGTCTTGACTGAATCGCAGAGGTCCTCCGCCCATTCCTTGCGGGGCATGAGGCTCTCGATGAGCACTGGTGACGGCGGTTCTTCGGGTGGGTCGTCGATCATCCCGCCGAGCAGCTCTGGATCTTTTGCACGGTGGATGGCAAACTGCTCATCACACCTCCTCTGCAATATGTCTATTGTGCTCCCAAGGACTGTGATGCTGATATCGCTGCCGATGGGCCATGGTGCCTGCACCGGCCGATGAAGCTCTTGCTCCCCGACCTGCTCCGGCTCGTTCTCCTTGCCAAAGATGTAACGCAGGTAGGCGTCGACATCAAAGCTTTGGTCGTTGCCTGGCATTCTTGGAATAACTAATGGTAGATGGGTGAGGACTAGATCTTCGCAGAGTGTCGCGGCGGCGCGTTGCCGCCTGGGTTATATGCAGCAAGCCGTTAGCTGGTGGCGGTAAACCGGTGAGGGAATAGGCGTGGATTTTACAATTCACCCATGTGGAGCACGAGAAGCATTCTCTGAAGCGCGGGATGTCGGATGTGGGGTTCCGGCAAACCCTTAAGGTTCGAACACTGGGGTGCATGCGAAGTATTTCCCTCCTACCGATCTACGCTCTAGCTTGCTAAGATCTTTATGATTTAACTCGACGAACTCACAACACAGAAAGACACGGGATTTATACTGGTTCGGGCCACCGTTGTGGTGTAATACCCTACTCCAGTGTGGTGGTGGTGGATTGCCTCTTGGGCTGTTGATGAACAGTACAAGGTAGGAACAGCCTCCTAAAGTTGGGGTGTTCTTGTGCCTATGAGCTTGAGGATGATCTGAACCAGTTCGGGATCAGTTGCCTCCTACTGTGGTGGCTAGTCCTATTTATAGAGGCCCTGGTCCTCTTCCCAAATATTGAGCGGGAAGGGAGCCAACAACGGCGGGCAAATTTGAAGGGGACAGCTAGTACAAGCTATCCTGACAAAAGCGGTCTTCTCCTGCGAAAAGCTATGGGGTGACGCCGTCTTGGGCTCCACGATGACCTCCGTCTTGCCGTCCTCCTGGTCTTGGTCTCGTTGCACCAAGATGGCAACCTTTTCCTGATGCCTCGGTACTCTCTCGCCTGCGCTTGCCTCCTTAGCACCAAAGAGGAAATAAGGACACTGAGCGCACCGGCACCTGCCTGGCACCCGCCTGGCACCGTTCGTCAAGGCTCACGTCACGAGAGCCTCATGAGGTTTGCCCCGCCTAGATATCTCCGCTCCTCGTGAGCCAGCCTAGTTAGGCCACTCCAGAGGAGGTCTTTCGTCGCCTGCCTCGTGAGGCTTGGACCCTCGCGAGGGTCTTGGATGCCTTGTTGATGAAGATGGGTCGTACGGCCTGCTGCTTAGCCACGTTGTGGGCTGCAGGCAGGCAAGTCTAGGGACACCCATTCCCAGAACGCCGATAGTAGCTCCCGGGCCCAAGGTGATCTCGGGCTTGTCTTCGCGGCGATGCCAAGGGTCAAGTTCGGAGCACCGCGGGCCCCAAAAGCCCGCGGTCTTGGTCGACGCATGGCGGTTGATTGGACGTGAGCGTCTCCGCTTCCCCATGCTGCCTCGTCAATTGCTTGCCCTGACAAAGGCTGGCGTGGGTAGCTCTTTCCTTCATTGCTTCTTCCTCCGTGTCAGCGGCGAGCAAATCACCAGATGCGCTAATTTCGTCGCCTGCGGCAAGGCCAACTCGATCTCGAGCACCGAGAAGAGGGCCGACAACATCCGATCCAAATGGGTCATGATGGATGCCCAGCATGCCGGCCCGCGTCTAGCGCTGCCAACAGCGGCGCCTCCTCCCAACGAGGGGTGGCCCAAGGCGGAGCTTGCCGACGAGCGGGCGTCATTGGTGCTGGGGCAGATGATGACCGACCTGAGGCCGGACAACGAGAAGGCGACTAAGATAACGGGGGCGATGCTCCTGAGGGAGTTCTTGATGCTGCGGGTTGCCCCACTCCAGGCGCGTGCATGCCCCCTCTGGGAGCTCGACGAAAAGGAGAACAAGGCCCGCCTGAGGCCGGGGGAGCTGCCTGGTGACGAATTGGACGCCGTCCTACGCCTCATAGTTGGGGACAATCAGGAGTACCCGCCTAGTGCCTTCCTTCCTTTGTTCCAGCGCAGGGATCTGGAGGAATTCATCGCCTCCAGGCCAACTTTCAATGCGTGCGGGCTGGTGCCGCCAACGCTTCCCGGAGCTCCTTCAGCGCAGAAACCAGTGGAGGTGTCTTCTGGTGAGTCACATAGCGGGGGAGAATAGGAGGAGGACTCGGAGAAGACTCTGGAAGAGGTGGGGGAGACTTCCCCCCTGAGCAAGGCCGAGATTCTCCGCGCCCTTCCTGACAATGCCGAGGCTGACGCCTTCCAAGGCGAGAGGGAGCAGCCCCTCATCCCGACGAAGGGTAGGTCGTCGCTGGTGGCCCGTGATGCTGCCCCTGCCCTGACGCCTCCTGGGGCTGGCTCTGGCTCTGCTCCGCCTGGTGCCGCTGGAGCCCGAACGCCTGCTCCTCAGGTCCTGACGCTGTCAGGCTTCAAGCTTCTCAAGCGATCCGTGGAATACGTTGCAGTGGATCGGTAAGTGCCTTAAGCTTCGTCTTGTCCCTGTTTGCATTCGTTGTTTCCTGATGCTCGCTCCTGGTTGATCCGGCCAGCATCTTTGGCGAAGAAGAGGAGAGATGGTACGGAGGTCGTGCCTCCCTCCGCAGGGAAAGGAGGCAGCAGCGCCCGCATCTCCCCAGCCCGGTCCTCCTCGCGGGGCCAAGAGGAGCATTGCCGCGCGGAGCTAGCCTCTATGGCCCCGCTGGCTTCGGAGGCGCCGGTACTTGGCGCGGCTGACGAGGTCCCAGCTGCTCCAGAACCCGCAGTCTCCCAAGCCCTGGTGATGATGTCGCTTCCTCCTACTGCTGCATCTTCGCTTCCTAATCCTTCTGCTCTTGCCGACGTCTTGGAGCGTGCTCTTGCGGAGATGACCCAGCTGTAGGTGGATGTCCTGGGCGTGGAACCGCGCCTGGTGGCCGGGCGTCTGAATCGCCTTCGCTGGCTTCACTGACCGCTGGCTACAAGCGGCTGGGCCAAAGCTCTGCAGCTTCCGAGAAGGAGAAGCAAGGCGCCACCAGTGTTGTAGCTGATCATGAGGCGGCGCTGAAAGATGCCAAGGCCGCCTGCGACCGCTGCCAAGAGCTAGAGGGCGAGTTGCAAAGCCTGCGCGATAAGCACGCCGAAGAGGTGCGATGCCGCCAAGCAAAGGAGGTGGAGATGAAAGCCCGGGAGGAAGCCGTCAAGAACCGTGATGCTGAGCTGGCGGAGCTGGGGAAGAAGCAGGATGCCGAGCGCAACCGGCTGGAAGAGTTGGCGTGAAAGATTGGGACGAGGGAGGCCAATCTTGATGCCAAGGCGCGAGTCCTGGCCGAAGACCGCGTGGCCTTCGCTGATCTCGAGAAGAGGTCACGCCAGGCGCTGAAGACACTCTACGAGCACGGCCTGGAGAAGCCGCTGGACACCGACGAGGACGAACCCGCCTAGCTGCTTCCTCTCGTGGTGAAGGCGCTTGAGGAGGTCGTTGACGGCCTTGCCCCCTTGGCAGAGGCAGAAGCTCGCATCCTGTCTTCAGCTGCACTGACTCGCGTCTTCAGCCATCTGTACCTCCGCGACCCCAACGCTCGCCTTGATGAGCTGCTAGAGCCTGTGGCTGAAGATCAATACGAGGCGGCTGCCGCGGATGTGCCGGATCAAGTGGGGGCCTTGCTGAGGAGGTTCCGCGGCTTCATCTCTACTCCTCTGTCCGACATCGTCGACCTTGCAGCTGGTGGTGAAGGGGAAGACAAGATTGCTCACGAGGAAGCACCTTCTGCGGGTGACGGAGACGTCTAGAGGTGATCTGCGGCCATTCTCCTCGTTCGGTTCCTGCGACATGTATCAGGCCTCGTGGAGGCGTTTAGACTTTTCATTTGGTGTTGTGAAAACAATGTGCTTGTAATATTTGCTTCGAGGTTTTATGATTTCCTTCCTATTTGCTTTATGCTCAAGGTCGGCATGTACCCCGCCTCACAAGATACCTCAACCGCCATTGGGCGTGACAGGGACCAGGATGGACCAAGGAGTGAGGGGCTACGTGACCCGATTAGGCTCTGAGTCGCGATGCTCGAGAGTCCCCTTGGCGCATAAACAACATATAGGGAGAGTTCGAGGATAGATTGATGTTCTGCGTCGGCAGAGCCCGCCCCGCATACCTCAACCGCCATTGGGCCGACCGGAGGCCAGGACGGACCAAGGAGTGAGGGGCTACGTGACCAGTTAGGCTCCTGAGTCGCGATGCTCAGGAGTCCCCCTTGACGTGCAAACAATTCCCATACCTGCCCTCGCCGAGGCCTCGGGAAGCGCGTGCGATGCCCAGGTCCGAGGGACCTGGTTAGGTGGCATGCGCTTGGGTGTGACCCGAGCACAGCCCCCGTGCCTAGCCCCCATGCGCGGCTTTCCCGAGGGGAGGCGTTGCGGTAAGGCTGGCCGGGCGCCGAGCCTGGGCGCCACGAGGTTGGCACGACCGTGGGGTCGCCCTCGCTTGTTTATCACCAGCGGAGCATAGCGCTTCCGCTTGTGCACGGGCATAGCCGCTCCTCGGCAAGGTCGCCACCAACATGAGCATGGTACTTCCACTTGACGTGGGATGGGGACCCTCCGGGAGGAGCCCCGGGCGTGTACAGCCCATACGACACATGGCTTGCACGACAGGGGCTGCGAGGTGTATCTGGCACTCGTGAGCGGTAGCAGGACTCACGAGGCCCTACCTCAAGGCGGGTTGCGCCTGGTCTTGAGTCTTGGTGACTGTGTGTTCCTGCTGGGCGGTTAGATGCAAGCACTCTACGTCCTCAGGTCCCGGCCCTCGAGCGAGCTCAGCCGCCACTAGTATGCCAGGTCGCGATGCCGTGGTCAAGGCCAGGGGGTGAGGGCTAGAGAGCCAGTAAGAGCTCCTGAGTCACGATGCTTAGGAGCCCCCCTTTTAACGTGCAAGCGGGTTGCATGGGACAAATAAACCTGCTGCGGGCGGTAGCCGAGCAGGGGATAGCCGTTGGCAGGTTAAGCATGAAGAGAAGATCGACTTGGATAAATGCAGGAAGATACATGCCACTGGGTCTGGCCCGAGCGGCTTGGGTATGCTGCAGCCCGAGGGGCGCCCCCAACAAGGTAAGCTAAAAACTTTAAGCAAAGGGGATACAAGCCAAAGGGACGGACCCGTGTGGCCTGGGAATAATGCAACCCGAGGGGCGCTCCCAGCTTAAACGAACTAGGAAGATGTCACCTGGTTCTGTAGACGAAGTAGACTTGGTGCAGCCGAAGCCACGCGTTGAAGGGATGGCTCCTCATGAGCCACCGGGACCCTAAGCCTCAGGAGGCTCTGGGGGCTCAGGAGGTTCCCTGAAGACTGCCTCCATCTCCTCCAGAACGGCGTGGACCCTGGCCTCCTGAGCCGCCAGGACTCGCCGCATGTCGCGCTGATAGGCCGATGCCATGCTCGGCAAGCCGAAAGGCATGCAAACGTAGCTGTGTGGTGGGCCCTCAGAGCGGCCCACTGGTGATGGCCAGAAGCATTCCTAAGATGCGGCCCTGTTGAGCCCTGGGACGTCGACGCAGACGCGCAGCCCGACATCCTCGCCTGGATGGGGAGCTGCGCCTTGTGAGCGGTTATGGCCGCGCATGGCTCTTGCCTCTTGCGGTTCTTGGGTGGTCTTGTTGATGAACTCCTAGGTGGTAGGCACTCCTTGCCCTGTGCTCTCCTGAGGAAGGTGTGCCATGAAGCAAGCTTCCAAGTGGTGCCCAAGCGCCTCCCTCGTGAGGTTGGCAAGGTTAGAGGCTCTCCATGAGAAAGCCCCCGAGCCCTGCTTGAGGAGGGCGCCGGACATGCTTTCCTATGCGATGGAGGGAGGCGCCCCTGGAGCGGGCGCTGATCCTGACGAGGCTCCTGACGCGACGCCATCTTCTTGTGGTCCTGCGCGGAGCGACAACTGATGACCCACAAGTATAGGGGATCTATCGTAGTCCTTTCGATGAGTAAGAGTGTCGAACCCAACGAGGAGCAGAAGGAAATGATAAGCGGTTTTCAGTAAGGTTTTCTCTGCAAGCACTGAAATAGTAGGTGATAGATAGTTTTGTGATAAGATAAATAGTAACGAGCAAAAAGTAAATAAAGTAAATAAAGTGCAGCAAGGTGGCCCAATCCTTTATGTAGCAAAGGATAAGCCTGGACAAATTCTAATAATGAAGAAGGAGCTCCCGAGGACACATTGGGAATTATCGTCAAGCTAGTTTTCATCACGTTCGTAAGATTGGCGTTCGGTAGTTTGATAATTTGATATGTGGGTGGACCGACACTTGGGTGCTGTCCTAACTTGGACAAGCATCCCACTTATGATTAACCCCTATTGCAAGCATCCGCAACTACAAAAAGGAGTATTAAGGTAAACCTAACCACAACATTAAACATATGGGTCCATATCAGTCCCTTAACGGCAACGCATAAACTAGGGTTTAAGCTTCATCACTCTAGCAACCCATCATCTACTTATTACTTCCCTATGCCTTCCTCTAGGCCCAAATAATGGTGAAGTGTCATGTAGTCGACGTTCACATAACACCACTAGAGGAAAGACAACATACATCTCATCAAAATATCGAGCGAATACCAAATTCACATGACTACTAATAGCAAGACTTCACCCATGTCCTCGTGAAAACGTAACTACTCACAAAGCATATTCTTTTTCATAATCAGAGGAGTAATAATATGCATAAAGGATCTGAACATATGATCTTCCACCAAGTAAACCAACTAGCATCAACTACAAGGAGTAATCAACACTACTAGCAACCCACAGGTACCAATTTGTGGTTTTGATACAAGATTGGATACAAGAGATGAACTAGGGTTTTGAGAGGATATGGTGCTGGTGAAGATGTTGATGGAGATTGACCCCCTCTCGATGAGAGGATCGTTGGTGATGACGTTGGTGATGATTTCCCCCTCCCGGAGGGAAGTGTCCAAGGCAGAACAGCTCCGCCAGAGCCCTAGATTGATTCCAGCAAGGTTCCGCCTCCTGGCAGCAGAGTTTCGTCCCGTAAGCTCGCCCCCGATGTTTTCCAGGGTAAAAGTGATGGTATAGCAGAAGATGGACGCCGGAGGCCCACGAGGGGGCCCAGGAGATAGGGGGCGCGCCCTATAGGGGGGGCACGCCCCCCTGTCTCCTGGACAGGGTGTGGGCCCCCTGGCCAATTTCTTTTGCTCATAAAGTCTTATAAAATCCAAAAAGTTGTTTCGTGGAGTTTCAGGACTTTTGGAGTTGTGCAGAATCGGTTTCCAATGTTTGCTCCTTTTCCAGCCAGAATTACAGCTGCCGGCATCCCCCCTCTTCATGGTAAACCTTGTAAAATAAGAGAGAATAGCCATAAGTATTGAGACATAATGTGTAATAATAGCCCATAATGCAATAAATATTGATATAAAAGCATGATGTAAAATGGACGTATCAACTCCCCCAAGCTTAGACCTCGCTTGTCCTCAAGCGGAAGCCGAAATCGAAAAATATGTCCACATGTTTAGAGATAGAGGTGTCGATAAAAATAATATACGGACATGAGGGCATCATGATCATTCTAATAACAGCAATATATATAGATTTTTTTCATATGATTTCCTATGCTCAAGTAATAAACGATTCACAATGTCAAGTATGGTTCAAAAACTTCATTGGGAACTAACAAACTATAATCTCAGTCATTGAAGCAATTGCAATTTATCGTAACATCGAAAGAGTCAATAATAGAGCTTTTCGCAAGCTCACATACTCAACTATCTCGTAGTCTCCTATAATTGTTAACACTCACTCTATACTTGTGGTTATAGAGTTTCAAATTTCTTGAGAAAGATAGGGGCTTATTGTGTTGCCTCCCAACGTATTCACCTTTAGGTGATGTCAACAATAATAGCCTATGCCAACTTACATCCAATTGGATATATGTATCATGATCTTTCAAACACGAGGAGCTTGTCAAAGGATAAAAATAAAAAGGAAAGGTGAGCATCACCTTGACTCAAGCATAAAGTAAAAACATAAAGTAAAAGATAGGCCCTTCGCAAAGGGAAGCAGAGGTTGTCATGCGCGTTTAGGGTTGATGCATAAAGTATTAGTGCAAAAGAACGTCACTTTATATTGCCCCTTGTATGTGGACCTTTATTATGCAGTCCGTCACTTTTATTACTTCCACAACAAGTTCGTACAAAGTTTATTTTCTCTCGCACTAATAAGTCATACATATTTAGAGAGCAATTTTTATTGCTTGCACCGATGACAACTTACTTGAAGGATCTTATTCAATCCATAGGTAGGTATGGTGGACTCTCATGGCAAACCGGGTTTAAGGATATTTGGAAGCACAAGTAGTATTTCTACTTGGTGCAAGGAATTGGCTAGCATGAGGGGGAAAGGCAAGCTCAACATGTTTGGAAGGTCAATGACAATATACTTTAATTGAGATGTCGGAAAACGTAAACCATTACGTTGTCTTCCTTGTCCAACGTCAACTCTTTTAGCATGTCATACTTAATGAGTGCTTCACAATCATAAAAGATGTCCAAGATAATATACTTATATGTGAACCCCTCTTTCCTTATCACTTCCTATTAATTGCAATGATGACCAAGGCTATGTTCATCAATTCTCAACAATTTTTATGCCTCATACTATCTACGCGTGAAGTTATCACTATCCATAAGATCAATATGAACTCTTTTGTTCTTTCTACCTTCTCAAGATCATAGCAACATAGCAAAGCCCTTGACTCAACACTAATCTTTATTATAGATAGCACACGGACTCGCTTACATAAAGAGCTCACAATGCAAAACTCAAAACTACTTGCTATCAAAACTTCAATCTACTAGATCGAGATATTACTAAAAGGATTGAACTAAATAAAGCGGTAAAGATAAGAGTGTGATGGTGATACGATACCGGGGCACCACCCCCAAGCTTGGCAGTTGCCAAGGGGAGTGCCCACACCCATGTGATTATTTCTTCGGAGGTGGTGAAGTAGGAGTTGTTGATGATGTAGGCTTGTCGTCCGTCTTTCCAGGCATCGGCTCTCCATCATAAAAGGATGATCGAGTCTCAGGATCCTTAAATCTGCAGCCAAACTTATTCGCTTGAATCTATATTCATACTCACAGTTCTGGTTTTGCAGGTCATAGATCTGGGCTTGGAGGTGCTCAATTTTCTCTTGAAGTTTGAAGATGGTTTCCCCAATGACTTTGGCATCCAGCTTGTGGTTGTTGGTGAACTCCGTGATCATCATCTGGTTGGCGTTGAGTCCACGCTCCACCATCCCTTGACACTTAAAAACTTCTTGCTCCACGGCTTGAGCTTTGTCTCCACGCTCCAGTGACGCCTTGGTCCCTCCACATCGCGGATGTGCAGCACCCCTCACGCACCTCAATGGTTTGAGGATGATGCAGCACCTCCAGCGAGATAGGGGTTGATAACTCTCTCGAAAAACTTGTCGTTGGGAGCGCTTGGAGACGACATGATGCTCTAGATCTGAAACAGAAACAGCTCGAAACGAAAACAGAGGATATTAGCGTGATACGGTGGTCAAAACCTTTGGGAGTATATAATGAATTTTTACCGACCAAAATACGTAACATACAAGAAAACGGAGTCCAGGAGGCACACGAGGTGCCCACGAGACAGGGGGCGCGCCCTTGTGGGGGCGCGCTCTCTCTCGTGGGAGCCTCGTGTCCCTTTCGGACTACTTCTTTCTTCCTAAAATTCTTAAATAATCCAAAACTGATAAAATTTTTCATTAGAGTTGTTTTGGAGTCGGTTTACTTACCGTACCACGTACCTCTACCTTTTCGGAGTCTGGAAAGTTCTGGAAAGTGTCTCTTATGTATTCCTCAGGGGTTATGGTTTCAATAATATTAGTTTCAACATTGATAGGATTACCTGAAATATAATGTTTAATTCTTTGACCGTTTACCACCCTCGGATTTGTGCCTTCGAAGTTGTTAATTTTTATAGCACCAGAATGATGGACCTCCTCGATAATGTAGGGACCTTCCCATTTTGAGAGAAGTTTTCCTGCAAAAAATCTTAAACGAGAGTTGAACAATAACACATAATCTCCTACGTTAAACTCACGCTTTTGTATCCTCTTATCATGCCGCGTTTGACTTTTTCTTTGAAAATCTTGGCATTCTCATATGCTTGGGTTCTCCATTCATCAAGTGAGCTAATATCAAACAACCTCTTCTCACCGGCAAGTTTGAAGTCATAATTGAGCTCTTCAATAGCCTAATATACTTTATGTTCAAGTTCAAGAGGTAAATGACATGCTTTTCCATAAACCATCTTATATGGAGACATACCCATAGGATTTTTGTATGCAGTTCTATAGGCCCATAATGCATCTATTCACAGTATTTTGCAAAATTAATTTGAGCTCTCTATTGCTCAACTCTACTTGACCACTAGACTGCGGGTGATAAGGAGATGCGATTCTATGATTGACATCATACTTAGCAAGCATCTTACGGAAAGCACCATGAATAAAGTGTGAACCACCATCGGTCATAAGATATCTAGGGACTCCAAACCTCGGAAAAATAACTTCTTTAAGCATTATAATAGAAGTGTTATGATCAGCACTACTAGATGGAATAGCTTCTACCCACTTAGTAACGTAATCAACAACAACTAAAATATGTGTATAACCATTGGAGGCGGAAAAGGTCCCATATAATCAAAGCCCCAAACATCAAACGGTTCAATAACAAGAGAATAATTCATAGGCATTTCTTGACATCTACTAATGTTACCTATTCTTTGACATTCATCACAAGATAAGACAAACTTACGAGCATCTTTGAAAAGAGTAGGCCAATAAAATCAGATTGTAATACCTTGTGTGCGGTTCTATCTCCAGCGTGGTGTCCTCCATAGGATTCAGAGTGACACTTGCGTAGGATTTGTTCCTGTTCATGCTCAGGCACACAACGCCTAATAATACCATCTACTCCTTCTTTATAAAGGTGTGGATCATCCCGTAAGTAATGTCCTAAATCATAAAAAGAACTTTTCTTTTCTTTGGTATGTGAAACTAGGCGGTATATATTTAGCAACAATGTAATTAGCATAATCATCATACCAAGGAGCAGTACAAGAAGCATTGACAACCGCTAATTGTTCATCAAGAAAACTATCATTAATAGGCAGTGGGTCATCAAGAACATTCTCTAACCTAGACAAGTTGTCTGCAACGGGGTTCTCAGCTCCCTTTCTATCAATAATATGCAAGTCAAATTCTTGGAGCAAGAGGACCCATCTAATGAGTCTAGGCTTAGCATCTTTGTTTTCCATAAGATATTTAATAGCAGCATGATCAGTGTGAATAGTAACTTTGGAATAAACAATATAAGGTCTAAACTTATCACATGCAAACACAACTGCTAAGAACTCTTTTTGAGTAGTAGCGTAATTTCTCTGGGCAGTATCAAGAGTCTTACTAGCATACTAGATAACATTCAATTTCTTATCGACTCTTTGCCCTAAAACAACACCCACAGCATAATCACTAGCATCGCACATAATTTCAAAAGGTAAATTCAAATCAGGTGGCTGAACAATAGGTGTAGTGATCAAGGCTTTCTTAAGTGTTTCGAATGCTTCCAAACAATCATCATCAAATACAAAAGGAATATCTTTTTGCAATAAATTAGTCAGAGGCCTAGAGATTTTAGAAAAGTCCTTAATGAACCTCCTACAAAAGCCGGCATGACCAAGGAAACTTCTTATACCTTTTATGTCCTTGGGACATGGGATCTTTTCAATAGCATCAACTTTGGCTTTATCAACTTCAATACCTCTCTCGGAGATCTTGTGCCCCAAGACAATGCCTTCATTAACCATAAAGTGACACTTTTCCCAATTCAGGACGAGACTAGTGTCTTCGCGTCTCTGCAAAACTCGATCAAGGTTGCTCAAACAATCATCAGAAGAGGATCCATAGACGGAGAAGTCATCCATGAATACCTCACAAGTCTTTTCACAAAAATCATAAAATATAGCCATCATTCATCTTTGAAAGGTAGCAGGTGCATTACATAAACCAAAAGGCATACGTCTATTAGCAAAAGTACCAAAAGGGCAAGTAAAAGTAGTTTTAGATTGATCCTTTGCTGGCACAGGTATTTGAGAGAAGCCAGAATAACCATCTAGAAAGCAAAAATGTGTGTGTTTGGATAGCCTTTCTAGCATTTGATCAATAAAAGGTAAAGGGTAATGATCTTTCTTAGTAGCTTTATTTAACTTACGAAAATCAATTACCATCCTATAACCTGTAATAGTTCTTTGCAGGATCAATACATCTTTATTATTAGGAACAACGGTAATACCTCCCTTTTTAGGGACACAATGGACAGGGCTTACCCATTCACTATCAGCAACGGGGTAAATAATACCTGCCTCAAGGAGTTTTAGAATCTCCTTTCTTACCACCTCCTTCATTTTGGTATTTAATCGTCTTTGAGGGTCTCTAACTGGTTTGGCATATTTCTCCACTGAAAATTTTGTGTTGACATAATGTGGGACTAATGCCCTTAAGATCGTCCAGAGTATATCCAATAGCAACTCAGTGCTTCTTCAGAGTTTTCAATAATCTTTCTTCTTCTTTCTCTGAAAGGTTAGCACTAATAATAACAGGATATATTTCTTTTTCATCAAGATAAGCATACTTAAGATTATCAGGTAAAGGTTTGAGTTCAAACACGGGATCACCCTTGGGTGGAGGGGGATCCCCAAGAATTTCAATGGGAAGGTTATGTTTTAGCATAGGTTCTTGTTTAAGGAACACTTCATCTATTTCTTCCCGTTCCTTCATAAACATATCGTTTTCATGGTCTAGCAAATATTGTTCTAATGGATCAGTTGGAGGAACAGCAATGGAAGCAAGACCAATAATCTCATCCTTACTAGGTGGTTCCCTTTCACGAGGTTGTGTACTAAACTTAGCAAAATTAAACTCATGAGACATACATGACAACAGTGACAATATTCTTTTCACAATTAATCTTAGCACTAGCAGTATTCAAGAAGGGTCTACCAAAAATAATGGGACAAAAATCATCTTGTGGGGAACCAAGAACAAGAAAATCAGCAGGGTATTTAATCTTCCCACACAAGACTTCAACATCTCTAACAATCCCAATAGGTTTAATGGTGTCCCTATTAGCAAGCTTAATAGTAACATCAATGTCTTCTAATTCAACAGGTGCAATATCGTGCATAATTTCTTTATAAAGATCATAAGGTATCGCACTAGCACTAGCACCCATATCACATAAGCCGTGATAACAATTATCTCCTATTTTAACAAAAATAACAGGCATGCCTACGACAGCTCTACGTGTCTTAGTATCGGGTCTAGCAATATTAGCAGTCTCACCCAAGAAATAAATAACATGCCTGAGGGAGTCCTGGATTAGGGGGTGTCCGGATGGCCGGACTATGACCTTTGGCCGGACTCCTGGACTATGAAGATACAAGATTGAAGACTTCGTCCCGTGTCCGGATGGGACTTTCATTGGCGTGGAAGGCAAGCTTGGCGATACGGATATGTAGATCTCCTTCCATTGTAACCTACTCAGTGTAACACTAACCCTCTCTGGTGTCTATATAAACCGGAGGGTTTTAGTCCCAGAGGACTAACAACAATCATACCATAGGCTAGCTTCTAGGGTTTAGCCTCTACGATCTCGTGGTAGATCTACTCTTGTACTACCCATATCATCAATATTAATCAAGCGGAGTAGGGTTTTACCTCCATCGAGAGGGCCCGAACCTGGTAAAAACACCGTGTCCCTTGTCTCCTGTTACCATCCGCCTAGACGCACAGCCGGGACCCCTACCCGAGATCCGCCGGTTTTGACACCGACATTGGTGCTTTCATTGAGAGTTCCTCCGTGTCGTCACCTTTAGGCCCGATGGCTCCTTCGATCATCGACAACGATGTGGTCCAGGTGAGACTTTTCTCCCCGGACAGATCTTCAGATTCGGCGGCTTTGCTGCGGGCCAATTCGCAGCCATCTGGAGCAGATTGAAAGCTACGCCCGCCATCAGTCGATTTGGAAGTTTAACTACACGGCCGACGTCCACGGAGACTTGATCTTCGACGGGTTCGAGCCACAGCCAAGCGCGCCGCACTGTTACAATGGGCATGATCTAGCTCTGCCGCTGAACAGTGTCCTGGAGGCTGCACCAGTGTCTGCTCCGACCCTTAGCTCGGAGCCGACTGCGCCAATCGAGGACGGGTGGCTGGACACCGCCTCGAGGGCTGCAATCTCTATGGCGATCGAGCTGAACACCATACCTGTCCTTTGCGAAGCTCGTGACTCCAAGGTGCCGGACTCCCCTCCGGACTCCGAACCTTCCGCGCCCCTGCCACCCAAATCCGATTGGGCGCCGATCATGGAGTTCACCGTCGCGGACATCTTTCAGCACTCGCTCTTTGGCGACATTCTGAATTCACTAAAGTATCTCTCTTTATCAGGAGAGCCCTGGCCGGACTATGGTCAGCAAGGTTGGGATGCGGATGACGAAGAAATTCAAAACCCACCCACCGTCCACTTCGTAGCCACTGTCGATGATTTAACTGACATGCTCGACTTCGACTCCGAAGACATCGACGTTATGGACGAGATGCAGGAGACGAACAAGAACCAGCGCCTACAGGGCACCGGAAGGCCACCTCGTCATATGACATATACATGGTGGACACCCAAAAAGAAGGGAACGGCGATGGAACAACGGAGGATGACCCCTCCAAGAAACAGCCTAAGCGTCGGCGTCAGCGGCGCCGCTCTAAATCCCCTACAAAGAAAACGGCGATTCCGGCGCCGGAGACAATAACACCCCGGACAGTGCCGAAGACAACCCCCTCCAGCAGGATTCAGCACAGGAGGATGGAGAAGCCAGCCCTCATGAGAGAGCGGGAGACAGAGAGGTAGAGGACGATAATTACATGCCTCCCTCTGATGACGAGGCAAGCCTCGACAACGACAAATTTGTCGTGCCTGAGGATCCGGTCGAACAAGAGCGTTTCAAACGCAGGCTTATGGCCACGGCGAGCAGCCTCAAGAAAAAATAGCAACAGCTTAGAGCTGACCAAGACTTGCTAGCCGACAGATGGACTGATGTCCTTGCGGCGAAGAGTCTGAACTCAACGCCCCTCCAAGAGCTACCCAAAACGCGATCGCTACCTCGATTAGAGGAGGAAGCACCTAGACCTACATCACCAACGCATGATACGGCCGACCGCCACCTCGTTGGCATGACAGAGAGCCTCTCGCCCTCCACTCAAGCCGCACTCGCCGCTCAAAAGAATACCAAGGCACGGGAAATCGCCCGGACACTGCGAGATATATTGGAGGATAGGGCAAGGCAAACAAGATCGATCTATGGATCGCGTGGGCGCCTACGACCGCGTGATTTACAACCGTCATGCCGATATGGTAAATCCGCCGGGCGAACCACGATGAGACAAAGCTCATTTGAGCTACGCCGTGATATAGCCCAACATGTAGGCGCCAAGACACCCACTATGCTTCACGGATGAAGTAATGGATCATCAAATCCTAGAGGGTTTCAAACCCGTAAACATCGAATCATACGATGGCACAACAGACCCTGCGGTATGGATCGAGGACTATCTCCTTCATATCCACATGGCCCGCGGTGATGATCTACACGCCATCAAATACCTCCCACTCAAGCTTAAAGGACCAACTCGGCATTGGCTTAACAGCTTGCCAGCAGAATCAATTGGTTGTTGGGAGGACCTGGAAGCCGCATTCCTCGACAACTTCCAGGGCACCTATGTGCGACCACCAGACGCCGATGACCTAAGCCACATAATTCAGCAGCCAGAGGAATCGGCCAGACAATTCTGGACACGGTTCCTAACGAATAAAAATAAAATAGTCAACTGTCTGGACGCAGAGGCCCTTGCAGCCTTCAAGCATAACATCCATGATGAGTGGCATGCCCGACACCTAGGACAGGAAAAGCCGAAATCCATGGCAGCCCTCACGACACTCATGACCCGCTTTTGCGCGGGAGAAGACAGCTGGCTAGCTCGTAGTAATAAAATGACCAAGATCCCTGGTAATTCGGATACCAAGGACAGCATTGGTGTCGACGCCATTAGCAAAAAGCGCCGCATTAACGGGCGACAATGCCGAGGATACGGCGATTAATGCCGGATTCGTAGACTCTAAACCGGTCCAGCGGAAAAAGGCATTCAAAAGAAATACTCCGGGCCCGTCCAATTTGGACCGAATACTGATCGCTCGTGCGGATACACGGCACCTGAAAAACCAGCCAACCACACCAACAGGGATTGTTGGGTGTTCAAGCAGTAGGCAAGTTAAACGCGAAAACAATGACAAGGGGCAGCATAGCGATGACGAGGAGGAGCCCGCCACCGAACAATAGGGGATGAAGGTTTCCCCACAAGTGCGGACGGTGAACATGATATACGCAACCCACATACCCAAAAGGGAGCGGAAGCGTGCACTTAGGGACGTATATGCGTTGGAGCCAGTCGCCCCAAAGTTCAACCCATGGTCCTCCGGCTCGATAACTTTTGATCGAAGGGACCACCCCACTAGAATCCGCCATGGCGGATTCGCCGCATTGGTTTTAGACCCAACCATTGACGGATTTCACCTCACTAGAGTCCTTATGGACGGCGGCAACCTGAACCTCGCTTTATCGGGATACAGTCGAAAAATGGGCATAGATCCCCAAGGATTAAACCCACTAAGACGACCTTTAAAGGCGCCATACCAGGTGTAGAGGCCAACTGCTATGCCTGCTCAGTTACACTTGAGGTGGTCTTGGATCCCGGACAATTTCGAAGCGAGGAGTTAATCTTCGACATAGTCCAGCCCGCATGATGGCTATCACACACTGCTTTCGGACAAACCGCATTTGGTAAAGTTCAATGCGGTGCCAGACCACGCATACCTCAAGCTCAAGATGCCAGGCCCTCGAGGAGTCATTACGGTCAATGGAACACCGAACGCTCTCCGGACGGAGGAGCATACGGTGGCCCTCGCGGCGGAAGTACAAAGCAGCCTGTCAAGGCAATTCTCCACTCCGGCCATTAAACGTCCGGACACCGTCAAGCGCGCCCGGAGTAACCTACAACAAGACCGCCTGGCACGTTCCGAGCATGCGTAGCAATGCGGCCCTAACCCCAGCCCCCGCGAAATTGCGAAACCAAGATCGCGCTGCAGACATAACTACGGTCTGGAAATACCATGGGCATAGGGAGAGGGGCACGACCACGGCACGCCCAAAATGCGGCTCAACCCCACAAGGGGCTCCCGATTTTGTCATTCTTTTTTTCCTTTCTTACTTTCAGGACTCCACTTTCCGGAAGGCCTGTCCGTCAGAATAATCGCCGAACACACGATGCAACAGCCAGGGAGGCAGAAAGCTACGTCGAGTGTCCAGGTGGTCTCTATAACGAGCAGTATACTTGTTTCACATATCATCCTGCAGCTCGCCCCTGGAGGGGGGACATGTTAAATAGTCCCATCTCTTGCTTATCGCACTATTGTTATTGTTCTACTTTTACCGCAGACTTTTCGAATAAACAATGCATAGCTTTTGTGTATTATTGCATTACCTTTTTTTTATATAACAATATGTTCAGTTATGACATAACGCAACCGTACACTTTGGTACGGCCAATACACCAGGGGCTTGCGTACCCCAGAATATGGTGTGAGAAGTCCAAACACTCTCATGAGTGTGGCACCCGAACTTATAGCATTATATGCATCGGCTCCGAATCATGTCTTGGGTCAATAGTTGGGTTTGCCCGGCTCCCATGTTTTGGTGCCTTACGTTCTGTTATATCGGCTAAGTTAGCACTAGGAGAACCACTGCGATTGTGCCCTGGTTGAGCCGGGCTAAGCACCTCAGTGGAGAAAGCTAAAACTGACCGTCTTGATAGGGCGAGAGGTGGTCGCTGTTCGAGAGGTTTTCAAGTCCCTAAAGACTTATGCCGCTTAGAGCGAGGAGTCGGCTTTGTCCGGCCTAGGCGTGGATAGCGCCCCGAACTCGGTCTTCCGAATACTAGGGGCTTCGCCGAAATTTAAAATTATAGAATTCTATGGCTAAGTGAGTGTGTTCAAGCATTATAGTCTGATTGCCTTGTTCGTTGTGTTGAGCGCCTCCCTCAAAGGACCCAATAATGGGAAAAAGAGCGCTCAAGTTTATCCCGAACACCCTAGCACTCGCGGCATGGGGGCAGAAGCTGACGACTCGCCATCTCTCAATTTTGATAAACGAACGCACAGAAGGTAATATTTTAAATTAAAAAGCGTTGCTTAGCGCATATGAAACAAGTTTTCAGCGTACAGGATTACAAATGCGAGTTTACTCAAAAATTACATCTTTGGAGCACTCATCCGCTATATGGCAGGCACCCTTCAGGACGCCCTCATAATACATCTCGGGCTTGCGATGCTCCTTGCCCGGCGGTGGTCCGTCCGTCACAAGCTTCTCAGCGTCCATCTTGCCCCAGTGCACTTTAGCACGGGCAAGGGCCCTACGAGCACCTTCGATGCATACGGAGCCCTTGATGACTTCAAGCCTTGGACAGGCATCCACCAGCCGCCTTACCAACCTGAAGTAGCTTCCAAGCATGGCTTCCCCAGGCCACAGCCGGACTGCGAGACCCTTCATGGCCTGTTCGGCCACCTTATGGAGCTCGACCAGCTGCTTCACCGGTCGCGCTCAAAGCCGGGTGTCCGGCCTCGATATCTTGAGACGAACACCTTCTCCGTCGAGCTTCCCTCCTCGGCTTGGTAGAATGCGGCTGCGTCGGACACACTCCGGGGAAGATCTATGAATGCTCCTGGAGAGCTCCGGACACGGGTAAGTAACAAGTAATTCACTTTCGTGTGCTTGCTTTGCATAAAGAATGCGTTACCCGTCGCTATCTTCTTCATCGCCTCAATTTCCCGGAGGGCTTTTTGTGCTTCAGCTTTGGCAGATTTGGCGCTCTCAAGCGCCGAGGAGAGCTCGGACTCTCGAGTCTTTGAGTCACGCTCCAAACTCTCGTGTTTTTCCACGAGAGCCTGGAGCTCTTGCTGCACCGCCGCCACCCGCGCCTCCTGCTTCTCTCGCTCGGTGCACTCCATGGCCGCATTATTTTCGGCCTTGGACAGCGCTTCCTTCAGGGTTGCCACCTCAGCTGTGGCCCCTGCATACCCACGCTGATCCTGTCATTTTTTTTGCAACCACATTTTTTTATATACTTACATAAGGTATTACTTACCTTCCTTGTCCTCGAGCTGCTTCTTGGCAAGGCCGAGCTCTTCCTCAGACCGCTCGAGGCTCTGCTTTAATGCATTAACCTCCGCAGTCAGTGCGGCAGAGGTCGGCAGCACAGCCTGCATTCCCATATTGACATACTTATGTTAGACTCCTGCGTATATCTTTTTGATCCTCAGTTCGGCTTTTCTTTCCGAACACCAAACTGAGCATCAGGGGCTACTGTCTATGCGGTAATATTTTTACATATCTTAAATCCATACCTCAAAGCCTGTTAGAAGGCTGGCACAGCCTTCGGTCAGCCCGCTCTTGGTGGACTGAACCTTCTGGATCACCGCACTCATAATAGTGCGGTGCTCCTCGTCGATGGAGGCGCCGTTAAGCACCTCCAGCAGATTATCCAGTGCCTCCGGTTGGACGGGGTCACCGGCGTCAGAGACTTGCCCTTCTTAGTAGGGGGTCATTGCCGGATGCCGGAACCGTTGAAGGTTCCGTTGCGGTGTCCGGCCTAGGGCCGGACTTGGAGCCCTTTGGGGTTTTATTCCCTTGGCGCCTGGGATCCGGGAGGTTGCTTTGCGGCGCCTCCAGGACCACCTCCTCCTGGCCTGGCCCCTTTTGGGACGCCACCTCGGCATCATCCGCAGTGCGAGGAGAGGAGGCGGTCGGAAGTGAAGTGTTGTTCACATCTGACGAACCCAGGGAACCGCTCGACGAATCATCGAGCCCGGCCTTGGGCGGACTGCATGATTATATTCGGCGTCAGAAGGTACTGTGCAATAAAAGAAACGCTATGAGTTATTCTAGTACCCGGATACTTACATTTCGCCTGGGGCTTGGCCCTGGGTGGCCACTCTTCTTCGCCATCGTAGGCGTTGGTGGAGTAGTACGGAGGGAGGGTCCTTCCCTTCTTGGACCCTCCGGCCTCCCCAGTTGGGGCAGCCTTCCTTTTCTTCTCTTCACCGGGAGAGACCTCTCTTCCCTCCTCGCCTTCACGGGAGGAGTCCGCCTCGGAGTCATCGGACGATGAGTCCGACACCACCTGGCGCCGGGAACTCTTTCGAGTTCCCGTGTCCTGCTTCTTGGCCTTCTTCTCCGGCACCACGTAAGGTGCCGGGACCAGCAGCCCCGTCAAGTGGGTGTCTGCTGGATCCTCGGGCAAAGGAGACGGACAGTCGATCTGTCCGGTCTTCTTCTGCCATTCCTGTCAAAGGAACAGGAGCTTAGATCCCGCATAGAGTTAAACTATGAAAACAAGTATCCCGTAAAGGGTAAAATAAGCTTACTACGCTGGCTTGTCGTCGCGCTGAATCCGCGATCCTCGGTGATGGGAGGGGAACCTCGGCGCCTTTGAATAGCACCTTCCGGGCATCCTCGTGCATTGTGTCAAAGAGCGGTCGAGTTTGGTCTTGGGCCGGGTTGAACTCCCATAAATTAAAGGCCCGTCGTTGACACGGGAGGATCCGGCGGATGAGCATGACCTGGACTACGTTGACGAGTTTAACCTCTTTGTTCACCAGGTCTTGGACGCAGGATTGTAGTCTGGTCCGCTCTTCCGAATTACCCCACGACAGGCCCGTCTCTTTCCAGGAGGTGAGCCTCGTACGGAAGCCAGATCGGAATTCGGGGGCCACTACCCATTTAGGGTCACGCGGCTCGGTGATGTAGAACCACCCCGATTGCCACCCCTTTATGGTCTCCACGAAGGAGCCCTCGAGCCATGTAACGTTGGGCATCTTGCCCACCATGGCGCCTCCACACTCCGCTTGTTGGCCGCCCACTACCTTCGGCTTGACATTGAAGGTCTTCAGCCATAAGCCAAAGTGGGGTTTGATTCGGAGGAAAGCCTCGCACACATCGATAAACGCCAAGATGTTGAGGACGAAGTTCGGGGCCAGATCGTGGAAATCCATGCCGTAGTTGAACATGAGCCCCCGGACAAATGGGTGAAGTGGAAAACCTAGTCCGCGGAGGAAATGGGTGAGGAACACCAGCCTCTCATGGGGCAGGGGGTGGGGATGAGCTGCCCCTTGTCTGGGAGCCGGTGTGCGATGTCGTTAGACAAGTATCCGGCCTCCCTCAACTTCTTGATGTGTCCCTCCGTGACGGAGGAGACGATCCACTTGCCTCCTGCTCCGGACATGACTGGAGAAGGTTGAGGCGGGGTGTGCGGACTTGGGCGCTGGAGCTCGAGTGTGCGACAATGGATAAGCAAAGGAGGAAGAAGGCGTAGATGGAAAAGGTGGATCATTATCCCCTTATATGGGCGGACGAAACTATGTGCCCCCACCAGCCTAGTAAAACTCGCTTATCTCCCAAGCGCCGTAAATTAATGGCATGGTTGGGTTACCCACATCCGTATTGATGAGAATCCCGGAATAAGGGGACACGATCTCTGCTTCAACAAGACGTGCCAAGAAAACTGCCTCGCTAAGTCTTGTTGAGGTGGGACAAGAAAACGATTCAAATAAAGGCTTGGCCGTGGTGTGATGACACGCTGCGAAATACGTCAGCAGATTGGATTTGTGTAAATATTATTCTCTCTACGGTGGTATGTGGAAATTACTTTGTAGATCCGGACACTATCCTTGTGTTCAAAATCTTCTACAAAGTATTCGGAGGAGGAACCTGCCTTGCAATGCCGAAGACAACCGCGCTACCGGATTCGTCATTGAAGCCTAGTTCGAGAGACTCTTGAGGGAGTCTGGATTAGGGGTGTCCGGATGGCTGGACTATGACCTTTGGCCGGACTCCTGGACTATGAAGATACAAGATTGAAGACTTCGTCCCGTGTCCGGATGGGACTTTCCTTGGCGTGGAAGGCAAGCTTGGCGATACGGATATCTAGATCTCCTTCTATTGTAACCGACTCTGTGTAACCCTAACCCTCTCCGGTGTCTATATAAACCGGAGGGTTTTAGTCTCAGAGGATCTAACAACAATCATACCATAGGCTAGCTTCTAGGGTTTAGCCTCTCTGATCTCGTGGTAGATCTACTCTTGTACTACCCATATCATAAATATTAATCAAGCAGGAGTAGGATTTTACCTCCATCAAGAGGGCCCGAACCTGGGTAAAAACATCGTGTCCCTTGTCTCCTGTTACCATCCGCCTAGACGCACAGTTCGGGACCCCCTACCCGAGATCCCCTAGTTTTGACACCGACAATGCCCATCTAATTCCTCATCCAAGAGATCTTTAACCATAGCAATACTAGGTTCAACATTAATTTGCTCAGGAGGTGTATAAGTCCTAGTATTACTCTTACAAACAATAGTCGAAGCCTTAGCATGATCATTTATCCTAACAGGAAAAGGAGGTTTTTCAACATAAGTTTTAGGAACAATAGGATCACTATAGGTGAAACTACTTTCACTTCAACAGGAGGATTATATTTAAACCACTTCTCTTTAGGGAGATCAACATGAGTAGCAAAAGATTCACAAAAGTAGCTACTATCTCAGAGTCAAGTCCATACTTAGCGCTAAATCCACGGAAAAGCATCGGTATCCATAAAAGATTTAACACAATCGAACTTAGGTGTCATACCTGACTCCTTACCATCGTCGAAACCCCAATCTTGAGTTGCGTTTAATTCTTTCCAATAAGTCCCATTTGAAATCAATAGTCTTGACATATAAGAACCAAAGACAGGAAGTATCGAGCAGGTTGCGATTATCAAGAGAAAGCCGAGCATAAAAACTACGAATAATCATTTCGAGAGAGCTCATGATTGGGGCATGAATATAACATTGACTTAAGCCTCCCCCAAGCTTGAGCGATGCTTTCTCCTTCGCGAGGCCAGAAATTATATATGTAATTATGATCACGATGAACAAGATGCATATGATAGAACTTCTGGTGAAATTCCAACATCAATCGCTTATAATTCCAAGATCCCGTATCATCACATAGCCTATACCATGTCAATGCATCTACCTTCAAAGATAAAGGGAAGACCTTCCTTTCACATCATAGGGAATACCTGCAAACTTAAATTATCAAGAAACTTCATCCACAAAGATAAGGTGTAAGTCGGGATGCAATGTTCCGTCTCCGACAAAAGGATTAGCTAGCAGTTTTTCTATCATACCCGAAGGAATCTCAAAGTGAATATTTTCATAAAGTTCAGTAGGTTGAGGAGCATCTCTTTGCTCTTCCGGTTGGGGTGAAGATACCCCAAACAAGCCCCTCAAAGTATTAGTTTCCATAGTGACAAGTAACAGAAAATTTCAGCACACTATATAAATGTTTCCTTACCAAGTTCCACTCACCAAAAGCGCTACACTCATCGGCAACGGCGCCAGAAAAGAGTCTTGATGACCCACAAGTATAGGGGATCTATCGTAGTCCTTTTGATAAGTAAGAGTGTCGAACCCAACGAGGAGCAGAAGGAAATGATAAGCGGTTTTCAGTAAGGTTTTCTCTTGCAAACCTTTGAAATAGTAGGTGATAGATAGTTTTCTGATAAGATAAATAGTAACAAGCAAAATGTAAATAAAGTAAATAAAGTGCAGCAAGGTGGCCCAATCCTTTATGTAGCAAAGGATAAGCCTGGACAAATTCTAATAATGAAGAAGGAGCTCCCGAGGACACATTGGGATTATCGTCAAGCTAGTTTTCATCACGTTCGTAAGATTCGAGTTCGGTACTTTGATAATTTGATATGTGGGTGGACCGACACTTGGGTGCTGTCCTAACTTGGAAAAGCATCCCACTTATGATTAACCCCTATTGCAAGCATCCGCAACTACAAAAAGGAGTATTAAGGTAAACCTAACCACAACATTAAACATATGGGTCCATATCAGCCCCTAACGAAGCAACGCATAAACTAGGGTTTAAGCTTCATCACTCTAGCAACCCATCATCTACTTATTACTTCCCTATGCCTTCCTCTATGCCCAAATAATGGTGAAGTGTCATGTAGTTGACGTTCACATAACACCACTAGAGGAAAGACAACATACATCTCATCAAAATATCGAACGAATACCAAATTCACATGACTACTAATAGCAAGACTTCACCCATGTCCTCGTGAACAAACGTAACTCACTCACAAAGCATATTCATATTCATAATCAGAGGAGTAATAATATGCATAAAGGATCTGAACATATGATCTTCCACCAAGTAAACCAACTAGCATCAACTACAAGGAGTAATCAACACTACCAGCAACCCACGGGTACCAATTTGTGGTTTTGATACAAGATTGGATACAAGAGATGAACTAGGGTTTTGAGAGGAGATGGTGCTAGTGAAGATGTTGATGGAGATTGACCCCCTCTCGATGAGAGGATCGTTGGTGATGACGTTGGTGATGATTTCCCCCTCCCGGAGGGAAGTGTTCCTGCAGAACAGCTCCGCCAGAGCCCTAGAATGATTCCGCCAAGGTTCTCATTGCGTGGCGGTGAGCTTCGTCCCGTAAGCTTGCCCCGATTTTTTCCAGGGTAAAAGTGATGATATAGTAGAAGATGGACGCCAGAGGCTCACCAGGGGCCCATGAGATAGAAGCGCGCCCTATGAGGCGCCCCCCTCTCTGGGCAGGTGCGGGCCCCTGGCCTATTTCTTTTGCTCATAAATTCTTATAAAATCCAAAAAGTTGTTTGGTGGAGTTTCAGGACTTTTGGAGTTGTGCAGAATAGGTTTCCAACATTTGCTCCTTTTCCAGCCAGAATTCCAGCTATCGGCATCCCCCCTCTTCATGGTAAACATTGTAAAATAAGAGAGAATAGCCATAAGAATTGAGACATAATGTGTAATAACAGCCCATAATGCAATAAATATTGTTATAAAAGCATGATGCAAAATGGACGTATCAACAGCTTCTTCTTGGGGACGGTCTCCGAAGGGCCTTCACTTCTGCTGTCAGGGTTGTCGATTGCGGCGGCTTGGAAGGCGCGCTCACGGGAGCACACCGCATCCTTCTCTTCACATGGGACCGTGATGACTCCTCCGCTTCCTGGCATCTTGAGAACGTTGTAGCCGTGGTGAGTGACTGCCATGAACTTTGACAGGGCTGGATACCCGAGGATGGTATTGTACAGCAGGCGGATGTGCACGACGTCGAAGTCGATGAGCTCGGTGCGGTAGTTCTTGCGCTCCCGAAGGTGACAGCGCATTTTTCCCTATCGGTGTGGTGGAACCGCTACCACTCCCCGAGAAAGGCTTGGTTGGCTGGAGCTGCTCATAGGGCTCTGGGAGATTGTCGAACGTGTTGACGGATAGGACATTGAGCCATGTGCCGCCGTCGATGAGAGTCTTGGTGACTAGCACATTGCTGATGACTGGGGAACACATCATAGGGAGTGCGCCTATGGTGGCTGCGCACTTGAGCTGGTCTGCCGAACTGAAAGTGATGGCGCATTGGGACCACCTGAGCGGGCGCGTGGCCTCGATCTTGGGGAGCGTCGCGTTCACCACGCGAGCGAACTATTTGAAGATGCGCTGAGAGGCTGGGGTCTGTGCTCCGCCCAAGATGCAAGCGATCACACGCGGCTCCTGGAAGCCCCCAGTCCCCTCATCCTGGTGGTGGTCGTCGTTCCTTCTTGGTGGCGACAACGGGGGAAGACCGGCGTTTCCCTGGGGGCGATACTCACGAGGCGGGTCCCTCCAGGCGCCCTCGCGAGGTTGGTCCTACCAGCGGTCCTCACGAGGCCGGTCGCGCCACTCTGGCGTGGGCCACGGTCGTCTGGCGTCCGGCCAGCATCCTCCTCCATGGCCGTAGCCCCTTGGTCCATTGCGCTTTCGGGCGTCGTCAGAAGGCCCTTCCCGTATGGCTCTGAGCTCTTGTCAGTCGCTGGTGTTATGGGTGTTCAGGTTGTGGAAAGCGCAGAATGGTCGACCGTTCTTGGACGACTCAGGCTGATCTCTGCCTTGCTTTGTGTCGGGCTCCGTTGCGAGCACCACTGCTTCTTTGCGCTTCACGTCCTTGGCTTGGCCCTTCTTCTCCTCCACTCCTGCAGCCGGCAGCTCAAGGAGAGAGAGGCACCCCTCCTCAGCTCTTGCGCACTTGGTCGCCAGGTTGAACAACTCCTGAGCTGTGCAAAGCTCCTCGTGGATAACCAGCTTTTCCTTCATCTTGACGTCACGGACGCCGTCTGAGAAAGCGGAGATGATGGCTTCGCCCGTGACCTTGGGGATCTTGAGGCGGATGTTGTTGAAGTGCTGGATATACTTCTGGAGGGTTTCTCCTGGCTGTTGCTTGATGCGGCGTAGACCGCCCGCGGCCGGTGGGCGGTCGCGAGTGCCCTACAAGTTGGCGACGAAGCGGTCGCGCATCTCGTCCCAGGAGGAGATCGAACCGTGCTGCAGGTTCAGGAGCCAGGAGCGGGCCCCATCCTTGAGAGCCATGGGAAACCAGTTCGCCATGACTTTTTCGTCGCTGTTGGCCGCTTTGATGCTCAGCTCATAGAGCTGCAGGAACTCCACGGGATCGGTGTCGGATTCGGGTTCCGACAGACCCTCTAGGTTCGAACTCTGGGGTGCGCGCGGAGATTTCGCCCCCTACCTACCTGCACCTCGTCGCCTCGCTAGGATCTAAACTACTAAAGGAACAACACAAGAGACACGAGGTTTATACTGGTTCGGGCCACCATTGTGGTGTAACACCCTACTCCAGTGTGTGGTGTGGTGGATTGCCTCTTGGGCTGATGATGAACAATACAAGGAAGAGCAGCCTCGCGAGGGTCTGTTCTTGGCTAGTGCGATGAACTGCTAGGGGGAGTTTGGTCGCTTATCTCTCTCTCTCTCTCTGCGATTGATCTCTCTATGCCGGATCCTGGATCCTGTGGGTGGCTAGTCCTATTTATAGGCAAAGGCCTTGGGCCTCTTCCCAAATATTGAGCGGGAAGGGCGCCAACAATTGGCCATTTTGAAGGGGAACATCTAGTACACTTATCCGGACTAAAGTTGGTCCTACTTTGTCAAAGGCTCTGGTGGTTACGCCGGCTTGGGCTCCACAATGACTTCCTTCCTGCCGTTGCGACGGTATTGGTCTTGTTGCACCGAAACGGATGCCTTTGCTTGATGCTCTCGCCTGCGCTTGCCCCCTTTGCACCAAAGAGAAAATGAGGACACTGCGCGGGCTGTCGCCCGCCTGGCGCCCTTGGTCGTCATGGCTTGCGTCATGGGCACCTCGTGAGGTACCCCGCCTTGATCTCTCCGCCTCCTCGCGAGCCAGCCTGACGAGGCCGTGCCTGAGGACGCTTCTTGCCGTCCGCACCGTGAGGCTTGGCCCCTCGCGAGGGTCTTGAGCTTGTGCTGATGAAGATGGGTCGTGCTGGGCCACCTTGAGCCACGCCAGGCGCGGGCGAGCAAGTCTGGGTACCCCCGTTCCCAGAACACCGACAGTAGCCCCCGGGCCCAAGGCGCGCCTGGACTTGGCTGAGCAGAGAAGCGAAGGGGCAAGTGCGAAGCGCCGCGGGCCCTAACAGCCTGCGGCCTTGGGCGCCGCATGGCGGTTGATTGGACGTGGGCGCTCCTGCTTCCCCACGACGCCTCGGCAACTGCACGAATTGACAAGTCCCTGCATGCAAAGCGGGTCATGATTACCTGCGATCGTGGAGGTCGACGGTTGGCCTTCCCCGGCTATAAGTAGAGAATGGTGCCTGCCTTTCCAGTCCATCCCCTCTTGCTTCTCCTTCTTCTTCATGGCTCCACCAAAGAGGTTCTCGGCCGCTGAGAAGGGAAAGGCCCGCCAGGTGGAGCCCGACTCTCCCCCGCCCAAGCGCGGCCGAGGCCGTCCTCGCAAGCACCCTGTGGCTCCCATAGTGGCTCCTCGCGGCCGTGGAGGTGATCTCCCGCGTGGTGACGGGCGGCGAGCCATTCTTTGGGGCGCGCTACATGCATGACCCCTAGGTCAAGACTTCCACTCGGCAGAGGTGCTGCCGGAGTTCGTTGTGTGGTCAGCGGAGCCGACCATCACCCAGCTCCAGCTTCCTCGCTTCCTCCTAGGTGAGCTTCCGGCCGGTGCCCCGGGCAGCCTCTGGCTTCAGGCGGATGGTTGCTGCAGCCGGGCCTCCTGGGCTTCACTGGAGGTTTCTGCAGCCGGGAGCGTGGCCCTGAACCGCGGCTGGCAAACGTTTGCCCACACGCATGGTCTGAGCCGGCAGTGCACCCTGCACTTCAAGTTCGACGGTGATGCCACCCTCTATGTGAGGGTGTTCGGGGAAGACGGTCGCCGCACTGGGTGCTGCCCTGAGAACAACGATCGCGGCCGTGAGCCCAGCCCCAGCGACGATGAAGACGATAGCGCGCACGTGGTTGGCGGCGCTCGGGGTTCATCGAGCTTTGATGACTCTTCTTTGGGCAGCGGCTCCTCCAGCGGTGGCCGCGACCAGCCTCCGTGCCGCCGCGCCCGCCTGGAGGGAGGTAGCGGGTCTGCCCGCCGTCGCGCCTCGGTGAAGCGCGAGAGGGAGTCCGCCTGAGCTCCGGAGGCAGTTCGAGTCTCCCCCGCGAGTTGGTGTAAGGCGAATCGCGCCTGTTTTGTTCTTTTTCCTTTTCCCGCAAGGAGACAAGAGTGTAGGCGTGGGCGTGCTTGGACCATTGCTGTTAATTATCGCATCAAGCTTCCGCTTATTTCGGTATTATGCCTTTGTGCCACACGCCTGCGCGTAGAAATTACTTAGCTTGGGGGGCCTGTCGTGGCCTTTTCTTCCCGAGGCCGAGGCCTCGTCGAACGCTTCATGTCCTGCAAGGGTTAGTGAGCTAGTCCTGGATTAGATGGTGTCCGGATAGCCGAACTATCACCATTGTCCGGACTCCTGGACTATGAAGATACAAGATTGAAGACTTCGTCCCGTGTCCGGATGGGACTTTCCTTGGCGTGGAAGGCAAGCTTGGCGATACAGATATGTATATCTCCTACCATTGTAACCGACTCTGTGTAACCCTAACCCTATCTAGTGTCTATATAAACCGGAGGGTTTTAGTCCGTAGGACGAAAAACAATCATACCATAGGCTAGCTTCTAGGGTTTAGCCTCTCTGATCTCGTGGTAGATCCACTCTTGTACTACCCATATCACCAATATTAATCAAGCAGGAGTAGGGTTTTACCTCCATCGAGAGGGCCCGAACCTGGGTAAAACATCGTGTCCCTTGTCTCCTGTTACCATCCGCCTAGACGCACAGTTCGGGACCCCCTACCCGAGATCCGCCGGTTTTGACACCGACATTGGTGCTTTCATTTAGAGTTCCTCTGTGTCGTCATCCTTAGGCCCGATGGCTCCTTCCATCATCAACAACAAAGCGGTCCAGGGTGAGACTTTTCTCGCTGGACAGATCTTCGTATTCGGCGGCTTTGCACTGCGGGACAATTCACTTGGCCATCTGGAGCAGATCGAAAGCTACACCCCTGGCCATCAGGTCAGATTTGGGAGTTTGAACTACACAGCCGACATCCGCGGAGACTTGATCTTCGACGGATTCGAGCCACAGCCAAGCGTGCCGCACTGTCTCGATCGGCACGATCTAGCTCTACCGCTTCAAAGGCCTCGGAGGTCAAGATCAGTCTGGCCCGCTCCGACCCTTAGCTCGGAGCCGACTCCGCCGATCGAGGACGAGTGGCTGGACACCGCCTCGGGGGCTACAATCTCTACGGAGATTAAGCCGAACTCCATGCCTGTCCTTTGCGAAGACCGTGACTCCAAGGTGCCGGACTTCTCTCCGGACTTCGAACCCTCCGCGCCCTTGCCAATCGAATCCAATTGGGCGCCGGTTATGGAGTTCACTGCCGCGGACATCTTTCAGCACTCGCCCTTTGGCGACATCCTGAATTCACTGAAGTATCTCTCTTTATTAGGAGAGCCCTGGCAGGACTACGGTCAGGAAGGTTGGGATGCGGACGACGAAGAAATTCAACGCCCACCCACCACCCACTTTGTAGCCACTGTCGATGATTTAACCGACATGCTCGACTTCGACCAAGACATCGACGGTATGGACGGCGATCTTTGGAGACGACCAAGAACCAGCGCCTACGAGGCTTTGGAAGGCCACCTCACATACGTCATATACATGGTGGACATCCCAAAAGATGGGAACGGCGATGGAACAGCGGAGGATGACCCTCCAAGAAATAGCCCAAGCGCGGCGTCGGTGGCGCCGCTCTAAATCCCGCCACGTAAAACGGTGATTCCGCACGGAGATAATAACACCGTGACAAGGTTGAAGACAACCCCTCCGGCAAGATTCAGCACAGGAGGAGGGAGAAGCCAGCCCTCATGATAGAGCGGCAGAGGTGGAGGACGATAATTATATGCCTCCCTCCGAAGATGAGGCAAGCCTCGACGACGACGAATTTGTCGTGCCTGAGGATCCCGCCGAACAGGAGCGTTTCAAACGCAGGCTTATGGCCACAAAGAAGCAGCCCCAAGAAAAAGCAGCGGCTTAGAGCTGACCAAGACTTGCTAGTCGACAGATGGTGAAGTCCTTGCAGCCAAAGAGTACGAACTCGAACCCCCTCCAAGAGATACCCAAAGCAGGCTGCTACCCCAATTAGAGGAAGCAACACCCAAACCTACATCACCCGGCGCCAAGATGATGCGGTGACCGCCACCCCATGGCGCGACATAGAGGCCTCTAGACCCTCCATTCAAGCCGCACCCAAGGCGTCGCTCGAAAAGTACCAAGGAACGGGAAACGCGCTGCACTGCGAGACATATTGGAGGACAAGGCAAGGCAAACAAGATCGATCTACGGATCGCGTGGGCGCCCCACGACACGCGACGATAACCGTCACGCCGGATACAGCAATTCCGGCCGGGCCGAACACAGTAGACAAAGCTCATTTGAGCTGCGTCGTGATATATCTCAATACAGAGGGTTTCACAGACGAAGTGATGGATCATCAAATCTCCGAGGGTTTCAAACCCGTAAACATCGAATCATACGATGGCACAACAGATCCTGCGGTTTGGATCGAGGACTACCTCCTCCATATCCACATGGCCCGGTGATGATCTACACGCCATCAAATACCTCCCACTCAAGCTTAAAGGACCAGCTCGGCATTGGCTTAACAGCTTGCGGCCAGAATCAATTGGTTGTTGGCGGGACACGGAAGCCGCATTCCTTGATAACTTCTAGGGTACATATGTGCGACCACGGGCCGATGACCTCAGCCACATAATTCAGCAGCGGAAGAATCGGCCAGACAATTACGGACACGGTTCCTAACCAACAAAAATCAAATCGTTGACTGTCCGGATGCAGAGGACCTTGCAGCCTTCAAACATAACATCCGCGACGAGTGGCTTGCCCGGCACCTAGGACAGGAAAAGCTGAAATCCATGGCAGCCCTCACAACACTCATGACCCGCTTTTGCGCGGGAGAGGACAGCTGGCTAGCTCATAGTAACAATTTGACCAAAAACCCTGGTAGTTCGGATACCAAGGACAACAATGGCAGGTCGCGTCGCAACAAGCACAAGTGCCGCATTAACGGCGATAATGCTGAAGATACGGCAGTCAATGCCGGATTCAGAGGCTCTAAACCGGGTAAGCGGAAAAAGCCGTTCAAAAGAAATACTCAGGGCCCGTCCAATCTGGACCGAATACTCGATCACTCGTGCCAAATACATGGCACCCCCGAAAAACTAGCCAACCACACCAACAGGGATTGTTGGGTCTTCAAACAGGCAGGCAATTTAAAGGCCGAACTCAATGACAAGGGGCTGCATAGCGATGACGAGGAGGAGCCCGGCCACGAACAATAGAGGACAGAAGGGCTTCCCCCCACAAGTGCGGACGGTGAACATGATATACGCAACCCACATACCCAAAAGGGAGCGGAAGCGTGCACTACGGGACGTATATGCGATGGAGCCAGTCGCCCCAAAGTTCAACCCATGGTCCTCCTGCCCGATCACCTTTGATCGAAGGGACCACCCCACTAGAATCCGCCACGGAGGATTCGCCGCATTGGTTCTTGACCCAATCATCGACGGATTTCACCTCACTAGAGTCCTGATGGACGGCGGTAGCAGCCTGAACCTGCTCTATCGGATACAAGGCGCCAAATGGGCATAGACCCCTCAAGGATTAAACCCACAAAGACGACCTTTAAAGGCGTCATACCGGGTGTAGAGGCCAATTGTACAGGCTCAGTTACACTCGAAGTGGTCTTCGGATCCCTGGATAACTTCCGAAGCGAAGAGTTAATCTTCGACATAGTCCCATTCCGCAGCGGCTATCACGCACTGCTTGGACGAACCGCATTTGCAAAGTTCAATGCGGTGCCGCACTACGCATACCTCAAGCTCGGGATGCCAGGCCCTCGAGGAGTAATCACGGTCAATGGAAACACCAAACGCCTTCTCTCGAGCGGAGGAGCATACGGCTGACCCTCGCGGCGGAGGCGCAAAGCAGCCTCTCACAGCAATTCTCGAGTCCGGCTACTAAACGTCCGAGACATCGCTGCCGCGCCGAGTAATCTACAACAAGACCGCCTTGCACGATCCAAGCACGCATAGCAATCCGGCCCCAACCCCAGCCCTCGCGAAATTGTGAAGCCAGTACTACACGTACATAACTACGCTCTGGAGATACCATGGGCATAAGGGGAGGGATACGACCACGACACACCCAGAATGCGGCTCAACCGCACCAGGGGCTCCCGATTTTGTCATTCTTTTTCTTTCTTCTTTTCTCTTACTTTCAGGACTCCGTTTTTCAGAAGCCCTGTCCGGCTCTAGAATTGCCGAACTCACGATGCAACAGCTAGGGAAGCAGAAAGCTACGTCGAGTGTCCATGTGGTCTCTACTACGAGCATTATACCTGTTTTACATACCATCCCGCAGCTTACCCCTGGAGGGGGACATGTCAAATAATCCCATCCCTTGCTTATCGCACTATTTGTATCGTTCTGCTTTCATTGCAGTACCTTTTTGAATAAACAATACATAGCTTTTGCCTATTATTGCACTCCTTTCTTTATCTATATATATGTTCATTCATGACACGTTGCACCCGTACACTTTGGTACGGCCAATACACCAGGGGCTTAAGTACCCCAAAGATATGGTGTGATAAGTCCGAACACTTTCACAAGTGTGGCACCCCGAACTTATAGCATTATATGCATCGGCTCCGAATCATGTCTTGGGTCAATAGTTGGGTTTGCGGCTCCCATGTTTTGGTACCTTACATTCCGTTATATCGGCTAAGGTAGCACTGGGAGAACCACTGCGATTGTGCCCCGGTTGAGCTGGGTTGAGCACCTCAATGGAGAAAGCTAAAACTGACCGTCATGATAGGGCGAGAGCCGATCACTGTTCGAGAGATTTTTTCGGGTCCCTAAAGACTTATGCCGCTTAGAGCGAGGAGTCGGCATTGTCCGGCCAAGGCGTGGATAGCGCCCCGAACTCGCTCTTCCGAATACTAGGGGCTTCACCGAAATTTAAAATTATAGAATTCTATGGCTAAGTGAGAGTGTTCAAGCACTATAGTCCGGTTGCCTTGTTCGTTGCGTTGAGCGCCTCCCTCGAAGGACCCAAGAATGGTAACAAGAGCGCTCAAGTTTATCGAACACCCCAGCACTCGTGGCATGGGGGCTGAAGCCAACGACTTGCCATCTCTCAAATTTGATAAACGGCCGCACAGAAGGTAATATTTTAAATTCACAAGTGTTGCTTAGCGCATATGAACAAGTTTTCAGCGTACAGGATAACAAATGCGGGTCTATTCAAAAATTACATCTTTGGAGCATTCACCCGCTATAAGGCGGGCACCCTTTAGGACGCCCTCATAGTACGTTTCGGGCTTGCGATGCTCCTTGCCCGGCGGTGGCCTGTCCGTCACAAGCTTCTGAGCATCCATCTTGCCCCAGTGCACTTTAGCACAGGCAAGGGCCCGACGGGCACCTTCAATGCAGACGGAGCGCTTGATGACTTCAATCCATGGACATGCGTCCACTAGCCGTCGCATCAGCCCGAAGTAGCTCCCAGGCATGGCTTCCTTAGGCCACATCCGAATTATGAGGCCCTTCATGGCCTGTTCGGCGACCTTGTGGAGCTCGACCAGCTGCTTCAGCTGGTCGCTCAGGGCACTGGATGTCCGGACTCAGCATCTTCGAGACGAACACCTTTTCCGTCGAGCTCCCCTCCTCGGCGCGGTAGAACGCGGCTGCATCAGACACACTAGAGGGCAGATCTGCGAATGCTCCTGGAGAGCTCTGGATTCGGGTAAGTAATAGATAATTCACTTTCACATGCTTGCTTTGCATAAAGAATGCCTTACCCGCCGCTATCTTCTTTAATGATTCAATTTCCTGGAGGGCTTTTTAGGCTTCGGCCTTAGCGGCTTTGGCACTCTCAAGAGCCGAGGCGAGCTCGGACTCGAAGTCTTGAGTCACGCTCCAAACTCTCGTGTTTTTCCACGAGCCTGGAGCCCTTGCCGCACCTCCGCCACCCGCGCCTCCTACTTCACTCGCTGTGCGCTCATGGCCCGCTTTGCTTTGGCCGTGGACCTTTGCTTCCTTCAGTGGTTGCCACCTCGCTCGTGGGCCCCTACTATACCCACGTTAGTCCTGTCATTTTGCAACCAAATCCTTTACAGAAGGTATTACTTTAAGAAGGTATTACTTACCTTCCTTGTCCTCGAGCTGCTTCTTGGCAAGGCCGAGCTCGTTCTCGGACCGCTCGAGGCTCGCTTCAATGCATTGACCTCCGTAGTCAAGGCGGCAGAGGTCGGCAAGAGCCTGAATTCCCATATTGACATACTTATGTTAGACTCCTGCATATATCTTTTAGATTCTCAGTCCGGTTTTTCTTTCCGAACACCGAACTAAGCATCGAGGCTACTGTCTATGCGGTAATATTTTTACATATTCTAAACTTACCTCAAAGCCTGTTAGAAGGCTGGTACAGGCTTCAGTCAGCCCACTCTTGGCGAACTGAACTTTCTAGATCACCACACTCATAACAGTGCGGTGCTCCTCGTCGATGGAGGCGCCGTTAAGCGCCTCTAGCAAGCTATCCGGTGCCTCCGGATGGACGGAGGTCACCGGTGTCGCAGTCTTGCCCTTCTTACGAAGGGGCCGCTTGCTGGACTTCGGAACCACTGAAGGTTCCGGTACGGAGTCCCAAGACAGGGCCGGACTTAGAGCCCTCTGGGGTTTCGCCCCCTTTGCGCCCGGAGTCCGGGAGGTCGCCTTGCGGCGCCTCCAGGACCACCTCCTGCTGGAGGGGCCCCTTTTGGGACTCCACCTCGGTGCCGTCTGCGTCACGAGGAGAGGAGGCGGTCGGAAGTGAAGTGCTATTCACATCCGACGAATCCAGGGAGCCGCTCGACGAAGCGGCGAGCTCATCCTTGGGCGGGCTACATGGTTATATTCGGCGTTAGAAGACACTATGCGACAAATAAAAAGTCCTGAGCTATTTCGGAGCCCGGACACTTACGATCTCGCCAAGGGCTTGGCCTTGGTGGCCACTCCTCCTCGTCGTTGTTGGCGTTGGTGGAGAAGTCCGGAGGAAGGGTCCTTCCTTTCTTGGACCCTCTGGCCTCCCCAGTCGGGGCGGCCTTCCTTTTCTTCTCTCCTTCACTGGGAGAGAGGCTTTTTCCTCCTCCTCGTCCTCGGGGAGGATTCCGCCAGTAGTCGCTTGGACGATGAGTCCGACAAAGACATGGCGCCGGGAGCTCCTTCGAGTTCCCGTGGCCTTCTTCTTGGCCTTCTTCTCCGGCACCACGTGAGGTGCCGGAGCCAGCAGCCCCGTCAATCGGGTGTCCGTTGGATCTTGTGGCAAGGGGGCCGGACAGTTAATCTGCCCGGACGTCTTCAGCTAGCCCTGTCAAAGGTTAGGGAGTTTTAGATCCCGCATAGAGTCAAACTATGAAAAAAGAGTCCCATAAAGGGTAAAATAACTTACCTCGCTGGCTTGACGCCGCGAGCTGAATCCGCGATCTTCGGTAGCGGATGCGGGAGCTTCGGCACCCTTGAACAGCACCTTCCAGGCATCTTCGTACATAGTGTCGAAGAGCCAGCTCAAGGTTCGGTGCTGTGCTAGATCAAACTCCCACAAATTGGAGGCCTGTTGCTGGCATGGGAGAATCCGGCGGATGAGCATCACCTGGATTACGTTGACAAGCTTGAGATTCTTGTCCACCAGGTTTCGGACGCAGGTTTGGAGTCCGGACAGCTCTTCCAAATCACCCCATGTCAGGCCCGTCTCTTTCCATGATGTGAGCCATGTGGGGAAGCCAGATCGGAATTCGGGGGCTAACACCCATTGAGAGTCGCGCGGCTCGGTGATGTAGAACCACCCAGATTGCCACCCCTTTATGGTCTCAACAAAGGAGCCCTCAAGCCATAGGACGTTGGCCATCCTGACCAGCATGGCACCTCCGCACTCCGCTTGGCGGCCGCGCACTACCTTCGGCTTGACATTGAAGGTCTTCAGCCATAAGCCGAAGTGGGACTGGATGCAGAGGAAGGCCTCGCACACGACGATAAACGCCGAGATGTTGAGGATGAAATTCGGGGCTAGATCGTGGAAATCTAGGCCGTAGTAGAACATGAGCCCCATGACGAATGGGTGAAGTGGAAACCCTAGTCCGCGGAGGAAGTGGGGGAGGAACACCACCCTCTCATGGGGCACAGGGGTGGGGATGAGCTGCCCCTTGTTGGGGAGCCGACACGCGATGTCGCCGGACAAGTATCGACTTTCCGCAGCTTTTTGATGTGCCCCTCCGTGACGGAGGAGGCCATCCACTTGCCTCCTGCTCCGGACATGGTTGGAGAAGGTTGAGGTGGGATGTGCGGACTTGGGCGCTGGAGCTCGAGTCTTGGAAATGGATAAGCAAAGGAGGAAGAAGGCGTGGGTTAAAAGGTGGATCCTTATCCTTATATAGACGCGGATGAAGCTATCGTCCCCGCCAGCCCGGTAAAACTCGCTTATCTCCCAAGCGCCGTAATCAATGGCGCGGTTGGGTTACCCACGCCCGTATTGATGGGAATCCCGAAATAAGGGGCACGATCTCCATACGATAAGGCGTGCCAAGGAAACCGCCTCGCTAAACGCGCTGAGGTGGAACAGTAAAACGATTCGTATAAAGGCCTGGCCGTGGTGTGATGTCACGCCGCGGAATACGTCAGCAGATGTGTGCAAAGGTTATTCTTTCTATGGTGGTATGTGGAACTTGTTTTGCAGAGCCGGACACTATCCTTGTGTTCAAAATCTTCTATGAAGTATTCGGAGGAGGAACCCGCCTTGCAATGCCGAAGATAATATGCGCGCCGGATTCGTCGTATTGAAGCCTGGTTCGAGGCTACCGAGGAGTCCTGGATTAGGGGTGTCCGGATAGCCGAACTATCACCGTTGTCCGGACTCTGGACTATGAAGATACAAGATTGAAGACTTACGTCCCATGTACGGATGGGACTTTCCTTGGCGTGGAAGGCAAGCTTGGCGATACGGATATGTAGATCTCCTACCATTGTAACCGACTCTGTGTAACCCTAACCCTATCTGGTGTCTATATAAACCGGAGGGTTTTAGTCCGTAGGACGAAAGACCAACACCACCACCCAAGGTATGATATTCCATCTTAGAGAAGCTTTACACCAAGTCATGGGTCAAAGCAGCTCAACAAGATGTGAATACATCAAAATGCTTAAAAAATGATAACCCCATTTTGAGCTTAAACGATGAGCATGACCTACGATCAAGTGTTCTCACTTGACTCCTCAGTCAATATGCTCTAACATAGGTGACATTGTCGCCGACCAATTCTAGATGAAGTTCTCTAGTGTTTCTCTGTGTTCTTGCACTTGTTTCTTGCATATTTGTTCCCCTTCTTTAATAAAAAAAACTTCATATAGATCAATTTATTTTCTCTATTATGTTCTACATTCGCTGCATCCAATTCATTGCAAATATTTCAGTGAATTTCTTGCAAATCTTTGTGAGATGTTATTTGCCTAGTGAGCTGAGATGACAAATGTTCTCTCTATGTTGAACTCGGACACACCGGTTTGTCTCTTTCGGTCAAACCGAACCATCTCGGTGCCACCGAAGAAAACAACTCGGTGTTACCGATTTCAATGCTAAGAAGATAATTTGCTATTTGCATCCTGCATATTTGTTCCAGCTCCACTCGATGATTCTTGTCCTCTACCTGCATCACATTCTATATGCTGCTTTGTTATGTGACTCAAGGACCTAACCCATCTGACTCACATTCCAGAAGACCCTTCTTCGAAATTGATGTCAAAGGGGGGAGAGATCACATCCAAGGGAGAGAGAGACCCCAGATGCTTGGTATTCAAGAGGAGAGAAGTCACATGTCTTTAAGAGGGGAAAAGACATGTATATGTTATGATTGTTTTGTGCTGATTTTCTTGTTTTGCTCTGATTTTCTTTTCGCTACCTTCTCCTAGTATCATATATAAGATTCAGGGGGAGAAAGACATCTAAGGGAAGGAAATCTTCGAATTCCTTGCATATCTTTACCTTTGGGGACATGTCTATATCCTATAGAGTACCTAGTACTCACTCTCTACATGTCATCCCAATCTTGGTACTCTTGTGGTTTGTTGTTCTTGCTCTGCTTATTAGATGTTTATGTGTTATCTACCCTTGTTTACTCAGGTTCATCTATTCCAAAGCCAGCTCAAGACCACAAGGTAAGTATATTCATCACACTCATGTGCATGATGATCTCTTGCTGATGTACATATTGTTTTCAAGAAGGACTCATGAACAGGAAGGTACACTTCCTATATCCACACGTTTTGCTCTGATGCATATAGCCAAGATACATGTAACTCATTGGTTGCTCTGTCATGCTTATGCTTTCACATACTCTTATATTCCATATTTACATGATTGCATACATGTAGGGGGAGCCTATGCATGTTACATGTCTTTCCAAAGCTTTACTTGCTATGCTTTATATCATTATCTAAAGCTTTGATGTATGTTGTCATCAATTACCAAAAAGGGGGAGATTTAAAGCACAAGTGCTCCCTGGGTGATTTTGGTAATTAATGTCAACATATCTCTTATTGGACTAATATTTTCACCTAGTATATTTCAAATGAGTTCAAGAGTAGAGTGGCACGGACAAGAGGATGTGGAACCCCTTCAAGATACTAAGGATAGAAGATTAGCAAAAGCTCAAAAGCTCAAGACTCTACATTTTAATTTTAGTGATCCAAGGTCATATTGATCCATAGGAAAGCCAATACTATTAAAATGGGATGAAGTGTTGCTTAATGGCTTGCTTGCTCAAAGTGCTTAGTGATATGCTCCAAAGCCCTCAACCACTTTCTCATTTCCACATATGTCCTAAACGTAAAGTCAAACTCGGCCCCACCAATTTGATCTATCTGGCGCCACCGAGTTCATTTGACATAGACACTGCCAGAAACCCAAATCAGTTCGATCTCACTGATGGGATCTCGGTCTCACTGAGATGGGCTTGCAAACTCTCTGTTGCCTGTTGCAATTATTTCGGTCTCACCGTGATATGCAATCGGTCCCACCGAGTTTGCCTGACCAACTCTCTGTTTAGCTTATTACCAAAATCGGTCTCACCGAGTTTGTGTAATCGGTCAAACCGAGTTAAGGTTTTACCCTAACCCTAGCACATCGGTCCCACTGAGTTAATCATATCAGTCCCACCGAAACCTCTAACGTTCACATTTTGAACTAAATCGGTCCGACCGAGTTTCATGATTCAGTCCCACCGAGTTTGGTAAATTGTGTGTAACGACTAGATTTTGTTTGGAGGCTATATATAACCCTCCACTCACTTTTCAGTCGTGGAGAGAGCCATCAGAACATGCCTGCACTTCCAGCATTCATTTTCTGAGAGAGAACCACCTACTCATGTGTTGAGACCAAGATATCCCAATCCAACCACAAGAATCTTGATCTCTAGCCTTCGCCAAGTTGCTTTCCACTCAAATCATATTTCCACCAAATCCAAATCTATGAGAGAGAGTTGAGTGTTGGGGAGACTATCATTTGAAGCACAAGAGCAAGGAGTTCATCATCAACACACCATCTATTACCTTTTGGAGAGTGGTGTCTCCTAGATTGGTTAGGTGTCACTTGGGAGCCTCCGTCCAAGATTGTGGAGTTGAACCAAGGAGTTTGTAAGGAAAGGAGATCGCCTACTTCGTGAAGATCTACCCAGTGAGGCAAGTCCTTCGTGGGCGATGGCCATGGTGGGATAGACAAGGTTGCTTCTTCATGGACCCTTCATGGGTGGAGCCCTCCGTGGACTCGCGCAATTGTTACCCTTCGTGTGTTGAAGTCTCCATCAACGTGGATGTACGATAGCACCACCTATCGGAACCACGGAAAAAATCTTCGTGTCTCCAATTGCGTTTCCATACTCCAATCCCATCTCTTTACATTCTTGCAACTTGCATGCTTTACTTTCCGCTGCTCATATACTCTTGCCGTGCTTGCTTGGAATGTATTGTGAATGTTTAAACTTGTGCTAAAACTCCACCTTAACTTGAAGAACTTAAAAACTGCTACTTTTCTTTGTTGAGGGTCTAATCACCCCCCCTCTAGACACCTCTTCTCGATCCTTTCTGGTGTAGATTTCACTTTCGGTATTTTTCTTTTATTAGAGATGATGTCTTTCATGTACTTTGCATAAGGGGGCATCTTTAATATATCAGTCAAACGAGTGCGCAAACAGACTCGCCTAAGCATTTCAGCAAAGCGTTCAAATTCTTCATCATCTTTCTTCTTAGTTGATTTAGGTCGAAAGGGAATCGGTTTTTGAACCCATCGTTCTCTTTCCTTTCCATGTTTTCTAGCAACAAAGTCTCTTTTATCATATCTTCTATTTTTAGGTTGTGAGTTATCAAGATCAACAGCTAGTTCTATCTCAACATCATTATCTTGTTGTTTATAATTGTATGATTGAGTATCTTCATGAAAATCATCATTATCTTTTTCATTATCACTAAGTGAATGTTCATTACTAGATTGAGTTTCAGCATCAGAGATAGAAACATCATTACCATTATCAGGAGGTTTTTCTATTTCAGGTTCACCAGAGGCATGCAAAATCCTATCATTGTTCTCTTTCTTCTTCTTTTTATAAGGACTAGGTGCATCCACATTAACTCTTTGAGAATCTTGTTCAATTCTTTTAGGGTGTCCTATAGGATAAAGCCATTCGTGAGTCATTTTATCTCCTCTAGTTGCTACTCTAACAACAAAGTCATTTATATTATTATTCATTTCATCTAGCAACTCTCTTTGCGATTTAGCAACTTGTTCTAGTTGAGTTTGAACCATAGAGGCATGTTTTCCTACGCCTCTAACAACATTGGAGATTCTAAATAACAAGTCACTCAAGCGAGCAATCATATCAGAATTGTATTTCAATTGTTTCATAACATTTGCATCGAAGTGATCTTGTTTTCTAATATAGTTATCAAACTCATGAAGGCATTGACTAGGATGCATATTATAAGGATTGCCATTATCATTAAATTTCATTAAAGAATTTACCTCTACCACCTTGTGGGGTGGTGTATCAAGCCCATGTATCTCTTCTATAGGAGGTAAATTTTTAACATCCTCTGCCTTAATACCTTTTTCCTTCATGGATTTCTTTGCCTCTTGCATATCTTCAGGACTGAGATATAAAATACCCCTGTTCTTTGGAGTGGGATTATGCGGTGGTTTAGGAAGAGTCCAATCATCATAATTTTTCAATATATTATTCAGTAATTCCTCAGCTTGTTCAACATTTTGTTCCCTGAAAACACAACCAGCACAACTATCTAGGAAGACCCTAGAAGCATCAGTTAGTCCATTATAGAAGGTATCAAGTATTTGATTTTTCTTAAGAGGATGATCAGGCAAAGCATTTAGCAATTGGAGAAGCCTCCGCCAAGCTTGTGGGAGACTCTCTTCTTCAATTTGCACAAAGTTAAATATTTCCTATAAGGCAACTTGTTTCTTATGAGCAGGAAAATATTTTTCAGAGAGGTAATAAATCATATCGTGGGGACTATGCACACAACCAAGAGCAAGAGTATTGTATGAAGTCTTAGCATCACCCTTTAATGAGAATGGGAATAACTTGAGAATATAGTAGTAGCGAATTTTATCCTCATGAGCAAAAAGGGTAGCTATATCATTCAACTTAGTGAGATGAGCCACAACAGTTTCAGTTTCATCACCATGGAAATGATCAGATTCAACCAAAGTAATTAACTCTGGGTCGACAGAGAATTCATAAACCTTATCATCAACAAAGATAGGTGAAGTAGCAAACTTTGGATCACATTTGATTCCAGCATTCAAAGATTTCTCTTTCAGTTTGCATAATAATTTCTTAAGATCATCTCTATCATTGCAAGCAAGAAAATCTTGAGTTGTCTCCTCATCCATAACATAACCCTCAGGTACCTTAGGCAATTCATATCTAGGAGAGCTAGGTCTAACAGGTGTCTCAAGATTTTAAGTTTCAAGTACTTCATCAGTTTCAATAATTTCATCAGTTTGAGCATTCTCAATATCTTTAGCTCTAGCAATTTGTTCATCAAGAAAGTCACCTAGTGGCACATCATCATCAAGCAAGGTACTATCATCATCATGAGTAGCATTCATGGAAGTAGCATCATCAATAACTTGCGACTTATTAGGATTAATAGCATGTGGTGGCGTTGCAAGTCTACTCAAAATAGAAGGTGAATCAAGCAAAGAGTGGGATGGCAGTTCCTTACCTCCCCTCGTCCTAGAGGGAACAATTTTGGTTCTTCTATCCTTCAGATTCTTCATAGTGATAAATAAATAAATATCCCAAGTGACTCAACAAATATAGCTATGCTCCCCGGCAAGTATAGGGGGTTGCAACAGTTTTCGTGGGTAGAGTATTCAACCCAAATTTATTTATTCGACACAAGGGGAGCCAAAGAATATTTGTAAGTATTAGCAGCTGAGTTGTGAATTCAACCACACCTGGAGATTAATTATCTGCAGCAAAGTGATCAGTAACAAAGTAATATGATAGTTTTGATAGTAGTAGTAACAGTAACAGGAACGATAACAGTGATAGCAGTGATTTTGTAGCAAGTGTAACAGTAGTGGCAACAATAGTAACTTAGCAAGAACAATATAAGTGAAAATCATAGGCATTGGATTGTTGAATTCATTTGATGATACTCATCATATAACAGTCATAACCTAGGGCGATACGGCACTAGCTCCAGTTCATAAATATAATGTAGGCATGTATTCCATAAATAGTCATACGTGCTTATGGAAAGAACTTGCATGTCATCTTTTGTCCTACCCTCCCGTGGTAGCGGGATCCATAAGGAAACTAAGGGATATTAAGGCCTCCTTTTTATAGAGAACCGGAACAAAGCATTAACACATAGTGAATACATGAACTCCTCAAACTACGGTCATCACCGGAAAGTATCCCGACTATTATCACTCTGGGGTTTGCAGATCATAACACGTAGTAGGTGACTATAACTTGCAAGATCGGATCTAGAACATAGATATAATGGTGATAACATAAACGGTTCAAATCTGAAATCATGGCACCCGGGCCCAAAGTGACAAGCATTAAGCATGGCAAAGTCATAACAACATCAATCTCAGAACATAATGGATAATAGGGATCAAGCCCTAACAAAACTAACTCGATTACATGATGAATCTCATCCAACTCCTCACCGACCAGCGAGCCTACGAAGGGATTACTCACTTCCGGTGGGGAGCATCATGGAATTGGTGATGGAGAAGGGTTGGTGATGATGAAGATCGAAGATCCCCCTCTCCGGAGCCCCAAACAGACTCCAGATCTAGCCTCCCGATGAAGAACAGGAGGCGGCGATGACTCCGTCTCGTGAAACGTGATGATTCTTTCTCTCCTATGTTTTTCTCTGAAACTTTGAATTTATAGCATCGGAGATAGGGTCAGAGGGGCCATCAGGTGGGGACAACCCACCTGGGCATGCCAAGAGAGGGGCGCGTCATGGTGGGTTGTGCTCACCCAGGGGCCCCCTCTGGTGGTTCTTGGCTCCAGTATTTTTCTTTTATTCCATAAAAAATCTCCAAAAAGTTTTGTTCCATTCCAGAACTTTTATTTCTCCACAAAAACAACACCATGGTAGTTCTGCTGAAAACGGCGTTAGTCCAGGTTAGTTTCATTCAAATCGTGCAAGTCCAAAATGAGAGGAAAAGCATTAGGAAAAGTAGATACAATGGAGACGTATTAGACACGCGTTGTAGACGCGGAAGCCATCATCATCATTCGTTATTGCTGAAGCGATATTGCCTAAAACACTACACCTCTTTTACTGAAGACTGAAAGTGTTAACTGAACCACTAACAGTCAGTCCTGATGGTCCGCGCTTCCCATGCATGACGCGTGTCCCCTATAGGGCCGCCCACAGCTCCTATCCAGCCTTATCTCATTTTACCAACGTCTCTCCTTCACTTGTCTTGTTTGCCATCTCTTCCAGTTTCTTGTCTCATTCTTCACGAGTAGAGGAGCTGGCCACCTAATTGCTACACGCCCGCCACGCGGGCGCTAGAATCCGTCAGACTTCATCACCTGCTTAGCGAGGCACACCACCCTCAGAGCCGCGTCTACCATCGCCTGCCGTTCCACGACACCGTTTTCATGGAGGAGCACTGGTGTCCATGTCTGCTGCTTCCTCGAGCTCAGCCGCAACCGCAGGTGCCCCGTAGCAACACTTCCTGCAACATGATTTGTGTTGCGAAAAAGTTTGCAACATGATCTTTGTTGTAAGAAAATCTACAAATGTTTCTGCAACAAGACATTTGTTGCAAAAGTTTTGGCAACACCACCTCAAGCTCCATCATCTCCTTCATGTCATGGTCTATGTTTGCAAAAAAAAGTTCCGCAACATAAATTATGTTTCAAAATTTTCTGCAACATGACCCCTGTTGCATAAGGATTCTGTGATCAATCTTTTAAATTTCTGCAACAAGACCTTTGTTGTAAAAAAATTATGCAACAAGACTTCTGTTGTGAAAAATAAAAAAATAAAAAATTCTGCAACAAGATCTATGTTGTGAAAAATTTCTGCAGTAAGTCCTCTGTTGCAAAAAAAAGCACAAGCTCGGTTGATTGCAACAACCTGGTTGTTGCAAGAGCCTTCTGCAACATCACTCTTTTTACAAAGGAGTGGTTTCTTATATGGGTATATCATACGATTGTTCACGTGTCCATCCAACGGTTAACGAGGCGGCAGATCTTTTCTTATTATCCGCCGGCCGACGTGTAGCGTCGCCCATATGTTTATATTTTTTTTTCAGGTATCACTTCTTAGCTTATATGGCACACTTATAGCGGAGACACAAATTGGCTCCCATAACATCTCCTTTCTACATGCCGAAATAATTTTAAGAACGTAAAGGAATACGAAAAATTAGACATCTACATGTTCATCTCCTTTAATCATTTTACAAAAATATATATGAAAACGTACAAATATTATGACATTTTATTTACCATAATACAATAAGGCAAAGAGCCCTACCGTTTTTCATTTATCATTAATAAGCAAGGGTAAAAATAATGTCACAATGGTTGATGTGGGTACAACCAACGAAAGCTAGTGCTACACTAGGGACTAAATAAATAAATAAACTAGGGACTAAATAAATAAATAAATAAAGGAATCAAATATTGTCTATCCAGGATGACATGCCATCCTGAAGACAAGGTTTAACTCTAAGCATAGTCAACTTGAATGTTCTCATGAAGTCATATCTGCATTCAGTTATGGAGCATGGGATACCCTAAAAAATCAGACCATTCCTTTGATTCCAGATACTCCAGCAGCCCACAGTCATGATTTCCATGAAAAACAATGTTCATATCTCTGTTTTGCTTCAATGATCATGCCATGGATGTTTTTAGCAGTGTTCCATTCAATGCCAATATCCCACCAGAAACCCTGACTAAAATGGCAAGAGAATAGTGGATGGGTCATGTCTTCCATGCCCTCATCATTACATAAAACACAGGATGTCGAGTCAAGGTGAAAACTTTTCTTGGTAAGAAGGTCACATGTATTTATTCTGTCATTGAGGCTGCTTCAAAATTGCCCATAAGGGAGTTATAAATTTTCTTGGTCATATGGGTAGAGCTTCCGAAGTTAAATATCCATCTATCATGGTGATGGATATGCCTAATGGCCATTAATTGATTATAAAATAAATGAAACTATTGATGAGCAATAACTGACAGTGGCAGCTGGAAAAGGTTATATGTGTTGTCAATAGTCTTGGTTGCAAGTATTGAGATGTTCTCCTCGTGTGTAAAAGAATGTAATTCAGGGATCTTTAGTTTCAAAATGGGCCCATTCCAATCATCTTCCCATAGCAAAGCAGAGTTCCCAGAATTGACTTCGCAGGTAGTCATTGACTTGAACAAACCAAATAGCTTGATGCAATCCTTCCACCAGAAAGATCCCTTGTAGTTCCAAGCATGGGGACCTCATTATTTTGGTAATATGCATTCCAAAGTAATCTTACCCAGGGTATATCAGCCTGATTGTAGGACTTGTAGAGATGTTTAATAAGAACAGCTTTGTTTTGAGTTTTGAGATTAAGCACTCGAAGACCTCCTTGATTTTTAGGTTTTCAAATCATATCCCAACTTGCAAGGCATTTCCTTTTTTTTCTTAATATCATTGCCATACCATAAAAAAATTATGCTTGATTTATAAACATGATCCATAATGGTGTAGTGTACCTTTAGAGAGCACATAGCAAATATAGGCATGGAAGCAACTGATGTGTCTCCAGCGTATCTATAATTTTTTATTGTTCCATGCTATTATATTATCCATGTTGAATGTTTTATATGCATTAATATGCTATTTTATATCATTTTTTGGGACTAACCTATTGACCTAGTGCTGAGTGCCAGTTGCTGTTTTTTCCATGTTTTTTGTCTTCTACAAAAAATCAATACCAAACGGAGTCCAAACGGAACGAAACTTTTTGAGTATTTTCTTGGACCAAGACAACCACAAAGCTTCGTGAAGAGTCCAGAAGACCCACGAGGGAGCCACAAGCCCTAGGGGAGCGCCCCGAGGGGCGCCCCTAGGCTTGCCCCTGGCTCTCCAAACCCTAATCTTTGCTCTATAAATACCCAAATATTCCCCTTACATCAGAGGGCACACCAAAAATACTTTTCCTCCGCCGCAAGCTTCTGTTCTCGTGAGATCCCATCTTGGGGCCTTTTAGGGCACTCTGCGGAGGGGGATACGATCTTGGAGGGCCTCTACACCAACCTTGTTGCCCTTGTGATGATGTGTGAGTAGTTTACCACAGACCTACGGGTCCATAGCTAGTAGCTATATGGCTTCATCTATCTCTTTGATCTTAAATACAATGTTCTCCTCGATGTTCTTGGAGATCTATTCGATGTAAACTTCTTTTGTGGTGCGCTTGTTGAGATCCGATGAATTGTGGATTTACGATCAGATTATCAATGAATATTATCTAAGTCTTCTCTGAACTTTTTATGCATGATTGAGATAGCTTTGTATTTCTCTCTGATCTATGAATTTGGTTTGGCCAGCTAGATTGGTTTTTCTTGCAATGGGAGGGCTGCTTTGTGATGGGTTCAATCTTTTAGTGTCCTCATCCAGTGACAGTAGGGATAACGAAGCACGTATTTGTATTGTTGCCATTAAGGATAAAAAGATGGGGTTTTACCATATTGATTGGATCTATCCCTCTACATCATGTCATCTTGCTTAAGGCGTTACTCCATTCTTGTTAACTTAATACACTAGATGCATCTGGATAATGGTCGATGTGTGGAGAAATAGTAGTAGTTGTAGGCAGTAGTCGGTGTACTTGTCACGGGCGTGATGCCTATATTCATGATCATTGCCTTAGATATCATCATAACTATGTGCATTTCTATCAATTGCTCAACAGTAATTTGTTTACCCACTGTATGCTTTCTTCAAGAGAGAAGCCTCTAGTGAAACCTATGGCCCCCGGATCTATTCCCTATCATATTATTTTCAGATCTATAAAACCAAAAACCCAAAAATACCTTGCTGTAATTTATTTATATTTACTTTATTTTACACATTTACTTATCTTTTATATCTGGTGAAGTATCCAATGAAAATAGTTTTTCATTGAAAATCTGAAAATTCCTTTGTGTGCCATCAGATCTATAATGGACGCCACAGATCAAAGGTGGGATCCCTAAGCACCACTTAAACGCAATTAGCAGATATCCCCCTAACTTATCCATCATCAAGGAGTAAAAATCCTTCTGAGTATACCTGGGATTGATTCACGTTCCAATCTACTCATACACGGCGATGGAGAATTATGTTCCGGCTGCCATAGTCCTTGCCCCCCACTGGCAGGAACAGGCCCTCCATCACCGACATGAACTGGTCCTCCTCCCTCGGTGACTCGAGCCATGTTGTTCCTTCTGCCGGCAGCAACGGGCTCTTTGTTAGTGGCGACTCGAGCCATGCCCTTCACTCCGTCGGCCACAGATTTTTGCAACAATTCCACCACTACATACATGTATTGAGGAACATGAGTCCAATTTATAGTCTTTACAAGCCAAGGTTATAAATGAATGGAGGGACAAGCCCCATCCAAACATTATAAATCCCTAATGATCAAGCTAGCACAGCTAACTCGTGCTTCAGGTTTTTCAATTTGTTCATCACCACCGAACAATCAGTGTTCTACAGCAAGTTGCTTAGGATTTTCAATGTGTTAATCACCACCGAACAATTAATGTGTACAACAAGATGCATCAGGTTTTTCCATCTGTTCATCACCACTGAACAATCATCTTTAAAAACTACACGGGAGTTGCACAGGTCCAGCACTAGCAGATTAGCAAATATCAGTGCAAAGCTTTAGCATTTTCATGCACAATTCTTCAGAGAATAGAGGCTGATCTGAACGTTACATCAGAGAAATTGGAAAACTTGGGTACAATTCTTCAAAGAACTACATAGCATGGGGGCAATCCGCGTCCAGCGCGCGCTTCACCTACGCAGTCCAACTCCCCTGCCACACTGTCTGCATCATCGTTGAAGCTCCCTGTTCGGACGCCGCATATATCCTCGTCTTTCCCCGAGGCAGAGTCCTTTTCTCGGCTCCTCGGGAACCCTACCCACCGATGAGATGGAGCTCTAAGACGGTGCGCGCCCGCATCTCCGCCAGTTGTGTCCGCCGCGCCTCGGGTCTCGCCACTGAGGGAAGTCTCGGAGTCGTCGTTGCGTTCCCGGCGGCAGCATTCCATGGACGTGGGAGAGTTGGTCGAAGTTGGGTAAGGCAGTCCCAAATCATGGCGAGAATAGGGTGTTATCTGTTAACTGTGTTTAAGGGATGCCCAGGGATCCACCTCTAATCTGGGGCATTCATCATAGATCTAGGAGTTTTCAGATTTTCACTGGATAGTTCGCCTTTATATCTATGTCTATCAAATCTCACTCTTGCTAGTGACTGTGAAGGGATTGACAATCCCTTTTTCGCATTGTTCAAGTGTTTGTTAGTTTGTGCAGGTGCATCTATTGGGGACTTGCTTGTGCCCCCTACTGGATTGATACCTTGGTTCTTAACTGAGTGAAATACTTATCTCTACTTTGCTGCATCACCCTTTCCTCTTCAAGTAAAAAATCAACGCAAGCTCAAGAAGTAGCAGGAAGAATTTATGGTGCCGTTGCGGGGGAGGTTTTACATCAAGCCTACCAAGTACCTATCATAAACTCTCATCTCTTGCACTTACATTATTTTCCATTTGCCTCTCGTTTTCCTCTCCCCCACTTCTAAAACATTTTCAGAAGAACACAAAAATATTTGCCTTCTTTCCGTATGCCTTTTTGCTCGTTTGCTATCTTTGCTTGTGTTGCCATGTGCCTTCTATTTGCTTGCTAAAAATATATTGATATGGATCCACTTAAAGTTTTCTAGTTGGATCATCTTTGATCCATATGTGCTCATGCTGAAACCCCAACTTGTTTAGTTGAGGGAAAATCATTAGATGAGCATGCACATTTTGTGTGTGATCGTTTGTCTCAAAAAGGGGGACTCTTATGGAATCAAATAAATTGTTTGCTATGCTATGCTTTGGATCTATGTGAAATTTATGATTTTACTTGTTGCTCGGAGAACCCTAAAAAACACCTTCCCTGCCTATGTGAGTTAAATGATAATGAAATCTTATCTTCTTATGCCAAAGGTGTTTATAGTAACTAAGATATCGAACAACTTGAAGAATTTTTTGCTTTTAAGGGTGCTTATGAAGTTGCTTATTTGATTGAAAAGTATGATATTACTATCTACAAATCTGAAAATTTTGACATACTTAAATATTGCCATGGAAAATATGCTTCTAATGCCTATGTTAAAGAATCTATTGAGAGAATGTCCGCTGCTTTGGGAGAAAATAATGATATGCATGAATCTATAGATAATTATGATTCCGTTGATTTGATTGAAATAAGCCCCCTTGATGAACATGATGCTTGCTATTCTAATGGACATGATGCCAACATTAATTATAGTTATGGAGATGAACTTGCTATAGTTCCTTATGTTAAACATGAAATTATTGCTATTGCACCCATACTTGATAGCCCCTTGAACGAAAAGCATGATTGCAATGATGTTATTACAAATTCTACTAATGACAATTGTGCTAATAATATGAAAACCCCCAAGCTTGGGGATGCTAGTTTTTCTATGTCCACGACGTATTGTAATGATCATGATTGGGGTGATAATGCTTCTTATGATCTTAAAATTTTATTTAAGCCTGATGATGAATATGTTTGCAATAGTATAAAGTGGGTTTGGAAGAGTGTCAACTTTAGCTAAAAATAAAGCCACATATCTGGAGAGTGTTCAATCTTATGAAATTTTTGATAAAAGTGGGCTTGGAGAGGTCGTGACTTTATTTGATGATAATCCCACTATTTTGGAAGAGTGTCAACTTTGCATGCATGTGGATCATGAAGAGGATATTTTATGTGATAATTATATTGTTGAATTTGATTACGATCCTACATGTAATTATTATGAGAGAGGGAAATATGGTTGTAGAAATTTTCATGGTGCTAAATTACCTCTTGTTATGTTGAGATTGCTATTGTTTCTTTCTTCTTCCTTGGATATGCTAGTTTTTGCTTGTCTTGATAATTTGTTTCCTTATAAAATGCCTATGAATAGGAAGTATGTTAGACTTAAACTTGTTTTTCACATGCTACATGATGCTCTCTTCGTGTTTTAATTGCTATCTTTCAAGTGAGCATCTTTAAAATTACCAACGCCTAGCTAAAAGGCTTTAAAGAAAAGCGCTTGTTGGGAGACAACCCAATATTTTTATTTTCTATTTTTATGAGTTTATGAAATATGAATTCTGTAATAATTATGTTTTAGTGCTTTAATTAGTGTTTGATCCAAGTAATACCTTTGGGATTACCTATGGTGATAGTTGATTTGATTTTGCTGAAAAACAGAAACTTTTGTGCTCATTGCTGGAATTTTAAAAAATCACACAAGCGTGATTTTGATCTGAATTTTTTACACAAGGTTTCTATACAAATGGCCTACGTTGTACCAATTTTTCGGATTTTTTGAAGTTACAGAAGTATGGCTAGATTTCAGATTACTACAGTCTGTTCTATTTTTGACATATTCTATTTTCATTGTGTTGTTTGCTTATTTTGATGAATCTATAGGTAGTATCAGGTGGTATGAACCTTGGATGAGTTAGAATACATTAGATATAACACCAATATAAAATTGGAATGAGTTTACAACAGTACCTAAAAGTGGTTATTTGCTTTGCTTCACTAACAGATCATACGAGTTTTCTGTTGAGTTTTGTGTTGTGAAGTTTTCAAGTACTACAAAATAAGAAGTGGAAAGAGCCTAAGCTTGGGCATGCCAAGGCAACCCAAGGTAATATTCAAGGACAATCAAGCATCTAACCTTGGGGATGCCCCGGATTGCATCCCCTCTTTTGTCTTGAATCCATCGGTAAAATTACTCGAGGCTATATTTATATTCACCACATGATATGTGTTTTTGCTTGGAGTGTCTTGTATTATATGAGTCTTTGCTTTTTAGTTTGCCACAATCATACTTGCTGTACACACCTTTTGAGAGGGACACGAATTAATCATGAATTTATTAGAATACTCTATGTGCTTCACTTATATCTTTTGAGCTAGGTAGTTGCTCTAGTGCTTCACTTATATCTTTTTAGAGCACGGCAGTGGTTTTATTTTGAATAAATTGATGAAATCTCATGCTTAACTTATATTATTTCGAGAGTCTTAATAGTATTGCAATTTTCCTAGGTTATGAATTTGGTCCTAATATGATGGGTATTCAAGAGGGATATAATAAAAACTTTCATGTAGATCATTGAATACATGAGAAGTTTGATTCCTTGCATTTGTTTTGAGATATATAGATGGTGATATTAGAGTCATGCTAGTTGGTAATTGTTCGTTAATAGAAATACTTGTGTTAAGGTTTGTGATTCCCGAAGCATGCACATATGTTCTTTCGTTGCGTGATGAAGTTGGAGCATGATTTTCTTGTTGTCTTCCTTATGAGTGGCGGTCGGGGACGAGCGATAGTCTTTTCCTACCAATCTATCCCCCTAGGAGCATGTGTATTAGTACTTTGTTTCGAGGGATAATAAATTTTTGAAATAAGTATGTGAGTTCTTTATGACTAATGTTGAGTCCATGCATTATACGCACTCTCGCCCTTCCACCTTTGCCAGCCTGTGTAGTACCACGCAACTTTCGCCGGTGCATTAAACCCACCATACATCCTTCCTCAAAACAGCCACCATACCTACCTATTATGGCATTTCCATAGCCATTCCGAAATATATTGCCATGCAACTTCCACCATGCCGTTTATTATGACACACACCATCATTGTCATATTGCTTTGCGTGATCATATAGTTGGCATAGTATTTGTGACTTGGCCACCGTTCATATTTTTATACATGTCATGCTAGATCATTGCACATCCTGGTACACCGCCGGAGGAGTTCATGTAGAGTCATATTTTTGTTCTAGTATCGAGTTGTAATTCTTGAGTTGTAAGTAAATAAAAGTGTGGTGATCATCATTATTAGAGCATTGTCCCATGCCAGGAAAGAATGATGGAGGCTATGATTGCCCGACAAGTCGGGATGAGGCTCCGGACGAAAAATAAAATAAAATAAAAATTAAAAAAGGCGGCCAAAGAGCCCAAACGAAAAATAAATAAATAAAAAAAAGAGAGAAAAGGAGAGAAGGGACAATGTTACTATCCTTTTTCCACACTTGTGCTTCAAAGTAGCACCATGTTCTTCATGATAGAGAGTCTCCTATGTTGTCACTTTCATATATTACTAGTGGCAATTTTTCATTATAGAACTTGTCTTGTATATTCCAATGATGGGCTTCCTCAAATTTCCCTAGGTCTTAGAGAGCAAGCAAGTTGAATGCACACTGAGGGAGTCCTGGATTAGGGGGTGCCCGGATGGCCGGAATATGACCTTTGGCCGGACTCCTGGACTATGAAGATACAAGATTGAAGACTTCGTCCCGTGTCTGGATGGGACTTTCCTTGGCGTGGAAGGCAAGCTTGGCGATACGGATATTTTGTAGATCTCCTTCCATTGTAACTGACTCTGTGTAACCCTAACCCTCTCCGGTGTCTATATAAACCGGAGGGTTTAGTCCGTAGGACGAACAACAATCATACCATAGGCTAGCTTCTAGGGTTTAGCCTCTCGATCTCGTGGTAGATCTACTCTTGTACTACCCATATCATCAATATTAATCAAGCAGGAGTAGGGTTTTACCTCCATCGAGAGGGCCCGAACCTGGGTAAAAACATCGTGTCCCTTGTCTCCCGTTACCATCCGCCTAGACGCACAGTTTGGGACCCCTACCCGAGATCCGCCAGTTTTGAGACCGACATTGGTGCTTTCATTGAGAGTTCCTCTGTGTCGTCACCTTTAGGCTCGATGGCTCCTTCGATCATCAACAACGATGCGGTCCAGGGTGAGACTTTTCTCCCCGGACAGGTCTTCGTATTCGACGGCTTTGCACTGCGGGCCAATACGCTTGGCCATCTGGAGCAGATTAAAAGCTACGCCCCTGGCCATCAGGTCAAATTCGGAAGTTTGAACTACACGGCCGACGTCCGCGGAGACTTGATCTTCGACGGGTTCGAGCCACAGCCAAGCATGCCGCACTGTTACGATGGGCATGATCTAGCTCTGCCACCGAACAGTGTCCTGGAGGCCGCACCAGTGTCCGCTCCGACCCTTAACTCGGAGCCGACTGCGCCAATTGAGGATGGGTGGCTGGACACCGCCTCGGGGGCTGCAATCTCTACGGCGATCGAGCCGAACACCATACCTGTCCTTTGCGACGCTTGTGACTCCAAGGTGCCGGACTCCTTTCCGGACTCCGAACCTTCCGCGCCCCATCCAATTGAATCTGATTGGGCGCCGATAATGGAGACCACCGCCGCGGACATCTTTCAGCAGTCTCCTTTCGGTGACATTCTGAATTCACTAAAGTCTCTCTCTTTATCAGGAGAGCCCCGACCGGATTATGGTCAGGAAGGTTGGAATGCGGACGACGAAGAAATTCAATGCCCGCCCACCACCCACTTTGTAGCCACTATCGATGATTTAACCGACATGCTTAACTTCGACTCCCAAGACATCGATGGTATGGTGATGCAGGAGACGAACAGGAACCAGAGCCTATAGGCCACTGGACAACCACCCCATCTCACGATGTATACATGGTTGATACACCTAAAGGAAACGACGATGAGGAACAGAGGGACGCAACGAGGGACCGTTCCCTCGAAAATCAATCAAAGCAGCGGCGTAAGCGCCCGCACCAAACCCCACCTCGACAGAGAAAACAGCCATACAGACCCAGCCACAGAGCAGGGCGAACCGGCGGACGACGAACATGCCATCGAGCAAACGCTCGAACAGGGCAACTTGGATAAACAACCCGTCCCCGGCGAAGACAACAGTCCGGACGACGTCACGCCGGACAAGTTGCTGGAGCAGAAGAACCTCCAAAAAAGGCTTGTCGCCACTGCGCGTAGCCTGAAAAAGCAGAAGCGGAAGCTCAAAACAGCGGAAGATCCACTCAGAATTAGATGGAGCAAAGTACTCAACACCGTAGACAAATACAGCGACAGTCGCCACACAAAAAGCTATCCGAAGCGAAAATTATTGCCGGAATTTGATGATGAGGCCTTAGAGCCTCCGCAATCAAAGAATAATAAGGAAGCCACCCGGTCGGACAAACGACCCCATGGCCAACACAGTGCGGCAAAGGACAGCGCACACAAGCCGGCACGCGATCCGCACAAGGATTCGCATCAAAACGATGGCCCAGCCAAATCCATCTATGGGCCAAGAAAGCAAGCTCTAGTAAGCAATGCAACACATCAAATATCTGAAGATCGTGGTATGCCCAGATATAGGGGCGCCGCACACCCCCTATGTTTCACCGATGAGGTGCTCGATCATGAATTTCCGGGGATTCAAGCCCGTAAACATAGAGGCATCTGACGGAACAATGCACTTCGAGTTCGGATTGAGGATTACATCCTCCACATACACATGGCTAGAGGAGATGATCTCCACGCCATAGAATACTTACCCCTCAAACTCAAAGGGCCAGCCCGGCATTGGCTCAAAAGCCTTCCCGAAAACACCATCGGAAGTTGGGAAGAGCTCGAGGATGCTTTTCGGGCAAATTTTCAAGGGACTTATGTTCGACCTCCGGATGCAGATGATCTAAGTCACATAACTCAACAACCCGGAGAGTCAGCCCGGAAACTCTGGAACAGATTTCTTCCTAAAAAGAACCAGATAGTCGACTGTCCGGACGCCGAAGCCTTAGCAGCTTTCAAACACAGCGTCCGAGACGAATGGCTCGCCAGACACCTCAGCCAAGAAAAACCAAGAACAATGGCCACACTAACAAGCCTCATGACCCGCTTTTGCGCAGGAGAGGACAGCTGGTTGGCAAGATGCAGTACCAGCAACCCAAGTACATCCGAAGTTCGGGATGGAAATGGGAAACCGTGACGCAGCAAGGACCAGCGCCGGACCAAGGGAAACAGCCCGAAGAGCACGGCAGTCAACGCCAGATTCAAAATCCCTCGGCAGAATCAGAAAAAGCTGCCCCCCCCAAAGATAACAGGGACGAGCTAGCTAACTTAAACAAAATATTGGACAAGATATGTCAAATACACAGTACTCCCGGGAAGCCTGCAAACCATACCCACAGAGATTGTAGGGTCTTCAAGCAATCCGGCAAACCTAATGCTGAACACAAGGGGCTCGACACACCAAGCGAGGACGATGACGAACCCCACAAGCAGAGCACCGGAAAACAAAAGAACTTCCCACAAGAAGTCAAAACAGTAAATTCACTTCAAGTGACAAAAAGGGAGAAAATAGTGGCGCCCATAGAGATACGCGCCACACGGCCTATCCCAGAGGAATCCCGCCACTGGTTGTTAAAGCCAATCACCTTCGACCATCAGGATTACTCTAGAAGTATGCGGAATGCAGGATGGACTGCCTTGGTATTAGATCCGATAATTGATGGACTCCACTTTACACAAGTCCTAATGGACGGCGGCAGTGATTTAAACCTAATATATCAGGACACAATCCGCAAACTGGGGATAGACCCAACAACAATTCGCCAAAGCAACACTTCCTTTCAAGGGGTGGCCTTGAGCCCAGTGTGCCCATTGTACAGGCTCTCTCCTGTTAGAAGTTATGTTCGGCTCACCCGACAACTTCCGCCATGAAAAGCCAACCTTCCACATCGCCCCATTTACAAGCAGCTATCAAGCACTACTCCGACGCGAAGCTTTCGCCCGCTTTAACGCAATACCGCATTATGCATCCCTTATACTTAAAATGCCCGGTCCACGAGGCATCATCTCATTAAAGGGAAATATCGAGTGTTCCTCGAGCACGGAAGATTGTGCAGCCGCATTAACAGCCACACACTAAACCGGCCTCATTAGGCAAAGCACCTAAACAGGTCGTTCAGACCCCAGACATGGTTAGACGAGTCTGGCGTAAGGGCTTACTAGCCGCATACCCCTGTTCAAGGGGCTCCGCACATGTACAACAAGACACAATAAAGCTCAATTTTATTAAAAAACGTACTTTGTTTATTTAATGTAACGTACATTTTCGCACGATCTTTTTCAACTAAGTTCCTCTCTTTTACAGATGAACACCGTGCTACACCCGTCCAGGATACGGCACAACGGAGAAACAGGCGCAGACGTGCAGTAGGGACCCGTTGCAAGGATTCTTTTCAGATTAAGACCCTGCGTAAACCTTTTTTACTGTCTCTTGTTGATACACATCCCCCGGTTTCTTTCTATAACCAAGGTGGAGGCTGGCGTCTTGGCATCGGCCACGTCGGAACTTTGCGCATACCTGGACACCAGGGGCTTATTAATAAGGGCGTTGTTCAGCCCGTTTTCATAAAGACCGAATACCTTAGGGAGTGTTCGGCGTCATGAAGTTTGGCCTTATATGCATCAGCTCCGAATCATGTCTTTGGTCAAATGTTGGGTTTGCCCGGCTCTTGTGTTTTGCTGCCTTATGTTCCGCTCTATCGGCTAAGGCGGCACCAGGAGAACTAATGCGATTGTGCCCCGGTTCGGCCGGGGAGCACCTCAGTAGAGAAAGCCGAAAACTGACTGTCATGATGTAGCGTGAGACTGGTCAACCACTCGATGACCCACCGGAATCTTTAGGATTCCTTCGCATTAACGAAGGGTCGTTTCCCGGTCAGGCACACACGCGCCCCGAATTCTGGCGAGCGCGGTGCCCCTAGGGGCTATATAGTAGCCCCACTGTCAAACTCCTATGGCTAAGTGAAAGTGATAAAGCATTATAGTCCGGTTGTCTAGTTTGCTACGCTATCACCTCCTTTATAGGACCAAGACGTTGGATCAAGTGTGAAAACGCGCCTTTTGCGAACACCCCCGCATTATATGCGTGGGAATGTCAAGAGTGCCATCTTTCAGGTTATATACACATATACATTAACGGCCGCACAGGAGGTATTTTAATTCTTGCAGGCACAAGTATAAAAAGCTTTTATATTCCATTGAAATATTGTCTTACAATTATACATGTTATTCGAACATGATGTCCTTCGAGCACTACGTCTCTATTAAACGAGCGCCCTGCAGAACTTCCTGAAAATAGTGCTCGGCAGGTATTCGGCTCCCGTCCGAATCTTGGGATGCAACGTCGGTGGTCTTCATCTCCGCCGAGTATGCCTTGACACGGGCTAGAGCCATCTGTGCACCCTCTATGCATGCCGACCTCTTCATTGCATTGATACGGGGCACCGCACCAAGGAACTGCTGCACCAAACCAAAATAACTCTTCGGCTCAGGCCCCTTCGGCCACAGATGACTCACGACTTCCTTCATGGCGAGTCCGGATAACCTATTCAGCTCCGCCCATTCAGCCAAGCGCTCGGATAATGGAAGTGGGCGCTCTGGATTGTGGAACTGCGACCAAAAAAGCTTTTCCACTTCATGATACTTCTGATCTCGGAAGTGTTCGGCCGCGTCCGCAGCACTTGCCGCCAAATCCAGATAAGTATCCGCCGCACTCCACAGCTGGTCCAACTGAGCATACTTAGGATCCCCGAACTTCATCCGCAGCATGAAGGGCTTTCCATCCGCGATATCTCCGGCCTGACGTAGCTCCTGCTTCATGGCTCTCATTGCAGAGCGAGCATCCTTGGCCTCGGTAGTGGCCTTCTCTAGGTCCTTTTGTTCTGCCCGATCTTCCTTTTCAAGAAGCTTGCAGCGGTCGGCAGCATCCTATAACTTCACCGCCATCTCGGCCATTTCCTTCCTACTTCGGCAGTGAGCAGCCTGTTTTGGCTTTCAGCTCTTCGGCCGCCTTGAAGACAGCCGCATCACTTTTTCTGGCCTGCTCCTTGGCTCGGGCGAGTTTCGCCCGAAGGTTCTCCATGGCAGCGGCACCATCTGCATCAAGCATACATGTTGTAAGGCAAGGTCATCAAGCCCCCTTACCAGGTGTCCGCGGAGAAAATTTCATAGCTTGCGACTCGTTAGCGCGATGTCAGCATCCGCCACGTCAAGTTGCCGCTTTAGCTCGGCAAATTCATCAGTCCGGCTAGCCACCGAACACTTCGCCACCTACATAGGAAGAGCGACATGTTATACCTGGGATTATGATCCTCGGCGCGCTGTCATTTTTGACAACGCACCGAGTCTCAGGGGCTACTATCTATACAGGGCGCATCTTTTATATGCGGAACTGTCAAAAGGTACATCATTTCGCGTACCTCAAGACCTATCAAGAAACTCCTGACGGCCTCGTGCAACCCGCTCTCCGCGGATGAAATCCTTTCAATCACCGTGCCCATCAATGCACGATGTTCTTCTGAGATAGACGCTCGCCCGAGCAGATCCTTCAAATCCTCCGACCATGCACCGGACGGTGCCGGACTCGTCTGATGGCCTTTTTCGAAGGTCGGGCACGGAGGGCTTTGGGGAGCCATACAGATGCTTTCCGGCCCTGCCGGATTTGCAGAAACCCTCCGGGACGACACCTCAGGGTCGCCCGCCTCGCAAGGCGGGACGGCAGGAGGGGGCGTTCCGCTCTCCATCATCTCCGGACGAAGATCCCCTGAAGATGAGCTCTGCTGCGAAGGGCGGAGATCCGAACTACAAGGTAAAAATTCAGTTGTCTTTCTCAGAAATAAAATAGGGATGTCTCTTATTTGGAAACTCCCCTCTCTACTTACGGCTTGCTGGAGGGCTGATCCCCTTGAGGGCACAGTGCGGCCGAGGCACTTCCCGGCGCAGGACCCTCTGACGAAGATCTCTTCCCCCGCTTTGAGACCATGGTCTCCGGGTCTTCAGAGGCGGTCCTCTTCTTTCCCTGGATAGAGGGATTCTCGATCCCTCCTTTCCGGATAGCCTCCTTCGAGGAGACGGTAGCTTCCTTGTTCCCCCATTCGCCTTCTTCCAAAGGCGCAACCTCCAGCATCCTGGTTAACACGGGATCCGGCGTGGTCTCGGGGAGGGGGGCCGGACACCTGATCAGCTTTGCTTTCGCTATCCACTCCTGTTTAAAGGGAAAGATCCTTTAAGGGCAATTTTATGACGAATATACAGATAGCATGTCCGGGTACAGGGCTACTTACTTGAGTATCCGGGCGATTGCATCTTAGACCTGCATCCTCGGTCAAGTCCGGACACATTGCTTGTGCTCCGAAGAACAATTTATACATCTCCATGGGCGTCATGCCCGTAAAGTATTGGAGAGCTCGTGGTCCCTCCGGATTAAACTGCCACAGGCGGAGGGGGCGGCGTTTGCAGGGCATAGTGCGGCGAATCAGCATGACCTGCGCCACTATGGCCAGGTTGATGTCTCTTTCCAGGAGATCTTGAATGCGGCCTTGCAATAAGGGCACGTCCTTGGACGGCCACCAGCCGAGCCCTTTATTGACCCATGACGCCAGCCGTGGAGGAGGACCCGAGCGAAAGACAGGAGGCACCACCCACTTGGTGCCCCTGGGCGCTGTGATATAAAACCACTCTCGTTGCCATAAGCTGAACTCCTCTTGAAAAGAGCCCTCGGGCCATGGAGCGTCAGCATTATTGCTAATAACAGCCCCTCCGCACTCCGCTTGCCGCCCCTTGATCATCTTCGGCTCTACTTTGAAGGTCTTGAGCCACAATCCAAAGTGAGGGGTAATGCGGAGGAAGGCTTCGCACACGACGATGAATGATGAGATGTGGAGGATGGACTCCGGATCCAAGTCGTGAAATTCTAACCCATAATAAAACATGAGCCCCCTCACGAAGGGGTCCGTCGGGAAGCCTAACCCCCGGAGGAAGTGAGACGTGAACACCACGCTCTCACCGGGCTTGGGAGTGGGAATAACCTGCCCTTGAGCAGGCAGCCTATGCGAGATTTTGCCAGTTAAATACCTGGCATCTCTCAGCTTTAGCACGTCTTCTTCCGTAACGGAGGAAGGCATCCACCGACTTTGAAGGTCGGAGCCGGACATCATCGAAGGTCCGAAGCGCCTAAATCTGGAGCTTTGGGTGTTGGAACTCGAGGCGAGGGGCGGATTCGATTAAGATTGAAAGAAAGGAGTAGAGCCTTGGTCTCTTTATAAAGAGGTTGAATACCAAGAGCCCTCCCCCGTGACCGTTTGGGACTCGCCTTCGATAGAGGAGACGTGCCAACGGGCGTGATTGGGTTACCCACGCCCGTATTAATGAGAATCCCGGAATAAGGGGACATGATCTCTGCTTTGACAAGACGTGCCAAGGAAACCGCCTCGCTAAACGTGCTAAGGTGGGACAGTAAAAACGATTCGAATAAAGGCTTGGCCATGGTGTGATGACATGCTGTGAAATACGTCAGCATATTAGATTTGTGTAAATATTGTTCTCTCTATGGTGGTATGTGGAAATTATTTTGCAGAGTCGGACACTATCCTTGTGTTCAAAATCTTCTATGAAGAATTCGGAGGAGGAACCCGCCTTGCAATGCCGAAGACAATATGAGCGTCGGACTGCCGTCATTGAAGCCTGGTTCAGGGCTCTTGAAGGGGTCTGGATTAGGGGTGTCCGGATGGCGGACTATGACCTTCGGCCGGACTCCTGGACTATGAAGATACAAGATTGAAGACTTCGGGATGGGACTTTTCTTGGCGTGGAAGGCAAGCTTGGCGATACGGATATGTAGATCTCCTTCCATTGTAACCGACTCTATGTAACCCTAACCCTCTCCGGTGTCTATATAAACCGGAGGGTTTAGTCCGTAGGGCGAACAACAGTCATACCATAGGCTAGCTTCTAGGGTTTAGCCTCTCTGATCTCGTGGTAGATCTACTCTTGTACTACCCATATCATCAATATTAATCAAGCAGGAGTAGGGTTTTACCTCCATCAAGAGGGCCCGAACCTGGGTAAAAACATCGTGTCCCTTGTCTCCTGTTACCATCCGCCTAGACGCACAGTTCGGGACCCCCTACCCGAGATCCGCCGGTTTTGACACTGACACACACCCACTTAGTTTTCTTTCGAGCTTTCATACACTTGTAGCTCTAGTGCATCCATTGCACGGAAATCCCTACTCACTTGCACCAATATCTAGCCTATTAATTTGCCTACACTACTGCATGATGTTGCTAACGCGACACTACGGCCAGAGACCCTTTGACGAAACTGTGTGCGATGCATTAATCGCAAATGGTGATGTAACAAACCCGTCAAAAAGATGCAAAACGTTTATGATGGCGGATTTTAGTTGCATGTGAGATGATGGGCATACGGTTCAGTCCAATGAACTGTTTGCGATGAGGCAGAAGAACAGAAATGGGCAGCCAGATGAAGGTGTGTGCGATATATGGCATAACGTTCACTCGGATGAACTGTTTGTGATTAGGCAACACAACAGAAACTGTCAGCCAGGTGAAGGTATGTGCGATATACGGCATACAGTTCACTCGAATGAACTGTTTGCGTTGAGCAAAGAGAACAGAAACCGTTCAACTTAACAAGGTGTGTGTGATACGCGACAAACAAGTGTGTAATCGGAAATGTGTGGGAAGACCGATAACAATGCAGACGATTCCTGTTAACAAGTCGTTTGTGTTGTCAGCAAACGATTGCTGGTATACAATTGTCAGTGATTGATGAGATCATCACCAACGGGTTCCATTGTTTAGTCCGTGTGCGATGTGATTTGCTCTGTCCGCACAACATCTATGCTCTGTCTACAGAGAATCAACATATATATATATATATATATATATATATATATATATATATATATATATATATAAAGACAACATTGCATAACCAAATTAAGCATACAATTACACAAGTGACTACACACATAACATTTCCACACACCAAAGTAAGCAATTACATGCATACTAAGCTAGGAGAAACGAGGATCTAATCATCTACTTCTTGTTGCGACGACGCTTGCCATTGCTCTACTTTTGGCTGGATCCCTGGCTGTTTTGGGGAAGGAGGCACTTCCTCATGTCAACAATTCGCCTGTACATCTCGTAGCTCGTGTACGCCTCCTTGGCCGCGTACACGACATGAGCTCTCTCAAGTTTCTCCATCCAGGCCGAGTGCCAGGCACGCTTGTCCTTGTTGCAAGAATCCTTCATGTCTCTGTAGTAGGGATCGATGATGGCCTCGGCGAGGTGAACCAGTGAGTCCTTCTCATGCTCGTTGCTGCCCCAGATCTGGTATTGGCCCTAGATGTCGACAAGATTCTGGCAGGCGATGCCCGAATTCTTGAGCACCTTTACATCGTTGGTGATGTCCACCGTAGCGAACATGTAGTCGGGGCTGTTGCCAAACCTGACGAAATGCTCGCAAGGCCTTGCGGCAAGGCAGTAGTGGTAGACGAGGACGTGATTGCGCACGCACATCTAGGCGACGGTGACTTTGGGACGAGACCTGACATGAGCGCGGGTGTAGTCGAGGTCGAACCCGACCACCTTGTACTTCTCCTTAGCAAGAAACAACTCCATGATGTGGATGGAGTGCTCCAACCGGACCGGGTTGTTGGTGTACACCACCGAGAGCTCTGTGAACCTTCTGTGGGTGTCCACCATGACATGCATGGTGAACTGCTGCTCGTCGTCGGCAGCCGCTCGGAGCGCCATTGGAGCGGCGCAGGATACCCTATAAAAATTTGTCATGGTGGGTGTGCTTCTTGCAATGGTGGGGCGCGATCGAAAGGTTGAAGAGACACAAGGGTTAAATGGCTGCTATAATAAACGGGGGCCGGCCGGCCTGTAATTGTCACATCTTGTCACCGCGTACATAGCGGAGGATTCCAGTCCATGCTTGACAACACCACATGCGTTTTGTTTGACCACGCGTGGGCTCGAAGAGGCACCAAATGTATCGTCAGTGAGACTGTTCCCGCGCTACCACGTAGTTTACCGTGCAAGCTTCCTGCCCGACTAGTTTGGCCACGCGTCGGCTAGAAGAGGGACAAATCTTGGGAGTTTATTGACAAAAAGCTTTGTAAAAACGAAGTGTCTGGAATGACTTCGGTCATAAGTTTACCCATGGGTGATGAGGTCAAAGTTGCATAGAAGGGTGATGATGGACACTCAAGTGCAATAATTAATTATGCGCTCTATAGGGCGCATGATTGAAGAAACCAACTGTGTGCAATAATGTCGAAGATCGCAGTCGAGTTAGCTATATAGATCGTGTGCTATGAGATCGACAAGGTAAGCACATTCAAGAATGGTTAATAAAATCTAAGTACATTGCATATCAAGGTCAAAATAGTGCTACCAATATACGAGTCTCATACGATGCCATTTAAACGATTGTACCACAAAAGCTCAAAATATTAAAAGGTTCAAATTCCAGAGTTATATGGCTAATATTCGAATATTACAAGGTTCAAACTAATATTAGAAATGAAATTCAGCTCATCAGCTGCAAACGCTCGCGCTGATCCGCTGAACATGGATATACGAGAGGTTCAAACTAATATTACCACTTGTAAGGCTGGTTTCGAAACCTCATAATTTTTGCAAATGGGTCAGCCATTGAGAAGTCATGTATGGGTTTGACACGATGACTTTCGATTACTCTGTCATCTGAAGTTCCAAAATGAAATTCAGGATTTTCGGAGCCTATTCCATTCTACCGCAACCGCCGGCGCTGATCAACAAACCATTTATTTTTGCGAAATAAATGTAGGGCAAACCTCATTACCTTCAGCACCCTTGCTCTGACAACAAACAACCTGGCGAATATAATCTCCGGTAAGGTCCCTCGGTAGGAGTTCAAAGTAATTTCTGAGAGATGCAGATTTAGGCGTTCGATGTGATTGTTATATTGTATCACATTATCCACCATCGGTCCTAATCTTATCTGCAAAATAAGAAAATGTGTTAGTGCCTACATGCAGTTTTGAACACTACTACAGGCCTATTTGGTTTGCAGGATTTGTAAAATGCACTAACGTGCCATCTTCGATCCAACATGATTAACATGGGCATTTTATTACAATACAGAAAAATGTAGCCTTCTTCACAATAGGTTGGAATGGATGAAAAGTTCCCTAGGAAAACTAGTACAGATGAATCCAAAGGAGAAATGCTTATGGATTGTAACCATATGGACCAAGCAACCAATATGGGGGGGGGGCATGTATGTACTGAAATCCTCCAAAAATCCTTCAGAAATCATAGTACATTGTCATTGTAAACTTGGAAAAAGGTGTCACAAATTGAAATCCCTTATGGTTAACATTTAAGGAACATCACCTCGATATATAGCTTCTCCAGGAACGAAAAGCATCCTAGGAAATTGACAACTTGGTCCAGGTTGGGGCCGATAGATTCTAGTGCCAAGACCTTCACTGTGCGCAGTTTTGGGGTCAAACTTCTCGGAATCATTTTCTGGATGACAGACGAACATACATCTTCAAAATTAGAAATAATGTGAATTTCTAGAAGGAGAGGTAGAATGCGGCTATTGTACCTGAACGGGTGTGGATCCAATAACAAGTTCAGAGTATTTGTTAGATGAGTAGCCCACCACTGTCAATTTCGGCGCAGAAATGACATTGATTCTTATTGGACCTTCTTGATCAACTACAAGTAATCTCTCAAGTGAAGGTGTGTCCTCAATGACCATACTGTGGTACACATCTTGTGATGTCTTCTTGTAGCACCAGCAACACACATGAATAGTCCGGAGAGTCCTGGAGGTGATGTGAAAGCTACTCAACCCATTGATCGCCTGAAGACGAAGCTACTCGAGTGCAGTACAACCACAGAGCAGGCGCTCCATGTCACCGTTTGGGAGGCAGACGGCGACGAGCTCGAGGTGCTTCAGTCATGGTAGAATAAGAGCGGGCATGTCATTAAGGGGGGATGGCAGTTCCTGAACTTGGCGACACGCAGCGTAGGCACGAGGCGGAGTGCGGACGTTGGCAGCGAGCACATATGCCCATCATCAAAAGTGAGCTCCTTGAGCTGATCTAGGGTGGGCGATCAGAACTAGTCGTCAAGATAGGCTCGGTCCTTGCCTTCGGAACGGAACTTGCCCATGCTAAGGCCTCTGGTTGGGCCAGGGTGAGTGCCGAGGATCTGGGAGAACGCATCCAAGCTTTTGCGATAGCCATGGCAAAGCTCGTGGGTGTCGATGAGGTCGAGAGGGGTGGAGTTCCATAGGGGGCGCCACCGCTGGGAAAGTACGGTTGTCCGCACCGCATATTTGATTGGGAGGAGGGAGATGATGACTGTCAACATATCATCGGGGAGGCTGCTGATGAAGTCTAGGCCTGCTGGAGTCGCTTGCGGATCTTGTTCGATCCGCGTCCACTTGTTGGCAGCCCCGTTCTCCACCTCCAGAGTCTCCTCAGCGGCGGCGCTTTCTGATAGAAGTGGGAGTACAGGGAATATTTAGTTAAAATAGGGAAATAGAAAAGTGTATTGGTAACTAGAAGTTAGTAGGTAGGAATAGAGCAAGAAAATGGAATAACAATTGGTTGAGCTCTAGGCTTTTATGATTCTTCCGATTGACTTCTCTTCTTTGCTCCTAGCTCCGAATGCTAGTATATAGAGAAGTGATGGACAAGAACATGGAATAACAATTGGTTGCTTAAATACTACACAATTCCTTTGATATTGTTGGGTAAGTCAACATGCAGATACTTGAAAAGAACACTTACTTCGAACAAAGTCTGCATGGATGATATCGTCGGGGAAGTTAGCATATATCTCATGACCAGGCTATTTTATGTGCAGTGCAATTTTAGTGCCAGCTTTTGTACATAAAACATAGAAATTTTTGTCCAAAGGCCCTTGGCAAAATAACAGTGACCATATTCATCAAGTC